>CM018581.1:3720000-5015000 GCA_009078335.1 Salix brachista | reverse complement strand
TCTTGAATGGGTTAGGCGCAAATTTTAGGGAGATTGCAGCTCCCATTCGTGCCCGAGAATCATCACTGGGCTTTGAAGAATTGCATGACCTCCTTGTTGGTCACGACGTCTATCTCCGTCGTCTTGAAGCTGCAACACAGCAGTCGGTGATGACTGCAAATTATACCAAAACCCGTTGGTCTGCACTAGGAGGAAACCAAAACTTTCACAGGAGAATGGACCCAAACAGACAATACCAAGGAGCCCAGCGTGATGGGCCAAATGGCCAGCGTGATGGGCCTCACGGTCCAAGTCGACAATACCAAGGAGCCCAGCGTGATGGGCACAGACCCAACACGTACACAGGCCGAACCAATAATCCAAACCGGCGTTACCAGCCCAAATGCCAATTATGTGATAATGTGGGCCACACTGCAAAATCATGCCATCAATTTCAGGCCCAGCACACATCCATCAACTGCACTACCTCCTCAAATGGAAGAGATAAAAATTGGTTACTTGACTTCGCGGCCTCCCATAATATTACCGGTGATTTGAATAATCTATCTATTCACTCTGAATATGATGGAACAGACAAAGTCATCCTTGGCGATGGTTCAGGTTTGACTGTCTCACACACTGGTTCACTGGACCTACATACTCCTCACCGCACTTTCACACGACGTGACACACTTTATGTCCCAAATCTTCGCAAAAATTTAATTTCAGTGCATCATTTTACTAAGCAAAATAATGTTTTTGTTGAACTTCACCCCTATTATTTTCTTGTGAAGGATCAAGTCACGAGGGCACCTTTGCTAAAAGGAGCATGTAGCAATGGCATCTACACCTTCCCGGGATCCATGATGGTACCACCAAAACTTGCCAACATATATGAACGGACCTGCATTGACGGTTGGCACAAGCGACTTGGGCATCCCTCCATTAAAATTGTTCACAATTTAATTAAGAACTGTTCTCTACCTATTTTTAAAAATAAAACATTGTCTTCTATTTGTCATTCATGCTCTATTAATAAAGCCCATCGCCAACCATTTCGTGTCACTAGTCTCACAAGTCATGCACCACTTGATCTCATTTACACAGATGTCTGGGGCCCGGCCAGTTATACTGGAATTGATGGCTCACGTTATTATCTCATTTTTGTAGATCACCACACAAAATATATCTGGTTTTATCCCATAGCTGCTAAATCTGGTGTTTCTCTAATTTTTCCACAGTTCAAAAAGTTTGTTGAAAACAGATTTCAAAAAACAATCAAAGCCCTATACTCTGACAATGGTGGGGAATTTATTGCTCTTAATTTTTTTTTCTTAACTCATGGCATCACCCATCACACTACTGCCCCCCACACACCACAACAAAACGGCGTATCTGAACGTCGTCATCGGCATCTTGTTGAAACCAGCTTGACCCTTCTTCATGATGCAAACCTTGATCCATCTTATTGGCCTTATGCTTTCCAAACTGCCTCATATCTCATAAATAGACAGCCCACTACCCTCTTTAGTGGAAAATCACCGTTTGAAGCCCTTTTTAGTCAAAAACCGAATTATTTAAAATTAAAAAAATTCGGTTGCCTTTGTTACCCTCTCACACGTCCATCTAACTCAAACAAAATGCAACCCAAATCCAAATTATGCATTTTTCTTGGTTATGCACCTACCTAAAATGCATATAAATGTTTTGAACCTCAAGAATATTTTTTTTATTTCTCGCCATGTTATATTTGATGAAAATAGGACCACCACACCCACTACCCAACACGTGGCACCTCTAACCATTACTCATAACCCAACTCTATCTCCACACTTACCTGTCCCGCTCGACGTTTCAAGAGTTGCAGTGCCACCGTCACCTTGTGCACCACGTTCATCGGCAAATCCATCATCGGCAACCCTGGACGGTTCTCATGTCATGGCTACTGCTCCGCCAGGTAATTTCTCTCCCTCTCGAGCTTCATCTTCTAATTCATTTCATAACATTGATTGTCAATTATTCAACCCTAACCCCTCTTTACCCGAAGCATCATCCCCATCCCCCAATTGTTCCATATCCCCATTACCCTCTGAACCCATACCACCTATTGCCATCATCCACTCTCAATCTACAGATCACCACCAACCAAACAACCCTCCCCTTCGAACCCATCAAATGACCACCAGATCAATGAACCAGATCTTCAAACTCAAAACCATCCGTACAATATCCAAGCATCCTCTCCCACAAACAATCGAACCGCTCTGATACCAGTATAAGGGAAGAATGCACTTCCCAGAATCTTCAATCAAAGGAAACAAGAGCAAATCCAGGCTAACACACAGACATGATATTCTGCCATTCATTGTGATATAATGTAACGGTTATTTCATTTATTGTACATGCAACGGTAGCTTACCTAAATTAAACCTTCATTAGCTTGTATAAATTCAATACATTGTTCATCAATAAAGATTGAGCAAAATTATATTCATTGAAAAGAAAAGGCAGTGTTGAAATTCATTAAGTGCAACTGTGACTCAATATTACAATGTACCTACCAGATCGAAACATTGCTAAAATATGTGGTTTGTGGGGTGCACCTGCCAAGTAGCCCTCAGAGAAGGTGATGACAAAGGCAGATGCAGAAGGGGTCTAGCATGCAGAGTTGAGAAACAACCCAAATCTGACAGCTCCTTCTGGTGGCGCGGCCGCGTCCTTGACTGTGGCTGCTAGGCCCAGTGAGAATGTTAGTATGTGATTAATTAGCATATAGTGAGGCTTGAGTTAGTTTTGCATCCAGAAGGAGTACTGGACTGAGTCACAATATATATATATATATACTAGCCATGGCACCCGCTCCTCGTCGCGGGCGAAACTATATTTTTTCAACGTAAAAAAATATTAATTATATGTGATTTTTTAATTATAATATAAATTTAGACAAAATAATAAATTTGTGTAGAAATTTTGCGAAGTGCAAGTTTTCTGTAAAATATATGAATTTTAAATGGATATAAATTTATTTGCTTAGTAGGTTTCAATAAAATAAGCATTATAAAATTATTATTGTCATTAAAAAAAGCAAGAACATATCTGACTTATTGAATACATTGCATTAAGATTAGTTTATTTTATAATTCAATTTAAATTAAACAAAACAAACAAAATATAAATTGTGAAAGAACCTGCATTAATAAAAAAAAATAAGTAGTTAATTTTTTATCTCCAAAAAGAAGAAAATATATATTGAAAATTGATCCTCACGTTACTATCATTATTATTACTATAACATTTAAAATTATTACCAACATTACTACCCAAATAGTAAAAATCATTAAATTGACCTGAATAATTTAAGAAAAAAATCAATATTTTGTCAAAAAAAAATCACTAAAATTATCATTATTTTTGTTAAAACAATAGAAATCATAAAATCATCTAATCCGAAAATCAGATAAAAATAATAGAAAATCTATCCTTATGTCATTGTCATTATCATTACTATAATAGTTAAAATTATTATCAACATTACTATTAAAACAATTAAAATAATTCAATCGCCCTGAAAAATCATTAAAAAAAAGCAAAAGATTTTAAAAAATAAACAATAAAAAACCAATCACTGAAATTGTCATTATTAATGTGTAAATAGTAAAATAATAAAAATCATCTAATCTAAAGAACAAATAAAAAAAATGAATAAAGGGAAAAAGGGAGCAACATTAATTTTAAAATGATTACCAATATAAATTAATTTTTTTGAAATTAACCAATTAAAAAAAATCCCAACAAAAAAAAACTAAAAGCATAGATGTATAAATACGAATAAAAAATAAACAATGTCTGAGAATAAAAACAAACTAAATCAATTAATATAAAAAAAAACCCAATAATCATATAAGAAAAATAAGCAGTTAAGTTTTTTATTCACAAAAAGACAAAAACATAAATTGAAAATCTACCCTTATGTTATTGTCAATATCATTACAATAATAGTTAAAATTATTATTAACATTACTGTCAAAACAATTAAAATAAATAAATTGCCCTGAAAAATCATTAAAAAAAAAGCAAATGATTTTTATAAAAAAACAATAAAAAACAATCACTAAAATTTTCATTATCATTGCGCATATAGTAAAATCATAAAAATATTCTAATCCAAAGAATAAATAACAATAATATAAAACACACAAAAAAAGGAATAAAGGGAAAAAAATTCAATATTAATGATTACCAACATAAATTAAAATTTAAGGATTGAACCGATTAAAAATAAAATATGAAAAAAAGACAAAAGCTAAAAGTATAGATGCATAAATATGAATAAAAAACAAACATTATCCAAGAATTTTTTAAAAAACAAATGAATTAATATAAAATAAAAAATTAAAAGAATAAGGACCAAAAAGAAAAATAAAATATATGATTAATTCCAATTGAAGGATAAAATTTAAACAAAAACAAATATTGGGACCCAAATAAATAATGAAATAACAAATTTAATTGCTGTGTAATATTACCGAAAAATTTGAAGAAGAGGGACTGAAATGAAAAGTTGTATATATGACCAATTTTAATTGGAGGACTAAATTAAAAGCAATTAAAACATCCGTACCAAAAAACATTAAAGGAACGAAAAACAAATACAAAATCAAAAGAATAAGAACTGAAATGAAAACTTCTTTAAATAATCAGTTTTAATTGAAGGGCACAATTGAAAACAATCAAACTTTGAATTAAAGAAATCAGTAATACAATTGAAATCAAAACCTCAGGGACTAAAGTAGACTTACTACATACATCAGGGACCTGTCAGAAATTTTGGCGGCTGAGAGAGAGAAAAATGGATGATAGAGGACATGAAGGCGCACCGCCTAATACGGCGGAAGTTAATTTTGGACCGCTTGAAGTAGTCGCACGCGCCCCCTCAAGGGCCCGTCCGCGTGGAACGCCGCTGGCGCGGCCGGACGACGCGCCCGTCTTTCCCTCGAAAATAATAATAAAATAATGGTTAATGACCCACACACCCCTGAAACCACCGTTATTCATGAAAAAACCTGAGGGGAAAATACAGACCTGCCCCTGTTCACTGTTCGCAATTTTGTCTTTTTTGGGGGCTGTTTTCGTCTGCGCATTGTGCATAAAAGTTGTGAAAAACCGAGAGAGCCCTTGCATCTTGTGCACTATTTTGTCATTTTCGGGGGGCAGATTCGTTAATGCATTGTTAACAGGCAGAAAAAACAAAAAAAAAGAGGAGCACATGCACGCGCGAAGCACCAGGACAAATTACGAGTCCACAGTGCAATGTGTCTTGGTGCACAGTGAATTCATGCACAGTAAAATCGGCAGGGGGTTTATTTTTTAGTTAATATACACTAATGCTTCATTTTGTCGCGGGTGGCACTATATTTTTTTCAACACAAAAAAATATTAATTGTGTGAGAATTTTTTTATTATAATATAAATTTAGGTAAAATAATAAATTTGTGCAGAAATAGAAATCTTGTGAAGTGCAAGTTTCCTATAAAATATATGAATTTTAAACAAATATAAATTTATCTACTTAGTAGTTTTCAACGAAATAACCAGTATGAAATTATTATTATAATTAAAAAAGCAAGAAGATTTGGATATCTGAATTATTGAATTTACTGTATTAAGATTATTTCATTTTATAATTTAATTTAAATTAAACACAACAAAAAAAATATAAATTGTGATAACACCTGCAATAATCAAATAACAAAAATAAAAAGTTAATTTTCTATCTCCAAAAAGAAGAAAACATAAATTGAAAATCTATCCCTACGTTACCGTCATTATCATTACTAGAACAGTTAAATTATTATCAACATCATTGTCCAAATAGTTACAATCATTAAATTGACCTGAAAAATTAAAAAAAAATATATTTTTACAAAATAAGAATAAAAAAATAATCACTAAAATTACATTATCTTTACTCAAACAATAAAATCATCTGATCTGAAAAACAGATAAAAATAACAGGAAACACCAAAAAAAGAACAAAGGGAAAAAATATTAATTTTAAATGATCACCAACATAAATTAAAATTAATTATGTTTATTTTTTTACTGTATTTATTCATTTACACTTTTAGTTTTTGTGAAAAAACCAAAGGAATTAATACTAAATAAAAAATTAAAAGAATAAGTGCCAAAAAAGAAAAAAAACAATATATATAATTAATTTCAATTGAATGACAAAACGCAACAAATCAAATTCTTGGGATTCAAAAACAATAAAAAGATTTTTAAAAATAAAATATAGTGTAACCAACATAAATTAAAATTTTATAACGGAACCAAATAGAAATAAAACTCCAACAAAAAATAAAATGACAAAAATTAAAAACAACAACTAAAAATATAAATATGTATGAAAAATAAACATTATAATAATATAATATAATACCTTGGTTTGATTTTACTCTTACAGGCTAAAACTAAAATAAGTTGGTATTTGGCTCTGCGGTGACTTCTGCGGTTGAGGCTCACCGCAGAGCCAAACCGTTTGGCAAATTTTCGGACCACAATTTTTTGGGTACTATAAAAAACTGCGGTTGAACCGCAATTTTTGAAAAGCATCTTTTTTATACTTTTCACCCGAACGCAGACCAAACAAAACACATATGAACACGATAACAGTAACCACCCTCAGCATTTTTCATCATTTTTCATCACAGTTACACACACAGTATCAGAGAGGAAGACGAAGACAATGATTTTGTCAAAAAAAAAGAACATAACAGAGAAAAAAAATGATGTCAGATATTGAAGGCCGAAACAAGTTCAGGTGGAATCAACGGTTGTGATAAAGGAGTGAGCTCATCAAGTGTAGATAATCCCATCTCCCACACTACAATTCTTTCATCGTCTTCATTGATGTTATCTTCACCATCATTGATTTCATATCCACTCATTTCACTTCTCCAATGGCAGCTTGAATTTTGTAGAATTGTGAAAGAAATGGAAAGAGAAGCGGATACGAGTCAGAGAAGAAATTGGAGATAATTAAGGGGAGTGGTGGATCGTGATTGTTTGGTTTGCAGGAAAGGAAAAGATACGATAATAATGAAAAATTGTTTGTTTGAATAATGAAAAATCATTTTAATTATTTCATTTTCAACTTTCAATCTTTCTTTTCACAGACATTTGCCCTAAACCCGTTCTCTTCCCTAAATCGTTTCTTCTCTTCTCACTTCACCGGCGGTGTAGTTTACCTGATCTCCTCCCCAGTTGTTCTCATCCTTCTCTTTCTTCCCCAAATCGTCCTCTCCTCTCATCTCTCTAATCGTCTTCTCGCTTACTGGAGAAGAGCTGTAGGACTTCCCCAAATTTGTCTATCATTGTTGCCATCGCCGTTCAAGGTTAATGCAAGCTTGATCTTTGAATGTTATATGTCCCTGCAAATTGTGAGAAAATATGATTAAAACAGTGTGCTTGATTTGGTGTTGATGGTATGAAAACAAAATATTGATGGTGTGGTTATTTTTCTTTCTAGTATTTCGATTTCCTTTGTTCCAAGTGGGAATTAATTTGTGTTCATGATAATGAGCCTTTGAAAGGATCATAAAGTCAATTTTGATTTCATTTTTAACATTGATGATAAACAAATGCAACAAGTTAGTACAATGCCCTGTCAATACTGATTTATGTTAACTAATAAGCTTGAATAAAGTCCAGTTGGAGAGAAAGTATCCATACTTGGAGAATAATTTTTGCTGCTGTCACATACTGATTTCCTGGCCGAAAAATTATTCCTAGCATTTTTAGCATAAATTTGAGAGAATACAGTGAGGTAAACATTGTAAAATAAGTCTTGTGTCTTCCTTAAATTTTTCCTGCCTCCTTTTGTAAATAAGCTCTAGAACATAATGTGCTGGAGAATTGTGGCCATGGCCTATACCTACTGGTCATGACCTGCGTGTGCAGTTCCAGAATCAATTGTGACAGTTGATTTGTAGATATGTTCAGATCATTCCTAGATTCCTCGTGCTTTCTGGCTTCAATCACCGTCTTTAATCACCTTATAGGATCTACTCCATCGCCTCAGCCTCAAACCATCTGAAGAAAAGCTTTAATTGATTATTAGCTTGTTTAGGTCTTGCTTGATTCCAAAGAACAATTGAAGTGAAATGCTGACAATAGCATTTTTTTTCTTCCTTTTCTTTCCCTTAAATCATCCTAGACAAGACTGTTGGGCTGTCGGGTATATAAATCTATTTGACCATTCCACCAGAAGTTACCCTTATACATCTCTAATAGCTGTTTACCACATATACTCCTACATTATTTTTGATTGGGAAAGATTGAGGGAGGCATTTATGTGTTCAATATGTGTTACCATCTCTGTTTGTTTGTTTTGAAAATGTGAGATTTTTCAAGTTTGAGCATTAGTTAATATTTTCACATACTTGTTTATTGCTGAGAATTGATAGAAATAAGAAGTTTTTAATATCTTAAGCAGTAGAAACTTTATTTGGGTGTTTAATGTAGTTCAGTCTTTGGGGTAAAATACTTTGTAACATGTAGTTTTCCCAACTTTTGAACTAGAAATGGGAATTAACTGAACTGTCTTTCTCTGCCATCTGCTCATCCTGGCATGTTCCTTTGTTCACTCCAGAATTTGTTAGCTATTAAAAGGCCATCTTGTAGTAAGTTGTCCCATTGAACCCTTGTTATTGGAATGAAAATTGGGAGACATTTAAATTATTGCACTTTGCTGCTCATTGATGGCGATTGTGCTTTGACCTGGCTTTTATGAATAGATGGAGATCAGAAAACTTTAGGTGGTCTTATTAATATTTGCTGCCTTATTGCATTTATTTTTTCCTTAGCCTAGTATTGCTTGGCTCTTTGACTCTGTGGAAATCATTTTATGGCTGTTTGTGACTAAGTTAATGGTGACGCGGTAGAAACATATTAGTGCAAGGATGACCCATCAAACTTTCAGATGTTTTTATAATGCTGTGCATTTCTTTTCTTTCGAGATATATCCATGTAAAGATAGACTAAGATATTAGGTTGACTTTAATGAATCCTTCTCATCATGGTAAGATGGATAAACATGATCTGCCAGTAGATTAACTGATGAAGAGCTAGCAATTTTGAAATAATTTAGCTATAATTGAGCTTCACGAAACTTAAATGGACACATTTATTATTTCAATGAATTACAGATTACATGGCATCCAAAAAAACTACCAGTGGTAGTACTAATAATCCTTTTGATAGAGATGCTATTGATTCAAGTCTTGGACATAGTGAGGGGGATGAAACTGAGGGTGATTTTAGTTTACATTGCACGCTAGCTGAAGATTTGTTTTAAATTTGTTAGTGTTTATTTTATGAAATTTTATGGACATAATTGTTTTGTAATGTATTTTGAAGTTATTTTAAATCATGAATGAACTTTAACTAATGAAGTTTTATGTCCATAATTATGATGTATTGTATTCAGAAATATTTTACTTATGATTTTACGATTTTTCTGCTGACACGATTTTAGCTGTGATTTTATGATTTTTGTACGGACAAATTCAGGTACGATCTTACGATTTGACGATCCGATCTTACAATCTGAGTTTCAGAAACGCTTTCCGTGTCGTGTCAAAATTGCGATTTTGACAACCTTGCTATGGACTGAGCAGGCAGTGGTTTTTCCTAGTTGCTTGCTTGCTGCTCGATCTGCGTGAATAAACTACCGTTTCCAGGTTTGCTCCTTTTTTGCACAGAAGGTGTGTCTAAACCTCTAAAGCGTTGGAGGCTTATTTGCTTGAACAATCAAGTTTAAGTGAATTGGGCTTGCATTTATCACCGGAGAAAGAAAGTACATGGCGGAATGGTTACTGTCCTTGCTGATCCCGGCGGCAATATTTGTAAACCCAAACATAATGGGACTCAACTTGTTGGGTATAGATGTTTACCAGTTTGTTTGTATACCCATGGTGCTATATATGCTCAGAAATATAGAGATCTAGCCAAGGCATTGCCATTCCAGATAAATTTATTTATTTATTCTCTTGTATATTTTAATCATCACAGTATTTTTAATTAAAATTATTGTTATTGTTAAAAAATATATTGTATAAAAAAATAGTATGTCTATATTTTAACAACTGCAGTCCAGCTCCAGCAAGACGAGAGAGCCACCAGGCTGCCCTAGAAATAGGAAAAGGTGTTGTAAAAGTTATAATAGATATTTCAAAAGACTATCTTATATTGGTAAAATACTTGTTAAATTTGTAACCATTGAAAGATTTATTTTTAACGGTTACAAATATAAGTGTTGCCATAATATAATTTTACAACGAACATATTTTAAATTATTATAACTGCTATTTTAAATTTAATAATTAAATTAAATGTAACTGTTATATTATGGTTGTCTATAAATATCATGCAACTTTTTCAAACAAATACAATCCGAAAACTACTCTTCTTCTTCTCAAGTTTGTTGGACTCTTTTTATTTTAGAGCTGTTTTTGTGTTCCCCTCTTTGTTTGAGGAAGAACTTGTTGAATCCTAGAGGATATCTTATTGTTGGGAAAATATCCTTAAGGATAGTGCACAAGCACGCCTCAAGTTTTTTGTTTATGTTTTCTTGTATTTCGTTATTTACACAACAATCATAAGGATATTCCTTTTTAACATGAACGGAAACACTGTTATGGACAATGCCCCCGCCCTCACCGCTGCTGCTGCCGCCGCTATCATTGTCGTCCCTCCTCTATTTCGTCCTTTTAATAGAAAGGAAGTGCAAGCTACTAGGAAAAAGGAGATGACCACTAAAGCAAATTTGGTAGAAGAGAATTCACATAAAAAAAGGTATGAGAATAAATTTAATAAAACTTTTAAGTCCAATGGTAATAGTACCACCGTGTCCAAACCCAAAACCAACAATTTTAAGAAAAAGAGAAATTGTTTTGTGTGTGGCAAACCTGACCACCATGCACATCAATGCCAAAATAGAAAGAGAAACAACAATCCTCCTAAAACTATGGTCAACATGGTTGAAGGAGAAGACATGATTGTTGCGGTTGTTTTTCAAGTCAATATGGTGACCAATGAGAAAAATTGTGTGGTAGACTCCGGTGCTACTAGACACATATGTGTAGATAAATAATTCTTCTCCACTTATATACCTTTTAAGGATGGAGAAGAAGTGGCCTACCTTGGAGATTCAAGGACAACAAATGTTCTTGGAAAAGACAAAGTCCTTTTGAAATTGACTTCGGAGAAAACGTTGGTTTTTAATGAGGTATTGCATGTCCCTAATATAAGAGCAAATTTAGTCTCTATAGTTTTGTTGAGAAAATTTGGGATTAAAGTGTCATTACAATGTTATCAGATTCAAATGACATGACACTTAAATCCAGTAGTGGCTATATCTTTACTCTAGGTGGTGGTGTGGTGTCTTGGAAATCTTCCAAACAAAGTTTAATTACTCTATCCACCATGGAGTCAGAATTTATAGCATTAGATTTAGCAGGGTATGAAGCTGACTGATTGAGAATTTTTTTAATTGAAATTCCATTGGGAATGAAACCAGCACCTTCTATATCCATTGCAAAGAATAAATTTTTCAATGGTAAAAATCGACATATTCGATTAAGACATGATGTAGTAAAATAACTGTTAAAAGATGAAGTTATTCAATAGATTATGTGAAGTCAGAAATGAATTTGGCCGATCCTCTGACTTAACCACTTAGTAGAAAGATGATATTAGAAACATCAAAAGGAATGAGACTAATGCTAAAATAAGAAATCAAAATAATAGTAACCCAAAACCTATAAGATTAAAGATCCCATGAATTAGGTTCATATGGGAAACAACAAAATAAAAGGATACTCGAGTGAGAACCTTAAAGCACTGTTTTAAGTTCTGAAAAACAGAAGCACTGTTTTTTAGTTCTGAAAAGCTTTTGCCTTTCACAAGGTTGTCTGATGGCTTCGCAGAAGAGAAAGGACTCTGCCTCGTGAACCACTTTTGTTTTACCAAAGTACAATCATATGGCAAACAGGGTTTCGTAAGCTGCAATGCAGGAAATAAATCGATATCTGAACTGTTGAATCGGTAGTGGCTTTTTTTGACCTGGTATTTTAGTAATGCCAAAAAAAGGGAGGTAATGTTGACTTATTTCTGGGCAGAGAAGACTGGCTGGTGGGTGAGCAGGAGGGCAGTTGAAGAAGAGACACAATTTGCCAGCAGAGGCAAAAACAAGGCATAGTTTTGGTGAAAGGCTACACGGATCCGGAAAGCAAATTATCTGTAATGATGAATATTAATTAATGGTTAGGAGCTTGAGTTTTATATTTGTCTTTTAACTTTTTTCTGGCTTTTGAGATACCATCACTCTGATGCCCAAATCAATGCTTAATAAAAAGCAAGGTTATAGTAATGATAAAAATAAGCCAAATAATTAGTTATTAGAGGTAATGCCATTTCTTACAAGGATTCATTTAGCATTACTATTAGCTACTGAAATTTGTTTAACTAGGCCTAACATTTGGATAGGAAATTGTAAATTAAGAATATCATATATTTGTAACAATCATTTAGTTATTAATTATGGAAAATATCACTGCTGCTCTTTTTTAATTTAAGGACACAGAATATTAACCGCTGGCATTCACGAGAGATTAACTCCAACACCAACATTAATCACCGTTTAATAATAAAATAAAATAAAACACTCATGTGGCAGAGAAGAAATAAGAAAAGTGTTTCAAAAATATGATGAATGCTTTTAATTATTTTATAATATAGATAGATAGGTTCTTAATTAATTAAAGTTGAGAGAAGGTGATTAAGCTAGTGTTCTTAATTTTATTTTGTTTTGGCCGAAACGTTTCATATTAGTTAAGAAAACGAGATAAAATAACGCGGTTTTTACCTTGTTTAAAATTTCAGTCCGTTCCAGATATTTCGCTCAAATTTCAGGCGGAAAGTTCCGGTTTTGTTCCGCCCGTTCCGTTTCGGTCAAATAATATTTTTTATATAATGAATAATTTTACAATATCAATCATATCTCTTAATCCGACCGTTAGATTGAGATGAAATTTTACGAGGAGTCTCTTGACATATTTATATATATTATGTTACAATTTCAGAGCAATCAGAGAATGTAATGACCTTGCAAGATTGATGATGACATTCTTGTAATATTATACATGTTTATAATTTTGTTCAGAAAAATTATTTTATTGTGTCTTTTTTAGATTAAATTGCACAATTCTAAATAATTTTATTTTTAGATTTGAAATAATTTTTTTCAATTATTATATTTAATTATATATATACATAAACAGTACAACTCCGAAACGACGTGCCAAAACACTATAAAATCAAAATATTCCATCCTAATTGAAAAAACAAAACACCAACTGAAACACAATTCACAACCTTGCATTAAGCAGCCCAAATCGACCGATCAATCAAAAGAAAAAACCCACCTAAAATCTCTTGTGCATTAAATTCTTTGAATGTGATTGAAGCAGCTGTGAAGGCAATTTCGCCTTCATCGCTGAGATTGTCAATTATTTATTATATAAGAGGAGCTATCATATCATATCATGATGTTGATGTTAACGAGTAGCTGATCATCATGCTAGCAAAATACAGACTCCCCATAAGAATTCTGCGGAAACTTGCGCATGTGCTGATGTCTTTTTAATATCAGATTTCACTGATGGTAGGCATGCACAAGACAACTCAAATCTACATTACCCTACACAATATTTTAGGTCTACGAGATATATATACCGCCCATAATTATTAAACCTATATAAGATTATAAATAATATATATACACACATAAAATAATATAGTTTATATTTTTTTAAAAATAAAGTTACCTGGTTTTGACAAAGTTATTCTTGGACTGATTTTTTAATGACCATAATGTTTTTTTTAATAAAAAAACAAATAGATCCAAAACCCCATTCTACCGATCTATTAATAATGGTGAGATTGTATAAGCCTTGCTACAAAAGCATTGAATAAAGATAGGAGTGGAATAAATAAATCTCCTCCATTCAACTTTTCTCAATTTTTCTCCCCTTAACCACTATAGCAGACACATTACAATCTCCCTGTCGGATCCCATCAGGGCGAAAAAATGAGCACCATCTTCTGGAAGAACATTCTCAAGTGCTTACCCGCCATAACCCCATCCTCACATCCATTGCCCTCAGAGTTGCAACAAGAGTATAGTGATCCACTATTACCATCATCCACCACCGCCACCCCCACATCAATAATGATCAAGAGCTTCAACTCCCTCTATGACGTCCTCCCCTCAACATCCACCTCCAAATCCCTCAGTACTCCCTCCTCCACCAACTCCTCCTCCTCGTCCTACTCCGATCTTGACACCGACTCGCTCCCTGATTTTGCCGCCATTATCGCCTCGCAACGTTTCTTCTCCTCCTCCCCTGGCAGCTCCAACTCCATCATTGAGCCCATGCAAGTGTCTCACACACCAGTTAGTGGAGGTGTTGCCATTAAAAAGTATTCACCAGATCCCTACATAGATTTTAAACAGTCAATGCAAGAGATGATTGAAGCAAGAGAGCTAAGGGACGTTAGGGCTAATTGGGACTGCTTGCATGAGTTGCTCTCTTGTTATCTTAAATTGAACCCTAAACACACCCACAAGTTTATCATCAGTGCTTTCTCTGATATAATTGTTTGCTTATTGTCTTCGCCCTAGCCGGAATCCGACACCCACTGGAAACCTGAAGGCCTTCAGAACATAAGGTTTCACGTTTTTTGGTGTGAGGTCAATTATGTGCGTCTTTTAAATTTTGTTTCATTTGTTAGTTGAAAAGAAAGGGCATATGTGATGCATGTTAGAGGTGGTACGTTTTTTCGCCCTTTGTATTTGGTGAAAAGGGATGTTATGAAGACATGCAGTAAAGGTCATTTGTAATGGATGCATAGTAAATTATAAGTAATTTGGAAGCCAAGGAATTCGCGTGGGATGTTAATGTCTCGAAGATGTTTTAATTTTTTAATCTTTGTTTTGTGTTGTGTGTTTACGTTTTTCTCGTAAAGTGTTTCTAGGTACTTTGGATGGATGTTTGATCGGCTATTTTGATATATCATATGCTTAATAATTACCGTAAAGTTAGTTGGTTTAGGTAAGGCTAACACCAGACCATTTGTCGTTGAGTGTTTCCATTATTGTATCTCACTCTTTAGGTCTACTCAGTTGGTGAGATATGATCTCCATGAAAAAATTCACATGTTACATACATAAGCTGTGTCAGCTTTATTGGACGGCCTTGATTTGCTTCTGTTTAGTCATCAGGACATGAAAATAGTAAAAAACATGATCAACGCAGATGAGGCCAAATGCAAAGGATAGTTACGTGTCCAATTAAAACAAGTAGGGCCAAATATAAAAACTGATCCAGAGAATCTGAGCGTTGTCTATCGTTACCTTCTTAGCATTCCAATAAATTACGGACAATAATACAAACTCCAAGTGAAAACCTAAAATGTATAAAAACTTTTAAATTTTATATTGAAGAGGTAAAATAATATTTTTAAATTAAAAAATTTATTTTTATATATTAATCAAAAGTATTAAAAGTTTATTAATATATTTTTATACAAAAAATGGTTTTGATTAGACTTGTATTAGTTAATTATTATTAATAAATAATTATATTAATATTATATAGTAAAATAGAATTGTTTTTTCTAAATAATATTTTTTATTTGAATGTATATATAAAAAATGTTATTTTTATAATTTAGCTTCTTTTAAGTAATTTGTCCCTTAAAATTTCTCTAGCATGGACAAATAAGTGCGAGGACGCGCGGACTCCAGCATGCCTCTAATTATGCGAGTATATAGGCAAAGTTTATCAGATAAATTAGAATATCTTCCTTTCATGTATTGCTATTAATTAATCTTCCCAAGATTAAAAAACGGAAACCAGAAGCTGCGTTTATCCTCTCTCTCTCTCTCTCTATATATATATATATATATATATATGAACTATGAAGATGGGTCCAATATTTATGGATGATGTGAGAGAAAGTGAGTCCATATCTTCTTGATAATGACCCTGGATTGGAATTTGTCAGGATAATTAATTAGGGTAAAACTAGCTCACTAACTCCCTTGAATTTGGATGCTAATTTTGTGAAAGTCCTTGGAGTTAATTATTGGTGTAGCTAGAGATTTACTACTAGAAGATTTGGTAGCAAGATGCATGTGCGTGAGAGGTTCATTGAGATTTGGCTGAAGTGATAAGTGAATTTGTATTACATGCTACCTATTACTTAGATTTGAATCTTACTAGCTACCACGACAGAAAAAAGAAGAAGAATGATCTACTTAAGTATAATTATTTAAAAAAGAGTTAAATCATGTGAAAATCTTGTTCATCAAGATTTATGGGACTGTGGATTCAGATAGTCCTTTTATAAACAAATGTTTTCAGTTAGGGTGTGTTTGATATTACTTTTGCTTTTGTGGTTGAGGTTTTTAAAAAGTACTTTCATGAAAAACACTTTTAGTTGCGGTTCAAAATAAGTAGTGAAGTGTTTGGTTAAAACTATGGTTGAGATTGAGGTTGAAAAAAAACAATTTCATGTGTTTGGTTACCAAGCTTTTCATATTGCTTTCAACTTGTGAAATTAATTTAAATGGCACACACACACACACACACACACACACACACACATATATATATATAAATATGTGTGTGTATTTATGCCCTTTGATGGGAGAATATATATATAAATATGTATATATATATATATATAAATTGTATTAATAATCATAATTTATTAATGTAATGAGCAATTTAAGTAAATTGAACACTTTTTTTATTCTCCCATCAAACTATTTGTAATTCCACCACGAACTAAATTCATACATGAAGGCCCATGCGATCCCTGACTATTTGATCGAGGAACAACATCTGGTAAAATATCATCTAAAACAAAATTGATGTAGTCAAAGTATATGACTGGAGGATGCCTGCCTCTTGTGATAAAGCTTACTCGAATCCACGAGCTTGTAATGACCAAGTGACCAAAAGAACTCTTTATTGTATTATCAAACTGAGTTTCTTTAGGGTGTGGGGTGTGGGTTGCTTATATTTATAAGTGGTCATCCCTTAACTTACAGAGTCCTATTCTTATGTAAATACTTTAATAAATAAGGAAAACATCGCAAAAACTCCTATTATAATCTGGACTCTTACGTAGAGTTTTCATGCAAATAAGGGAAAGGTGTTTTGTCTTTTATTAATTAATTGTTGTTGTCACTCTTGTGGCCTGGAAGTCCTCTCTGTTGTAGAGTCCTAGTGTCCTTGTGCCGATGTCCTACATCACTCTCTCCTTCCTGAAAAGAACTCGCCCTCGAGTTGCTCAATTGAGATGTAGTCATGTCAGGTGGATGGTATTCGAACAAGTCAGCAACATTCAAAGTTGGGGAAATGATCATATCAGCTGACAAATCTACCACGTATGCGTTGTCATTAATTTTCTTCAAGATCTGGTAAGGTCTGTATTTTTTTATCATTTAGCTTGTTATACGATCTGACTGGTACCCTCCCTTTTCGTAGATAAACCATGACCAGGTCGCCCACCTTTAAGGTTTGTAAACAGCGCTTGCTATCTGCTGCGGCCTTGTATTTGGCATTAGATTTTTTGAGATTCTCACATACCTCATCCTGAATTGCTTTTATCCTGTCAACCATGTGGTCTGCTGCAATGCTCGTACCTGGAAGTTTTGGTAAAAGGATTAAATCCAATACATGACAAGGGGGTTTACAGTAGACCACCAGGAATGGTGTCTTCCTAGTGGATCAATTTATCATGCTATTAAAAGCAAATTCTGCCTGAGTTAGTGCAAGGTCCCATTGTTTTGGTTTCTCTCCCGAGAGACATCGGATGAGGTTGCTGAGAGTTCTGTTGACCACTTTCGTTTGCCCATCTGTCTGCGAATGGCTGGTGCTGCTGAACTTTAAGGTGGTATCAAACTGTCGCCATAAGGTTCTCCAAAAGTGGCTAATGAATTTTGTGTCTCGATCAGATGTGATGGATTTAGGTACTCCATGAAGACGAACGATCTCTTTGAAGAATACATTAGCAATTTGAACTGCATCAGATGTTTTCTTGCATGCGATGAAGTGTGCCATTTTAGAGTATCTGTCGACTACTACAAACACTGAATCAAAGCCACGCTGTGTTCGAGGGAGTCCCAGGATGAAATCCATTGACAGATCCTCCCAAGGTGCCGCTGGAATGGGCAAGGGCATGTATAATCCTGTGTTCTGGACCTTGCCTTTGGCTGCTTGGCATATGGGGCATCGTCGAACATGGTTGCCGACATCACGCTTTAGTTGTGGCCAGTAGTACCTTTCCTCTGCAAGGGTCACTGTTTTGTCACGTCCTAAATGTCCTCCCAGACCTCCTCCATGTAACTCATGGATTATTTGTTCCCGCAATGAACCCCGGGGGATGCATAGCTGGTTGCCCCGAAATAAATACCCTTCTTGGATATGCATTCCCTTGTGCGAGAGACCCTACTTACACTATTTCCATATTTGGTTGAAATCTTCATCTTTGGCGTATAGTTCCTTTAAGCAATCAAATCCTATGATTGTAACTCGCATAGTAACCACTAGTAGTGCCCTACGGCTCAATGCATCAACAACTTTATTGTTTTTTCCTGATTTGTGCTTCAACGTGAAAGTAATCTTTGAATAAAAGAGACCCAACGTGCATGCATGCGATTGATACTATTCTGGTTATGTAGGAACTTTAGGGCTTGGTGGTCGCTGAAGAGGATAAACTCCCTCTGCACCAGGTAATGTTCCCACACTTTTAATACTCTAAACAAAACATATAATTCCAGTTCATAAGTGGTCCACTTTCATTGTGCTTCACTAAGCTTTTCACTATAATAGGTGATGAGTCTTCGTTCTTGTGATAGGACAACCCCGATGCCAATGATAGATGCATCGCAATCTACCTTGAACAATTTATCAAAGTCGGGTAAAGCTAAGACTGGGGCAATGGACAATTGTTCCTTAATTAGGTTGAAACTGTGTTCTGCATCGTTTCCCTAAAAGAATTTTCCTTGCTTCATGCATTTTGTAATGGGTGCAACGATTTTGCAAAATCTTTGATAAACCTCCGGTAGAAGGTAGCGAGGCCGTGAAAACTTCGCACTTCACTGACGTTTCTTGGTGATGGCCATTCTTGGATGACCCTGATTTTTTCCTCATCCACTTTAATATCGTCAGCACTAACGATGAAACCTAGGAATAATAGGCTGCTGGTCATGAATTTACACTTTGGCAAGTTAACATATAGCTTGTTCTCTTACGGATTGTAAGGACCTTCTGCAGCTGTTCAACGTGTTCAGCTTCATTACGGCTATAAATTAATGTCATCAAAATATACTACTACAAAGCTACCCATGAATGGTTTAAGAACTTGATTCATCAATCTCATGAAGGTACTTGGTGCGTTGATGAGTCTAAATGGCATTATTAGCCATTCGTATAGCCCTTCTTTTGTTTTGAACGCAGTTTTCCATTCATCTCCTGGTCTGATTCGAATTTGATGGTAACCGCTTTGTAAGTCAATTTTCAAAAACACTTTGGCTTCGGCCAACATATCTAACATATCCTCTAGTCGCGGAATGGGAAACTGATACTTGATGGTGATTTTGTTAATAGCACGACTATCTATGCACATTCGCCAACTACCATCTTTTTTGGGGACCAATAAGGCTGGGACTGTGCAAGGACTCATACTCTCTTGAACCAGTCCCTTTTTAATCAGTTCTTCCACTTATTCTTGTAGTATTTGGCATTCCTTTGGATTCATCCGGTAATGGGGCCGATTAGGCAGTTAGTACTGGGAGTTAAGTCGATCTGGTGCTGAATATTACGTATTGGAGGCAATCCTGCAGGTAATTCTGGAGGCATGATGTTCTGGAATTTAGCTAGTAGTGATTGAATTATGGGTTAAATATCATAGGGCTCGTCCCTAATTTGTCCACCCACCACCATTGCGAAGATTTCCCGTGCTTCCTTGGCTTCCTCTAGGAATCGCTTCCCTTTCGCCAGAAATAATAGCTTTTCCATAGGTTGTGTCTTCACTGCCTTAGTGAATTCATCAGTTATAGGTCCTAATACAACCTTCTTCCCTTCTTTCATAAAGATATAAATGTTATCACGTCCTCTGTAGGTAATGTCGACGTCAAATTTCCATGGCCTGCCTAGAATCATATGGCAAGCATCCATTTCCACGACATCAAAGGTGATTTCGTCCACATAATTCTTTCCGATGGAGAATTGGATGCGACAGACCTCTGTTACTTTGGCTTCTGCTCGCCGGATCCAGCCAATGCTATACGGGGAGGGATGTTTTTCAGTTTTCAGCCCTAGTTTCCGAACCATGGCTTTGGATACGAGGTTCTCACTACTACCATTGTCTATGATGACATCACACACTTTCTTGTTTACAGTGCACCGTGTTCTAAAGATATTGTGTCGTTGGTTTGGCACTATTTTTGGTGCTAACAGCAATTTCCTAACCATTAAAGCATGAGAGAGCAACTCCTCATCATCACCTCCTGTAATTTCTCCTTCATCGTGGGTCTGCCTCTTCTGCCGCTTCAATCAAGTTTACCGCCCACGTTTTGGAAACTGATTGGAGCGATGTCCTGGCTGCACACATCTGTAACACTTATCTGTAGAGGGTTTAGCATATGGATTTCTCGTGAATTTAGGTGTCGTTACCCCTGTGGTTGCCATCGGTAATCGGCTACTTCCTGGACCTTTGGTTGTGTTGGCTGGTGGCAGCAAGGTTGTCAATACCGTTCCGGTCGTTATTCCAGTTTTTCTATTGGAACGAAACGTTCCATTTTCGGAGCGTTTCGGCGTGCCATTTCGGGGTTGTACTGTTTACATATAATTAATTAATTATATATGTGAAAAAAATTAAAAAACAAAAAAAATATATAATTTTTATTTTTTATAAAATCAAAATTGATGCAACAATTTTATTTTTTTATAATATATATTTTTTTTATTGTTTTGATTTTGGTTTATTTTTTATTTTTTTATAATATATATTTTTTTTAATTTTAATATATATATTATATATAGCATGTTTGTCCAGCTGGACAAACATGCTATCCCAAATTCCCAATTCCCAGTCCCACATCGCTGAAATCGTCCAAGAAGTTACATCCCGTGGCTTTAAAAAGCTGAAGGAAATCCCACATCGAATAAGTAAATGTCAAGGAAAAGAATTGTGTCTATAAGACTAAATCAAGAAACCATGCAAAATCTGCTCACCTGAGATGATATCAGGTCAGTGACATCCGATGTATTTAGGATGTGTGTTGGTTTAAGTGTTTAAAAGTAAAATATTTTTTTTATGTAGCCGAAACGGCACACCCGGAACGATACCGAGGTGTTTTGGCCGGAATTTAGCCGGTATTTCCGGAGGGGGCCGGAATTAAAATCGAGATGAAAATGACGTCGTTTCATCTCGGGTTTTTTAATGTTATGGAACATTCCGGCCGTTTCGGGCGGAACAGAATGGAATTAACAACCTTGGGTGGCAATGGGTTCATCGGTAGTTTTCCTCTTGCGGTAGTATTGCTTGCATGCTCAAATGAACTCCTAGTTATTGTGGAAGTTCTGGCCCTATCCAGTTGTGTTTTAGCTTTTGTGACTAGATTAATAGCTTCTGTCAAGGAATAGATAGTCTGCATGAAAACTCGATCTTGTATGTTAAACGGTAACCCCCTACGAACCTAGCAATTTGTTGTGCATCAGTTTCTAGTAGATTGTTACGGGAAGATAAGCGGTGGAATTCTTCAACATACACTTGAATGGACCTGTTGCCCTATCGTCAATCCTAGTATTGCTGGAATAAAACTTGTTCATAATCTGGTGGTAGATATGTGGCTCGTAGCAGCCGCCTCATCTTTGCCCATGTTTGTATTGCTCTTTTTCCTTGTCGCATCCGTGTGAGCTGCAGTTGCTCCCACCAAGCAGAAGCTCCACCCATCAGCCTATAAGCGACTAACTTCAACCTCTTATCATCAGGGATTTCCATGTAATCGAAGAATCTTTCTACTATTGCCAACCAATCAAGAAAACCTTCAATCTGGAGTTGACCATTAAAACTGGGTAAATCCATTTTCATTCGAAACATTTGACCCCCTTGTCCTCCTATGTTGTAAGGTCCCTGTCGTGGGTGCCCTAAAATATGCCCAACATATTCCTCATCATCACTTAATTCTTCCTCATAGATTGGCTGTCTACGTGGAACTGGGGGAGGTCCAAGAATAGGATCTACCCTTCCCCTGTGACCTTCACCTTCTTCTCCTTCACGTCGTTGATCATTTCCTGTTGTTAACCTAGCAAGTGTTGCCTGAATGGCTTGTAAGGCTTGCTGGGTTTCACGTTGGAAGGTTCTAAATTCAGCTTGTGTGATCATGTCATTGTCACGATTCCTACCTTCACAATTTTCCTGGGTATTCATCGTGTTTGCCATCTGGTAAAGATTGCCACAACTCTGATACCAACTAACGTAGCGGAAGTATATGACTGGAGGATGCCTGCCTCCTGTGATAAAGCTTACTCGAATCCATGAGCAATAAAAGTAATTAATACTCGAATCCACGAGCTTGTAATGATCGGGTGACTGAAAGAACTCTTTATTGTATTATCAAATTGAGTTTCTTTAAGGTGTGGGCTGCTTATATTTATAAGTGTCCATCCCTTAACTTACAGAGTCCTATTCTTATGTAAATACTTTAATAAATAAGGAAAACATAGCAAAAACTCCTATTATAATCTGGACTCTTACGTAGAGTTTTCATGCAAATAAGGGAAAGGTGTTTTGTCTTTTATTAATTAATTGTTGTTGTCACTCATTTGGCTTGGAAGTCCTATCTGTTGTAGAGTCCTAGTGTCCTTGTGCCAAATGTCCTACACCAAATATTAAGATTGCGAGACAAAAATTATATTGTGATATCTTTTAATATATTTATTTATATTTTAATTAAGTTTTTAATTTTTTATATTATTTTAATATTAAAAAAATATACATAACCCCTCCCCCCTCTCACCTGCCCCACCCTCTCTCTTTTTCACTCCCCTCCCCTCCCCACCTTCTGGTCAGCCCCCCCCCCCCCAACTTCTCCATCTCCAGAACCCGCCCCTCCCTCTCTTTCTTTCCAGCCTCCCTCTCCTCTGCTTCTCTTCTCTCCCCTCCCCTCTACAAGCTTGTTCAATGGGTTTATTTAGTGAAGGTGAGAAGCTTGTTCAATGGGTTTGGTGAAGGAGAGTATAGATGGGTAGATGGTCACGGTTTATTTGGGAATTATTATACGTAACATTGTTCGGTAACATTGTATTGTTGTGGACTTGGGATGTGTTTTTGCAATCGCAAGTAAAAGCTAAAGAAAAAAATGAATCGCAATCGCAGGAAAAGCTACAATTTTCTACTTCTCGTGAACCACGGTTTGCGTTGATTTTTTGGTGGGTCCCATGATAAATTAATCTGTGTTTTTTCATTACCAAACACGTGAAAACTACTTATTGTTCGAAACTCCAGTTGAATTGCGTTGCCAAACAGGCACTTAGTCTGTGCTCAATTACCCATTAATTAATTGTTTTTCTTGGGGTTTGCAATTTATTTTTGATCTCGCCTTTCTTGGAATCTGCGTTTTGTTTTTGATCTTCATTGGCTTCTCACTGTTAATTAATAATAGCTTGCAAATCCCTTTGTTCATTTGTTTCTCCTTGCCTTTCTTGTAAAAGTATATAAAAGGATTATGTAGTCTGAGAGCCAAAAAAGTAGTCTAAAGATACTTTGAATGTTAATAAATATGTAATTCTACTTATTATTTTGATACATTATAATTATGCACATGGTTAATCAATGTAATTTAATGATAGCACACCTATTTATTTTACATTACAGTAATTAATATCGCATCGGGAGCTTTTTGTGTTTTGCACTTAGCTTTGAGAATCACCCATGTTTTGTAACTCCTTTTTTTTTATGTGTGTGTTGGTCTTAATATTTGAAAAATAATAATGCAAGTAGAACAGGCATTGATGTTGGAATGATATGTTCCTCAGGTTTTGGATATTACATCTCTATCAACTCCAAACTGATTTCTTGGATCTAGTCCTAACAGTTCTAAGGAGTCAGTTTGTAGAAGCAGAACGTAACACTTCATGCAAGCCAACCAATAGTATAGCTTTACTTTATTCACATAAATGTTGGAGGTTCAGTAATCAAATTACAGCAGTGAGTTTTCCAGCATTCTCTGGCCTCTTTGTAATCTTAATTGCAGCAGCTCCGGATGATATTCCAACCTGAAAAGGAATTTCCCACAATCAGTGTGATGTAAGGACAAAAAAGTAGCAGGGGCATCAAGTTATGTACAGTATATATCAGAAATTTTATGAGATAGTCTAAGAGCAGATCATAGTACAGTTAGACTCTACAGGTTGAGAACTTACAAGCAAACATTCTTTCAATGCAAGAAGTTTTGCAATTTCAATTGCTTCATCACTTGATATCTGGGAAATTGCATAATAATTATTAGTTGGGGAACAGTTTGGGAAATTCAAACTACTGAAAAAGATATTTGCAAAGATGCAAAACAGAGCTATATATCATATTTGGCCATCAGATATTTGCATTTCTAGGAACCATACTTTTCATTGTCTGAATTCTAATCTGGATTATTACTTTACAAATTTGTGAGATGACACAAAACGTGCTTTAAACCAACTAGTATAATTTGGTAAATTTGGCAATAATTTGTTGGTAAAAGTGCAGAATAACATGTGATGAATAAAAAAATATTCCTAAACTATGAAGCTAGTTCATGAAATGGTAATTTCTGCAACAGTAAAATAATGAAGAACATTTTGGGCTTACTTGAATAACTTCATCAACGATATTGACTTCCAGAACCCCTGGGACAAAGCTTGCACCTATTCCTTGAATCTTATGTGGACCTTGACATGATGCATGCACGAATCAGTAAGTTAGCAATAGCCTATGTGTAAAAAGGCTCCCCATTTCCTTAATTACTACAGTAATACAAAATAATTGCGTCCCAAACAAAGAAGATGGTTGAATGCTGAGGCAAACTAGAATTATTTAGATACATGGAAAGCAGGCTCATCGGGTATAGTTTCCTTGAAAGTATTTTTGCTTGAGGAAAATCAAAAACTGTTTTTATAATATGACACTGGTTATTGAAACATTAAAGCTTGTAGAAGGAATCATCAGATGAACCGATATGTATATTATCATAGAAATGTTTCATTTTGCACTCGGCTCCTGCATAATATCAAAATAGATCACAATATCATTTGAAATTTTGCCTTTGGCTTTGATTTTTGTATCCTTTATATAGAAATTACAAGAATGTTATATATGGAAAATAATCAATTCTGACATGATTCTAGTCCTAAATATGTAATGGAGAGCAAGTTGTCCGTAAGTAATGGACAACAACTTGTCCATTGACAGGACAACAAGCTGTCCGTTGACAGCCCCCTTCAAATTGATATAGGATGATCAATCAGCATCATTTTGCTACTTAGGAAACAATGTCGATGACGAGTGAGCGCCTTGGTGGAGATATCAACAATTTGTAGGTTAGTGAAAATATGGGGAAGATTGATAACACGAGCATCATAGGCTTCACGAATAGAGTGACAGTCGACCTCAATATGCTTCGTGTGCTTATGAAATACAGGATTAGCCGTGATCTAAATAACACTTGTATTATTGACATGGAGAGTTGTAGGATCAGTCGCAGAAAAATCTAGCTCAACAAGTAAACCTCAAAGCCAAATGATTTTAGAACAAGCAAGAGACATTGCCCAATACTCAGATTCCATAGAGGACTTAGAAACTCTGTCTTGCTTCTTACTTTTCCAAAAGATCAAGGCATCTCCTAAGAACATACACCAACCAGTGACAGATCGAAGGGTATTTGCACACCCAACCCAATCCACATCACTATAAGCAGCAAGACGAGTAAGATTGTTCGCAGGGAAGAATAAGCCACGAGCCACGGTGCCTCAAACGTAGTGTATGATCCTATGAACAACAACCAAATGAAGATGTCGATGAGTCTGAATAAATTGGCTAACTTGCTGTATTGCAAAGGAGATGTCTGGTCTAGTGATCGTAAGATAAACAAGGCTACCTACCAACTTTCAGTAAGAACTGGGATCGTCAAGTAAGTCACCCTCTTCTTTGCGAAGCTTGATATTCAATTTCATGGGAGTATCAGGAGAATTAGCCTCTTGTAGACTAGCTGCAGCCACCACATCACTAGCATACTTATGCTGATTTAAGGAAATGCCCGAGGAGTTACGATGCACTTCAAGACCAAGAAGATAGGTGAGAGACCTAAGATCTTTCATATAAAAAGCCTCTGAGAGATGAGTCTTGAGCTGAACAAGTAGATCTGAATCAAAACCTGTAATCACAATGTCGTCAACATAAACCAAAAGAACAACAATACCCATGATTGATTTCCAAGGAAATAAGAAAGTGTCATCCTGGCTCTGTTTAAATGAGAACTATAATAAATTAGTACGAAATTTATCAAACCAGACCCTTAGAGCTTGTTTGAGACCATAAAGAGAGCGACAAAGCTTACAGACGTGTGAAGTTGGAGAAGAAAATAATCCTGGAGGTGGCTTCATATAAATGCATTCTTTAAAATCCCTGTGAAAAAAAAAATATTTTTGACATCCATCAGATGTAGCAACCAATTACTAGAAGCAGGAAGAGCTAGAATCGTATGAACAATTGTCATTTTAGCCACTAGGACAAAGGTCTCTTCATAATTGACCCCACATTCCTGATTATTCCCAAGTGCAACCGGGCCTTGTAACGGTCCAAACTACCATCAGATCGGATTTTGACTGAGTAAACCTATTTGCAACCCAGATGAACAATAGTGGAAGGATACGACTCAATGTCCCAAGTGTGATTAGCCTCTAGAGCGGCAATTTCTTCCTGGATAGCTTGTCGCCAACAATCTGCTTGACAGTTTGTGAATAATATGTGAGAATATCAAAAGTAGATAATACAACATTAAGAGCTAAAATAGATGTACCAGAACTGGAAGTGGGAAACCCATACCTATCCGAGGGTACAGCACTCGAGATGAGTGACGTACCAGAGGCTCTAGAGGTGTGACAATTAAATGAATCTGGAGCACTGGAGAAACAAATATCAAGAGCCACCAAAGGAGATTGTGGGCGGGAGCGTCTTGTATACACAATACTGGTTTAAAACAAGAGCTGATTGGAAGAAGATCAGATAACTATGGCTCAAAGGAGGGAAAGACCACAATAGAAGGAGAGGACATAGAGGACACAAGAAAAAATGATGATTTTCAAAGAAAATAACATTCCTAGAAATACATGTACGTTGTAAAGTATGATCATAGCAGACAAAGCCTTTTTGACGCAAATTATATCCCAAGAATGCACTTCTAACAAATTGAGTGAATAATTTATGTCGCTCATGAGGTGGTAAATGAACAAAACAGACAATCAAAAATATGAAGATTATCATAACTAGGTTGTTTGGCAAATAAACGAAAATAGAGAGACTCCATGTGTAAGACTTTAGAGGGTAAATGATTAATCAAATGAATAGCAGTTTTCATAGCTTCAACCCAGAACATGGAAGGAATAGAGGATTCTAATAAGAGAGTGTGTACCACAACAAGAAGATGACGATTTTTACGTTCGGGTACTCCATTCTATTGAGGAGTAGCGGGACATGAACGCTGATAAATAATACCATTATAAGCCAAGAATATCTAAAACTTAGTAGACAAATATTCACAACCAGAATTTGTGCGTAATGTCTTAATAGTTGCAGAAAATTGATTAGCAACATACACTAAAAACTCAATGAAAGTACGAAAAACTTCAGATTTAGAGCGAACAATAGACCCAAGTAAATCTGTTATAATCATCAATGAATGTCATATAGTATTTAAATTTTTCATGTGAATCAACTGGGGAAGTTCCCCAAACACTATGGATAAGATCAAAACAGTGGGAAGCTCTACTAGCATGCAAAGGAAATGGAAGAGTTTTGCTTTTACTGATTTTGCAAGAATCACACTCGAGAGATAAAAAAAAAAAAAAAACATTCTTTATTACTAAGAAAACCAAAGTGCAATACATGAGATAAAATCTGAGTATTTGGATGACCTAAATGATGATGCCATACCATACCCAAGGCAAGAATTTTATTACAAGCAAAAGACTTAATAAAAGAAAATGCTGGAACAAGTAGAAATAGTGGAAACAAGTGCCCCATTTTAGGTCCCCTCGCAATCGGCTCCCTCGTTACCTGGTCCTACACAACACAACGAGTACAAAAAAATGAACAGCACAATTATCATCAACTAATTGTCCAATTGAAATAAGATTCGTGGAAAGCTTAGGAGCAAGGAACACATTAGTATATGTAGAAAAGGCATCGCCAACTATTAAAAGATAACAGTTTCAATAGCCCCTCAGATAACAGTTTCAATTAGAACACTCTGCGACAATAATTTGTGAAGCACTATGAAAATCAATGGAAATTTCAATAGCATATAAATTCCACCAAATGATTAACCTTACAATCTTTCTTTCTTCATGTGGCATAAAAAATAAACAAACATATCACTAAAGAATACAAGTTATGCTGGTACTTCTTCCACAATAACAACATCAAAGTCACCAATACATGTACTTGCAAAATGGTGTCGCTATGATTCAAGGAACAATAATCAAATTATACAACAATTTCAGAATTGTTTTCACTAACCTACCTAGGTGTGATTAGGCCTTTAGCTTCTGCATCAGCTATCATACTATAGCCAATCCTGTATATCAGGACACAATAATCAGAACCCAACAAAACTTTGAAGCCATAATAGAAATAATGCTCACAAAAAAAGAAGAAGTGGAAAGTAGGGATCAGACAGAAGCAAAGCAAAAAACCCTAGCCACCACCCTCTCTCTCTCTTTTTCTTTCTTTCTCTACTGCTGATTCAATTCTTGAATCTTGATGGCAGAAGGCAAGCAGAGGAGCAAATTAAGAGGTTAACAAAAGATCATCAAGTGGTCCCGATCCTTGCCCAACATCTCCTCAACTCAAACTCCTTGTCAAGCAATCTCTCAATGAAAGCATCACCATGGAACACAGTTTTTAATAATTTGCTAGTAAGGAGAGCGAGTGCAAATAAGGTGGGTATAATTGCCAAATACACAGTTCTTACCGGAGAGTGGCTTGATTTGTTGTCCTTTTTATTAATTTAATTCTTTGATTTTTTTCAAGGCCAAAACGGCACAGCTGGTATGATATTGGGGTGTTTCGGCTGGTATTTCCGGTACAGGCCAGAATTAAAACCAAGACGAAAACGACGCCGTTTTGTCTCAGGTTTTTTACCGGTACAAAATATTTTGGCCATTTTGACCGAAACGGAACGGTATCAACAACTCTATGGTAAGCAATAAGAAATACTTACCTGCTTCTGCAATTATTTTTACTTTCTTCTTCAATCCTTCGGTAATCTTTCCTCTTCTTCAAATCAATCAAACTCACCTGCAAATCAAAACCAAAACCACAATTGAAAACAAACATCCATCCCCTCGAGTTTAGCAGCGATACGGGTAACATAACTACCCATTGTTGAAGATAAAGAATGGACACAGTTGTTCTTCTGTTACAGAAAAAGTGTTCAACCCTTTATTATTAATGACTGGCCTTTTATAGCTATTTACAAAGGAAAGGAAGTGCCTTACGTTGTGCATGCATTGTGCATGGCAATCATCAAAGAGTAACAAACGAAACTAATCTTGAACAACTTTAACAAACTCAACTAATTGTAACCATAAACTGTTATCTCTTAACAGTCTATCAATCCCCCCCTTACACTGTATTCAGATTACATTTGGAATTTCACATACCCTAAACAAACTTCGAAGCTTCAGAAACACCTCCAATCTGAGGGGCTTTGTCATAATGTCAGCTACTTGATCTTGAGTATGACAATGACTCAAGTTAACCACATTATCCTTTACCATTTCAGAAGGAAGTGATACCTGATATCAATATGCTTGCTCTTGCCATGAAGTATAGGATTCTTTGAGAGTTTGATGCTTGAATTGTTATCACACCAAATCATAGTGTATTCCTTCTACACACACCCAAGCTGCTCCAAAATTGACAGGCAAATGTAGCAGCAACAATATACTCAGCTTCGGTGGTTGATAAGCTAACAACAGGTTGTTTTTTTAAGTCCAAGATACTACTCCAGAACTGAGCATGAATACACACCCTGTAATTGTAATCACCTATATCTCCACCAAAATCACTATCTAAGTATGCTATGAGTTGCCTACCACCTCTTTTCTTGTAGAAAAGTCTCATATTCATTGTTCCCATCAGGTATCTAAGCAATCTTTTGGTTGTTGAACAATGTTGCTCTGTTGGGCATTCCATAAACCTGTTGATCAGACTAACACAGTACATTAAATCAGGTCTGGTTGCAGTCAAGTACATGAGACTGTCAACCACCTGCTTAAACATGCGTGCATTAACCTTAGTTCCTTTCTCATCCTTTGATAATTTGCAGCTTGGAACTATTGGGTTCTTCACTGAGTTACTTATGTCCATACCAAAATGTTTAAAGATTCCATGAGCATACCTTCTTTGACAGATATACATCCCCTCGGGATGTTGTAATACTCCAATCCCCAAGAAATATCTCATTTCCCCCAAGTCTAACATGTCAAATTTCAGCATCATCAACTTCTTAAATTCTTCACACATGTTCCTGTCATTCCCAGTGAAGATTAAGTCGTCAATATAAAGACTAATAATCAACAACTTGTTTCTCTTTTCTTGTTTAGTGAACAAAGTGTGTTCACAATAACACTTTTTGAATCCCTCCTTAGCAAAGTAGGACTCAATTTTGCTATACCAAGCTCGTGGAGCATGTTTGAGACCGTATAAGGCCTTATTTAGTTTATAAACTTTGTGTTCCTCTCCCTTCTTATCATAACCTTGTGGATGTTGAACAAACACTTCCTCACCAATTTCACCATGTAGAAATGCATTTTTTATGTCAAGTTGAAAGATGCTCCATTCTTGTTGAGCTGCTAAGGCAATTATTAGATGTATGGTGTCTAATCTAGCAACTAGAGCATACACTTCTGTGTAATCAACCCCATACTATTGTGCATATCCCTTTGCCATAAGTCTGGCCTTGTATTTTTCTATCTCATCATGTTCATCAAGCTTTGTTTTGACTATCCATTTTACTCCGATGATGTTCAATCCCTTAGGTAAAGTAGTTAGAACCCATGTGTTGTTGCGTTCAATAGCCTCAATCTCCTTGTTCATGGCCTCTCTCTAGTTCTTGCTTTTCACTACTTCCTCAAATGGAGAGGGGTTAACCTCTGTGAGAATAATCATGGCATTTAGGTCTTCTTCTTCTGACAAACTCTCCCTTATTTCATAGTCTTGCATCCAGGGTGAATTCGTTTGACCCTCCCTGAACCTAAATTATTCTCACCATCTATAACACTAGAATTAATTAGACCTGTTGCATTCATGCTATTTAAACTGACTTCTTCATTCTAATCAGCTTCTGTTCCAGGTTCTCCATTTGAGTTGGCTTTGGCTTCCCCAGTCTCATTATCTTTTGTTCCAAGTTTTTCATCATTTAGATTAGCCTCTTTAGTCTGTGCTTCTTCAATGTCTTCCTCTTCAGTCTGTGCTTCTTCAATGTCTTCTTCAGTATCACCCCAGTCTAGCACATCTGCAATGATTTCTCCTCTGCTCATGTTCCAATTCCAGCTTTTGTTTTCCTAAAAAACATCCCTACTAACAATAATTTTCTTGGTCACTAGATTAAACAACCTGTAGGCTTTAGACTCATCACTTACTCCCAACAAAACACATTGTGTGCTTTTATTATCCAACTTAATCCTTTTATGTTCTGGTATATGTACATGAGCCACGCACCTAAAAACTCTGAAATACTCTACTGTGGGCTTCATATCATTACATGTTTCCTCTGGAGTTGTGTTTGGAATGGCTTGAGTGGGGCTCCTGTTGAGCACTGTTGCGATGTCGCGGTCGCACAAATTAATTATCATAGCTTAAAACAAATCAAACAAGATAGTATAGAGCAAGCAAGGGGTCGATCCCACGAGAACGATTTAGTTCAGATTTTCGTGCTATATGTTATGCAATTGGGGGGGTTGGAAGTTGTCTAGGCTAGGCTAAAGCAAACTAAGCAAAAATTATATAAAACTGAAATTTATCAATAAAGCAAACCTTGGTAGCAAATCAACATCCACCTACAGAAATCAGAACTGATCATGGAAAGGACACATCATTTTATATTCTGAATATTTATCTCTTCTTAAAATTGGTTCGTTAACGGATCCGCCGTATAACTTACCCTAACCATCAAACAACCACAGTGTCCGCACTAGTAATTTGATTCAATGACAACATTAAAATCTAGATAAATTGATCAATTAAGAAACATAATTGTTCACAATATATGTTTAGTTCGATTGAATGTTCTCCCTAAGATTAATAACATAGATCCACTACAATTATTAACTTAGTTGCTTCATAAGTTCATATACCACAACTCTGGTTTTGATATCAAACTTTGCAATCGATTGTCTACAAAAATAACTTCGAGTCCGCTCTTAGCAATTAACTAAACAATCATAGGAAAGTAAGCATAGGAGAACAAACATATTCATCATATATACTGAAAAATTGAGGTAAAATAGATCTCACAGTTCTTAAAATTTGAAGGTTTCCGTGTCCTTGCAACCAAGCAAAAGAGTCTAGCCTTGCATGTTTATTGAACAGCTAAATAAAACGATGGAAGAAAACATGATTTAGGGTTTGGAGGAGGAAGATTTGTGTTTTCTTTGCTTCTGGCCGAAACTTCCTTGCTCCTCTCTTCTTTTATATATGCTTAGAAACCCTAGTATCTATTTTACAAAATAGTCCTTCCTTAAGTTGACAGAATTTAGTTGTCCCTTGTAAAATATATATCTCCTTCATATCACATTGTTGTGAGCTTCAATTTGGATCGTTTATAGGTCTTTGAGTCTTGAATCCACGAAAATTGAGTTTGCATCAATCAGACTTCTTTAGCTCGCGATATTGAAGTTGGAATGGACAAAGGTCAATATCTGCAGATTGCAAGATTTGACTTTGAAGGCTGCGATTTCCATGATCTTCCTTATTTTATTTATTTTTACTTAGCTTTCCATAAATTTATGTATGTTAGTTTTTGAATGTCACTGGAATCACTTCATTTCGATCTCTAGAGCTTCCGCTCTGCACAAAACACCGACTGAAGGTCAAATCTGTCAATCAGCTCCAATTACCTCATTTTTGCATCTTTCATCCAAAAATGCCTTCAAAACATAAAACAAAGAATATCAAGGCATTTTATACAAAAAACATATGCAAAACACTAGGTAAATATGGATGAAACTATCAAATAATATGGTCGCGTCAAGCACATGCATACACCATCTCACAGCCTCTGACCAAAAGGCTTTTGGTACCTGTTTGTTAGTGAGAATGCATCGTGCTAAATTCATCACAGTTCTATTCTTTCTCTCAGCAACTCCATTATGTTGAGGAGTATATGCTGAGGTTAATTGCCTTCTTATACCATTTTCTCTGCAAAATTCCTCAAAATCATTTGAGGTGAACTCACCACCTCTGTCAGTCCTTAAACATTTGAGGTAAGCTCCTGTTTTCTTTTCAACACACACCTTATACCTTTTGAACATGGTAAGAGCCTCTGATTTTTCATGCAAGAATTAAATCCATGTTTTTTACTAAAGTCATCAATAAAGCTCAGAAAGTACCTCTTGTTGTTGTTTGATTTTGGCTTTATGGGACCACATATGTTTGCATGCACCAATTTTAGTTGTTGTAATGCTCTCCATAGGCTCCTTTTAGGAATAGATTCCCTGTGTTGCTTGCCAGCTAAACATGTCGTGCATACCCTTGCCAAGTTGTTAATGAAGGAAGACCTCTGACCATCTTTTTGTATTGAAGGGTTCTCAACCCTTTAAAGCTCACATGACCAAACCTGCAGTGCCACAAATAACTTTCATCCTCTGTCATAGCTTGAAAACAAGTAGTGGCTCTAGGTCTCATGGTTGCAAGCACAATAAGCATCCTATTCGTACTCATTTTAGACCGCAAAATTAAGCCCTTAATTGGATGAAATACATTGCACTTTCCATGTTTAATCAGAATTGTTACACCTCTATCATGAAGTTGCTCCATGCTTAACAAGTTGTTTTTCAGCTCAGGTATGTAATAAACCCCAGAAATCACTTGAGTAATTCCATTTACTTGCATTCGAACATTTTCCTTCCCCATGACCATCATCCTTGAATTGTTGCCTAGCTTTACGGTGTGCCTAAATTTATCATCCAAATCTGAGAACCATTCTTTATTCTCACTCATATGATTACTACATCCATAATCCAGAAACCACAGTTCTTCTCTCCTCATGGTTCAACTCTTCATAAGCCATTAGCAGCAGATCCTTTCCTTTACCTGTTTCTGCAAAATTAACTCCTTTTTCCCAAGTAGGACACTCATATTGAAAGTGTCATAATCTATGACACTTAAAGCATTCAATAGAGGCTTTGTTGAAGTGTTGTTTGTCAATACCCCTACCTCTTCCTCTTTCTCAAAACACCCCTCTGCCTCTTCTATTGGTGTTTTCTTCAACAAGTATCTTGAGAGCCTGTTCTTCAATTTGGTGACCACTTATCCTTTGTTCATGGACTAGTAGACTGCTTTTCAACTCATCAATAGTCAGTGTATTTAAATTATTTGATTCTTCAATGGAGCAAACTACATAGTCAAATTTGGAGGTCATGGACCTCAATACTTTTTCATTAATGACAGTTTGGCTCATTGTCTCACCATGATTCTTTATTTTATTGGCTATAGTGAGAGTACGAGCAAAGAAATTGTTAACTGTCTCACCCTCCTTCATATGAAGAGTCTCAAAGTCCCTCCTAAGTGCTTGTAAATGTGCCCTCTTCACCTCGTAGAGCCTTGGTACTTCTGCTTCATGGAGTCCTAAATACTTTTTGATGTATCTCTATTGAGTATCGTTTCCATGACATTTAGATCTATGGCTTGGAAAAGGTAGTTCTTCACCTTTAAGCCCTTCAGCTTCTACCCTTCAATCTGCTTGTGTTGTGCTTCTATCTAATCTTCACTCAATTCTATTGTTACTACCATAGCAACAGATATTGTATCAGTCTCTTGTGTCATTCTTATCGAAATCCCTTTCTCAATCAAATCCCAATATTCTTTGGAGTGGTGGAAGTTCTCCATCAACATTGCCCAATGATCGTAATGACCATCAAATCTGGGAATAGATGTCTGCACAAAGCTACTATTGTTGCTTCCTGACATTCTTTTGATCTTCACACCAAAAGAAAACTTTGTAGTTTCTTCACTCCTTCACACACCTTTGTAGTTTCTTCACACCCTGACACACAGGTCTCTTATGAGGCTCTGATATCACTTGTTGAAGATAAAGAATGCACACAGTTCTTCTTTTGTTACAGAAAAAGTGTTCAACCCTTTATTATCAATGACTAGCCTTTATAGCTATTTACAAAGGAAAGGAAGTGTCTTATGTTGTGCATGCATTGTGCATGACAATCATCAAAGAGTAACAGACAAAACTAATCTTGAACAACTTTAACAAATTGTAACGGACTATAACAAACTCAACTAATTGTAACCATAAACCGTTATCTCTTAACATTCTATCACCCAAACATTGCTGAGATATACTAATGGAGTTTTACCAATTAACTGGACAAAGAAACATGACAAGTTTATCGCAAGCATCATAATGAACCGAACCCATGAAGAATATAGGATTATAATCTGACTCGACAATGAAGATAACTTACTTCAGTTACATCTTTAGCAATTTCATATTTCTCAACCGCCATTTTTTCAGATTACTGTAACTCGGAGAAAACAAAATAACGTTAAAAAAAATCTAGGCTTGTTTTGTATATTTTTAGATTTTTTTCGTCGTTGTTATTATTAATGCCAGGAGAAGAAAAACTAGTTGTTTTTTCCATCACCAAAAATATAGAATGGAAGAGGTATGAATTTTATCTATTACAAAAGTAATACTATTAATAATGATGTTTATTCTCTCAATATTTCCCCCCATTAATTTCGGATTGATGATTTTAAATTTATGACTCTTTTTTCCTATAGCATTAAATTTCTGCAATTCCAATTCTTTTCTTTTCCTTTGATTATAATCCTAATTTTATTTGTCTTGAATTCCATATGAGTATATGAGTATATAAACTCTATTTTGCAATATTGATTTATTGTTAAAATATAATTTGTATATTAGACAATTAAAAATAACTTTACTTTATCCCATATTAAAAAAATAAAAGGTTATGTAGTACTTTAATTTAAAAGAGAAGTCATTTGATGTAACATAAATAATTTTATAATTATTATAATTAATTAAGTTAAGTTAATTAATCTAATAATTATACATGATATTTTTTATCAAGTTGTTTAATTAATTTAAATAAAAAGTTGCTTTTTGAATAGACATATTAATTAGAAAAGTGATACCTTTAAACTCTACATACACGTTAATTCAAAGAGCTGCGACTCTAAACTATATCTATATCTACACACACACACACACACTAGCTATTTACTCGCGTTTTATTATGGTCGGAATCATATTTTTTTCAAGGAAAAAAATATTAATTTTGTGAGTTTTTTTTATTATAGTATAAATTTTGGCAAAATAATAAATTCGTGCAATGTTTATTTTTTATCTACAGAAAGAGAAAAACATCATTCAAAATCCATTCATACGTTACCATCATTATCATGATTATAACAGTTAAAATTATTATCAACATTACAGCCCAAACAATTAAAATCATTAAATTGCCCCAAAGAATAAAAAAAAAAAGCAAAACATTTTTACCAAAAAACAATAAAAAAGTAATCACTAAAATTATCATTATTATTCAGCAAGCAATGAAATCATAAAATCATCTTATCCGAAGAAACGATAAAAATATAGAAAACACAAAAACAAGAAGAACAAAGGGGAAAAAAAGAGAAATATTATTTTTAAAATGATCACCAACATAAATTAAATTTTCAGAACTAAACCGAATAAAAATAAAACCCTAACAAAAAATAAACCAACAAAAATTAAAAAACAAAAACAAAAGGCATAGATGAATAAATATAGGTAAACAATAACACTGCCCAAGAAGTACCATAAAAACCAAAGGAATTAATACCAAATAAAAATTCAAAGAATAAGGGCCGAAATGAAAAATAAAATATATAATTAATTCCAATGAAGGACAAAATTGAAACAAATAAAAACTTTGGGACCGAAACAAATAAAGAGATTTTTTTAAATAAAATGTAGTGTAATTTTGTTAAAATCAAAAGAATAAAGACCAAAATGAAAAATGACATATATGACCAATTTTAATTAGAGGAAAAAATTAAAACAAAATAAATTCTGCAAACCGAAAAAATTAAAGGAACAAAAAACAAAACAAAAATCAAAAGAATAAGAACTCGAATGAAAACCAACATATATGATCAGTTTCAATTGAATGGAGGGATTGAAAACAATCAAAATTTTCATTTAAGAAATTAGGAATAAAAACAAAATCTAAAGCATAGGGACTTAAATAAAACAACTAAAAAATTGAACGATTGACATGTATTAGCGCCTACAGGAGAGAGAAAAGAGGGGGGAAATGAAAAATTGTCTATCTGTGATTTACCGCCGACCGTCTCCTGCCACGCGTCGCACCGGGAGGAAGAGGACATGACGGTGCCTCGACGACACGGTGACAGGACGTTTTACACCACTATAGACACCGCATGCGCCACCCAAAAAGTGCGTGAAACACTGTTGGCGCATCCGTACGACGCGTCTATAACAATTCCGAAAAGAAATGATAAAAAAATATATAATTACCTATACACCATTAGACCCAACAATAACTATGAAAATACCAGACATGAAAGTACCACAATGCCTCAGCTCCAGACCTTTGTTTTTGTCTTTTCTAAGGGTATTTACTTAGTTTCACTATGCACAAATACATGGAAAATCTAAAATACCTTGAATTGTCCCTCGTCTTTTTATCAGCTATTAGGGGTAAATTGGTAGTTTCACTGTGAAATTACAATGCAACATACCAAAAAACTCCAAACAATCTGAAAATACCACATATATCCCCTGAAAGTGTTTGAAATGCCCCCGGTGCCAAGGGTTAAATTTTTTGGTCTGAGAGGAAAAATAATAATTTTACTGTTGAAATCCATAGTGATTTGTGTTTAGAGACATGGTAAAACCGCAACGCTTTTTTTTTAATATCATGTCTATAGATTGTATATGAGCTGAGGTAGTGTAATTCTGAAATCAAGTTTGTAGTAGCTTGAGTAACATAAAATTTTCCCTTGAGGGCAGTGCCTACTATTCCCAATTCGGATCACTTTTTATTTTGTTTATAGTTATTACTAGTTAGATTGTCTGCACTACGTTGCGAGCTAAGTTAACAATTTTTATAATTATTGGGATTGAAGTGATTAATAAATTTTACTGGTTAAAAAATAAAATAAAACATTTATACATGCAAGGTTTGATATAATAAAACACATCAACACATCCTATTATAACAACAACAATATCGAAGTCTTAACATCTAAAAATATCATTATTATTACTACTAAAATAATAAAAATTATTAAATCACCGTAAGGATAAAAAAACTCAAAAACATTAATAAAAGAGGAAGAAAGAAAAAAAAACTTCAATTATTATTATTATTGCGTTAATAATGCAAAAAACAACATTAAATCAAAGAATAAAAAAACCTAAAAACTTTAACAAAACAAACAAAAAAATAAAATAAATGATAAAACAAAAATAAAAATTATAAGCTGAAAAAAAATCATTAGACTTGAAAATAATAAAAAACAAGTAATAAAAAAAACTAAAATAAAGAACAAAGGGGAAAAATATCAATTTTTAAATGATCATAAACATAAACTAAAATTTAAGAAGAAATTTTTTAAAAAAAAATACTAGCTCAATACAAGAAAAAATAATAAAAACTAAAAACTAAAGCTAAGAGCACATCTATATAAAAATGAACAAATAAAAAAAAAAAATAAAAGAATTAAAATAAAAAATTAAAAGTATAAGGGGCCGAAATGAAAACCAAATATATTATCAATTTCAATCAAATGACAAAATTGAAAAAAATCAAACCTTCTATACCGAAAATATTAAGGGATTGAAAAAAAAAACCCAAAATTAAAAGAATAAGGACTAAAATGAAAAATTAATATATAATGAATTTCAATCAAATGACACAATTGAAATAAATAAAAACTTATATAGCAAAAATAAAGTCCATACAACACAATTAAAAGATTAGGAACTGAAATGACACAACCATAAAATCAGGGGGCTATTGTTTAATTTAGCAAGTAAGAGAGAGAAAAGGGGGGGAAATTCAACCAACCACTGTTACGTCTTCGGCCACCATGTAATGACACGCACCACACCATGAGGAAGAGAACATGACTGTGCATCAACCAAGGTGTCAGATGGATATTTTTCACCACCGCACAATGTCGCAAGCGCCGCTCGACTGGAGCGTCATGAAGAAACTGCTGGCGCGTGTGTCAAACGTGCCTATAGTGTCCGCAGGAAAATAATAATAATAAATGATAAATTATTGGAACACCCCTACAACTAACTCTTCTATTTTGTCTTATTGGAGGGAGATTAGTATTTAGATATATTCAAAAAATATAAAATATCTGAAATACCCCTGCAGGCAAATCTTGATTTTTGTCTTATTAGAGGGTAGAATGATTATTTTACTTTGCAAAAAAATATATAAAAAAATTAAAACAAACCATGACCCGCCTGAAACAAACCTGCCCAAAAGTCAACCCGACCCTAAAACGCTATTATAATCAACAGTAAAAACACTAGCAATGCACAATAAAAAAAGGAGCTCGTATATGTTATAACTAGCCAAGTGCCCCCGCGCGTTGTCGCGGGTATTCTTGTGTATATAATTTAACATAATTAAATTCACAATGATAAATTTATATGATATAAGTAAATAAAAGTTATAGATTAAGAGAAAAATGTATAAAATTTTGAGTTGAGTTTATTACGCAAGCATAGATTGAATCTTTTAGAATATAGGTATTGCGTCATAAACGATCACAAAAGAGCGCGAACTAACATTTGAAAAAAGAGTAAAACACCCTAATAATTTCAGTAATTTTGTTTTTTCTTATAAAAATATTTAATACAAAGAGCAAATAAAAAAAATTATTAGCCGAAAAAAATCATCTAATCTGAAAATTTAAAAAAATATATGTTCTACGTTGCGGGTTGAGCGAACAATTTTTATAGGATTTGCCGGATCAAAATAAAAATACAATATTTATATATGCAAAAATTAATATAATAAAGTAGTTGAACACAACTTATCAAAATCAAAGCCTTAAAATCTAAAATTATCATTGCTTTTACTATTAGAACAATTAAAATTTTCAAATTATCCTGAAAAAAAACACTTAAAAACATTAACAAAAGAGTAAGTAAAAGAAACAATTAAATTTTAATTATTATTATTATTATTATTATTATTATTATTATTATTATTATTATTATTATTATTATTATTATTATTATTATTATGGTAGTAATGAAAGAAACAAAAATAAATGAAATAGAAAAAATATCCAAGAAACTTTAACAAAAGAAAAAAAATTCAAAAAAATAAAAATTATCATTGCTATTACTGTCAAAACAATAAAAATTATTAAATTATCCAGAAGGAAAAAAAACATTAACAAAAGAGTAAGCAACAAAAACAATTAAATTATTATTATTATAATTATAATTATAATTATTATTAATATTATTATTAATAATATAAAATAAATATTATCCAAGAATTAAAAAAAGAACAAATGAATCAATATAAAATAACAAAATAAAAAGAATAAGGACCACAATGAAAAATAAAATATATGAATAATTCCAATTAAAGGATACAATTGAAAAGAAAACAAATCTTGGGACAAAAATAAATCATGAAATAATAAGTTTAATTGCTGTGTAATGTTACAAAAAAATTAGAAGAAGAGGGACTGAAATGAAAAGTTGTATATATGACTAATTTTAATCAAAGGACCAAATTAAAATAAATTCAAACATCTGTACCGAATAAATTAAAGGAACGGAAAAGAAATCAGAAATCAAAACATCAGGGACTAAAATAAACTTTGTACAACCATCGGGGACCGAAGCAGAGTTTGCGGCGGCAGGAGAGAGAAACGCGGCAGCCGACAAAAACCCGTCCACCCCCTCTTAACCGGCCATTTATGACCGGAACGCGCCGCGACGGAAGATAGATGACCGTCAGAAGAATCGTTCTGTGCGGCGGAACAGAATTTTTCACGGAGGTAATAAGGCGCACGCGCCTCCTAAAAGGCGCGTTAGCGTCGAGCGCTGCTGTCGCGTCCGCATGACGCGCCAGCAGTTAACCGGAAAAAATAATAAACAAATGGGATAATTACCAAGAGGCCCCTGACCTTACCGATATTTACAGAAAAACCGGACGGGAAAGGACGCAGCTGCCCCAGTTAACTGTGCGCTATTTTGTCCGTTTCGGGGCCTTTATCGTCTGTGCACTGTGCAAAGGAAGTGTGAAAAACCGAGAAAGGCCCTCGCTACTGTGCATAATTTTGGCGTTTTACTGTGCAGATTTTTGGCGTTTTCGGGGGCTAAAACCGTGACTACACTGTTCACAAAACGAAAAAAAAAAAAAAACTATTACAATCCACAGTGCAACTGAGTCTGCGTGTACAGTACACGCAGCTACAGTAAATGTGGGACGCCGTTTATTTTATAGGTAATAATAAGAGCGTGGAATTTTTTTATGCCACTGCCTAAAATGAAGCAAAAACAAATTTCCAATGACAACCTTCAATTCGCAGCAAAACCTTATCCTATCAAAAACCACAATTTACCTGAAGACTAGCAAAAGCTTCCCTCATTTCCCACCTCACAAAAAACCATGGCAACCCTTCATTTCACCCCATCTCCTTCCTTCGTCCTAACCAGACATAAACTACCCACCGAGCTCTCTTCTTTTAAACTCAACTACAAAGCTGGCAGATCCTTGAAGACTGTAGTTAGGTCCTACAAAGTGGTGATTGAGCATGAAGGTCAATCCACAGAGCTGGAGGTGGAACCGGATGAGACCATTCTATCCAAGGCATTGGACTCTGGATTGACGGTGCCTCATGATTGCAAACTTGGGGTGTGCATGACTTGCCCAGCAAAGCTAATAAGTGGTTCGGTTGATCAGAGTGATGGTATGCTCAGCGATGATGTGGTGGAGCGTGGGTATGCACTGCTCTGCGCAGCCTATCCAAAGTCAGATTGTCAAATTAGGGTTATTCCTGAAGAGGAGCTGCTATCACTGCAACTAGCAACTGCTAATGATTAAATGTTGTATGCTTAATGTTTAAGTGAAGAATTTTGATGTCACATATTGAATCTCAGCTCAATCTTTTCATTACCTTATTTTGCAATAGAATGCTGAATAGATTTGCTTCTTGCTTGTGCCGAGGTATAATGTATAATAGAAATTTGGATCATCTCAGTGCCGACCAGCATATCGTATCATCAAATTAATGGCTGCTGCTTCATGTCATTTTTTCTGACCGCATACCTTATGAGTTGTTGAATTTGGTGAAGAGGTGTGGGTAGGTACATTCAATGGCAGGCAGCAAGTAAATGATGACATGATTTATTGTAAGGGGTTTCAATTTATTCATGCACTAGCGCCGTTTGAAACTCTTTTCTGTGTTCCCGAAGAGGCTCTTTTGGATCTAGGAAGCGGCTGTTAGAGATCTTTTCCTTTTAGAAGATACAGGAGCAAAACAATCAGGAAGACAAAAACAAAAACAAAAAAAACATCAAATTACGAGAGAGTTGAACTGATCCTTACCTGCCTCAATTGAACAAATAAGGAAGGAGGCTTGCGGTTTGAATTTTCGTAAACAAATAAAAATTTGAAAGAAAGAGTAGTGGGTTCCATTTTTCATGGAACAATCTGTTCAGTCATAATAAAAATTTGAAATCAACTACTGAAAATCTTCAAATCTCCACTGACAAGCTGTTCAGTCATAATAATCGCGTGGCTAAGACTATAATGTGCCACCAGGTAGCTGAGGTTTAAATTACTCGTTATCAAGTGATTCATTCATGCAAACAACAAAGTTGGCGGGTGGGTCCATTCAAGGATGTTCCCAATAATCAAAACATTGTTTGAATTCAATTATATTCTTCGACGAATAGCATCATCTTTCACCAGGTCATCATCATGTATCTTCAGAGATCGGACCATCAAGAACAGAATTTAGCAAAATGTGGAAGGAGAGGTACAACCATTGCTTATCATCAAATTCTACGGGGAAAAGAAAAGACAAAAAAGCTGTTGCTGGGTCAGTGGTCCGATGTACATAGGAGTACATTAAACGGTGATCGTGCCTGTATTTTCTAGTAGTGCAGACTTTTGTATCAAATTAATATTTTTAAAAAAATTATTTTTAATTTTAAAAATATAAAGAAAATTAAAACAAGAAAAAAATCATTTTTTCTTTAAAACACAGTATAACATTAAAAACAAACACTATTGTAATTACCCCCATTTCAGCTCCCTCCATTCACCGCTCATAATGCATGATAAAAGGACTGAAACATTCATCTGTTTCAATGGTTACTGGTTAGAGAGGACAGGAAGCGCAACAGCAAAACAAGATGATGTCATAAGGGTGTTTCGGGTTTGGAAAGCAGCAAGGACGATGATTGCAAAAAAGACAAGTGTTAAGATAACATTGTCATTATCAAGGACACCAGAAAATAATTGGCCAAGATAAAGGCCTCATCTCGTACAATTTCTTAGTGCATGTTAATCAGATGTCTTTTCTCCTGTTTACCGGCAGTGTCCTCAAGGTTACCAAATCTTCATAATTTTCGAGAGTGGGAGTCAGTGTGCGACCCATCAATCAGGCAGTCATTAACATTACACTAACCACCAGTATAACAAAATAAACGGGCATTGTCTTTAGGTAGGTCCCACGAAATTTAGAATGGGAGACTTTCCAAAGAAGCCAGGCTGAGCTGCGTCCTATTAAACCATCCAAACCGCTGAGCAGGTTGTCACCGTTCAATTCCAAGGAAAACATCTTCATTTTGGCATCCCGACTTCAACAAGCACACACGTGAAGACTCTTTCCATGAGAGAGATCTCCCTTTTTCCATGCATTTAATCATACATGTGTAGTTAGCACAGATAAATGGTAGCGTGCATTATCAATGCTTGCAAACCCAGCCTGCAAGTATGATGCCAACTCATGTCTATACATTACTGGGAGAATAACAGGGGAACATGTAAACAATCATGTGCCTGAACCTGTAAAATTCCTGCGAACACAAGCTATCATTACAAACACTGATAAGCTGAACGTGGATAGAGTTAGCAAACGGCCGACATGGAGTAAGTCAAAACGAAGGAAAATGAAATGCCTACTCCTCAACTTCTGCAGCAAAAATGCCTCGAAGGATCAGTGGTTTGTAGATCAAATGAAAATACATTAAATCACACCATTGTACCTCATGTCATCATCCATAGTCTACATGGATGCTTTGTGTTCTTGAAGGCTCTCAATCATGACCTTCTTCCTTGTCTCAAAATCAACCTTGTATAGATCAGCAACTGTTGCTAGATAACCGTACAGAATCCTATTTTTCTCACCACTCCGATCCACCTTCACAAGGTTTGGATTTTTCTCATCATCCCTGTCAAATGTCAGGGGCTGTATGCGTCCCCACGCTTTGTGACCACGATTATCCTTCTCAAAGTGTTCTGCCAGTCGCATAGCCTCTTTCAGACCTGATTGATCACCACCAAACTTTACAAGGGTAATGCCTAGATGACCGTCTCTTCCATACAAGGACTTTGACTTGCCACCCACAAATCCAAGATCTGGCCAAAACAAGTAAAAAAATAATAATAATAAGTGTGCAGAGTTGAGCTTGAGCAGATGATGGAGCTCATAAGAATCATCATCAAGTTTTCATCCAGGATAAGCAAAATCAATGGTTCCATATATTGTATTCATAAATAATGATTCAGCTCAAAGAAAAAGAAAATAATAAACGATTCTCAGCTGAAAACGACAGCAGACACTAGAAATATAAGTTAGCAAATGTAGATCATCCATAAGAAAATTTGATTACCCTGAATTTGAGACTTGCGGTGGCTAATGGCTAAATAGTAGTTGACAATAACAAATTTGCAAAAGAAAATAGAATAAACCAGCCTGTTGTTACAGGCTTCACTTAAACTAACATCAAAACAGAAGAGAAAAGAAAAGGTAAACTAATAAATCATGGAAACAAGATGCAAATAAGTATATTTTGTGCAAGGAAGCACAAACAAGTCACTAACATGAGGTGTAAGACTTTATGTCCCATGATTCTGGTATATTCAAGGAATACAAAAGAGATATATGCAGCAATGTCTGCATAAACCAAATACAGAATATACAGCCTCAGAAATTGTATGTATAAAGATTGATACCCAGAAAGTCACTGGAGGCTCAATCTTTGCCAAATCTAGAAACACAAACATACAAGTCACCTACCAGGGCCCATAGTATATTTTGTTTCTCATTCATTGATAGATTTGGATGGACTGAAAATGAAAACTAAAAAGAATATAAGAAGAGTTTATGATCCCAAAAAAAAGAAAAAAACCTTAGTCTCAGACCATGACTGAAATACATGTTATTCAGCAACATGCAAATCATAGAACAAGCAGAGTTGATGATCTAAACTCAACTCAAAAGCATCTTTGTCATTGCATCAAGCAAAGCAATAAAACCATTGCAAAGCACAATCAGTTGTTTTCATTGGGATCTTCGATTTTGCTGGTTTTGTTTTCTTTCCTGAGTCCTTGAGCAACATAACCTTTTGTGGTTCACAAGTACCATATTCATTGTGATAAGAAACACTCAAATTTTCATGTTCTTGCTACAGTTAAAGGTACATGAGTACATATTTTTCTAAGAATTTCTAAGTCTCTTATTATCTTTGCACCTCAACTAGTCTTACTGTATTTCTCAAATTACAAATTCTAAACCTCATGGAACCAGAAATAGAAAAGGTCCTAAGAGTCTTTGCAAGTTACTTTCTTAGACTTTTGATATCAGAATATTAGTGTTTGGTTTTAGCTTGGACTATGCATGTGTGTAATGAGTGCATTATCTATCTCTTTTCCTCTCTTTCCTTGTTCTTTTATATCCACTCCTAACTTCCATCACTGCATCAACTTCTCTCACATCAAATCAACCCTTATTTCATTTGTAAGAAAACAACACATGATGTAATCTCAATCCCCTCTTCCATTCAGTAGCTCCAAACAATACAAATCTGCAACTCTAGTACTGTTTGGATCATTGTTCACAGCACCCAGGCAGCCTCCATATTTCATTCTCTGCTTGCTTTGCTAACTCTTAATCATGCAACAGCATACAGCATACAGCATACAGCATCCAGAACACTTACGCAATTGATTGATCCATCAAATTAGATTCTAAACACAACAACTAGTCACTGCACCAGAAAACCTGCATCCCAAGCTCTAGCTACTTGAACTTCCTAAAGCAGAACCAATCAAGTCACAAAGCACAAAGAGCAGAATATTTAAATCTGCTCAACATCACAAAGTCCACCTATTGATCCAAATCTGCAATGAAAAAACTTCTTTAGTTTACTAAATTATCCTTTAGCATAGAAGTTACATCTCTTAGTGGGGTAGGTGAGATTTTCTAATAATTTGGTACATTGCTGTGATATTTTCCATAAGAGTGTCCTTTGGATGGTAGCTAGACTCATGGGGGCTAGTTAGTACAGACGAGCTTCACAGGTGTCAAGAGGCAAAAAGATCATAGAGTTCAAAATGTTGTTTCCTCAATAGTTTTATCTGAGTGAATATAATGTAAAAGAGAGTGAAGAAGCACTTCCAATGGCTGGTCTTCTGGTCTGTACAGTATAAATAATCTTCCATTACAGCAACAACAGCCCTTAAATAGTTAGGCAAAGGCCTAAAACAACAGACCCTAGCCCATAAATAACTTAATTTTAACCATACAAGATACCATAATAAAATAATAAGCATAAAAGATAATATCGAAGGAAAAACCTAACTAAAAGAAACCAGCTACAATACCTGCTAAAGGAACCTATCAATTTTGAGCTACTACTCAGGTTTTCTCCCCCCAAAAAAAATATCATCAGTATTCTTAGCACAAAATACACTAAAATTAGGCAGTATATTAGGTAATAGCTGGTAACCAGCATCTTTAATAACTGTTAAAAAAAACAGGAAGTAAATCCTATATAACAGGAGGGTTTTATTGAGCAGATAAATATCATTGTATAAGTTGCAATTACAGAAAGGAACTAAGGGGCACACTATACCTCTCACTTTGCTATCCATTGCTCTGTTTCCCAAACCTTCTAGGCGCCCATCTTTACCTTTCCCTGTAATTGTGTTATGAATTATCACCATTGGTGGCCACATAATCAAATCATCCTGGTTTGCTCCTGCTTCATCAGCAGGTAAAAATTGGTAGGCCTTTGAGTTATCAGGAGGCTTTGAATAGTTCCATCCCATTAGAACACAAAGAGCTTTATGTAAGCCCAAGTGATCCACACGCACATCAGCATTATCTGAGTTGTACGTGTGCATTATAAGAGCATGCATGTCTGGGAAGTCTTTGGAAGACCTGTAGTGTGCATATCAAGGGCAGTGAAGAATAATAATTCAGGTTTCTCTCAGATATTGTTAAGTCTACAAGTTCAAACTAAAAGAATAACAAAGATGGAACCACCACCAGATTTGAGGTAAGTTCAAGGCACAAACACACAGGTAACACATAAAGTTCACAAGTTCACATCATAAAGCCCGTGCCTTGCATGCCTCGATCCAGCTAAACAATAAACGTCAACCTTTTGATGTGTAGCAAGCAGGTAGAGCTGGAATTTGAATTAAAACAAGCCAAGGTAATAGTTCCATCTTTGCTGTCACTTTGGCGTGGTGTGACTCTTTAAGGTGAGCCAATTCAAATGTTATCCATAGGAAAAATGAAAAAAATTATTCATGTGCGACTTCCAAATAAACCCCAATAAGCATAAATCAAGATCCACAAGACTATGTTTTTTTAAAAAAAAACATGACCTCAACTACAATCCTTAAAAGGAAGTTGACACACAGCTAATCATATAAACAATTTTCATATCACAGTATACCTTTCCAACAAAAATACAGTATCATGACCAAACAATCTCAAAGGCACTAAGATTAATGCTCATAGCACATTGTGTAATCTGGCAAAACTTAAATGCAGCATTGCAACATCAATACAGATGCACCCCCTTCTTGAGTAACAGAGCATTTACAGAGCCAACACCGTAGCTTATTCAGACTAGTTCTACTTATTCTCAATAACACAAGAATAATATAAAAATGGACTACTCTACAACCAATAGGCAAGACAACTACAATATTGGAGAAATACAAGGAAGCAGCCTCATCGTGAATACTTAACTCACAAACTTTCACACTCAAGAAGGAAAAGAGCAGAACAGAGCTGAAGAAAACACAGGTTTACAAGATTAAAGCTAGGTTGCTAAAATGATAAACCCTAGTAACTCATCAAGAGACACAAGTGACCAGAATCACCAAATCAATTTCTAAAAGCTATAACATTTTTTTATGATAACAAGCAAATGTTGCAAACAGGCTATGTACTGCAAATAAAACATATGAAAAATGTGCATAGAATATGTCATGATTCACATAACAATCAAACCTTCTAAGAGATTACTCAAAAGCACCATATTCTTGAATCCTTATGGCTTCCTTTATCAACAAATGTGCACAAAAATATGATGTTAAGCAATGCCATCAATTAGAAAATATGTAGCTTGCAAAGCCTATATGATATGACACTTGTAAGCAAAGTTGTCAGTTCAGTTTCAGAGAACGCTACAGAATTCAGTACTATAATATTTCAAGATTTTGTTTAAGATCTATCTATTACAATAACAAGATGTTTTATTTCAAAAATAAATGTGAAAAAATAAGGTCACTCAATTATAAACTTCTATCTGAAAAATGAAATTATGAAAAGTTGAAAATCTTTTCAATATAGTAACTTTTCATCAAGATAACTTTAGCAATGTTTATTAATTGAGGAATCTAAGAAAGAAAATGTAAGTTACTATTTCAGATAAAAATCTCATCAATGGAGGTTATATTTTGAAAGTTCGTATAAAAAAGGCAATGTTAATAAAATGATATCAGCATAAATACTTGCTTCTATGCTTAAGAAGGGAGAATGATTTCTACAAAATATAAACTTGGCAAGAAGTTCAATGACTTTAATGAGAGAGGTAAAAGCAAAAACAATCTTTTATGCTTTGGATTAAAAAAGGCAATTGTCATGTTACTGAATCATCAGTAGCCAGGAGCCTTTTGGCATCTGACAAACTTGTCTACAAGGGTGATGACACATGTTTGTTCTCATCTCTACTTAAGGGAGATAGAGCTCCACTCAGCATTGCTCCATCAAGCTTTCACCTATTGCGGAGAATTCTCCATTGCTGCCTCCCACCATGGCAGGGACTATATCTTTCCCTAGAAGGTAAGAGTCTGTGTTAGAGTTTGGAGCAAGGCCACCCATTGGGATATGGTTTCTTCACCCATTTTCAGCATGGAACGGAATGGCTAAAAGAAGAGAGAAATATCCTGAACAGAATTTTTGAAATGGATCGAAATGTAAAGCAAGATGGAATTAGGAGTTTGAAGTTTTGGATTCTAGGGCGACTCAATGTATTTGTCCCTTCTGATTGAGATGGAACAGAACTCACAACCATGAGTAAATAGAAAAGGGGGAAGGTGGTATATGTACTATAAGAGAATAATATAAATCATATTCTAGGGTCTCACCTAACAGCTTAAGCTTTTAGGTGAGATGGTTTCTTAACATAAGATCAGAGCCTTGTTGACCCAGCGGTCACGAGTTCGATCTCACCACCCTTATTCTATTTGATAACAATCAAGCACAAAGTAGTGTGGGCATGTGTGCAAGTTTTAAACCCAAAGAGCTTTTACTTGAGAGGGTGTGTTAGAGAATAATATAAATCATATTTTGGGACCTCACCTAACAGCTTAAGCTTTTAGGGAAGATGGTTTCTTAACATGTACCCCCAAAGGGTGATGAACTATACTGAATCACACACATGAGTATATACCTAAAATCATTGAAGGGACAAAATGCAAGTTTATAATGCTCACCATCTCTTTCTGGGATCAAACCCTCGATTAAGTACTCACTTCTTAACAATCATGGCTAGTTGCATTACAAGTATGTTTGCGATAAGATCAAAGTGTTTAAATGCTACTCCTATAATGGTTAAACCTCTTTTGTAATTTGTCATAAAAGGGCAAAGGCCAAGGGGTAACATTTAATCCCAAATGGGTTAACAAAGGACTAGTTAGTGGAGTCAAAGGAAGTTAAAGTATGCCAGACAAATAGCTACCACCATTGTTGCAACTACAACTAACTCCCAAACTATTGCTCATGTATTTGAGTTTTGCTTACAAGAACACCATAAGGGTATGAGTATGCAAAACTCAAATCATATCAAATAAAAACCTAGATTTTACTCAAAACACATTTAAGTTGTTTAAAAACTTCACTCCTAATCCTGTGATATCCCAAATTTTTTAAAAAAAATTCCAACCATAAGGACAGTATTCCTGTCCTGATTCCCATGACATATCCCATAACAAGGAAGGTACTTGATATTTTCCTAGGGAGAAAGAGGGCATGAGAAGTTGTTTGCCAGAAAGCCCTGAGAGTTCACTTTCAAAATCATACAAAATAGTGAATGAACTATTACAAAATATAGTTAATGCCAGCTTCAAGCCATAAATAAGTTGATGCAACTTGGGGATTAAAGAGTCGCATTGGACAAACATGTAAGCAAGGCCAAAATTGTAATTTAATAACTTTATGTTAAACAAGATTGTTGTTCTAACCATAGTTATGATATAAAAGCATCTTCTAACCAATAAAGATAACAAGTTTGTTGCTTAGGTTTAACTTATTCTAAATACAAAAGGCATTTTTTTGGATAGTTCTCCAAAACTAATTAGGACAAGGAATGTTTCAAAACTATAGAAAAGAAAGTAAAGTGCTGCTATACATTTTCGAGAAGGATAATGAGAAAAACTCACTAAGAACTTCTCTGCTGTGTTGGATTAATTCAAACCATAAAAAAGTGATGCTCTCTTCCAAGGAATGATTCCTTAATCTTATTTGTGTGAGGCTAGCGATTTTTTCACTCCTCCCTGTTAAACCCAATTCAGATCTGAAATCACATGTTCAATCACTAAAGCCTTAAAATTCTTTTCCCCTCTGACTACTTGAATCCAATTGCTCTTCAGCACCTTGTACATCCATAAGTCCATGCTAGACAAGGTTCCAGCACCTTAGACAGTCCTTGCTTGAATTATAGCTACTACATAGCCAACATGCAAACCTCATAATAATCAGCAAAGAGAAATGGCACACAACTTATAGTCATGCAGGCACTTATTGGGAGTGATAACTCCAGATCATGAAAGAGAGAGATCTACATGATAAAAGCTTACCATACAAGATAATCAAAACCCATCAAACGAGGAGAAAACAAACAGCTAATCTGTAGATAAATTCTTGGATTATACACCTTAATATATAGTATGCAAAAAAGCAAAGAATTGATGTAATAAAGAATACCACAGAAGGAGTTACACCTCAACTGAAGCACCAAACAAGGAAATAGATTCTGTTCATACTCTCCAAATACATGTCCAAATTAAGAAAAACCATGAGCATCAAAGGTAGTCAGTGAACAACTGAATTTTTTTATGAGATAAGTTAGCCTAATAATTTAGAGAATATATGTGCAAAGAAACACAACCAACAAAATTCAACTTTGTTCAGATTTCTCACTCGTCAAAATGATCTTAGATATACATTTTGACTGCTACTAGAGAATTAAGCAATCCTCAAAGCATAACAGAGCTTACACAGGAGGAACGAAATCTGTAAACTAATTTGAAAAACTATAGACATGGTAGCTAATCTTCTCTTTTACAAAATGAGCAAAGATAAGGTGAACGCATAAACTGTTTTCCAACTTGAAAGTTGAAATTCAAACAAGGAAATTGCACGTCTACTATAAATGAACTAAATCTTCAACATCATTAAGATCAATTGTGAGCCAAAGGTATACAGGAGTTCTACCACAGAAATTTACAGTGAACCCACAGTATGGGATTTAATCATTTACTATTCTGTACTGCAAATAAGAAGAATAAAACAAGGCAAGCCACAACAAAAAGCCCACCAGTCTGAAGTAGAAGAGAAAAAAAAGAGGCAAACAGCTAGTTTGCAGGTAACATCTAAATTTTTTACACCCTAGCACAGTACCTAAAAAGCCAATAAATCAATCTAATAAAAAATATCACACATGGAAACAGGCACCAACTACCTTCCTTGATTAATTGAAGTACCAAGCAATAAACTAAATTATTTTTATACTTTCCAAATAAGGCATGCACATTAAGACAGATCATAATCATCAAAGGTAGTGAACAAACAAAAAACTTTTGTAAGCTTTTGCAGACAAGTTGACCCAATAACATGAAAATTTCATCAAATTAATGAAGTTCATCCAAGTTTAGAAAATTTCTAGCATTGGCATCCAATTTAACAGTATTTGTTCTCATTACACGTAGAAATGAAAGAATCATCGAAGATTAACACATCTTCTACTCAACACAGTTAAAAGCATCCATAAACCTATCTGCAAAGGCATAAAAACATGAGCGTATAATTCCAATTCTACAAAAAGTGCACAGCAAAAGGTGCATACTTAAAACTCATTTTGTAACATGGTTGAAACTCAGACCGGAAACCTGTATTTATCAAATGCACTAAATCTACCATGATGTTAGCGCCTATTGTGAGAACCAAAAGGAATGCATATGTTCTACCATGTTACAATGTTCTACCAGAAAATTGCAATTGTAAGTCCAAAATCAGCAGCCAACTTGACATTTATGACAGTAAGAAACTTCCTACTGAATAAGAATAGTAACCACAGAAAAACAAAATGGACAGGAAAGTGTTTATATCTATCTAAACTAGTCTAAAAGGAGGAAAGAATCTTTAACTATCATGTACCAGTTGAGAACTTTCATGTCTTCCTTCATGCAATAGCAGTTATAATTTGTAAATCAAACGTGACTTCTGCAGTAAGTGCATCACCATCAAGTATTGCTAGCATCTTGCCAGAGTCGTAAGGTACCTCAGTTACACCACTAAATAACAAATAATTTCCCTAAATTGAAAGGAACCATAACCAACGTCAATTAGAAACTGGCAGAGAATCAGCCTTCTATGGCATAGAAATACTGAAATGGCAATTCCTGTCCTAATACTCTAGCAGTATAACATGTATTACACAACAGCAGGAAAATGTTAAAACCATCGAACAACTAATCCTTGGATAGAAGTGTATACAATCGGCAATAAGCTTAAACACACACAAATCCATCCCTTATGCGAGGCTTTGGGTGTTGATCAGTCCTGGAAAGACTGGAAGTGGAGTATCTTCCCTCTCGCAAATACATGAAAACACCCACCATTTTCGGTCCCATTAAACTCAAAGAAAACATTCTATAACTACCACATCAACATTTGTATGGTAAAATGAATAAAATATTCAATAAATCACTCACAAGGAAGAGAGAGAGAGAGAGAACAAAGAAGAAAATAAAATTGAAAAGTAACAAACCTGCCACAAGCCACACACTGCAGCCGCCCTTGCTTCCTATCTTCCAAATACTTCTTCCTATCAGCCTCATTCTCATTAATCACCTTCACAAAATGCAAAAAGGCTTTCCTTAATGCACTCTGGTTCACTTCACCAACATTCCTAATATTATTACTACTGACAAACCCCACACCATCACCGCTACTAATCCTCATTTGCTTCCCCGCTCTAATTTCACCCCCCACGTTACTAGTCCCGGCACCCCACAAAGTATAATTTTTCCCATTTGAATTGCTGTTGTTATAGTTACTACTATTATTCACGTGCTTCACTAATTCCTCTTCAAATTTCCTCTTATTCTGATTTTGAAAACCTAGCACATCAGGGCTCCGTGGAGGGAAGCGAGGGCCACCGGGGAGAAAGTCTGGGGTGCCCCCCCCGTGGAAGAACCGCGGTGGAAGAGGAGGACGAGGGAAGTCTTGGTAATCTGGGGGGAGAGCTAAGTAAGAACGGGCGCTGCCGTCGGCGAGCATAATAGTGCGGCGTTCAAGCATGTGAAAGCCGTAGGTAGGTGGTGGAGGAGGGCCGAGGTCTGGGAACGGGAACGGAGGGACTTGTGGAGGTTGGATTGGGCCTGCAGTAGGAGTAGCGGGCTTGGGGGATCGCCCAGTGTTAGGCTTTGGGGAAGGATTTGGTTTAGGGAGTTTCTGGTTGGATTGAGGTAGTGGTGGATTGTTGTTGTTGCTGGAGGTGGATTCCCAACGGGATTTGCGGTGGGGGGCAGGGGTGGAAGAGGAAGAGGGTTTGTGAGTGGTGGATTTGGGGTGGGAACCACCCGCCATTCTCCGGGAAAATGAGTTCTAATTGGATGTCAAGATTTGCAGTAGAGGAGGAGAGAGTGAAGGAGTTTTTATTCTGTGGTTTCTGCGTTTACTTTCAGCAGGGACAGGGAGAGAGGATGGTGAAAACGGTCTGGTCTGGTCTGGTCTCTCTCAAAAAGAATGATCTCAAGGTGAGCTGCATATCGTCTTTAAGAAAACGACAAGTAACCTTGAATATCATTTATATTATTTTCATTTTATTTTCTTAAGTTTTTTTTTTAAATAAGTAAATAAGAATGTTGAAAACAAAATAACATTAAAATTTTAAAAAAATTATAAATCACATAACTTGATTTCGAATTTAATTTTTAATATTTATATATAAATTTAATTGACTTTTTAATTGAAATCAATTAAGCGATTACAAACATGAGAAAAGTGGGAGTGTCCTTTTGATAAATATGGTATTTTGAAAAGAAAAGGATATATATTTTTTTTATTCTAAGTTAATTTCTTAATATTTTTATATTGTTTTGATGTGAATAAAAATTGCTTAAAAAACAACCTAGAAATTCGTGGGAGACCGTTCTTTAAAGAAATTGGGGAGGAAGGGATTGAAAGCGAAATCTGTGTGTGGAAGGAAAGGAATCAAGGTAAAGCCCTCTCCAATTATAGGTAGGATTTTATGTTTTTGGATTTGCTCAGAACTCAATTTCCATGATAATTGCTTGCTGGTTTGCAGGATGCTGCGGCTTTAACTTCCTCAACTTGGTTGATAAGAGCAAACAGGGATGATTTGAATAGCGAATGGCCGTGCTTGTTGCAGCAAGAAAACTTTAAGAATACCGCTAGGAATGATTTGAATAGCGCCAAGAATTTTGAAGCTCGAGTAACCAGAAGCACATCATCTAAACTACCCAACTGTTTTCTGGATGAGAAATTCAGGCTGTGCCTGTGATCACGCAATCACCTCCATTCAAGTATGAAAAGAAAACTAGGAAGTTGAGAGCAAATATGCTGAGGTCTCGAAGGTAGGAAACATATAACACAACTTCTATGGTTACTATCAAACCCTTCACTATCATTTTGTAGATTCATCCTTCATGCAATCAAAACTTCTGTAAGTTGGTTTTCTTTTTTCTTTTTTACATCAACCTTTTAGCAAGGCTGTGCAGCATTCAACAGCATCGCGTTAAGCAAATTCAGGGAAAACAAATTCTAGTTTAAATAACGTAGGCATTTCATATGGACTAGAGCAAAGGTACCGGATCCTACTCAAGAGACAATTTATCAAAATTCACTTCATGTGCGCCATAGAATAAAGCGCAGAGTAATAGCTTGGCTATCACTAGAAATCAAGTCCCCACAGGCCACGGTTCAGATTTCTCAGTGTAAATTCGCCAGTGGCCACACCCAAGAAGCTTCAATAAAGTGACAAGATATAGAGAGAGAAAATAACAACTAAGAGCTCCATTTATTCTTGACAGTATACCTCCTCCCTGCTGCTCCCTCTTTTTCCCAATGCCACAGGAGGAAAACAAAGTTTGAAATACCACAACATCAATTCATTACAATTTCATAATACAACTAATCATATGGGCAGTAGTCTATCATTCACAATATCCATCCCCATATTGGATTGCCATCAGCAGAGCAGTAGTATGCCTACCCACACCACTTTTGCTTTAGCTTATATATATATAGGTGCTCAGCTGATTATCAAAATCACAAACTAGTAGAGATCACCAAAATAGGTCCCATGGAGGATGCTTGAAGACAATGCATCCACTGTCACAGCACCTTTAGGCAAATTTCAACCACCCTTCTTAAAGTAAATTTCAACCACCCTTCTTAAAGTAATGATGAAACATTACGATCGTGACAGAACCCCTTTTGAGCTGCAAAAAACAAATCAGACACGCATTATAAGAAATATTATGTGGTATAAGTAAGAAATCCTTCTGATGCTACATAACTTTACAATGTGCCATGAAGTAGGCTGCCTAATGGACAGTGAACTGCAAACAGATGATAGGAAATAATTTGTAAGGCTCTACCAGCCAATTTAAGAAAGCTTGCTGGGCTAATTTAAAAAAGATTGAAGCTTCTTAACTACAAAACTTTGATGCAACGATTTGCTCAAGAAGAACCAAAGAGGAATCTTACACTAAGGAGACAAATCACTGTCACATATCAAGATGAAAGAGGAGAAATGATATTAAAGAAGGAACATTTTGAGATCTACAAATGAAACACTTACCATAGCTTTTTGTCAAGGTAGCCTCAAAATCAATGGAAAAGGTAAGGAAAAGAGACTAGAGCAGTGCTATTGCACTTATAAGACTGCTTCTCATCTTTAAATCAACATCAAAATTTAGATAATGTTTACAAGGAGTGATGCTGTCGATGCCAGTACATCCATAGATGAAAAAAAGAAATCAAACCTTGGCACAGTCCCGAGGCGACGTGAGTCATATTCCGTAGCTTGTCGAAGCGCCCTGGCAAAAGCTTTGAAGGTTGCCTCAATAATATGATGAGAATTTCTTCCAGCAAGCTGTGCTCAGCATTAGAGCATTAATTTATAAGTATAAAAGTGACAGCAAACAGGAATAGAAAAGTTTCCTCGCTAATCATTACAGGGAAAATGTAAATTCAAATATTAAAAGGGGAAATTTGTAACAAAAAAATAACATGCAAGCCTACCTCTGAAAGATTTAGGATTGCAACAAAGATCATGGAAAATTTCCAGTACTCCCATTGTACTGTCAACTTAGTACATCTCTAAACCAGCTGTGCAGTGTGTTCAATTTGCCATGTCATATATAGTAACGTAAACCCTAAAATCAACACATTTTCAATTATGAGAGTAGCCTTAAGACCAAAATCTGCCACCCATTCTACATTCTATGTTTTAAAACCTAGATCTAATTTTAATCCAGATCCCAACACGAAAATGAGATTCACTTCTAGATGCTTTTTTATTGTTATCATGTCCTTATCCCTTGTTAATTCTTTATAGGATACCAATCATGAGCTTTGTTACATATCTTGGGTTCTCTACAAGGAAAATATACCATTCTTGTCCATGGATTCACCTTTGAACCACTTCCAAGTTTGTCTGTTGACTCTGGCAATTGATATCCTTTTGATTCTTGATGGGTAAAAGCAGACCATAATTCAAAACATAAACACAGTTTTTTGTCTTTAGAAAATAAAGATACAAAATATATTAGAGAGAGAGAGAGAAATTAAATGACATTATTGTGCAAAAGTTAAAGCTTACATAAACTGAGTTGGAAAAAATGGATAAGTGACAGGGTTAGCGTGGAGGTAAACCAAGTTAACAGACCAAGGGAGTACTAGAGTGTTTCTTCTTCTCTTTCTTTTATTCAGTGACATTGCGAGAGAATATAAATAATCCAATCCCAAAGAAAATGAAGACTGTTTGTGCATGACAGCCAATAGTACTGGAATGCTTTGGGTTAAATTGAAAATTTCTTAAGCATAATTATAGTGTTACCTGTCGAATGTGTAGCGTCATACCAGAAGTATTCACCAATGACTGGAAAAAGTGTTCAACCAACTAAAAACAGAAATTTAAAATTAATCATGAATATCCTTGGCCAGTCAATCTTAGAAAATGGAAGATTAAGAAAAGAGGAAAGAGGGAGAAAGATGTTCCATGTTCAAAATAATAGACAAAGTTAGATATTCCAAGGTGTGAACTATACCCACATCAAGTTGTCATCTTGAGACTTTGACCAATATCCAAGAGTTGACAACAGGCAAAATAAAATGAAATCATTGTTGCAAAGGGAAGCGAAGAAAGTAAAGTGGAGCACCTGAGTGTCATATTTTCCGACTCTCTGGGTAGGAATTTGCAAATCATAACCTAAATATGGCCGGCCAGATAAATCCTGAAAGAAAATAAAGCTTAATTCAATACACATATGCATCATAAAATTAAAAAAAAAATGATATGATGGGACGCTAATCATTCTTCTCAAGTAAATACATGCACAATGAGTTTAGTCTTGACTTCCATGATGCGTCTGCAAACTCAAGCTGTCTGAGTCCATTTCATAATTAAAATGCATTATGATCATAGAATTGAATCTTTGATATACCACCTTCAAATGAGCAAAACCAAGCAAAGTGACAGATTATGAACTGCACAATTCCTATGGTGCATGCTGCACACACACAAATGAAGACGCATAACCAAAAGCTTGAATGTTTAATGTGCAGGATGACAATCACAAAGTCGCATCACCCACATCTGTGATGACTGATGAATATTTCTCTCCCAAAAAAACACCCCCAACCCAGAAACCTCATATTGCATACATAGAAAAAATCATCATAAAACTAAATTTTGAGGATCAACCTCTACTACCAAAATGAGAAATGCTAAGAAGAGTTAATGGTGACATCTGTGTAAACACCCACCATGAATTTTACACCCATCATGAGACTTCCACCCAATCCTACCCTAGTGACCTCATAATTTCCTAGTGCCATTCTTATCCTTTTTCCAAAACGAGACAATCCTTAGCAAAGTTGCAAGTGATGCAACTGTGTAACCTTCACCATGTTTGTTGCATATGTGTGAAAGAAGACTGCACACTAATAACTGTGTGATTTGCTTAAAGGGTAGCAGTAGCGGTGTAAGTTTTCAGAGTGATGAAACTTTGAAAGTGGGGGGAAAAGTAGAGGTGTTTGGTTAGTAGCTACAAAGTGATATTTATAATGACAACGAGAATGTATAACTTACCAAGGAAACATGTATTAATGCTTCATCAAGAGGAGCTGAGAAGTCACCGAACCGATTAATCCCTTTCCTATCCCCAAGCGCCTGCAGCAAAGCCTGCAGAGGCAAATTCTCACATATTACCTCCTATTTCCAGAAACATAATCTCGGAGATACCAAAAAGAAAAGGCATTGTTAAAAAAGAAAAAACAGATGATTAATGCTTAATTCTACAGCTACAAGATACAAAATAAGAAAATAAGCAGCAGCAGCAGCAACAATTTTAATAATAATCAAGATGTAAATTAAAAATAAACTGAGAGAGAAAATACAACAAGAATTACATACAGTTCCAACAGCAAGGGCAACATCTTCGTTAGTGTGGTGATCATCAATGTGAATATCGCCAGTTGCCCTCACATGCAAATCAAAAAGCCCATGCGAAGAAAGTTGCTAAGAACACAAACCAGCCTAATAATTAGAGAGAGAGCATAGCATCTCAAAGCAAGCAGAAACTAGAACTAATAAAACCCAAATGAAAAGGAAAAAGATTACTAACATCTAACATGTGATCGAGGAAGGGGATGCAAGTAGTCGAATCAGCAATTCCAGTTCCATCCAAGTTAATCTTGACAGACACATTTGTCTCTTTAGTAACTCTCTTCACTTCCCCAATCCTAGTGCTTCCTGAAAAAAAGGAAATCAAAACTGGCAGTGGAAAGAGACAGACTGAAATCAGAGAGTAAATGAAGAGGACAGAGATTTGTACCGGATTCGATGGGAGAAGAGGTGGTTAGAGAGGAGCCGTTGGCCTGAAGTGGAGTGGCAAGTGGTTTTGTGGTGAAAGTCGTATTGAAATCCATTAGTAAAGAAGTTGAAGAGAAGATTGGGTTAGGGTAGTGAAAGCGCGTGGGCACCAGATTTGTGTGAGAGATGGTGGGTGTGGGTAGTCTTCTTGGTTTTGTTAGTGAAGAAAAAGTGGGAGTGCGGCTTAGGACTCCTGAGACCTCCATTTGTTCGTTCGTTTGTTTCTTCTACTGGGAGGTTAAGCGCTGCGCTTTTCCCATCTTCAATCACACACGCGACGCACCAGCTGCGATCAGTGTCCACTACCGTAACGGCGCCGTTTTATAGTCCCCGTCTCTCTTCTTTAAACTCGGATTAAAAAATACATATATTGATAGAATGGTCCAGGATTGAATGAACTGGCCAGCTTATTAAAAAAACCTTAATACATTGAAATAACATCATGAATGATTTATGAACTACTCGTGCAGGGAAAGTAGAAAATTCCAGCCAGCTTCAAAATGGCCATTTTTCCAAGCAAATATAACCTGACCTGCTCCCAAACAGAGCAGCACTCCATGAGAATGCTAAAAAGAAACATCCAGAGCTTTGGTTTCTGTCAAGACCATTTAGTGAATACTAGCTGGATTGCCCGCACTACGTTGCGGGCATAGTGTGGACAGAACAAATAATCCTCATAACTGTTGAGATTAAGATATAATATTTTAGTATGTAAAATTTGATATAATGAAAAAGATCAACATCTTTTATTATAATAATAGTAAATCAAAGTCTTAACTTCTTAAATTATCATCACCATCACTGTCAAAACAATAAACATTATTTAACAAATCTCAGAGAAAAACCAAAAAAAAATAATAAAAAAGCACGTAAGAATAAAAACCTAAAATTACTATTATTATTCTTAATATTTATATTATTATTGTTTTAATAACGGGAAGAAAACAAAATTAAATCAAAGGCTTAAAAAAACTTTAAGAACATGAACAAAAGCGCAAATGAAAAAAAAATGAAAAAAAACAATAAAAATTATTGACTGGAAAAAAAATTATTTGACCTAAAAATTTATAAAAAAAAATATTACACTACTTTGCGGGCTGAGTAAAAAGTTTGTATAACTATTAAAAGAATAAAAATTATCAAATTATCCCGAGAGAAAAAAAACCTAAAAAACATTAACAAAAGAGTAATTAAGAGAAAAAAATTATTATTATTATTATGCTAATAATGAAAAAAAATAAAAGACTAAAAAAATCATAAGAACTTTAACAAAAAAATCAAACAAAAAAATAAAATAAAAAATTATCAGGTAAAAAAAGTCATATGACGTAAAAATAAAAAAGGAAAAAGGAAAAAAAAAACTAAAAGAAATAACAAAAAAAAATACAAATATCAATTTCCAAATGATCATAGATATAAAATAAAATTTAAGAACTATTTTTTTTTGAAAAAAATATACCAGCCCAACAAATATGAAAATAAAAAAAAATTAAAAATCAAAGCTAAGCACGCTTATATATATATATGGACAAAAGTAAGGATTATTCTTGAAATTAAAAGAAATAAAGGGATTAAAATGAAAAATTAAAAGTAATAGGGCTGAAATGAACATTAAATATAAAGGGTTTAAAATCCAAAATTAAAAGTATAAGGGTCGAAATGAAAACATCGAAGTCTTAAAATCTAAGAATATTATTACCATTACAACTAAAACAATAAAAATTATTAAATTATTACGATGAAAAAAATAAAAAACATAAAAAAAAGAAGCAAAGAAAAAAAGCTAATATTATTATTCTTATTGAGTTAATAATTGGAAAAAAAATCAATCAAAGAAAAAAAAATGTCAATAAATTGTTTTTTTAAAAAAATAAAAAAATAAAAAAATGTCATAATAAATAAAAAAATTAAAACAATTAAATTAAATAAAAATGAAAAAAAAAACATAACTGAAAAGATAAGTGAAAAAAAAGTGAAAAAAAAACGAAATAAGAAAAAACGTCAAAATAAATAAATAAATAAATAATCTAATTAAATAAAAATGAAAAAAAAAAAAACATAACTGAAAAAAAAAAAAAGCAAAGGAAAGAATAATGCGCGCTTGGCAGGGGTCGAACCCCTGCCAAGCGCGCCTCCCTCTTAAGGCACGCCTGTGCCTCCAGTAAGCCACATGTATTTCTATGTCTTTTTTTGTAAAACAATATATAAATAGTAAATTTACTGTTCAAAAATCAAAAACGAAAAAAAAAAAACACTGTTGAAATCCACAGTGTTTTCACTCACAATGAACAATGAATTCCTGAGCTCTTTTAGTTTATTCTACTAGTTAATTGCCCGCACTACGTTGCGAGCGGAGCAAATAATTTTTACAATTGTTGAGATTAAAATATACTATTTCAACATGTAAAGTTTGATATAATGAAACAGATCAACATACTTTATCTAACAACAATAACATCGACGTTTTAACTTCTAAAATTATCATCACTATTACTGTCAAAACAATAAATATCATTAAACAAACTTGAGAATAAAACACAGAAAAAAAAAGCAAGTAAGAAAAAAAAACTAAAATTATTATTATTATTATTATTGTGTTAATAACTGGAAAAAAAATTAAATCAAAGGTAAAAAAAAAGCATGAAAACATTAACAGAAGAGCAAATAAAAACATAAAAAATGATAAAAAAACATAAAAATTATTGCCTGAAAAAAAATCATTTGACTTGATAATTAAAAAAATATACCGAACTACGTTGCGGGCTCAGTAAATAATTTTTATAATTGTTGGGATTAAATAAATTAATAGGATTTGCTAGTTCAAAATTAAAATATAATATCTATATATGCAAACTTTAATATAATAAAACAAATCACCACACCCTATTATAAAAATAGCAACATCGAAGTCTTAACATCTAAAACTATCATTGCTATCACTGTCAAAACAATGAAAATTATCAAATTATCCTGAGAAAAAAAACTGAAAAATAATAACAAAAAAATAAGCAAGAAAAATAAGTAAAATTCTTCTTGTTCTTCTTCTTATTATTATTATGTTAATAATAAAAAAATAAAAATAAATGAAAGATTAAAAACATCTAACAAAAAAATAAAATACAAATTATCAGATAAAAAAATTTGATGAACAAAGCAATTTAGCATGCAACAGTAAAGAAATCGAAGAACTGGATATTCAAAAGAGAGAAAAGGAGTGAATCTTAGCAGGGGCCCCATCAGCCCCAATCTTTGAAAAGAGAACAAAGATATGCAGCTTGCGTGCGGCTTGTTAGAGGGTCGAGCACGTGGCGCAGGAAGAACAGGCAAAAAACGCAAAAAGAAGAAGAAGGTGGATGAACGCTTGCGAAGCACGGACGAAGAATGGCCAGTGAACAGTGAATTCACTCAGAAGCTACAGAAACGGGCTGATGTCTTTTAGTATATAGGATAAAATAATTATGCTATTTTTACCAAACTCAATGTATGTGGGCCACTTGCAACTGGCATAAATTTTATGAATAAGGTGCAGGCATTATGAGAAGGGGAAAAAAGTATGTTATAATTACATGAAAAATAGAATTCAAAATCCTTTTTCCAACAGCCTACGTCATGTTACAAGGTTAGCATACATGAAGGATGTTGCCACATAAAAATGAGATGATACAAACTCGTAAAGAAAGTCCAAACTTGGATCTGGGTAGACTCGGATACAATACACACTGAATTGCATGAAAATGTTGATCATCGACACCCGACAAATCTCCAAAGATCTGCCGTCCACTCTCCATTGCCTACTTTTTACAGCAGTAGATTCTCCTCTTGCGTAAAACAGATATGGCACCAGATATTTCCATCAAGAGATCAAGTTGAAACTCTTGGTATCAAAACTTATCTTGATGCTTTTCCAAAGTAAAGACAGAACCTTCAAAATCATACTAAGTAGCTTCAGCACCAAGTACTTCTCATCAGATGAATCACAGCTTCATTATGCCACCACAACACTGCCCTAACAATCATGAACTAGTTGGGGCATTCCAGGTTGGGTGTGCATGCAGGTTGAGCACAGAAACACTAGGCAGGAATGCTGAGGACGCGACACTATCAGATTGAGCCAGATTTAATTTTCCCTTCACTCGAGTCGATCCCAGAACTCTCCGCAGGCAAGTGTGAAGCAACTCCTCTGCAACTTGCTGCATCAGAAACAGCCTCTGAAACCGCATCTAATTTGGTTTCCCTCTCATGGATGGTTTCACTGTTAGGATCGGAATCAATTCGGACATTATTCTTCTCAGCACCACTGAATCTAGAAACAGATATGCCTGAGATCTCATTAACCCTCTCGGCAAAATTTTCTGCAACTGTCTTCTCCACAGAAGGGTCAGCTTCAAGACATACCATATCAACACTTGCAGTAGGAGCATCATCCAAATCACCATCATTACAAGACACGTTACTGTTTTCAACAGAGGAATCTGATACCAGCTTAGTTTCCATTAACACATGGACATGATTGACTTCACCCTCTGTACAAGAATGATCTTTGTCTTTAGCAAGAGAAACCATTTCTGACATATTTTCCCCTTGCCGCTCACCAGACACATCCAAGATCATTATAGAAGCAGATTCAGATATCTTGCCCCCTGATTCAGAATCAGTACATGAAGTCCCATCAAAAGGACCTGCATTTTTAAGTTCACATGAGGCATCTAACGAACCACTCATCACGGAGGCATCGCCTAAGGAAGCACCAGGAACTTGGGTATCAGAATTCATAGCTGCCATTTCTCCCTTAATACAAGTAAGAGAGGTATCATCAGCAGGAGAATGTGATCTGGACTTAACCATCTCGTGAACATCATGAGTTGTATTGGAGATGCATTCACTTTTCTTTTCCACAGGAGAATCAGCCAACTTGTCCTCGGATTCTGAATCTGTCTGAACAGTCTCCTTAGGTGACGCAGCAGGAGAATCTGATTTGGACTTAACCATCTCGTGAACATCAAGAGTTGTATTGGAGATGCATTCACTTTTCTTTTCCAAAGGAGAATCAGCCAACTTGTCCTCGGATTCTGAATCTGTCTGAACAGTCTCCTTAGGTGACGCATCACTTTTCAGTCCATAAGATGCATCTAAAGAACTATTCAATGTAGAGACATTGTTCAAGGAAACGTCAGGGCATTGGGAATCAGGACTTGCACTAGCCACTTCATTTTTCCCAATGGGAGATTCCAAACCACCACTATCAAAATGGAGAGGATCATGCCCCACCGGAGAATCTGCATCAGAATTATTTGCTACTGCCATTTTAATACATTCACTGTCTTCAAACTCCATCCCATTTGCAACTGTTGAGAGAAATTTAGATTTATAAAACAAGACATGAACATAAAGTTAAAGAGGGAAAATTCAACAAAACATTTGACCAATACCTATGCTGGTAATCCTCTTTCCATTGGTATTTTCTTGCCCTAGCTGCTTCTGTAACATATCTATACCAGGGAACACCAACATATTCATAGACTTCAATTCTTGCTTAAGTGATTCATCGAGAGTTGTGAAACCAAAAACCTCTGTCCATGTATGCATAAGATCAGAGATTGCTGGGATAACCAGTTTCTCAACCTTCAGAGAACAGAGTGTCTGAGAGGAAAAGAAAAGGTTAATAGGATATATGGACATAGAGCAGGGGAAAACAGACCGAAGGCAAACTAAATAAAAACTTTAGTTTCGGTAGTTTATACATGCAAATACCAGCAAATTGGTTCTTATTCCTTACCGTTTCAATAACATTAAAAAGTCGACGGCACATCCCTTGACGCCTGTACATATGGCGAGTTCCAATGAATGGCATTTCTGCCAACCGAGTTCCATGGAACCTAACCAAGCATGGACAGTGTTATTATCAGAATTCAACTGCATGCAATCTACACTCAAACACGCAAGTATACATAAATACCCAAGTTGTATTCAGATTGAACAGGAAGTCCTCGATGCCAAAACCTAACTTAGTCGCCCACATAAGTGTTTGCTACATTTAAATGACAGCGGAACCAAAAATGTATGGACTAATAAACTCAAAGTTATCTATAGGAAGGAAATCAATGAAAGAAAATTGCTAGTTTCAAGAAGAGAATCCCTCCTGCATAACAAATGATTTTTATTTTCCTAACAAGAAAATCTGATTCCAGAAATTGAACTCACTTGTTAACAAAATTTAGAAAACCAAATCCAAAAGTTAGAAATTGCACTAGGAGGAGAAAACAAATGACCAAAACTTTCATACCTGATGGACGCAGCAGATATTATTTCATCACCCCTCTCCAGAATAAGAGCATAAAAGCCACCAAAATTCAGCCGGTTAAAGTTTGATCTAAAAAAATAATGACAGTTAATGAATGGCAGAAAAATTAAGAAAGCATCTTATAAAAAGACATGCAGCGTGTTTATGAAGAAAAAAAAAAAGCATCAGGGCACATGAATAAAAAAATGTTAACTAGATATGTTCCTACGATGCTCAGCAATTCATGCACTCAACTGCATATATTCATTACATTCATGGAGTCATGTGTCAGATGGGCTATCAGAAAAGAGAACATGAACAATCAGCCAAGCTTAACAACATCCCGAGGGGGATAAAAAAAAAGAAGAGCAAACTAAATAGATCCAATGAGTCACAAATCAATGTGTTGCCATTAAACTAAATATTACCACATACAAGTTGGCACCTGATTTGAGAGAATGGTTTTAAGATGGCTAGATCATGAGCAATGATTGAGATAAGCTGTGGTTTTCAAATTGGTTTATACCATGCATTGATGTTTCACATAAGGAACCTTCCTCTCGATTCTCTCTTCAATGAGAGATGCATAGTGACAGAGAGAAAGACAAGGAAGCTTATCCATTTCTTAGGCTACTCTCTCGTCCCTTCAGCTAATTAAGAAAGGGTATAGCATACCCCCAGACACTACCAGATAACTCTGCTCTAGCACTGCCACCATATTCCATCAGAGTAGGATATCTAACAATGTTCATTCTATGTCATTCAAGAATTGAGATCGCTTACCCACAGTTGTAGAGAACATTGTGAATTAAATTGATCCCGCTCCTCCGGTCAACAATTGGCAAAAAGCACTCATCCATGACAGACAGAGAAACAGCCAGCTTTGAATTGCACTCCACCCTTTGAGGAATTCCTTGGAGAGAGGTGTCAGAATCTGCATCTGTTCTATGAATTAGAGACCAAGAAAACCCTGCTTCTAGTTCATGTTTGACCCCAAGATATTTCTGCAACTGTTCAAAGAGCTGCACAAGTAATAAAATGATTCATTAATATAGTGCATCTTAATACAACAATATCATTGAAAACAAGGTAGCAATGAACAACCAAGAAGAGTAAACAATTTGTCGCCAACTAACAAAACCAGATCTGTTTGATGGAAGAAAAATTAAAAAAAGGTTCTGGTATCAGATGTCCCTAGATATAATATCTTCCAAGGTCTCAAATACTATGAAGCTACAAAAAGATTCGAAGAAAGAGTGAGTTTCTGCGTTTAAAACTCTGAGTAATGCTTCCATAAAACCTTTTTAGAAAGGTTTTACTTAAATGTGAAAGTTCATTTGCACTAGAAGTTAATTTCCAAAAAAAAAAAAAAATGCTCTAGACCAAGCTTAGAGAGCTGGAAGGCAGTATGCTATAGAATAATGAATTACCAAAACCAAATCTGGCATGTCTATCAATAAGGTGCATGATGAAAAACTGCCAAAAGGCCTTACAGAAAACAATTATGTTTTATACACCACCAAAAGGACTGTCATGATGATTCAATAGTCAGTTATTATCCTTTCAAACAGACAAAGCAAAACGGAGCAGGATTTTAAAAATAAAAACTCTAGAGCTTCCTGATTTAGCATTGGTACTGACAAAATATCTTGATAAAGCTGCTGAAATAGTGAAGCCAAAAATCTTAAACTCATTAAATTACCAGCTAATATTGATTTGCAAAGCTGAAAGTCCTAATAATCATTAACCTCTAAAAAGTCATGAATCACAATGTTAAATTCCTGGAAATTGCTAAAAAGAAGATTAAGAAAATTAAGCAAGCCCTGAACATTACCTCTCTGCATTTCTTCCCGCAAAAGCTAGCAGCTGAACTATTGGTATCAATGGAGAGAGTGTCAATCTCCTGCATGCAAGATTTGTGATCTGCATATAAGTGCAAGTCAATGTCAACAAAAACAATATAACAAAAAGGAAAACAAAGAAAAGCATATAAACAGATGGATGTCGAACCAGAGAAGAAAAGGAAGAATACATTTTTTCACACACAGACTACAAGTGAGAAGCTCAAAGATCATTGTTTCATCTCCCTGAGCATTTTTATCACTCGCTACCCCACAAAATTTGCAACTACAGTTTGGACAATGCCAATCACCTGGGGGAAGCATCTGCAATGAGAAGACAAGTATGAGTGTGTTGAGTGCTACGACCAAAAATATTTGAGGAAAACAAAGCTACCACGCACAGTATTTAACAAAAATGCTAGCATTGCCAATAAATTCCAGTGTTATTAGCAAGCTGGATTTAACTCTCTCCCCTACTTTTAAGGTGCAAGTTGCACCCAACACAGAAATATAAAGCTATATGCTGTATGAGTTCTTCATTCAGGATATCTTGGTGTGCATATAATAAATCAGGCTTATATCATTCATTTTATGCAACTATTTTTTCCAGTTCCCAACCATCTAGTAAGACAGTTTTTTGCTCAAATTGCCCCAAATAAGCCACCAAAATGGCTAGCGTGAATTCAACGAGACTCGCAAACAAATAAGTGGAAGATCTCAGACTGGCCTGTGAGATAACAAATAGGTGGATCTTCATAAACGCCATTATTATCAGTAAAAGTGAGAGATTCCATCTATGAAATTACAATTCCAAACATCTTTAAAGTTCCTATTAATAGAAAACATATATCATTATTCTTTCTGAACATCCCAACTATAACTCATAGGATGTACAGGAGCTTTGAGCCTGCACCTTATTTCAAGAGAGCCATTTGTGGGGCACAGCCACTGAGTATAGAGGATAATTAAGAGTATGAAAAGATTGAGACTCGACCAAAAACCAAAAAAACTTTTGCAGCCAGTATAATTGTATCCAACACCAGTCATTTACCTTCCCCCAACCCTCTCTTTCCATGTGAATCAAAACTAGGGGGTGGAATAAGAGGCCACGAGGGGATATCATTGAGAAAACAGAAACACCAACATAATCACAAAGTCATTGTAAGGAATATGCCAGCATTGCTAAAATAATGTACACATACCTTTATATCTAAGCAGCTCTGATGAAATGTTGATGGACAGCCATCACAGCATATCAAATCCCCACCATCTCCGCAGAGGCCACATGTATCATCATTCGGATCATTACCATCAACGTCCACAGCTTGAAAGCCAAGGCGTTTAACTGACTCCTGCCTATTCCATGCTTCAATCTGGCAGTCCAAAAGAGATGCACCAGATTCTAGATATATATTTTGAAATGGTTGGCGCAGTTTGCTCCCTGCATGGATCTCAAACTTTGACACAGTGAGGATTTTGCTACAGCAACCACAATGAATTCCATCTCTTGTAACCCACCCTTCCAGCATTACTTTTGTTCGACGACGATTCATGTAGCGCACCTTTTCACTCAACTGCACAGTTCCACAGTCAATCAACCAGGAAAGGAGTGTCCTCTTTCCAGAATATGGAACAAAGCCATCACTATCAGAGTTTGTACCCTCATTAGAATTCCGTACCAACAAAGTACATCTGCCAAGTTTTCTACTTTTTCTTCTGTGGTGAGAATTGGACCCAGGTGGTGGTTTCTCAATGCTGTCATGTAAATGATGTGTGGAACTATCACCTTTGGAATGCATACTGACAAAACCATTGCCACCTGTTCTGCTCTTCAATGACTTACCGCCCCGCTTTAGAAAGGAACTTAGTTTCTCTTCGCGGCTACCACTGTCCAGGCTCTCCTCATCACCCCTGGTACTTGAAGACTTTCTTGCGGCAGTTTCTCTTGCATCCTCACTGTCGCTGACATCTCTTTTCTTCCTTTTCATTTCTTTCTCAATCTTCTTTTTTGTCTTCCTTGTTAGTTGGCTGAGCACCTCATCTGCTAAAGGTGTAAATGGAGAACCATCAGCCCTGGATCTTGCCTCATCCTCATCTGATTGCTTCAGAAGTGCATCATATGCCTTGATGATGGACCAGTAAGCTGTCCCGGTAGGATTTATATAAACTGCATCCAGGTAGTCTCTGTTCCTTCTAGGCCTATAGTCTATTGTCCAGCCTGAATCCAGAAGCATCTCCCTTATCTGCTCACGCAACTTCTGTTTTTCCGTGCCACTACCTCGCTTAACTTTCCCTTCTTTGATTTTAGCTTCCGGGAGCTGGTTGTGAGGGGTTTTTTCACCTCCACTGCTAGTCCCCTTCACAGATTTACGAGCCCCCGAGTTCTTCGGTCCCAGCTTTAAAGATGTGTCACTGTCATCAGAATCCATATCACGGTTTTTGCTTTTCTTTTTTGACAATGGTGTCTTCATAAGATCACGAGCTTCCACTTTCTTAGGCCCCAACTTCAACAATGTCTCACTGTCTTCTGAACCCCCATCAGGGACTTTACCACTCTTAGTTGACACTGATTTCTTCTTATTCATTGAATTCTTCTCTGTTCTAGAAGCTGAACCAGCTTTGTCAGCACTTTTAGGATCATAGTAGACTGGAGGACGCATCAGAACATTCCTCTTGACAGTATCTTCTGTTCTCACACCCTTTCTGTTTTCCTCAGCTTCCAAACGATCATAACTATTCAAAGACCCACTAACCTTCTTTTTCTTGTTCACCATCACCTTTAAAACACCGTTTTTCCCCTGAACTCTAATGGGTTCGTCAGAATCATAATCACCCCTTAAAAATGGCATTGATGACCGAGCTCCACCCCTATTGCCACCCTGACTTAACCCACCTGACCTTGCAGAATACGAACTCTTTGTTCTATCAACAACAGCATGCCTACTAGACCCTGACTCATATTCCCTCACAGAGCCACTTCTTCCTGCCATTGCCGACCCCAAATACCTCCTTCCTTCCATTCCACCATCCTCAAACCGCTGCCTCCTCAACATTTCCACATCATTCCCATCATACTCATCAAACTCAAACACGTCCAACTTATTCCTCTTCCTTTTACTCAAATCCTCCCCATTCCTAACAATCAAACCAACGTCACTGCGCCTAATATCCTCGCCCCTGCTTCCCTTCCTACCAATATCACTCTCTACATAACCACTCAAACCATTACATGCCCTCAATGTTTCAGGACCCCCCCTTCTATGCCGTGGCATTAACAACTCGTCACTAGACCCTGAATCACTATATTCCACCCTAAGCCTCTTTTTCTCTTTCTTTGACTCGAAAACCTTATGTGAGCCAGAAGACCCCACGCCATCATTACCTTTGTTTCTCACAATCAAACAACCTGAAGAGCTCCTATTCTTCATTATATATCCAGATGGGTTACCAGATCTCCTTCCCTCTTCCATAAACACAACAAAAACTAACACCCAAAAAACCCTAACCCTCCCAAATTCCCTTCAAAATCATCCCCGAGATATAAAATATTTTCAATTGAAACAGATTTTAAACCCTAATCTCCCCCAAGTCACAAAATCAATGCAAAACCCACCAGATCTGATGCTAAGAGCTACAGAAAGAGACCGAGATATTAGGTTTTCTAACGTATTATCAAGGAAAGAATAGTAGTACCTTGCAGGATTCTAATTACGGAATTGAACGGCGGTGTATCAGCAATTGATGACGTAACTTTCCGGTGAAGAAAGCAAGAGGGGGGATTTAAATTTGTCTTCTTTTTTTTACCTGATTTTTTTCAGGAATAGCCAGCTTAACAATACAAGCAAAAAAACCAAGAAGCCATTAGCCTCTTCTCTCTGTCACTGTTATTATGTTATTTCGTTTTTTTTTTTCCTCTCCTTTTTGTGTCTACGTCTCTCTTTGTTGCGTGTATAATTATTTTCCAGATTTCCCTCCAATTCTTCACGAAGGCATCACCACTAAGATTTTGCAAAGTGGAACGGGGACCGGAGTATTACGACGTGGCGAGATCAGAGTGGGTTGACTCAAGTTGATGGTCTTATACTTGGAGACGTGAGGTAGAATTGCGAGGTTAAGCGCGTGGGAAGTTGAAAAGACGACAGTATCTTGGGTGGATTTTAGGTGGAGAGAACCTGGGTTTCTGTTCCCTTTGATGAGATCAGGTGGTTCTGGGTTTGAATTAACTGTTTCCGTAAAAACTATTTTCTCTCTTTTTTTTCTTAGATACACTCCCTGCATTTTCTTTTCTCCTCATTTTAGTTCCTGCTCATTTCATCCCTTTCCACCGACTAAACAAAATATATATATATACATACACACACAAGTACACAACACACGTGTGTAATGAAACTGCTCCTCGTTAAACATCTTTTACTGTTATTTTGCCCTGCGAAAGTTTGACCACAACGATCGTACTTGCTGTCTTTTCCACACCGTTATATCATAAAAAAAATGAAAAAGAAAACGCAAGAACCAGTAGCGTGAGTTTCGGGATATTATCTTGCTTTCTTTAATTTATTTATATGAAATCCATCATGAAAACCAATAACACAATGATGATTTAGATATCCAAGATAGTATAGATAAGATTAATTGAGTCTTGACTCAATATCTAATAAGATAAAAATTAAGATTACAAAATATTGAAACGTCACACCCTGAAAACTGAAAATCTCTCAACAATCAAAGTGATAAGTTTGGTTATTTGAACGTCATGAGATTAACTTGATAAGTTATAAGAGTTATTTTAATAACGAAGTGGAACACAAAACCTCACAATAATCATAATTTTTTGAAAAACATAATATGTTTATTCATTTCGAAATATCCATCTATATATTTGGAACAACCCTCCAAGAATAGAAAAAATCATAATTAAAGCTTTAAAATCGTTCAAACAGTACCATAAACAAGTCCTCATGTTTTTTTTATCTCTTGGACTTCTAGAGGCTACCATAAATAGCTAAATGACTAAATTCAATGTATTTAACATAACAATTCAAGACTAAATTCATTCCTTCTATTTAATATCCTTGAACTCATCAAATTCATGGTCTTTGATGGTCAGACCATGCTGAAACGTTTTTGCATAATTATTAGCTTCTTCAATTGTTTTGATGACGTGAACTAAGTCTTAATTATTATTTGAGCTCATCTTGATCTTTTTAGAATTAGCCCAAATCTCTTGGATTAACCCAATTTGTGCTTCCTTGAAATGTTTGGCCTAAATTTTGTAATTTGACCATTTGGAAGTGACAAAGGGTCTTGTGCAAATTCAGTCTCATTTCCAAGTGTATGATCAACATGTCTAACTCCTTGGCTTGCATCATTCTTAAAATAATTTATTTTACTTGAAATTTGTCTCTTCTTACGGTGAGTTCAAGCCTGATGTTTTATTCTAAGAGTTTAAATACATTTTCTAATTACACTATAAGCTAAACACAGAATGGGTTTTGGAACAGTGTTTTTCACTATTCATAGCACTGTTCATCAAGACTCAGATGCACTGTGGATTGTAATAGTAAAGAGTTAAACTAAGATAAGTAATATTTACATGCTAGAACAACAACGAACTGATTTTGGACAAGTGGTTAAAACATGCGCTGCAAAGGTTCACGCAAGAGTTCGAATCACGCCAGCCACAAACACGGAAATGGAATTGCTGAGTACTAATATAATTATTATTTGTATGCAAAAACTGCACAAAGTGGCGTTTGGCCGAGTGGCTAAGGCGTGCGGCTTCCCCTTCCCCCGCAGCGAGAGTTTGAATTGTTAATTCGTTTTTAACATAAACCCTAAGATCTTGAACTGCATGATAATCACAATAATATTTCGATATAAGAAGGATTAAGAATTACCTCCGTTCATCATGGTACGAGGAGATTCTTGATCCTGCTGCCGAATCCTGCTACTGATTGGTGTCGAACTTTGAAGAAAGGCTTTAGTGAAGAGTTTCGGTTTCTCTCTCCTCGCCTATAAACCCTAATGTGTTGATAATTACGGCTAACTTTTGTGATGGACAAAAGCCTATATTTATAGGTGGAGAGAGGACCGAAATTCCAATTAGGGTTTTCCTTAATTCAATCTCAACCGTCCATCAAGGTAGTGATTGATATGGAATATAACTCCTTAATTAAAACCTGATTTTGTAGAAAATAACATGTATCCTATGAAAACGGAATTCCTATAATGACCACAATTTCGGGAAAGGGAGTAATTTCCTTACATGAATCTCTCAGGCTACATTTTCAAACAGAAATGAATTGTTCATTACTGTTTGAAAACGTTATTTCCTTCTTTCTTTTTAATCGGGCTTCTTTGTTTTTGTTTGTTTTTTTAATAACCGGGTGTCCAGACCAGCATACGCGCAACATGATTAATCTTTGAACCCATTTTTTTAAACATTTTTCTTTATGTTTTTTTTCCCACTAATACATTTTTTTTTGTTTTTTCTATAACTGGAGTGTCCAGACCAGTTTACGCGCACCATGATTTTTTTCACACGTATACATTTCTCTCCAGACCCACTTCTTTTTCACATTTTTTTTCTTGTTTTTTTTCCCACTTATACATTTTTTTTATTTCATTAATTAAATGTTTATTATTATTTCTTTTTTTATTCTTCAAGTTAAATAATTTCTTCAAATATAATAATATTTATTTTTTGTTACTATTGTTACGTATGGAATTTTCTAATTATTATAGATAAGACATTCAAAATAATGATAATGATTATTTGTAAATTTTATTTTCTTTTAAGTATATTAGACTAATTATATATTTTGATATGTATTTAATATTAAAGCCTTAATATATATATATATATATATGACCTAAGTTTTTTTGAAATTTTTTTTTGATATCATTGCTCTGAAATATTGTTAATATAATAATATGAAAATAAAATAAATATTGAATTTTTTTCTCTAACAATAATTATGGTCTCACCAATATTTATTATTTTCACTGTTATTAAGGTTATTTTTTTAATGCTTACATTTTAATTTCTGTTGGTGGTCATTTCAAAAATGATATTTTATATATTTTCTCTTTTTTTATTCTTCAATTCAAATAATTTTTAAAAATCTAATAATATTTATTTTTATTTTGTCATTTATTTAGTTATTTAATTGTTTTTTTTTAATATTGTTAGGTGTTGAGATTTATTATTATTATTATTATTATTATTATTATTATTATTATTATATATAAGACATTCAAAATAATGATAATGATTATTTGTAATATTTTTTTTCTTATAAATATGTGAGACTAATTATATATTTTGATATTTATTTAATATCAGCACCTTAATACTTAATATATATATATATATATATATAATAAATAAATACCATATTTATTATTTTCAAAGAATAATAATTTACGAACAATATTCTAAAATATTTTTGATATAATAATATGAGCAATCAATTTTACAATTAGTTTTCTACATAGAAAAATAATAATTTCTAACAGATTTTATTTAAAGAGTTTAGCAGTAGCAACATTCAATCGCTTCTTTAAGGAAAAAAAACTTGTTTCTAACATATTTTATGAATTATAATTTTACTAATTAAATATTAAAATAACAAATTATAACACACATAAAATCAATCAGTTTTTTATATAAATAAAAAGGCCCAACGCATCACCCGAGGAAATTCTCTCGTAATTTTTTTTAAAAAAAAAAACTATGGGAACAATTGATAACGACTAGTGCAAAATTGATGCCTCGACTGGTGCAAAATAGATGCCTCCAGTAAGGCCAAACAGCAGCGGGTGTGAAAAGTAAGTTAACACTTCTGCGTACGGGAAAAAGTGAGAATCATTATTAACACTAATTTTATTTTATTTTATTTTCAATTCAACCTCTTTGTTTCCATTTCCTCCTCCTTATTTATTTTTATTTTAAATTTTTTAATTATCATCTAAGTTGTTTTTTAATAATTTTCACCCTGTTTTATCTTAAACTCAAGCAAAAAAAAGATTGATAATTAATGAAATTTTAAAATTTGCCAGCTAAATTAAATTTAATAAAAATATTAAATAAATATTCACGATGGTTACATTCAAAAAGAAAGAGCGCGCTCATAGCTAAATAACTGGGTAGCACAGGCCTAGAACTAGATGTTACAGAGATGGCTGAACCACTGTCGAACGTATACAGGTGCTTTGTTGATTGTTTATACTTTATAGTCCAATTCTTGAAATTTGTAATTTGGACAATTGGAGTCTCGTTCCATCTTCGGTAAAAATAAAAGGATCGCAGCCTTTTTATGTCGAGCCTCGTCAACCCTTTAGGGGTATGTTTGATATTGCATTTATTTTTATAGTTGAGGTTTAAAAAAAACAGTTTCAAGAAAAGTATTTTTATTGCGGTTCAAAATAAATTGTGAAGTATTTGGTAAAAACTGTGATTGAGTTTGAGGTTGAAAAAAATCAGTTTCTAGTGTTTGGTTACCAAGCTTTTTATATTGCTTGTAACTTGAGAAATTACTTTAAAGGGCATAAACAAACACAAATTTATTTATATATATTTATGTGTGTATTTATATTGTATTAATAATCATAATTTCATAATATAAGGAATAATTCAAGTAAAATAAACATTTCTTTTTATTCTCTCATCAAACTATTTACATTGTCATCACGAACAATATTCATATGTAAAGGCCTCTGCAATCCCTAACTATTTTCGCGCGCTACAATATCTGGTAAAAAATCATCAAATGATATAATTGGGATTACAATCATATTAAAAAAAAAATCATCTTGCGATCTCCTTCTAATATAGTTATGTAGTGCCATCGATGCAACAACAATCTCAGCCTGCGTTTTGTATGGATAAGCTGACATGCTCTGTAAAATTAATTATTTATATTTTAATTAATTTTTAGATTATTTTAATATTAAAAATATATATTTTTATATTAATAAACATATATTATGTAAAAATTATTTATATTTTAATTAATTTTTAGATTATTTTAATATTAAAAATATATTTTATATATTAATATATGTAAAAATTACATATATATATATATAAAAAAAGCAAGCGCCCAACATTGAATCGCAGAATAAGCATATATTTGTAGCTTTTTTCTGAAACGCCGATTGCATTGTGGGTCCCATGTCAAAATTCTGTTTATTAAACTTTACCAAACACCAAAATTCTGCTTATTCAATCAGCTTATTTGTAAACGCAGATGGCATCACAATGCCAAACGGGCACGAGCTTCTTGACACAGTGGTTACATTATTGTTTAGTTAATTATATTTTAAAAATATATTTTTTAAAAAATTGGTTTGATAGGCGTGTATTAAAAATAATTTTAAAAAATATTATATATATTTTAATACATTCTCACACAAATCAAATATCAATTCCCCTTGAAAGAGCAAAGATGACATATCTAAATGGTAATATTGTCCAATTACATTTTAAATTTCATTATAATCTAAATGGTAATATTGTCCAATTACATTTTAAATTTCATTATAATTTGTGAAATTCTTTTCAAAAAAAATTTATATACTTTTAAATAAACAATTTTAAAAAAAACTACCCATGCATATAAATAGACCAAACTACATCCACATGGAATGGGGCTGCATGCTAATTGCGAAGCACATGGCATCGCATCATTGGCGCTGGCCGTTTGAGCATTTCGAATTAGTCACGCCTACGATGGAAGAGAAAAAAAAAGTACTGAGCGATCGATTGGGAAATTAAATATTGCGGATGCCTGCAGTTTGATGCCGAGTGACATCACCTTGAGGTCAACTTTATTCCAGTTTATAGAGGGAGGCACTGGACACTCATTGACCATGTAGCACACATGCGATCAGCTATATCATGGGGGCAACACGTTTGTGTCCCACACTATCCACGTTGGCACCAGGTAAATTGAGGTCAGAATTCCACATACAAGACATGAAAACCTTTTACCATGGAGATAGAAATCGGAACCGATTGAACCAGAGCAGCTCCACAAATTAACTTCTCTTGCCCTAAATCTGGGTATTGGACCAACACAGACTCAAAATCGAGAGTCGCTAATTGAAACTTGGGGTGGGGGGGGTCCTAATCCTGGATGGAGCATAAGCATTCCAAGAGATCAAAGAATGCAGCAAGAACAAGTTGGCATCCGTAGCATCAGAATCACAACAAAGCAGACACATCACAGTGCAAAATAGTCACAATTTCCTCAACAAATGATTCCTCAAATATTAAACCTCTACAGGCACATGTTCAGTCAGCTGGCAAACATAACTAAAAGAATCTCAAAACAAAATCTTGACAAAACTTCACTGGAGGATAGATAATGCGAGATGGAAACATTCATGTTCCCAGTCGTATTACTGTAACATGGGAGCTAACTCACTTTGATCTCACTTCTTCTTTGCAGCATCTCCAGCCTTAGTCTGCACATAGAAGAAACACAGTGGGGATCAAAAGTTCGGATGTGGTTGCTAAGAAAAAACCAACAATATGGAATGTTATTGCCAAAGAAAACTGCTCCGTTACCTTCTTTACACCTCGAACTTTCTTGGCCCTATTCTTCCTTTCCTTTAGCTGCTTCCTTGATTTTTCCACCTTGGTGGCGAGTCCATTCTATCATAAAAACAAAAATCAAAACCGAGGTGCTAGAGTAATCGGTGCACAATTGACAACCAAGATGAGCTTTAGAAAACTACACTAGTTTGTTGTTTCCCAATATAGGTGGTGGTCGTATGGCAAAACATGATTCCAGTCCTAGTGCTAATGATTAGAGCATATATCCTAAAATTGTGAATGTTTATGATATTAGACTAACAAAGTAAGAGAAGACATAGTTATTCGAACAAATACACAAAAGGTGGAAGTAAATATCGAATCTGAGTTGTACAAACACAATCAAAATTCTTCAAATGGCATGTGAGATTTCAAATGCTTTTGTGAGACAAGTCTAAATTAGAATAAAAAAACACATTCAGCATCTTCACACCACAGCTTCTCAGTAGCGGCATCTGTTGCATTGGCAAAAAACATATTCCCTTCACCTAGAGTAGTTATTGGTGCTAGAAAACTGGTTATTCTTCATCATTGGTTTAGAATAAATTCAATCATAGCATTCGAATTGTATTTAGAAATATGAACAAAAAAAAAGCTGTAAGCAAATGTTGAATCTGGTTCGTCCACTTGAACCTAATTGAAATCCTTTATATGGCATGTTTCAGATGCTTTTGTGACTTGTGAGACATATCCAAAAGAGAATTAAAAATACACCCAGCATCTTTCATACAGCAGTTTATCAATATTAGCTAACATAAGCTCCACACTTCCCAGCTCATTAAAATAAGGAAAAAAGAGAACTTTTGGACTCTGGATCCATTACAAATGAGACGAATTTCAAGAAAATGATAAGTTAGTGATCCAAATAACAAGCAAAGGACTGCTATAGCAGATAACTTCTATACTCTTTCAATTAGGTGAGGACTATCAAACAATGCAAGAAAATCTGGAACCTCTTATTCTTATTCATTATTTCCTTGAATAACTGTTAGTCTAACAAACATTCTGTGTGTTAAGTAAAATCATTGCAGCAGCGTAGCTACAACTAGAGACTAGAGAGCAAGTATATTAGAAATCATCTACCAAACAAAACAGCTAGACAATCAACAGACACACTAAAACACGAATGGTAGGCCATGACTAACCAAGTCTCATGTGTGAAGGCAGCAATCACTCTAAAACAAGAACAATGAAATAAAGCAGATTGACAGTTACCCTGATTAGCCTGTACTTTGGTTCGTATTTCTTGGCGCTCTCCACAGAGTCATAAATCAGCCCAAACCCAGTTGATTTCCCACCTCCAAAATGAGTACGGAATTTGAACACAAAAATCGCATTCGGGTCTTTCACTTCATATAAACTTGACAGTTTCTCCTTCAATTCAGCCTTCATAGAATACCATTGTCAGTTACCAAAAATCATTAGGAAAAAAAAAGATAGGAGAACATGAAAAATTAAAAATAATAATTACATACCTTAGAAACATTAGCTCTCCCAGGATGCAAAACATCAATGATCTGTTTAAAAAACAATAATTAGAATACAATCCATTTCCTTAGCCTGCATTGTTTTAGAAACCAACATACCGGGGGGAAAAAGAAAGAAAGAAAACACAAGCACGGAACTCACAAACTGCTTCCTTGAAAGAAGCCTGTTCGTCATAAACTTTCTTGTTCTAATAGTCACAGCCTTGTCTGCCATGGTTGCCTGTAACTACCACGTTTCTTCTCTCCTTGAAACCGCTAGGCTGTGATTTTGAGCGAGGCTGCGTTCGGGCACGGAGTGAAAAATGAAGATGTTTTATTATTAGGGTTTTATGCAGTAGCAGGGAAACAGTATATGGGCTCAGTTCGGCTCTCGAGAGTTTTGTGCTCGAGTGTATGATTAGAACTACCCGGCTCCAGGTCGTGAAATCTAATTGGAGGACATGGGCCTGCGAAAAAGAATATGATATGCACGGGCCTGGCTTTTGTTCAAATTTACTTTCCAGTCCATACATTTGTTTAATGTTTTTTCATAAAGCAACCACGACAATATTAAAAATAGATAAGCTATTAAAGAATTTAAAAATTCATATAATAAATTTCGAATAAAAATTATTTTCATTAAAAAAAAAATAGAATCACTGCATAAAAAATCTATTTTGAAACTTAAAACATGTTCTGATACACGTAGAGATTAAAAAACAAAATTCTCTTTTACCTCCCCTCTCGCCCCTTTACATTCTAGGATTTTTTCTAACATAATTAAATTTTAAGAATTATTTAATACAAATCTATAAATTTAAGTAGCAAATTAAAAAACAAGAATATTTTTATAGATTAATAAAATTTTAAAAGAAATTAAGTTTTACAGTACAGACAAAAAACATTTTAAATTATAATAATGTAATAATATGTTTATCTTTGTATACATTAACAATGACCTTGTCACGGGTTATAAGTTCTTTTCCACATTATTCGTCGATGACTATCGAGTTATCTGAGACAAATTATTTTTTTCATATTTTTTCAATTCTTAATTATTTTTTCAACACATTAACATTATTTAATTATTCTTAAGAGCAAAATAAATTAAACTAGCATCCAAGGCTTATTCATTTCTTTTTCAAGCATGATAAAATTACAGGCTTACTTTCAGAACACAAATTTTTTAGTTGATTTGCAACTCTTTTTTTTGTACTTTCAACTTTTTTTTCTTGTTACAATCATTTACAAAGATGAGTAAATTGATGTTTTAATAAATGTAAAAATATATATATATTTTTTAAAAAATGTAGTTATCTCGTGCATCACACACGTAAATGTGTAGGATATGCTTGCGCTATTTAAATAGCACATAAGGCATATTTTGACTATTTAATGATGGCTTGTAAAGTATATTCAAATCACATCGATCTCTGCATTCTAGAGATTTAAAAGTGCAATAAATTAGGGCAAGTCCAATGCTGGAGCTATACGAAGAGTCAAAGTCAAAATTTTATTTTTTTGAGTCAAATTTTTCATCTCCAATGCAGAGGTATTTGAGTAGCCAAAATGGCTATTTTCATGGTCAGTAGCTATTTCTACATGTTTCAACCAAAGAGCCAAAAAAATAAAATAATGTTTAATAAATAAAATAATATTTTGCTTCCTTTTCCACCGCTACGAGCTTGAGCTCTCTCACGAACTTTCTCTCTTTGATTTCCGCGTGAAAAATGAATTAAAGGAAACAAAATAATAAAAATCAGAATTGCAGAAATTAAAAGATTAAATAGAAATTGAGAGATCTAGAATTAGCAAAGAAAAAATAGAAAAGGATATGAGCCGTTGTTGTTGCTGCTGAGAAGAGACATAGAGAATCTGTTTTGCGATTTGCTGGAGAGGGAGAAAGAGGGAGACTTAATTTATTTTTATGGGGAGTGCTTGGGGCTGGGACTGGGGCTGGGGCTGGGGGAGAAGAGAAAGTGTTCTGTGTGGGGGTGGGGAGAAGGGAACGGCTACGTGTGTGTGTGTGTATATTTATATATATTAGAAAATAATGTAATTATATCAAAAATATTTATTTTTGTTTTTATTTAAAAATTCCTCAACAAGAAAGTAAAAAATTATATATATTTAAAATAGTATAAAAAATTCAAAAATACCTCAACAAGAAAGTAAAAAATTATATACAAAATTAATAATTATATTGTTGGAGGGTTTTTTAAAAGTAATTATTTAATAATATAACTTACTCCTATTAATTCTATAATTAATTGCATAATTAAACTACATACAAAATAATTGCACTACATTTAAAATAATACAAAAAAATGGCTCTTCAAAATGACTTTTATAATTGGAGCACACATCAATAAAAAAAACCATATACACACTATTCAAAGAGTCATTTTAAAAATTTGGCTCTCCAAAATGGCTCTTACCATTGGACTTGCCCTTACAATTTAAGTTTTTTCCCGTCACGAAGAACGCACAGGCTAAGTGCAAAATCTCTTTCCAAACTAAATAAAAACCTATGAAAACCCATCAATTACATTAATTTTGCCTTCAAAACAACCACAAATCAAACTCATCCTAGTCTTCAATCATCCTTAAATATTTATGTGTTAGATGTCCATCATTGCCTCTACTGTTGTTGCTACTACCACTACTTCAACCTTTTTTCTGGTCCTACAAGCAAGGTAAATATACTGAGCAAGGTATATAAAAACCTCTGAAAACCCATAAACCTTTTTCTAGTTCCAAGCTATAAATTTGTATTTTGTTTAGTTGACATGAAATAGTTATTTAGGTTGAATTCAAGATTTATAGTGAATTTACCTACAAGCAAGGTAAATGCACTTGCAAGGAATTTATGTTTTGTTTGGTTGAAATTTAATATCTATTCAGGTTTAGTTTAAAGTTTATGATGCATTTAGGATTTGTTGAGTTAATAAAAAAAGAGTTAAAACATCATCAATTATGGTTCATTTGATATAGTTGGACATGAAAAATAACTTAAATCAATTATTTCAATTAATTATGTATTGCATTTAATTTTGATTAAGTTAATCCATTAGATATCTTGTGTGTATTGTTGGAATCAACTAATAATATAATTAACTATACATGATGATTTCATGTAAGAGAATGAATGCGGTAGAATTACAATTAATTTCACATTTCATTAAATTATTGATAAGTTGATGGATTTGGTGTTTTCTTTTAATTGTATTAATTTTCTATGAATTTGGATTTAATTTAATGCAATTGAACATTAAAATATCAATTAGATTTCATATAGTGAATTATATTTATTTTTTGGTGAATTGTATTTAACATTAAATTTGAAAATCTGATTGATTATATTATGAAATTTGCTAATTAGGAATAAATTAATGCAATCTTTTTTTACAAAATTTCATAACATATCATTTTTTGCCATTAGAGTGACATTACTCTTCATGATGTGAATAGTAGGATCATATACAATGATAAAGGTAGTTTGTTGTTAAATGGTAATTTAAGCATGTCATGTCATGTCATGTGTATAGAATTAAAAAAAAAAACATTTTCATGGACTTTGGTGAAATTATTATGATATTGATGTTAGAATAACTCGAAGGTGTTAGATTGATGAATATAAGAATTATCTTTTACCAATTATGTGTACAGATAATTCAAAAAAAAAAACAATTGATTTTTTTTATTAAAAATTGTTTGAACATGATGATATTGTATGTAAATAGTTGACCTAAATTTGTGTGTGCCTCAACTTTCACTAGTCCTTCAAATTCAGTTACCAAAGGTAAAAAAAAATGTTAGATGATTTACAGTAAATAATAGATAATATTATGATGTCAATTCATTTGTTGATCAATATAGATTTGACTATTCTAAGCCTAGTGACATTTAAGATGATGATACATTAGACATGAATGTGATGATAAATGTTGATGGTGATATTGAAATGATATTGATGATGAAATCATACTTTTTATTCTTGATTTTGAAGAGTTTATGGGTATAATTTTGTTGTTTTTAATGATTGAGCACTTAATCATAGATATATTTCATAGGAGTTTGATTTGGAGGTTTGATAAACATTTAGTGGTAAAAATGATTTGATTAATTCAGTTAAATAATGACACATTGCACATTTTATTGAATATCAAGTTCAATTGTCGAATGCTATATTTGTTTAATTACAATATGTGCAAGCACCTTAATGTAAGTGATATTTACATGGAGGTTTCATAAAAGATCGAATTCATTTGTTAAGATAGCAAAGTTAAAAGAATTATACATGTGTTTCAACCCTTATCCAAAAAAAACAACCATGAACATGAATACATGAAGAGATCATTGTGCAATGTTACATTATTTGACTTTAATCAATATGTGTTACAAGTCAACATCCATATTAAATATAATATTGTAAAAGAAGTAAGATAGATAGTCAAATTGAATAATATAACATGCACATGTGGTAAATAACAGACATTCAACGTTCATGTTCACATGTTCTTGCATGTTATACCAAAAATCACTTAACTTTTATATAATTTGTTGATAATCATGACATTATTGAAAGCTATTGACACAAAGTTATCTCTAAAACTTATTATTCACATATAAACTTACCTATATTTCTCAATGTCAACTAGTTTGTTGGTTTATCTAATTATTGTGAAACGATTGCTCGAATTGTAATGAAATTTGATTAAATATCACAACTTTGAGTCGGAATAACAATTATAATTTTGTAAATCCGTGAAATCCTAAATATATATTATTTCATCAAGACTTTATGTTCATGGTTTGTGATATGAACTTCATCAAAAATTGTGATGAAACCCAATAAGATGATGGTTTAGAACTCCAAGATCATGTAGACAAGATTGGTTGAGCCTTGACCCATCACCTAACAAGATGAAAACCAAGACTATGAAAGATTGAAACGCCACACCTAGAAAAGCGGAGAATCTCTCAACAATCAAGGTGATAAGTTTGGTTGTTTGAACGCCACAAGATTAACTTGATAAGTTCTAGGAGTTCTTTTAAGAACGAAGAGGAACACAAGATCTCACAAAAATGATAATTTTTTGAAAACATAATCTGTATATTCATTTCGAAATACCCATTTATATACTTGGAACAACCCTCCAAGAATAGGAAAAGTCATAACTAAAGCTTTAAAAAAGCTCAAACAGTAACATAAACAAGTCGCCACGTTTTTAGGTCTCTTGGACTTCTAGAGGCTACAATAAATACCTAAATGACTAAATTCAATGTATTTAACATAATCATTCAAGAACAAATTCATTTCTCTATTTAATACCCTTGGAACTTATCAAATTCATGCCCTTTGATGGTCAGACCATGCTGAAATGTTTTTGTATAATTATTACCCTCTTCAATTGCTTTGATGATGTGGACTAAGGCTTGATTATTATTTAATCTCATCTTGGTCTTTTTAAAATCAACTCAAATCTCTTGGAATAGCCCATTTAGTGCTTCCTTGAATCGTTCTGCTCTAAGTCTTGTAATTGGGTCACTTGGAAGTGACAAAGGGTCCTGTGCAAATTCAGATGAATTTTCGAATGTATGATCAACATGTCCAGCTCCTTGGTTTGCATCAGTTTGTTTCTTCTTTTTTTTCTTTTGCTTTATATTTGTGTTTCATGTTGCGAATTGATCGAGTATTTAAGCTGGATAAGGGACTGTAAGTGTTTTAATCTATAGCTTCAAATTGGTCAAAAACATGAACAAACTAGGCATGCAATTGACGATGCCCATTATGATTCTGCTAATATTCTCTCCTTTTGCTATTATCCATCTAAGTTATTGCGGACCAACATTCACCAACTAATCTGCATTGAATTCCTTGTATGGTGAAGTATATGATGTACTCTTCTGCATCCTTTGGGAGTCATGACATTATAAGGATGCTTATCAGAAAAAAAAAAGTTATAAATAATGAAGGTAAGGAACAAAAACAGAAAATTTTAAGCGTGTTTGAGCACTGTTTTTAAAGATATTATCCAATAACAGGATATCTTTCAGATTCAACAAGTTTTTCTTCAAACCGAAAAGAACAGTACAGAAACAAACTTTAGGTGTAGTTTGTAGAATCGGTTGCCATGTATTCAGCGTAGAAGCTTGGCGTTGGCAAGCCTTTTCATGATAAGAAATCTCACCCAAGCATGTGCATGTAAATTCTTGCCTCACTTGCTAGTACTGATGAATGTTAACAGATTCTGAGTTTAGTGAAGAGTTATCATTTGTTTGCTATTTTTACCACGGGCCTTATTTGAGTCATCTTTGCCGACAAAGAATTTGTCGCAACTTCAACTACTTTCCATGCAAACATTAGGAATGTGCCCAAAATGTGAGTTTTTGTTCTTGTAATTTGTTTCACGTATCTCACTAACAGGTTGGTACTGTTGAGTCTTTTCCTCAAGAATTAAGGTGCACCATCTTCTCGAGAACAGTACTGATGAATCTTAACATAGGTTTTTAAAGTGTTTTTTTTTAAAAAAATTAAAATATTAATATTTTTAGATTATTTTGATGTATTAATATTAAAAATAATTTTTTAAAAATAAAAAAATATAATTTTAATATATTTATAAACATAAAATATTTTCAAAAAAAAATGACAACAAAACTACTTAAAAGATACTATATTTCAGCAATAATGACAGCTAGTCGGATGATTTGGCTGGGGAGAGTTGTAGAGGACATTGGTGAGAAGTAACATATCTCGTCCCACCAATCAGGATCCTGGGGTCATGCCGCCTATCACGGGGACGGTCGCCTGTGTCCGTACATATTTACCGTACTTAAATATCTAAACTGTCCACGTGTTACGATCCGTAGAAAAAGCGTAGCTCATGATGCACTCCTGTCACGATATAGCTTTGTCGGTGGTTTTTCCTCTCCCCTGACCCACAACCACACAGCATTATCACCCCTTTCTCTTCCAGCATTTTTGAAAGACTTTTAATTCCCTAAGAACCTGCCCTTCATTGTGTATTAAATTATATTAACCAACCCTGATGTTTTTTTCTTTTTCTGTTGCTTTTTTGGTTTTCAGCTATTTGATTTTGCAGACAAGTTCAGGGGTAAATATGACAGCAGCGTTTATGTGGGCCACACAGTTGAAGAATATTCAAATAGTAAAAAAATGAAAGTAGAATGAAATTAAAAAAAACAATTTATAAATTATTTTAAATACAATAGTTTAATAGATTAAAAAACCAATTAAAAAATAACAATAAAAAATAAAACTTAAGTCGATATAAAAATATTATATTAAATCAAATTATAAAGTATGAAATAAAAAAAATATATAGCAATTAAAAAAATTAAAAATAATATTTGATATAATAAAAAAAATTGCATGATATATTTGTAATTTTTTGTTTTGAAATCAAACTGAGATATTCTATTGACAGTGAAATATTTTTGATTGATTAACTTTTTTTTAATAGTAAAACGATTCAGAAAAAAAAAATACCACTTCCCATTAAACAAAAAAAATCTTGACATACCAACAGGGGTCTAGACCAAAGTTGTCAATACCGTTCCGGTCGCCGTTCTAGTTTTTCGGTTGGAACGGAACGTTCCGGTTTCGGAGTGTTCCGGCGTGCCGTTTCGGTGTCGTACTGTTCATATATAATTAATTATATATATATGAAAAAAAATAAAATATTAATTTAACAAGCATAATTAAAATTTGAATTCTTTTTTATTTAAAATATCTTGGTGTTTTTAAATTATTTTGATGTATAGATGTCAAAAATAATTTTTAAAAAATAAAAAAAAAATAGATTTTGACCCGAAACGGCACGCCCGGAACGGAACCAGGGCGTTCCGGCCGGAATTTCCGGATCGGACCGGAATTAAAACCGAGACGAAAACGACGTCGTTTTGTCTCGGTTTGTTGAACGAAACGGAACGGAATTAATAACTATGGTCTAGACCAGTGGTCGTTGGAGGTTGCCCTCCTTCAAGGGACTAGCGTTCGAGTCTCAGTGGGAACTGGAGGGTGTCCCCCTTCATGTTACCCTGGTTTGATCCCTGCCTAGTATGCCTGTCACCCCCGCGGTGCCTTACATGCTCACTGGGCTTACAGGATATTCAGTGAGTCCGGAGATTAGTTGTGATGCGCATAAGCTGGCCCGGACACCCCGATTATCAAAATTTTTTTTGACATAACCATATATTATATGTGCCGGTGGTAAAAACTTGAAATTAAAGGGTTTATTCTTTCTATAGTCTTAGATTCGAGTAATGTGGTTGCTAATATGATAGGCACTAAAGACTTATATAGTCGTTAACTTCAGAGCTAATGAGATTAATCAAAATCCACGTAAATTATCCCGAACACCCACATTAATTAAAAAAAACTTGGTATCGAGCCTGATCTTCTCACGCTAACAGGATAAAAATTGAAACTTTCAGAGACGACACTGAAGGTACCTATTTATAATAAAAGATCGTAATTTAATGTTGGATGCACAATTAAAAATGTAGCAGATTCCAAATACTGTGCTACTGCAACACACACCAGCAAATTTGGCACATTAATTATAGGCATCATACTTGAGGGAGTGGGAGTTGGGGTTTGCAATATTATTCAACGCAAGCTTATATATACAAGTGATGATGCAAGTTCTGTGCAGCTTGCACGGTAACTTCTGCCTTTTCCTTTCCTTCATGGTGTGGAATTCTACGTGGGAAAGTCAGCTTGGAAGGAAGCTTTTAGAAAATATCAGCAGTGAATAGCATTTAGGGAATCTGTGTGCGTGCTGGATTACTTTTCTATTGCTTAACTTTTTCCGTGCTTCATATGCAGCCATGATAAGTTTCCAAAAGCAGTAGTTGAAAGTTATGCTTCACAATCAAACATTGATGCGCAATAATGCAGGAGGAAAAAGCATGCAGAGATGCAACAACATCTCTCTTTCTCCATCCACCACTCATTCAGCCCATCCCTTCTTATAATTAAAATTGTCAGTCTAAGTGCCATGCTCCATTTCCTTGCCTTTGAATGGGTTTTTTTTCTTATCAATTCTTCTCTCTTTTTAATGGATTCCAACGTCATTAGCTGCTTTATTGAGGTGCAAAAATCTACCCTTACTCCAGCCCTTTTGCACTTGTGGTTTCCTTCGTTAGCTTTTGTCCTTTTTCCATCAGTGAAGTTGCCAAGTCGTCGAACTTTTTAATTTGCTGTAATTGAGTACTAATCCTTTGGTGTCTGAAAGTTGGTCTAATCATGTTATTCTAGCCTTAGACTTGAACATGTTCCTGTAGTTTTCTAAACCATAAATAACTTTGAATTTCATAACTTGAACAGTATCTCTTAGTGACAAAAAAACAAACAGAACATCACCCCACATGCATATAAGTAATTGTGTCATTTAAATGTGTGAATATTGGTATCTTTATATATACAAGGGGATTTGTTGGAGCAATTGAGGTGGTCGCACTCAATTGCTTGAAATTATAGGATCAGGGTGTGGTTAATTACAAGAAAATAAAAGGATTGAGGAGTTACATTAACAGCTAACCATGACTTAATCGCAAGTCGCAGTTATGGCAAGAGACATGCATTTATGTCAATCGAAATGATGCTATATTGCATCAGCATCAACCACATGTTGTATAGGGGTGTGTTGGACATTATGGTTGTTGTTGTGGTTAAGGTTTAAAAAAACAGTTTAATAAAAAGCGTTTTTAACTGCGGTTCATAACTGAAATTGAAGTGTTGGGTTAAAACTGTAGTTGAGTTTGAGGTTTAATGAAAAACAGTTTCGTGTGTTTGGTTAGAAACTTTTTTATATTGTTGTCAACTTGTGAAACTACTTTAAAGGACATATACATATGCACATATATACAGATCTATCTATCTACATATATTGTTTTTAAATATGGTAGATTTAATAATCATAATAACATAATGTAATTAATAATTCAAGTAAATTAGATTTTTTATTATTATTCCATCAAACTACTTGCAATGTCATCACGAACAAAATCCATAGTGAAGGCCTCTACAATTCCTGACCATTTGGGCAAGCTATAATATCTGGTAAAAAATCATCCAAAATATAATTGGGATTATGATTATATTCAACAAAAACAACATCTTACGATCTTCTTCTAATATAGTTATGCAATGTCATCGATGCAACAACAATCTCAACTTGCGTTTTGTATGGATAAGCTGACATATTTTGTAAAATTCTCTACTTTTGCTTCCATACTCTAAAAGAACATTTTATCACGTTACGTAGTGATGAGTGTGCACGAATAAACACTTTTTTCAACCACTTGGTTGTCCACGACGCTGAAAATCTTGTAAATGATACCTCTCACCTTTATATAAATCTAAATACTCATACTCACTCGGATAAACGACATCAAATTTCTTTCTCATTTATATTTTCACATTTTCAAATTCATATATAAAAATTAAATCGATTAAAAAATAATCTAAAAATTACTCTTGAAACAAAAATAAAATCTCATTTTTATCTCAAACAACCAAACATATTTTAAAATCTCTATTTCTCTTAAAAACCAAAAAACAAAAAAAAAACTCTCTTTAATACTTGGATTACTGTACATATATATTATAAATTTGTTAAATTATTTTGTTTGATAATAGCTGCTGTCAAACAGTAGCAAAGTTGGGTAACAAGAGAGAAGACCACCTCATTAGTTTTTGAAGACATTCTCGACCTGTTTACAAGTACCACCAACTACAATTTTCCACAATTAGTCCCATTGTTAGGCTCTTAACTAGCTTTCATCCATTCAATGCATGGCAGAGATAAAAAAAAGTGTTAAAAAACCACTAATTTATTGTCTTTCTTATTGCGCAACCATCAAAGCAGTGGAACCACTAGCTTCGCGCCACCATCATCTTGCCTTTCTTTTCCACAGGCGACGACTTAAGTCAAACAATATTTTTAATTCCTCATTTTCTCTATTTTTTTCCTTACAATAATGAGCACCATGAATTGATTTTTAGAAGTTGATGAGGGGCGCAGATGAACGGAAGAGAAGCGAGATCTGTTGTGGAAGTTGGTTGAGACGCAAATGAACAAAAGAGAAGGGGAGCAGTTTTACTCTCGATGGTTTGAGAGAGATCGCGTGGGGGCTGTGTGTGGGTCGACGGTTTTACAGATCTGTTTACTATCGGTGAGAGAGATCTGTTGTGTGGTGAGTACTCTAGGTGTGGTTTGAGCGAAAAGCATAAAAATGATGTTTTTTTCTCAAACTGAGGTTCACAACTCAATTTTAGTGGGTCACACAGTATAAAATTGTAGGACAAAATTTACCAAACATGTTTGGCTCTACAGTTGGGGCTAAAACCAAAAGTCACTGCAGAGCCAAACACCCACTAGATATGTCCAACTCAAGTTGGCAAATTGAGCACCCAGAATATCATTATGATATGTACTTATTTGTTTATTGAGCCACAAAACTCTTAAATTGCTTGGGACCATGTCACCTTAATTTGCACTTTATTTCAAAACCCTATAAGGTTCCTCACTTTGTAAAGGAGAAAATAAATGTTGTGGGCACAAAAAAAAAATCTTTACAAAGATGGTGAAGACTTCATTAAAATGATCCATAAACTTTTAGAGAGGCAAAGAGTTCAAAAGTTTTAGGAGGCATTAAGAGGAACCCAACAAGCACATATGAGAAAATAGAAAATAGGATTGGTTGATGGCAAATAGCTTGGCAATGACAGGTACAAGTTAGCATAAAAGCTTATCCAGAGCACTCTACTGGTAATATTAATTAGACAACTAATCCTAACTGATGAGGACTAGCTCACTACTAAGCGTAATCACACAAATGACCATCGGTGGTGCCAAGTTGGCCTATTACAAGAGTTCGTACAAAGAAACTTAAATAACCATTGAATGAGCTAGTTTAGATCACATGGAGTAAGATGGATCTAGAAGAACAAATGACACTTATGGAGTTTAAAAGACAGTCTCTAATTTATCTAATTCAAGTCCAAAAAAGGTCTCGTTCAAGTTCTGAAAAGGACTGATGTATTAGGTCATATGAAAACCTTTATTTGAGTTTATTTTTTCTAATATGACATAGAGTCCTAATCTAGATTATTTCCTAAAGAATGAAGGATTGTAAGCATTCAGAAGAAGAAGTTTCTTAGTCTAGGAAGAAAACCTAAAAGACATCAATATTGAAGACCAAATAAATCTTGTTTATCTTATTTTTATATGGTTGTAACTTAATTTTTTTTATTTTAGATTCATATTTTGTATTTTAGGGTTAATAAACATCAATTGTGTAGGGTTTTGACAAATTAAGTTTAGATACTTACTAGATTTGGGTCTGATTGTAAATGAGTTTATACAAGTCCACATCTTTAAGTATTTTGGGGTTTAACTTAGGTTAAAAACACATGTAACCTAAGTTTTAGATCATATTTTTTGCTTAATAATATTCAGATTATAGCTACAACTTTGTAAGCTTGTAAGGTGATAATTCTCTCTTCCTTGGTTATTTAAAGGACTGAAAACAACTTATCGAGATTGAAGTGACTTCGTAGCATCAATCCATACTTTTCATTCACGAATTACTATTCATTAGGTGGGGGTTCAAACTCAATAATAATAGTATCAATATACAAGTTATCTTAATATCACACTACTATCAAAAAATGATTTTATAAGAATTAGTATATTTGCATATGAATTGTTTAACCCGTGATAGACTCAGCATCCCTAACCATGACAGGCAATAGCAATAATTGCGAGTTCAGACCATCCAATAGGGATAATATAGGACAGCGCCATTTCTCTAGCAGATGAGAGCATAGTTATTGATCCCGTCCCGGGTACCGTTCCGGTTTTGTGTTTGGAACGGAACGTTCCGGTTTCGGTACCGTTCCGGGTACCGTTCCGGTTTTGTACTGTTTATTTTTATTTAATTATATATATGAAAAAAATAAAATATTAATTTAACAAGTATAATTTAAATTCAAGATAAATGAAATTTAAATTATACAATACAAACATAATCTCAAAATTAGAAACATCTTTGAAATTCCAAAATATTATGAAAGTAAAATGTTCTAAAATAAAAGAAAAATACATCAAACATCCTCTACATCATTAATATAAAAGTAAGGATCTTGATCTGGCTGTGGAACATAAGGAAAGTCGTCAACAAGACATTCCAATAGCTGGTCATCTCCACCAAGCTCATTCTCCTCATTTACATATGTCTCTTCATCATCTAAATTTAAAGTAGCGAAAGGTGCTTCGATACTCTCCCAACTTATGTCATCTTCATCAAGAAGAACGAGTTCTTCACAAATCCATTCATTCAATAGATCAATGTTGTCAAGGCTAATGGGATCTAAAGCATCTCTTGTTCTGCTCATATTCCTACAAAGAATTTTTTTTTTTTTTTTCATTTAAATGGCAGCATGAACACATAAAACGGCACAGCACACAGACGACAACATACAAAAAACAAACGACACCAGCACACAAAACAGAAAATCTATAAACCTAGGGTTTCTACTTATCCTCTCTCAGCCACGCCGCAACCAACCCAACAACCATTTTCTCTTCTGATTTTCGCTGCTTCATCTGCATACATGATTCAGAAGCGAGTTGATCGAGTGGACTCGCCACACAAGACCGAGTTGAGTTACTGCTGGCACTACAAATCGAGCCTCTTTGTGGCAAGAAAGATGAAGCCGCGAGTCTTGAGCAGAGGAGCATCTGGAGCAGAGGAGTAGAGAGGCAACTGCTACAAACTCAAAACCACTCCTCTCCTTCGATTTTCCTCCGTAACCTCCATCTCCAGATCTATCAGTACCTTAATCCTAGCCGAACACGATGGAGGCACAATCAAATCACAATCAATAAGTGCAGTAGAAGCTGCCAAATCTGTGGACAAACAAACTTCAATTTCTTTACTATTATGAGTGGTTTTGATTGATAGAACTCTCTGGTGATCATGCAAATACTTGACAGAGGCATGCTTCGCTACTTCACAATGAATCTCACTCTGTTACTGCTCTGGTTCAGCTTCTTCTTCTTCTTCTTCTTCTTTTTTTGTTACTTATCAAAACAACGTCGTTTTAGACCGTACCGGAACGGAACGCCCGGTACGGAACCGGGGCGTTCCGGCCTGAATTCGGCCGGATTTTCCGGGACAGGCCGGGATTCTAGCCGGGACAAAAACGTCGCCGTTTTGTCCCGGATTTTGCAACGGGACGGGGCGTTCCGGCCGGAACGGGACGGGATCAATAACTCTGGATGAGAGGCAAAACTTAGGAAAACTTTTTGACAACTTTACTTGCATATGTACAATAAGCGTTTTCCCGAGGGAAGTGGTCCCACATAGTATGGACCCTGTAAGCTGTAAAACTACATCTCTGCTTGTACAGCTAATAATCATCGCCTCTTGCGAGCTGTAGTAGACTAAAATGAAGTGGACCATTGATAATGACTAATGAAGTGGGGGGAGGGTGGCGTGGACACAGTGCATATTTGGTGATCTGGGTGGGAAATTATGCTGCATTTAGACATCTACAGCATCAACTGGAAGGGAAGTTGCCCTGTGAAGTGAACGTGGAAGCAAAGCTCCTGTATAGAAACTCTTCGCCGTGACCATTGGATCGGGAATGCAGGCCATATCGATTGCCTCACAATTTTGGACCTTTCTTTTTGCTGAATCGACCCACCTTTTTTCAGCATCTGTAGGAAAATATGAAGTAAAATTCTTAGCAGAGGAAAGAAACTTCAGGGCAGCTTCATTGTTGTCTCTCTTTGCTTTACGCAAAACCAGAGGCAGAGAAGGCAAATTATCTTTCTGGTGTTTCATGTTATCTGAACTAGGACTCGGGATTGAAGATTTCGATTTCACTCCCAGCTGTTGGTCTTTGAGCTCCCTTAACTGCATCTGATACTTGGCTTTAAGCCATCTTAATTCTTGCCAAATTTCGTTCTCACAATCATCCCAGTGAGCACTATAAACTGCTGAAGAAGTCTCGTAGGTAGATTTTCTTGTGGGGGATTCACAAAGACTGTCCATGTTTATGATTCTTTCTTCCTCCTCGAAGATTGATTGGTTTGTTGTGCTTGGACCCTGATCACAAGGAATCTCTTTTGATCCTCGCGAACCTGGTGCGTCTCGCTGAGCAGTGATGTCAGTAAAAGTGATGTTTGGAGATTGGTTTGGTGAAACAGGTGCGCCATCCGTACTAGCACATTGCTCAGGCTCTTCGACTTGATATGTAATTTCCTCAAACCGACCATGGACAGCAGCACATCCATGTCTAGAACACTGGAGGACTTCTAGGTTCCTGGAACCTTGACTGTTTGATGAAAAACAATCCAGTAGGTGACCATGTGAAGCACAATTCTGACAGAAACTTGCATATGTGTTCTGTGGACTTTCCTCTATGCCCAGCCCCTTCTTCCATTCCGGTACCAAGGTTGAGATTTCACCATCAATTATATCCGCTACCTTCAGAACATCTTGATCTGTAATATCAAGCTCATCAATCATTTCAGTTGCAACACTTATTGCAGTGTCAGTCTCAATGTCAAATGAGAAGTAGATGTTTCGTATGCGGCCTGCAAAGAGGAGTAACAGTATCAATATGTAAAAATCCATGTCTAACCACAATGATGCACTATTTATTTGGAACTTCTCTTACCTTCCTTATCTGCAATCCTGAGCCTTAAGAAGATGCTGTCATCCTCTCTCAGCCTCCCTTTAATTGCAACGGCAACATTTTCCAAATGCTCATCCTCTTGACAGGTGAAGAGATCAATTGGGCTTGTCTCAAGCTCAAGTTGATGGTATTCTATTTCATTCTCAAGATCATAACCCATATAATTGGTGTAACCATCAGTCAAAGAGCTGTTACAGTGATGAATTCCATAGAGAGGTTGTCTCACAAGAAGACCTACTCCGTTCAAATCTCTTTGGTAATAATCTATTGGTCTCAGATCACATCCAGAATCATCAATTTGAAGGAAAGGGTCATTCAAAAGCTCTCTGGCTGAGAGCCTAGTGGACACGGTAGCTAGACATTTCTCAACAAATTTTTGCAACACGGGATCTTTTACTCTGTACAAAGCATCTGGTTTTTTCCCCTACATGAAAAATATGCAATTGTAAAATTAAGTCAACAAGATAAACTGGATCGGAAGATAAACTGAGAGTTTGCGGTTCCTACAGATGTAACTTTCTTGTAAATCTGAGCCGCGTGCTTGCATTCACTGTATGGATACTCAAAGGTGACCATCTCCAAGACACACATTCCAAAAGAATAAATGTCAACTAATTCATTATAATCCTCCTCATACACCTCTGGGGCCATGAACTCTGGTGTTCCTGAGCAACAAAATAAGGAACAAGAGAACTCGAAAATCAAACATATGCTCACATCGAAAAGGCTGATTTTTTCTAGTTAATTTAAGCATTCTGAATCAAAAAAATCAAAACCCAATCATTTCTTACTGAAAAGAGGTTACGTGTGCATGGTGAAAGTGTAAAATGGCATAAACCCTACGCAAATATTCAGTTTGAGAAATGATCTTGGATAAGATTAGAGCTTAGAAGGGATTCGAGAAAGCTAGAGTCGAACTTGCCAACACAAAGAGCAGCATGGGATTTTTTAAGGATAGCAGCAAGTCCAAGATCACCAATTTTGACTTCTCCTTGGTTACCATTAACAAAAATGTTGTCACACTTGAGATCCCTGTGAATTACAGGGGGGTCATGGCTGTGAAGATAGAGAAGCCCCTCCAATATCTGCCTACACCAATGCTTGACTGCTCTAATATTTACTCTCCTGTGTTTTAGCCTATACCTACGCAAAAAATATAAATTTAAAAAATAATGAAACGTCCCCACATTGAATTGTCAACGAATTTCAATCACCCAGATAAGTAAACCAACAAGAATGGAAGACTAAAATTTCTTGAAACCTGTACAATGCTTACTGTCTTAATGTACCAGAGGTGAACATCTCAGTGACAAAGTTGATGTTCCTGTTCGAAGTATCAACCCAAGAGGTATAAAACTTCATTATGTTTTCATGGTTTAAGGTCTTGAGCAGGTGAATTTCACAATAGAGTCTCTCAAGATCTTCAGAAGTCTGCAAGGAATCATAAAGCTTCACCTGGTTCCAAGCTACCTCAATTCCTTCATACTCATCAAAGGCTTTATAACTGCAGCAGAACAAAAATAAAAACCCTGGCATTCAAAAAAATTGAAATCACATTTAAATGGGAAACCACCCCGAAATTAATTAGACCAATAAATAAAAAAGAAAAGACAGTGAACATCGTACACAGTCTTCGAAGCTCCTCTGCCAAGAATTTCATTGTACTGCAGAAATCATAACGAAAAGGCATACATGTGAGATTCAAAACTCAAATTTTCAAATGCGGATGAGAAAATGCAGTAAAGAGGGTATGCTCAAACTTTTATTTACCCTTCCATATCTGCCAGTAGGATCAACCTCGACAAACCCGTAGGAATCTGGTTCAAGACTTGCAGGACCATTCATTCTTTCGTCAAAGCTCTACAGCGAATCCGTATGAAGATAAGAGAAGGAAGTATAGCTTGCTGGTTCGCCACGATATTGATAGTAGAAGAAGAAAAACTGGAGTCCAGAAAAATTATGGAGTTTTTGTTTTTAAGGAAATAAAGAGGAGGAGAAACATAAATAGTTATTAGTAACTGGAAAGAAAAAAAAAGCAGTATGGTTAGGTAGTGTTTGTACGTACCTACTAATTACTTTTCAGAATATCCATTATTTAAAAATATATTAAAATACTTTTTTAATTTTTTAAATACATCAAAAACATTTATAAAATAAAAAACTAGCGTCTCCGCTCAGACCAGCAAGATCTACAGTGCCTCGAGGAGTCCATCAAAGGAAAAAGGTTAATAGCCAGCCACTCAGAGGCTTAGGACACCACGATGTTGGACCAAGCTAGGACAGAACCGACAAAACAACCTCTCTTTTCTACATGGAATGATGGAAATGCATGATGCTCTTTTCTCCCACCTCCATCTCATCACGAGCTGTAAAACCCAAACTTTCTCTATCCTGCAACAGTAACATGGACCCACCATGTTTTTCCTATTATATATATTATTTTTAGTAGATAGAGAAACATTTGTAGTTTTAAAACCGTTTTCAAAAAAAATAAAAATATTTTTTTATTTTAAATAATTTTTTTTGATATTTTTAAATTATTTTGATGTTCTAATATAAAAAATAAATTTTAAAAAATAAAAAAAATATTATTTTAATATATTTCTAAATAAAAAATATTTTAAAAACAACTTCAATCTTATAAAAGATGGGAACTTGAATTTTGCATTTTTGGGGTTGAAAGGTATTTTTGTGTCATATGAATCTTATGAAGCTTTTCTACTTGACCCCTTTTTTTGTTTTAATAACCTTTTTTATTGCAATTTAGTGGCTAAAATGATTGATTTTCATGCTAAAATACATGCTGAGAATTAGGAAAGGCAACTGTGAATTAGGAAAGCCAATTAAATTGATTGAATTTCAATCTGTTTTATTTTATTTTTTTAATTATTTTTAAATAATTTTAATATGTTGATATCAAAAATAAATTATATTTATATATATCCACAAAGCTTAATAAATCTTGAATTACACGATACAAATATTATTTCCTATCTCTTTAGTGTTTGTTTAGGAAGTATTAGAAAAGTGATTTTAGCAAAAAATTAGATTTTTATTTTAAATTAAAAATATATTATTTTAATATATTTTTAAATTAAAAACACTTTTAAAAAAACAAAAGTACACCCTTTTAAATACTTCTCTTTAAATTATTTAAGTCCTAGAAAGTTCTAAAGTTGCAATTGATGGACTATTGTGCCTTTTCAAAAAGAAGAAATGCGTGCAGTCCTGCTTTTATTAATGTGTTCATACTTTGTTTTAAAAATATTATTTTTAAAACAAATATTTTTCATTTTATATTATTTTTTTATATTTTTATACATTAATATAAAAATAATTTTTAAAAAATAAAAAATATTATTTTAATATATTTATGAAAAAAATACTTTTCAACACTAAAAAACAAAATATAATTAGATGACACAAATATAAACTCCTTTAACTTCGAGTGATCTCCTCCAACACCTAGACTCGGATTCTCTGCCAAATTAGTTATTAATTTAGGACAACGAGATCTCTTCTTGTCGGAGAGTATGGGCTGGGATAAACATATATGCCACCAAGGATCAGTCACGAGGAACTTCGTAGAAAGTGGTTCAAATTATTGAATCATCACCGTATAATTTAATTTTAAATTTAAATTAAATAACAAATTAGGTTAAGAGTTTTTTTTAATCTCATCAATTTTTTAACTTTATTTTTATTTTTTTTACTAGTTCTACTACGTTGTGTTTTTTTTTACTATCCAAATTAATTGGTATATAATAACAACTTTATACATATTAAGTTTTAAATTTAATTTAATTTTTAAAATTTTCGTCATATGTTGAGAGGTGTTTTTGAATTGATCATGTTAACTAAGTTATGACAAGACAATTTCTATATAATTTAATTATAAATTCAAGTAAAATAAGAAATCGGTTAAAATCTTTAATATTGATTTATTAGTCAAGTTCAATAAAAATATTAAATATTTTTTATATAGTTTTAATATATTAAAAAAACACTCGATTGACACAACGTATCACGGCGCTATAAAACAGTGGGTTTCTAAGAGAATTTTCCATTTATTTGTTTCATCGTCGACCGCAAGTTATATAATCCTTTGAGCATGAACGACAACGATTGTAGTGTCATTGCACAAGCGTGGCATCGTTGCTGATGATCCTTCATGAATTAGGTAGGGTTTGTTTCTTCATTTTTTTGATCAAAAAAAATATTTTTTTTACCTAAAGAAGAAAAGGAAGGAGAGATGCTTCGTAAATGCGTCCTAAAATTGTTATTTTCTATTTATAAAATAGATGACTGATCAGATAAAAAAAAATAATTAAAAGCTGTAGTCTAAGAGCAAGTTACTTTGAATTTGATCTTATTTACAAAATAATCCTACAACCTCATATATGGTACAAATGTATATAGAATATCCTTCTAAAATATAATTAATATGATAAAATAATAACTTAGATTCTAAATAACTTTGCAAGAAAGCAACCTGCTTTAATTTTATACTTCATTTTCAAAAGAAATAATATAGTGTTGGTGTCGGTTGTTTTTCCGCTTAAAAAATTCAATTCTCTTAAGTGAGTTTTAGGGCCTGTTTGGCACAGCTGTTGCTGTTGTGGTTGAGGTTGAAAAAAAACAATTTCATGAAAAACACTTTTAACTGTGGTTCAAAACTGAAATTGAAGTGTTTGGTTAAAACTGTGGTTGAGTTTGAGGTTTAATGAAAAACAGTTTCGAGTGTTTGGTTACCATGCTTTTCATATTACTGTCAACTTGTGAAATTACTATAAAGGACACACACATATATTTTTTAAAATGTTATAGATTTAATTATCATAATAATAAAATATAATTAATAATTCAAGTAAATTATACAATTTTTAATTTTTTTTTTAAAATATGATTTTTATATTTTTTTAAAAAAATTGGACTGGGTCTGACCCAAATAAATGGGTCGGGCCAGCCATGTTGGGTCAAAAGGCCCAACCCTGCCGGACTTGGGTTGGGCCGAGAGTAGCCCAGCCCAAGTGTTTAGATGATTTTAAAACGCAAAACGGTGCGTTTGGTTTTAAAGAAAAAAACACAAAACGCACTGTTTTGCCTTTCGTTTTCGTTTTGCATTATTCGGCATGTTACTGTGCATTTTCACTATTCACCGACTGTGACGAGAGGGTCAACGGCCGGTACCGAAGGGTAGAGGAGGGCGAGGTGGTTCTTCCTGTGGTGGTGGCGTCGAAAATGGTGTTGTGTGGTGGCGGGATGGGGCTCTGGAAGGTTGCAGCACCAGCTGCTGCCGTTGGTGCTGCTGATGCCAGGGCTTGCTGCCTCCGGTGCTTCTGCCGCCGGGGCTTGTGGCGTGGAGGAGAAGCTGACGATGATGAGGTGGGTGATGGTAGTGCGAGGGCTGTCGGTGACTGAGGAGAGAGAGAGAGAGAGAACGTTGGCTGACTGTGGAGAGAGAGAGAGAGAGAATGTCGATCGTGTGTTGGGGAAGAAAGAGAGAGAAGGAAGCCGAAGGTGTGTTCCTTCAAATAATTCAATGCAGTCGTTGCCGAAGGTGTGTTCATGCTCAGAAACATTACTGAAGTTTTTCATGCAGTCAAATTAATTAGGCAGAATAGAAATCTCAGTATCATGCAGAGGACAAGTGAAAACAACAGATTTTTTATTACAAGAAGTTTCCATTCAGCTCGTATTGTGTTTCTTATGTCTGCGTTTGGGCGAGAAGCATCTTTTCGATGCTTCTCATAAACTGCGTTTGAATCGCGTATTTTGGTAGGACCCACAGTACAAAACTGTGGTCCAAAACATTACCAAACAATTTGGCTCTGCGGTGAGCCTCAATCGCAGGCCGCACAGCGGAGCCAAACACCCACTTAGACGCTTGAAGCATCTAATTTCCGGTTATTTTTGTGTTTTTAAAGTATTTTTTTAATATAATTTTTATTTTATTTTATTTTAATATAAGAATATAAAAAAACAATTTTTAAGAATAAAAACGACAACTAACCTACTTTCAACAGATACTATGAAGGACCTTTGGTTAGGGAGGTGTAGTTGCGTTATGTCAGCATGTAGAGCAAGCCGACACGACACCCTGACATAAAAGCAAAGCACGCACCTAAAGGAAGGCAAAGAGATGCGTTTTGTGTGACAAACCCAGTTTTGGTAGTCCACTCCTATTACACATGCATTTGATTCGTTTGTATCAGAGTGGTTTGGCCGAATCCTAACCGACTCCACTCATGTGCTCTGGCAAATGATAAACATGAAAAATGTTCATTGATAACAACGCCAGCGTAACTCTCAGCACGGGAAACAGAATCGTGGCCTCTTCTGCTACGTCATCGAGTGGTAAGCTTGGCTGCAGTTCAGGTTCGTCACACGAAATATCTAAAACGTTAATCAATGCGAATTGAAACATAATTTGGCAAATAAATCTCCCGAAGACGATCTGTCAAGGGATTTTTATTTATTTTAACTTGTCATGCTCTTTTTTAAAAAATAATAATCAAAGGTTAATTTGATATTCATCGAGAGAAAAAACATAAAGTCATTGGAAGCATCACGCATGACCTGATAAAGATTATATCCCACCCAAGAAGGACACTAACCTGTCTTCATGTCATCATACTCATAGTTTCTGTAGTTAGATCATGATCTGGTGGGCTATATATAATTCTTCTGATTAAAAATTGAAAATATCAATTGTGCTGCTGACAGAATCTCACCTTGTGTTAGAGATACACCTAAACCCCACAGACGTCAAGAGTTGATCAACACCCTTTACATGTTTTTAGTGTTTTTTTGAAGTGTAGTTGCGGTTATTTTTAGAATTTTTTTTATTTATAAATGTATTAAAATAATATTTTTTTTATTTTTTAAAAATTATTTTTGATATCGGCACATAAAAATGATCTAAAAATACTAAAAAAAATTAATCTAAAGTAAAACAAAAATTCAAAAATAATTTTGAAATGCAGTGTCAAACATCCTTAGATTTGTGAGCCAGCAGCATTTTTTTTTCTGGGTGTTTATTTATAGCAACATTATTAATCTGTCTTCATCTTGGACATCTATTATTGATATATACACACTGCCAATAAGATTGTAGCTTCATAGCACATGTGTCCTTTAAACCTCCACTCTCAAATTAAGATTTCAAATCTTTAGTGGTTTCCAGTTACAGAGGAAAAAGATTAGAACCTAACACTTTTTAATAAAATATACTAATTGAGCTATGATTTATTGATTAAGAATTAGCCACGTGGTTAACATTAATGTACATTGATTGAATCATGGAAATAGGAAAGTTCTCGCCGGATCTCTCCACGGTCACGTGTCCTATGGTGAAAGGTTCAGATGTTCATAGCTTTACAGTTCATATTATATAATTCATTCGTTTTTTTCGAAAAACAATAATTTTTTTATTTTTATTTTTAAAAAATTAAATTATCTTGGTATTTTTAGATTATTTTTATGTGTTAATATCAAAAATAAATTTTCAAAAAAAAAACTATTTTATTGCATTTTAAAATAAAAATTACTTTAAAAAACAATTTTAATCATAATTAAAAACATTATGTTCTTAGATTTATTTTTTGTTTTTATCCCATGCACCGACAGAAAGAAAAAATATCCGTGCACCCTGAGAAGAACAATGGACATGCGTGCGTGTCTAGTGACATTTTGCCAGAACCGTCTTAAAGGTTAATTACGATCTACAAATTACACTGTAAGCTAAGACAGAACAGGAATTTAGTACCCGTTTGGCATTGTGTTTGAACTGGAGATTGGAGCAAGAAGCAGTTACATGATGTTTGGTAATGAACAAAAGCAGATAAAATTGTTATGGGACCCACCTAAAAATCATTCGAAACCGCGGTTTGCAATAACCAGGAAAATGGTGCTTTTGCTGCGATCGCGATTCATTTTATTTGCATGCGTTTCCAGCGATTGACTGCTTTTTTTTGCTAACATGAGAAACCCGTTGGGTGTGTTGATCATGCATGCATCTTCTAGAGAGAGGAGGGGCAGATGGGTTTTGGGGTGTTAGATCGCTATAAATTTATTTGTTTAGCAGTTTTCAACGAAATAACCAACATTAATTTATTATCATCATCAAATAAGCAAAAAGATTAGGATATTTGAATTATTAAATCCACTGCATTAAGATTAGTTCATTTTATAATTCAATTTAAACCAAACAAAAACAAAATATAAACTGTGAAAATACCTGTAATAATCAAATAACAAAAATAAATAGTTAATTTTCTATCCACAAAAAGTCAAAAACATAAATTGAAAATTCATCCCCACGTTATTTTCATTATCATTGCTATAACAATTAAAATTATTATCAATATTATTATCAAAACAATTAAAATAAATAAATTCCCTGAAAAAACATTAAAAAAAACAAAAGATTTTTATAAAAAAACAATTAAAAAAATCACAGATAAAAAAAAGATTAAAAATTATCTAATCCAAATAAAAAATAAAAATAAGAGAAAAAAATGAATAAAGGGAAAAAGGGAGTAATATTAATTTTAAAATAATTACCAATATAAATTAAAATTTCAGGCCTGAACCAATTAAAAATAAAACCCCAATAAAAAAAAAACTAAAAGCATAAATGCATAGAGACGAATAAAGAATAAACATTATCCAAGAATAAAAAAAAAAAAAACTAGATGAATTAACACCAAATAAAAATCTACAATAATCAAATAGCAAATATAAATAGTTAATTTTCTATCGATAAAAAAACAAAAACATAAATTGAAAATTCATCCTCACGTTATTGTTGTTATCATTGTTATGACAATTAAAATTATCATCAACATAATAGTCAAAACAATCAAAATAATTAAATTGACCTAAACAATCATTAAAAAAAGCAAAATATTTTTATAAGAAAAAAAAATCACTAAAATTATCGCTATTATTGCGCAAATAATAAAATCATAAAAATCATCTAATCCAAAGAGCAAATAAAAATAACAGAAAACAAAAAAAAATAAAGGGAAAAAGGAAGCAATATTAATTGAAAAAACTATAACAATAGCAACATCGGAGTCTTAACATCTAAAATTATTATTGCTATTACTATCAAAACAATAAAAAATATCAAATTATACCGAAGAAAAATAATTTTTATGAAAGAATAAATAAATAAATGAAAGACTAAAAAAATCCTAAGAACTTCAACAAAATATCAAACAAAAGAATAAAATAAAAACAAAAATTATCATTATTATCACTGTTAAAACAATAAAAATTATCAAATTATTCTGAGAAAAAAATAACCTCAAAAACATTAACAAAAGAGTAAGCAAGAAAAATAATTAAATTATTATTATTATTATTATTGTGTTAATAATGAAAAAAAATAAAATAAATGAAAGACAAAAAAATTCATAAAAACTTTAACAAAATTAAAATCATAAAAAGAAATCAAGGGATTAAAATAAAAAAATAAAAGTATAAGGGCTGAAATGAAAATCAAATATCAAGGAATGAAAATCAAAAATTAAAAGTTTAAGGGCTAAAATGAAAATCACATTTATTATCAATTTCAATTAAAGGACAAAGTTGCAAAAATTGAAACTTATGTACCGAATATATTAAGCCATTTAAAGTCAGTCCGGAAATTAAAAGAAGTAGGACCACGGTGAAACTTTCACATTTAACTAATTGCAATCAGGAGGACCCAATCGAACTAAATCAAAACTTATATATATAAGAAATCATGACCATAAAGATAATTGAAGGTTCAGGGACCGAAGTGAAAAAGGCACAAACACGGGGCCTCTCCTGCACTTTTACGTGCAAGAGAGAGAGAAACGTGGTCAGCGGCTTTAACCGGTCGTCGTCGCGTCCACGCACATATTTCGGTGAAACGCGCTGCAACATGAGGAAGAACATGCGGAGGCGCCTCGCGGGGGACGCCGGTAGCCCATCTCCGGGCACCGCATGACACCGAACGCGCCACCTAAACAGGGCGTGAGGCGGAAAACCGTTGGGCGCGTGCTCCTCACGCTCTGACAGATACCGAAAGAAATAATAAAAAAATAGGGTCAATTATCGGCCTGCCCCTGTACCGAAGTCACCAGTTTTATCTTATTAAGGGCTATAACCGTATTTAGCCAATTTTAAAAAAAAAGCAGCAGGCTGGCGGGCCGGACCGGGCCGGGTCGGTCCGAAATGCGTAATGACCGCGAAGCCCCTCATTCTGGCGGCGTTTTTTTGTCATTTTTGGGGGGTAAACTCGTTAATACACTGTTCATCACCGAGAGAAAAAAAAAGGGCGGACGAATTCACGCGAAGCATGGAGGACAAATATCCACTCCACAGTGTAATGAGTCTGATGCTACAGTGTTGAATGCACAGTGAAAACACCACGCCTATTATATATTAGGTTATTATTATTATTATATATAGGTTTTCTACTCACCAATTATATTATATTTTATTACTAAAAAAAACTTAAAGAGATTGGCAAATTAAACAGTGATCAACGGTGAAATTCCACTATTTATCTACACTCAGCGGGTTTGGAGTATTTTCGATTTTTTATCTTCTTATGCACAATAAAATAATCATAATCCCCATGAATAAGACAAAAATACACAGGAACCGCTGGGAGCATTAAGGTTATTGCACATCTTTTTTTAAATGACTAAATACAAACTTACCCTCATATAAGACAAAACAAAACATTTAATTACGGGGTCAATATGGTCATTGCACACTCTTTTTTTAAATGGTGAAATAAGTAAATACCCCATATAAGACAAAATATAAAAGTTTGGTGTAGGGGTGTGGCAGTAATGTACCATTTTTTATTATATTTTCTGGCAAGTTACTGTTGGTGCTAATTTACCAATTTTAATTTGTGTTGTTGGTCATTTAAAAATTGATATTTATTATTTATTTATTTTTCTTTTTATTTATTCTTCAAGTCAAATCATTTTTTTAAAATCTAATAATATTTATTTTTGTTTGTCATTTATTTTATTTTAAAAAAATTTTTGTTAATATTATTGCGTGTTGAAATTTCTAATTATTACATATAAGGCATTAAAAATAATGATAATAATTATTTGTTAGGTTTTTTCTTCTAAATATGTAAGACCGATTATATATATATATATATATATATATATATATATATATATATATATATATATATATATATATATAATTGACCTATTTGTTTTTTTTAAATAATAAAATACTATTAGTGTTCTAAAATATTTTTAATATAATAATATAAGGAATAAATCTTATAAAATAAAATAAGTTTTTTTAACAATAATTATGGGGTCATCGATAGTATAACCAATAATAATTAGAATATTAATTATGTATAATAATATGTATAATGACATCTATAATAATTGTGACAAAAATTCATTGGTCAATGCTATTTTTGTGAAAAATAACTTCCTTGTCTTTTTTATGTATGATATTTTAGATCTCATATCATGAAAAAAAAGAAACCACACGTAGACAAGACATGTAAAAAAATTATGTCAAATTATCTATAATAATAAAATAAAAATTTGTCTCGCGTTTCGCCACAACCAACACTAAATGTTTTAACATGTAATAAAATTGTTAATGGTCCTATTTGTTTTTTAAAAAAAATTATACATCTTAGCTAAATAATCAACTTAAATTTTTTAAGATTATGTTGTTTTTATATGTATTTCTTTTACTATAAATAAAACATTTAGAATAATGATAATAATTATTTTTGGGATTGTTTTTCTTAAAATATAGGAGAGGCTAATTATATATTGTGATAGTTTTTTGATATTAACGTCTTAAAATATATATAAAAAATTAAATTGACTTATCTTTATAAATCTCACATTAATTTAATCTCAGTGTTCTGAAATACTTTTATTATAATAGTATGAAAAAATAATTTGAAAAAATAATTTTTGAAAAATTTTAGTAGCTGCATTTTTGTTATTTATCAAATAAATTATTCGTCAAATAGTTAAAACATGCTCAATAAACAATTAGTATGTTGCAGACAACAAATAATAAATCTTTAGTCAATTTGATCAATTGTGGTTTTGCTATTTACCAATTAAATTATTATCAAAGTAGTTAAAACAAAACTACCAATCAAATTGTTTGCCGTGTAAAACAAATAACTCATCTGTGCTAAAATTCATCGATTGTAAATGTACTATTTGCTAATAGAATAATTCATAAAAGAAATAAAACATACACAACAATCAATCGGTATGTTACACGGAGCACGTGGCTCATTTTAACAGAATTTTTTTTATTCCAATTGTAAAATCTACCGATTAAATAATTATCAAAACAGTTTTAAGAGTAACAACAGTCAATCACTTTTATGCGGAAAAAAACTCATTTCTAATAGATTTCATCAATTATTTTTATTCCAATTGTAAAATCTACAAATTAAATAATTATCAAAACAATTTTAACAGTAACAATATTCAATCACTTTTATACGGAAAAAAACTCATTTCTAATAGATTTAATCAATTATTTTTATTCCAATTGTAAAATCTACCGATTAAATAATTATCAAAATAATTGTAACAGTAATAATATTCGATCACTTTTATTCAATCACATTTCTAATAGATTTCATCAATTATAATTTTATAAATTAAATATTAAAATAACCAATTATAACATATATATATAATCAATTAGTTTTTTATATAAAAAAACCTTAACGCACCACGTGGACAAGTTAGCTGGTATTATCCTAAAAAAAAAAACTCGCTGAGTGGATAAATTTAAAATTAAGGTTAATGTGCATGTTACAAACTATAAATAATAGTTCTATCCTCTTGTTTTCTTCATTAAATGCAAGGATTTAGTCTGAGGTTGCGAGGGATCTCAAAGGATGGATCCGTAAACATCATCTGCCACTGAGGCACCGCCGTACACTCCTAGTACCATTCATCATCTCTTTCTCGAGTGAATTGAAAAGGAAAACATTTTTCTTTGTCTTGAAAAAAGCACCTTGTATCGACACACAGCATGACAGTAACAATCCACCCCCCTCCTCTGACCTCGTGCACCTTGTTTATTTATTTACTAGATAATGCCCCGCGGGCGGCATAATTTTTTTTTCAATGTAAAAAATATTAATTGTATATATATTTTTTATTATAATATAAGTTTAGTTAAAATAATAAATTTGTGCAGAATTCATTTCAAGTGAAAGTTTTGTATAAAATATATGAATTTAAAATCGATATAAATTTATCTGTTTGGTAGTTTCAAACGAAATAACCAGCATAAATTTATCATCATCATAAAAAACAGCAAGAGAACTCGGATATCTGAATTATTCAGTTCACTGTATTAAGATTAGTTCATTTTATAATTCAATTTAAATCAAACAAAAATAAAATATAAATTGTGAAAATACCCACAATAATAAAATTTAAAAAAAGAAGTTGTTAATTTTCTATCAATAAAAAGAAGAAAACATAGATTGAAAATTCATCCTGACGTTATTGCTATTATCATTGCTATAAAAGCTAAAATTATTACTAACATTACTGTCAAAAAAATTGAAATAATTAAATTCCTCTGAAATTTTTTTTAAAAAAAGCAAAAGATTTTTATAAAGAATACAATAAAAAAACAATAACAAAAATTATCATTATTATTGCATAAATAATAATATCATAAAAATCATATATTTAAAGAACAAATAAAGAAACAGAGAACAAAAGAAAAACGAATAAAGGGAAAAATAGAGTAATATTACTTTTAAAATGATCACCGATATAAATTAAAATTTAAGGAAAATCTTAAAAAAATGAAAAGATTTTTATAAAAAAATAACCACAAAAATTATCATTATTATTTCGCAAATAATAAAATCATAAAAATGATCTAATCCAAAGAACAAATAAAAATAAAAGAAAAAATCTAGCCATGGCACCACCGCCTTGTCGAGAGCGGAATCATATTTTTTTGAACGTAAAAAAATATTTATTATGTATGAATTTTTTTATCAGAGCATAAATTTAGAAAAAATAATAAATTTGTATATAATTTTAATGAAGTGCAAGTTTTGTATAAAATATATGAATTTGACATGAATATAAATTAATTGGCTTCAAAAAGAATTTAACTGCCTTGAAAAATAAAATAAAAAAACAAAATATTTATAAAAAAAAGTAATAAAAAACAATAACTAAAATTATCATTATTATTGTGTTTATAGTAAAATCATAAAAATCATTCAATCCAAAAAACCAATAAAAATAACAGAAAACCAAAAAAAATAAGTAAAGGGAAAAAGGAAGCAGTATTAATTTTAAAATGACTACTAATTTAAATTCAAATCTTAGGATTGAACCGATAAAAAAAATCCCAACAAAAAACCCTAAAAAAAAAACTAAAAGTATAGATGTATAAATACGAATAAAAAATATACATTGTCTAAGATTTTTTTTAAAAAAACTAAATGAATTAAAATAAAAAACCCTTGAATAATAAAATAAAAAAATAAATAGTTAAATTTCTATCCACAAAAAGATGAATACATAAATTGAAAATTTGTCCTTATGTGATTGTTATTATCATTATTATAATAGTTAAAATTATTACCAACATTAGTGTCAAAACAATCTCAATAATTAAATTATCCTAAAAAATCACTAAAAAAACAACCACTGAAATTATCATGATCATTGCATAAATAGTCAAATCATAAAAATAACCCAATCCAAAGAAAAAAAAAAGCAAAAAACAAAACAAATGAACAAAGAGAAAAAAGGAGCAATATTAATAAAAAAGGAATTCAAATAATCAAATTTATGTGGGAAATTATTACAAAAAAAACAAAATATTGGTATAAAAACAATAAAAAAATCAATTAATAAAAAATACAAAATAAACATTATAAAGAAAATGAATTAATAACAAATAAAAAATTAAAAGAATAAGGACCGAAATGAAAAATAACATATATTAAATTAATTCCAATTGAAGGATAAAATTAAAGAAAAAAAAAATTTGGAGGACCAAAAATAAATAATGAAAACTGCTGCCATTTTAAAAAAAAATAAGAAGAAGAGGACTGAAATCAAACTTTGTATGTATTACCAATTTCAATTGGAGGACCAAATTACAGAAATCAAAACATCCGGACCAGAATAATTTAAGGAATAAGAAGTAAATAAAAAATCAAGACTATAAAGACCGAAATAAACACTTCTTATATAATCAGTTTTAATTGAAGGGCACAATTGAAAACAATAAAACTTTAATTTGAATACATCAGTAATGAAAACGAAATCAAAACCGCAGGGACCAAAATAAATTATACACAAATCGCAGGGACCGAAGCTGACTTTTGGGGCGGCAGGAGAGAGAAAAGCGATGGCCGTGAGAAAACCGTCCACCGTGGCCTAACCGGACATCTATGATGGGAACGCACCGCGACAGACGAGAGATGACCTTCAGGCGCATCTTCTGGCACGGCGAAAGCAAATTTTGGACGCCGGGAAGAAGGCGCACGCGCCGCCTAAAAGACGCGTAAGCGGGGAACCCCGCTGGCGCGGGAAGGCGACCCGCCAGCGCGTAAATATAATAAAATAATGGGGTAATTACGAAGACGCTCCTGTCCCCACCTATAATTACGAAAATACCTGAGCGGAAAGTACGCCCCTGCCCTAGATTACTATTCTCTATTTTTTCATTTTCGGGGCCCTTTTTCGTTTGCGCACTGTGCAAAAAAAGATGGAAAAACCGAGAGAGCCCCTGCCCCCCTGTGCACTATTTTGTCGTTTTCGAGGGTTTGAGCCGTCAATACACTGTACAAAAGCGGAAAGTTGAAAAAAAAAGAGACAAAAACCGAAAACACCCCCAGAAAAAAAACACAACACGCCTGCTCACGAAGCCCATTTTCATCACGACACTGCCACAATCCACAGTGAATTGTGAGAGAGTGCACAGTGCAATAGGCCACGCGGTTTAGTTGTTTTGTAATTATTATTAATAATAATTATAATAATAATAGCTTGAACCTCAAATCTAGGAGCATATATTTTGCCATGCACACTCCATAATAAATGAAAGACTAAAAATATCCGAGAAATTTTAACAAAAGATAAAAAAAAAATTATAAAAAAATTATCATTGCTATTACTGGCAAAACAAAAAAACATTATCATTTTCTTAAAAAATAAAAAACAAATAAAGGGAAAAATTAAGCAATATTAATTTAAAAATAATTATCAACACAAATTAAAATTTTAGGATTGAATCGATTAAGAATAAAACCTAAAAAAAGAGGACAAAAACTAAAAGCATAGACGCATAAAAACCAATAAAAAATAAACATTAAAAAAAGAACATATGAATTAATATCAAATAGAAAATTAAAAGAATAAGGACTAAAATTACAAATGACATATATAAAATTAATTCCAATTGAAGGATAAAATTGCAAAAATAATAATAATTGGAGGACCAACAATAAATAATGATAAATACTGTAATTCTATAAAAAAAATTAGAAGAAGAGTGACTGAAATCAAACTTTGTATATATTACCAATTTCAATTGGAGGACCAAATTAAAGAAAGCAAAACTTCCGTACCGGAAAAATTGAAGGAATCAAACATAAATAAAAAATTCAAAGTATAAGGACTGAATTCAAAATTTCTTATATAAGCAATTTGAATTGAAGGGCACAATTGAAAATAATAAAACCTTAATTGAAATAAATCAGTAATAAAAAACGAAATCCAAACCAAAGGGACCGAAATGAACTTACCACAAACATGAGGGACCAGAGCTGACTTTGCGTCGGCAGGAGAGAGAAAAGCGACAGCCGACAAAACACCGTTCGCCGCCGCTTACACGGACATCTATGACCGGAACGCGCCGCGACGGAAGACAGAGGACCTGGAGGCGCACCGTATTCACCGGCGGAGGGAAAATTTTGACCACCATATGGAACCGCACGCGCCGCCTACATGGCGCGTTGGCGTTGAGCGCCGCTGTCGCATCTTGGGGACGCGCCAGACGTGCAGATGGGAAAATAATAAAATATAGGTTAATTACCAAGACGCTCCTGAGACAACCCTAGATTCACGAAAAAACCGGAGGGGAAAGGACGCCCGTGTCCCCGTTCACTGTGCATTATTTTGTCGTTATCGAGGGTTTTTTTCGTCGGTGCACTGTGCATTGACTTTGTGAAAAGCCGACGGAGCCCCTCGTCCCTGTGCACTATTTTGTCGTTTTCGAGGGTCAGAGGCGTCAATGCACTGTACAAAAGCGGAAAGTGAAAAAAAAAAAAGCCAAAAACCGAAAACACCCCCAGAAAAAAAAGGAACGCCGGATGATGAAGCCCAAAATCGTCTCCACACTGTCGCAATCCACAGTGATTTGAGAGAGGAAGCACAGTGCAAAAGGCCACGCCGATTATGTGTTTTGTAATTATTATTAATAATAATTATAATAATAATAGCTTGAACCTCAAATCTAGGAGCATATATTTAGCCATGCACACTCCATATCCCCGAGGAAATAGATATTCATTTCTTCGAGTGACTATAAAAATGACAAGAAATATGGACCCAAAACATGAATGAGATAGCAAGTTTTACGATCACCACTAAATCAACTCTCATATTTCATAAATCTTGCCAAGGCAGGATGATACGCATTATCGTAACAACCTTACCCGGTATCTTAAGCGAGAAATAAATTCATAAGAGATGTAGCTGTGGATTTGGGCTGTGAGGGCTCGCGTGGGCTTGGCACGCGTTTCGTTTTTGTCCTTTATTATCTTCTAATAACCTAAAAGGGATAGCACCGATTACTGCTCATTACTGTTGCTCAAGAGACATTGGCACTGTTCATTGGCAATAATACTCGGTGCATCGCGGGTGTTGGTCCTCTTTTTTTTTTTTTTTTTTCGTTTTCTCTACAGTGTATTGGCGAAATTAGCCCCCGAAAAAGACAAAAACGCCGTCTTTGTCGGGGGCTGGACGGTCATTGACCAGCCCCGTCCGGACCGGTCTGGCTCGGCCGGCCGGTTTTTTTTATTTTTTTAACATTAGACTAAACAGTGCAGAGACGATTTCGCCCCCCGATAACGACAAAAACACGCCCTGGGGATGAGGGACCTTACGGTAATTAGCCAATTTTTTAATTTTTTTTTCGCCGAAAACTGTTGGCGCGTCGCGCGACGCGCCGTCCGTTCCAGCGCCCACACGTTTTTTGGACGGCGCGTGCGGCTTCATACGGCGTCCAAAAATAACCAACCGACGTCTAGGATGGTTTTCCGGCATGTTCTCTTCCACATGGGGCGGCACGTGTGTCAAGATGATATCCGGATACGTGTCAATGGCCCTTTGAATTTTCACCCCCCCTTTCTCTCTCATGCCTGCGCCAACTGACGTCAGCTAAATGGTTTTTTGCCAAAATTCATTTCAGTCCCTGAACGTTTTGATTTGTTATTATTGCCCTTAATGCTATTATATAGGTTTTAATTTCTTTCAATTTTGTCCCTCAATTGAAATTGATTATATATTGGAGTTCCAATTCGGTACTCATTCTTTTAATTTTGTGGGTTGGCCTGGAATTCGAAATTTATTTGGTATCAAAGTTTACATTGATTTCAATTTCATCCTTCCATGCAAAATTATTATAAATCCTTAATATTTTCAGTATCAAAGTTTGATTTCTTTCAATTTTATCCTTCTATGCAAATTTATTATACATTTCAGTTTCGTTTCGGTCCTAAATCTTTTAATAATTTTTATTTTTTTGACCGTAATAGCAATGATATTTATTTTGTACTTAACACAATAATAATAATAATAATAATAATAATAATAATAATAATAATAATAATAATAATAATAATAATAATAAAAATATTAATAATAATTTAATTGTTTTTCTTGCTTACTCTTTTGTTAATGTTTTTTTTTTCTCCGTATAATTTAATAATTTTAATTTTTTTGACAGTAATGACAATGATATTTATTTTTTTTCCTTTTGTTAAAGTTTCTAGGATATTTTTAGTCTTTCATTAATTATATGTTCTAATATTTATTGGATATTATCTCATAGGAATATATATAAGGAGAAGAAAACATGACCTAGGATTTTTTGAATAAAAAAAATTAATATCAGTATTCTTAAATACATTTAATATAATCATATAATGAATAAATCGGATAACATAAAAAAAATTTGTCTTTGAATTTTAATTTTGTACTTAACACAATAATAATAATAATAATAATAATAATAATAATTTAATTGTTTTTCTTGCTTACTCTTTTGTTAATATTTTTTTTTCTCCGTATAATTTAATAATTTTTATTGTTTTAACAGTAATGACAATGATATTTATTTTTTTTCCTTTTGTTAAAGTTTTTAGGATATTTTTAGTCTTTCATTAATTATATGTTCTAATATTTATTGGATATTATCTCATAGGAATATATATAGGGAGAAGAAAACATGACCTAGGATTTTTTGAATAAAAAAAATTAATATCAGTGTTCTTAAATACATTTTATATAATAATATAATGAATTAATCGAATAACATAAAAACAAATATTGAATATTATCGCCTAGAAAAAAATCACCTAGGATTTTTTCCTTAAAAAAATTTAATGTCACTATTCTTAAATACATTTAATGTAATAATATCATTAATAAATCTTATAAAAAAAAAATTCCTTTGAATTTAAATTTGGTGCTCTTTTGTTTAAGTTTATTTCTTAAAAACAAATTTCCAATATTTTCAGTTTTAATATTTTAAATGTAATATTACCGGGGAAAAAAATTAAAGTAAAAAAAAAAATTACTTAGGTTATCTACAATTAAAAAATATACGGGTAATTTTCCATTTTGATTACATAGATTTTATCAATTATAATTATACTAACTAAATATTAAAATAACAAAATATAATACATATAAAAACAATCAATTTTCTACATAGATAAAAAAGAAGTCGCCGCATCGCTAATAATAATAATAAAACTATTAATTTTAATTTACGTTGATTATCATTTTAAAATTGATATTTATATATATATATATATACAACCTTGATTTCTTATGAAAAAAAATACTATCATTGTTCTTCAGTAATTTTAATATAATAATATGAGCCATAAATCTTATAAAATTAATTTTTTTTTTACAATAATTATGATCTTACCAATTTTTATTATTTCCACGGTTATTAAGTTTCTTTAATATATTTACATTTTAATTTTTATTGGTGATAATTTTAAAATTAATATTTGTTACATATTGTATCTATTATAATATTACTAATTAAATATTTAAACAACTAATTATAACATGTAAAAAATCAATTAGTTTTCTACATAGAAAAAACCCTGGCGCGATGCGCGGCCAAGCATACTAATTATACCACGCAAAAAACTCATTTCTAACATATTTTATCTATTGCAATTTTAATAATTAAACATTGAAATAACTAATTATAGCACGCAAAAAATGTAAATTTATTTATGGGAAAAAAATTCCAATATTATTATTTATAATGTTTCGAATCTAATATTACTTGGGAAAAAATGAAATTCATAAGAAAAAAATTACCTGCATTATCTGCGATTAAAAAATATACAAACCGCTTTTCATTTCTGTTATACAAATATTATCAACTATAATTTTACTAATAAAATATTAAAATTACAGAATACAATACATATCAAAGCAATAAATTTTCTAGATAGATAAAAAAAACCGCCGCATCGCGCGGGTAAATCGATCGTTTTTATTCTATATCTTGTCCTTTTTATAGATTTTTCTGGGTTTTCTTTTGAAAAAAACGTGGTATTTTTTATTTATTAGGATGCTTCGTCCCTGCCTATCTATCTTTATTTTTCCGCATAGAGCACTCAGATTTTCGTGATATCACGATTCAATCTTTTGATATACTGATATTAAATAAAATACAATAATATTTTTAAAAGGCAGGCCATATTTTGTGGTAGGCCAACTTTCAAAAATACTTTTTCAAAATTAATGCCAATATAGGATGGCTGGACCAACAAAGTCAGGTTGACATTTAATATCAGTTGTTAGAGCATCTCCATCAGCAGAGGCATATTGGAGAGCCAAATATTTAAAATGGATATCTCAATAGTGTAAAAATGGCTTTGGCTTTGGTGTGCACTTTAATGGTAAAAGGCATTTTGGAGAGCCATTTTTTTATATTATTATTTTAATATAATGCAATTATTTTGTATATAATTTAATTATGCAATTTATACAATTAATAGGAGTAAGTTATATAAATAAATAATTAATTTTAAAAAACCCTCCAACAATATAATTATTAATTTTTCAGATTTAATATGAAATTAAAAAAAATTAATTTAAAATTAAAAACCCCGCAATAATTTAAATTTGAAATTCTAAAAAATTGAAAAATTCTCCCAAAATTAAAGAAACACGATACAAAATATTTAAAGAAAATTACAAATAATTAATTAAACATACATTCCATTACAAATAATTCAATCAAATAAACAAATTTAAACCTCTTTTTGCCATAATTACCCGTTGTCTATTTTCAAAATAGGCTGCAGACATTGGATTCATACCAGAAGTATCCACCTTCATGATTTCATCCTCTTGTCTCTCATCATTTTGTTCAAGTAATTTAGCTTGTTGCTCTAACATATTTTCTCTATGGTGATATTTTTTATCCTCAATTTTTTCGATACTATTCGTGAATTTGTCTAAGAGATTTTTTACATAAATCTCGCCAACCTTTTCTTTTCCTTGTCTCCGTGCAAGTCGTTCCTTTGCAGCTTTCTGACCAATTGGTCTATTTTGGTAAATAAATGCGTCACTGTCTTCTCCTAAACTAACAGAATCAGCGGTTGATGGATTTGAAGAAGCTGGACTTTCATTTCCATGATTTTTTTGTTTCTTGTTTGACTTCTGATGAAGACATGCACGTTCAAATTGCCACTTGGGTCATTTTTTAAGATAACCCAACAATGCTCCAGTTGAAATCGTTTGCCAACGATTGAAGCATACCTTTGCCGAGCATCATTAATCTGGTAAATCAATTTCAATAAATAAAACTATGTTATATAATAAATATGTTAAGCAAATAATTTAATATGGAAATGATAAAAAACATTACCCTTGATTCTTCAGTCGTTCCACTTTGTTGACGGTTTTCAATTTGGGTAACAAAACCAACAAATTTTCCAACTTCTCTATTTATTTCTTGCCATCTATTTGAGAGGCTTATCTGAGAACGATTATTCAGGTTTGCTCCATTCTCGACAAAGTAAGTATGTACTCGAGCCCAAAATTGTCTTGTTTGTTGATCAACTCCCATGATTGGATCTTTGCTAGTATTTAACCACGCAGATACAAGTAAACAATCTTCTTCTGGCGAGAAGTTTTTACTTCTTTGGGATTTTTTAGTTGTATGAACAATATGATCACTTTATTGAGTAACATTCTGTTCAGACTCACTTATAAGAAAGTCAGTGAATGAATTTGGCAAATCTGAGTCCATCTGCATAAAAAATACATTGTATAAATTAAGCTTATTGATCAACAACATCGTAAATTTCCAATTTCGCATAATTATTTTTTAACTAAATATTATTATTAATTACTCTTTTTTTTCCTAAATATTATTATTAATCACCTCCACAACAGTTCAAAAAACTACATTTACACAGTTCTTAAATCTAACTGTAAATTTAAACATGTAATTAAACTAATTGATCAACAAAATCATAAATTTTCAATTTCTCATAATTATTTTTCCTCCTAAATATTATTATTAATTACACTATTTTTTCCTCCTAAATATTATTATTATTTATTCCTAAACCCTACTTCTTTCATTTCTCATTTGCGCCGCCCCCCACAAAATGCAGCTCACTCTCCAAACCCTTCCTCTTCCTCTTCCTCTTCCTCTTTCACTTCTCATTTGCGCAGCCCCTCACCTCACGCCTCTCCAAACCCTTCCTTTTCCTCTTTCTCATTTGCGCAGCCCCTCACCTCACGCCTCTCCAAACCCTTCCTCTTCCTCTTTCACTTCTCCAACCCTTCCTCTCCTTCTCCGTCCCTCACTGGTCCGAGCTCACCTCACGCCTCTCCCATGGCGCTCCCCCCCTCTCACTCTACTCTTTTCCTCCTCTCCCTCGACTCCCTCTCACTCTGCTCTCCCCCCTCTGTCAAGTTTCTAATTGTACAAACAAAAATATATCAAGTTAAGAAAACAAACCGAAGATTCTGGGGCAGAAGGTTTGACAGGAACCGAAGATTTTGAACTTTGATGAAGGTATTTTCTCGCCAATTCTTCTTCGGATTGGATGCAAAATATTCTGTGTTTTTTCAATTTTTTAATTCTGTGGGTTGCTGGTGTTCAATTGTTGAATTCGTTGGGTATTTTTTTGATGGGTATTGCTTTGTTCTGGGTTGATGTCGTTTGTTGAATGAGTTGTGTTTCAATTTTTCTTTGCTGGGATTTTTATTGTACATGGCCAACGGATCTATTTCAACGGTAACATTTTTATTTGCCTCTGGTGACACCATCTGTGGGAATGACTCTCGGATGGCTCCAGAAAATGAAGAAGTCATTTTGACTCTTCATTTGGCTCCTTTGCTGGAGACGAAAATTAACCCAAAAAAGCCAAATATTTGAATTTTTGGCTTTGGCTTCCCAGATGTCTCTGCTGCTGGAGATGCCCTTAGGCAGCCGTCCACTGAAGAAATGAAGTTGATACAAAAAACGAGAAAGCAAAATTTCAAAATAGAATAAGAATTTTAACAAAAAGAAAATAACAGCATAAAACAAACCACCCTGCTTGAATTGTTAATTTTTTTCTTTTTTCCATTTTGAAAGAAGATTCCGTTGCTGATAACTGTAACTTAGGAGACTGAGTTCGTTGATTTTGTGATAATTATTATTCTATAAAATAATTTTAGTTAAAAATATAATAAAATTTTTTTATCATTTTTTTTAAAAAACACGATAATAATAATAATAAAAAACAACTAGCTACCAAAAAGTAGCGGTCTGCTCTTAAGCTCTGTTTGTCAAAAGAGTTTTTTTTTTTTTAAATTAAATTTAAAAACATTCTAAAAAATAACATCAACTATATTTGTAAACAGGCATTAGTGATATAGTTGAGATTGTTTTTGAAAATATTTTTTATTCATAAATATATTCAAAAAATATATATTTTTTATTTTTAAATAATTAATATTAATCTAAAAAAATAAAAATGTTTAATTTAAAAAAAATTAAAAAGGTTGATTTTTTTTTAAAAGCTATTTTAAAAGGCAATGAAGCTCCTTAAATTCGGAAACAGGAAAAACTCACTCTCTTCTCACTTCGCCATCATTTCGACAAAGATGGAAAACCAGCCGACGATCATGGTAACCAACGATGACGGTATCGACGCACCAGGACTGCGAGCGCTGGTTCAGGTCTTGGTCTCTACCCGACGATTCCAGGTCCTTGTTTGCGCTCCGGACTCGTGCGTTCTCTCTATTTCTGAAATTATTTAAGCACTTTCTCGTAGCTTGAATTGTAAAGCGTAGGAGGTTATTTTTTATTATTTGGTGAAAGAAGCGAATTATGTATTCATTTTTTGCCTGAGTTAATTTTGGATTTATAAAAAAAATTATTGAATTGATTTGAAGGGAGCAATCAGCTATGAGCCATAGTATTACATGGCGTCATCCAATTGCTGCTCGACGAGTGGAAATTGAAGGAGCTACTGCCTATGCAATTGCTGGTATGCTTGCCCCTTTTTTTTCTTTCGCAGATAACTTTTTCACTTCCATTTTTCTTTCACTTTTAAATTTCTGTAACAATATTTGTTTTTAGATTACTTGCAAGAACCTCGAGAATAAAAAAAAGTTTTGCGTTTTTTTTTTTCAGGAACTCCAGCAGATTGTACTTCTTTAGGAATCTCCAAATCACTCTTTCCTTTAATTCCTGACCTGGTAACTCTCTCTTAATTTTATTTAATTATGGCTATAAAAATCTTGATAATTTCTTCTTTTTTTGATAATGCATTTGGATTTGCATCGCATTGACAAATCAAAATTTAATCGCTCTTGGATGCTAGCTATAAAAATGTTTGATTATGTAATTGGATTTTGTAAGCAGGTAATTAGCGGCATAAACATGGGGAGCAACTGTGGTTATCACATGTTAGTATTAGTTAGATATTTTTGTTCTTTTCCTTATAAATAAATGTAGAATCTACATCTTTTGATATCTTGTCATTCATATATTGTTGGTCTACTCAACTGCCCGTTTATACTTGAGAGTGTTTTTTCTCGAGTTGCAGTGTTTACTCAGGAACAGTTGCTGGCGCTCGAGAGGCCTTCTTTAATGATATACCTGCCATCTCTGTATCATATGATTGGTATACAGAATTATTTTTCAGGCTACATAGCTAGATCAGTGACACTGTTCATGTGAATACCATTTTCTTTCTTCCATATAACTACTTCTTTGGTTGTACAGGTTTGGAGGTCAGAGCAAAGTTGAGAACTTCACTCTTGCTGCTGAGGCTTGCATGCCAATAATAACTGCAGCACTCGTTGAGATTAAGAAAAAAACTTATCCTTTAAGGTGTTTTTTGAATATTGATCTTCCAACAGACGTTGCTAATAATAAGGTGAATTGATAAATCTGAGACCAGGTTCTCAGCATATCACAGTTCCATATGAAATCATGAAACAATCTGGCTTTTTTTTTTTGTATACATCTTCTAGATTGAGCTACTTTGGTGTGTTTTTCAGAGAAGCTGTCGTGTCATTTTAAAGGATTCTGTCCTGATTTTTGTTTGGATTGGACCTTCCATTTATTGATATCCATTCAATGTGACAGCTGACCTGCGCGCGCACTTGTGTTTAGTGAAAGTATATCGCTCTAGTCTTTCATAATATGCTAAAATGCCGCTTGATTTTTTTCTGATTGATATTAGCAGACATTGAAGATCATAAAGATTCATGGGAAAGATAACCTTTTAAGAGTAAAGCAAGAGATAGGATAAATGATTAGGTTTAAGCTTGGAGGGATGAATTTAAAATTTTTAAGGCTTTGTTTTTCTCCGGCATGCAGCTAGGGAAGCATTTATTCCCAAGCGATAGGGCTTGGAATTCATATTGATGCCGTAGTCCACTCCGAGATAGAAAGATACCAATAATGGAAAAAAATATGCTCTCCAACAGTAGGTTGATCAGTTACTTTCAGCAGGAAACCTAACATATCTCTTATGTCAGGTTTCCTTCTTTTCTCTCTCTCATTATTTGCTGAAGTAATGATTTTTTTTCCTCTTCTTTTAATCTCATGTTAGATGATGATTTTTTTATCCCAGACAAGTTTAAGGTTAATGCTACGCTACATAAAGATCATAAGGTGTTGTATGTTTAGTGGTCCCCTGTATGTGGTTATCATGATAATATCAACAATCTGATTTGCACGTGATTCCTTCTAATTCTGTGAATAAATTACTGTAGCATGCCTAAGCAGGGCAAGGGAGGCACTGATTTTATAACTCATTTTCATTTTGTTCTTTATTGTCTCTGTTAATTGAAGTTTAGGTCTTGCATGTTTTCTACTTTTATCATTGATTTACTAATTCTTCCATGCTTCTAAATGAAAATTTGATATGCATTTTTTTAACTGTTCCTTGTTCCTCCAAAAGGGGTATAAACTGACCAAGCAGGGTAATAGCATGTATAAAATGAAGTGGAAACAAGTTACTTCTGACATGGAAGGAGGGAAAATGTTATCAACAATGACAATGGATATGGATTCAACTGCACCAATAGAGACTGATACATTAAATTTATCACAAGATCGTATTTTGTTCAAGAGAGAAGTGAGTCTTTTTCCTTATTGTCTCTCTTCCCCTTTATCAAAAATCTTTTATTTGTGTTTCTAAGTTGATATCCTTATAATTTTATTTGATCTAATTTGAGTAAGCTATGATCTATATTGCTGCTTCAAGAGGAGACGGAAATAAACTTGATGGTAGGCTACTGATTATGTGTGAGCTGGAAAATTATTGTGCTTTGTAAAGGAGTTGAAGATGGAAGGATATTGCTGTTCATAATGATTTTTTTTCCTCAGAAAAGTATTTTTGATCTTAAATTCCACTTTTGAATGTAATATGGTCTTTTCAATTCTTATAGGTATTAGGAGGGAAACTTGATGAAGGTGACTTTGATGAAGTGGACTTCAAATTTGTTCAGCAAGGATATGTGGGCAGTTTTTCCTTACTTGTTTGAATCTTTCTGAGTAGAGAAGCTCATGATTAACACAACACTTTATTTCATTTCAGATTACTGTAACTCCCCTCGGAGCCCTCTCCAATGCAGAGATAGGCTGCCACTCATACTTTCAAGATTGGCTGCCAAGTGTTGGAGAATTACCGTCTGCATCGTCCTTATAATCCTTGGAACCCCTGCCTAGTGACAACAGCATAGCACATGCCTTGTAAGTAAGGATGACAAGACAATGATTTCAAAATTTAATCCGTAATGTCATTTTTAAACTAGGAATTGTTTCTATCTCCTTGCATGATCAGAACATTGCTTCAACATTTGAAAACTTATTCTTTATGCCATTCTACATTGGAAGTTTGGAACGAACTTGTACTTCCCCCCTGACATTGAGTATCCTCTCTTAATTGATTGGAAAAATACCTACTTTTTTATTTAGCAATAGGTATATTGGTTTTCTTGAAGGACTAAATTGCATCTGGCCCCAACAACCATTTATCATCTTTCTTAATTAGGAATTTTGAATAATTAATGAGTTATGTGCTATGGTAGCGGATCCTTTTTTTTATTGCCCTCTAATAATTAATGGCCATTAATATTTTTAAAGAATAATTATGCCCTGGCCCTTCTTTAATTTGTCCTGTATCTCCTGTTGCCTGTTATACATGGACAAAATGCTTGAGTATTTGATATGTTGATGGCAGTAATTTGTGGTATAACCTGAATAGAACTTGTCTGGGAAAGAATTAGGTGTCTAGCCAAGAAATTTCCCGACTGTTCTGACATGGCTAGGAGAGTACACTTTTAATGTCTAGCGATAGGCAGCATGTAGATTCAGCTTATTGGGTCCGAAGGTTGTGTAGTTCAGGCTTGCTGAATTCAATCCCACAAATCTCTATGATTGATCCTTTCCCTTCATCACTGAATTCCTGTATTTAATACTTTTTGCAAGAGCTCCATTTTGTTTAGAACCGCTTCGAATATTTTGGTGCTTTCTGTTGACTGAAAAGTTGTAGCTCATGCAGAGCTGTTGCTTTTCAGCGGATCAAAAGGGCTTTTCAACAGCAGTGCGGATGAACCGATCCTTTGGGCTCCTGGCGATATGATGCAATTCTTAATCCGCCTCCAGCTTGCTAGGTTTTAAATCTAATCGCACTTTTTTTCCAATAAAGAAAGTCACAAATGCTTTGAAAACTTTATTTAGCAAGAGCAGGCCGTACAATCTATTCCAAACCCGGTTGTCAATTTGATAATAACTTGTGTGTTTGCTTCAAGTTACTATGAGAATTTAGAGATTTGATAATAATAAAAAAAAAATCCACCTTTTGTTAGGTAGTATTAACTACTATAGTTGACCAAACTCTGCAACATTATGGTGCTTATAACGTCCTAAGCCTAAATCTTCCCGTAAATGAAACAACATTTTAAGGAATAAATGCCTAGAACGTAGAATTTTCAATTTCGATTACCCCCAGAATGGCTTGGAATTGTTATTGAATGCTGGCAATATTTTCTAGATACCAGAAACTTGCGCATCCCTGAAGAAATATAGAAATGAACTAAAGATAGCACAAAATTCAGTCAACCTCTAACACTTGTTGAAAGAACATGAAGTTGCTCCCCAACTATACCAGCAGATAGATCTTGTGCCGATGATAACCAAGTGGCTATGATGGTGCGATATTTACTAGTTCAACTGGCATCCAAAAGAATGTTTGCTAAATTCTAAGTGGTTGATTTGATGAGACACACACACACACACACAGGTTATGAACTCAAATCTTGCAGCTAGCATTTAAATAATTTTTTTTTTCTAATTTCATTAGCCAAGTTGTATTTTTAAAAATATCTGAAAAAATTATATTCTTGATTGATATACAAGCTGTCACGATGATATTTTTACATGGAATTGAAGAAATATCTTCTAAAATAAATTAAGTATACTTGATAACATGTTAAAAACTGAGGAAACCCCCCCGGCGTCGACTTGTTTGCACTTTGCAGTCTTCGCTTCAGTGAACTATTATGAAAACCGAAAATATTTTTCAATTATTAGGTACTTACCCACACAACCGACCTTTCTAATTCCCAATAGGAATTCAGAAATATTTATCTTGGCAAGCAAAATAGGATTGCTGACATGTATTGGCCTTGTTAGTTTATTCATGGTCGTATGTGCATGTTATATTTATAATGTAATGCACATTTGAATTTTAAAAAAGGTGACGCGTGTTGCATATATGTTTTTGCATTTTAAAAGTGTTTTCAAAATAAATTAAAAGATAATAATTTTTTTCTTTGCTTTAAATTAATTGTTTTTAATATTTTTATATCATTTTAATATGCTGGTATAAAAAATCATTTATAAGTTTAACATATTTTCAAGCGAAAAACACTTTAAAAAACAATAGCATATACAAGCACTTACTCTTATAATGTAACTCACATTAATATTAATATTAATATAAAGCAGTTTCCCAATTATCCTGTCGAATTCCTAGACAAAATGAGTGAATGAACAGAACGCCATCCATTCTATAGGAAGAATCTATGGCCAGTAATAATATTAATTGTATTGAAGATTTGATAATCATGTAGGTGTTAACCCATCCATTCTATAGTTTTCCCAAGTCCACTTCAGGTTGACATGAAAAAAATAAATAAACTGCTACACCCAACTGCTGAGTCTGACAAAGCAACAACAAAAAGGCAAATTGAAGAGAAAGAGAGCCATCTTTCAGATTTCAGTAAGCAAACTACAAAAACAAAAATCCTTTCAAAAGATTATAAAACAAGATAAATATCTTATGTACATGAGTGGACATCTCTCAGGAACTCTGCACGTGTGTAGGCCTTCATTGCTTTGACAGCAAGGAAGGGGTATTTGAATCCACTAGTATTGACCAGAGGACATGCACATCTTCATATTGGCAGGATTTTACATCCTCGTACAGAATGTATATCCCTCTTCCTGGGAAAAAAAAAGGCAAACAAACTTCACTTGAGTAACTATACAAGTCAAGGACGAAGCATAATGAATTGCAGCAAATATTTTGAGGGAGTCTCCAGTGGCAGGTTAAAAAGAAATTTACAAATGGATTTTTATACAAACTATAAGAGGAGATTGGTTCTGGATGAGTGAATTTCTTGAGTAGTTTGGGACTGGTTTTAAATTCACATGGAATCATGAGAAAAGAACATGCCAGAAGAAAGATGCAATGGATGGAACAGAACGTGTAATTTGATCACAGATTGGACATGAAGAGAATCCGGTGCCAATGGTAGGATGTTAAATTTGTTGCCCTTCTTTAATAAGCAAAGAACAATAAGAAGATTAAAAACCATGCAGGAACATACTATTCTTTGGAGTTGAGTGTAGACGAAACCAGAGCTTCTTCAATGGAGAGATGAGGGATTGCAGCCACCCCATTTGGAGAAGTGGGTGCGGCTCATGTACAGGTGATCAGAGGATGGGAGGAAGAACTGTATGGTTAATTTGCTTAGACAAGCTAGGGTGAACTTAAGGCCAATACTGTTGCTAGCCATGGCACATTTTTAAATTCCCTCGCAGGCCAATCATGCATCTCACATTTTGCTCTCGGTGCAATGTCGCTGTCAAACCCTTTTTCCGTTGTAGCAGAAGAAGCCACCTCACCAATCAGCGGTGCTTAATTTGTACACCCCCATATTTCCACTTACTTCACTTGAGCCCCAAGCCTCCCCTTCTGAAGTCTTTTCTACTGTTTTATAATAAGTTTTTGGATATATAGCACACACAAGTGTGGGGTTTCTCTCAAGAGTCTTCTGCAAGAATCTCATCCCGTATCTCCACCTGTCTGGATGCCTTGAAAGTGTTACTTTCCTATGGCTGGCTGGAAAGTGAGATTTGTAAGAGACGAGTTACCCATGCAGAAATGCTAAGCTTTGTCCATGAAACTGAAGCATCGAGCTTAGCTGACGTCCTTGAGGTATGAGAGACAACGTTTGTGACAACGAAGACTCTCTTGCGTCTCTTAATTCTTACACTAATCTAGTTTCAGATGAGAAATGGATGCCAAATACGCTGAGAATATACATATCATCTTCCTCCAAATTCCAAGTGGGACTTTGGATTTTATATTCGTTCTTGATCTGCTCACAATCACTGAAGTATCTTGGTAGACATTTTTACTTCCATTTTGTGGGAGCACCACGCACATCTCCCCGCTTGTTCCTGGGGAGGACAGTTCAGTAAACTGATATGGTGTCAAAATCGACACGTCATAAAATAATTTTGCCATGTAGCCATTTTTTAGGTCTCGGGGTTCGGTTTAAATCTAAGCCCAGCTCAGTAAAAGCAGGGCAGTCAAGTAATTTGCTAGACAAGGGGTACGACCCATATTGGAATGGGCCTTCTTTATATATAGTGCAGGTTTGCCCATCTGGAATACTTCTTTATCTTTATTTAGGAGTAACGAGTTAACTTGCCTAAACTGTGTCAGACTTTTTTCTATGTAAAAAATTAATTTAATTTTTGTATGTTATAATTGATTATTTTAATATTTAATTAATAAAATTATAATAGATAAAATTTATTAGAAATGAGTTTTTTTGTCCAAAAGAAACATTGTAATCGAAACCCAAAAAAGAGATTCGTATATTTTTTAATTGTAGATAACTTGGGCAGATTTGTCTACCCATTTTGTTTATGTGTTGCCTTTTTTATGTAATATTAGATCTGAAATATTATACATAAAAATATTATAAAAGTAATTTTTTAAAAAAACAACCTAAAATCCAAGAATTAAATTTTTCCAAGAAATAAAACCTAAACAAAGGAGGAAATAGTTAGAATTAAAAACCAAAATTAAGAGCGTATATATATAAACATGGAGAAAGTAGGGACTTTTTAGAAATATATCTAAAAAAATAAAAGAATTAAAAGTACACGGGTGAAATGAAAATGAAATATATAAATAATTTTAACGAAGGATTAAATTAAAACAATTAAAAGTGTTGTGAAAAAAATAATTAATTCTTTTATTTCTTGTTTAGTTTCGATCCATTAATTTTTTCAATAATTTTGATATAACTCTAAATAATTTATTTGTAATTATGTATCTATACTCTTAGTTTTGATTTTTAATTTTTAGTAGAATTTATCTTTGTATTAAATATAGCTTTGGTTAAAAAACATAATAAGTTTACCTTTGATGATGTGAAATGAAAGTAAAACCTTCTCTTATGCATGTAAAGTTAACCTTCAGTTGTTAATTATTTGTTATATTTTTTAAGGCGTTAATATTGAACAAATATCAAAATATATAATTATTTTTACGAGAAAAAACCTTTAAAATAATTTTTCAAATTATTTTAAATGCATTATCTATTATAAAATCCTTTAATTAAAATTGATTATATACGGTAAGTTTCATTTCGGACCTTCATCTTTTGATTTTTGGTTTGTTTTTGTTTCCTTTAATAATTTTGGTATGCAAGTTTGAATTTGCTCTAATTTTATCCCAAATTGAAATTGGTCATACATGCTACTTTTCATTTCGGTCCTTATTCTTTTAATTTGTTCAACAATTGCACTTTATTGATTTTTTAAAATTCCTTTATTGTTTTTTGGTCCTAAAATGTTGATTTGTTGCATTTTTATCCTTCAATTGAAATTAATTATATATTTTATTTTTCAATTTGGCACTTATTCTTTTATTTTATTTTTGTATTAATTCCTTTGGTTTTTTTGTCCTTCTTGGAAAGTGTTTATTTTTTTGTCCATATTTATGCGTTTGTGCTTTTATATTTTTTTTTGTCATTTTATTTTTTGTCAGAATTTTATTTTTATTACGTTCCTATCTGAAATTTTAATTTATGTTGGTTACAATGTATTTTATTTTTAAAAATTCCTTTATTGTTTTTTGTTCCCAAGGTTTTGATTTGTTGCGGTTTTGTCATTCAATTGGAATTAATTATATATATTGTTTTTCATTTTGAAACTTATTCTTTTAATTTTTTATTTAGTATTGATTTCTTTCTTTTTTTCGATCTTTTTTGGACAATGTTTATTTTTTGTCCATATTCATTCATTTATACTTTTGGTTTTTGTTTTTAATTTTTGTCATTTTATTTTTTATTGGGGTTTTATTTTTATTCGGTTCAATTTAGAAATTTTAATTTATGTTGGTGATCATTTGAAAATTAATATTGCTCTATTTTTCTCTTTTGCTTTGTTTTTTTTGGTTTATGTTATTGTTATCTTATTATCGGATAAAATGATTTTATGATTTTATTGTTTGCACAATAATGATAATTTTAGTGATTATTTTTTTTATTTTTTTTTGGACAAAATATTTTACTTTTATTTTTAAATTCTTCGGGGCAATTTAATGATTTTCACTGTTTAGGCAGTAATGTCGATAATAATTGTAACTATTATAGTAATGATAATGACAGTAATGTGAGGATGAATTTTCAACTTATGTTTTCTTCTTTTTGGAGATAGAAAATTAACTATTTATTTTTATTAGTTGATTAATGCAAGTTCTTCACAATTTATATTTTGTTTATTGTGTTTAATTTAAATTGAATTACAAAATGAACTAATCTTAATACAATGTATTCAATAGTTCAGATATCCAAATCTTCTTGCTTTTTTTTTAATGATAATGATTATGATAGTTTTATACTGGTTGTTTCATTGAAACCTACTAAACAGATAAATTTATATCCATTTAAAATTCATAAATTTTATAAAAAACTTGCACTTCACAGGATTTCTACACATATTTATTATTTAGCCCAAAGTTATATTAATATGAAAAAATCACACATAATTAATATTTTTTTGCGTTGAAAAAAATATGGTTCCGGCCGCGACGAGTCGACAGAGCCATGGCTAGTCAAAATATATAATTAGTCTCACATATTTATAAGAAAAAAAACCATACAAATAATCATTATCATTATTTTGAATTCCTTATCTATAATAATTAGAAATTGCAACACCTAGCAATATTAACAAAAAAAGAAATTAATAAACAAAATAAATGACAAAACAAAAATAAATATTATTAGATTTTAAAAAATTATTTGACTTGAAGAACAAATAAAAATAAAAAAAGAGAAAAAATAATAAATATTAATTTTCAAATGATCACCAACACAAATTAAAATTCAAACATCACATAAAAAAACCTTAAAAATAGTGTAAATAATAAAAATTAAAAACAAAAATTAAGAGCATGTACATATAAACATACACAAAAATAAGAACCATTTTAGAAATATATATAAAAAAATAAAGGAATTAAAATAAAATCCAAGATTAAAATTATAAGAGTTAAAATGAAAAACACATATATAGTAAATTTTATTTAAAGGAAAAAATTGAAACAAATCAAAACTTTGATATCGAAAAAATTAAAGAATTTAACACAAAAACAGAAATTAAAATACTAGGGATTCAAATGAAACTAAAATATATAATCAATTTGAATTGAAGGATACAATTAAAACAAATCAAAATTCTGATACAAAAAATATTAACAATTTTAAACCAACAGGGAAATTAAAAGACTGGGGACTGAAATGAAACTACAATATATAAGGACCAAAAAATATAATCAATTGCAATTGCAGGTCCAAATTGAAATAAATCAAAAATTTTATAACACAAATAAAGACCATAAAAAAATGGAAAGATTAGGAACTACAATGAACAATCAATAAACAGAGGGGGCTAACATGTACTTTCACATGCGGGAGAGATAAAACGGGGGAAAAACTTCACCAACCACCGACACATCACCGGCCATATTAGACCCTCATGCGTTGCACCATGAGGAAGAAAACATGACAAAGAATAATTCTAGACGCCGCTAGAGTATTTTTGCATGCTGGAAACCGCCACACATGTCGTCGGAAACCCGCGTGAACAACTGAAAATAGTACTGCGTCAAAAATATATTTTAAAAAATGGTAAATTACCGGCACATCCCTTAAGCCAACTCTTGGATTTTGTCTTATATGGGGGTATATACGTATTTGGACATTTAAAAAAAATATGCAGTTACCTTACTGACCTCGGGGTTTACTGTTCATTTTCTGTCTTATTAGGGGGTATTTTTCGTATTTAACCATTTAAAAATATGTGCAATAACCTTAATGCTCCCGACGGTATTTGTATATTTTTGTCTTATTTATGGGTATTATGGTAATTTCATTATGCACAGAAAGATAAAAAATCAAAAATACCCTAGACCAAAGTCTAATAACGCAGTAAATAGAAGGCAAGATATAATTTTACTATTCGAATCCATAGTGCTTCTAAGTCTAGATGAACACTGTAAAATATTATTCATTACTGTTTAAAATAATGTTCTGTTTTAGCATTTGTATAATGCTATTGATTTTAAAATATCCCTTCCAAATTTGATTATAAACATAAATTAAAATTTCAGAGCTAAATTGAGAAAAACCTAATAAGATAGAAAATAATGAAAATTAAAAACCAAAACTAAGAGTACACATACATAAATACAAAAATAAGACTGTCCTAGAAGGACCGAAAAAATTAAAGGAATCAAAATTAAACAAAAAATTAAAAGAATAAGATCTGAAATTAAAAAAATTAAATAAGATAATTTTTTTTGTTTACAAATAATGTTAAGTAATAAATTTTTAAAGAAATACGATAAAAAAAATCAAAAATAGTATTAGATTTGAAAGATTATATATAGAGAAGTTGCAAAAATTAATTTTTAATAAATATAACATCAGATGTTAAATTATTTAAACTATTATTCTAATTGTTATTATCATGATTGAAGGCAAAAACTCTAAGAAAATATTAGTAGCATAAATAAATTATTTGATTTGAAGAATAAATAAAAATAATTAAATGACAAAAGAAAAGGACAAAAGAAAATTTAGTATTATTATCATTATGAATATAATTATTATAATCGTTTGGATTATAGTAGAATTTGTTATTTTATGAAATGTTGAAACCATTATCACAATAATCATAAATATTAATACCAATGAGCACGATAATTATTATTGTTATCATTATTACATTACTATTACTGTTTAAACAATTAAAAATATTAAATTGTCTTAGAAAAAAATTGTAATAGAAGAGCAAGCAAGTTAATAATTATAAAAGAATAATCACTAAAATTATTAGTATTATTGTGTAAACAATGAAATTCATAAAATTATCTTGAAGAATTAAACAAAAACCAAAAGGACTTCAACAACAGAGCAAATAAAAACAATTAAAATAAATGAAGTCAAAATCATATTCTTTTCAATGCATTTTTTTTAAGAGTGTGAGATTTTTTTTACAATGCTATTAATTTGAGCAAAATAGAAAATCTGTTTAGAATTTTTGTAAAGTGCTAGTTTCTAATAAACTATATGAATTTTAAATTGATATGGATTTGTTTGTTTAGCAAGTTTCAATGAAATCGCCAACATAAAATTATCTTAGTCATTAAAAGCGTATAGATGAATCATTGAATTGACTGTATTAGGATTAATTTATTTAATAATTTAATTTAAATTAAAAAAATGATAAAATATAAATTGTGTAAATACCTATAACAACTGAATAAAAAAATAAGTCATTGATTTTCTACCAATAAAAGTAGAAAAAATAATTGAAAATCCATTACTACATCATTATTATTAACATGGCTAGAACATTTAAAATTATCACCACCATTACTGCAAATATAATGAGAAATATTAAATTGTCCCAAAGAACAAAAAAAAGAAGAAAAATACGTTTACAAAAGAGTAAGCTAGAAAACAATTAAATTTTTTTATTAAACTTTTCATTATTATTGCTTAAAAAAAGAAAACCATGAAATTATCTCATAGAACAAAAAACAACAATTTGTTTTTTAAAAAACAAAATCCAAATAAATAATTTGAGAATAAAAAATCATCTAATCTGAAGAACAAATTAAAAAAAAGAACAAAGGGAGAAAAATAAGAAATATAAATTTTAGAATTATCACTAACATAAATTAAAATCATATGTAAAATTAAAAGAGTAAGGACCAAAATGAAAAACAAAATATTAGTCAATTTTAATTGGGGGACACAACTACAATAAATCAAAACACTAAGATCAAGAAAACTAAATGCATTGAAAACAATAAAAACAAATCAAAAGAATAAGTGCCAATATGAAAAGAAATATATATGATTAATTTCAATTGGAAGATAAAATTGAAAAAAACAAAACCCGAAGATTGAAAAAATTAAAGGAACAAGAAACAAACGAAAAATCAAAAGAATAAGGGTTGAAATGAAAACGATCATACATGATTAATTGTAATTACAGGGTACAATTGAAGGAAAAAAAACTTCTATAAAAGAAATTATGAAGAAAACAAAATAAAAAGATCAGGGATTGAAATTAATAACCTGTCAACCAAGAGGACCAGTATATATCTTTTTACTGTAGGAGAGAGAAAAAGAGTTAAAAAAGAAAAATCAATCACAGGCCACAATCTGTCCTCCTTACATCGACACGTGCACCGCCATGTAAAAGAGGACATGACGACACATCTTTAGACATGACAAAGAAGAATTTTTACCAGCTGCAGGACACCGAACGCGGCGTTTGAGAGGGGAGTAAGACAAATACTAGTAGTTAAACAAAAAAAATAAAATAAAAAATACAGAATTGCCATAACATCCCCTCAAGACGAGGATAATAACAAAAAAAACTTGTCATTAGAATACCATTATACCCCCAGCTCCAGCTCCAGCTTTGTGTTTTTGTTGTTTCGGAGGGCATTTAAGTTGTTTCATTGTTAACCCAACCGTGAAAAACCAAAAATACCCTCACCGTCAATTAATAATTTTTTATCTTATATGAAGAATAATATATCAATTTACTGTTCACAATCAGTTTAAAAAACCAAAAATGCCCTTGACCTTTCTTTCTTTTTTTGCCTGCTTGTAGGGGTAAAGACGTGGTTTAACTGTTAAAAATAAATAAATAGTGAAGACAAAAACACACCGAAACAATCAGGTAATACAAACCGGTTCCATGGAAAAATTTAAAATACCCCTGAAGCCAAAAGTTAAATTTTGTGTACTAAAAGTAAAATAATAATCACACTATCACAAACCACAATAATCTATATATACTGCTACAGTAATTATATGATACGCTGTAGCTTTTTCTTTGATGTTCATGTGTTTTAAAAGAAGTCATTTTGTTATGACAAAAATGCCATTCAACGTACAAAATTTTAAAATTTATTTGTATAAACTCGTGTCATGATTCTCAAATAAACTCATGGGCACCGTATGTGTTTCTGCGTTTAGATGTTTTAGCTTGGAAAAAATATTAAATTTTGATGTCATTTTTTATGATTTCGATGGGCTAGTAGTAAAATTGAAAAAAACTAAAATAATAATTTATTTTAAAGTGAAAATCTATTTTAAACTTTACCTTCCACGTCAATCCAAGCAACCCCATACCATGTACAGGTAAATACACGGTGAACTTTTTATAATGAGTTGGAATCAATAAACCTCTGAATTATCATATTATTTTCCATCTATTTATACTTCTATATGTTTCAAAAAATAAATTAATATTAAAAAAATTGATCCTAAAGCGAGAAAAAAAGGATTTCAAATAAAAATAGTGAATTTTTAGTGTGGAAAAAGTAAAAGAAATGTTTTTAAAAAAACAAAAATAGTTTAAAACGTATGTTTCTTTAGCTTCTTACACACACACACACCCCTCCTTGGGCTAGAGAAATCCTCCTCCATCATTTACTAGCTAGCAGAGGAAACTGCAGCGATTGAATTTAAACATGCTTCACCTAGGAAAATTATCAGATGCAACCGAGATGGATATCTCTATTACGTAAAACCTGTATCCATGGAGGTTTACGACTATCAATGTCTTTTCTTTTTTTTAAGAGATCTCGAATCCACTTTTTTTACGAGTATCAATATTATTTTGATTTTTTTATGATTAAATAAGTAAAATATTCATGTCTACGTAATTTATTGACATAAAGGTAATTAAATTTAATAAGGAAAATGATATTAAAAATTAATGTTAATATATTAAAAAAATCCAAAAATAAAAAATTTAAATTTTTTTACAGTCTTAGTGGAGGTTCCTGGTGCAGTCACAAAGACATATGGGTCCCGTTAACCATGTGAAACCCATATGAACTGCAGTCAACAAGAAAGCCCACAAATTGGAGAGGTCATGAATCACATCATAACGCTTTTTGTGTATTTATTTATCTTTTATAACGGTTCCTAAAATCCCAGAAAAGGTCCTTCTCCTGGGTCACCGACTCCACTCTGCGTTATCTTTTTTTTTGCCCTTTCCAGTTCTCCCATGACACCTCAGCCCTGCCTTTTACAACGTTAGAAAACAAATCGATCAACCCTTTCTACTGCAATTCAGCGAGGAATAATGAAGGAATGGGAAAGAAACACGGTATAACTCCATCTAAAAATATCACAAATATATCCCTCCTAACCATTAACCCGCGCATCGGCCGAAATAAAATTTTTTTAATATAAAAAATATTAATTATATGAGATCTTTTTATTATAATATAAATTTGAGAAAAATAATAAATTTGTACAGAACTCTTGTGAAGTCCAAATTTCTTATCAAATATATGAATTTTAAAATCGATTTAAATTTATCTATTTAGTAAATTCAACGAAATCACCAACATAAAATTATCATTATCATTAAAAAAGCAAAAATATTCGGATACTTGAATTATTGAATTCATTGTATTAATATTACTCATTTTATAATCCAATTTAAATTAAACACAAGAAATAAATATAAATTATGAAAACACTTGCAATAATCAAATAAAAAAAATAAATAGTTAATTTTCTATCTACAAAAAGAAAAAAAAACATAATTGAAAATTCATTCCTACTTTACCATCATTATCATGACTATAACAATTAAAATTATTATCAATATTATTTCCCAAACAATTAAAATCATTAAATTTCCCACAAAAAAAGCAAAATATTTTTTTTTAAAAAAACAATAAAAAAAAATCACTAAAATTATTATTATTATTATTATTGCACAAATAATAAAATCATAAAATTATGTCTCGAGATCTCACCTACAATCTAAGTTTTTAGATGAGATAGTTTATTGATATGGTACCGGAGTTTTATTGACCTAACGACCACGAGTTTGAATTTCATTACCCTTATTCTATTTGATAAAAATCAAACACAAAATAATATAAAAAAATATGTATAAGGTTTAAGTTTATTTATTTTTATTTGAAGAAGTATATTAAAATATAATATAAATTATATATTTTAAATCTCACCTAATTCATTTAAGTATTGAACTAGTAGATAGAAGTCGTTCATATATTTTTTCCTCTTTTTTTTTTTTTTTTGATAAACGGGGTGTTCGGGCCAGCTTACGCGCACCACAACTAATCCCCGGACTCACTGAACATCCTGCAAACCCAGTGAACATGTAAGGCACCGCGGGGGTGACAGGCGTGCATGGTGGGACTTGAACCCTGGTGAAGAGAAAGGAAACAAATTTCTTTAACCACTAGGTCAAGACCCCGCTTGCTTTTCCTCTCTTTTCTTTTTCATGGAAGTGGTTGTCATTTGGGGAAATTTAAAACATTTAAGTATTGTCCTTCTTGCTGATGTGATTGTTTGTTAGGTTTGCATGTTGGGTGGTTAAAATGCCAGTGTAACTTTTATTTTTCTACGGTTAAAATTCTGGGTAAATCTTAAAAATCTCTTTCAATCACGCACGTACTTTCATTTTTTTTGGATTTTTCTTAATCCATATTTAGCTTCTGATAGAGAGAGTTATATTTTTTCGAAAATATTTTTTGTTTTAAAAATATATTAAAATAATATTTTTTTATATTTTAAAAATTGTTTTGATATTAACAAATAAAATTGATTTAAAAACACCAAAAAAATTAATTTAAAATAAAAAATTCTCAAATTTTTTCAAAAATATTTTTAAAATACAGTGACAAACATAACATTAATATCGGGCTCCATCCAAATTACACGTTTTTTAGAAAAATAAAAAAAGAACATCATTTCGGCGGTATAAATTTGTTTGGTGACAAAAATTGATACTGATCCAATTATCATTTTCTTTTAATTCTAACGTTGTCGAGAGACCCTAAAATCGAAGCAATCTACAATTCTTTACTAATTAATTTTCAGCCGTATATCTTGGCAGATTACTTTTTTGCCCGTGTATAGCATATAGCCAAACAAAATGGTTTTGGAGTTTTGCTTACAGAGCCCTCTCTAAGAAAACAAATAATCGCACTTAGACCCTTTTTTTTAGCAGAAAAAAATCTAGCTCTCGGTATATCTCCTGCCTCCCCAGGCATTGGCAACTGCACATTTGTTTCCTTACGTGTCGATGGTTTTCCTGATCAACAGCAGGTGTTCGTGTTATTAACAGAAACTCTAATTCCTGTAGCAAAAACCCAGTAGAAATCATTACACAGACACTCTATATTCTTTATTTATTATCACACTGTAGTGATTTTTATATTCTTCCAAGAAAAAGAAAAGAAAAGAAAGAAGTATGATCGAGTGCAGGTAGTTTGATTTCTATTCATTATAGTTAATTTAGGGTTTAGAATTCAATTAATTCTCATATGCCTCAAATAAGAAGTATTTATACAATATACAAGAGCCCATTCTAGGAAGGAAAGCTATTCTCGGTAAGGCCCAAAATACAATCCCATAACAATTGGAAATTCCCTAATTACAAGATATTTAATTACAAACTAGTCTACGATTCAACACTCCCCCTCAAGGTGGTGCATAGACATCGCAAATGCCCAACTTGTCGAGCGAATCGTTGAAAACCGAAGTTGATATAGCCTTGGTTAACACATCTGCCAACTGGCCTGTTGTATTGACATATTGTATCTCAACTATCTTTTCTTCCAACTTTTCATAGATAAAGTTCCTGTCAATCTCCACATGTTTCGTTCTATCATGCTGAATCGGGTTCTCAGCAATTTTAATCGCTGATTGATTATCACAATACAACTTCATTGGTTTCTCAGAGGAAAAACCCAACTCCCTCATAAGCCTTTTAAGCCACAGCAATTCACACATACCTTTCACCATTGCCCGGTACTCAGCTTCTGTACTAGATAGTGAGACAATCTTTTGCTTCTTACTCTTCCAAGTGACCAAATTACCTCCAACAAAGGTAAAATAGCCCGAAGTTGATCTTCTCCTATCTCCTTTACCCCCCCAATCTGAGTCTGTATATCCCAAAACATCTACATGCCCATGTTTTGAAAACAATAAACCCTTTCCTGGTGCAGATTTCAAATATCTCAAAATCCTTACAACTGCTTCCATGTGTTGCTTCCCTGGATTATGCATAAATCTACTCACAACACTCACAGCATACGCAATGTCAGGTCTTGTATGTGATAAATAAATCAAACGCCCAACTAACCTCTGATATTGTCCTTTGTCAGCTGGAATTTGATCAGAAAGCTCTTCTAAACCGTGGTTCTGCTCAATAGGAGACCCAATCGGTTGACTCCCAAGCATGCCTGTTTCCTCTAGCAAATCAAGCACGTACTTCCGTTGAGACAAGAAGATGCCTTGTTCAGACCGGACGACTTCAATTCCCAAGAAATATTTGAGGCCACCCAAATCCTTCATATCAAACTCAGACGACAAATAGTTCTTCAATTTATTCATCTCTTCAATATCATTACCTGACTGTTGAAGAAGGGTAGGATCTACCACAGAGTGAGACATGTCCACTAATGTAGTCGGCAGGTCAGCCACTGGAGCACACGGCGGCTGAGTTGTGGATGGTGGAGTCACCGAAGCCGGCAGTGGCATGGAGGTACACATCGCCACTTTTCCACTTTTCCGAGCTTGCAAACGCTCTTTATGAGCCGGCCACCAGTCAGGATACCCATGTTTCTTGAAACAGGTTTCCGCAACATGTTTGGTGCTTCCACAATGAGTACAAGGACCCCCAACAAGCATAAGAGAAGGCGATGTGATAGGACGGTTGCCAACCTTCTTTACTGCCATAGCCATCTGAGAAGTATCACCTTGATTCATCATAGTATGACGACGAAGTTCCTCACGTCTCACGGTGGAAAAAGCCACATCAGGTCCGGGAAGAGGATCAGTACGAAGAATATCTCCCCGAATAGAATCATATACATCATCGAGACCAGCAAGAAACAAATAAACACGATCCTCACCAATTTCAGTCATACGTGTATTTATCACATCTGCTTGAGTAAAGGGAATAGGTCTGCGATGATCAAGCTCCTGCCAAATAATTTGAAGATCAGAATAATAGGCAGCGACCGATCGCCCAGCCTGTTTTGTCGCCATAGCCTTACGGGATAAATCATATAAGATAGATTTATCAGCACCCTCATAATAGGTCTTGGACACAGCATCCCAAACATTTTTTGCAGTAGGTAAACGGATAAATAAGGTCATCACATTTGCCTCCATGGCACCAATAAGCCAACCCTTCACAATGGCATCTTCCATTATCCACTTGCTATAGGTAGCACTTGTCACGGCTGGTTGGGGAGTGGTGCCATTAAGATATCCCATCCTTCCTCTTCCTGCAACAAACATGGTCACCACTTGAGACCAAAGAGAAAAATTTGGGCCATTCAATTTGACCCCATAAGGAATGGATGTTGGCTCCGGTGCCATCATGGTCACAGGTGGAATAGCAAGAGCATGAGAAGTAGTTGAAACATCATCCATTATTCTCTCTCAAAAAACCTCCTCCTATAACACGACAGTAGAAGATGGCAGACGCAGAGGATATTCAGCCACTCGTTTGCGACAATGGACCTGGAAGCAATCGGCTTGCAGGACTGGAATTGTCAGAAAAAAAACGGCAAATTTATCTGGTCAGAAAAAAACGGCAAAAAAAAACTGGAATGGTCAGATCCTTCAAGTAGAGAGGAAAAGTGTTGATTTTCTGTCAATTGACCAATTGTTGTGTTCTTAATTGATTCAATTATGTTGCAGGTGTATGGGCTTTTGTTTGGGAGAGAAAGATTTGAGAGAATTTGAGGCAGAGAGAATTTCCAGAAGAAGGTAAGTTTGTATCTATTTGTTCTGCTTACAAAGTGCTCGACAGTATGTCTATTTATACTGTCAATGTAAGAAAGATATTTTCTTTTCTTTCTTGTGTAGTTAACTGGATGGATTGTGTGTGTTAACTACTTTGTAACTACCTAAGAGAGTCCATATTGACTTTCTCTTCCTATGCTAGGCTTAGTTACATTTAACTGAAATTCAACTGTATTAACAAGAATCTGTTACAAGCATTTCTTCCTCTGCTGCATGCTCTGATTGCTTGTCTTCTTCTCCCTCTTTGACATGACCAGTAAACAAGCTTATTATTCAACAGCCTCTCCTAAGCTGTTTACTGATTTAACCCCAAACTTCAACCTCAATCTGGATTTCTAGCCATTGAGATTTCTGACATATTATCACACAATAGAAATGTTGCTTCTGCTTGTGATTCCTCATCGAAAAACTTTATTGCTTCGGTCTTGCGCTTCTCCTTTGTCATCAACTTCAGATAGGCTTCTTTTTCAACCTTGTACTTCTCCTCATAAGGTTTTTTCTCCTCTGCAGTAATGGTCTTCCACTTTGCCCCCAAAATGTGAGAGATATCTTTGAACTCTGCATCTAGGTTTTCTTTCTTGACCTCATTCCATTGATCTTTGCACCAGAGTGAGTAAGGTGGGCATGGTCTTTTGATTTCATTGCCACCCTTCTTTCTCTTCTTGTCTTGCTCCTTTTCATTCAGTACTTGAATAAATGGGAGAGTCATGGTAGGCTTAAACTCCTTCAAATTCTGCAGCTTCTTCAACTCCGTCTTCATTTTCTCGTGTTCCTTACCCTTCATTTCAATCTCATCATCTTTAGCCTTCAACATCTCATCTTTCTCTTTCAACAACACCTCAGTCTTCTCTTTCTCAAGCTTCAACTGCTGCAGCATTTCTTGCATTTCTTGAAAATCCTTCTCAAAAGAAGAAGTTGCAGCCTCTTTGTTTAACTCAGTCCTGAGATTTGAGGTTCCTTCAAATGTTTGTTCTTCTACTACACCATCATGCATGACTTCAATTTGTTGTTCTGCATGATCTTCATTTGTTTCATCCTTGTTCTTTATACTTGCTGCATGACAAGCATAAAACAAATTTGCAATGGACACTTCTTCCTCCTCCTGTGCACAATTTGCCAATTGATTGTTGAAATCACAATCCTGCTGGTTATGTCCAAACCTACTGCATTTTTCACATCTGCTCTTTCCTTTGAATCTGCATAATCCAAAGTGGAATTTTTGGCATGTGTTGCATTGTGGCTTCACATTGATGTGACTACTGCTTCCAGTTTTAGATTGTGGACTGAAAACACTGCTGTGATTCATTCTTCTGTCATAATTCAAGTTTGAATACTGATTGTTGTTGTGCATGTGATTGCTCTGCATATTTCCTCCTTGTGACCAGCTTGTAGGTCTTCTGTTTTGACCTTGCCAGCCTTGATTGTGTCCAATTTTGAGACTACTGAAAGCTCTCTCAGTATGCATTTCTCTATCTCTTTCATCATGCATATCTTCTCTCTTATCAAACACCTTTACAGAGGCAATTACTTCTTCACTTCTAAGAGTTTTCAAATCTCTTGTTTCTTCAATAATTGATACTATGGACTTGTATTTTCTGCTAAGACTCATCAAGATCTTTTGCACAATCCTTTGTTCAGTTATCTCTTCTCCGAGAGACTTCAAGTCATTTATCAATCCAAAAAACTTAGTCAAGTAATGATCTAAGCTTTCTCCCTCTAACATTCTCATATACTCAAATTCTGCCCTTACTTGCTGCAATTTCACTTCCCTAACCTTTTCATCTCCTCTGTATTCTCTTCTCAACAGATTCCATGCTCCTCTTGCTGTTTCTTCATTTCTTATTCTAGGGAAAATATCATCAGTCAAGGCTCCTTGGATAATACTTAGAGCCTTGGCATCTTTGATTCTTTTTTCTTTAGTCTCAGCTGCAGCCTCTCCTGATTCAGTTTTCTTGTCTTTCGAACCAGAAGCATCTCCACTGCTGCTTTCATTGGAAACTGGTGTTGATGTATCACCACATCCAACCACATCCCATAGATCATAAGCTCTGAAGATTGTTCTCATTTTAACTGACCAAAAATCATAGTTGCTGCCATTAAACTGTGGAGTTCTCAAGTCTGATGATCCAGCCATGCTGAGATAATGTTTTCTTCTTTTGATTGAATCTTGTTCACAGATTACGCCCCTTCTTGAATCTGTTTTAGAGCTCTGATACCATGTTGATTTTCTGTCAATTGACCAATTGTTGTGTTCTTAATTGATTCAATTATGTTGCAGGTGTATAGGCTTTTGTTTGGGAGAGAAAGATTTGAGAGAATTTGAGGCAGAGAGAATTTCCAGAAGAAGGTAAGTTTGTATCTATTTGTTCTGCTTACAAAGTGCTCGACAGTATGTCTATTTATACTGTCAATGTAAGAAAGATATTTTCTTTTCTTTCTTGTGTAGTTAACTGGATGGATTGTGTGTGTTAACTACTTTGTAACTACCTAAGAGAGTCCAGATTGACTTTCTCTTCCTATGCTAGGCTTAGTTACATTTAACTGAAATTCAACTGTATTAACAAGAATCTGTTACAAGCATTTCTTCCTCTGCTGCATGCTCTGATTGCTTGTCTTCTTCTCCCTCTTTGACATGATCAGTAAACAAGCTTATTATTCAACAAAAAGCAAGCAATCGGCTTGCAGTGGAGAACTGGGCGGAGCAATAAGCTCTGGCCGAGATCCTTGATTGAAAAAAAAAAACGCCTAAGACAGAGGGCAAGAAGCAATGCAAGCTACAAAACCATGTAATAAGCAAAATCCAAATAGGCTGTTCAACAGTGTCCCTAATCGCTTGAATTTCTCAGGAAAAAGAAGACAGTCAAAATCTTAACCTATGCAGTAAGCACAACAACTCCACCAGCCTCTTTAATTTTCTTCTCAGCAATCTTCGAAATAAGCTTGGCCTTGACAACAAATGGTTCCGTTGCTTACAGAGATAATATCACAAGAGAAGATTGCTACGAAGAAGATTGCTTACAGAGATCTTGCGGTCACTTTGTGGCCTCTTGAACTCTGTCAAGACAAATTGGCGAAAAAGCGCCTAGGACTCTTGTAATCTTGGCGGCGTAGGCGTAGCAAATTGTTACCGAGAAAGTTCAAACCATAAGCTCTGATACCAAGTTAATTTAGGGTTTAGAATTCAATTAATTCTCATATGCCTCAAATAAGAAGTATTTATACAATATACAAGAGCCCATTCTAGGAAGGAAAGCTATTCTCGGTAAGGCCCAAAATACAATCCCATAACAATTGGAAATTTCCCTAATTACAAGATATTTAATTACAAACTAGTCTACGATTCAACAATTATTACAGTGTAGTGTTTTTTATATCCTTCCAGGAAACAAAATGAAATAACTATGATTGCAGGCAGTTTGGTTTTTCTTACATGACTTGTTAATCATTAATGATGTTTTTCATACCAGCGACATTTTTTAACGGTAAATTATATTGTCGATCCAACGAAAAGACATCCTGAGTAACACACGAAAAGATAGATGAAAGCGGACAAGAAGGATTTATGATTTACTTTCGCAAAGTAATTGGGTTTTTTTATCCAAACTTCTACAAGCTCAGGAAATGGATGTTAGAGTTTTTTCAAAAAATAAAAATGAATACCCCATGCATATAAATTTTACTAGAAAACCCCCACAAATATTCCCACCCCGTTCGGTCCAGGAAACAAACAGGACCCCGTCCATTTTATCTGTGCTTTCGAGATCAAAGATAACAGAGGACAAAAAGGCCGTAGCAATAAGTTTGGCTATTGACCATTTTTGATCGGCGACATTGTTTTCAAACAAACAAGCTGTTGATACCCTTCCTTCTCCCACTGGACCATTCTCTCTCTCTCTCTCTCTATATGTATGTATGTATATATGTATGTATGTATATATGTATATGTTTACTAAGTAGTTGAAGGGGCATTCATGTGAACAGAGAGAGAGGGAGAGAGAGAGAGAGAGAGTAGAAGCCAGAGAGGGAAGCACAATTGTATAGCATGTCGTTTGAATTTAAAAGGTGCAATGATTCAACGATGATAAAAAAACGTAAGTTGATTGTTTGGGGCCGGGAGGGCACGGTGGTGTTTCAAAATTTGAAATCTCACACGCAAGGATTAAGGAAGCAACTTTAGGGCCACGTGGGATGGGCAACCAAATCATATCCCAAAGTCCATGTAGCCAGCCACGTACTTTAATAGTTGGCAGAAAATCAAATTATAATAACGGGAGAGAAAAAGGTGTTAATTAGGTGGAAGCAGGAATCTCTCTCGTATTTGAATGTGGACAAACGAAACAGATCTCTCACTAAGTTACGCCTTTTTTATATTTTGTTATTTAGTTAGCAGCATAAAGCTTACACTTTACTTTGGAAACCCCAATTTACCAGCCTAAACTACGCTTTGCCTCCAAAATCTATCTCAAGCCCCACATCCCCGACCTCATGACGATCGCTTGCTTTTTCTGCTGGAACCACTTCTTCTTTATTTTTTGTATTTTAAAAATATTGTTTTAGATCATTTTGATGTTGAAAAACATTTTAAAAAATAAGCCACGCTGTTTTTCTTTTCATTCAAGCGCTACTTGAGTGGGTGTGTTTCAAATCTTGGAATGTAACGGCGAGGACTGATTTTGGTTAATTAACGTCGCCCTCCCAATTCAGGCCTTTTATTTTATGCTGCCCTCGATCTTAAATATATTGTAATGGTATTTTAATTTATTTTTATTTTTCGATCGTTTTAATATGTTAATGTCAAAAACAAATTAAAAACAATATGATTTTGCATATTTATAAATGAAAATAATCTAGTCTTGTTATTGAAGAGTCTAGATAGAAACATCTATCAGATTTGAGTGTAGACTGTCGTTTTCAGGCTCAATTTCTCTTCATTTTGATTTTGCAGACCAGGAAAGCCAAAGGAGGGAGGTGGAGATAGAGGACCACCGTAGAACCAATTTATATTCAGTAAAGTAAAAAAGTTATAAGAAAATATTTTATGGCTTGAGTTTTTTTATTGATTTTTATAATATATATTAAAAAAATTAAATGTAAAAATAATTTTATACGTGAATAATCAAATCAAGTATTTTTTACTTTCTTTATCTCAACCTTTATGAAAGCTAAAATTCAAAGATAAATAAAAGCAAGCCTATTCGTTTCGAGTCGAGTCGAGAAATTTCTTCAAGTTTCGGCTGCCTAAAGTGAAATTCATATAAAAGGCTAACTAATAATAATTCCATTTACAATTTAGCCAGATAACAAGATTATTCTTTTTAATATATCAGGTAAAAAAGAATGCAGACGTGGCCATTTGTCGGAACTCTTAGTACTTGTATTGACTGAAGGGGCAAAATGTGGGAAATTAATGAGGTCCACGCCGTAACAAAAACGGACTTAGATATTGCTCCGTTAATTTGTTGCTATTTATGGACGACAAATATCAAGGTTTTGACTTGTGGAATCATGTGCTTAATTTGTATATACACATGCATTGGATTATATAAATTTTGGATTCAACGCCTCGTCGTGTCTGGTCACTTAAATAACAGCGAGCGCCTAATTAATTTCGTCTTACAGCATCAAAATCTCTACATCTTTAATATTGATAAGACCTTCAGATGCATAATTACACTCCCATCACTTGAATGCAACGAGCAGTTATGGCTTGCCGACCCAGATTTCTTCAGAAAGGACCCATCGATCCCCCTTAATAATCGATCGATGAGACGAACGATATATATATATATATATATATATATATATATATATATATTTCTTGTCTTCCATCACCGACGACAATAATCCGTCAATCAACGCTGCCATCTGCTTGTCCTTCCAAGCCAGATTGCCAGGTCTGATGTATCGCTAAAACAACAGAACATATCCCTGACTTTCTCTCCTTGTTTTCTGCCGAGCGATGCTGGATGAGTGCATGGCTTCTACGCTCGAAAAAGAGAGCGCAGAACTAAACTGTTCTATTACCCAGAAGTAGCAATTTGCTCCGGCAATAATGACCGAATTATGCATCCAGCCACTTGAAACTCTAGCATCCATGACGCACACCAGAGTCAGCCAAGAAAATCACTGTTTAGCACTGCAAATCTAGACTTTCACGGGAGTCCTTTGATCTCACTACAGTACTTTGCTCAACGAAAACTGTCACTGTAGTTTTTAAATGATCAGTAAAAGAAGTGAAATATGTTCATCCCATATTAAAATAAAATACTCTTTTTTATACACAGTTTAACAAAAACTACCTAAAATAATGAAAACAATAGTATCGTACTTGTGTTTCATTAACTGTAAGCTGCACCTTTCCTCAAATTATCGTCTACTTTTTTTTCTCCCAAGTAGCATGCAGTCAGTTTCCCATAAATGAACTCTTTAATAAAGAGAGATCGATGTTTTAATTACTTAAATCAATGGTGAAAATAAATGCATGTCCTAAATGGAATAAAGCAGGGGTGCTAGACAAGGAAATAGCAGTTATAATGAGGATATTAAAGGATGGTGGCGGTGACGTTTTCCGTTGCGAATATCATTATCATAATGAACATCCATAATTAAATAACACCATAATAATTTTGTTTTTTTTTTATACTAAAAACGCATAACGGCGTTATCAGCTATCGTTTGCTATATATAGGCCTCTAAGTCCCTCACTCTCTTTATTCAAAGCTGCCAGTTTCGAGTTCTATCTTGACAACCCTCTCTCCACCTCTCTCTCTATCACTGCAACTGCAAATTTTTAATGGTAGCGTGAAGCGGAAGCTTGGTATATCGGTGTTGTTTTGATCTCACATTGTTTTTCTAGAGATGGGCAAGAAAGGACAGCAACAACAACAACAGCCACAGAAAGATCACAGATACAATGATAGAGTTGAAGCGGTTCTCGAGCTTCTAAGAAAACAAGCTCCACTCACTGTTAAACAGGTGGGTTTCTGTTATTTCCATTGTTAGTTTCTAGCTTCTCTGGGCTTTTTATCAAGGGTGTTTCTTGATTTGCTTTTTTCAAGCTTATCATTTTGCTGTACTTGATCTACGGAGATCTCTTTAGGGATTACTGTAAATTATTATGTCTGATGATATATATGCGACTCTTAATTAATTGACAGGAGAAGTTCTGCAACAATGCTTGCGTGGAGAGGTTTCTAAGAGCAAAAGGTGATAATGTGAAGAAAGCTGCTAAGCACTTGAGGGCTTGCCTTTCCTGGAGAGAGAGTATCGGCACTGGTACTATAAACTCCATTTTCTTTTCTCATCTTCTTCTATTCCTTCAAAAAGTTTTCTCTATTTGTCTGCTACTACTCTCTTTTCTACAAGCATATATCTTTTCTTTTTGTTTCGATATACTAGCGGAATCTTTCTTTTTTCTGTTTAATTAGTTGAATATTTGAACGTTAAAGTAAATACCCTTGTCATCATTGATTCCACTTATATTTCAAAATAAAGAATAGAAATTTTGTTATCATTCAACTTTTTTCTTGTTTTTTACCCCTAATTAATTCCTGGTTTTAAATGTACAGAGAACTTGATAGCCGATGAGTTCTCAGCTGAGCTTGCTGAAGGAGTTGCTTATGTTGCTGGTCATGATGAAGAATCCAGACCTGTTATGGTGATTTTCGACTCCCCATCTCTCTCCCTTTAATAACTCTTTTTTTCTTTTCTTCGAAAAATAAATATAAATTAGTTCTTTTTTTTTGGCACCTTCTTGCAGATTTTTCGAATTAAGCAAGATTACCAAAAGTTCCATTCACAAAAATTGTGAGTATATCGAACTAAAAACAACAAAACTTACGTCTCACTTCTTTTTCTTGGTTTTAATTAGGGTAAAATATGAATCTGTTCATTTATTTTATTTCTCTTGTTTGTTTAAGGTTCACTCGATTGCTGGTGTTTACACTGGAGGTGGCGATAGGGACCATGCCAAAAAACGCAGAGCAATTTGTTCTCCTCTTTGATGCAAGTAAGCAGTAGCAACTATACATCAAGCTTTGATTTATTTATTTTTGATCGACGAAGCTTTGAAAATTGAGAAGGCACTTTTGTTTGAGGTGCACGCTGGTAAAGCAGGCAGCTAAGCTCATTTATGAGACCCCAGGCACTCAGATATGTCGGAGAACCGGCAGGGGTCTGATATACGCTCAGACAATGTCCGGGTTGCCCCTTAAGTGTCACATCCATGGTCCATTATTGGCCAGTTTATTAGGGGTACTATCGGGAATTGAAGCTTGTCACGTTATATACTCTCCTAGTAGTGGTCAAATTTGCACTCAGACTTCCTTAAATTTCTTGATCCTCACACAGATGGTACCCAGGATCCTCCTTTTTTTGCATTGCCAAATGCCAGCACCATTATTAAATATAACCCCCTGCAATGCTCAGGCTTTAATATTTGACAGTCCACATTTTCGCTCTTTTTTTTTCAACAAACAATATGACTCCCTCCTACGTGTTAGTGAATTTGCATGTTTTTTCCCCCATATGTACAGGCTTTTTCAGGTCAGCATCGGCTTTTATGAATTTATTGCTCGCAACTCTGAAAATTGTGGCCGAGTACTACCCCGGCAGGCTCTGCAAGGCTTTTGTAATCGACCCACCGTCTCTCTTCTCTTATTTATGGAAGGTAAAAATTCAAAAAACTTGCCCATGGTGCACGTATTGGCCGAAATATATTGCCCCCCCCCCCCCCGTTTCCTATTTCAAGTTGAATACTGTTTGATAAGAAAAAAAAAGAGGTGGAAACCAAGCTTTAAGTCAAATCTCCTACAACTTTGAACTACATGCACGAGCTAGTTTTCACACCTGTTTTTCTACCGTAACTGCGACCTTAATTCACCGTTCATATATATATAATTGCAACGTTTCAAAATTAATTATTTATATGACCATTCGAACTACTTGATCCTATAACTTATTTGAATAGGAAAAGAACATAAAAATTTAAATAAAAATGTTAATTTTTAATTTTAGCATTGAGATGGGGTCAGTTAGTAATGAATAATATAGTTAATTAGGAACTTTGACCTATATTGCTATATGAATTTGAAAATACAGACTACAATTAGGTGGCCACTAGTTTTGACTACGAGTGACCTTCCTTTAAATTTCCACGAAAGCGTGACTATGCTTTTATGGCTGCAGGGTGCCCGTCCATTTGTTGAGCTTTCAACGGCCACGATGGTGGTAACATCACTGGACTTTGAAGAATCACTGGAGTTCGATGACTTTTCCACCTACCCTCGGGCCTCCTCCCTCAGATTGGATCCTTCGTCTGTCAAATCAACGGCTAAGATCGGATCATGCTCTTCCTCAAGATTTTCCTTCACCGTGTCCCACCATTTTGACTCCCTCAAGCCTTGGCACCTAACCTTGACTGACACGTCATCATCTAATGTAGGACCAGCAAACCTCTCTACTATGGGCCCGGCCCTTATCTCTCCCCTCAACGCTAGATCCTTTTCTTTTGCATCGCCAATTGCCAGAACCCCACGTGGCAGCATCAATGGTGGGAGCTACAGTTGGCTAGCCAAGAAAAGTCTCTTCCCATCAACCCCATTGCCACAGCGTGTCACAGCGAGTGACCCGATAAAAATCTCTCACCCGCGGACCCCACGCCCATCGTTCCTCCAATCCCCTGCCTTGTTTTTCAAGAAGGAGTGCCGCGTCAGCAAGTCAGACAAGTCTCGAGAATCGTTCGTGCCATTTTTGAAGTTTTATAGGAGGCCGTACGATGAGATGATTTATAGGTCAAAGATGCGGCCCCCACTCGGGGGCCTGATATCCATTGTCTCCCCTCATATCAAGCGGCGCCACATGTCAGTATCTCAACGGTTTTAAACATCGCAATAAAGGAGAAAAAGCAGGGAGAAGACAAGAGTACATAGGCCTACCACCACCACTTCTGCGTTTAACTATCACGTGTCAAAATGTCAATGGCAAATGACACTTGGTACAGATAGTTTGATTAATTATTATTTTTTCAAGTTAACTATGATGCATTGATTGACCCAAGTTAAAAGAAGAGACGACGTGCGAGGTGGGATATCAAATCTTGTGCACCATGTCTAATTTTGAGTTTTGTGGCCTCGCAAATTAATTCTATATCTTACGAAGTCTTGGGAGTTTGGGTGGGTGGGCATGGGAAGGAGATAGCGTGGTCGAAACGTTGAACATTATTGCATTGGTAATTATATGTAACTGTATGGTGAAGTCTTGCAAGTTGGAAAAAGAAATAAATATATACTCGATCTTCCAAGAAAACCATGCAAGCGTTGAAAACAAATCTCTGTTACACTTCAATTCAAACTCTCTCTCTCTCTCTCTCTCTCTCTCTCTCTCTCTCTATATATATATATATATATATATATATATATATATATATATGCATGCATGTCGCTCTCTTGATTTGTGAAGTTTTGTGGAGAATCTAGGAATTGTTTAAGGGTTGGACTTTGTTTAATTATTATAACGAAGATGGCAAATTTTGAAAACTTTCATCGGCCATGGATTCTTTACTCTGTATTAGTTGGCGAGTCTGTATTGTTTAATTATATATGATTGGTTTGAACGATGGCAGAGTTTGCGGTAGGAATGTGTGTCGTGTTTTGTTGCTTGAGAAGTCAAACTCAAAATGGAGCTAATAGTTAGATATTGTGGAAGCAGAGAGAAGTCGTGGCAGTGCGTGTGTTGGGAATTGAACTTGGCTTGACTAAGCATAACATGCTCGTACGTATGTGTATGTTTTGGGATATGGAGTTTGTCATGTAAGCTTTGTCGTCGAGGTATCTAGGGTTCTCTTTGCTTAGAGTTGACGTCATTTGGAGCCTTTCTAATTGGATTCTAATTTCCCTTCACTTCTCCCCAATCTGTTCTTGTTTTTAAGCTCGAGATAAGGTTGAGTGTGGACAAATTGTGGGCAGTGTGCTCAGTGGCAGTGTTATGTTTGGAGTTTATTATTTGTCCTCGAGGGATTTCGAAGCGTTCACAGAAGCATGCAGTAGCTGCTGGGAAGGATAGGCCAGAGATTTTAGCACCCCGTGGTATAATGCGGGATTTTGTGTGTGTGTGTGTGTGTGTGGAATAAAGTTGTTGTGGAATGGGGCATTAGCGGCACAAGGAGATGAGGCAAACTTTGAGGTTAATTTCATAAATTGCGGAACTTTGTCTTCGTATTACATACCTTATTTTACAATTTTTTGATTTTTTTTTGCTTAAAATTGTTTTTTTTTTGCGTGTTAATTTGTGGATCGTCTTATAATACGATTTTTTATATATAAAATATTTTTAATACATAAAATAAGTACTATCACAATATTAAATACTATCTACACTACTACTGTTCACATTTTTTAAAAAACAATTATCAGTAAATACAAAACCAAGAGTTTGCTAGTAAAAAAATTTAATGTCTGGTACAAACCGGTGAAGATAAAAAAGTTATCGAGGCATGTAATATTATTATTGTCAAAATCCATATAATTTTACGAGTCAATATGTATTTAACATGCAAAATTATACCAAAAACTTAAAAATTAATAAAATCAAACTTGAGTCATGCAAAATCAGTAGAATTGGACCAAGTTTATGAGTTTACTAAATTTAACTTCTAGAATTACCTTTAACTTAATAATTACAAAAATAAGTTTTAAAAAGAAATTGTTATTTTTTATACAATATTTACTAATATTAAAAAAAACTCATTAAAACAAGATAATTTATACCATCTCTATTATTTTCTATATTCTTTTTATCTTTCCACATATAATTATAATTCTAAAATAAAATATGAATAAATTGGATCTTAGTATTGTCTTAAGGGACATTTAGCTATATCTTATCTTATTTTTGACATCATTATATTAAATTATTTATCTTGTCTGGGAAACTATTCCTATTAAAGAAAACCTGTGACAAAAGATAGCATGAAAATGTTATGTATTTATGTTTTTTATATTTTCTTTGCATTAATTAAAAAAAACTCAATATCTGATGTGTATTTATGAAAAAGATTAGAAAAATAATGAGTTTTCTGGGATCACATTATAAACTTTCTTCTAAAATTTGAGTTTCATTTAATCTAGAGCTTTATTAATTGAAAATATGTTGTAATAGGAATAACTAAATCATCACTAGATTTTCATGTACATTCTATCATTAGGTGATTTCTTTTTTTATTGGAAAGTTTTGTTCTAAGATATTTTAATTATTTCTTCATAAAATTAATTTCTTGATTTATATTATCTCTCTCACTTTATTTAAATAATTTATTGTTTATAATGTTGTTGATTGAAATATTATCAATATATAATTAATTAAATTTATTTACTTATAATTTTATGATCTATGTTCATGTTATATTTCCCCGTCTCATGTAAAAGAAAAGATTTACGACTTGTCCACCACCATCCACCGTGGTCACCTGTCCTTTTACACAGGATGAAATGAATTTTAGCCATAATACCTGCAGTTGGCCACCCGGTTCGGGCAACGACAAGTTTTACATCCTCCTTCTGCACCGCCCTTACCATTGCCGCTACAAATGCATCCATCATAGATAGCATCGAAAAGATTGTAATACTCTATATTCCCATCTATAAACACTGGCTTTTGGGACTGAAATAAAGCGTATATAGTCTAATGAAATATGTCGTACGGGTCTAAGTTGATCAATAATGGGGACCCTATATTATACAAATGCTTCGCGAGTTTATTCATAATTTTGTCCACGCCATGCGCAAATCGACAATTCGAGGGAGGATAGGAGCTTTCTAGAACCTTACCCCCGACCGCAGTCGTAACTTAGATATATAATCTATGTTTGCCTTCCTTACTGCATTGTAGAGATTAACAATAGCTTGCAGTACAAGAGATTGAACAACACCAGGAACCGCCTCATTGCCGAGCCGACACAAATATATCGGAACCGAACACCCTTGAGAACATAAGTAAGCACGTGGTCTCGAAACCATTTGTCTGTAGCTTCCTCGCTAGATGCTACGTGGGCAATTGCTTCGTCTGGAACCCCAGTGGTTACAATCAAGTTGGTTCCATTTATATTGGCATCATAGACCCGGACTAATTCATGTCCTCGGTGAGCAAATCAATTACTCTTTTAGGGTATGGAAGATTATCTCCGTTTCTTCCATAAATAATCCCAGCATCCCCGCCTGAAAATTGTCCACATGAAGCAAATTATACGGTGATGTAACGAAATTACAGATAAATATGTCTTAAATTCAGAGCTTTTAAGTTGCATGACTCGATCGTTTCTTAACACAATTATATATAAAATCGTGCGACTATATATGGTCTAGGATTAGTGTGGAATTACTCTCACCTCAGACCATCGAGATGTGAATTGCATGCACTGTTAGCACCATGATCCTCATAGCCATTTTAGGTGTCAACATCTTGATTTATTGAACAACTGAGTAAACACACTAGAGCAAACAGATCGAGAGAATAAATAAAAATCTCACACTGAAACTTCACAAGAATTACCGGTAAATAGCAATGCTAAAACCTCAACCGGTCTCAAACCCTAATTCTCAGACTCCTAGTTAACCGCCCCCTCCCACTAATTTCCTTACAATATATATACTTTCTCCTAAACAAACATTTTTATTCAGAATGAGATGTGATACACTAAATTCATCTAATCGAAACATAGAAAGCACATATATTTATGCTGGGATACAACATAAATCTAATAAACAAAATTCCATTTTCTTATTATTTTAGTTTTCTACATGCATCTCTACTCCCCTACATAATATTTTCTGATAATATATCTACAGATTTTTATTTTTTTGTGGTATGTACGATAATCTTTGTCAAAGCAACTGTCCGAATCAAGGTAGTCAAAATCGCGAGCCAACTCGAAAAATCGTACGATTTTGCGAGTTGGCTCCGAAAACCTAGTTGAACCGGTAGAAAAACTAAAACCGGTCAAACTCGTTCAACCTCGGTTAAAATCGTTCAAAATCGTGAAATCATAAAAATCAGACCGATTTTACGCGTTCGACATATTTCACTGTGCGCAGTGTAGGTTTTCTTCTTTCTTCAATTCTATTTTTCATTTCAGAAATCACCCTTCCTTCCTTCACTGTCTCGACGCTCCCAACTCTCACCCAGGTCCCAGTCACCCCCAAAGTCCTAAACTCAGCCTCTCATAGTCTCACTCACCCCCAAAATCATTTGATTCAGTTCTCACTTCTTAGCATCTCAAGTGTCACTGTGTCAGTGTCTCACCCCCACAATCTTCTCTTCTTTTCTCGGGCACAAAATCCCCAAATCATCAGTCTTCCCCAAATCGTCCTCCCCAGATCATCTGCTATCTGTGTTGCAGACTTGCAGTTCGTCGCCAACTCGCCATTACAGGTTAGTTGGTCTTCTCTTCTCAAGCGTTGATTTTTGTTTTGTTGGTCAATAATGTGAGAAATTATTCTGTTGAATTGGGTTAGTTTCAATTTTACATGATTTCGGTTTTGTTGCTCAATAATGTCAGAAATTATATTGATGAATTGGGTTAGTTTCAATTTTACATGATTTCGGTTTGATGAGTTTGCAATTTTACATGAGTTTTCAATTTTGCTGTAAAACTATATGCTCGTTTTGGATTTTAGGGTGGCCTATGTTTATTTATTTTTAATGGAATGTCATGTTTTTCTTAAGATATTTGGGCATTGTGTATAACTGTGTGAATCTGGAGTGCCCAAGTTGAGTTTGGGAATGGAGTGGGATTTTGAATGGAAGCACTTCTTCATTTATGGTGTGTGATTTGGCCAGGAAATTATAAGATGTTTGTGTTAAATTTCAGCTCATTTATGGTGTCCTGATATACTACAATTCAGTTTGTTCTTTATTAATTGAAGGTGGTTTAGTTCGGGTTAAGCAGGCAAAAAATTGAAGTGGTTTTTTATTTTTAGCTAAAAGAAGGGATAGTGGATAGATAGCGAGGGAAGGAGAAGGAAGAGGAAAAGAGAGGTGCTATCTTGCATGACTGAGTGCTTGTTTAGAGCCGTGGTTCAACTTGCTTTTCATGCAAACTTGATTTGTTTTTGCTTCAAATTCATTTTTGATGTATTATTTCAATGAATTGCAGATTACATGGCATCCAAAAAAACTACCAGTGGCAATAGACTTGATGTGGAATGGCAGCATGGTATAGATATTGAGAATACTTCAAGAAAAGTTCAATGCAAGTATTGTCAGAAAATTTTCAGCGAAGGCATTTATCGTTTCAAGCATCATTTGGCTTGCACTCGAAAGGATGTTGAGCCATGCCATCAAGTATCAGCAGATGTGAAGCAGATGATGTAAAATGTGTTGGTGAAAAATCTAGAAGCATCTGAGAAGAAAAGAAAGGCTTCTCTGTTTTTTAGAAGTGGCGAAGATGCAGACGAAGATTTTGAAATTAGCTCAATTAACAAGGGAAAGAAACCAATAAGTGGAAGTGGAAGTGCTCAAATGACTATCAATCAGATGCTAAAGAAGGATATTAGAGAAGAAGCATGTCAACAAATAGCAAGGTTTTTTTACACTAGTGCTATTCCTTTTAATTGTGCTAGAAACCCTGAGTTTGTTAAAGCGCTTGAATTAGTTGCAAAACATGGGCCATGATTTAAGCCTCCATCTTACCATGATATTAGAGAGAAGTACTTAAAGCAAGAAGTAGATAACACAATGCGTTTGCTTGATGACTATAAGCTGGAATGGAAAAAAACAGGCTGCTCAATAATGTCTGATGGATGGACTGATAGGAAAAGACGCTCTATTTGTAACTTTTTGGTTAATAGTCCTAGAGGAACTTTTTTTTTATCATCTGTAGACACATCTCATATATCCAAAACAACTTTTAAAGTATTTGAGATGTTAGATGCTATTGTTGAAAGGATTGGAGAGGCAAATGTGGTGCAGGTCATTACTGATAATGATGTGAACTATAAGGCAGCTGGGCATTTGTTGATGGAAAAAAGAAAAAACTTGTATTGGACACCATGCGCTGCTCATTGTATTAATTTGATTTTGGAAGATTTTGAGAAGAAACTAGAGGTGCATGCTGTAACCATTGGTAAGGGGAGGAGAATCACCACTTATATATATTCAAGATCTCTCCTTATTTCCATGCTGAGAAAGTTCACAAAAGGACAAGATTTGATCAGGCCTGGTGCCACTCGATTTGCCACTGCATACTTGACTCTTGGATGTTTGAACAATTGTAAGATTACACTGATTTTAATGTTCACTTCCGTCTAATGGAGGTCAAGTCGGTATTCAAAAAGTGAAGAAGGGCGGCAAATTCAAAATTGTGTTTTGGACAGCAAGTTCTGGCATGATGTCTCTGAATGCATCAAGGCAACATTTCCTCTTATAAAAGTTCTTCGATTAGTTGATTCAGATGAGATACCGGCCATGGGTTTTATATATAAAGCCATGATGGAAGCGAAAGAGAAGATAAAAGTGAATTTTGGAAATGTGCAAAAAAGGTGCAAATTATCTATTATGTCAATTTTTTATTTAATATAACTATTGTTTTATCTTATGTTATTTAATGTTGATGTTAATATCCTAATTTTTATTTTCTTTTGTAGATATATACCTGTATGGGATATTATTGATGCAAGATGGGAGCTTCAACTTCACAGACCTTTGCATGCATTTGCTTATTGGTTGAATCCTCATTATCATTATATTACTGATTATAAACAAGACACTAATATTAAATATGGAATGTATGACTGCTTGGATTGGATGGTGCCTGATGAAGTAGAGAGGGGTAAAGTTGATTTACAACTTAATATATTCTCCGAAGCAAAGGGGTTATTTGGCATTGAGGCTGCCAAAAAAGCAAGGGATAAAAAGACTCCAGCTAGATGGTGGGATTCTTATGGAGATGAATGTCCAGAGCTACAAAATCTTGCAATTCAAGTTCTAAGCTTGACTTGCAGTTCATCTGGATGTGAGCGTAACTAGAGTGCGTTTGAGATGGTAAGTTTTTTTTTAAAAAAACAAATATTGTTTTCATTTTTTATAAGAATCTTATATTTTATCAATTGTGAATTTTTTTTATAGGTTCATACTAAACGAAGAAATCCTCTACAGCAGAAAAAAATGAATGACTTGGTTTTTGTGATGTGTAATTTGAAAATGAATGATAAGGACAAAAAGCAAGTAATTGATTTTGATGACGTTGTAGATGATCTTCCATCTGATGATGAATGGGCGACTGAAAAAGAAGGACATGGTGGTTCATCGAACATTAATTTACTTCAAACTATTGATAGTGCAACACGAAGACAAAATGGAACAGAAGACGATAGTGATGAAGATAATTTTAATGGTGTTGAGATGAGTACTGAAGCCACTGAAGATTATTTTGAAACTTTGCATTCAAGGAGTTTAGAGTTAAATAATGTTGGAGCTCAATCTCGTACTAGCAATATCGCTGTTAGCACCGGTAGTACTAGTAATCTTTTTCATTGTGATGCTATTGATGCAATTCCTGGATATAATGAGGGGGGTGAAAGTGAAACTGAAGCTGGTTTTAGTTTACATTGTACGCCAGCTGAAGATTTGTTTTAAATTTGTTAGTTTTTAACTTATGAACTTTTAGGGACATAATTATTTTGTAATGTGTTTTGAAGTTATTTTACATCATGTATGAACCTAAACTAATTAAGTTTTATGTCCATAATTATGCTATTTTGTATTCAGAAATATTTTACAAACGATTTTACGATTTTTATTCTCACACGATTTTAGCTGTGATTTTACGATTTTTGTACGGACATTTCGGGGTACGATCTTTCTACGATTTTACGATCCGATCTTTCTGAGCCCTTTCCGATCCGTGTCAAAATCTCGATTTTGACTACCTTGGTCAGAATAACAGAAACAATTGTCGGCAGAGGATTGTTACTTACAGAGCAACGAGCTTCTTTTCTTGCAAGGATATATATTCTTTAATTTATAGTAAAGGTCGAAGCATTACGGCTATAAAAGAGGGTTTATATAAGTTCAAACAAACCATTCATCCAAGAAAAGAAGCAGAAGAAGCTGTTCAAACAAACCGTTTCAAAAACATAGCTGCCTGGTCAAACGCGTTGACTTTCGAATGATTGAATGTTTGCCATTTTTTCAAACGATCATAATTTATTGCCAAATGTAAACAGCAGCATGTGACAGATTCCGATGAGAAAACAATCAAAATGAGGCGCTATCTGCGATGGATACATCAGCTGTGTAAGCCATGACTTTGCTAATTCTGAAGCAGATTAGATAGTATTACACTACCTAAATGTTGGATTGAGGTAACTACTGAAAGCGCTCTGTTATTTACTCCAGTGATTTCTTTTATGACAAATGAAATTAAGTGCAATGAAAGTATACAAACCCAGTTGGAGTCTGCAATCCACGCAGACAGCTAGGAGACTAATTATGAACAATGATGATGGCTTCAAACTATTAATCTATACTTTTCTAGGCCTTGTTGCAATTAAAAACATATATTTATACTGCTAATTCTAGAATCAAACACCAGGCAAGTAATGAAAATATGACAGTGACTTCAATAATACTAATAAGGGAACTTGTGTTTATTGAGGAAAATCTTTTGCTGACAACCTTTGCCTAGCAAGTTTAGGTGCTCTCAAAATTTTGGGAAAAAAAAACTCTTAGGAGAAATTGTAGTTGTTGATTGTTTAGTCCTCTTCGTTGAGGATGGTCCTTTATAATCCACGTTCCCTGTAATGCTCCATGCTGCCTTGTAATTTCCAGCTCTCGAGCTCCATCATCGCCACCTTCTTGCTATTCTCACGACTCCACTGTCAACCTCTTTTCTGATTATTAAGAGAAGTGTCCTGCTTGCCTATCTTTTCTAGTGGTCAGGGCTTCTCTCCATTTAAAATTTCACGTATCAATCCATTAGCAAATAATTTTATTTTGGAAAAATTATTTGAATTTTGTGAACAAGCCCATTAGAACGACTCGTATTGGTCTGTTGTGGTTCGTCCAATTTATGCCATGTTGCTCTATTTCTCTTGACCTCACCCTCACAGAGTATAACGGCAATGTTGATATAGCTCGGAACATATAAACAATGATCAAATTGATACTTCTAGCTGTATCTCCAAATCATTCTCCATTCTAAACTCGTTGATTCAATATGTCGCGGCTAGATTTGCTCTCTGTAACGGTCTGAATCATTTATGCCTCACACTATATTTTAAAAGTGTTTAATGCGTTTAGATCATTATTAAAAATATTTTTTTTAAATAAAACATTATTTTAATATATTTCTAATAAATAAGCTCAACCACGATATCGTAACTATACATAAAAGCCAAACTATACATTTATTATTTTATTCCTCGCAACAAGTTCACTTTTGTAAAACGCTGACAACTTTTCATTCCGACACTGTTATCTTCCTAAACTGACTCGGTCTAGAGTCACCCTCGCCTTCACATCTTCTTCTGCACGGTAACTAGATCAAGAGTCGACCCATAAGTCCTGTTCAGGGCTTCAACACACCAACCATGCCCATCATCAATTGTAGGCATCCTGACTTCCATAAACGGTGGCTGATCAGTCCCTGGCATCACCACTCCAGCAAAAACTCTGAGCACATTTGAGGCATCAATGTCCATGCACACATTTATCTCTGGAATTCCTTTGGGTGCTGCTGGAATTCCCACGATCTTGAAATAGCCCAGAAGATGATTCTCTTCCACCTTTGTCCCCTCACCTTCATAGACAAGGATTAGAGCCTGAGTTTGGTTATCATGGGTGGTTGTGAATAATAACTCTTTCCTTGATGGAATTGTGGTATTTCTAGGTATGATTGGGACAAAGCTGTTCCCATCTGCTCTAATCCCAATGCCAATTGGGGTAGCTTGAATTGTTAACAGATCCAAACTTCCAAAGGGGTCTGTGATTCCTGATGCAACGGCTCCTTCTAGTGCTGCCCCACAGACTGCAGCTTCCAGTGGATTTATTTCTTTATAAAGTTCCTCTCTTTTGCATACAGCCATGACAAGGTTTCTTATCTTTGGGATATAAGAACACCCGCCTACAAGTATAACATCAGTCAAATCCTCTATGTCTACCTTTGAGTCACGCAAGCACTGTGTTACGAGGCTCTCACACTTTTCGAACACTTCAAGGTTCACTTGCTCAAATTCTTCCCTAGTGACTACCTTATATATTTTGAATCCATTTCCCAAGTCAACATCCACCTGAACACTGCTCTGCGAGGAGAGCCGATGGATTGCATCCTCGGTTGCTACTCGAAGTAACCCCAACAATTTGATCTCGTTGATTCTGTGGTTCAGAAAAAGGCCCTCTGAATTTGGCAAGAGATACTGCATCATGTTCTGCAGTATGTCTTCTCCTCCAATAGCAGCTCCTGCTAAAGCCTTAATCTGTGAAACACCTCCAGCAGTGGCAGTAACAGCTACATCACAATACCCCGCACCCATGTTAAATATAAGGGCATTCTTCTCACTTCCACTTCCCATATTCTCATGCACAGTCTGTTGCTGCTGCTGTGCGTATAACAATGCCACGGCCGTCGGCTCAGGAATCAACCGGAGGATGTGAAGACCAGCCATGGCACAAGCACGTTCAATCCGTGTCAATTGAAACCTACTAAATGACACTGGAATGGTTAGCACAACATTTCTTATGGGCTTCTTCAACTGAAGTTCAGCCATGACTCGAAGTTCAACCAGAAATATTGCAAGGACTTCTTCAGGCGTGGTGGATCTCCAAGCATTGTTCACTAGAGCAGCAATAAATGGGCGAACACCAATATCCAAAGTTTGAACCAAAAATGGAAGCTTTTTGCTTGCATGAACTACAGGATCAGTATCCACTCTACCAATCAGTCGTTTCATGTTGAAAATTGCAACTCCAGAAAATATTTCACATTCATGGGAGATCTGATTGCTGACTCCACCTGAAGGGACTTCGTCCTTGAAGGTAACATAGGATCGCATCAACTTTTGGTTTCTGGTGTTCTTTAGGAGCTCTACCTGGGAGCCATTCCAGACTGCAATACTGCACTGTGAAGTCCCAATGTCAATTCCAATTGCAATCTCTGCAAAAGCCGATGAAGATTTCTCCTCCCCAGTGGTTTCACTATCAGAAGCCACAGTGTATTGTGGTTCATCCATTCCTGTATCTTGACGAAGAAATAAGGAAGTTGTTGCTTGTCAAAAACTCGAAACAGATAAACAATCATCAATGCAGTACACACACGCACACACATGCATGCATACACACATACATACATAGCGTGTGCCCACACAAGACAAGGATGCTAAGGCAAAATGCCAAAACATTGAGCTTTGGACGCGACTTAATATTTCTGTACAAAAGCAAGTTGATATCACATCCAACAAAATCATCCGCAAAGACTTCCTGTATTTTTGGTCTATTTTCTGAGCAACAGGCGAGTCACAGCACTTTTTTTTAATCATTCACGTTAGTATCATTAGCTTTTCCCACCAATTTTAACAAACATAAAATAGATGAGGGTGTCTTGAAAAGCCTTGTCTACCTGATCCAAGTTCAAGTTACATAGAATGAAGGAATTTAGGCTCTAGAAACCAGATAAATAAACAAAAAAATCTTGCCAGACATGAAAATAGTTCTTAAATGAATCATTTTGTGTTGGGGAACCTTTGGTAGGGTAAGAGTTTGCTTCGCACTTAGTGCATGTGCTCACAATGCAGACATTGTACAACAAAATGATACTGTACGAGATCAAGCAAAGTGGTAGCGTGGGTGTATTATTATTCCAATAAATGATTCCTGTCACCAATAAAAACAATGTATGTTAAGCCCAAACAAGGCAGGCACCATTGATTTTTGACGTGTAAAATTGCAAACCCGAAAAAAACTGAGCTTTTCCTAGCTAGTGGGTTATTATGAACAGTTCAAATTTGAAACTGAAAAAATTAATTCACGCTTTCAAAAATGTAAAAATAAAATACAGTTCGCGTGGATTTGGTATTTCAACAAACATCTCTAAGGCACTCTTCATCTAATTAAGTAAATAGACATGAAACGATGAAACACCTAAAACCCATCTTTAAAATGATTTCAAAAAATTTCAATATCCCTTGATAGTTGAACCTTGATTGTAGAAGAAGCGTGGGCTTGAACCGATTTAAGAACAGAGAAATTCCCACGAGAAGTCATATTTGCTACGATAAACAAAAGCAAGCCAAACCCGGTGGCCATTTACTTCAAGGACATAGGTTGATTCGGTAGTCGGTACGTTAAATTTAATAAAACAAAAATTAAGAGAGCAAGTACGATCACTAGTTACTTGATGGATGACAATTTCAGGAAGCTAATAAACACAAGAAACGTAGATTAGAGCAGAGTAAAAAGAAGAAGACAATTAGTTGGAGAGATGCTAACCTGACAAGAAATCTTGATAGAGAATTAATGAAAGCGCAGGAACGTCACAAGGAAAATGAGAAATGAGAGGCTGTTGCTATTGATATTGATAGTAGAGGATACAGAGGGAAAGAGAAGCAGTTCATAAGTAAAGGAGAAGACAAGTAAGAGAAGAACAATTTAGAAGAGACCAGAAGGATACCATTCGGTGATGCAATGAGAGGGCATGCAAAGGTGGTGAGGTGTCTCCCTCATGTTCTAGACTTTCCCAGATGGACTAGAAGCTTTCGAGACAGATGAGGAGTTTTTTGAAATGTTTTTTATTTTTTTTAAAAAGAAACTGTAATTTGGATTTATTAATTTTGCTGAATAATTGTGTAAGGCTCGTCTAATTTCTAGTTCGATGCTAGCAAAGAAACTGTAAATCGGATTGCTCTATCTTTTGCTAGACGTTAAATTCAACAAAATTGGGTTATATTGCAAGGCTTTTGATGAGAAGGACTAAATTCAATAATTCAAGAAATGATGAGGACCGGTCAAGAGACAAACAAAATTATAAATGTTAGACGTTTTGATCGTTTCGTATTTGGTTTTGTATCTTTGAGTGTATATGTTTCAGTCTTAAGACTTTATTTCTTTGCATTTTAGCCCTTGATGCTGTAAGAAGTAAATCTTGGACCCTTAAGTCTCCATGGAAGTTTAATTTGATCCTTAAACTTTTTGTTTTCATATTGTTTTTTGTCCTTGCAGCTTTAGATGTTTAACTTTTGATTCTACAACTTCATATTTCTCATGTTTTAAATCCTTGAATGTTAAGAGATGAGAGATAGAAGTCATGAAAAAAGAGGGGAAAGAGATCTTGGTTGACCATATCTAAAAAATATATAATTTTAGTGTTAATGAGTTTATCCTAAATACAGTTTTGCTTTTTAACCTTGTTAGAAAAAATAGATCAAGATTTGAAGATATTTTTATATTAGTTAAAATGTGTTTAAAGGTTGAAAATAAAATTATTGAGATTTATAAGATTTTTCTTTTACTTGTTAGGCGAGTAAATATATTTAGTAGAACATGTCATCCACTTTATTTTTTAAAAAAACAAACTTTAATAGATTTGTTTTCTATTTTTTTTGGAAAATAAAACTAGGTGCATCTGGGATTTTTTTTTCCCTTTTAATGAGGCGAATAGGAGAATTCTATTTTGCATTGTGTTTCAAAAGCATTTTTTTTTTAAAAAAAAAAAATTATTTTTATTTTTTTTTAATTGTTTTTGGTGATTTTAGATCATTTTCATGTACTAATATCAAAAATAACTTTTAAAAAAAATAAAAAAAATATCATTTTGATACATTTCTAAATGAAAAATATTTTAAAAAACAACTTCAACCACACTCTCAAGTACTAACCTTTTTATAAAAGCATGGCGCATAGCCTTGACCTTGCAAGTCCATAGCCTGGACCATTCTTTGAAGCTCAGACGTAGATGAACTTCATCCACTAGACTCTAAATTGTTTTTATATATTTAAAAATAAAACTCTCTTTATATTAATATTTATAATGATATTTAAAAAACTCATGATTATTTTTTACAATAAAATTATAACTTCTTATAATAATATTCTTAATTATCTTGTGAATAATTATATATGAATTTATTTTTTTAATAAATAATGTACATGAATATTTAATAAGAATAATATTTTTATTTATTTTGAGTTTCTATATAATTTTCAAGGGTTAATTTTTTATATTTTTTCTAACAAGCACAAACAATTATCAAAATGAGTTTTTATTATATGTATTCAGCCTCAGCGGTAGAGTGAGCTACTACTGCTTGTTTCTTGGAATTCCAACAAAAAATACATCCTCCCATGGAAAAACAATAGCCTGACGTGCTCATCATTTCTTCATCACTCTCTACCCAGTCACTGTCACAAAAACCAATTAACTTGACTGTGTTTACGTTGCTGAAGAACATGCCAAATTCCAGTGTTCCCTTCAAATAACGTAGAACTCTTTTAGCTGCAACATAATGAATTTGACTAGGATTTTGCATGAATCTTGAGAGATAGTTGACAGTAAACACAATGTCAGGACGTGTGGCAGTTAAGTATAACAAGTTTCCAATCAAACTTCTATAAATTCTTCCATCAGCACAAGGGGCACCATCAGCTTTTGTTAGCTTCAGTCCCAACACCATAGGTGTGCTGACAGGTTTGCAAATTTCCATTGCAAATTTGTTCAGCAGTTTTGTGGTAATATGTTTTTGACATACAAAACATCCTTCCTTTGATTGTGTTATTTCCATTCCAAGAAAATATGATAGCAACCCAAGTTCATTCATCTCAAACTTGTTCTTCATGCTCATCTTAAATTCATCCACTAGCTGCTCCTTATCTCCCGTAATCAATAAGTCACCACATAAACTGATATTACCAAAATATTATCATCAACCTTTTTCACATATAATGTGGCTTCATTCAAGCTTTTATCAAAACCCAAACTCACCAAATATTCATCTAATTGGCTGTACCAAGCTCTAGGAGCTTGTTTTAATCCATACAAGGCCTTTTTTAGCAAATATACTTTGCTCATGGTGGATTCTTTTTCAAATCCCTCTGGCTACTCTACATATATTTTTTCATTTAGTGTCCCATTCAAAAACACAAATTTGACATCCATTTGCCAAACAAGCCAACCTCTTTGTGCATCTATCATCAACAACAATTTTATAGTATCCATCCTAGATACAGGAGCAAATGTGCCATGGTAATCAATACCTGGTTCTTGAGAATAGCTTTTAACCACAAGTCTTGTCTTGTTTTTGTTGATGCTGCCATCAACATTCAATTTAGTTTTGAAGATCCATTTCACCCCAATAACCTTCCTATGTCTAGGTCTGTCAACCAGCTGCCATGTCTCATTTTTTTCAAACATCATTAGCTCCTCCTTCATTGTTGCCACCCATACGTGTGAATTCATGGCCTCTTCAATATCAGCCGGTTCAGTTTCAGCAATGTTACACCTGTTATAGATGTCACTTGGCAGCCTTGTTCCTCTCACATGTATGTCTTCTTCATCAACTTTTATTGGTTGCTCATTCTCAGCTGGAATTTCAAGTATTGTTTCTTCAACTATTTCAGCCTCCCAATTCCATGTTTTGCCTTTAGCAACTTTCACATTCCTTCCAATCATAACTTTGTTAGTTTTCAAATCAAACACTTTATAGCCATTTGATTTAGTGTTGTATCCTATCAGGATTCCTACCTCGGCCTTTTGATCAAGTTTTCTTCTTTTAATTTCTGGCTATAACACATAGTAAGGGCTACCAAAAATTCTTAAATGTTCTAAGTTTGGTTTGTAGCCATGCCAGAGTTCAAAAGGATTTTTTTCTCCCAATGATCTTGAGACCATTCGATTCAGAAGATAAGAAGTTGTGCTCACTGCCTCTGCCCAGAATTTTAGTGGCATTTTTTTCTCATAGAGAAGGCATCTTGCCATCTCCATCAAAGTTCGATTCCTCCTCTCACTTACTCCATTCTGTTGTGAAGTGTAAGGTATTGTTAACTGATATTTTATTCCCTCTTTAGCCAAGTATTCTTCAAATTTATGAGAGGTAAATTCTCCCCCATTGTCAGACCTTACTGCCTTCAAAATTTTGTTTGATTCTCTTTCAACTGCAGCTTTAAATCTCAGAAATTCAGCAAACACGTCACCTTTAGTTCTGAGAAAATAAACCCAACAAAATCTGCTAAAATCATCTACAAACAACAAGAAATACTTAGCACTATTCAAGAATTTATTATGCATTGGACCACAAACATCCGTGTGCACCAGTTGCAGTTTAGAAGTGGTTCTATATGCATTTTTATTGAACATAATCCTTGTTTGCTTCCCCAATTGGCATGCTTCACAAACATCCTTTTGTTCATGAATTTCTGGTAATCCTTCTACCAAACGCAGGTCTGCCATTTTCTTTAAGGTTGCATAATTAAAATGCTCCAACCTTTTATGCCACAACACAGAATTTACACCATCATTGATGCTCATACTTATGTGTGTAATATGCTTTTCAAGGCTGAAACTCCTATTTTTCATTTTAGCAAAGAACAATAGAGTGCCTTGATCATCTTTGATTGAGCATATGCCATTGATGAAGAATAATGAGTAGCCATCATCAAGTAATTGTCCTACACTTACAAGATTTTGTTCAATTTCTGGTACATACAACACATTCTCAAAAATTCTTGCACCTGCCAAGGTTTCAATTTCAACTTCCCCTCTGCCTTCTACACCAATGTACTGGCCAGTAGCAACCCTAACTTTGGATTTGTAATTTAAATCAAGGTTTTCGAAAATCTTCAATTCTGCAGACATATGGTTAGTGCACCCACTGTCAACAAGCCAATTTGTATTTCTTACCTCAGTTTTGTTGCAGTTTTGTTCTATCATGACTATGAACAATTGTTCATCTTTAGCTTCTGAGACATCTGCAATATATGCTTGTTTTCCAGATGCTGAGTTGGTTTTGCAAAATTTCTGAATATGCCCAAATTGTTTGCACTTTCGACATTGTGCATTCTTGAGCCAACACCATGACTCAAGATGATTGGTTTTTTTACAGTATTTGCAGGTGGGGAATTGATCTTTCTTATCCTTTCTTCTTGAATTGGAATTATTAGCAAAACTCTGATCATTTTGCCAATTTTTATTCTGCCAAATCTTCCCACTATCTCTTCTTCCTTCTTGGCATTCTTTGTAGGAATTCTGGGAACGATTGTGAACTCGTGTTTTTCCTTTGAACCCTGCAGCAAAAGCTTCTTCACTTGAACTTTCCTACTTGAATGCATGTCTCTGTTCCACAGCTTGCAGAACATTGATTAATTCCTGGAGACTCATTTTCGTAAAGTCTTTTGAATCTTCTAAAGAACAAATTTTATTCTCAAATTTTTCTGGTAACCTGACAAAGACTTTCTAGACTACCCTTGATTCTTGAACATCTTCTCCCATTAATCTCATCTGATTAACTAACTTTGAGATATTGGAAGAGAATTTCCTGATGGTTTCTGAATCTCTCATCTTTAACCCTTCGAATTGTCTTTTTAAATTCAGCACCTGCATTCTTCTTGATTTTTCATCACCATGAAATTCAACTTTTAACTTATCCCAAGTTTCTTTAGCAGTTTCACAAGCCATGATTCTTGTGAATATTTCTTCACTTACTGCATTATGGATGCAGGTAAGTGCCTTGAATCCCTTTGTTTTTGCTTCATTAAAGAACTTGATTTGAGCAATTGTAGGATTGGTATTCAACGGGTTTGGCTGCTTGTCATTCTCCACAATCTCCCATAAGTCAAAAGCCCTGAGATATATTGTCATTTTCACAGCCCAAACACCATAGTTTGTTCCTGTAAACACAGGTGATTTCATCGAAAAAGATGAGGAATCCATGTCTGACGATTTGTTGTTTATTCTTGTTGTTTGCAAGATTTTTCTTGATCAAGAAACAATGAACGAAGATAGCAATTGATAATTATTATCAATTGCGTATCACTTAAAGAACGAATCAATATGAATTTCTTGATTGAATTTCTGGAAATCTTATGTTTTTCTCACCTCCCGTTCAAAGCCAAATAACTTTGAAAAAATCCTCACGTTTTGATTCTCTCGTGTTTCTCTAAAATCCCTTTCAAAGATTAATTCTGCTCTGATACCATTTGTTGTTTATTCTTGATTCTTAAACAAGTACTGTTCAAATCAATACTTGATTATGATGTAAAAAACCTGAAGAACCGCTACTGTAGAGATCAAGATCTGCAGATAGCTTAATTTCCAGAATTGTAAAGAACAAAAGAAATTATTTTTCTTGCACTGAAAAACATGAATAAGGGAAGAATTTTCTCTTTGTTACTGTCATCCCTTTATCTTTATTTATAGGAGAAAAAAACCATTACAAAGAGTAAGAATTAGATTCAGTTACAAACTCTTCATCTATTTTAATACTTTGACTTACAACTAAAACTGCCTAACTTTACTGACCTTATTGAAATAGGACAAAAAACACTCTAAATAAAATACTTAATCAAACTAAATACTAAAGCTGAAACATAGTCTTCGATTCTTCAGCTTTTCATTTTCAGTCCACTTGTAGCCCTGGAATCACTCTCAATATTCAACATTCACTACGTAGGCCATGAAGAGCCAACCGAACTTGCCATTCTTTTATGGCTGAAAGAGCTGCGACCAAACCCACAAGCATTTATCATATCAAACCAAAGTTCAATCATTGTTGACGTCAGTCCACAGGATTATTTCTGATAAAGTCTGTGGTGGTTATGGCTACCCTTTTCTCACTTTTAAGGGGCAAGAAGCTGCCAACGCGTTGCTGTTTAATTCGAAAGAGATGGCTCAAGCTGGAAGAGGTGGGGTGTGAAAGTTGTGGATTCAAAAGGGTTGTCAAGGTCATGCGTGGATATTTAGATGGGAATGTGAATTTGTATACGAGACGAGTTTAGGGAATTACTGTGACCGACGATCTTGAGGAAATGAGGATCAAAGGGTTAAAATAGATCAACTGTGCCGTTCCAAAGTCTGACGGGACTGACAACAGTGGATCAATGCAATAGCCGCGTTTTGGGCAAGATTTGAGCAGAATCTTGATGGCGCAATCCGATGGACCAAGATTCACAATTGAAGGACACGGGGTTAGGCCAGAAATTCTTTTTTGTATTAGTTCCATGATCATATTCATACGCCGCCACTTGATTTGAAAGATTTTGCAGATGGGAAATCTTATCATACTGGATGTTGATGAGACCCAACTTTGAAAACGGGAATATTAATACTGAATATAGATATAGACTAGTCATGAAAACCATTCTCCGTGAAAAATATTTCTTTTTAGTTTTTAGTAAGAAAATCAAAATGATCATGTTTGAGAAAAAAATCAAAAATAAATTAATAAATCATACACGTATCTAACTAATAAATCATTGAAGCATAAGGGGACTGTCCAGAAATGGGTATGGTCTATGTGCAGCGCTAATTGCATTGCATTAAAGCTAGGTTTGATTCTAACAGCAAGCTACCCTTAACAAATACGGGGAGCTTCATTGGCTACCGTTCATTCTCAGGGCCATCCATCCATGGCCTCTTTATCAGATGATAGTTATTATTCACAAATTCGGGGAGCCTTCACCAACGATTATCTGTGGATTGCCCCGAATAACAAGATTGAAAAATGGCTGGACATTTTGCTGACCAGAGCCGAGGAGATGATACCCTCGCAAGCTGGAGTCTAATGTAACCAATAATATTGATTTGTTGACCTGAACGTGACAGCAGTTCGTTCTCACACCTTGCTGGGCCAACTATTCCTGTTAATGCTGGTGGCATGGGGGGGTAGAAAATAATGATAACACTGTGCTGTGTTACGCAATGGGAGTTCACCACTTGCCATATTATCATATGACAATACTTAGCGGTGGATTTGAGCTCTGGCCCGCTAGCTTTTTCGAAAGCAATCCGGTACTCAAAGCAAACCACCCTAACCTGTCAACTGGTCCAACTGTTCTAGAACATAGAAACGTTCACTTCCAGTTGATTTTCGTTGAAGAACCATGAAAAACATCAATGAGGCCTTTTCCCTTCTTTCGAAAAGGTGTCCTTGAAAACTTTACCCAACAATTTAAGAAATTTGAAGTTCTGCAGTTAAATGTCTGGCCGCAAAATTTTAAAAAACATTTGGATAGAACTGTGACGATGTGGGATCCTCCATTTCAGTTCTATGTTAAAATATTATTGAAAAAACAATGGCTAGCATATAGCAAGCTTACAAAATACATCATTACACCATGTGAGATGTGTAGTTCTCTGGCCTGCTGAGAAAATAGTATTCTAGAGTATTAAACAGCCAAATTCAGCAAATCTTCCAAATTCCAACTCAATTTCTGCTTTGAGACTCAATGTGTGTTCACGTTTCAATTTAGCACATGGGATCTAGCTTGGTGGTTGATTTTAATAGAGATTTTGCTTCCTTGAGGCGACTTGTAAAGTTGAAACCTGAAGCATTTGACTGGATTACGAAAAGTAAATGAAGGGATGTCATCATACTCTTCACGATTCAAAAGCAAAGCGAGTCAATTATTCTTGCTCTCAATGCAAGGAAAGGACTTGTGCAAATTGCACTCTGATTCTGTGTTCCCCTATTACAAAGTAAGATCAACAGAATGTAAAACGGAGGCAATCTTTTTTTATATAATATAGAAATTTCCAAATGTAGCCTTTTCACTGAAGGGGTGGTGAAATAAATCGGGTCATGTCTCCTGTAGTATGGTGCTAAACAGTGAATTGTCTGGTGCTTCATTTGTTGAAGCAGCATTCATGGCTATGAACTTGCTAGCTCTAGTTTTTATCCTACAATTCTGCCTGGTAGCTAGCCTTTATCATCCCTTAGATCCTCTAAGTCCAAATGAAATTGATCGAATAAGGCTCATTATTCAAAATTCTAGCCTTGGCAATCTTCCTAATCTAACCTTCCATTTTGTTGATCTTGAAGAACCAGAAAAACGAGACGTGCTCAAGTGGCTATCTTCGTCTGAACAAAATAAGTCCACTCCTCCTCGTCGTGCCAAGGTGGTTGTTCGAGCTAGAAGGGAGACTCGTGAGCTCATTGTTGACTTTGCCACAGGCACTATCATATCGGACCGCCTCTACTCCGGTCATGGATACCCTCCTCTCACTTTTATTGAGCTTTTCCGAGCTAGCAAATTGCCACTGAAGTATCCCAAATTCATTGAGTCGATTATGAAAAGGGGCTTAAATTCTTCCCAAGTTTCTTGCGTCCCATTCACCGTTGGTTGGTATGGTCAAAATGTCACCAAACGAGCACTCAGAATTGCATGCTTTTACCGAGGACGATCAGTTAATGTGTTTGCGAGGCCTGTCGAGGGAATAAGTATGCTAGTTGATGTTGATTCCATGCAAATTACTATGTATACTGATAGACTCAAGGCCCCTCTACCTAAGGCTGAAGGAACAGATTTCCGATCAAAGAAGCAGCCTAAATCCATCGCATACAATGTATCGGATAGCGGGTTTTCCGTTGATGGTCACAGGGTCAGATGGGCAAACTGGGATTTTCATGTGGCATTCGATGCTCGGGCAGGAATTACTATATCGACAGCCTCGATATTTGATGCACAAGTAAAGAAATTCCGTCGAGTACTATACAAAGGTCATGTATCGGAGACGTTTGTTCCATACATGGATCCGACTAATGATTGGTATTTTAGGACTTTCATGGACATAGGAGAATTCGGGTTCGGCCGATCTGCCGACACCCTCCAGCCACTAGTCGACTGCCCAGCTAATGCCTTTTATTTAGATGGATACGTGACTGGTGCGGATGGGAAGGCACAGAAAATGCCTCATGTCATCTGCATCTTCGAGAGATACAGCGGTGATGTAGCATGGAGACATACAGAGATTAATGTTCCCGGAAAAGTGGTAAGTCCCTCGTCCGGCAAATATTTTGTGTCGGTGGACTTCCTGGAATCGTGGTTGTAAGTAAATTGTTTTTGCAGATAAGAAGTGGGGAGCCGGAGATCAGTTTAGTGGTCAGGATGGTGGCGACTGTGGGAAATTATGATTATGTTCTTGATTGGGAGTTCAAGAAAAGTGGCAGCATCAAAGTTGGGGTAAGCTTCTACATATATTTTTGACCTTTCAATGTGTGCATCTTGACTGTGGAAAGGACACAGTACCAGATCTCACCTCTCTGCTTTCTGTGAAGACACAGTTGAGTATTGAGTTGCTGAATAATTAACCCAAAACTTTTACCTTCTTTTTATTTTTTATTAGAATGTATTTTAAGCATTATACTAATTCTACTTATACACTATTTGATAGAGCAGTTATTTTTAGAATATCATATTATTTTTTAAAATTAAATTAGTATTTTTATTTCATGAGATAATGATGTCAAAAATATAATAAATATACTTCTTTTTTTAACACAATCTCAATAGTAGATTTTGATTTAATTAAGTGTTGGTCTCTTTTGCACGATTAACAATTCTTAAAATCCAAATTAAAACCTCTTCGGCTTTGGCTTATGTAGGTGGACCTGACAGGAATACTAGAGATGAAGGCCACCTCGTACACAAACAACTACCAAATAACGGAAGAGGTCTACGGTACCTTGGTGACGGAGAACGCCATTGCCGTTAACCATGATCACTTCCTCACGTACTACCTCGACCTTGACGTTGACGGCGACGGCAACTCATTCGTCAAAGCAAAACAGCAAACGGCAAGAGTACCAGCGTTTCACGCCCACTCCCCGAGAAAAAGTTACTGGACGGTCGTCAGGGAAACTGCCAAAACTGAAGCCGAGGCACGGATTCATCTCGGCTTGGAGCCAGCTGACCTATTAATTGCGAATCCAAATAAGAAGACAAGACTTGGAAATCAAGTGGGCTACCGGCTAATTACTGGACAGCCAGTTAACTCACTACTGTCTGATGATGATTATCCACAAATTAGGAATGCTTATACAAAATATCAGGTGTGGGTGACTGCCTATAACAAGTCAGAGAGGTGGGCTGGTGGGTTTTATGCTGATAGAAACAGAGGAGAAGAGGGATTAGCTGTTTGGACCAGCAGGTAATTTTTGTGACATGCTTTTTTATATTTTCCTTGATAAACGAATTGACAATGTTACTTACCGATGCAGTATGATAATAATTAGTTTTTAAAGTTTTTTTTTATTTATAGTTTTTTTATTTTTTAAAACTTATTCTTATAAAACATTGAAATATTCATATATAAATAAACTTATACTATAATTTTAAGAACAAATAATAATTGTAACCATCTTTATAGATTTTTGTTTAAACTTTGGAATTTAAGCTCTTCTGATGGAATTCCAGAAGATCTGCACTGGAATCCAGTCCTTTATTGAGAGCTTCACTTTGGAGAAGTCATCTTGAATGATGATCGACATGTTTCTTTTTTTTTCCTGTGGCTAATCAATTATCGTGCGAGTGCGACAGTGGAAAACGTTAATGAATGATGATTCAAAGAGATGTTTTTTAATGTGCAGGAATAGAGTGATTGAGAACAAAGACATTGTTCTATGGTACATCGTAGGATTCCACCACATACCATACCAGGAAGATTTTCCAGTGATGCCCACACTTCATGGTGGATTTGAGCTTCGACCTGCAAACTTTTTTGAAAGCAACCCATTGCTCAGGCAGGAGTAACTTATGCTAAGCGAACCCTTAATGTGCTAAAGAATTCCTGGCTTGTCCCCTTGTTAACAATAGCAAATTCCAATGTCGTCCAAAAACCTAAGAGAAAGAAAGAAAGAAAATTTAGCATGGTTGTATTCTTGAACTCGAAACATTATTCAAATGGACTTCGTATTGATTCCTTATATTCACATCTTTTGTTTTGGATATCTTCATGATCGGCAGTGTTTGTTAAGAGAATTTCGGTGATAATCGACGACATTTGCATATTGAGCTGATAATTTTCCGTGGAGATTTGACCATCATTTTCCAGCCTACAAATTAACTGCGCGATACAGTTCGTTTTTATTTCTGTATTTAGTTTTGTGGTCTTTCTTCTGCCAACGCAGCACGTAGAGGTTGACTTCCCGTAAGGACTGCAGATTACTTGAGTAATTACACATTTACAGTGTTGCAGGTGTCAATGGCCACCGTTAATGGCTAAGGAATGCACCATTGAAATCCAAAGTAGATGCTCACAGCTTTGGTAGAATATACTGAAGTTTTATGTTGCTTAAAACATGTAGATTGGGTAGAGGAAGAGGCAGAAGATCGATCTTATCCTCTTGGACTGGGTTCTAAGCTGAATGATTTCTAGGAAGCTAGAGACAGGGTTAGGATGCGGTCCTGAAGTATCGGACGATTTCAAGAGATTCTAGAGCATGGCCTAAGCAGGATTATTTTGTTAGAAAAGAGATTTGAAGTTGGCCATTTTTTTAAAAAAGTGAGGGGGGAGAAGAATTATTTTGTTAGAAACCATATGATTTCTAGCATAACATTGAAACGTTCTAGCTCATCGAGCAGAGCTCTTGCAAGCTCTCTTGTTTTCGACAAGGGACTGCCCATAGCAAAGCCCCGCAACACAAATACAACAACATGCAAGCATTAAAGTGGAGACAAATTTATATGGCATTTCGAGAAACATGAAAGAAAATAGACTATGGTTTGGCGGTGCAGTTCGGCCAACGTACAGGCTTGGGAGGCAACACCTTGAGCACCGGATTGCGTTCAAAGAAATTAGTTGGCCGGAGCTCGAATCCAGCACTCAATGTTGGCATCACAGGAAAATCTTCTTGGCAAGGGGAATGGTGATACCCTACGACATGCCACAATACTATGTCCTCGTTTTCAATCTTTCTGTCCCTGCACATCCAAAAACCGAAGATCGGAATAAATTCAAGTTAATCAGAGACATGATCTCTACTGTTTAAGATTAGCGATGGAGAACCTGAGGGTCCAAACAGCTAAAGTGTCCTGTCCTTGGCTCTGATCAACATACTTTCCTCCTGCCCATACTTCAGACTTGTTATATGGGGTGACCCACACATTATACTTCGAGAAGGCTCCGCGAATTTGTGGATAGTCATCCTCTAGCAGAAGGGAGTGCGTAGCTGTCCCTGGTATCAAACGATAGCCATGGTGGTTTCCAGGTTTAGTTTTCTTATTTGGATTCACAATTACCAGGTCAGATGGAGTCATCCCTGAGCGAATTTTCGCCTCCGATTCAGTCTTGGCTGTCTCACTAACAACAGTCCAATAACTCTTCCTTGGCGAGACCTCATCATTCACATGTTTGGCTACCAAATTTTGCTTAACAAAAGAGTTGGCAACACCATCAATGTCAAGATCAAGGCGGTAAGTCAGGAAATGATCATGGTTTAAGCCGATTGTGTTGTCTCCTAACAATGTACCGTAAACTTCTTCATTTATCTGATCCACATTAGTGAATGTTGTTGACTTCACTTCAAGAACTCCACTTAAACCAACCTGTTGAGGCATAGAATGTGTTGCAAGCTTGAGGATATGATCAAAGATTAATTATAAAGCCAGACCATTGTCTACACTTCACCTGAGCTTTGATAGAACCACTTGGCTTGAATTCCCAGTCTATTATATGATCGTAGTTACCGATCGTGGCAACCATCCTCACTACTAGGCTCACCTCGGGCCTAGCCTCAGTGATCTGAGAATAACGCAAACATTTTTCAATCCTATATATATATATATATATATATATATAGCTGAATGAAATCGAAATCAATGGCTCTAAAATATAACGTCAGAAGAATGTTTACCACTCGGTTCGGAATCCCCAACTCGGTATGTCGCCACATGATATCTCCAGCGTGCCTTTCGAATATGCAAAAAGCATTCGATACTTTCACCGTTGAGCCGTCATGTGCTGCATAGTAGCCGTCCATGAATACTGCATTATTTGGACAATCGGCCAGGGGCACTAATGAAGCAGCGTTTTGACCAAACCCGAATTCTCCACAATCAAAAAATGTTTTGTAGTAATACTCCTCGGTAGGATCCATGTACGGGACAAAGAGTTCAGATATGTGTCCTCGGTACAGCACGCTGCGATAGGTGTGCTTTTCTGGATCGTAAATTGATGCTAGAGATATAATTGGTCCAACTCGGACATCAAATGCCAGATGAAACTCCCAGTTGACCCATCTGATTGGGATCAAATTTGTAGTTAGTTGTTTGTTAAGCTTTTGAAAAATAAATTAAAATAAAAGGAATGACAAATAATTATTTATCGGATCAAGAAACTCCACGGTCAGCTTCTTGTTTTGTTTTACATTACACAGTAGGGCAATGTTCGATTAACAAAACCCGAAAAATTCCTAAAGCTCAGCTGGTGTGCCGCGGAGGCAGCCTCCGCCAATTGGGTCTACAGTACGCGAAAAAAAAGAAGCTCGTTTGCATAAATGATAACAGTTCGATCACCTTTTTTTCCCATTGAAATACCAAAAATAAAGTCCTTTTCTACTTTTTCACACAAGAATTAGTAGAAAAGGTGTTTCTAGCTGCGACATGTGGAGAGACTAACATTTCAGAAGAGAAAAGAAGAAGAAGAAGAAGGGGATATTATCTTTATTATATGATTTTTATTCTATTTTGAGAAGTGAATTATTGATGTGATCATCAAGTCCATTACTTTTCATTTTGTAAAATTAATCGACAAATTACACCTTAATATAAGGATATCTTGGTCTATTGCGATTCCTAAACATTAAAATTATATATAGTATTAAAAAACTTATTAACTTTTTATTAAAAAAAAAACGAACCTGGAAATAAGAACCCTAGCCTACCGTGGATGGTAAATTGAAAGTTCAATATTTGAATGTTACAAAAATAGAAATTCAATTGAGGAGGGCGACAAAACAAGCCATAGCCCGCTCTCCCTTTCCATAAAAAGAAACAAGAGATAAGAGGTGAGGTGTAACCATTCACGTGATAAAATAGGTTACTTCTCGCAATATTGTGATTCAAATTAAATTTTAAAAAACAAATTCTAAGAAAATAACATTTTGATTATGTGTTACATGGGCTAGAATAATTAAGGACACAAGGCCAAATAAGCTAAGGAATTACTTAGTTGTTAAGAGGTATTTTAGATCAACTGTCAAGTAATTTATTATTTATAAAATAATGAGTCAGTTTTTCAGCTATAGGGTATTAAAAGTCAATTAAAAAGTCAGTTAATTATCGTTAATTACAAGTATGTAAAATACCTATAAAAATAAAAAAATATTCAATTTTTTAGTCCCAATTTTGCCGTGTGCACCAAGGAGGGTTCCTGCCTCCTCAAATTGTCAGAATTCACTCAAATCAATCCCTTATTTTTAACAAATAACTCTTTGGTTTTGTCATAAAACTGATCTACCAAATCAAATTTAAAAACCCTATATTTAACTCGTCATGACACTACAAGAAAAAGAGGTCGTTTGCAACCGAAAAAAATCCGTTGCAAAAATTGGAGCAGATTAGCAATGGAATATGTTTAGCAACGGATTTTCTGTTGCAAAACATATTCTGAAAAAAAAAAAAAAAAGTGGATTGCAACAGATTCACCGTTGCAAATTTAATTTGCAACGGAAATTCTGTTGCAATTTAAAATCATTTGCAACGGATTGTCCGTTGCAAATTTAAATTGCAACGGATTATCGGTTGCAAATGTTGTAATGGAAAAATAATATAAATTAATAGATAACATCGATTTGTGCACTGCCTTTTTAAACTTAATTAAAACGCTTTCTTCATCACTCTCTCCCGTTTGTTCTCATTTCATTTTGCACAAAATATATACTGAACTCTCCCCTCAAACAGTGTTGTGAACAGTAAATCAAAGTTTAATTCTGGCTAAGCTTTGCGATCTACTCCTTGCCGGCGTCGATATTCAGTTACCCACAAGACCCATCACAACGACAACGAAGATCTGCTTGCTCTGGTGCATGGTACGGTAAGTATTTCCATGTTCCTTGCATTTCATTTCCAGCATTGTGGGTAACTGAGTACAAGGGAGACGACTCATTTCTATTTGATATGTGGTGAATTTTTTAGGGGCTTAGGGAGATTGGGTGGGGGTGGTGCTGTGGAGAAAAGAGAGAATAGATGACCTTGTCGATGGTTGAGAGGAGGAGGTGGCCGGAGGAAGAAGCCATGGTGATAGGTTGGTGATAAACAACCAGAGGTTACTCGATTATTTAAACTTAAAAATGCATTTTACAGAATGAGTTCTTGAAAGAATCACTATCTCTGAAGAACCGCTTTGCTTGAGATGGAAGAATTTTACGTAAAGAACACAAATGGAATTTTAAGTAAAATATTTATTTATAATTAATTAATAAATAAATAAATTTAAAATTTATTAACAAAATTAATTATCATTTGCAACGGAATTTCCGTTGCAATTTGCAACGGCAATTCTGTTGCAAAGTTTGAATTTGCAACGGAACATCTGTTGCAATTTGCAACGGATTTGCCGTTGCAAATCCAATGCAAATGAATTTGCTATCACAAAATTGCAACGGAATACTTCCGTTGCAAAATCCATTGCTAATTAATATTAGCAACGGATGTCTTTGTTGTTTGCAACGGATCAGTCCGTTGCAAACAACCCCTTTTTATTGTAGTGTGAATCATAAATTCCAAATTAAAATAGTGTGAGTGCTATTTCAGTCTGATATAGTCCATTTAGTGGGTTTGAATAAAACATGGGGTAAAAATATATATGACCAAAACAAATATAATATGAAAATAAATATTATAGGGTTGACTGAATAATTAGTGCAATCTTATCACGTCAGTTTGATTAAAAACAAACATGATTGGCCACTTATCACGTCAGTTCGATTGAAAATTAGACGACATCTAATTATACTTTAATCTTTTAAAGCATTGTATTCTCACGAGGACCACGAGATGTATTCTCATGAGGACCACGAGAGGAGAGTTGCGACTTTGCAATCCCTAGACGACTAGAAGTTCGAGGAACAGCTAGCAGCACATCACTGCAAAATTATACGATATCACGTGCATACTTTGTCTTTCAAGGGCGTATCTCGTGGACGAGAGTATCTGTATCTCTATGATACTGTGCTTAATTTTTAAAGTATTTTTTATTTGATAGAAGAACTAAAATAGTATTTTTTTTATTTTTTAATAAAAACAATCTAAAAATAATAATTTAAAATAAAGAAATGCTTTTAAAATACACAAACAAACAGTAAAGAGCAATTAAAAAAGAAGAAGGAAGGTTCAGCGTTTGGAGAGATGACATGTGAGTATTGATCTCAAATCTATGGTTTTCTTCTTCACAATCAAGAGGACATGTGTATCGTTCCCCAAACCAACGTGGATGGTGAGTTCTCTGGTTTGATCATGCGGGTTGACTTGGGACGATAGACCATCCATTTCTCGTCCCAGCTGCTCTAGATTTTAATAAGCGCATATTGTTGTTATATATATATATATATATATATATATATATATATATATATATAAAAAAAAAAAAAATTTCTTCAGTTTTTAAGACTTATTTTTAATATAAATATAACAAAGCAATCTAAAATATTATAAAAAGATAATTCAAAATAAAAATTCATTTTTTTCTCAAAAATAATTTTGAAACAAAAACAGTCGTCCTCCAAAATACCTCCTGAGCTATAATTCCAAAGCGTGCATTCGGCTGTGGACTGTTGATTGAAAGTTACTTGAGGATTAGCTAAACGAGGAAAGAACCTACGGTATACTGGTCAATCTAATAGAATTGGAGGTGTTTTCCTCCCGTCACAAAAATTATCAGCTAAAATAATTTCTTTTTTGAGAAAGAAAAAAAAAAACAATATCAGCTAACGTATGTTTTGTTACTGTAAGAGAAAAATCCAGTGTTTTTTTTTCCAGTGGTCATGTGTATCAGTGTTCCAGTGCTTCTATATATGTCTTCCTCATTGTCGTTGTCTACCATTTAAGGGCTAAGGAGAAAGAACATTTCCCATTTCTGATCCATATTTTTCACATACGTTGACAGTCTGGATCGACCTCGAGTTTACCAAAAAAATTCCAATAGTTTTGTTTAACATGATGAGGTTGCATAAGGAAAATCAACAATAATTAATTGGCAATAATATTAGTATAAAATTTGATATAGAGATTTAGTAAAAACGCACACTAATCACAGCTTATAAGTCCGAAGATGGGCTTGGGGTAATTAGTTCATTTCGACTAGGCTCCTGTATATACCTTGCAGCTTGACCTACGCTGATCCTTATAGTGTAGCCTTTTAAAATAATGGTTTGATTTGATTTCATTAATCTAAATATATAGTATTAGTTTGGCATTTGAGTATTTTCAAGCATAGAATGTGTGAATCGTTACTAAATTCCTTAATTGAATGAGATCTGAATATTAAAAACTGCATTCTCAAATTTGTTTTGTAACCCTAATTTTTAAAACCTGAACGTAATCTTCATATTTTACGTCATATATATACCATGGCCTGATCATTAGCTTAAGTTGCTTTTACCTCCGAATATTCATTATAGCTAGAAGGAAAAATAATTACAAGAAAAGTATCAAGATGAGTGAAATAATGATGAAAAGAAGAAGAGAAACATATGAACAAAGAGAAAAACCTGATAGTATGGCCATCAATCTGGAAGCCTGGCCCGTTCGTTTGCACGATGGCCGCACCGTTGATACGGGGACCAAAAGGAGGTTTCTGCTCGGAAAACCTGTAGTCAGTTCCATCAGCTTTCGGCACCGGAATCTTGAACGTGTCGCTGTACTCGACAATCTCCATTTTATCAAGATCGACAACTATTTGTATACCTTCTATTGGTCTCAGGTACAGATTAACGGTGTCCTTGTTATAATAACATTGAACCTTTACCACCCTTTTAGTTCTCTCAGCTCCTCCAAACCACCCCACTGTAAATGTAGAACAAACAGCATATGAAACGTTAAGGTCTCTCTTTTTAGCTGATTCTATGAAGGGACCGTATGTTAATGGCAGCTGGATCGCAGCTACCTGCTCGTCAGCCGTAAGTAAAGGGTAGCCAGGTCCCTTGTAAACTTCATCGGATACAATGATACGTTTCGATAAGTCAACGATAATTTCATGGGTTTGTTCATTTACTCGAGTAAAGACTAGGGCCCGGCGAGGAATTAGGGTTTCGGTGCTGGGTTTCGATAGCCATGAAAGAACAGTTGGTTTCTCTGGCTCATCTAATCCCACATAATGGAATGATATGCTGTTGTTTGAGCTAGGGTTGTATGATTTCTTGACAATGGTTTGGACAAAGGTCAGCTCTTTTGGGGACAGAGGGTCGAGTGGGTGGTGCGCGCCCTTGTAGCAAGAGACAGGCGAGATAGTAAAGATAGAGAAGAGTAACATGAACACCATTTTCAATGTTGAAGCCATGGCTATGAAGGAACTCTGCTGCTTCTTCATCCTTAAATAGTCATTTTACTCTGCAACTTGTCTTGTAACCCTAATTTTGGACGTTTTACTTTTCATCGCAGTTGTCAAATTCGAATCATCTTGGCTGACGTGTTACCCCGCCTAACTATGTTGAATTTATGATTATGGGACTGGTTAATGATTTAATCAATCCAGCTACCAAATTAATGAGTTTGTACGTGTGTCGAGTTTATAATTATGGGACTGGTTAATGATTTAATTAATCTTCCAAGTTCAAAAGATTCAATTAAAACCCTAATCTCGATAATTGGGTCAAGCCAGTCACTGTTAGAATCAAAGTTGTCAATACCGTTCCGGTCGTCGTTCCGGTTTTTCGATTGGAACGGAACGTTCTGGTTTCGGAGCGTTCCGGCGTGCCGTTTCGGTGTCGTACTGTTCATATATAATTAATTATATATATGAAAAAAAATAAAATATTAATTTAACAAGCATAATTAAAATTTGAATTCTTTTTTATTTTAAATATTTTGATGTTTTTAAATTATTTTGATGTATAGATGTCAAAAATAATTTTTAAAAAATAAAAAAAATAGATTTTAAACCCGGAACGGAACCAGGGCGTTCCGGCCAGAATTTGGCCAGAATTTCCGGATCGGACCGGAATTAAAACCGAGACAAAAACGACGTCGTTTTGTCCCGGTTTGTTGAACAGAACGGAATTAACTATGGTTAGAATATTGAGTGTAAACTTAATTGACTGTTTAAAATGTGTTTAAGTTGTTTTTGAAAGGTTTTTTATTTTTTAAAAATTATTTTTGATATTAGTATATTAAAATAATTTAAAAATATATAAAAAAATAATTTTATATAAAAAAAAATATTTAAAGCACAGTGTGAAACATTTATAGTAGAAAGGATGAGGCTCGATAATAAAGGGGTGATCGACAATTGTAATCTTGGTGGAAAGGGTCAAAATATATATCATGAAAAAAACTAAGGACTAATCACCTCGGAATTTTAAAATATGCGCTAATTCCATATATTCAAGTAGAAATCTCTGGAGAAATCTGCTTGGACCACTGGTACGCGTGTGATACACTCTCCTCCTAGTTACTTTTCCGGATTGGATTGGATAGCGCGCGCTCATCACGCGCCTAAGATCAAATTGATTGGGGGTTTTCTTTCTTTGACGTTTTGGGAGCTGCTGTGAGACAGAGGTTGAAGGTCTGGGCTTCAATGTGTTGGTCGGGTAGTTGGGCGACACGGCGGTAGTCTATGGTTGTTCGAGTCTGGTTTCTGTCGTGAGTGGCAGTGACATCGAGGAAGGTAGAGGCTGAGGTCGGAGCTGTCGTGGGTGGCAGTGACGATGAGGAAGCTGTTCGTGGTGGTGGTGCGTTGATGCCACCGTTGGTGACAGTGGTGATCACGGATGGAGTCAGTAGACAGGTATCTGTCGGTGGAAGGCTGTTTTGGGTCGGACTTGGAGATGGGCCTCGTTTGGTGGTCGGTTTCGATTTCGTTCATGGTGGTGGTATGGGATTACAATCTCAAAAAAAAAAACAGAGAATAAAAGGTAGTTTTGATCATGGTTTTTACAAGCTGCTAAGATAAACGATGAATTGCAAGAGAAATTGTGACAGTAAAAGAAATTTATGCATCTTAGGCCTTTCTTCTCCTCTTCTTGCCACTAAATTCTTTTGTTCCACTCTGTCCTTTTCTCCTGAGTTTTCTTTCTGCGTGGTCCTCTCTTCACCAATCTCTCTCTCTTCTCCCTTCCATGCGTCCTTATCTCTGCCTATTTTTCTAGGCGGGTAGCAATCCGGAATTAAATTTCTAGTATTTTAATCATTTTAAGATATTAAGAATAATTTTAAAAAAATCAAATAAAAATATTATTTTAATATATTTAAAAATAAAAAACATTTTAAAAATAAAGTTAGTTGGTGGTCTAGAGGGGCTAATTGATCGAGTGGATGAGCATGTTTGGCACTGAATTGATGGTGGATTTAAGAGTTAAAGTTTGATTTTTTGTACCATATTATTATTATTATTATTTGTACCATGTAAAAGAGTAGTTTTATTATTATTATTATTATTATTCGTGGAGATGGATCAGATTTTGAAAGCTAAATCTTGAATTGAAAGGATAATTGTTAATCGTGAAGGGAGGTTGATTGACTGAGCATGTTTCAAATGAAATTTGTAATGATTTCTTAGACTCATGTTGTGCTCGCAGCCAACATCTCATAACTTATTTATGAGTTATTGTTCAAAATCATTTAAAATAAAAATAAAAGTAATATTTATGGTTTCATTACATGTTTTATCTAAGAAAAACTTAGGAGTTATTCCAGAATATTTATGATTTTATTGCATGTTTTTCTACTAGGTTTGTTCAATATCGACTCATAGATTTACACTATAAGAGATGAACTCGATATAAAATATATGATTTTCTCTTAAATTTCCAAAAAACAAAAAATCCTTATTTCAAAAATATATATAAAAAAATTTGTTTCATGTATACAACTAAAATATACAACTTTTCCAGATATATTTTCATAAAAAAAAAAAAAAAATCTTTTCCCACGTTTAAAGATACAAAAATAGATAGTATAACAAATCTATAATTACCCGTTAGGTTTAGCTTAAATGTCATGAGATATACTAAAACTGATTCGGGGATTAACCATGTTACCACCATTAATAATAGTGCAACGTTCACTGCACTTAAAATGAGAGCAATTTTTATAATGGCATGTTGCCACTTGGGACATCTGTCCGCTGGTTATTAAAAATCGTAGGTGGTAATCACATTGACCATAAAAACAACCTCGTCATATTTGCATCTCCTTCAAACTCATTGAATTATCAAGTTGACTGAGAGAGAGAAAAAATCATCTCACGTATTATATTAAAGTCAAAATCCGAGACGCCTCCATTTCTTGCTTGCTATATTTTACTTTTTCAATACTGAATAACATATTTCTAGACACAAATCGCTATAGATTTCAATAATGAAATTATATTTTTGTCTCTCAGCCCATAGATTCTAACCCTCGATGATTATTGAGTATTTTGGATATTTTCAGGGAGCTGTGTGGCATTTGTATATTATTTGGGGGATGTTCTAGTTTTTTTCAAAAATATTTTGTATGGTTAAACTACTTATTTACCCCTATGTGTTGACAAGAAGACGAAGATTGGTCGGGGTATTTACAATTTTTTATCTGATTTGAAATGGTTAAATATCGATCTTGCCCTCGGGTGGGGCACACACAAGGTGCTGGAGTCGATTGTGGTTTAGGTTTTTCATGTTTTATGCACAATAAAAATACTTAAATACCCTAAAAACAAAGGCCTGATGTTGGGGCATGGTGGTGCTTTCATGCCCGGTTTTTTCATTATCACTAGGTCTAGAGTTGTTTTGGTTACTTTTTTATATATTATCTTTTCTCTAGGTTACTGCAAGCGCGTCTTCCGAACACGCCATCAATTTTCATGTGTACGCATCATTCAAGCGACGCATGTGGTGTCTATTGGTGGTTGAAAATGTTCGGGTGCGCTGTCATGCTCTCTTCCTCCTAGTGGTGCGTGTGTCGTTGTATGGATGGTGAAGGATCATTGGTGGTAGGTTTTACGATTCAGGTGTCTGAATCTTCTTGTTTTATTAATGACGGTGATGATTTTATGTTGGTGATTTCGTTGAAATATATTAAACAAATAAATTTGTATTGAATTTTGCCTAAATTTATAGTATAATAAAAAATCTTATTGTATTTTTGTTGTGTTGAAAAGTTAGTTATTCATTAAAACAAGAGGTGTACTCAATTTATCGTTTTACATCTTCTCAGATTTTCTAAATATTCATTGTATTTTGTCAGTGATTGAATTGGTGCAAATCCTGACACGTGACAACTTGACTTCTCTCATTTGTGACAACTTGACTACTCTCATTCCCCTCCTTCCAATTCTCTTGCTTTCTATCATAAACCCATTAACTTTTCTTTATTTTTTTTTATTTGTTATAAGACCACTTCAACTTAACTAATCAAATTGTGCAGAATCAGATTATCAGCTGACACGTGTTTCTAGTTTAAGGAACCGTGTAACTGGTGTCGTTTCTGCTGAAAAACAAATCACAAATATTTTTTTCTGAAGTTTCTTTCTTTTTACTAGGCTCCAAGGCTGGCCTCAAGAGCTTGAGATCCATTACGAACCTCGCTTAGGCTTAAGATCCACAACGATTGATTGGGTGGGGTCGAACCTGGTCCAGGAAAACTAGATCGAGCCTGACCCAGGCTCGAGCCTCACCTCGCCTAGCCTTTGAATTTGAACAGGCTCAGCTGTCTCGTTCTTGCTTCCAGAATGAACAAGGTTTTGTGCAGCAGCCAGTAGCAACCTTGATCGTGATGCTAGTTATTGAGTTTTTCAAAATCAGTATAGTAAATTAAAAATATTATCTGATTTAAAAAATAGAGAGATAATATAATTTGTGTATGTTATGGTTAAACAATATAGTATTTATAAACTATAGTTATTCATAACATTGACATTTAAAAAAGAGCTATAAATTGGATAGAGGAAAGGGGTGGGGGGGGGAGAAAACATTAAAGACATGTTGAAATTTTGATTGCAGCACTAAATAAATCTAACGAAACCAAAATAAAACACCAACGAACCAAATGAGACATACTTATAAAAAAAAAGAAGTGAATCACTTATCATAATATCATTATTATTTTATTTAGAAAATGAACTATTTATTTTTGTTATTTAGTTATTGTAGGTATTTTCACAACTTATATTTTGTTTGTTGTGTTTAATTTAAATTAAATTATAAAATAAACTAATCCTAATACAGTGAATTCGATAATTCAGGTATCTGATTTTTTTTGTTTTTTTAATGACAATAATAGTTTTATAATAATGATTTTATTGAATTATAATAAACAACCAACTCTATTTGAAATGCAATACCAAACCGCGAATGAAATCTTATTGTTTATCACGCGTTAGCAGTCTACAAGGATAATCGAGGAACCAGTCTATTGTTCTGTACAAACGATTCTTGAGATTTTCTTACTTGATTGAGTGACTTCAAGCTTGCCGAGAATAATAATAATTCTTTCCAAAGCAAGACGTGGGTGGATTCATCATCACCAATTCACCACTCCAGATTCCATGGCTCCTTGAATTCATATAGTCACAGTCGATCGGCTGCCATGAACACATTCCACCAATGTTCTTCAAGCGACCTGAGGGCACATCATGCTGATGCGAGAATTACCTGTGCTGGGCCCCACGTGAGGGGGGGTTAAGAGATGAGTTGAGAGGCTGACACCTGGCAAAAGAGGCATGATGATATAGAGGTAACTGGTGAACTCAATAGTGCAAGAGGGGTTGTTTTTCGTTTTTATCATGGCGGGGTTGAAATTTTGTATGCTGCTGCTGGAGTTGTGGATTGCTGTTCTTCGATCGGTGGTGATTATGAGTGCGACTGGCACGGCACGCCCTCCATCTTTTGAAGCAAGAGAATAATATGATGGCTCCATCAGCACGCCCTCCTCTCTCTCTCTCTCTCCCCAACCAAGATTTTCACCCATTTTCGAAGAAAAGATTATAGCCAGAATTTTCTGTAATTATCACTCCTTACTAATCATATCTCTTACCCTTTTCCCCGACCTTTTCTTGTCCATTTTCTTCTAAATGACCTGTTTTTTTATTGTGGTTAAAGTTATTTTTTAAAATGATTTCATTTATAAATATATCAAAATAATTATTTTTTTATTTTTTAAATTATATTTTATAGCAATACATGAAAATAATATAAAAATAGTAAAAAAATAATTTAAAATCAAAAATAAAAATAAATTTTAATTCTTTTTCAAAATATTTTTGAATGTAGGGCTAAACATCCCTAAAATCCAAGATGCATGGTGTATGGTGTTTTTTAGGCATATAATAATAAAGAAATTAATATGATAATTAAAATATACATAGCATGGAGAAATAAAAATTGATCATGTTATGAGAAAATCATGAAAATAATTATCTTAATTTTTTTATTTCAAGCATTGCAATTTTGAAGATAATATATATGTGTTGTAATTGTTACAGCTTGTTCACGCAATCAATCATATAGTAGCGCGCACACTGCAAGCTATATTATTTCTTGTGACATATAAAAAAAACTATGCAGTGATTGATTTAATACAACTCAATTAATCTGGTAGGTTTACAAACAACTAAATAACTATTAGTAACAAAATATAACTAAAAAATTCAAGATGATATATTTTTAAAAATACCGAGATTTCAAGGGATTGTAATAATCCTATAAAAAAATTATGAGTGCCATGCCAATCTATGTTAGTCTACCAGACTTGTAACTTGGATCATAAAATTAGAATAACTCTATAAAAGCAAATTGAAAACAAAAATATGAACTTCGATGATTGATTACTCCAATATTCAAGGATGATTTTTTTTAATTAATTTAAAAAACATGTAAAAAAAAACATGAGTTAACCTGGATTAACTAGCCAAATTGTGACCTAAGTCATTGAATGGAGATACACTCATTCAAAATAAATCATAAAATCTATTTTTTAATTAATTCATTTTTGAAGGATAATGTTAGAAAAAAATTGAAATAAATACTTAAGAAAAAAATCAAGTTAATTGGTTTAACCCTTAAACTTTAGTTCATGAGATTATGAAAAATTAATAGAAAATAAATTATTAAGTATTGATATGCAGCTGCATTCAATCGAGTGGAAGACATGCAGCTGCAAACAACAAACAGATGCATCTCCAATATGCAGAGGTTCAAGCAAGTTGTAAAGTCCAGAACAAGCTCTCCAGTTCAATCAACTTCTATCCAATGTAAACAGAGTCATGCAATCAGCATGCGTATGTGAAGAAGTTAGAAGTTGTTAAATAACTAAATCAGTTAGATGTAACTGATAAAAGAAGACTGTTAAAACTGTTAAAACAGTTATTAAGTTAGTTATTATCAATTTAGTCCATGTCTATAAATAGACATTGTAATAGCTAGTTTAATTAATTCATTCAATTCAATTGAGGTGATATTCATTCATCTTCCAGATTTCTTTTCGGCTTTGTTATTTTGTTATGGTATCAGAGCATTTCTCTTTGAAAAGTTAGAAGTTGTTAAATAACTAAATCAGTTAGATGTAACTGATAAAAGAAGACTGTTAAAACTGTTAAAACAGTTATTAAGTTAGTTATTATCAATTTAGTCCATGTCTATAAATAGACATTGTAATAGCTAGTTTAATTAATTCATTCAATTCAATTGAGGTGATATTCATTCATCTTCCAGATTTCTTTTCGGCTTTGTTATTTTGTTATGGTATCAGAGCATTTCTCTTTGAAAAGTTCATAATCAGTTCATCTTCTTCTATTCAACAATGGCCGAAAACATCAATCATCTGTCAGAAATGGATTCTTCCAATCCTTTCTATCTTCATCATGGTGACAGCCCTGGAGCCATGATAGTTTCAAAACCACTCAATGGAGACAATTACAATTCATGGAAGAGAGCAATGATGATGTCCCTGTCAGCCAAGAACAAACTCAGTTTTGTTAATGGAACCTTACCAAAACCAGCAAATCTCCATGATTTTCAAGGTTTGGCTTGGACTAGGTGCAACAACATGGTGCTTTCTTGGTTGCTTAATTCTGTTTCAACAGAAATTGCTAATAGCATCATCTACATTGATGATGCTGCTGAGATTTGGAATGACCTTCAAGATCGATTCTCTCAACACAATGGGCCACGAATTTTTCAGCTTCAGAAATCCATCTCCTGTTTGACACAGGAGAACAATTCTGTAAGTTCTTACTTTACTGCCATGAAGGGATTATGGGATGAATTGGCAAATCATCAACAAATCCCTACTTGTACATGTGGAGCATTGAAGACTATAATGTCTTATCACCATCAACAACATGTTTACCAGTTTTTAATGGGGTTAAATGAAAGTTTTTCACATATTCGAGGACAAATTTTGTTGATTGATCCACTGCCACCAATCAACAAAGTTTTCTCACTGGTAGTACAAGAAGAAAGGCAGAGGTCCATTTCATCATCAAGTTTTTCTTTTAATCCAAATACAACTGCTTTACTTACAAAAGCAGTGCCTCAAAATCGTTTTGCTGGTAACAAATCTTTTCAATTTCGAAAAGATCGACATATCTGCTCCCATTGTGGTGTCTCGGGACACACTGTTGAAAAATGCTACAGAATTCATGGCTTCCCACCTAGTTACAAGTTCAACAGAGGGAAGAATGCACTGCCAAGTACTCATTCCAGTTCTAATCAAGTGTCTGCATCTCAGTTGCCCATCACTTATGAGCAATGCCAACAGCTTCTCAACATGCTGAAACCAGATAACTCAGAATTTGATCCATCAGTCAATCAAGTCTCAGCTGCAATGCCAGGTGAAAATATCATAAGTGAAGGTGATTCTTTGTTCAAAACTCAGTCTTCTCAATATTCTGTTTTGGATTTGTCACATTCTGTCTTTGCATCATCTTTCTTTTTACCACACAAACCTTCATCAAATCTTGTCAATACATCTTGGATCATAGACACTGGAGCGACAGATCACATGATTTGCTCAACATCCATGTTTACAACCATCATTGCTACTGTTTCCAAATCAGTAAGACTTCCCAATGGACAATTTGCTTCGGTTACTCATGTTGGTACAATTACAATTTCAGAATCCCTTGTTCTGAATAATGTACTATGCATTCCATCTTTCTCCTTTAATCTGCTATCTGTTAGCAAATTGCTCAAAACTCTTCATTGTTATGTCATCTTCTTATCACATTTTTGTTTCATTCAGCACCTCTCAAGCTGGACAACGATTGGTGTGAGTAAAGAAGTTGGAGGCTTGTATCATTTACTGCAAAATCAAGTGTCTGCTTTACCTCAAGATTCACTTTCTAATCACTCTGCAAAATTCATGTCTAATTCCAGTTTTTGCGTGAATTTTGTTCACAACAGTATATGGCATTATAGGTTAGGACATCCTGCAGCATTTCCTTTAAAACTTCTTTCTCATGTAATTCCTGAAATTGCACTTGAATCAAATAAAGATTGCAGTATTTACCCTTTGGCCAAGCAACACAGACTCCCTTTCCCCAATAGTGTATCCAATTCTGCAACAATGTTTGATCTCATTCACTGCGACATTTGGGGACCATTTTCCACAAAATCTATTACTGGTTCCTCTTATTTTTTGACCATTGTGGATGACTTTACTAGGTTCACTTGGGTTCATCTTCTCGAAAATAAATCTCAAACTAGAACTCACATTCAAGCCTTTTTCAACCTAGTGGAAACACAATTTCATACAAAAATCAAGACTCTAAGGTCTGATAATGGTGTTGAGTTTAGCATGGATTCTTTCTATAAATCCAAGGGTATCATACATCAACTTAGCTGTGTTGAGACACCTCAGCAAAATTCCACAGTGGAACGTAAGCATCAACACATTATCAATGTAGCCCGATCCCTCTTATTTCAATCACACCTACCTCTACAATTTTGGGGAGATTGTATTCTTACAGCCGTTCACTTGATAAACCGTATTCCCACACCTATATTACATAACAAATCACCTTATGAGCTCTTGTTTAAATCCCTTCCACAATATTCTCATCTCAAAGTGTTTGGATGCCTATGTTATGCTACTACTCTTCTTAGAAATAGACTCAAATTTGATCATAGAGCTAGACCTTGTATTTTGTTGGGTTATCCTTATGGCATGAAAGGTTACAAGCTTTACGATTTAAATCAACATCATGTCTTTGTTTCAAGAAATATCATATTTCATGAGAATATATTTCCTTATGCACTTCAAAATTCTGCTTCTGCTGCAGCACCTGTCCTCCCAATACCAATATCTTCTCATGAACCTACACTGCCCATACTTGATCCTTTTTTATCCCCTCATTCCAACTTACCTACTGTCAGTTCTTCTCCCATTTCTCCTGAAACATCTAATTCTGATTTCATTCCTATATCTTCCACCTCATCATCTACTTCACAGCCTGCTATATCCCCTAATTTGCCAACACAGTCCCCATCTCTTAGAAAATCTTCTAGGGTAAAGCATGCACCTGGTTACTTGCAGGATTATCATTGTCATCTTGCAGCCTCCTCTACTTATGAACTCACACCTTTGTCTACAGTTTCAGGTAATGCTTATCCCCTTTCTTCAGTTCTTTCCTATAAACACCTATCTCCTTCTCAAAAATCCTTCAGCTTATCTGTGTCAACACTTGTTGAACCCACTTCTTATGCTCAAGCTGCTAAGCATGCAGAATGGCGTGAGGCCATGAACAATGAAATCACAGCACTTGAAATCAATGACACCTGGAACATTGTTGATCTTCCTGCCTCAAAACATGCCATTGGATGCAAATGGGTGTACAAAGTGAAGCTAAAGTCTGATGGAACTTTAGAGAGGTATAAAGCTAGGTTAGTAGCTAAGGGATATAATCAATGTGAGGGGTTAGATTATTATGAAACATTTTCCCCTGTGGCAAAATTAACAACTGTCCGAACTCTTCTAGCAGTAGCAGCTGTTAAGCAGTGGCATCTTCATCAGTTAGATGTTAATAATGCCTTCCTTCATGGGCATTTAGATGAAGAGGTTTATATGACATTACCCCCTGGTTTCCATACTAAGGGGGAGTCTAAGGTTTGCAAGCTCAACAACTCCATTTATGGCCTTAAACAGGCTTCTCGGCAATGGTTTGCCAAATTTTCAGCTGCATTGATTGAATTTGGTTTTGTGCAATCTAAGGCTGACTATACCTTATTCACACGTATTTTGAAAGGGTCGTTTATTGCATTGTTGGTCTATATTGATGATGTCATAATTGCCAGTGATAATTCAGCTGAGGTTTCATCCTTCATTTCTCTGCTTAATGATCGTTTTAAGCTCAAGGATCTTGGGCAGCTGAAATTCTTTCTTGGGTTGGAAATAGCTCGTAGTGAGCTTGGCATTTCTGTTTGCCAGCGCAAGTATGCCTTAGAAGTGCTTGAAGATGCAGGATTATTGGCTTCAAAACCAGTGCACTTTCCCATGGAATCAAATCTGCAGCTTTCAAAGGATTATGGTGATCCCTTAGCTGATCCAACAATTTACAGAAGGCTTGTTGGACGATTGCTATATCTTATTATCACCAGGCCTGACATTTCATTTGCTGTGCAAATGTTAAGTCAATTTATGGCTGCACCTCGAGTCCCTCACTTGGCTGCAGCAACTCGAGTTCTTCGCTATATTAAATCTTCTCCAGCACAAGGTCTATTCTTCTCAGTTAAATGCAATTTACAATTGAAGGCTTTTTGTGATTCTGACTGGGCTGGATGCGTGGACTCTAGAAGATCAGTAACAGGTTTTTGTATTTTTCTTGATAATTCCTTAATTTCTTGGAAATCAAAGAAACAAACAACCGTTTCCAGGTCTTCTGCAGAGGCTGAGTACAGAGTAATGGCCTCCACCTGCTGTGAGATTGTTTGGCTTCGAACCCTTCTTCATGATTTTCTCATTCCACCTCAGCCAGCTTTGCTTTATTGTGACAGCAAGGCTGCTCTTCACATTGCTGCAAACCCAGTCTATCATGAACGTACCAAGCACATAGAGATTGACTGCCATGTGGTGCGTGAGAAAATCCAATCAGGTGTCTTGCGCACATTCCATGTTTCATCTCAACACCAGCTAGCAGACGTGTTTACCAAGGCACTGGGGTTTTATCAACTTTCCCTTAGTGTCCAAGATGAGCCTTCACAACATTTATTCTCCTTCATGTTCTACAAGCTCATCTTGAGGGGGAGTATTAAGTATTGATATGCAGCTGCATTCAACCGAGTGGAAGACATGCAGCTGCAAACAACAAACAGATGCATCTCCAATATGCAGAGGTTCAAGCAAGTTGTAAAGTCCAGAACAAGCTCTCCAGTTCAATCAACTTCTATCCAATGTAAACAGAGTCATGCAATTAGCATGCGTATGTGAAGAAGTTAGAAGTTGTTAAATAACTAAATCAGTTAGATGTAACTGATAAAAGAAGACTGTTAAAACAGTTATTAAGTTAGTTATTATCAATTTAGTCCATGTCTATAAATAGACATTGTAATAGCTAGTTTAATTAATTCATTCAATTCAATTGAGGTGATATTCATTCATCTTCCAGATTTCTTTTCGGCTTTGTTATTTTGTTATAAATTATGATATCTAATTTTTATTGAATAAAAAAATAATGGATAAAGCTAAAAAAAATAGTTAGGTAAATCGTGTTGATGAATTTTTTTTATGTAGAATAGTTAGGCAAATGGTTAGAAAGGAAATTTGCCCAAATATAAGCAACCACGCCAGCAAATCAACCTTAGAAAATAGAAATCACGCCCTTTCTACCTTTTTCGTGTGCACATATTTACGAAAATCCATGTGGATATCTTGTCTATAGCTCTACTTTTCAGTCCCCAGTGCACACCGTTTCGATAGATTTCCCCAGCTCTCCATACCAAGTTAGGGGTGTTTGGGAATTGGGAGTATAATTGATAATTTTGTTTCTTAATTATTATTTTTGCCAAACACTCACCAAATCATACCACCTTCCCATTTATATTGTGCAGCGAAGCTAACCTTCTCCCCCATCCTCCACTTAATTAGTAGCCTCTTTCCTCCATCGCCCTGAACTCACTCTTTCTTGGCTCACTTGGAGATACAGAAGAGGAAAAAATGGGTGACATTTCTTGCTCAAATGGCATTAGCAGCGGCAATGGCGTGAATGGAAAGAGCCATTCGTCACTGAACGGTTATAGGAAGAGCTGTTGGTATGAAGAAGAAATTGAAGAGAACTTGCGATGGTGTTTTGCTCTCAACAGGTACATATAAATTGCGCGGCAGCTGCTCTATCATCATCATCATCATTCAAAATAACCAGTTAAAATGGTTTTGGTTTCATTGCCAACCACCTCGATTTCCCTCTTAGTTCTTGACTGTTTTTTTCGAAATTAACCAGGCTTTATTTTTTAAAATATCTTTATATTTTCTTCACTTCTCTCCCTTCCTTTTATCACAATTCTTGAGTTCTTCAGTTGAAAGGCAGAATTAATATCCATTCTGGGCCACAACGATTCAATCTATAGGGCCATGTCCTTCCCTTCGATGGAAAAATAAATAAATAAATGAAGAACCCACTGGTTTTCTACAATCTCCTCTTCTCTCTTGTTTAGTGACGGGTTTTGTGGCGAAACATGTTTTATTTCAACATACTTTATTATGGAATTCATAAGACTGTCACAGGAGAAGCTTCATGAATAATAATAAAAAAGAACCAATACCTTTTTATTGCGTGAGAAAGCAAAAGAATAGAATAGTCATCATATAGTTCGGTTCATCAAAAGGTCTTTGGAGTATTTTTGGGAATCCAAAAGAATATCCCTCGTTGCATAAATATATATATATATATATATATATATATATATATATATATATAAATCATTAATTTCAGAAGAAGAAGAAGTATTCTGATTATCGCTCTTTATTTTTGTCGCAGTATTCTGCACACAGGGGCCTCTCAGTATCAGGACATTGCGCTGTTGGACACAAAGCCGTTCGGCAAGGTCCATAGTTACAAAAACTTCTACTTTTAAGAAAAAGAGTGCTTTATATGTCTAGCTCAAATGATTTTCCAGTTTTCTATCCTGAGATAAATTGTTTTTGTTCTGCCTAACAGGCACTAGTCATTGATGGAAAGCTTCAAAGTGCAGAAGTGGATGAATTCATCTACCATGAATCTCTTGTTCATCCAGCATTTCTTCACCATTCAAGGTATTTCTTTTTTGCATGGTCCCTGTGTTACCTCTAGCGCTGCTTTATTTGAAGCAATCATTTTCTACATTTGGTTGCAGTCCGAAGACAGTCTTTATTATGGGGGGAGGTGAAGGTTCCACTGCAAGAGAAATACTAAGACACAAGACAGTGGAGAAGGTTGTCATGTGTGACATTGATGAGGTGATTCGACTATTCCGGCCAGTCTTGTTTAATCTCCTACTTCCAATACAAGGAATTTATAACGTTACATGGTTTATGAATTGATCTAGCTATCGCCCACTCCTCCGCTTCGATGAATCAGACTTATCACTTCTACTTCTCTTGACCTTTTATTTTTCTTAATTAAGGTTATCTATAATCATGAATCCCTTTTCTCTTGGTCCTCATAGAGAGGGGACATCATAGTTATTGCTGGCTTAGTTTGTCCAAGAGACTTTATCTAGAAGATGATTATCTATCATTATCATATTCGTGTTACCCTGAGAAAGGCACGACGATTTCTTTTTCTGGTCCTATTTTTCTTCCCTTGATCTTGATTGATGTTTGTTTTGGACCTGTAGCTCCGCTACGTCAAGGAAAAGAAAATTTATGCTGGGATTCTACGTTCTCTTAACCACCAATAATAATGTATTGATGAAAATATCAGTTTAACCAAAAAACAAACTGGTTATAATCCATGAGTGACCAAAGACCAAAGTTCTTCACTCGTAAGGAAATGGCCAGGAAATTCTTACAGCTCGTAACCAGGTTTTATGTCATGGCACCAGGAGGTGGTAGAATTCTGCAAGGCATACTTGGTTGTGAATAGAGAAGCTTTCTGTGATCCGAGACTTGAGGTCATCATCAACGATGCCAGGTTTGACTCTCGATTCTATGTTTTTTGTTAGAAAAGGCCAACCATTTCTTTATTATTTTCTCGTTCATATATACTGTTGGTGTGAAATGTTGCAGAGCTGAGCTAGAAAATGGAAAGGAGTGCTATGATGTGATAATAGGAGACCTGGCAGACCCAATTGAGGGAGGCCCGTGTTACAAACTCTACACGAAATCCTTTTATGAGCACACCGTTAAGTCCAGGCTCAATCAAGGTGGCATATTTATCACACAGGTTTGTTCGTGTATGTTTATTGGAGAGGGGGAGACAGAGGTGAAAAGGGAGGATGGAAGAGAGAATCATTCATATCCTGTGAATTTTGCAGGCAGGGCCAGCTGGGATTTTCAGCCATACAGAAGTGTTTTCATGCATCTACAACACTTTAAGGCAGGTGTTCAAATGTAAGTAACGCTTAAATATTTACTTTCTTTTTGTTTCTTTTTCATAAACCTGACAAAACTGAAACCAAATGGCTCGGCCATTTTTATTTTTCTTTATTTCCCAACGTGCAGATGTGGTGCCATACTCAGCTCATATCCCTTCCTATGCTGATACCTGGGGATGGGTCATGGTATTATACCTAACACCTTCTCCTTCTCTGTTTTAAAAACAATTTCTGTTCATCTAGCCTTAAGAAGATCACTTTAATTAAATCGTTTCAGCAATTATTCGTTCCCTGCAAACACAGATTTTTTGGCCTTTATTACTGTCAATCAAGACTATACACTTGTCTTTACCATGATAGTTCAGGCACTTGTAAGAGTTACAGTTAATTGACAGGCTTCAGATTCTCCATTTATGCTGAGTGCTGATGAGTTAGACACCAGAATTAAACAGAGAATTACAGGGGAAAACAGGTATCTTGATGGAAAAACATTTTCATCAGCCTCCACATTGAGCAAAGCTGTTCGAAAATCGTAAGGCCCATGCATTGCCATTTTCTTATCCTTCCTTTCTCTTTTACAGTAATTAAGCTGTGTCTAACTTGGAACATTATTTAATGGCAGGCTTGACAACGAAACTCACGTCTACACAGAAGGGACGGCCCGGTTCATCTACGGGCATGGCAGCGTTCACCAGCAGAATCAAGCTAAATTAATAAGAAATGGATTAATGGAGGGGGCTCCTGCCAAGAGCACAAAGTGAATTGAGAATGCAAGAGGCACATAATTTTGAAAATTTACTCTTGCTCTGTTAATCATATGTTTTTCTTTTTCATCTTCTAAGTCGTGTATTTTATTTTAACTCTTGCTTTTGTAGTTACCGATTACTATAATCGTAACGGATGGATCTTTGCTTTTTTTTTTGTCCCAATTTTTTTTTCTAATATATTCGTAGAATGAAATCTTATTACTGAAATTGTACGATTCCAAGAGGCATGGCGGAGACGGGGGCTTGGAAAGGACTGGCCCTTGTCATTTTTTTTATACATTTATTCATAAACAAAATTAATTCAAAAAAAAAAAATTATTTAGAATTGTGCAATTTAATCTAAAAAAAACATACAATAAAATGATTTTTTTCAGCAAAATTATGAATATGTATAATATTACAAGAATGTCATCATCAATCTTACAAAGTCATTATATTCTCTGATTGATCTGAAATTTTAACATAATATATATAAATATATCAATAGACTCATCGTAAAATTTCATCGTAATCTAATGGTCGGATTAAAATATATGATTGATATTATAAAATTATTTATTATTTAAATAAAAATACTATTTGGCTGAAACAGAACGGGCGAAACGAAACTGGTATATTTCGGCTGGTAAATCCAAAATAGGAAGGAATTTAAATCAAAGTAAAAACAAAGCCATTTTATTTAATTTTTTCAACTAATATAAAATATTTCGACGAATGAAACCTACAAGTATGCTAAGGAGACAAATCCGCTCGCTCCATGATCTCTTGCTGCAGAGGCCATAATTGTGATCATGGATTTGGACTAGAATTGATTGTTTTGGGGCGTTGGGCTGCTAAACACATGCTTTCGAAACCATCGTTGTGATCATGCTCTAGTTGCAAGAAAGCCCGGAATTACAAAAGTTTATGATCCCCGATCGATCTGATATTGAAGTTGTTTTTTTAATTTTTTTTAAAATATTTTTAACCTATAACATTAAAATTATCTAAAAACATTAAAAACAATTTATTTAGTTTTTAAAAATACTTTATAGCGTCAAAAACAATCACCAAGTCCGAAGTCACACCTTGGATTTTGAGACTCGTCCGTCAATTCTCCATCTGCCTGTCACAAGTTTTTTTTTCCATCAGCAGCATTGTATTTTTTATTTTTATTTTTATTTCTACGGTCATTGTCCTGTGGTGTGATATGCAGATTATTAGGGATAATGTTGCATCGTCATGTTGAGATGGACGGCGGGGACCACGAACCATCGCCATATAACAATGACCATTGGTGCTGCTCTTTACGTGGTATGGTGCAGTCAATTAAAGTCTTAAGAAATAAGTTTTAAAAAATATATAAATTATAGTTTTTTTTAATGAATGTTTTCAAAAATATTTTTAATATAATTCATTTAAGCAAAAAGCTAATACGGATCAGTTAATTACTGTAGCAATAAACACAAATTATTATAGTTGTAATGGTATAACTACTATTTTATCTCTAAACGCTTATTTTCTCTCTCCTCCAATCCAATCCTTTTTGTTTTAAATTTTTTATTTTTTATACAAAATTTCATTTATTTTCGATCACATGAAGTTGAGTTAGAAGATAAAGATTTGTTACCCCCACTAAACATCCTCCAATCACATGAAGTTGCACTCGAGGTCGTGGCCTAGCGGGGGAAGAGACTTGTTCTCTTCTTTTATATCCAGGTTTGATCCTCTCTGTGTATATCTGTCACCCCCACGGTATCTTATTTATCCATTGGGCTTGCAGGATATTCAGTGCGTCCGGAAATTAGTTGTAGTACGTGTAAGCTGACCTGGACACCCTGGTTACAAAGAAAAAAAGATTTGTTAGAGAATGGTGGAGAGAAAAGGTTGTTGATTGATCATATTTTGACAATAAAAATATTGATATTGGTGTTTATAAATTTCACTTAATAAGAGAAGTTTCATAAGGGTATTTTTAGATATTTATTTTATCAAAAAAGTAAATCAAGATTTAAAAATTAGTTTATATTTTATTTTAATTTTGTGTGTTTTAGGATGAATTAAAGTCATTTTAAATCGGGGTATTGTTTTATTTATAGAATAAAAAATTTATTTGATATTTATAAGTGAAATATGTTAAATTTTGATTTTTTAATAAATTAAAAAATAGCTTAATGTTTTTAACCGTCCCTCGCGTTGTTGAAAATTGGACAAGCAAACAATGCATATGGGCTTGTGGCCTGTTTGGGAGTGTGGTTGCGGTAATTTTTCAAAGTGCTTATCTGCCGAAATACATCAAAATGATGTTTTTTTATTTTTTAAAAATCATTTTTAAAATCAGCATATCAAAATGATCTAAAATACACAAAAACATATTCATTTAAAATGAAAAAAAAATCAAATTTTGGCCAAAAGCCGGTGGATTGCAATGACAAACGGGCACTTTATATTTCTTGAAAACAGGGTTGATGACATTTCCCTCGTGCGAAAAAAAAAAGCCATGCACAAGAGCTTGACATTTTCTTTGAATGGGCCAGGCTCGTTGGGTCACTCACATTCATACATTAAAATACATGTTTAAAATGTTTAAGAATATAACTGTAGCTGTTTTTAAAAATATTTTTTTATTTATAAATATATAAAAATAATATTTTTTTATTTTTTAAAAATTATTTTTAATATCATGAAAAAAATTTAAAAATATATAAAATATTAATTTAAAATAAAAAAAATTAATTTCTTTCAAAAACACTTTTAAAAGTTAGTGATAAACATCCATTTTCAAGCTATAATGATTTTTATAAATAATTTTTCTTATCATTTTATATTTTTATAAATAAATTATACTTGCATAAACAACTATATTTATATATTTTTTTTTTATAATTACCAGAGATGTCCTGTTCACTATCCCGCGATATTTTACTATTTTTTATTATCAATATTTAATAATATAATATTTCTTAAAAGGTATTTTCAAAAACGCGTAAATATATATATATATATAAAGCATTCTGTACGAAGCACATTTACCCAGTGTGGGGCCTTATTTACTCGGCTTCAAAATTCGCAAATCGTGGAAGAGATTTGAACTCCGAGTCAGCATCATCTTTCGTCTGTCTCTCCATCTCCCTTATAAATAACCCCCTCCCCCTCCCCAAATCATCTCTCGTCTACCCTCAAGCCAATTTCATCTCTCTCTCTCTCTCATTTATCACTCAGCCATGGATTATTGCAGCAAAAGTTCTTGCAATCCAAGCTCTCCTTTTGATTGCCTCCTTTTTGGTACTTTTTTCTTCCTATTATGCTACAGTTCTTCATTCTATCATGTCCAGGCTCTCTGATCACATTGTTTTGGATTGTAATTTTTTTAAAACAGATTTGGATGACACTTTATATTCTTCTAAGCTTGGAATAGCTGAAGCTCTGAGAAAAAATATTGATGGTACATACCATTTTCCAATTATTCACATAATCAAAACTAAAATAAATAAATGATTGGTTGTTTTTTTAAGCATTGATTAGTATGATCTTTCCTTCTTTATATGTAGAATTTCTTGTTGAGAAATGTGGGATTCCAGAGAACAAAGCTCCAAGTCTCCGAGTTGAGCTCTTCAAGTCCTACGGCAGCTCGCTCGCTGGCCTGCGAGTAATTACGTCAACAAAGACTTGATATAATCCATTCTTTTTTTCCTTGTTTTATTATTAATGGCTTAAATTTATATTTCAGGCGCTAGGCTATGACATTGATGCTGATGATTATCACAGGTTAGCAAAATCCTAACTCAAACTGTTTAGTATCAGATACTGTTCCCATTTCAGGACTAGAAAAACCTGGAATCAGTTTGTTAACTATATATATATATATCAACAGTTTCGTGCACGGAAGATTGCCTTATGATTTGATCAAGCCAGATTCTCAATTACGTAACCTCTTGCGCAGCATCACTCAAAGGAAAATTGTAAGCCTCAATCAGAAAACACACAGCAGAGCCACAAATTTAACTGCTGTTCGTGATTTAAAAAAAATGTTGTCTTATTGTTCACACATCCAAGCCATTTAATTAATCGTTTAATATTTTTGTCTGCAGATCTTCACCAATTCAGATAGAAGTCACGCGATCATGGCCCTAAAAAGGTTAGGAATAGAAGACTGTTTTGATCAGATCATATGTTTTGAGACGATGAATCCAAACCTGTCTAAATCGACAAGTCCTGATGAGTTCCCTGTTCTTCTCAAGCCTTCAGTAGATGCCATGAAAGTTGCTCTTCGTGTTGCAGATGTCGATCCTCGCCGGACGGTAAGCAACCCTTTCTCAAGGGTCTTTTTGCTTGATTAGCTTTCTTCCTCCACGAGTTTTTGTTTGGTGCTAAAAAAATAATTCTGAAACGCGTTTCTGCTATGCTGTTGCAGCTGTTTTTGGATGACAACGTGCGCAACGTGGCAGCAGGGAAAGGCTTGGGGCTCCGTACTGCTCTGGTAAATTTACTAATCAATCCCCTTGTGACGAATCAACGAAAAATTCTACCTCGCCCTGTTAAATCCAACCTGTCTCTGGCTACTGAAATTTGAAACCAGAAAATTTTATCATGACAGAACAAAATAGTTAAAGCCCGGTTTGGGTAAAGGTTTGATCAAGGTTAGGAGTGTTAGCTCGAATTAATTTATTTAAAAAAAAAACAAAGTATTCAAAATATTGTTTTTAAAAAAAGTGAATGAATTTTACTCCGGTCATAGTTCAGCTTGAAATTTTAATCTATTCAGACAGTTTTAACCCCGAGCTAGCCGGTCTAAACACCTGTTAAGCGAATCAGAGTTTGACAACCAAGGGAAAACGAGGAAAATGTTGTTAGGACTGAAAGCTCAGACCCTTGACTTTGTGGGGTCAACACGCGTCCAAGAAATCAAGTATCCGGAGTAACCGTATTTGGCGTGGCGCCATTTCATTCGCCAAAGGGCAAATGCATCAATGCTGGTGCTCAATTTGCCCCACACATCGAAAAATCTTAAAAAGCAATTGAAAAACGAGGAAAACAGCATTAGAGCTGTGACAGAGAAGTGAATGGCTTTCCTTTTGTGATCGTGATCGCTGAATTTACATTTTTAAATAAATGTTTGCAGTCTAATACCAGTTCTATGGTGTCTTGATGCAGGTTGGAAAAACGGTGAAGAGCAAAGAGGCAGATTTTGTGCTGGATCATATCCACAACCTAGCCCAGATGATTCCAGAGATCTGGGCAAGAGAAACGGAAAGCGGTGATCAGAGGATCAGCGGCAGCCGGAGTGAAATGGATGCCATCCTCACGGCTACAACCGTTGGAGCCTAAAGAAGACAACCTACCAAGACCTCTTTTTCAAGGACTGGGTTGGTGATCTTCACGTATCAAATTTCATGTGCTGTGCATATCATCACTGCAAATGTGTTGTTAATTAATGTATCATATGCGTGTAAATGGTTCGTCCGTGTAATGACCATCCATCCTGGCGGTCAACTCTCATTGTCATCTTCTTAAACTAAATTAATTGTTTGTGAATTATATGGTCTCGACTGAATTGGATTGGTTGATGAAAATAATTTAAGGAAACTTCAAAACAATTCCGACAATGAACTCCACTCATTACACGCACGCGGTACAAAAAAAAAAAAAAAAAACAGAGAATTAGGTCTAATCCAAACCATTGGATTTAAAACAAAAAAACAATGGCCCAGCTTTTCGAGAAGCATCTAAATAATAATTGAGAGTTCAGTTCACACTTGACACGACCATGTGCTTCTGCTTAGTTTATTAATTTGATTCTATAAACAATATTATTTAATTTTATATCTATAAAAAATCAAATTCAACTTGAAATTCAGCCTCAAACCTGAGATACCTCGAATATATAATATCATCTTATTTTATATCAAATAATAAATATTTACCTAAAAAGAGAGGGTACGAGTAACCAATTCAACGTTTAGACACAAACACTTAATTTCCAACAACCGAATAAAGCCTAATTGCCAAACATTTCAATGCAATATTTTAATTAATTACATTATAGTCAAATGCTGTCCTAAAATTTTTACACCAGTTCCAGATAAAGACTAACTAACCGATTGAATGCTTGCTTAGACCTAATAAGAAATATCCATGTCAACAGGATGGTCGTTGCAAATCAAAGGTTAGAGCTCATTTTGATCCAAGTTGCTTACTGGACCCGCAGTTTGCTCCCAGAAACAGGCCTTCTGTGTGAAATCCATAACGAGAGTCACAAACTTGAAATCAAACATGAGAATCATTCAGGCCGTCCACTTTTGCCCACGATTAGGCCTTCTGGCATAATTAACGACTTCGCTACATGTTATGGACGCGCTAAACAGATCAGAAGTAGAAGCAATAAACAGATGCATTCGTTTTTTTTCTTTGATTAACGTGGTTGTTCGTTTAACTAATTTTATAAGTATTGAAGCTAATGATCATATAAAACTCTAATAACCATCATATTAGCAACCACATGACTCAAACCGGAATTATAAAAGTAAACTTTTTAATTCTAAGATTACATCACCAGGTCAACTAATAGATGGTTAATGCGTTCGGTTTTGTTGGTTTAGAAAGTGTTGGCTTTCACGTTCTATTAAATGAAAAGCTATCCCGAAAAAATTATTAGAAAAAAAAATACACAAAGAACTGGTTTTGAAAACGAAAACAATATTCGTTGATGCATGACTAACATAACAGTTCAAGAGTTTTAAAATCATTTGGAATGTTTGTCTTCGAAAAACATTACGATGCAAAGGAAAAATCTATCAAGGAGGGTTTTTTTTTATTTCTTATGAGAAATAAGTTATTGTTTAGCATTTGATTGGGCTACCTAATGATAAATTGTATATTGATGATGCTAAGAAAATCAAAGTAATTTAAAAGTAAGTTTTATGTGGTGTATACTCGGTTAATCTTTTTATTCGAGCGATCGATCTAATTTATTATTCTTGCCCAAGATAGCTGATAGTCGCTACCTGGTAGGACAAATATTCTAAAAATATTATGTAATAAGAAATGAGGATTGTGAGTATAGAGATTATAGGACTTAGATATGATGAGAATATGACACTCTTAACGGACTTTTATTCACTATCATTTGCACAACATCAATATTGAGGAAAGGTAGAGGTTGATGGTGGTTATGTGTTTTTTTTGCAATTTTTCATATTGTGTTCGTCTTCTTCGTTGCCTGTGTGTGATCGTGTCTCAGTGTTTTTCCTTTGTATTATTTCATGCTCTCTTCGTGTTTTTTCCTTTGTTTCTGTAAAAATATTCTCCCTATCGTCTGTAAATTTGCTCCCTCTATGTTATCTCCCTCATTTTTTCTCCTCCTCGTCCACGTCCAGTTTTTTCCATTTATAGGCGTAAGTAACTGTTGCGTGCAGCGGTGGGTTCTCCTGCGATCGCATGCCTGCAGCGACATGTGTGCTGCGATGAGTCTGCAGTTTTGGGAGAAGGTGTGATTGCATTTTAATCCCTCAATTTGTAATTAATTGTACCCCAATTGGTTTTAAACTCTTAAATTTGTGCAATTGTACCCCCACCAAAATTTCAACAGTAACCTTAACTTTGTGCGCCTTTTTTAGTTTGGTCATTGGTTTCAGATTTATACAATTTGACCCTCAATCGACCAATAAACTCTCAAGTTTCTTTAATTTTGTCCCTATCCTCACACGAATGGCTTGTAAAAAATTCATTTTGGTCTTCAAAAATTCCAATCTTCTCAATTGAACCCGAATTAAACTAAAAAACTAGATTTTTTTTAATCAATTAAGCCTTAATAAAATTAATTTGACCAATTTAAAGTATAATTAAGTCATTGCACTTAATTAAATCTTTCAATCTTCTCAGTTTAATATTTTGTGATTGATACTGTAAAAACATTGTTCCCCGTGTATTATTCTCATGCTCTCATCTGCGTCTCCTCCCCCTAATTTCCCCCTGTATTATTCCCCGATGCTTTCTCATCGTGCATGAAGCAACTGAACAAAGTGTTCAGTATGTCATTTGTGCTGGGCAAAAAGCATCTAAACGATGCTTTTCGTAAACTGCGGCTTAACCGCAGTTTTAAATGGGGTCTATAGTACAAAATTGTAGTCCAAACTTTTACCAAATGTTTTGGCTTTGCAATGAGCCTCAACCGCAGAACTCACCGCAAAGCCAAACACCCACTTAAATACAACATATATGTTATTTTGAAAAATCTTTAAAGTCATCAAGTATTTTTGGATTATCTCATAATTTTATAGAAATGCAGACATGTTTCTTGACGAGGCATTTTTTTTTATGCAATCAAAATCATGAGAGAGAGAGAACCAAAAAGTAGGCGAAAAGATAAAAATGAAGTAACCAACCGAATTATCATAGAAATTAGAATTTAGAGACTGATTCGCCAGTGATTCTTTCAATCAATTAGCCATTATTTTTCTTTGTTTAGCATGCACATGGATTTGTCATTTATGACTTAATTTGTCGTCGAAGGAATGGTTTCAACTGGCATTTTGCCTAAAATATGGATTTCTGCTCAATGCTCAATGTATATAAATATATTTCTCACATGAAGAAAGGCGCACACTACATAATTCCTGCTATTTGTAGAGGTACACTTACTTTCGACCCAAATCATCAACGAAGGAAAAAACCTGAACGCAAAAAATATTATTTGATCGCCCTTTACTTGACTACCATGCCTAAAAAAATATGAGTGCATTACTAGTTTGATCCAGTGCATTAGATTGAGACACTGCTAGGAATGCCCTTGCCGGTGAGTTCGCCCTCTCTGAAGTAATCAGTGGTGTTCGGATAGAGTAAAGTGTAAGGAACTTGTACAGGCCCAACTTTGTTTTTCATTCTCTTGTCATTGTTCATATCCATGATTTTGTTTTCAATTTCTACCAGCTTCCTTCCAAATCTCTCAAATGCTGCCAGTAGTTCACTATCTAAAGTCCATTCGAGAGCATCTCTCTGTCCAAGGCAAACCTCATCAGTCGAGTGTCTTGATAAAATCTCAACCAATGATACACCAAGTAGGGTTTGTAACTGGGAAATGATTGGTTTCAGGAAGGCTACATCTAGATTTTCGGCAAGCTCATCGTACTCAGGGGTCCCTAGCTCAGGCATGAATCGACGGCTTATGGTGGGGCGGTTAGGGAGGTAGCCAGCATATGGATATTGCCCAAAATTGACAGCTGAATAGAGGAAGCCAGTATATGATAATGGTGCATGTTTGTGTTACATCAGCTAATGTATGCATCTTAGGCCACCATGTTTCATCTTTCTTGTCACCATGGCCTCCATTACGGATCTTTGTCCACCATGATTGGAGTTCATTATCACCAAATCATCTGTGGGATAGTAGAAAGCACAATATTCCGTGACCCATGTTTCAATTGCTGACCAGATTTCTAGCCCATCAACATCATAGGGATAATCTTTTATTAGAAGTCTGAGGCCATGTGGCTGGCTTGAATCTTGAACTGCCATTCCTCTTGATGATAGCGAAGTTGGATAAAGTTTAGTTTTTCTTTCTATAAAAAGTAAGATAAAAGAGTATTTTATGGTTTAAGCTTCGATGCTTTACCTTTTGATGAGATCTGCAGGAAGTGTCAGCTCAGTGAAAACCCAGTTCTTGTAAACAAAAGAAGACATTTCCATCTGAAGATCTACCTGGCCAAGGCATTTATACTCATTGTATCACGAAAATGAGGATGCAAAAGCCTATGTATGGGGTGAAGAACACTCAATTGTCTGTTTGTGGCAATCACAAATGGCTCTATTGCAGCATGAGTGTTCAGCCTGCAAGCATGAGCAGAGTCAGTCAGGTGAATTCAAATTAGAACAAGATTCAAGTTATGCCATTATGAAGCCCTTTTGATTTGGAATCATACCAGTGGCTAATAAGCTGGTGGTATCCAGAATCATTTATAGCAGTATAAGCTTTGGCCAGTTGCCATACTGAGCCTTCAACACCATGTTCTGCTGGGGTGAAAACAGTCCCATTGTGGATGTGGTAGACTCAACTTAATTGCCAACAGCTTCAATGTCCTATCATCTTGAACCAACAGGATTGTTTTAGAGGCACAAGTCTTAGTGCTGGTTGAGTATATTCGCCTCAGGTATGGCATCAATGCATCATGATGATCCTGTTAGATTTTTATGATCTGAACAGTAATTGTTTAAAACAATTACTGTTTAGATTGAAGAACAAAAATAACAGAATTCCTGAAAAACTTAATACAGAAACTGGGATCAAATCACATAATCTTTATTGAATTCAAATAGCCTATATATAGGCTTACAATGCTAATGAATTGAAAGCATAAAACTCTCAACAAACTTGAGAGATTATCGGATAAACACAAGTTTGAAAATGAAACCTGTTATGTATAGTAGTTTAGCTAAAACTGAAAGACTACAGCTAATAAATGGGAAAACCTACAACTAAATCTTCTTATTCAAAGCTAATCTCATCTCATTCTAACACTCCTCCTTGAGGTTTGCTTTGGACATCCTCATCTTCATCTTCAGGAATTCCAATCTTGCTGGAGGGAGAGCCTTTGTCATTAAATCTGCGAGCTGCACTTCAGTAGAACAATGATGAACTTTAATAAGCAGGTTCTTCTCAGCTTCCCTTATGGCATGAAATTTCACATTTATATGCTTGGTCCTCCCATGTTGAACTGGATTTTGAGCAATTGCAATGGCTGATTTGTTGTCACAGAAGAGATCAACAGGGGAGCTAAGTTCTTGGCCGAGATCCTCCAGTAATTTTTTTAACCAAACTGCTTGATTTGCAGCAGCTGCTAAGGATATATATTCTGCCTCAGCTATTGATTGGGCCACCACTTCTTGTTTCTTTGCATTCCAGCAAATTGCTCCCGTACCAATTGTAAAAACATAACCTGAGGTACTTTTCATATCATCTACACTTCCTGCCCAGTCACTATCTGCATATCCATTTAATCTAACTCCTCCTACTTTCATGTACCAGACACCAAGATCAGTCGTCCCTCTGATGTACTTTAGCACCCTCTTGGCAATTCCCAAGTGAACACTAGTAGGGGAGCTCATGAACCGTGAGAGCAAGCCAACTGGAAACATCAAGTCAGGCCTTGTTGCTATCAGGTACAATAAGCTACCTACTAGGCTTCTAAACATAGCTGGTTCCTCAAGTTTTTCACCATCATCTTTAGAAACCTTTTTGTTTAGTGCTAATGGAGCTGCAATTGCTTTGCATGATTCAAGATTGAATTTCTTGAGTATATCAAATGCATATTTTCTTTGAGAAACAAAGATACCTCTGCTGCATTGTTGAATTTCCATTCCTAGAAAATAGTTCATGATGCCCAAATCAGACATTTCAAACACCTTCTGCATTTCCCTTTTGAACTCTGCCATTAACCCTGCATTACTTCCCATCACAAGCATATCATCAACATAGAGTGACATTACTAGTTGCACTTCACCATCACCTTGTTTCAAGTACAAGGTAGCTTCATTCTGACTTCTAATGAATCCCAACTTAACCAGATGAGCATCAATCCTGCTGTACCAGGCTCTAGGTGCCTGTTTCAAGTCGTAGAGGGCCTTGTGCAGCTTATACACCTTATGTTCATGGCCACATACTTCAAACCTTTCTGGTTGGCTAACATAAATGTCTTCATCAAGGATTCCATTTAGGAAAGCAGATTTTACATCAAGATGAAACACTTTCCATCCCTTTTGCCCTGCTAATGCTAGCAATAACCGAATGGTGTCATGTCTTTTCACTGGTGCAAAAGTGTCACCATAATCCACCCCTGCTACCTGAGCAAAGCCCTTGACAACCAGCCTTGCCTTATGCTTGAAAATTGAACCGTCAGGCTTGAATTTGGTTCTACAAACCCATTTAACACCAATCTTCCTCTTCTTGGAAGGAAGGTCTGTTAACTGCCAAGTTTCATTCCTCTCAATGGCATCAATCTCTGCTTTCATAGCATCTATCCAGGCTTGAGAGCTTGCTGCTTCAGTGTAATTAGTAGGCTCAGCATACACTAAATTGCACCTTTCATACACATCTGACAAGGTTCTTACCTTCAATACTGCTGAGTCCGTGGTTCCTTCAATGCTAGATTGATCATCATATCCCTCAGCTACTGGTAGAAGAGCTGCTGTATTTTAGTGGTTGACTTCTTTTAGGTCCCAATTCCAGTAGGCCACTTCATCACAATGAACATCCCTACTGACTTGCACTTTGGCTGTGGTCAGGTTGTATATCCTGTACCCTTTGGAATTTGTTGCATATCCTACAAGGATGCCTTGTTCAGCCTTCTCATCAAGTTTTCCTCTCTTCACAGATGGCACATGAAAGTAACATGGTGACCCAAACACTCTCAAGTGTTTGACAGTAGGCTTGACACCAGTCCACGTTTCAAATGGTATACAATCATTCACAGCCTTTGTTGACAATCTGTTGAGTAAATACACTGAAGTATTTACTGCCTCAGCCCATAAAAACTTGGGTAGTTTCTTCTCAAACAGGATACACCTTGTCATCTCCATCACAGTCCTGTTTTTCCTCTCTACAACCTCATTTTGCTGAGGTGAGTATGGTACTGTTAGCTGGTGAATAATTCCAGCCATTTGACAGAAAGTATTGAACTCCTTCGAAGTGTACTCACCTCCATTGTCAGTCCTCAGTTCTTTGATCTTCTGTTCACACTGAGTTTCTACCATGTATTTGAAGGTTTTGAACATTGACAGCGCCTGTGATTTATTTCTCAGAAAATATACCCAAGTCATCCTGCTAAAATCATCAATAAGCAACATGAAATATAGATTATGACTTAATGATGATGTGCTCATTGGTCCACAAATATCTGAGTGGACTAGCTCCAGCTTGTGTGATGCCCTTCTGACCATTCCTTGAGGAAAAGGTTTTCGATGCTGCTTCCCAAGTTCACAGCTGCCACATGTATGATTATTCACACATATTTCTGGTATATCATCTACCATATTTGTATCATGCATGAGCTTTAGAGATCGCAAATTAAAATGACCATATCTTTTGTGCCAAATTAAACTCTCATCAATTTTGGCAGTAAAAGCATGTCCTTCAACTGCATCCAGCTTCAAGTAGAAGTTATTACCATCCATTTTTAGTCTTGCTATTACTGAACCATGTGCATCAATAATAAGACAAGACTTGTCTTTAAAGAGGATTTAATACCCATTTTTCAACATTTGTGCAACACTAAGTAAATTTTGATCTAACTCGAGGATGTACAAAACATGATTTAATAGCTTTGTACCTTTCTTAGTGTTGACAACAATGGTGCCTCTCCCTTTTGCCTGAACAATATCACCATTTCTAAGCTTGACCTTTGGCTGTATTGTGACATCAATTGATGAGAAAATTTCCAAATGCTTGGTCATATGACTAGTACATCCATTGTCAATGAGCCAAACATTTAACTCATGTGAATTTGAGGTTTGTGAAGCCATGAACAGGTGCTCATCCTCCTCCTTTTCTGCTTCTGTTACGAGTGCTTGTTTCTGAATAGGCTCCTGAGATACTTTTTTCTTTGCTCTGCAGAATTTCTCACTGTGACCTAGAAAATTACAGAAGGTGCATTTGAAGGAAGGCTTGTTCTTATACCAACAATCCTTCTCATCATGATTGGTTCTCTTGCAGTGAGAGTAAGGTATGAAGACTTACCCTTTTGTAAGCATCTCTGTTTTAGCCTCTATAATCTTGAAAGGTCTTTTGATCAGCATGTTAGCAGAATTTCCCCCCCTGTATTTAGCTTGAAAAACACCCTCAATTTCCTCTTCATCCCTCATCTGAATCCTTTGTTCTTGAACAAATAATTTACTTGTTAATTCTGCAATTGAGAGTCCATTTAAATCACAAGACTCTTCTATGGCAGAAATTTTGGCTTCAAATTTCTGCGGCAAAGAAACCATGATCTTCTCTACCACCTTTTGATCCTCAACCACATCTCCAAGTAGCCTCATTTGATTTACAATATCCATTAACCTGCCGGAATAATTTTTGACAGTTTCATCATCCTTCATCTTCATCAGCTTGAATTCCCTTTTCAAGGCAAGGAGTCAAACTGTTTTAACTCGAATGCTACCTTCGAATTCTCCTTGAAGCTTGTCCCATACAAGCTTTGGTGTTTCCAGATCCATAATTTTGGTAAAGATGTGATCAGCAAGGCCCGAGTGCAGACAGGTGATGGCTTTGTCCTTCTTTAGTTTTTCTTCCTCATATGCTCTTATTTGAGCAAGTGTTGGGTTTGCTGATAATGGAGATGGATCAGCATTGGTTGTAACTACATTCCACATACCTTGAGATCGTAAATAAAATCTCATTTTGACAGCTCAAATATGATAATTTTCTCCAGAAAATAAAGGAATTGCAGAAGTATGGTTGCTAGAAGTAGACATATTTTGAAAGAAATAACTCACTTGTATTTGCACTCAATTCACTCTGTGTTTAGCACTCACCCTCTCTGTGTTTCACTCGAAAATTCCCCACAGTCCCGTAGAAACAAAATGCTCTGATACCACTGTTAGATTTTTATGATCTGAACAGTAATTGTTTAAAACAATTACTGTTTAGATTGAAGAACAAAAATAACAAAATTCCTGAAAAACTTAATACTGAAACTGGGATCAAATCACATAATCTTTATTGAATTCAAATAGTCTATATATAGGCTTACAATGCTAATGAATTGAAAACATAAAACTCTCAACAAACTTGAGAGATTATCGGATAAACACAAGTTTGAAAATGAAACCTGTTATGAATAGTAGTTTAGCTAAAACTGAAAGACTACAGCTAATAAATGTGAAAACCTACAACTAAATCTTCTTATCCAAAGCTAATCTCATCTCATTCTAACAGATCCAGTATATACAGCCAGTTGCTTTTCATTGCCTAAATCAGAAAAAAAAAATGAAACATCCATTTTTTAGGATGATAACCTGGGTGTTCCTTGATTCTAATGATAAATTGTTGTGTGGTCCCGCACCATGTGATGGTGGGACCATCATATTTAAATTAAAAGGGGGCTGCCACATCACTTAAAAGTGGTATTAGGGTTTTAAACTTAACAAGAGACAAAAAAATAAGGACGTGATAGAAATGAATCATGATTAGTACTTGATCTACGGTTAGGCCATTCATGTTCTCTTTTATTAACTCTGTTCTTATTGAGCTGTTCTGATTTCCATATACTTTAGGGTCTAGCTTGCTAGTCGGAGGAAACTCCTGCATGTATATTTTACTAATCTATCAAGATTTAAAGATCATAAAAAATAATCATCATGTATTCTAATACAAGTTGTGTTTTACTTGGAGGCGACTAATGAAGACTGGGTTGACTCCAGCAAGCATTTCCCGTCCAAACTCTTCATCTGTCCGCCAAGCAGACTTGTCCGCTGAAACCATACCATAAAAACCTCAAATTTCCAAATAATGTATATATGAAGTGAAATTCTAATTATTGCAAGGGATCTGGGAGAAAAAAGTTTTCTTTAGTTCACCTGTGATAGCATCAAGCTTTGGGAATTTGAGGAACCGCTCTCCATCATTACGAACAAGTTCCTTAAGCATCTCGCAGGGGATGCGATCCCTTATTTTACAAAGAGTGGGGTTATTTGGTAGCTTAATCCCCCCTTCATAAAGGTTGAGTACATCTTCAAAGGTTTCAAACTCATTAATAGTTTTGTCACATAAAGATTTGATCTCCGGGAGCAATATCTGAATCAGGGATTTCAGAGCATAGGCAAGAAAATCTGAAAACTTCAAATGCCAAAAACCGTTCATCTCTTGGAACATAGATGTCTAGACTTAAAAGCGGCAATCTTTTTTCAGTACTGGGGTCTGTTAAAATGGTGAAATTGAATTGCTGATTGCGAATTGACAAAAAATGCATGCATCCAACATTTATCTAATGATGATAGCCCCAGGAAGGCCCATGTTTTCATCCCATTCAAAAGTAATTGTGAATATAGTCTCTCCAGCTGTTAAAGGTGTAAATGTGGTAACCCACTTCTCTAATTATGCTGCTTTCCCAGGCTTCCCTCACAAGCTATCTGCTAATCACAGCAGAATTCCCAGTTGTAGCCTAACCAGATTTGATTTTGATTCTGTTTTTGCACACTTTCTTGGCAAGATTATTCAAAGCTAATTTCAACAATTATAATTTCCTATTCTCGCTTGTAACTAGTAAATGCTTATATAAAAAAGATGTCCAGGCTCAAGATATGTTGAAAGTGGGGGATTATTGTTAGCAAAGGTACAGATCTTTGGCAGTTTATTGTTAGCAAAGGTACATAAATTTTCAAATGCAGAATGAAAATTGTTAGAAGTCTCACTTCTTAGATATACATGAAAAATAAGAATAAAGTATTTTAAAAAACTATATTTATTTATGGATTTCCAAATACCCTGTTCACCCAAGAAGACAGAGGGGTTCAATAATGCAAGGAACAAATTTCCTGATATAATTAACGAACAAGTCTCTGACCCATATGAGAGAGTGATCACATGAACGAGCATAATGGCCACTGGCATACTGTTCTATGAAATAGTCATGCTGAAAAATCAATTTTAATTAGTTCGTGCCACCAAGCAGCTGTGAGACTCCCATAATGAGATCCTTATATATAAAAAACAATATGTAGATAAATAGTACCATTATTCAAGATTTATTTGACCATTCAAATATAAGATATTCATTTGAAAATCATGGTAATACAATCACTGTATTGTTAGGTTGCCAAGCTCATGGGGATCAAGGGTGTATTGCTAGGTTGCCAAGGTCATGGGGATCAAGGGTGTGCTCCAAATAGTAAGCGATCCCGTACTATATATATACACAGCACTGCTTGTTCTATTTGAATCATCACACTCTACACTATTCGTATAATTTCAGATTTATAGTTGCAAACATTTAACAATATGCTTAAAATCTCATGGTTTTTCTTTTTCCATGCAGAAAACAAATTTAAACTCGATAGATAATTAAATTGTTTGACTGTTTGAGTGCAAAATACAACTTAACAGTTCATGATCAAGGAATCTACACTCATTTTATGGGTGTTGATCAATTATTGTTTGTAGTTTGCAAGTGTTTATGTCGTTTTTGATTGATTGTTCGTGTGCCTCTATCTCATCTTGTATTTATATCCTCTTGCTTCCCTGAAATTTTGCAATGTGACATGATTTTCTACAATTATCACGTCAAGTAAGTGTCTTATCTAAAAAATTAAATTATTAGATAATGTTTTAGAGTATAATATGATTCATATTATTTTTTAATACCCTCTCAAATTAAAACACTCTGAATTTGAAACTTGCACACAGATACAGACTATCTTATACTTATTTTTTATCAAATAAAATAAGATTGATGAGATTTGAACTTATGACCACTACAAGACTCTGATATCATATCAAAAAATTATATCACATGAAAACTTAAGCTATTGGATCCCAAAATATAATTTATATTATTTTTCATCTTAGAAGTTGTTTGGGAAGCATTTAAAAAATGCTTTTAAATTTTTTTGAATATTAATTTTTGCTTTAAATGATTTTTTTAGTATTTTTATATTTTTTGATATATTGATATGAAAAATAAATAAGGTATTAATTTAATATATTTATAAATTAAAAATTAAAACCACTCTCAAATCAATTTATTTTTGCTTGAGAAGCACTCTCCAAGGTGATTAGGTGATTGTTTCTCCCAGCTGTCACGATTCTATGACTACGCCGGTTAATCACACCCATATTAGTTTTAGACCCACCTCACCTCACCTCACTAATTGTTTTTGAGTATAATTGAAGTTGTATTAAAATGATATTTTTTTATTTTAAAAAAATTATTTTTGACATCAACACATGAAATTATCTAAAAACACTAAAAAAAATTAATTTAAAATAAAAAATAAAAAAATTTCATTTTTTTTCTAAAACGTTTTTGAAACACAATGTTAAACAACTCCAAGACACCAACCCCTACATGGTGTGATCGTGTGAGTAGCCCCTGATAAACGGGCCCATGTCTAAACCAAGATTGTCAATTCTGTTTTAATTGATGCTTTGTTTTTTCAATTGGAACAAAATATTTTAGTTTTGAAGTGTTTCGGCATGCCGTTTCGGGGTTGTATTGTTTATGTGTGTATATATAATTAAAAATATTAATTAAAAATAGTTCAAATCCAAAATTAAAATTATTTAGAATTGTGTAATTTAATCTAAAAAAACACAATAAAATGATTTTTATGAACAAAATTATAAACATATATAATATTACAAGAATGACATCATCAATCTCGCAAGGTCATTACATTCTCTGATTGCTCTAAAATTTTTAGACAAATTCTTTTTTTTTTCTGGTAATATTAAATCGGGCATGTTGCTTAACACAAGTAATTTGGAAAATAAAATGTTTTTTCGAAAGAGAGAAGAACAAGAGGGTGCCGGCGGATGCAGGCAGCAAATATTTTGAGTTAAATTGCCAATCTGGATTGAATGGATCATGGAAGCATGTGCCTGTTTGGTTTAGCATTATTCGATGTTGATAGCTGAATTGTTTGCCTACCCTAACCCATCCACCTACACGGCCCCATCAACTACATTAAATAAATTGTTTTATTTTAATTAGATGATCGAAAAAGACAACAATAGCTCATGAACTAAATTAAAAAAAAAATCCTGGTAATTTTAAAAGAATATAAAAAATAATATAGCTCAATACTTATCAAATTAAATAAAAAAAATTATATAAAAAAATCATCAATTTAAGTCACACATGGTAGAGTGGTAACACGAGCAACAAGAGTCAAGCTAACTCGGGTTACTGACATAATCCAGTAAAAAAGAGAACAAAAAAACTACAAAGCTCTTTAAATAAAATTGGAAAAAAAAAATCAAGTTATAAAATTAATATAAAAATGGTGATATCAAGCTGCATTAACTCTTTATACTTGTGACCCAAAGTATTAGGCTATAACAATCTAATTTAGAAAAACCACGAAACTTATTCATAACCAATCAAACATTAAAGTGTGGGATTAAAATAATAACAATACAATATTAAAAGATTAAATAAAAAAATCTAAAAAAATTATCAAGGAAAAATAAATAAAAATAAAGATATCACAAATCAGATTTGACATAAGAAAATAAAATAAAATATTCATTGATAAAAGTGAAAAATAAACTCAATTACGAAAGGGATTAAAAACAAAACAAATTCTAATAAAAAGGATCGGGTACTATATAAAAACAATAAAAAGATGGAAATTTTTTAAAAAATAATCAATTCTATAATTATTTATTTATTAATAAAAAGAACATGAATTAAATTTAAATGAAAAATAAATTAAAAAACAACTTAAAAATTTTGGAGCTAAAGTAATGTAATACTGTTCAAATTCATGTTTTTGTTTTTTTCCATAATATAGTTTTTGTTTAGAAATAAATTGAAATAATATATTTTAATTTTTAAATCAAAACAATAGAAATATAAAAAATAAATTGAAATTGAAAAATAAAAATATTACTGGAATGCAATAACATACAACATCTTCCATGGAGCAAAATAACTAGTGTGTCCCGGGCACGTGGCATTTGGAAAATTTGTATAAGCAGGAACGTGACAAAAAAAAAGAGTTAATTGAAGAGTGCCAGAGTGCTGGGACTTTAAAGTTTAAGGTATTGTTGGAATGTGTTTGATATGATTTTTGTATAAAAATATATAAAATAATATTTTTTTATTTTCAAAAATTATTTTTGATGTTAATATATTAAAATAAACTAAAAACATCAAAAAAATTAATTTAAAATAACTGTTTTAAAATAATCTCAAAAATATTTTTTAAAAGAAATTTCTTATAAACACTAAAACAATGTATCATATTGCGTTTCAAACACACTTTTGAAAAAAAATGATTTTGTTTTAAAAATATAAACACTAAAAAACCCTGTTTAACATTGTATTTTAAAAATAGTTTTGTAAAAAATAAAATAAAAACTGTTTTATTTTTTTATTAAATTAATTTTTAATGTTTTTAAATCGTGTTTATATAAAAAATAATTTTAAAAAATTAAAAATATTATTTTAATATATTTTTAAATAAAAAAATATTATAAAAATAAGTCATGCCTTTTGTTTCCAGGTGGAACCGCGTAAACCAATCAATATCGTTGACTAGACTGGCCGTAGTGAGCATTAATCTGAGAGGATACAGAATAGTATCAGCACCAAACCAAATGAAATATCCTCGTTTTTATTTTACGCTGTCATTGGAGACTTCTTCCATGTTTTCTACTTCTTGACTTGCGTGGCTTCTTCACTGTTGATTTGATTTGGAGTTTCCCATAATTTAAGCACATAGCTTCTTTGTTTTTCAGGCGCCATAAAAATATATGTATCTTTTATCTATATTATTTTTTATTCATTTTCAAATTAAAAAAATCGTGAAAGTCTTACTTTCTATCACCTCATGAGATTCGAAAAGGCAGGAAAGCAAAAGATTTGCAATAATTATTAGTTATTGAAAATTTAAATTTTCTAAATTTAAATTTACATTTTTTCACATGAAAAGATAGGAGGAGTAAGGGTAGCATGAATCGAGTTCTTAGTTATAATTATATTTTATTAGTTAAAAGACTTAAATATTTATATCTCACTTGTTTAATTTTGAATGTTTATTTGGATATTCATTGTATATTATATGAATGTACGAGGTTTATATTAGTTTTAAATTGATTTTAATAATATTTATATTTTACTTGTACCTATTTAAAAACTAAAAATATAATTATATAACCTTTCATCCACATCAGTTGATTTACATGGAATACGGTTTGAATTACCATCCCTCATATTATTTAAGCATTTTCTATTCTTTGACTTGTTTTTTAAATGGCATGGGGGTATATGCTGGAATAATTTTATCCTCTGTTCTTCCGGGGCATTAAAGCAACTTCGACATCCGAAAACAAAATTCAACATTTTATTTTTAATCTATCGACTGTCGAAACTTAAGAACGAGAGAGAGAGAGAACTATTTTGGTTGCGTTGCGACGGCGGATTCTCTTATCTGATAGAGAAGGCACGGTTAGTGCTCCACTGGCCAAGAGAAGAGATCTCCACGCAAAGCAAACTCCTTTCTTGCCGTTTTTTTTCGTTTTAGATCTGCAATTATTCCAACCTTTAATATTATTAATTTATTATTATATAGCTGCCTCTACAGAATTATTTTACCGGAAAAAAACTTTCCTGTTCTAATTTTGGGATAATTATCATCACAGAAATTAGAACACCTTCTGTTAATTGTTATTTGTATTAATAGGAGGGATTTTTTTTACCATTTAATTATAATTAAGAAGAAGACGAGGATAGAGGGGTTTTTTCCCCTGTGATTTTGATTGGAGCATGTTTTGCTGGTAATGGGGTCTGGCAAAGAAGCAATGGCCTCTTCTTCTCAAAACATGGACATTTCTATCGCAGGCAAGATACTTCGTCGCTCTCTTTCCGCTCTTAATGTCATGATTTCGATTTCAAGTCCCGTCTTTCCTTTTTTTCAAAATAAATAAATATGTGAATTCAACTGCTATGAATTTTAGGTCGATTTGAGCCCTTTGGATTTTCTATGCAAGCAGATCCATGATCTAACTGCAAAAGAAAATTTTCAGTTTTGAGCATTTTGTGCTTTAGTTTTTCGAGGTTTCCATGTAGTGAATTTTTTTTTTATATTATTATTGTTGTTTTTTGGCGGAACAAGGTGGAAACGATTAGGTGAGCGTGTGGTTTATTTAATTTAGCTCAGCATGCTGACAGTAGAAAATTTGTATGATAGAGTGAGCTCGTTCTGATATTTGTTGGCGTGCTTCTGGTTGAAGAGGAAAACCAGGAACGCCATAAAATATGAAGTTTTGAAGGAATGAATTTTTGTACCTGCTAAACTCTATGGCCTGAGAGAATTGCTGTATTTTGCAGGCCTTCGCGAAAGACATCAGCAGGAACTAGAGAATTTGACACTGACTGGACAGCCTCTCAAAACATTGAAGTTTTTTGTTTTGGCTGTGGTTCAGTATTGTAAGAGATCAGTATTCTACCTTTTGGCTAAAGGTGGTTGGCTAATGCTATTGAGCACAGTGATAGCGGCTGTTGGAATTGTGCTTGTGACCATTGATGGCCCTCATGAAAAGGTATTGCAGCATATAGAAAATTGTAGGTGCTTTAAGTTCACTTAAACCTATGGTCTTATGGATGAAATGATAAGTGAAAGGTCATGTTTTGTTTGTTCTGGGATTGCTACTGCTATGGTACTATAGTGTTCCCCATGGTTAAACCTTTTCTTATTCATGTGAATATACTAAGACCTGCATATTTGTTTGTCCCGCACACTGTGATTACTCATATTGTTCTATCATTAACCACTCCACTTACAAATTTACAGAGTGGGATGCTGATTACTTGTTGTGTCATGTTTCTGCAGCATGTTGAGGAACTTTCTAATTATTTGCGATTTGGATTGTGGTGGATTGCCCTTGGTGTAGCATCATCTATCGGTCTTGGTGAGCGAAATTTACTTCAATGAATATTAAAAAAACTCTGGCATTGGGAACAGTGAAGAGGGCCAGCAACTATATGAGTGCTTTGAATTTAGAGGCAACTTTTGGTGCATTTCATTATTGATAATGTTTTCGCCACATAAATCAATTAAGTACAATTTTTTTCTTAGTTTTTTATTCAGTGGTTTTCAAATCATAAAACCCAACATTGTAGTTAGGCAAGGGACCCTATATCGTTATCATCCTCTTTATCCTTGCCTGATAAACTCTAGTTGCATGGTAGTTAGGCTGTGCCCTGTGTTTGCAAAGTGTGTCAGTTAACTCTCACATGATTTTTGGTCTATTGTCGTGGCTTCTTTCACATAAATTAATTTAGATCTGCAATTTACCGAACTTGATCACTTATCTTTTCTTTTGTTTGTTTATTAAAATTTTATTTCAGGATCTGGTTTGCATACTTTTGTTCTTTATTTGGGTCCTCACATTGCCTTGTTCACAATCAAGGCAATGCAATGTGGCCGAGTTGATTTAAAGAGTGCTCCATATGATACAATACAGCTGAAAAGAGGTCCTTCATGGATTGGAAAAGATTGCCAGGAGTTTGGGGACCCAGTGTTTCCATTCTCACATGGATTGCGAGTTCCTCTTAGCAGCATTTTGTTCCAGGTCCAGATAGAGGCTATTTTGTGGGGTGTTGGGACTGCACTTGGGGAGCTTCCTCCTTATTTTATCTCAAGGGCAGGTATGTGACAAGTTTCTGCATTGGTAATACATTTATGTAGTTACAGATTGCCTAGAATGAAATGCTTATCTTCTGATCTTGTGACAATCTATTGCACTGAGGTTGATGTCATACTATCAGATTGAATGTCTGGATTAATATGATAGTTTGGGGTATCAGACATGATTTTCTTCACAGATTATACACAGGACTATTTTGTTTTTTCCACTTTTGAGATTATGTGAAACCTAGGATCTTTAAACCCTATTTATTACTAGGGATGACAATTTAATCCGAACCTGATAAATACTGACCTGAATAGATGGGTGTTATTTGGATCGTTACTTTACCTAACAGGTAGTGGGTGGTAAGGTATGGATATTGTGAAATCCGACTCGAATAGATGGGTATTTTTTGGATTGCTACTTTACCTAACGAGTAGTGGGTGGTAAGGTGTGAATATTGTCAAACCTGACCCGAAACTTGTCCAAATCTAACCTGAAATATATATTTATACAATATTAATATATATGTAGATCATTTAGATTGTTTTTTAATACAATATGATATAAACATATCTTAATATTGATATAAGACATAATATTTATAATTTTATAATTTAAATTTGATTATTTTTTATTGAATCACAAATAATAATCAGATAATGGATACCCATACATATAACCAAAATCCAATGAATAGTTTATGGATATCTAAATTTATTACTCGATGGGTAATGGGTAGGGTACAAGTATCAAGAAATATAACCTCGGATTTCCCCATGCTACCCCTGTTTATGACCGAACAGTTTTCTATTACTGTTATCAACAACAGCAGCAGCAAGGCCTCAATCCCAGCTAGTAGGAGTCGGCTGAACCAAATCCACCTCAATATCAAGATGTCGAAAGAGAAAAAGAAAACATATCATGGGTTATTATTCTCAAATGCATATCTGTTTCTTTTTCTCTCTCCCTTTTTTTTTACCTTTATGAGATTACTGTTTCTTCTATCTGTTTTCTTTGGTGAGAGTGGGAGTTTGCAGAACATTGATTTTGATTTTGTACGGTAATCTCTCAGCATAGTTGTTCTTGAAAATTGATTACATCTCTTTGAGCAGCACGTATATCAGGTAGCAAGTTGGATGCCATGGAAGAATTGGATGCTTCTTTAGATGAAAATAGTGGAATCATAGCTACTCGCCTCACAGCAATCAAACATTGGCTTCTGACCCATTCTCAACATTTGAACTTCTTCACGATTTTAGTGCTTGCTTCGGTTAGTGCAATGCCCATCCATATTTTATACAAGTTTTTTTCTTGTTCTTCTGAAAATAGCTCTTATCTTTCTATGAGAGCCTTTTTTTTTTTGTTCCCTTGGTACTCGTGCCTACTTTAAAATCCCTATCGACTCTTCCTAATTGAAATATTCTGACATGCATTTAATTGCCCTTTTTAAACCTGTTTAACTATCATCATAGGTGCAATATTTCCTTAATAATTTGAGATTGCTTTAGTGTTCATGTGGGCAAATACCAGGTCTTATAAAAGATGGGTCTGGCTTACAATTATTAAAATTTTGTTTAGATTACAAATTATATTTTTGGAAAATATTGGCTCTACTCTACTGTTGTCATTGTATTTATGAGGTTTGCTTTTCATTAAAGATAATAACGAAGTAATTCTGTTCTTTTATGTCATTAGATACATGACATTGGTGCTAACAAGTCTACCTTAATTATTATATCTTCATGCCATATTCATTACTTATTAATGTGCAACTTGTTGACGAGTTATACTATTTTTAGGTGCCAAATCCTCTATTTGACCTTGCTGGCATTATGTGTGGACAATTTGGGGTTCCATTTTGGAAGTTCTTTGCAGCAACATTGATTGGAAAAGCAATTGTTAAAACCCACATACAGGTTTGTGATATTTCTAAGTTTTCTCTATATATCTCTCAGACCATTTAAAAATTTACAGCTTATAACAAGTTTTATGTGCTTCTTCAATTCTCTGTTTGGTGTTTTGACCATCGTAGTTTTCTTAGTTTGGTAAAAATGAATTTGTGCTTTAAACTATGGTGTGGAAATGGAAATCAAGAGTTGAATTGGTGTTGGATGCTGCTTTATACTTGAATTGCTTGTGATTGGTCTCTTGGTTAATTGATTTTTTGGCAGACAATTTTCATTATTTCTGTTTGCAACAATCAACTTCTTAACTGGATAGAGAATGAGTTGATCTGGGTACTCAGCCTTATACCTGGTTTCGCTCCTGCTTTGCCTGACCTCACAGCAAAACTTCATGCAATGAAGGAAAAGTATATGGCACCTGCACCTCTTGCATCCTCAGATTTGAAGGTATCCTGATTGACCACTGTAGCCACTTCTAGTCGGTTCTTGTATAAGTCGACTGTAGGGTGCAATTTTTTTTGCATTTGAATGCTTTCAATTCTAAGCAATATTGCATTGATTGTCAGGTTTGTTTCTCATTTACATGCCCTCTTTGTTCATTCATCCCCAGGTCAAAAACTGGAATTTCTCATTTGCTGGAATGTGGAACACGGTTGTGTGGCTCATGCTCTTAAACTTCTTTTTGAAAATTGTGAATTCAACTGCACAGAGCTTTCTGAAAAAACTGCAGGAAAAGGACCTAGCCTCATTGACAAATGGTGCATCAGCCTTGACACATTCAGATTAGGAGCTTGACCAAAAGAACTATGACACATGCATTTTCAGTTTTTCTTCCTTTTTATCTCCCTTGTTTTTACAATTAACTTAGGGAAGTTAAAGCGACAGCCTTTCATAAGTCGCCGAAAATCTGTCTGCATCAGCAAGTTCCTGGTAGAAGCTTGTATAAAATAGGAACATGATGTCCAGTTATTATTGTGTAGTTCACCCATTGGTAAGAACTGTTGAAATGTTAGTGGAAACTTATTGTTATTATTCTTTGGAAATGCAAGACAAACTATCTGGTGATGGATCCTTGCGTGCTTAAACATGGCGGATTCAAATGTAACGCTGTGATCGACAAGTTACAAGTTTTGGGTTTGTCAATGGGTTTACGTGCCTGTGCCCTGAATTTTAGTGTCTAGTTTGTTTTTTAAAGTGTTTTTTTATTTAGAAATATATTAAAATAATATTTTTTTAAAATTATTTTTGATATCAGCATATCAAAATGATCTAACAATACTATAAAAAAAATTCAGTTTTTTTCAAAAATAACTTCTAAAAACATTTCCAAACACTCTCTTAGCCACTGTCTTCTACATATGGATTCACCATCTCAGAATTTCTTAGATTGCAGTGAGTGAATGTATAATGGGCGTGTTACGTATGCTCCTCTTCTCTTTTATTTCAAGACGTCGTTCCCTGGACGTTAATGTACATACAAAGCAGAGATGGTTGTCTTCTCTCTAAAAACCTTCAATGGATTTTCGAGTTCTTGAGATAGGTAGTTGGCAGTGCAAGCTTGACTCGGAGGAGTACCACATGATGGTAAAAAACTTTTTTGCAAATAAAATCTCTTCAACCTGGAAGAAGAAGTACTGTTTGGTGAATATTTAAGAAGTTGAAGAAATTTTAAAACTTGAAGAAATTCCTGATTATATGAGCTGAATACCGAGGGTTATCTAGCTGCTGGCATGAGTGATTTCATATTCATGGTTATGAAACCACTGGTTTTTTTTATTGAGAGTTAGCTTAACTTGTTCTTCTAGTTTAAATCCAGTTTATTTATTTGTTTCTATGAACTTAATTATTTGTTTTAATATTCCAGATTATATTTCAATCTACTCTATTAGCAATATCTTCATACAGTCCCCAAGGGGCGTGACGCGATGTCAAAGGACTTGCGATCTGCATAGTAGATCTCGAGTTCGAATCAGTGTTTGCACTCCTTGTAAGAGTCTAAAACAACTGGGATTTTATCCGCTCATCTGGACTCACAAACTACGCTTTCCTGGGGTAGGTTTCCTCACATCCAAAAAAAACTTCATACAATTAAAAAAACAATCATAAACTATTATATATACCCATTTTTTTAACGAACCTAATTGGATTTGAGTTTCTTGCATGGGGTATTTCTATCATCTTTTATGAACAATATTAAATAAAAAAATAGACTGGAGGATGATCTTATATTTATGAACAAGTAAATAATAATTAAGCTCGTAGGCAGGGATGTATTAATTACTAAATCTAAAATATAAGAATAAATCGAGCCAATTCTCTCTTTTTTTTAGATAGATTGACCGTATTCTAAGGAATAAAAGTTCAAGTCAGCTTAATAAATAAAACAAGCATCCCCAAGGTCCTATATAGCCCCAATCATCCATGCTTTAAATGGTTCGCATGCTGGAATTGGAGTGGATTCTGAGATTATGCAGAATATGTCTCTGTCTCTGTCCATCTTTATTAAAGGTTTTTGTGCGTGGATCTGGAGCAAGCTGCCGTGGTCTTTTATAAGGGTAAATAATTTAATTTGTCTTTAATCACAATTTTTTATATTTTTAATTATATCTACTTTAATTTTACATAGTATCAGATTTTCTATCATGTAATCTAGTCAATTTTTTCTATCTAAATTGCAAAAATTGTGTTTTTCATTCCAAGATTGTCCTTGAGCTATAACACACAGATTTCTTTAAATTGCTCAAATTATTTTAAGAAAATAAAAAGTTTCAAAATTAATCAACCATTATTTTTTTAAAAAAATAAATAAATATTTATTTATTTATATATATATATATAGATTAAAATAAAATTATATTCTTGTATACTCATAGTATTTTATTTTTTTTTGAAATGAAGATTTGATTTTGTCAATTTAGATAGAAAAATATAAAGATGTTATAAAGACATACCGATCACATGGATTAAGTTATTGAAGGGGATGTATGACAATATATTTTAAAAGTATTTTTGAAAATAAAATGAAATTTTTTTATTTTTTATTTTAAATTAAATTTTTCAGTGCTGTTAGATCATTTCACATGTAGATATTAAAAATAATTTTTTTAAAATAAAAAAATATTATTTTAATATATTTTTAAATAAAAAAATATATTCATATATAAAATAGACTTAATCTTTTTATAGTCTAACAAATGCAATTATTTTGCATGATGACTGCTGGTTTCCAGTGATAGGTCGTGTCTGTGTTGAAAAAAACCATGAAAAAACAGACAGGAAACAATCCTTAACTAGAAAACGAGGGATAATAACAGTAATAAAAAGATTTGGGAAAATCACTTTTATGGACCTCCTCCTAAAAGAAAGAAAAAACACAGGTTAATGAATATTCAAGATCACAATGGCAGACTCGTAAACCATATTTTGACATATTTAAAAGGAGAAGGAACGCAAATCATTAATGTTATGTTGAAGATCTTTCTCCTGAAATGTATGAATGATAGGTACTAGTAGGGCCAGGATTGATAGGAGTACAAGTGAATGATAGTTTATGAGTACAAGTGAAAAGGTAAAATTATATTTATTTTATTATTTTATTATGAAACTACATATAAGGTGCATAACGTCATCTTATAGCTGCGCACAAGCAAAATAGTGGCTGCTCTTTCCATTTTAAAATGATTCTCCTGTGGGACCTTAAGGTAGGGCTCAAAACAACAAGGGGCAGAAATTAAGGTGTCAAAGAACATTCAGAATTCAGAAATGGCCAAATATTCTTTTCACCTTCAGCCACCAGCCTGTTCTGGTTCAATCATGTTCAAAAATATCCTAGAAATTCTTTTTTTAAATAATTTTAATCAAAATAATTAACATAATATTAATTTGAAACTTCTCTTATATATATACCATAGTTATAAAATCTATTCCGGGTACCGTTCCGGTTTTTTGTTTGGAACAGAACGTTCCGGTTTCGGTGCATTCCGGCGTTCCGTTCCGGTTTTGTACTGTTCATATTTATTTAATTATATATATGAAAAAAAAATATTAATTTAACAAGTATAATTTAAATTCAAGATAAATGAACTTTAAATTATACAATACAAATATAATCTCAAAATTAGAAACATCTTTAAAATTCCAAAATATTATGAAAGTAAAATGTTCTAAAATAAAAGAAAAATACATCAAACATCTTCTACATCATTAATTTAAAAATAAGAATCTTGATCTTGCTGTGGAACATAAGAAAAGTCGTCAACAAGACATTCTAACAGTTGGTCATTTCCACCAAGCTCATTCTCCTCATTTACACATGTCTCCCCCGTGTAAACCTACTTTATTATTATTATTATTATTATTATTATTAATTTATATAACCCCCCGTAGAAACCTACCTTTTTTTTTTTTATTATTATTATTATAATAACTAAGTATAAAAAAGTTTAAAAGTTTAAGACCACCGAAAACATTTTGCAAAAGGTCTGAAAACCTATGTGCAATGTAGAAAGGACAAAGCTTACATCTTCTGATGGCACGTGACAACTTGGAGGAAGCATTCCAAAATATCCGCATCAATCTCACTACGAAATAAAAACCCCTAACATAACCCTAAATCCCAATTTCCTTCTCCCACGCCGCCGCCGCCCACCCTCATCTCCTCTTCTCCATTTTCTTTTCTTCCTCTATCCCTTAGTATATCTTTCTTTGCAGCAATAACAAGCAGTCTTTTACAAGCAAGACTCTCTATACTTGGAGATCCATCTGTGAATGAGTTAATAAGAGGATCATCGCATCCTTTCATCAATGGGCAAACCACCAGTTGTCCACCATTGATTTCCTCGCCTGATCTGTTACTTCTATGCCGATTGAATTTTTGAAATCGGGTTGAATCTGTGTGTTTTGTAAGAGAACTTGAAACGACGTCGTTTTGGCTGGACCCGGAACGGAACGCCCGGTACGGAACCGAGGCGTTCCGGCCGGAATTGAGCCGGATTTTCCGGATCCGACCGGAATTCAAACCGGGACAAAAACGTCGTCGTTTTGTCCCGGATTTTGAAGTGGAACGGGCCGTTGCGGCCGTAACGGAATGGGATTCATAACTTTGATATATACTAGCTATATTGCTCGCGCGTTGCCGCGGGCATTTTTGTGTATATAATTTAACATAATTAAATCAAAAACAATAAATTTATATGATATACTTAAGAAAAATTATAGATTATGAGATAAAATGTAGCAATTTTTAAGTAGAGTTTGTTGCGCAAGCATAAATAACATTTTTTAGAATAAAGAAACTGCGTTATAAAAGATCACAAAAGAAAATGGGCTTGGTGATCAGGCGTGTTGTGTTTTTTTTCTGGGGGTGTTTTCGGTTTTTGGCTTCTTTTTTTTTAATTAGCCGCAATGTGCACAGTGTAATCACGAATCAACCCCTCGAAAAAGACAAAATAATTATTAAATTATAATGGAAAAAAAACTCAAAAACATTAACAAAAGAATAAGTAAGAGAAACAATTAAATTATTGTTATTATTATTATTATTATTATTATTATTATTATTATTATTATTATTATTATTATTATTATTATTATTATTATTATTATTATGTTAATAATGAAAGAAACAAAAAAAAATGAAAGGCTAAAAATATCCTAGAAACTTTAACAAAAGATTAAAAAAAAACTATTATTGCTATTACTGTCAAAATAAAAAAAATTATCACATTATCCAGAGGGAAAAAAACATTAAAGAAAGAGTAAGCAAGAAAAACAATTTAATTATTATTATTATTATTATTATTATTATTATTATTATTATTATTATTATTATTATTATTATTATTATTATTATGAAAGAAACAAAAATAAATGAAAGACTAAAAATATGCAAGAAACTTTAACAAAAGATAAAAAAAAAAAAAACACAATTATTATTGCTATTACCGGCAAAACAAAAAATATTATCAAATTATCGGGAGAAAGGAAAAAAACACAGAAGAGTAAGAACAAAAAATAATTAAATTATTATTATTATTATTATTATCATTATTATTGTTGTTGTGTTAAATACACTTATATATACATGGAAAAAAGTAGGGATTATTCTAGAAATATAAAAAAAATAAAAGTATAAGGACTTAAATGAAAATCAAATATAAAGGGCTTAAATTAAAAAATTAAAAGTCAAATGGCTGAAATGCAAATTACATTTATTCTCAATTGAAATCAGAGGACAAAATTGAAAAAATCAGAACTTGTGTACCGAATTAATTGAGTTATATACAGCCAATCCGGAAATTGAAAGTAGCAGGATCGAAGTGAAACTTTAACATTCAATTAATTAAAATCGGAGGACCCAATCGAACTAAATCAAAACTTATATAACAGAAATCAGGAACAAAAACAAAATTAAAAGTCGAGGGACCGAAGTGAAAAGCAACAAAAAATGGGGGACTCTTCTGCATATTGACGTGCAGGAGAGAGAGAAACGTGGCTTGCGGCTTTAACCGGCCTCCTCCGCGTCCACAAACTTGTTTAGGTTACACGCGCCACCGCGGGAGAAAGATCACGCGGCGTCGCATCAGGTTGGACGCCGGTAGCCAATTTTCGGCCACCGTATCACGCCGCACGCGCCACCTAAATAGGACATGAGGCGAAAAACCGTCTGGCGCATGCGCCTCACGCCCTGACAGACACCGAATTTTAAATTGAAAAAATAGGGTCAATTACTGTTCTGTCCCGGGACCCAAGACAGTGTTTTTGTCTTATTAGGGGCTAAAACCGTCTTTAGCCATTTAATAAAAAAAATAAAAATAAAAAGTTGCGGCGGACCGGACCGGTCCGGTCGCGCGCAATTACACTGGTGCCCCTCAGCCGAAACCCTTTTTTGTCTTATTACCGGGGACGAAATCGTCCATGCACTGTTCACGGCTGAATATTTTTTTAAAAAAAGGACGGGAAAAGGAAAAACTCAAAGTAGCCCCGCTTAACAGCCCCACTTTGCCGCGCGGTCGAGGGTCAAAATCGCCCCTACACTGCTCGAATCCACAGTAATCTGTGAGGCAGTTTACAGTAAAAACACCACGCCTTTTAGCTGTTTTGTAATATATAAGAAAGCATGGTTAGAGCACAGTAGACAAATAATGTTTTCATGGGCATATAATTTTCCGACACCGTTTTATAAAATTTCTATTCCACTTTTGAGAACCCACTTCACCTTTTCCCCCCTCTCTCTCGAACAAGCCCCCTCATTCTCCATTACCTGTAAAATGTGGCCCTTTTCTGGCGTTAAATAAAATAAAGAGAGGTGGGGTAACACGTGTAGATGAGAAGAGCTCACACTCTTCTGGTGGGGACCACAAGCGCAGGGCCAATTTGGTAGCAAACCGCATCTTTCGTTTATGATATTTTAATATCTTGGATTCTTAAAATCATCTCCACAATTTTTTTTTTATTTTTTTTATAACCGGGGTGTTCGGACCAGCTTGCGTGCACCACAACTAAATCCCCGAGCCCGCTGAACATCCTGCAAATCCAATGAGCATGTAAGGCACTGCGGAGGTGACAGGTGTGCCTGACAAGGCTTGAACCTGGGGTGAGAGGAAGGAAGAAACTATTCTTGACCACCAGACCAAGAACGGCTGGCAAATCATCTCCACAATTGCAACTTGACGTTGTGGTTGATTTGTTTTTATTTTCTGATTTGTTAATATTACACAAATACTCTAATATATCTTCAAATAAAAACAGCCTTTTAATTGACAACAAAAACAAAGATAGACCATAAGGTGACAAACTGGCTTTCATCATCCTCTTTGTCAAAGTTGATGATGTGGTAGTGCTTTACGACCTCGCATAGGGGATTTCATGCATCAAGGACATTACATGTTGATAATGTTGTGGCGCATTTTAAATACATTTTTTTAATTACATGTTGATAATGTTGTGGCGCATTTTAAATACATTTTTTTATTAAAAAAATGTATTTTCAAATTATATTAGAATCAAAAATATTTTTTTTAAATAAAAAATATTATTTTAATTTATTTAAGAGACAGCTTTGGCCCACAACCACCACATGTATAAAATCCAGACAAGAAGGATCGGAGCTCTTGTTTTCAAGTTTGAACCTTCCTCGGGTAATTCCCCCCCATGTATCACCACCCCTTCTTCTGTCTGTTGTGCAGATCAAGAGGATGTTTGAGAATGTATTTGAAAAACATTTAAAAAAAAAATAAATTAAATTATTTTATTTTTTATTTTAAATTTAAAAAATTAGTGTTTTTAGATATTTTAATTTAATTATGTCAAAAATAATATATATTTTTAAAAAATATAATTTTAATATATTTTTTATCGAAAACAGTTTCAAAAATAACTATAGCAGACACAGGCACCAACTTCATACACCAAACATGGCAAACCAACACCCACCACAATTCATGACAACAAATCCCACCATTTTCTATAATCGTTAGCACACCACTGAATAAAAAATTGCCCCAGAAATGAAAATATGACATCATCGCACTAGGAAACAAAGATGAAGACAGGTATTAAATAAAAAAATCGGGAGGGTTTTCTTTTATATGTGCCAGACATAGTACATATACACCATCCACTGCACAGATATATATTGATTTGGAAGAAGATGCTGCCTCATGCTCTTTCAGGAAAACAGAATTAGAGCACCATGAGAGATAGGAAAATCTAGCAGTGGAGAAAATAACTGACCCGCCGGAGGGAGGGAGGGAGGAAAGGTAGTTTTTTTTCCTTCCCTTTTCCACATCTTATCTTCACAACCTATCTTTCCTCTAAAAAAACACTGGGAACAAAACTTTACCCATGTCTTTTCGTCCACGGCCTCTCGTCACCAAACAAATCAAATTTAATTACGACCTGGCCATCAACCCTGTCAGCCTATAGACTCGAGTGCACAGAGAGAGATGACACCCTCGGCGAGCAGGTCCAATCAGTAGAAAACATTACTGCCCCCATTGGTTCAACTTTTCCTTTTACAAAGATTTGGGTTCGGACCCACCTGGCGTGCTTCCTTGAACATTTTTCACCACTTCATTCTGCCAGAACGTATTCAAAATGCCATTCCCTTGGCTTGTTAATTCCCTTCATAAATTAAAAAGCCCCAGCCAAACCAATCTACTTTACTTTTTCAATCTTCTCCGAACCAGGTGTTGCCGTCTAAAGCACCAGGCACATCGTTCTATTCGCCAGCAGGCTGTTTCTTCTCTGCCGGTTTCACCTGAACTGCAGCGGGAATGGGATGAACATAGGGGAAGCCAGCAGACAAAATCTGATGCGGCTTTCCGGCGGGTGGTGCAGCAGCAAATTGGGCATGGATAAGACCCTGTGAAGTCAAGCCACCTCCTTTCATATTGTTAGCAGCTGCCTTTGCAGGATCACTGCTGGTAAAGGCAAGCGTGACTGGAGAACATAATGACAACAACCCTGTAGAGGAGGTAGCTGATGCGCCTTGTGATTGCTGCTGATCACTACGATGTCTTTGGAGATAAAACCCGCTACCCGCTGGTGTGGTATTTGTTGAACTTACCGCATGTTGAGCTTGGACTTGCATACAAGCATTAGTGTACATTAGCTGAGCCTGCTGCAATGCATGCTTTGATAGCGGCTGTTGATGTGATAGTTGAGGCTTTGTACCAGAGTTAGATGAAGAGTTGTTGTGGGGATGACCGAGGATTGATGGGATATTTCTCCCCCCAACTGGAGACGATTTTTGCACAGGCACTGATGCGGAGTTCTTGGATTGATGAGATGATAACGTAGAAGATTGACAACCTTTGTTACTTGTGGAAGTGGATGTCCTTGGACTTCCACCGGCACTCTTAGAAAATGATGTTGTGGGAGAACCAGCCATCATCGGAGGAGATAGGGATTGGTTACTACTGGGATTCGGTTGCCCTTGTGGTGAAGCAGATGGTTTTTGGATAGCCGCAAAAGATAACTGTGAGTGACCTCCCTGTGTTCGGCCTTGTTGGGGAAGGTTTTTGTGGGTTGATGAAACTGGGGTTAGAGATGGAGAAGGAACTTGAGAGGTGGTGGTCCTCGCGGAATTTTTCCACTGGGGTGATTGAGCAGGGCCGCTGCTGTTTTGAACAAAATTTTGAGGAAATGCAGAAAGTGCATTAGGGAACTTGGTGGCTATGGCTGATGATGAAATGTGGTCGGGATAAGCACTTCCATTGCTAGTTGCTGGTGTTTTACCACGAGTGGAAGCTGCAGCCACAAATTGTTGCTGCTTCTGCTGCTGTGTACTTGTTGCATTAGCACCATTGATTGTAGCTGACATAAAAGAGCGGGCGGTTCGAGCAGGAGTAGACCCAAGGTTAAGAGTTTGGGCGGAGCTATCAATGACAGTGTTGACTGGCATTGTTGAAACGGGGGAGTCCATTAAATCTGCCCGAGAGAACACAATTGACTGCCCAGCAGTTAATGGTGCCTTTCCTCCGGTCTTGGACTTCCTCTCTTCTTCCACATTTGAAGTGTCATTTCCTCCAGTTTTCGCATCTTCAGACACACGGTAATTCTTCTTCTGCTGTGCTGCTTGGGCAGCAGCAATTAAGTGATATTCATGCCTTGCTGCCTCTGGGAGACTTTGGAGAAGAGAATGATTCTGTGCAATTGATGAAATATCAAGTCCCGGGGAAGCAGTGGTTCCGTTGATGGAAGTAAATGACATAGCAAAAGCCTGAGAGGCTGACGGTTCAGCCCCAGCCTTAGAGACCTGTGTTTGTGATTGCTGAGGATTCTTTTCACCAGTATTGCCACTTGCACTACGGGCACCACCCATTGATGTGGGATTCATCAAAGCAAAGTTTGCTGGATGTATTGCCAATAGATTCTGGCCATAAAGACTCGTATTTGGACGGGAGACTCGACTGTCAGCAGTTGAAGGGCTGTCTTCACCACCCAATTCACTCTCAAGCTGACGAGCTTGGTGAGAAATGTTCTGATTTTGCATCTGCTGCCGTTGCTGGTTTGGAAGGGAATGGGGCAGCTGGTTTTTAGAGCCAGGAAAACCTTGCAGATTTCCACCATCTCCACTGCCTCCACTGCCATGCAATCTCTGCTGATGATTCTGCAAATGCTTCTGGGATGATGAGGAGCCACTGGTAATGCTCGGATTTTGATGTCCTTGTTGGCTTTGTTGTGTCTGGGTGGATGGCTGCTGCTGTTGCGGAAGCTGTGAAGGATGTAGCATTTGAGAAGGATAAAATGATCCATTAAACAAAGGCATTGCCTGAGGATGGGTTCCTCTATAAGCAGTTGCGGCCCCAACATGAGCCGGGATGGGAATTGGAAATGCTCCATTCTGCAAAAATGCCAAGTATTGGGTTTCGTTGCCAGGGAGACTAGGGTAGTTGAAGCTCATTGGTGTAGGACCAGTTATAGCTGATACTGTGGCACTCATTGAAGCAGAACTTGAGGAACTCGAGGAGGCTGCACTGCCTGCAGCAGCAGGAGACTTCACACTTCCAGACCGGACAGAAGCGGCTGCGGCTGCAGCAGCTTGTTGTTGATTCAATGGGAAGATGAAAGTGGGTCCATGCTGGAATTTAACAAAAGGAAAATTAACACCCAAACAACAAAACCCATGGACAGATCACAGAGTAAAGAACATTACAACTCAAGAGACGGCCATACCAAGATACTACCAGGAGCACCTGGGGGCAGGGCTTGCTGAAGCAAAATCTGCTTTCTCTGTGCAGCGTCTGCAAAGTTAGCAGCTTGAGAATTCTTCTCCTTGCCACAGGGACCTGGAAAAATAGAAAGACCCTGCCCCTTTTCTTGCACATAATTCACACCTCTACCCCCATGTTGTAAAGCAGAACCAGCAGCTGGTGGCCAGAAAGGATTCATCCTTGTAAATTGCTGGTGACATTGAATATTCCTTGCAATGTAGCAATGTGTTGCACACCTTTTTGGCCGTGGTTGGCTAAAAATTATATGAGGCGGCTACAACAAGTTCACAAAAAAACCCATCAGAATGGAGGAGGGATTACATTCTTTTTCAGATGCTCAAACGACAGTTTAGTGATAAAGAGAAAAAATAGCCATATCATGCATACCTGTACGGCTGCGGAAGACGCAGCGCTTCCATCCATGGATACAACTCCTTGTAGAGGTGCCATATATCTGCCGATACCAAAATGTCATTTCCCCAGAGAAGAGAATCTAAAGCATTGTACGGAAAAGAATGAAAGAATCAAACAACACCTAAAAGACAATACCCCATGTGAGGAAGCCCACCGGGCCAGCCAGTCATAGACATTGGCAAGGGTAAAGAACTGGATTGCGCTGTGAATGGGTCAGAAAAAAGAGAAGAAAAAAAAAATTGAATCAGCAAACCCAAATGAAAAAATTGACGAGGACAACAGTTCACAATTTTATTTTATTTTAAAAAATAAAAAATAAAAAGAGGAGGAGAAATCCGCTATTCCTTTTACCAATTTTGTCTGTGTTGGGTTGCTGAAGCAGCTTGTTTCTACTTATAGCAGCAGTGGCACTATCTCCATCAGCCTTCCCTAAATCAAGCTGGAGATCAATATTCCTCTCTTTATTAACAATTGGCTTCTGGGATTCAACTTCTTCGCCTGTATTTTTTGTCTTTTTCTTCACAGGTTCCACATTTATATCTTCCTTTACAACTTTCAGTGCTTTCAAATCTTCTTTGACCATCACAGGCTTCTTTTCCTGCCATATCAAACAAGGAAAAGCATAAGAACCATCATCATTAATTTTTCACATACCACACATATAGGTGATAAAAAAAAACAGAAAGCACAAGGTGGTCCCACTCACCATTTCTCCATCTGTGACCATAGATTTAAGATCTACGGCCACATAATCAACCTTACTGTCCCTTTCTGGAGATGACCTTGATGGAGGAGGAGCCTGTGACTCGATGAAAATAAAATAAAAATATATATTACAATCCCAGAAATTAAATTTCCTCGAGGAAAAATATTTATGTTGTGAAATTGTAAAATAGATCTTCACCATCAAATCTATCTGGAACTTCACTTCTCGCTGGCTATCAATCTCAGAGATCATCATATTTCTGTAAAAAAAAATTCCGAGAACCAAAATCAGACACCAGGCTTCAAAACAATGAAAAAGATGAAAACCAAACAAGCGTCCATTTAATCGATGCTCACGCTTTATTTGCTGTCAAACTCTCGCAATCATCATCCAATCGAAGACTAGAGGTAGATTCCTTCTTCGGAGACCGGGTTTCTTCTTTCAGTTCACCCAAATCTCTACATTCTGATCCTTCAGTCGTGGGTTTACAATCCGGTATCGGGTGATTCTCCAGCTTAACCACCTCCTGCAGCTGCGCCTCTGTCGTTGCGGGAGCAGCTTGATTAGCCATTAAATCATGTGAACCTCCGCCATTTTCAGCTGCAGATCCCGAATTATTCTCTAAATTAGAAGAGTCGGTTTTCGCAGGCTGATCAATGTCAACCTTGGCCATTGAAAAAATGGAACTATTACGAGCTGGAAAGTTTGTGGTATGCTCGTCATCATACTTGACTGGTCGCGGTCTTTTCCTCTTAGGTGCTGCATATCGAAACCAAAACCCAAAAACAAATTAATAGGGAATGAAATCAAAATGAGCAGTCCTTGCTTTTATCACATAACCTTTTCCCTTAAAATTGCCAGGGCATTGAGAGAGGGAGGAGTCAAGAACGAAGTAATTGAAACCGCCTCTGCTCAAGAAAACTCACCAGTTGCAGACATGGGGGCAGCAGAACAACTAGAATTAGATGGTGGGATTAAAGATGACTGAGGAACAGTGGACTGTGAGTTGGAGATCGGTGAGGAAACTCTGGATTTAGCATCACTAGTAGTTTTATTGTGGTTCGCTTCACTGAAATCAAACTTGATCGAATCATTTCCCATACTTTCTTGCTTTGTAGCTCCTTGAGGTTGCCTCAGCAACCCATATAACACCTCAGCGATCTCAAACTCAATCTCATCTTGTGCAGAAGAAGATGATTTTGAAGAAGATTTAGGAGGTCTCTGTTTTGGTCCATTAGGCTTCTGCAACAGAAAAGGCAATCGTCAGTCTATTGACCCAGAAATTATTAAAAAAAAAAAAGGGGGCAAAATCCTGTAGAAATGAAGCAACTGACCATTTTCTTTTTCACTGAAGCATTGGAAGATGATGGAGGAGAGACAGGAGCCGCCGGAGAAGCTGAAGCTAACATAGCTTGTCCACTCGGTCTTACCGGAGAGATTGAAGATTCCCGGTGAATTTGCTCACTGCCAACTCCACCACTTGAAGTCCAACATTCATGTGACCTCTTGGTAGATGCTGCAAAAGAACACCAAAATATCAGCAATCAACTAAAATCTGTAGAATTTGCCTTTGTATATTATAACTCTTCCACCTCTATACCTGACCGAGCTTTTCTAGGCACGGACACTCCAATCATCTCATCAGGAGCCTTCCACGGTGTGACTGCAGCCGTGGTATTCGTCGTCGTCTGCGTGGCTCTAAAAACTTTGGCCTGCGGCGGAAAGCTCTTCCTATGATGATGATTAGACATAGAAGAAGAAGAAGATAAAGAAGAAGGATTCGGTGGGAGCATCCTCATCGAGCTCCCTGCAACACCAACCGCATCATCGTCATCTTCATCTTCGTCGTCATTAATGCTCTCTTCGTCTGAGCTCTCGTCTCGCTCTCCATCTTCCCTAATGCTCCCGTGCATCATTCTCTCCCCTCTCCTCCTCTTACTCCTGCCGCTAATCCGATCTCTATCTCGGTCTTTTTCACGGTCCCGGTCCCTATCCCTATCCCGCTCTCGATCCTTTTTTCGATCTCGTAGCCTCGTTGTTTCTTGCAACTCCACCGGTCCATCATCTTCTGCAATAACAAACACCAAGACACGTCAGAATTAATAGGAACGGACTTGCTTTAACATGAGGCAAAGAGAGTTAGATCTGATGAGAAATTATACCTGGAGAGTCTCGTAGGCTGCTACTTCTGTGTCTTCTTCTAGGCAATCCATTGCTAGCTGCCATGCCCACTCTTCTTGCTTCTCTATTTCTATCCATCTCTTTCTTTGCCTTTCTAATAACAAATCACTTGTAATCACAAAGTTTATCTCATCTCTCATATCACCAGAAACAACGCATAATTGAGTCCGGCTCTGGTTTTTTAAGAAACACCGATTTGTTTTATCTTCGACAGCAAATGATTTTTTTTGGGTAATCAAAGTTTTTCGACCAAGGAAAATTTTCAGTGTTGAAACGTCTTAGCTTTCACTTATCTTCTTCTCTGCTTGCCCAGACCCCTTCTCTCTCTCTCTCCCCCCGCTTTTGTGTTCTCGCCTTCTCAATCCTCGTTTCTAGCTATATTATATTTGCATCTCATATCACTCTCGGAAAAAACTTACTTCCATGGCCTAGTTGACGGCCACGATTTTTAGGCGTATTCCGCGGTTAGATCTAAACCATTGATTGAACAAAACATCTTTACGGTTCGGATGGGCTGTCACCACCATGGCAAAATCGCAGCCCTTAAATACCCTAACTCTCTGCGACCACTTAACTTTTTTTATTGAAACTACTTCCACGTGGCGGCCTTGTTTCTTTCTTTGTGCTCCAACTTCCCAGTCTGTTTTGTACTGTGGATTATTTTAAAATGTGATTTTTAAAACAAATACAAAACTATATGACTCCCTAACCCGATTTTGCAATATAAAATTTTGCCATTATATTATTGCAATGGCAAATAAAAAAATGGCAATAGAAAATTGATTAATTAATTAATTAATTAATTCAATGTTTTTTTTATAACTGGAGTGTCCGGGCCAGCTTACGCACACTACAACTAATCCCCTGACTCACTGAACATCCTGCAAACCCAATGAACAAGTAAGGCACCGCAGGAATAACAGACATATCAGTCAGGGATCGAACTAGAGTAACATGAAAGAGGACACCATCCAACTCCCACTGAAACTCGAATACTGATTCCTTGAAAAAGGTAACCTCCAACGACCACTGAGCCATACCTATTGATATTAATTCAATGTTTGAAGATGGAGAAGATGGAGTTCCCCTGATCACGATCAAAATTGAGAGGCCCCACAGCCCTTGAATTTCCCAAAGAAATCACTTACTGGTTACTGGCTACAACCAGCTATACTGACCTTGGTAGAAGCAACATTAGCCGCAGAAAATATCGTTTCAACCGGTCCAAACACCCCCGAAATTCATTGTATTTCGGTTCCACGTTTTATTATTTCCAAATATTTCAACAAATTGCAATCCAACGCGTAAGATTGTCATTAGCCTGAGACAGTCCTGATCAACCGTTGGATCACATATGACGTGGATATGACTTCATTTAAAACAAAATCCCAGATACCAACGAACAAGCAAGTCCGAGCTGGCAGCACCGCCCCAAGAAAACATTTGTCAGCTTTCTCTCCTTTTGATCCGTGCGCCATATCATGACTGTTGATTCTCTCAATCTGACGGCTGATATCAGTTGAGCAACGGGGGAGGAAACTCGAGTCACGGTCACGGAAAGAGAAAGGTGGGACACAGAAACAAACATTTTATATTCGGTTTGTTTTTTGTTTTAAGTTTTACTTTTAAATTATATTTTATGTTTTTGGATTATTTTGGATGTACTATAAAGAATAATTATTAAAAAATAAAAAATATTTATTTGAATATATTTTCAAATATAAAAGGCTTTAAGAATAACTATTATGTATCGGATTTAGATAAGAGAAAGACGGAGATTATTTCCTAGATTAGGAGCTGGCCTACTGTTGCGTTCGCGAGATGGTGGCAGCTCGTTCGGTGACGTGTAATGGGCCCCGCATTGAGAACCAGAACCAGAATATACTCGCTTGGTCAAATTTCACCGCGCAGTTAAAAAGGTATTGTAAAAGCACAATAAAATAATGAATAAGAGAAGGAAGTATGAAACAAGTTCCTTCTGATTTCCCGCTTTGTACTCCACGCGCCTGTAGCGGGTAGAGTTCGTTCCCATTCTGTTTGCACTAAATCAAAAAAGTAGCCGTCCAGCGTGGCGAAGTCATTTTTATTAGAGATGTTTTAGGTGTTTTTTAAAAAAAATTATTTTAAATTAAAATGTTTTGATTAAATAAAATATAATTTAAAAAATAACAAAAATATTATTTTAATATATTCCTTAAAAAAAACAATTTCAACCCTATTTTCTAACACGGACGACGCAGTGTTCTTATCTACCATGTAGTAGTACCCTGTTGCTCTCTTCAGTTATTCGCACCTTGGATCTTGGAGATTTTTTGGGTTCTAGTATTAAAATTTTAATTAGAACAATATTTTAAAAAATATCATTATTTATATTTATATAGTAGAAATTATCATATGCTACTATCTTAAATTGCAAAATTAGTAATCATAAAATTCAATATGCTCAGGTGGCCACTTTGATTCATATTGATGATTTTTTTTATGTCATTGGATTCAGATTATTAAAATCTTTAAGCAGCACCAAAGATGTTGTCATTGAAGTTTCGTCAAGACTCCGGTCATTTTCTTTTTTATTTTCTTGTTTTTTATCTTTATATAACTGATAAAGAAAGAGGGAAAATATATTTGGAGACACTGAAATTTTGATGTATAGAATATCTAGACAAGACAGATCCAGCAACGTAAAAAAAATGACAAATGATAAATGAATTGGGCCGCATGAATCGTCCAATTATATCAGGGTCGCTTGTTTTTGGGCCGCTTATGATGCCGTTATTATCATTCACCATCTCTCCTAGTCCCTTCCCTTCCCTTCCCTTCCCTTCCTCTGAATTAATATCTTTTTCAATTGGAAAAGAAAGAGTGACGACAAGGTTGACAAGATCTTCATGAATTCTTTGTCCACATTTTGCCAGCTGTACGATATAAAAGTTCTTCCGAACAATATTGTTGCATTTACCAGAACCCGTGTAAGAAGAATTAACCCTGGAGAGACCGTGGTGGCCACGTCATAATCAGGGTCCCACGATAAACGGTTGACCCGCCACAATCGACCCCCTTCTCTTCCCTCTCATAGCTTCAGTGACCGTTTGTTTGTTTGTGACTGTGGTATTTTTTAAAATATTTTTAATTTATAAATGTATTAAAATGGTATTATTTTATTTTAAAAAAAGTATTTTTCACATCCGAAAATAATCTAAAAACATCAAAAATTTAAATTTAAATTAAAAAATAAAAAAAATCAATTTTTTGATTAAAAATGAAAAAATAAAAAAATCTTTTCTTTTTTTTTTCAAAATGTTTTTATAACAAGGCGTAAGAAACACCCACTTACCTGTATGGACGAGAGCATAGAGAGGCCTTTCTTACCGTCGCTGTCCCGAGGAGTTGTCATGTGTACAATCAGTTGGCCACGTCACTGCTGCCTCCGTGGATGTTCTGGTTACCGTATGTAGAACCCTATATAATTTACTATATTTAGAATTCCAACCTATTATTGTACGAAGACTAGACTTGCTGTTAGTGCCCAATAGTTTAATCGGGTGTTCAAACTTCAAAGTGTTGTCAAGGAGCATTTACAACTGCTACTTGCACGTCATGAAGGCATCTTATGATAAGAGTGTTAATATAATGGCTAGACTATAGTGTATTGCTGGGCATGGTTGTTTCATTAGTTTATTTCTGGAAATGGCTGGGGCTTAGTCTTCTTGTGATTAAAAATAATTTTAAAAAACATAAAAAAAAATATCATTTTAATATATTTTTAAATATAAAAAACAATCTCAACAATACTTTCAAACACATCTATAGCGATTGACTAGTAAGTTTCCCGTGCTCGCCCGCCTGAAATGCACTCTATATTGAGCCCAATTTCAAGTTCGATATCGCCTACTAGCCTAACAGGTAGACTCGTCAACATGATAGTTTAATTTTAAAAAAAAAAACAATAATGCAGATTTGGTGTGCATATATAGAGAGAGATTAAGTGTTTGTTTGGCAGTGTGATTGAAGTTGTTTTTAGAAGTGTTTTTCGTTCAGAAATATATTATATGATTTTTTTTAATTTTTAAAAATTATTTTTTGACATTGACACATGAAAATAATCTAAACACACCAAAAATATTTAATTAAAAATAAAAAATTAAAAATATTTTTTTAGTTTTTTTAAATACGCTTTTGAAACGCAATACCAGATGGGGCTTAAAAACAACGTGATTTTGATTGACATGGATAAACCTTCGGTTTAACCCTAAGTTCATGATCATTAAATGCTCAATACTCTTTTTTTATAAGATATGTTTTTATATTTAATTAATTGATTGTAAGAATATACACTTGAATGAAAAGTTACACGTACACAAATCAACTCCACTTAAAGCAATACCGCCCAAATAAAAATGGTAAAAATAATTCAATAAAATATCACAGTTCGATATAGGAAAGCACCTTATGTAAAGTTGTGCGATTAGAAAATGCTACAATTTAAATAAATAAATGATTACCTGGACACATGAATAACCACAAGTGGCGAGGAGAGAGAAAATAAAAACAAAAATAACATCGAAGACACAATAAAATTTTGATTATAATATTATAATAAATATCTTGACGAGAAAATACTTACAAACAAACGAGCAATTATAATAAAAAAAATAAAAAAAAATCTTAAAATATATTGAAGTTCAATTATGATATTACCCGTATTATAAAAAGAAATCTCATACCATAAAAAGATGAATTTTATCATTAAAAAGCTTGATAAGATAAATCCGATAAAAAAAAAAAAAAAACTATGACCATATTATGTTACACATATTATTCAAAAATAAATAATCAATTACAATTAGAAAAGAGAAAAGAGTAAAAGAAAAAAATAAATTCCCAAGGTATATTGAAACTCCAATTAGAATAACACCAGTTATAAAAAGAAATCGATTAAATGAATCGAACAATACGGAGGGGGGTCAAGAACATGGCAGCTCCTCCTCCTCAAACTCATAATTTTTATGACCCTTGAAATAGATTTTCAAAACCACCAAGAAGGAATAATTCCATTCAAGTGGTTCCATGACATATCCGCCACCTGCAATCCGGAGCTGTTGATCAACCACTGCGGTATTGACCCGATTCTCCATAGCAATAGCCTTGAAGTTCTCAGAGTGAAGAGCGTGATTATCGGGCGGTGCTTTACCATGGAAGTTTAAGGTCAGGACCAAAGTGGGTAAGTTCCTGCACTGCTATGGGATTTGAAAGGAAGATGAAAGATCCGATTTAGAATAACACATTTGAACATAAAATTCTATTTTTTATTTAATAATTCCATTTTTCTTTCACGGAACTGTTTTGTTTTCTTAACAGCTCCCGGTGTTCTTCATTTGATATGATCGGTTGCTAAATTTTCTTCTTTTTTTTAAATAAGGAAAAAAAACGTACGGGTATTAAACTCAAACCCCCTCCGTGTCCAATATAGACAAAGCTTGTTTGACTACAAATTCATGTTTTTCATAATTCACACGAGGCTTTTTCTGGCGAGGCAAAAAGACATTTTTCAAAGGATAAAAACGTGGTGGGGATAACATTATCTTAAGTAACCCCGAAGCCATATCATGATGGATGGGAAACCTGTTTTGCTAGTTTAGTAATAAATAGGTATATTTGAATTGATTTTCATGTCAATCGAGATTAAATTATATTTTTAACTGTTTTTAAAAAAATATTCTTATATAAGTTTAAAATGATGTTTCAAAATACGTTTCAAAAGTATTTAATTTTTTAATTTTATTTTTTTTTTAGTATTTTTAAATCATTTTAATATTATAATATCAAAATAAATAAATAAATAAAATATTTTAATGTATTTCTGAACAAAAAATATTTTAAAAAATAATATTTGACACCCTATCAAACATATTATAAATATCCAGAAAATAATAATTTAAAGTTCTAGTTCAAAAATTTTAAACCAAAAAATCAAAGAAAAAGGCACACTTTCTTAACCACCCAGACAATCCTTTAAGATTTATTGTCTATTTAGAAGTTTGGTTGATGTTATTTTTTAAAGTATTTTTTTATTAAAAATATATTAAAATTATTTTTTGTATTTTTTAAAATTATTTTTGATATCAACATATAAAAATAATTTAAAATACTAATTTTTTTTTAATTTAAAGTAAAAAAAAATATTGTGTTTTTTTAAAAAAGTGTTGAGACACAATGATAAACAATGTCTTAATGCATAAAAAAATGTCTTAATTCATAAAGTACTATGTGCTATGATGAGATCAGCAACTTAAATCCGTTCGACAACTTAAATCGGTTCACGTGGAATAAGATCTAGATTTTGCTTAAAGTACGGGAGTGAGTGACTAGATCATTAGCTTTAAAAAACATTTTAATTAAATATAGTCCAATTATTTTGTATATATTATAATTATGTAATTAATTATATAATCAATACAAACATTTTATATAATTAAATAATTTAAAAAAAAACACTCCAATATTATAATTATTAATTTTTTAATTATCATTTTAAATATGAAAGTATTTCAGAAAGCTAATTTGCGCTGTTTTGCAGTAGAAAAACAAACCCAAAGGGAAACTATTGAGAGTATCCATTAGAATAAGAGCTATTGAGCTGGAAACCCTCCCTTCCTTGTGGCTTATCCTAGAGTTGTTGGTGGAGAAAGGATAATGATTTATTTATATTGAAAAGTACTATGATTTTTTTTATTTCAAGTTGTTATAAATAACATATTATACGGGGAATAGATATTTTGATTATCAAAATGGGTGTCCCATTGAAGATGAAGAAATGAAACAAAAATGCTAAAAAGATATTTTTTTGCTTTGGCTTTTGGCTCTTCAAATAGCAATGGCGCTGGGATTGCTCTTACTCCAGCCAAAATCTTGGCTATCCACTACAGGTTAGGTTGGAGTTTTTGTTTAATTCGTATCATCCTCCATGAAACCTACTTTATGATTCCACTTTAATTTTCTTTAGAGAGAAGAGGATTGCTTTTTTTATTTTATTTTATTTTATTTTATTTTCGTGATGATTTTGTTGACAATGGGGAAACTGGACCTTGAGATGGTAACCCCACCTGGGTCCTCTCTTCTTTCTCGTCCATTGGTTGGTTTTACTTTATTCGATTGCATATTTCTCGTTGACACTGTGTGTCGGTATGATTGGGATAATGATAATTATTATTTTTAAATATTTTTTACTTATTAAAATAATATAAAATTTTATTTTTAATACCATCATATTAATATAAAATAAAAATATATTTAAAAAAAAAAACTATTTAAAACCGAATAACAAACAGCCCTGTCTCGGGCGGGGATATCCTATACTTTGTGCTAGTGTTCTTTTGGACTGGGTAGATTCCTTCTTGGGGTAATGAACTTTGGCAAGCCCGGCCTTGCCGGCATTATTTTATCGGATTCCAAGAAAACAAAAAGGGTAAGAATTTTCTATGAAAATCAAGCATATCTTTAAATGGACAATTTTCATCTTCCCGGACTAACTTTCCTAACATCCGCTTGTCTGCGAGAACGTTCTTTTCTAAAAAGCTTTTTTTTTTTTTAATAACTTTTCAATGTTATTATCTGGAAAACGGATTAATAAAATCCACTTTTTCATTAAAAAAACAAGTTTTAAAAATAAAAACGATTTGTAATATAAAATGCCAAATATAGAGAGACTCGAGAATTAAAGCTCGTACAGCACTTTATTGTTTATTAACTCGAAATAAAAATGATTTAAAATACATAATATTATTTTAAATTAATAAAGTGTTGTGTGATCTCGAGTCTTTCATATAAAGAATATATATCATATAAAAATCATGTTCATTTAATATACTGGTGCATTGTTCAGAATATCTTAATGTAAATAATATTGCTATAAAAATACATTACAATACTCAATATACTATATTATTCAATAATTATCTATATAAAAAAACTCTTTTATATAAAGGAATATCATATGAAAGAAAGTTATTTTCAGTGTTATTTATTTTATTTTAAGAAAGGTGATATTACCAAAACACTAAACCGCGTGGGTTTTCCACTGTGCACTGTCTCTAGAATTACTGTGGATTCGAGCAGTGCACGGGCGAAATTGGCCCTCGGGCGCGCGGCAGAAGGGGGCTGGCGAGGGGGGCTAATTTCGGCTTTTCCCTTTTTTTTTAAAAAAAAATATTCATTTATGAACAGTGCAATGACGGTTTCGTCCCCGGTAATAGGACAAAATAAGACATCCGGGCGCGGGGTACACGCGTAATTGCGCGCGGCCGGACCGGCCCGGTCCGGTCCGGTCCGCCGCAACTTTTTATTTTTTTTTATTTTCGGAAATGGCTAAAGACGGTTTTAACCCCTAATAAGACAAAAACAATGAATTGGGTCCAGGGTTAGAACGGTAATTGATCCTATTTTTCAAATTTCTAAATCGGCGTTTCTGGGGGCGTGAGGCGCACGCGCCAGACGGTTTCCCGTCTCACGCCCTGTTCAGGCGGCGCGTGCGGCCTCCTCCGGTGGCCGAAAATTGGATCCCGGCGGACAGAACGATGCGCCGCCGCGTGGTCGTCATCCCGCGGTGGTGCGTGTCACCACCACATGCCCGAAGACGCAGCGGGGGCCGGTTCAAGCCGCCGGCCACGTTTCTCTCTCTCCGGAATGGCAAAGTTTCACTTCGGTCCTTCTACTTTCAATTTTCGGGTTGGCTGTATATAACTCAATCAATTCGGTACAAAAGTTCTGATTTTTGCAATTTCGTCCTCTGATTTCAATTGACAATAAATGTAAGTTGCATTTCAGCCCTTTGACTTTTAATTTTTTAATTTAAGCCCTTGATATTTGATTTTCATTTCAGCCCTTACACTTTATTTTTTTTTAATCCCTACTTTTGTCCATGTATATATAAGTGTATTTAAAACAATAATAATAATAATAATAATAATAATAATAATAATAATAATAATAATAATAATAATGATTTAATTATTTTTCATTCTTACTCTTTTGTTAAATTTTTTTCCCTCCCGATAATTTGATAAGTTTTTTGTTTTTTGCCAGTAATAGCCATGGTAATTTTTTTTTATCTTTTGTTTAAAAGTTTCTAGAATATTTTTAATCTTTCATTTATTTTATAAGAATAGTGCTTATGTATTCTATTATTATAATAATAGTTATTATTTATTCTTTCATAATAAAAATAATAATAATAATAATAATTTTTAATTGGTTCTTCTTGCTTGCTGTTTTGTTCATGCTTTTTATTTTTTTCCCTCGGTATAATGTAATAATTTTTGTTGTTTTTATTCTAGGAGCAATAATAATTTTAGATGTTAAGACTCCGATGTTGCTATTGTTATAATATTTTAAATGAATATTGCTTCCTTTTCCCTGCTGTCTTTTTTTATTTGCTCTTGCTATGAATGGATTTTAATAATTTTATTATCTGCACAATAATCATTTCAGTAAGTTTTTTTTTTTTATTCAAATATTTTGCTCTTTTTTCTAATATTAGTGCGCGCTCTTTTGTGATCGTTTATAACGCAATGCCTATATTCTAAAAGATGTAATCTATGCTTAAACTCAGCTCAAAATTTTAAACATTTTATCTTTTAATCTATAATTTTTATTTACTTATATCATATAAATTAATCATTGTAGATTTAATTGTGTGAAATTATATACAAAAAAATACCCGCGGCAACGCGCGGGCACTTAACTAGTCTACTTATATTCTATGAGATGGCTGGATACAAAATAAAAAAAATATTTTTCAGCTCATTTTCTATTATACCATTAAATATTAAAAAAGAGATTAAATATATATATTTTTAAAACTCACTTTATTACGAACAAACTGAAAGATAAATTTCTTGCAAAATGTAACTCCCCAATCCAGATGTACCGCATCTCCATTTAACAAGAAAAAAATGCTAGTAAATATCTAGTAGATGGTCTAATGATAAGAGATTGGGATTAAAATGTTTGTTTTATGTTAAGGAACCACCTCATTTAACAGGTTAAGTTTTTAGATGAGGCTCCAGAATATGATTTATATTATTCTTTAACACACCTCTTTAAGTGAAAGCTTTTTGGACTTGAAACTTGCACAGACCCATATTATTTTGTGCTTGATTTTTTATCAAATAGAATGAGAGTAGTGAAATTCGAACTCGTGATTACTGGGTCAACAAGGCTCTAATATCGTATTAAGGAACCATCTCACCTAAAAGTTTAAGCTAAAAAGTTTAACCTGTTAGGTGAGACCTCAAAATATGATTTATATTATTTTCTAATACTTTCTCTTTGATTTTATATTTGAGTTATATGGTTGTTAATATAATAATTACTAAAATTTAATATGATTGTTAATTTTAAAATCAATAAAATTAGTTAGATACGCAAACAGGTGTAGACATTTATATTAATAACAAAAAATATTAGGAGTTAGAGGAGGAATGGGAAGGAGATGTCCACTGGAACGAAAAGGATTAGATCCCCTCTCCAGCTTAAAAGTGGGCTGAGCATGAAAAGTATGGTGAAAGCAACGACTGCCTGGACCACCATACGAAAGACAGTGGCCTGACACACAGGGTCACAGACAAGCCCAGTTACAGTGGCTGTGGCCGAACGCGGTGGTGTCGAGGTTTGATTCTGTGCTTTATATAATAAGATAATTATTTATGCGAAAAAATAAGATTATTATTATTATTATTTTAACTTTCAACTTGGCACCGCATGCTGCAGCCTGCAGCTACAACATCCAATGCAGCAGTAAAGGATAAAAGAAACAGCTGAATCTTAGAACGATAAAATACAACTACAGAAAAACAAAAACAAAAAAGAATCTATTATTCCACACAAATGAGCGTTGCCATGAACCTTTCGCTGCGACTTTGATTTAAAATAAGAAAATTGTGTCATGGAATTATCTATTAAATAGCCTAGTGATAATAGTTTGGGATTAAAAAAAAATTTCTTCTTGTAATTTCATATGATTATTAATATAATAATCATACGAAAACTTTAATAATTATTAATTTTATAGTTCAAAAGTGTAATGACGTCATTCTCTTTTGAGTTTCCTCTGCCATAAGAAATAGAAGCTAAGTAGGAGCCCGTCCCATTCTTCCTTTATGCACTGAGCTTCACAAATAATCAGTGATTTAAAATATATACTGGGATTTTATTTTTATGGATAGAGAATAGGCAAGCTTGATTTTTTAACCTGATTGGTGTTAGGACTATAATTAAAAAAAAAAAAAACATATTTTGTCAGTTAATGATTAGATTTACATAAACCAAAACTCGCTAATGATTAGATTTTGAACCGGCACTTGTTATTTCATATTTGATGAATACATATACTTGTTTTTTAATCTGATAATAGTTATTTTTTAAAATATTTTTGCTTAGAAATATATTGAAATAGTATATTTTTATTTTTTTTTATAATATCACATCAAAATTATATAAATATACAAGAAAAAATACATTAAAGCAATGAAAATAAAACATTTTTTTTAATAAAATAAAAAAGTATCTTAAAAATACATTTGATGAGATCTCAAGCACAATCAATACTTGATAACAAATTGAGCATTCCAACGTAAAATACTATCTCGAAATATGCATGGATAAGGGGAAGTGAGAAGGTATGAAGAACATGGAAATAACATCAGATACTCAGTACAAATTATTTAAAAAAAAAAATAAAATTTAAAACTCTAAAATGTTTAATTTTTTGTTACGATCGAAACCCTTGTTTTGATATTTAGTGTATGTTTGAGAGCATCATTAAAGTTATTTTTCAAAATGAATATCACACACATAAGTTATGGATCGTATTCATGGTCAATGACCTTAATACATAGGTTACAAAACACATGTAATATTTTCTTTATCCAAGCAGTTTTATAAATATATCCACTACCTTTCATGTTATATTTTAAAATATTTAACAACACTTCATCACAAAATTGACAAAAGAAACAGAGGAGTATACAGATTTTGATAGAAGAGATAGAGGACTTCAGGCGCAAGAAATGAGTATTAAGAGTTCAAAATGTATTGAATAATAGTTCTTGGCTTCTATAGCCTTCAATGTAACTAGCTCTATCAAATGCAACTGACTTTAACAGTTTATTATTTCTACTGCAACAAACACGTGTGCTTAACAAGATAACAGAATAACAGAAAATGAACTTATTATTGTTGAATCTGTTGAGATCTGTGAGTGACTGCTTCTTCAATCTCTCCCTTAAGCAAGTTTCTGCCAAGCACTTAGCTTAATTCAGCAATGTCGTATACCCCAAGTAATCCATGAAGTCTTTGGAAAACATCAACCTTTAATGGCCTGATCATTATATCGGCCAATTGATCTTTGCTTACACAGTGAACTAAATCAATCAAGCCTGTCTTTGTAAGATTCCTTAAGAAATGATACCTTACGTTTATGTGTTTGCTTCGTCCATGCAAGACGGGATTTTTTGAGAGCTTAATGGTAGAGTTGTTATCATACCAGATATGAGTACAATCTTCATCAAAAATTAAACAAAAAAAAAGAAGAGAAAATGATCATGTTATATGGAAAAATCCTTCATTATGAAATGTTTATGGGTTGAGAAGTGTATTAAGATTAATTTATGAATCATGCCTCCAGTAATGCACCACATAATTTTTCTTCTTCTTATAACTAGGCCTACATGATTCACAGTGTAGGCTGTTAAAAATCAAAGCGGCTTATTGGATTTGGGCTTCGCTTTGATGGTTGTAAGAACAACAATATAACATGTTGGCACGTGAGATGTCATACCATCTACTTTTCTGCCCGACCGATCGCTTATCCTGCCAGGAAAAAAGAAAAGAAAAGTGTTGTTATCCAATTTTTTTTTTTTATTGATTAACTTCACTCGTGGATCCAGCTTGTATATACATGACTAATTTCATGAATTTTAAAATTAATAATCATGTAAATTTTTAATGGTCATTATATTAGTAATTATATGACTCAAACCTGAAACTACAGGATAAACAAACTTCTTAGTTCCAAATTCTTACTACCGAGTCACCTACTAGATAATTATTGTTTTCCAATCATTGGTATTATAGGTAATAGGTTCTGAAAAATAATCAGCAAAACCGAGTTCATTTAGAGGTCCCTTATGGCCAATCCATTCGATTAGGTTGTCAATTATGTTTCGGTCGGTGCTTTATTTTTTGAATTGGAACGAAATATTTTGGTTTCGAAGTGTTTCGGCGCTTCGTTTCGGAGTTGTATTGTTTTTTTATATATATATATATATATATATATATATATTTCATTTTTTTTAGTTAAAATCCAAAAATAAAATTATTTAGAATTGTGCAATTTAAATTTCAAATATAAATAAAAAAATGAGAGTTGAACTGATATAACTCGACCTACTTGATGAATTCAAAGATACGATGAAAAAAAATAAAAATATAGTTTCATTAAAAAAATATCAAGTTGACATCTTAAAAAAATATTGAAACAATGATATAATGAATCAACTTGGGTCAGCCTATGATTAACCTTTCAAACCATGATAAGCTTAAATAAAACAAATCAAATCAAATTATAAAGTTCAATTCATAATAAACTTGTTGTTGAATAATGAAATTGAGAGAAAATTAATCTAAAAATAGACACAATAAAATAATTTTTTTGAACAAAATTATGAATATTTATAATATTATGAGAATATCATTATCAATGTCATTATATTCTCTAATTGCTCTGAAAGTTTAACATAATATATATAAATATGTGAAGAGACTCATCGGAAAATTTTATCTCAATCTAACAGTCGGATTAAGTTATATGAATAATATTATAAAATTATTTATTATTTAAAAAAAACACTATTTGGTCGAAACAGAACGGGTGAAATAAAACCAGAACATTCTGACCGGAATTTAGATGAAATTTCTGGAACAGACCAATATTTTAAATGAAATAAAAATTGTACTATTTTATCTTATTTTCTTAACTAATATAAATCATTTTGGTGGAAACAGAATGAGATTAACATCATTTCCGAAGTGGAGAAGGGATTTCTTCCTCTGTCGATTCCAAATACTACGACGATGAAGCTGCCTTGCAGTTCAAGACGAGACAAGAAGACAATGGTAAATTAAGGATTTCCTGTCTTGTTGAGTCTGCCAAATCTAGAATAGAAAAGACTTTCTCCTCTCAGTGCTCATCAATGGATGTAAATGGCCTGCCTCATTTTTTTAAGGAAAATGCATGATGCCCTCGAGCATGAACGCAAATTAAGATCTACCCTTTTGTTAAATCCTGGAACTCTTGCTACCCGTCATTTTAATATTTACTCACTTTTTAATAAAGGATAAACAAATTAATTAATGAGTATTTAATATTCATGCTATGCTACGAATTAAATTATAAATGTTTTTAAAGTGAAGGTTTTTTTAAGACATATGAAACTACTTAGTAATATATATCGTTAAATCTGAATTAATACATGAATCTTAAAATCTATTAGCCTAACTTCTTACCCAGTCAACATGCGAGTTCAAAAGCAATTTGTATAATCGATAGAAAATATAGTTTAATTTAAAGAAAAAATCAAGATAATTTTTTATTTTATTTTAAAGTCACAATTGATTGCTTATTTGAATATCATAAAATAACTAATTGTTATTAGTAAAACTAATTAAATTTGACTTTTTTCTTCTTCTCGTAAAACAATATATACTCCACGTTATCTTTTGAGCACCAAAATATCTTTTTAGAAGTTAGAATATATATTTTTTTTTTGGGATTCTTCATGTTTTCACTAAAAAACAAACTTGTTATATTATATTTTATATTGTTGTTGACAAGTACATTAAATTCCTTGCAATGTACTCGTAAATAGTGTCATCAATCTTTTTTACTCCATGTTCCTCATTTACTTTCAAAACAAAACTTGTTTGGTCCACACATCAAATTGCGATTTTCATTCAAAACTTATCTAAAATCTGTCATACATATTATTTTAAGTTAAGAAATAAATATTATAAAACATAGTTGAATAATTTATATTATAACATTTGATTGAAAAATTTCAAAGTTGAGAAAGTAATATCTTTTCAAGATCAAACATAGTCATTACAAATATTTTATTTAAAAAAAAATATAACCCCGTCATTATCGGTGTCAATTTAATTATCTATATATATAAGCATATAAATAGGATATTTCATACATCTTTAATTTTAATTAAGAGTGTATGCTCACACGAATATCTTTGAAACCTTTCCTAAAAAAAATAAGTATCTATACAATCATACCATACTCTTGGAATTTTACGAGGGATATTTTACAAAATAGTGATAAAAAAACATGTAGAAAAGGATTGCAAAATTTAAAACACGTGTGTTGAATTTCCATGAATAAAAGTTTTGGAGATTAAATACTCGAGTATTTAACGTATGCTTAGTATTGCGGTAACTTTAATCATTATGGTCTAAGAAAATATTATTTGTCACAATTGTTTTTTTTTTAAAAAAAACAAGTGTGGTTAAAACTATTATTATATGAGTTTATACATGCTAAATAAATAAAAATCAAGTCTTTAGTGTTTGAAACACAATTATATATGAAAATTAATGCACATATGTATGTGTGTAACTAAATACTTATGTATTTTTTATGGTAAGATAAAATAAACACTCTCTTAGAGTTTTCGGGGGGTGTTTGACACTATGTTTCAAAAACATTTTTGAAAAAAATGAATTTTTATTTTTATTTTTTATTTTAAATTAAATATTTTTCATGTTTTTAGATTATTTTTATGTGCTGATATCAAAAATAATTTTTAAAAATAAACAATATTATTTTGATATAATTAATTTTTTTTTTTTATCGACTGTGGTTACAAAACAACCTTAACCACATAAAAAAAAGAAGGTATTCAACAATTCGTATCGTTTTCAACATTTCCTATGAGAATCGTTGACCCATGTATCCAGTCCTGTTTTGATGGCTGCAATCGCGCGCGTGAAGTTCAAAAGGGCCCTAACCTTCCGTTTGCTGACTTGCAATCGCCAATTAAGATCCCGGAACCTCTCTTTTCGCAGCAACACAGCCTCTTTCTCGTGCGGCCAATCCAAGGGGCCTTTTGCACCTTGTTTATACCATCCACCTTCTTATCCAAAAGGAAAGAGCTGCTTCAGTGGTCAAACCTTAATCGCCACTTGCCATCTCATGGGAACTCCTTCAGGCTGGTCAAAATTGGTGACTTCAAAACCTAGCCACGTTATGGATAATATCGTTATCATTTGAGATTACCTGGGCGAAACGTGTATCCACACAGAAAGCTGTTCTTAACGCGAAAATAAATAAATAAATAAATAAATAAATAAATAAATTTATACAGATTTGTGAGAGTAATCTAGAGCTTGCATTGCCCAAAACTCTCTCCCCTTGGGATTATTACATGTCAATAAATAAAAAAATTACAATTCATGCTATATATAATTATCTTATATAAAAAAAACTAAAAAAAATAATTCAAATCAAGGTTATCAATCTTGTTTCGTTTCATACAAAACGGCCGAAACATTAATTAGTTTTCTAATTGAAATGATATAAAAAATTCAAAAAGATAACAATTTAGTTAATTCTAGATTGTTTTCTTATGAATATTCCAAATAATTCAGTTAATTTTCTCATCCCTATTCACCACGTGTCCACCAATTAAAGAATCAATGCCACTTTGAGAATTCATAACTTGGTGGAAATGTCTACACACACACACACGGTCACCATGTGATTTGAAAACTGAAGGTAGTATTGGACCGCCAATTGTTGCAAATTAAAGAATTAATGTGACGTAGATAATTCATAACTAGGAGTTCCATTCTATTTTCACAACTCATTTAAATAGACATGATTATTAAACATCGAAAATCTAACATAAACAGCTAAGCATTCTAAAACCATCAGCAAAACACATGTGACACAATAACGATACCGTTTCAAGCTTTAAGACGAAGACATTCAACCAACATTTTCCCCACCCGGAAACAAATTAATTGAATCAATGTTGTCCACATCATTTAAAAATAAAATAAAATAAACTATAATACATAGTTATGGATCTCGTTCCGTTCCGGCCGGAACGGCCCGTCCCAGTCGGAATTCCGGGACAAAACGACGACGTTTTTGTCCCGGGTAGAATTCCGGACCGATCCGGACGTTCCGGCCTAATTCCGGCCGGAACGCCCCGGTTTTGTACCGGTGGTCCCGTTCCGGTGTAATCCCAAACGACGTCGTTTACACTTGAATCAAAACGACGTCGTTTAGGAGTTAATAAACCCCCCCAGACCAGACCCAAAACCCATTTCCCCGATTTCAGAAATCCCTAAATCAATTCCCCGATTTCTTTTTACCCAAATCGTTGCCCTAATCTCAAATTGATCTCAAATCAGCTCACAAATCCAGTAACTCATCAATTGAAAAGCTCAATTTGTAATTTCAATCCCTAATCTAGCTCAAATTCTGAATTCCTAAATTGAAAATAAAAATCACGGCGGCACAATTTGAACAGCACGGCGGCACAATCTCTTCCACACGGCGGCACAATTGACCTTGCTCGGTTCTTCTTCCCCAAATCTTCAGTGAAAGGTACACATTTGAGGCCCCTAATCCTTTAATTTTTTGAAAAAATGAAAGTGCCGAAACTTGGGATAATTGATTAATTGATTACATTTGTATGGAATGTTTAATTGGAAGATGTTCATTCATGTTGTGTTCCTAATTAAACTGGGCATTCTTGTTAATTGTGATTCTGTGAATGATTGTTGACGAATTTTTGGAAAGTGAGTTATTGTGAAAATTGAGTTTGATTGTCAATTTGAGATGGAATTGTATTGTGCCGAAACTGGGCATTCTTGTTAATTGTGTTTTTGTGAATGGTTGTTGATGAATTTCGGGAAGAGAGTGATTGTGAAATGTTGTTTGATAAACTGGCCAGTGCATAATGTTGTTTGATAATTTGATGCTGTTTTGAGGGAAATAATACCAAGAGGGTGTTGGAAGTAGTTGTTCCTGGGAGCAATTTGTAGAAGAGATATGGGTTTGTGAAAAATAATACCAAGAGCAGTTTGTGATTCATTAATATACTTTGATTATGATTTATATTATGTTCCATTAAGAGATAGGCTTGAGCACAAGAGATTAAACGATCTAGTATTTGTTCGCTATAATCTAAAGATTCAACAGAGGTAAAATATCAATATTATTATATTAGTAATTATTTTCTATTACATTGCTATTAATTTTTTAATTTCTTTCGTGTTTATTCTTTGTAGGAATATGAGCAGAATAAGAGATGTTTTAGATCCCATTAGCCTTGACAACATTGATCTATTGAATGAATGGATTTGTGAAGAACCCGGTCTTCTTGATGGAGATGACATAAGTTGGGAGAGTATCGAAGCACCTTTCGCTACTTTAAATTTAGATGATGAAGAGATATGTGTAAATGAGGAGAATGAGCTTGGTGGAAATGACCAGCTATTGGAATGTCTTGTTGATGACTTTCCTTATGTTCCACCTCAAGATCAAGATCCTTATTTTTATATTAATGATGTAGAAGATGTTTGATGTATTTTTCTTTTATTTTAGAACATTTTACTTTCATGATATTTTGGAATTTTAAAGATGTTTCTAATTTTGAGATTATGTTTGTATTGTATAATTTAAATTTCATTTATCTTGAATTTAAATTACACTTGTTAAATTAATATTTTATTTTTTTCATATATATAATTAAATAAATATGAACAGTACAAAACCGGAACGGAACGCCGGAATGCACCGAAACCGGAACGTTCCACCGGAACGGTACCCGGAACGGATTTGATAACTATGCTATAATATAGTAGAAAACTAGGGGATAGCTAATATTCTTCCTTGGTGTTTAATTATAACAAATTTTAATTTCCCTACCAAATTACCATTGTTTTGGAATCATCATTAAAATGTTAATCAAATCATTAAAAAAATTCAATCGCCACATAACAAAATGGACCGACGTACCATCAAATGATCGATCAATCTCATTGGATTATTTCCATCACCTACTCTTTCAATTATTCAATATTTTGATCGCCACAAATCTCTTCGACCACATGTGGTATAATTTCATACGAAATGAAATACGTGGCACCCATTAAGCCCACCAATAAACGTATCTTCTCCATTTCACACACAAGAATCAAAATCAACAATCCAGTTCAGTTATATTAGTTTTAAATTAAAGAATTTGCATTAGAGCTTTGTAGTTATTATTATAATAATCACTCAAAATTTATATAATTATTAATTTTAAAATTAATAAAATTAATCAAAATACACAAAATATCCAGAATATATATCTTAATAATAATAATAAAATGTCTTCATTAATCAGTTTACTTATGCTGTAGATAACCTGAGACTGGATGAGATTTGAAAGTCTTTCGTTGACCAGCCACTAGCAAGCCGTCGAAGTAAATAAATAATAACAACAAACAGTGATCTAAATCACCACGAGGAAGCATCAGAAATCGGGTATCCACCACGCACAATCCATTTTGATTTTTGCCAGCTCCCTCTCGCGCGTCTATATAAACTCACCAAGGCTCCGTTGTACCTTACTAATCCACTCCGTAATTATTTGCACTCAATAGAAAATCAAGTCCCCTCCTCTTCAGTTCTCTCTCTTTCTTTTGTAACTATAGTGAGTGGCGATTGATCTCCCTTCGAGTTCATTGTGTTGTTTACTAGCTAATCATGACTGCCGGAGGGCTTGCGCCGGCGAAAGCCGGAGCAGTGGAGTTTGAGGCGAAGATAACTCCGATTGTCATCCTTTCTTGCATAATGGCTGCTACTGGTGGCCTCATGTTTGGCTACGACGTTGGGGTTTCAGGTTATTTATCCTTCCGTCCTTCCCTAACTATTCATTTCGTTTTCATTTTTTTTTAAAGAATGCTCAATTCTACTTAGAAGTTTCTGTGCATTCTTTGTACAGCATTGATTTCAGTTTTTTTTCCCCAAAAAAAGCTTAATCTCTTTTAGACTCGAAGGCGAAAACTCGTTGGTGGTGTAGATTTTAGAGTCAGAGTAAAAGTTGTCTGTGTAGATTTTCCAAAAGAGTGAAAGGTTGGGAGCAGAAAATCCCGCCAAACAGACGGGAAAGTTCTGTTTCCTTCAGAATTACTATAATATCCCCGTTTATTGGTGGCAGAACGTTGGGGTACTTTAGGATCCTAGCCGGTGGTGTGAGGAGAGAGTTTGTTGCAGTTTTGGCAGCTGAGACTTGAGAGAGCACTGTTAGGTGTTGGTGTCGTGACTCAAACACCAATCAAAGTGTAGAAATTTCCCCGTCACTTATTTTGCTACCCAAGGACGCACCGCCACTATTTCCTCGTGTTTTTTTTTTACCCCTGCTATATTTTGTAGTTTTTTTTGGAAAAATTCTTCTAGGCTCTAGTAAATATATATTTTTTGAAAATTTTAAGATACTGTTTAATTGGATATAAAGGATTAGATGATGCTCTTAATTTATGGATACGTAATTAATACATGATGATGATGATGATGCAGGTGGTGTTACAGCAATGCCCGATTTCTTGGAAAAATTCTTCCCGGAAGTTTATGGGAAAACCAAGGATCCCAATCTTAACAGCAATTACTGCAAGTACGATAATCAGAGCCTGCAAATGTTCACATCATCGCTGTACTTGGCTGGCTTGGTTGCAACTTTCTTTGCATCTTGGACTACTAGAAACCTAGGCAGGAAGCCAACCATGTTGATCGCCGGGGTTTTCTTTTTAGTTGGTGTGGTGATTAATGCTGCTGCTCAAGACCTTGCCATGCTCATTGTTGGCAGGGTTTTACTTGGCTGCGGAGTTGGTTTTGCTAATCAGGTTCGTATATTTACACCACCTGCTCTGCTACGTCAGTTTGTATGGTTTTTATATTTGTATTTATAATTTATTGCTTTTGAAAAATAATTTATTTGATTAGTCAAAGATTCTTGGACACCTAGCTGGTTAAAGTTGAAAAACAACAATTACGTGCATTTAAATTGTCGTTTCTCAAATATTTAGGAGTCAAGAGTTGAATGTGAGAACTGAATTATGAATCGCGGGCTAAGGGTAGTTCTCTCAGAGAGGCATCTCATCTAAGGGGTTAATTAAGAAGAAGATAAAGGCCTATCAATATCCTGATGTCTTGCCGACATGATTTCATTTTCAAAGCAGTTAGTTAATCCATTGCAAGCAAACTGTGTTTCCATGATAATGATTAAAATAAATAAATTTATGAATCTTTTTGTGCCATGTATAATTTTCACAAACGTAATCCTTCCTGCACTGTTGGGTGATAGTTACGGGATGAAAAAATGGGAGCTCATCATCAAATAAAAATGAATGACGAGCACATGTCATCATCCTCTTGGCTGTAAACACTTTCTTGCCATTTGATGTCTTAACACGTGATCGAGACATTTTCTCTCTCTTTTTGTTGGCTTGATCGTTGAAAGTGCATATGACAAGGATGGATAGCTTGGGATTATACAGAAAAAAGTGACAAAACCAATTTCATTGTATCTTGCTAACTCGCCTCAAGAATGATTTTCTTTGAAATCTCCTCCTTTTTTTTTAATTATTATTATTATTATTGAATAACGTGATTTTGAAGGGCTGAAGGCTGTAGACCCTTCGTTATTTTTTCCAACTGCTAGTCATAGCTTGTGTGGTGTGCATTGTTGAACTGTGTAGCTTATCCTTGGACCTTAAATTCAATGGCTTGTGTGGAAAACACTGTTTGCTGATGTAACACGTAAGAGCTGTCCTAAAGTCAAAATTGAATAGACAGGGGGGGGGGGTCGTTTATATACATTTTTAAACTATGATAGTGCAATACTATGTCCCAATTCAACAGGTTGAACATTATTAGCCAAGATATTTACAATAGTCTTTTGTTTATTATATCTGATGATCTTAATTTCAATACATGACAGGCTGTGCCATTATTTTTATCTGAGATAGCACCCACAAGAATTCGTGGAGGACTAAACATACTCTTCCAGCTTAATGTGACCATTGGCATTCTCTTTGCTAACCTTGTCAATTACGGGACTGCAAAGTAAGTCTTCTTTTCCTACTACCTTACTTTATCGCAATAACATAAACTACAAAGAGAAAACGGACAGGACTGTAGAATAGTCACCGTTACTATATTATAACCATTTCTTTCTACCTATCGGTATCAAATTACGTGTGGACTGGAAAGATAATCACTTGGCAGGAACTGTTAGAAATTAGAACTCGGGATTTTTTTTCTTCCGAATGTCCTAAAAACGCAGGCAATCTTCCCTTTTGCATATATATCCACCGCTCCACTTTTGACATTAAGGTTGAGGATTGAGTTTGAAACAATTGAAAATGAACAACTTCCTTATCTACCATCAAGATACGAAAAAATCTTTGGCTGATGAACACCAGTATGAGAGTGGTTTGGCTTAAGTATAACAAATAAAAGAATATGAAATCTTTGCACGACATCACAAGGATGCATGATAAATCTCAATTGTCTACCTCCCAATTGTTTTTCCCCTATTAATTTTAATTTCTTTTTGTCGATGACAATCAAAACACTTGTCATTTTGTGCAAATCTGATGTGCTACCCTATAGTCTAGCTAGGAGGACTATTACAAATTAAGGCTATATTCTTACTTTTGCTGCTAATTCTTAATTTGTTAATTATATTTGCGGCGTGCCTTGTTTAAACAGAATCAAAGGAGGATGGGGTTGGAGACTCTCATTGGGCTTGGCTGGTTTACCGGCAATTCTCTTAACCGCAGGGGCTCTCCTGGTGTTAGAAACCCCTAACAGCCTCATTGAGCGTGATCGGCTGGATGAAGGAAAGACTGTGCTTAGAAAGATTCGTGGTACAGATAACATTGAACCAGAGTTCTTGGAGATCGTTGAAGCAAGCCGAATGTCAAAAGAAGTAAAACATCCTTTCAGAAATCTCCTCAAGAGGCGGAATTGGCCCCAGCTAGCTATAACAATAGCCATGCAGGTCAGTGCTTTTCGATGAATGGAAGATGTAACAGACATCTCCCATCAATTTAGTTAAATTTAAGAGGCATTTAGACTGTGATATGTATCAATGTGAATTCACCATGACTACTTGCCGAGCATAATAATAAGGACCTGATTAACCAAACAAATTAAAAGGCATGTTACAGTTTTTTTCAATCATACCATATATTTTTCACCGGTTTAGTTATCCGTGACACCTCATTACCTTGTATTCCAAAGATTTGGCCTGATGTTCTTTAATTCATTGGTTGCAACAGATCTTCCAGCAATTCACAGGAATCAATGCAATCATGTTTTACGCACCGGTTCTATTTGACACCGTGGGATTCGGCAGTGACGCCTCCCTCTATTCAGCTGTTATAATCGGGGCTGTCAACGTTCTCTCCACCGGTGTATCCATCTACTCAGTGGACAAAGTAGGTCGCAGGATGCTCTTGTTGGAAGCTGGTGTCCAAATGTTCTTCGCTCAAGTGGTAATAGCAATAATACTGGGGATTAAGGTTAAAGACAACTCTAATGACCTTCATCGTGGTTTTGGAATTCTAGTAGTCTTGATGGTGTGCACATTTGTTTCTGCCTTCGCATGGTCCTGGGGCCCTCTAGGATGGCTAATCCCTAGTGAGACTTTTCCACTGGAGACTCGCTCAGCTGGTCAGAGCGTCACCGTCTGCGTCAACTTGATCTTCACTTTTGTTATGGCACAGGCCTTCCTCTCCATGCTCTGCACTCTGAAGTACGGCATCTTCCTGTTCTTCTCTGCCTGGGTGCTCATCATGTCAATCTTCGTGGTGTTTCTGCTGCCGGAGACGAAAAACATACCTATTGAAGAGATGACTGAGAGGGTGTGGAAGAAACATTGGTTCTGGAAGAGATTCATGGACGACAATCAGGAGGTCGCCGCACCTGGAACTAAAGCTGACCACTCTCTGAAAAACGGGCATTCTAATGGACTCGATCCCGCTTCCCAGCTGTAGATTTATTAAAGGGTCTTAAGAAAACTGAATAGCTATACAGTTTTCCACGTGTCTTATCTAGGGTATGATTGTAAAAAACCTAGTGCCGGTGGAATTTTTACATTGTCTTATGATTTATAGCTGCCCTACCTTGTGCATTATTGAAAGAAGTTCAATTATCTTTGATTGCTTGGCGAGTTGGCTCTCCTTACCTCATTATCATCTTCTGCTCTCAATACCTCAAGGCTTTATCATGCTGGCAATACTTGGGCCTGGTCCTGTAGGCCGGTCGTCTCACTATCTTCCCCATACACATCCAAAGAAAAGGCCATAATTGTGGGCCTGAGCCCGTTTCCATAATATTGGGCTATTTGCTAGTAGCTATATTTGCCAGCCTACTTTTATCCAAAGGCAACCAATCTATTTTTAGGTCCGAATCTCAGTGCACCTGTGGACTTCTTCAGTATGATAAGAGGCCCTTCTGCTCTCAGCGCCGCTCTCTTTTTTTGGGCATTTTCAGATGATTGGTTAATATTTTCTCAATTTGTCTTAAAAAAAATCTACTCAGATAACATCTGCGATCAAGAGAAATGCCACTATTCAATCCCACAAAAACTTACTGGGTAATTTTTTTATTAGCATATCGCTGCCCTGCTGTAGCCAGGTGACGTCATCGCTATTTTTTAATGAAATAAATAAAAAAACATGAAACGGGAGTTCACCAAAAAAGGGTTTGCAAAATCTGAGTTGAGTAGAAGTCGTTAGATAGAGAAATATGCTGCTGGTAGAGAGCAGTAGCGTAGCGTAGGTTGCGGGACTCTATACTTGTCCGATGTAGCAATTTGACTCCACCGCAGGGAATAATTATTATGGTGGGCTCGCGATCATTGCCCTGACCAATACACACAAAAGTTAAATTAGCATCCCACCAGCACCTGCAATTCTTTCCTTTCAAGCCGAGAACAGCGGGGATTGATATTTTGAATTGTGGATTATAGTTTTATTCGATTATGAAAATAAATCAATTTATCATGTAATTTTTTTTTGTAATAGTGTGAATCAACGTGTGTCTTTAAGACATGTTAAGAAAAAAACTTTACACTTCGCTTGGCATATTGTTTTTATAACTTTTTTTTTTTTTTTTGGATATCGGGGAGGAACCACGTGACCCGGAAAGCGCACTTTGTGGGCCCAGAGCACGTGTAAACTCCCCAGGCTGTCCCAGGCTCTTACGAGAGAAGTGGCCACTGCAGGGCTCGAACCTGGGAGGCGACATCACTTTGGATGACTGAACCCCAGGCCGACCGCTGCACCCCACCCTCGGGGACGTTAACTTACATGTACCATATTTGGTTTAGAGTTTCTCAACGACAATGCGGAGGTCTCTTGTCTCAAATGCTGTCCTTCAAACAATTTACACATCAACAATGAAATCATTTAAACGACAAACCTATTCCCTTTTCCTTTTAAATTGCCTGTAATAAATTACTTTGCAGCTAGACACGTGTGATAGTTTTTCCTTCTTCCATCTAAAAATTCTGAAAGGGGAAATATCAATGAGAGAATTGTACCCTTGCAAGCACGCGTTTTTTCGTTCCTTGTAGTTTGGACCGCTGTCGTCAATTTACAGTAAAAAGGGTCCTCAATTGCATATATTAAAATATATGGGGGACCAAAGTCTCATTTTCTTAAAAAAATTATCATCATTATTGACACCAAGTTGCCAGCCAAACCCCATGTAAAGTCCAAAAGATTTATAAAAGCGTGAGGTGAAAGATCCCTCTCCAGTTCTCATAACTCAGCTAGAGCAAGCAAACCCTCCAGGCACCTCAATTTTCACAGTTTTGCAGCCATGGCTTTGGTGAAGAGGGCCGTGGCTCTGCTCACGGCAATGACATTAATGCTGGAGCTGATCCATGCAGCCGTGTACAAGGTTGGGGACTCTGCTGGTTGGACCACTAGTGGTAACGTTGACTACAAACAATGGTCTGCTACCAAGACCTTTCAAGTTGGCGACGTAATCAGTAAGTTAATTACCCTCATTAATCCTTACTTTCCAGTCGACATTAATTGTTTTCTTAGAAATATCGGTTTCCATATAAATTTCAAAATCTGGTTATTGGTGGATATAAGTTTTGCTAGTATTGTGCCTTTCCAACACTGCTATATTTGCCTTACAATTTACTTCTCCTGGTCTCTCGTTGTAATCAGACTAGCAGTAGCAAACTTTCCTGTCTACTCCCTCTCCCTCGCATGGTTTCTTTGCTTGCTTGTTCTGGATTCAATGTTTTGGTGTTTGATCTTGAATAGTAGTGTTGTTAATTCCCAGGTGGCTGTTCCTGTGGCAAGCTAGCCCACGAACTGGCCTTAATTTTTAGCAGAAAAAAGTATTCTACCAGCTAGAACAATTAATGTTTACTCAACACATATGTGGGTGACCTGTAATTCTCCAACGTTTACATGCTACGGTTTCATGATGATATTGGCGGGCCATGCGCCCCCACCATAGCTAGCCTGATCCTTCTGTTCTAGCATATTTTCAAGGGTGATGAATCTCACTTCTACGTAAAAAGAAGCCACGCACCCAACATGCTACATTCCCCTATAGTCCATCACATAGATGCCCTAGCTTTCGTGCTTTGTCATGATAATGTCGGTATGGGTCTCTTTATTTTGAGACATTTCATGCGAGGTGGGAGGCATGCATCACATCCATTCGTACAATTTATGGAAATGAAAATGAAAATAACAAGTTTCTGCTCTGGTTAAACGGGGAATAAGGTGGTCACCGTGTTTTTGATTTTTTTTTGTTTTAAATTAATTGTTTTGATATTTTTGAATTATTTAGGGTGAGGGTATAGAGATAAAATTTAAAATATAAAAATATATATTATATTTATAAAAATATATATTATATTTATAAACAAAAGTATTTTTTAAAAAAACACAACCAAACATTATCTAAAAATGAACATCCCAAAGCTTTGTGGTCGTCTTTTTCTTTGCTTGGTCTAGGCATGTGTTGAAAGGCATGATATAATCCATTCACCTGATTCTTTTGTTTTTGCAAGTAAAAATTGAAAGGCAAGTAATGTGTACTTGTGGATGAGAATAGAATGGAGGTCATTAATATTTGAAGTAAGGTGAAGATGCTCTTCACCACTTTTTAAAGAAGGGATATTTTATTTTTATATACTTAATTAATAGCTATATATCCTTGGAGTTCTGATCATTCTTCTTGTATTTTCATGTCCTTACTTGTAGTTCTACCTAAGATTATGTATATATACACTTACATGTTGAATGTCAATGAGTGTATCAGTTTTCGAATACAATGCTCAATTTCACAACGTGATGAGAGTTACGCATGCAATGTACAGAGCATGCAATACCTCTGCCCCTCTGGCAACCTACACCACTGGCAATGATTCAATCACTATCAAGACTCGTCGTCACCATTTCTTTTTCTGTGGTGTCCCTGGCCATTGTCAAATTGGACAGAAGGTTGACATTAATGTGCTACGGAGCAATCAAATGGCACAAACTCCTTCTTCAGTGCCCTCCACACCAGTTCCTTCTGCCAAAGTACCCGGGTCATCCACAAGTAATGCTTTTTCATTGAAAAGTCTTTTTGGTAGCATTGGTTTGGCAATGTTTTTGATTAATCTAGAGGCTTTGTTGTGCTGAAAATCTGGGGGATGATGTTCTACAGATCAATGCCATCAAAAAAGTGATCTATAATCATTTTCTTAGAATCTTTGATCAATTGTTTTTATTGAACTTTGAACCTGATACAAGGATGTGTTCCTATATAGACCCTATTGGTAGTTAATGTTGTAGAAACAACAAAATAAGAAATGCAAAAGCAGTGTGTAATGGAAATTGTTATTCTGCATTTTACTGAATAAACAATAGCCTTTAAATAGGCATAACATCAACCCAATGAACCAAAACAGAAACAACCTATGACTCGATATTTTCCCAACAAACTCCCAACAGACCAACCACTTAAAAATGAGAATTGGACACATACAATAATTAACTAACAGACTCATATTGACCTGGACAACCAAAACAATAACATTAAATTATTTCAACAATCCCTCCCTTAAACTGAAGAAATTCAAACATTCAATTTAAAGAATATTGGTTGCTACTTTTAAGTCAATTTTCTCAACGTGTAGACGCCAAACAACTCCCTTGGCTTTTCAAACAAAGGTGTTTTGAGGGGTTTGGTGAATATATCAGCAATTTGATCTTCACTTATGCAAAAGATAAAATTAATCACTTCATCTCCTGTGAGATCCCTTAGAAAATGATACTTAACATCAATGTGCTTGTTTCTCTCATGCAAAACATGATTTCTTAATAGTTTTATTGTTGAACTGTTATCATAGTAAATTGAGATTGCTCCTTGTTGTTTGAACTAAATCTCTTCAAGGATTCTTCTTAGATGAATTGCTTGACAAGCACATGAGGCTTCAACTACGAATTTAGTTTTAATTGTTGATAAGGTAACAATTGGTTGTTTCTTGGATGACCATGATACAACTCCTGTACCCAGTATAAAAGCATACCTTGAAGTGTTTTTCCTATCATCTTGATCTCCGACATAGTCATTATCAGTAAAACCCATCAAATCTGAATGTTCTCCCTTCTTGTAGAGTACTCCAAGATCAATAATACATTATAGATAACAAAAAATTCTTTTGGCAACTAGGAGATACATCTCTCTAGGGCTTTCCATATATCTACTAATAAGACTACAACATACATTGTATCAGGTTTTGTAGTAGTCAAATACATTAAGCTCTCTACAATTTGCTTGTAGTGTGTACTATCAGCCTTCGTCCATTTGGGATCTTTAATGAGCTTCACATCTATTTCAGTAGGTGTGCCAACCGAATTCCAATTATTCATTTAAAACCTTTATAAGATTTCTCGAACATATTTCTTCTGACAAATGAAGATTCTAGTTGCAGATTGTATTACTTCAATGCCAAGATAGTAATGCATCAATCCAAGACCAAACATATCAAATTCAACCATCATTGACTCTTTAAACTTCTCAAACATAGCATTGTCATTTCCAGTATAAATAAGATCATCCATATATAAGCACACAATGAGCATTTTGTTCTCATTTTTAGTTTTAATAAAGAGTTTATGCTCATGTGAACATTTCCCTCCCTTGAAAAATAAGCATCTATCTCACTATACCAAGCTCTCAGAGTTTTTTTAAGTCCATAAATAGCCCTTTTCAATTTATACACCTTATGTTCATCTCCAATCTTAACATAACTAGGAGGTTGATTGATATATACTTGTTCCTTCATATCTCCATGTAAGAAGGCTTATTTCACACTAGGGGTGAGCAAAAAAACCGGTCAACTGATTAAACCGAGAAAATCAGAAAAAAATAACCGAAAAAACGAACCGATAAAAAAACCGATTAAACCGATTTTAAAAATTTGAAAAATGTCTGGTTCAGTTCGGTATCGGTTTTGTAAGGCAAAAACCAAGTAAACCGAATGAATCGAACCGGTTCACAATTAATGAATCTACTATAAGTAGAAAACTTTCTAACTCTTTCCTAAATGCTTAACCCTAACCGCCCCCTTCCTTCCCTTCCCTTCCCTTCCCTTCCCTCTGTTACTCCATAATTTGCATTCCTAACCCTAGCCGCCCCCTTCCTCCCCTCCCTTCCTTTTCCCTCCTCTGGTTCGGTATCGGGAACCATTGTATGTATATCTATTTGTTGCTGCTAGGATTTTGTAGCTAATATATCTGTGTAGAGAATTTTTTATGGCCTTCCCTTCCTTTTCCCTCCTCTGGTTTGGTATTGGGAACCATGATATGTATATCTCTTTGTTGCTGCTGGGATTTTGTAGCTAATATGTTTGTGTAGAGAATTTTTTATGGTCCTCCCTTCCTTTTCTCTTCTCTGGTTCGATATCGGGAACCATGGTATGTATATCGTTTTGTTGCTGTTAGGATTTTGTAGCTAATATGTGTGTAGAGAATTTTTTATGGGGAATGTAAGCAAATAGGATCAGTGGAATTGATTGTTCTGCTTGCCTAAAGACTGAAGTTATTATTGCAATTATTTTGCTATGCATAGTTTTATTAGAGGAAACTAAGAATGATTTATCTTTGATTCTGCGACTTAAAACACAAAGCATGTGATTTTTAGGCATTCACACTTTCTTTAATGTATTTCAAAGAGCAAAGAATTAATTTTGTGGATATCGGAACTTGTTGATGTTGTCGAATCCACCGTCAAGCAAACAATTTAAGTTTATAAGAATATTAATTTTGTTTTGCAGTGATCTAATTATAATTGTTCGAGCCTGACATGTTTATTCTTTAAGTTGTTTATTTTGTGGTTTTTATGCTCCTCCCCATGTAATAACTGATATGCGTTTATATATATATATATATATATATATATATATTGCAAATATTATTATGCATATATATGATATTTTCATTTGGTAATTATAGATCGAAGGTTACATCCAACAACAAATCATAATTAATTCAAAACCCGGTGTATTTATTGAAGTTTTTTATGTTAATGTTGATTGATATTTGTTTTGAAGCCCTTTGAAGGCAAATTTTGTAATTTAATTTTTAACTTGATCAATTGTACAATTAAATTGTGACTCATGTTCAATTAAACAAAACAAAACAATAATATTAGAAAGTCAATTTTTTTTAATAAACAAAATATTATCACTAATAATTAATACAAATTAATATATAGTTGCAAAAAAAATTAAAATACACTTGGAAGCAGATTTTATTAATATTTTTATAAGCTTATCAAAAAGCCCATTAGAGGGCCCATTAAAAAGCCCCAAAAAATAAATTTGGTTTTTCAAATTTTTTTATCATAAAAACCGAACCGGACCAAATATGGTCGGTTTTTACTAGGTTCGGTTCGGTTCGGTTATTTTTTTTTTTTAAAAAAATTGGTTTGGTTACTTTTTTTGATAAAAACCGAATCGAATTGAAAATATTCACCCCTATTTCACACCCATTGGAAAATAGGCCATGAGCATTGAGCTACCAATGCAATCACCAATCTGATTGAGTCTAGGCGTGCAACAGGAGAGAATACTTCTATATAATCCACACAAAATTCTTGTTTGTAGCCTTTAGCTACTAATTGTGCCTTGTGTTTGTTGATTTCATCATTTTCCTTCAATTTGGTTTTGTACACCCATTTTACACCAATTGATTTGTATCTTTACCCCCAAGTGTTGTTTCTTTCAATTGTAGCAATTTCTTCATTCATTGTCTTTTGCCATTTTGATTCTTTGACAGCTTCTTTGAAGGTGGTTGGATCACAATCAGAAAACAAGGCAAAATAAGTAAGTGGATCTTCATGTTGATCAATCCCAGTGACTTCATAATCTGTCATCCATGCAGGCCTTGTTCTGACATGATGTGGTCGTTGTTCATTGTGAATAGCTAATGGTATTTGTTGTTCATCCTCTATTATTTGCTGCTCTTCACCTTCATCATCATTAGAGTCAACCAATAATTTTTTATTAGGAACATTGGTGTTCCACGACCAAAATTTTCCTTTATAAAAAACATCACGACTTATTACAATTTTCTTATTGTTAGGTTTTCTTAGCTTATAAGCTTTTGAATGATCACTAACACCAAGAAAAATGCATTTTTCTTCATTTTTCTCCAGCTTTTTCCTCTTCATATCTAGAATGTGGGCATAAGCAATACACCAAAAAAATTAAAGTAATCCACAAATGGTTGTCGTCCTGGTGGGGACACCAGACCCACACTGCAAATTACTCGAGTATATGGATGAAGAGGACGTAGGATGGCCCAGCCTGTCACGCTTTGGCTGGGATACTAAGCCCATTTGGGCCCATATCATTGTTATTTATTTTATTTATTTGTATTATGTTGAACAGTTGGATTTGATGGGCCGAGCCCAATAGTGGATGTTTAGGGTTTACTATTTATATGTCCTTTATTCATTTGAGATGGACTTTTGATGAATATTGATAAAAATGCAGACTTTGCAAATCTTCAATCTCTTTTTCTCTCTTCTTTAGCTTCTTCTTTTCTTTCAAAGCTTCTCTCTTCCCTCTAAGCTTCTTTCTTTTATTGTTTATTTCATATTGTTCTTCGTGTTCCGCATCAGATTTGGTATCAGAGCAAGGCTTTTAATTGTTCTTACAATTAAACAATCCAGAACCCTAGATCCGGTTTGATCAAAAAAAAAAAAGCATCTACTGTTCAGATCGAAAAAAAAAAGTACTGATCTAAAAAAAAGTACTGTTCAGATAAAAAAAAAATTGTTCTGAAAAAAAAAAAACGTCAACTTTTCAAATCGAAGAAAAAAATTGTGCATTGTTCATCACGGTTTCCCCAGGTAATCATCGTTCTAGTAGCGGCTGCCATAACAGCCATAGATCAGCAGCCATCAGCGACAGAACCACCACTGGTTCTCACTCCAGCAGAAGCAGTACCATCCACGACGCTATTGCCGTCAGCAACAACCCATCTACCACCGTTCACAGGCATCAACGCATCCCGTCCAGTAGCGACACCACAGCCCCTTCCCTCACACCGCCGGACCCAAGGCACGAAGCCATTCGCCGTCGAAGTTGAAGATAAACAGAAGACAGCCAAACGCCGTCAAAGTAAGGAAGAAGAAAGCAGCAACTCCTCTGCCATGTCATCCCTACATAGGACCACGTCATCATACACGTCATCTAACAGCAGTCGAGTCAGCTCCACGTCAGCCCTAAGTCAACACCACGTCAGCACCAGCCATGTCAGCCCTAGCAGCAGCTGAGTCAGCGCCATGTCATCCTTAGCAGCAGCCACATCAGCAGCTAAGTCATCAGCCACGTCAGCGCCACATCATTCTTCACTGCCACATCATTTGGTCAGAATTTTTACCCATTGGATATCATCGTTCTTGGTATATTTTTACACTTGTTGATTGGGATTAGCATTAATATTATTCCTTGTGCTTGCCATAAATAAATTACAAAATTCACCTCACAAGTTTAATTACCTTAATTCCGAGCTTCTTTATTGACCTTGAGTACTTAATTCTTTTTATTAATTGTGGAGCTTGGTTAAATTTGTGGTAAAACTAAAACATTGTGTTTGAATTACTTATGTGCATTTAGAGGACTTACATTGCGTGCTTGCGAATTTTCCTGGTTTAATTTGTTATTACTTAGTCTCCAAGAAAACAATAATAATAATAAAAAAAAATTAGCTTTAATTTTATTTTGCATTTTACTTGCAAGAATTATTTGTGATCTCAATTTTAGGACTAGTTTTGCATGCATTTACGTAGTGGTCGTCTAGTACACAATCTAGAAGTCATAGCTACCATGGATCCGAACTCTAGTGATGCTCTTAGAGATGTTCAAGAACAATTACATCTTATGCGAGCGGAAGTGAGTAACATGTCCAATCAAATTAATGATCTTTCTGGAAGGATGGAGTCTATTGAAACTTTGCAAGTAAGACAATCTAGTGAGAGTGAGCATTCTAATGACAATCATAGGGATCCTCAAAGACCAGTTCCTCGTAGGAACCGCCACCATAATCAACATCAGGGTCATCATGACTGATGATCCTAATGATAGTGAACATTCCAATGATTACCGTCAAAGACCAGTTCACCCTAGGAATCGTCAATACAATCGTAATCAAGGTTATCGCGATTACGATGACCCTGATGAGTAAGTCATGAGGCATATTAAGGTAGAAGATGGCTCCGTGACATGGATCAATTTTTTGGCTGATATAATTTATCTGAGAATAGGAGGGTAAGATTTGTAAAGATGAAACTTAGAGGAACTGCTCAGCTCTATTGGGAAAGTGTAGAGGAATCTTTGATTAGGAAAGGTCAACCCCCTATTACTGATTGGGTTGAAATGAAAGCTAAGTTAGAAGAGAAGTACTTGCCTCGTTCGTATAGAGGAAATCTTTTGGATCAATGGAATAACTTGAGGCAAGGAGGCAAGTCTGCCAATGAATATGTGGCACAATTTGATGAATATAGAATGAGGTGTGCAGTTAGGGAGGATGAAGTAATGACCCTGAGTAGATTTTGAAAAGGCTTAAATAATGACCTTAGAAGGGAGGTTGTGCTTAGAGGTGTTTCCACCCTTGATGAAGCCTATACCTTGGTACAAAATTATTAATTGGTCACAAAAAGCCAATGGACGAGACGTCTGGACACTCGTAGTATCCCTTGTAGATCTCAACCGGGAGGTAATAACTCAATATTAGGTGCCCCACCTCGTAAACCCAATCCTTTGGTTTCCCAGATACCTAGAGACGATAAGGGTAAGGGTATTTTTCATGAAGCACCTAAGATAGCCTCAAGAATTCAGTGTTTTAAGTGTCAAGGTTTCGGTCATGTTTCCTCTAGTTGCCCTAATAGGACTCTATTTATCAAGGGGCAAGAAGATATAGGTGAAGAAGATAATTGTGATGATGAGATTTATGAACCCAATCCCGAAGATTTTCAGGACTTAAATGATGAGGAGGATGAGTCCAACTTGCTAGGATGTGTTAGGTCTATATCCCTTCAACGGGAGACAATCAGGTTAAGCGTTGTTAGATGTGCTTTAACACAACCTAAAGGGACTGAGGATTGAAGAAGGACTGCTATTTTTTACACTTACATTAAGTGTGGCGACAAAGGGTGTAAGATTATCATAGACAGCGGTAGTTGCATTAATGCAATTTCCTCGAGTAGTGTATCCCGTTTAGGCTTAAAGTCTGTTCCACACCCTAAACCCTATAGTGTGTCCTGGGTTAATGATACATCAATAGCAGTCAAAAAGAGATGTGTTTTTCCCATTAAGATCTTGGACTATCATGATGAAATTTGGTGTGATGTCATTCCCATGGATGTAGGGCACGTCATTTTGGGTAGGCCTTGGTTGTATGATTTGGACGTTACAATTTTTGGGCGATCAAATTCTTGCTCATTTTATTTTCAAGGTAAGAAAATCCAACTCATTGGATTAACTCCAAGGTCTAATGATATTAGCCAAAAGAAGAGTATAGTGAAAAAAAGAGGGCTTAACATAATAAGTCCTATGGAATTTGATAAGAAAATTTGTGAGGAGTCTGTTGTGTTTGCTGTAGTGGCTAAGGAGATTGTAGAAGACTTTTTAGAAGAGCCACCTGAAGAGGTAAAGGAAGTGTTGAGAGAATTTCTAGATGTTTTCCCTTCTGACCTACCTGATACTTTACCCCCCTTGCGTGATATTCAACACGCCATAGACTTTGTCCATGGTGCCACGTTACCAAACTTGCCTCACTATAGGATGAACCCAAGTGAACATGCTGAATTGCAAAGGCAAGTATGTGAGTTGTTACAAAAGGGATTTATTCGAGAGAGTTTGAGTCCTTGTGCAGTACCTGCATTGTTAACACCGAAGAAAGATGGGTCATGGAGAATGTGTGTAGATAGTCGAGCTATCAATAGGATTACAGTCAAGTATCGTATTCCAATTCCTCGATTAGATGACATGCTAGATATGATGGCAGGAGCCCAGATTTTCTCTAAGATTGACTTGAAGAGTGGATATCATCAGATTAGGATCCGTCCGGGAGATGAGTGGAAGACGACATACTAAGGATGGTTTATATGAATGGCTTGTCATGCCTTTTGGCCTTTCCAACGCACCAAGCACTTTTATGAGAGTAATGACACAAGTGCTTCGACCATTTATGGGAAAGTTCCTGGTAGTGTATTTTGATGATATTCTTATTTATAGCAAAACTAGGGAAGAGCATTTTGATCACCTTACTCAAGTTTGTATTACCCTAAGAAAGGCGAGTTTGTTTGCAAATGTTAAAAAATGTTCCTTCTTCACAGATCAAGTGGTCTTTTTAGGGTTTATAGTGTCATGGAAAGGAGTTTCTGCTGACCCCCAAAAAGTCCAAGCAATAGTAGATTGGCCTGAGCCTAAGACCATTCAAGAGGTTCGTAGTTTTCATGGGCTTGCGACTTTCTATCGTCGTTTTATCAAGGGATTTAGCACCATCATGTCACCTATTACAGATTGTTTGAAACAAGGTGAGTTTCAGTGGAGTAAAGGAGCTAATAGGGCATTTGAGGAGGTTAAGAAGAAGATGACAGAGGCCCTGGTAATGAGACTACCTGATTTTACTAAGGTGTTTGAAGTAGAATGTGATGCTTCGGGAGTAGGTATATGTGGAGTACTTAGTCAGGAACGTCACCCTGTAGCCTATTTCAGTGAGAAACTTAATGAGGCCAAACAAAAGTACTCAACTTATGATAAAGAGTTTTATGCGGTGGTTAAGACCTTGCGCTATTGGCGCCATTACTTGTTACCATAGGAGTTTGTTCTTTACTCCGACCATGAGGCCCTCCGCTATCTGAACTCCCAGAAGAAGCTCAATCACAGGCATGGTCATTGGGTTGAATATTTGCAAGGATACTCATTTATTTTGAAACATAAATCTGGAATAGAGAATAAAGCTGCAGATGCTTTGAGTCGTCGGGTAACATTGTTGTATGTAATGAGTGTGGAAGTCACAGGATTTGAGAGACTCAAAGAGGAGTATGAATCTTGCTCAGAATTTGGAGATATATACTTGACATTGAAGGATGAGAGTCACCGTGCTATAAATGGGTATCACCTCCAAGACGGATACTTATTTCGGGATAACAAGCTGTGTATCCCAAACACATCTGTGCGTGACTTTTTGATATGGGAGACTCATGCTGGAGGTCTCTCGGGACATTTTGGAAGGAATAAAACCATTGAAGAGGTGGAGCGTCAGTTTTTTTGGTCTAGTTTGAAAAGAGATGTCGCCAAATTGGTAAGTCAGTGTCGAACTTGCCAACTGGCAAAGCATAGGAAACAAAATACTGGTCTTTACACCCCGTTGCCCATTCCTACTTGCCCTTGGCACGATGTTAGTATGGATTTTGTTCTTGGACTTCCACGTACAGCAAAGAAACATGATTCTATTTTCGTGGTTGTCGATCGCTTCTCTAAGATGGCACATTTTATTCCTTGTACTAAGACCACAGATGCTTCTAGAGTTGCAAAACTCTATTTTGATGAGATTGTCAAGTTGTATGGTCTTCCCCAAACCATAGTTTCAGATAAGGATATTAGATTCACAAGTTATTTTTGGAAAACCCTTTGGCATATGGTTGGAACCAAATTGAAATTTTCCACTGCTTACCATCCCCAAACGGATGGTCAAACTGAGGTGGTTAACAGGAGTTTAGGCAATCTTTTAAGGTGTCTAGTGAGTGATCATAATAGGAATTGGGATCTGGTTCTTCCCACGGCTCAGTTTGCCTATAATAGCTCTGTCAATAGGTCCATAGGAATGAGTCCTTTTGAAGTTGTACATGGTTACAAGCCTAGGAAACCTCTAGACCTTCTTCCCATGTCCGTTCATGCTAGAGTGTCCGAGTCAGCCGAGTCTTTTGCACGTAGAATTCAGGATTTGCATATTGAGATCGCTAAACAAATTCAAGCAAGTAATACGCAATATAAACTTCGAGCTGATTTACATAAGCGGCATAATGAGTTTAATGTGGGAGACTATGTTATGATACAGATTAGACCAGAGCGATTTCCTTCTGGAGCTAATCGAAAATTGCAGGCACGTAGTGCCGGGCCCTTCAAAGTGCTAAAACAAGTTGGTTCAAATGCTTATGTTCTAGATTTACCACATGATTTTAGCATTAGCTCTACATTTAATATTGAGGATCTAGTTGCATACCATAAACCACTTCCTATTCCAAATGATTCATTTGAAATACCACTTAACTCTTCCCCTGATGACCCTATTGACACCTTTATCCCTCCCACCTTGACTTCCGCACAAAAGGATAATATTGATGCTATTCTGGATGAACAAGTTGTTTTTAACAGGGACGGTGAGGTTCAACAGTTTCTAGTTCGCTGGGTGGGCCGACTTGATTCAGATAACTCTTGGATCACTAAAGATACTTTACAACAGCTTGATCCAAATCTTTGGGAGTACTATCAGAGTCGGCCAGAGCTACACTCGACGGGGTCGAGTTTTTCCAACCCCGGGAGAGTTGGTGGGGACACTAGACCCACACCACAAATTACTTGAGTATATGGACGAAGAGGACGTAGGATGGCCCAGCCTGTCACGCTTTGGCTGGGAGACTAAGCTCATTTGGGCCCATATCATTGTTATTTATTTTATTTATTTGTATTATGTTGAACATTTGGATTTGATGGGCCGAGCCCAATAGTGGATGTTTAGGGTTTACTATTTATATGTCCTTTATTCATTTAAGATGGACTTTTGATGAATATTGATAAAAATGCAGACTTTGCAAATCTTCAATCTCCTTTTCTCTCTTCTTTAGCTTCTTCTTTTCTTTCAAAGCTTCTCTCTTCCCTCTAAGCTTCTTTCTTTTATTGTTTATTTCATATTGTTCTTCGTGTTCCGCATCACGTCCACTCCAAGCATCCTCTATGGTCATATTTTGAACAATAATTGTGAGATTTTTGTTCAAAATATGAATACTCTAGCTAACCACTTCAAGCTAGAAAAATTTCGGGATGCCACTCATTGTCAACAGACTCCTCACCATGTTTAGAATGGTTTGATTTTTCCTCTCGAAAACATCATTCTGTTGGGGGTGAATTTTTTTGTAAGTTGTCTTTTGATCCCATGACTCTCACAAAATTCTGCAAATTCATGAAAGTTGTATTCAACTCCACGATCTGTGCAAATAATTTTAATTGGATTTCCGATCTCTTTCTCAACAAATGCTTTAAAATGTTTGAGAGATATCAATGCCTCAGATTTTTCCTACAAAAAAGATACCCAATTTGTTTTTACTATAATTATCAATGACGATAATTATACACCTTTTACCACCATTTAAAAGATGGATTGATTGGTCCCTAGAGATTGGAATGCACTAGCTCCAATTGCTTCTTTGCTCTCCAAGATTTGAATTTTGGAAATTGATAACGGTGTTGTTTGCTGAACCACACTCTTCACAAATTGTAGAAGAGGCTACACTTTATGGTAGTCTAGTCACCATTATTTTCTGTTGTAGAGTCTTCAATCCATCAAAGTTTAGATGACCATAGTGAAAGGTGCGATAGTCATGCATCATTGTTCAGTTTTGCTGAGAAGCATGAGTGAGTGGTGTTGTGGAGATAAAGTGGAAACATTCAGCTTGTTGTCATATTGACTTGAGCAATTAAGCCCAATTTTGCATCTTGGATTCGACATACTTTATCTTTGATAGAAATTTCATACCCCCCTACACTAAGAAATTTGTTATTAAATCTAACACAAAAGGCACATTCGAGATACTGTGAGTGGAATCTTCTTTGGTTTGAATTGATACTCTTCCTTTTTCCCATTATAGAGACTTTAGAATTGTCTCCAAACTTCACATGATCACGGAAGGATTCATCCAAAGTAAAGAATGTAAACTTATCTGCACACATATGGTTACTACAACCTGTATCCAAGTGCCATAAATTCTTATTTGTTTCTTCTTTTGAATGACAAACCATCAACAACGATACTTCTTCCTTTTCTGCAAAATTAGATTTTTCACCATATCCTCTAGACATATTAGATTTATATTCTGACTAAAAATGTCCATACATATGACATTTGTAGCACTCAACCTTAGGCTTGTCTGCTGACACCAGGTTATAGCTTGTTTAATGGTGTTCTGACAATGGTCTGCTGGCACTACTTGAGTGGTGACCTCCTCTTCTCCTTTCTTTTCCATGAAATTGATTATCATGGTGCTGATACTGTTGTTGATGTTCACGTTCATTATTTCTTCTGTTGTCACCTCTCCCCCTTCCTCGTCCTTTGTAGGTTTTGCTTGGCATAAGGTGATATTCAGTTAAGACCTTCAATAATTATTCTTCTTTCTCCTGCTGGCTAATCTTATGTTCATGAACCAACAGAGAGCTTTGTAATTCATCAATTGATAGTTCATTAATGTTGTTAGATATTTTATAGAATAAACAACAAAGTTGAATTTTGGTGTCATAGATCAAAAGATCTTTTCTACTATGGTGACATCCTCTATCTTGTCCCCATGGATTCACATCTCGTTAATGATTACCATCGTCCGTGAGAAATAATTTGTAACTGATTCTTCTGATTTTCTTCGGAGTGTTTCAAACTCAGAACGAATGCTTGAAGCTGCTACCTCTTTGCTCTTATTGATCCTTGGTATTTCTTCTTCATGGAATCCCAAATATGCTTGGAGGTATCTTTGCACAAAATGGTTTCCAAAATTGAGTGACCAATTGCTTGAAACAAGAAATTTTTAGCCTTGAGATCCTTCAGCTATAATCCTTCTCGTTCAATTCTTTGGGCATTCATCAGCACAACAACTTCAACGAGTTCTGGTACTCCTGAATCAACTATATGCCAATATTATTTGGATTTCAAGAAATTCTCCATTAGCATGCTCCAATGGTCATAGTGACCATCAAAAGTTGGAATTGAAAGTGGCACAAAGGTGGTTTCGGACGACATTGTTGCTTGATGAAATAGAGATGAAGTTGTTGTTTTTGTCTCATGAATTCTCTCAATTCCAGCTTTGCTATTGTACTCTTTCTCAACCTAGGGCTCTAGTACAATTGTTGCAACAGTAAAACAAGAAATGCAAAAACAGTGTGTAATGGAAATTTTTATTCTGCATTTTATTGAATAAACAATAGCCTTTAAATAGGCATAACATCAACCCAATGAACCAAAACAGAAATAGCCTATGACTAGACATTTTCCCAACAAACTCCCAACAGACCAACCACTTAATAAAGAGAATTGGACACATATATTAATTAACTAACAGACTCCTATTGACCTGGACAACCAAAACAATAACATTAAATTATTTCCAACAATTGATAGAACATGGTATGAGTTTTGATCTCTAGTGTATAGAGATGGGTGCACCTACTGCTCGAAGAATGTATTGCATTCAATCTTTTGCCATACAAAGTTTAATCTCAAATAAGCAAACTATTGTTGATATAATTCAGATTTCTTGCTGACACATTTAACAACAAATTGGCTAGGCATAATGCAAATGTAATTTCGAGTTTTCAAAAAGTAAGCTACAATTTCTGAAACTCAAGTACCATACATAGTGCAGTCATAAATGAGATAGAACCTCATTCAATACAAACCATCTTTCCTCCCAAAACCAAATAATAAGGAAAAACACCATTAATTAAATAAAATTAACACAACATAAAATTTGTATCGCAACAAACAAACACAACAAACAAGGAAAAAAACAATTAATTTAGTAGAAACATGAATTCAAGATGCCTTCTTCCAGGAGGCGTCTTGAAGCTTCCAAAATCCAAATAGGTAATCAAAACACGTACATCAAAATCTATAGACTGCCTAATTTGACTCTTTTTGTATCACATTGGACTTTATCTTCTATCACTTAATTATGATGACCATTACTCCATGAATCTTTTCTAGACCGGATGATGCTTCCAAACTCTTTCAATCATAAGATCTATAGGCACATTCTTTGTCTCCGGCAATAGGAAATACACAAACAACCCCATATTGAGAATACAGCTAGCAAAGAACAAAAATATAAAGGCACACATATTACACAACATCGATAAGAATGCCTGGGCTATGAGGAAGGTGAAGATCATGTTTGAGCTAACAACAAGAGCGAACCCTGCAGTTCTGGTCTCTTGAGGAAATGTTTCACTTGGTATCAGCCAGCCAAGAGGACCTCAGGACCATGCAAAGGACATGACATACAAACACACCAGTACCACAACAAAAGCTGCTTGTAATTTAGTGAGTGATCCTGTATTTGTCAAGAAAGCTAGTAAAATTGCTCCAATTGCAGTCTGCATTACAAAAACTTCTCATTCAGATACATCACACAAGTATACTCCAGCAGATTTGGCAGTAAAATTAAAGGAAAAGAGAAAGGAATGTTGACCTGGCTTATTGACATATGCACGTAGGCTTGAAGAAGCAGAATCCTCCTCCCTACCTTATCCACATAAAAGATGGAGACCAATGTTATTAGCATATTCACAATTCCAGTTATCACAACTGACAAAAGTGAAGAATCGTTTTTGAATCCAACGGTTTGAAACAGGACGGGTGCGTAAAACATTATAGCATTGATTCCTGTAAGCTGTTGAAAGACTTGCAACATGATGCCTATAATTAGTGGGGGCATGCTAGATAGCTTCATGAGCTCCTTGTATGGATGCTTGACTTTCCTGGCTATCTCACTCGCAACTTTAATTTGCTCAAACTCAACATTAACATTGTTGACTCCTCTAATCTTCTTGAGCGTGCTTTTCCCTGCAGTTTCATTTTCTCGTTCAATTAAGCTTGCTGGTGTTTCGGTGATGACTATGGATCCTATAAACAAGAATAAAGCTGGCACACCAGCAAGGCCCAAGGATACTCTCCATCCATATGGATGCATCTTTGAAGTGCCATAATTGACTAGATTTGCATAAAATATCCCTACTGTAACAAAGAATTAGAACAAAATGTTCACAGCACCCCGAAGCTCCACTGGTGATATCTCTGATAAGAACAGAGGAACCGCCTACAAATTTTTTCAGTATTGTGCAAAAGGTTCTCATTAACCTACCTAATGTGACACCAATTTAAAATAAAGTTGCACAGCAATATTCTGAGAAGAAAGTTTTATCGACTAGAAAGAATTCAGAAACAAAATATTTCCCAAATACGACATACCTCATTGCCAAATCCTACCCCAAAACTAAGGAGAATCCTGCCAATGATTAGCATCCAGATTTTTTGAGCACCAGAACTCACGGCTGCTCCAAACAAGAAAAATATTGATGCCACAAGAATTGTCGGTTTTCGGTCAAATTTGGTGCATGCCTTTGATGCACCAAAGCTCGAAACAAGGGCAACAAGGTAGAGCGAAGATGTAAAAAGCTGAAGATATCGATTGTCATACTTGCAATAATTGTTTTCTGTGGCATGAAGCTTTCTTTCATGAACAATGGGAAAAATTGATCAAAAAGTCATCCATGACTGTCACTCCACCTGATTATCGATACAAGATTATCATGTGCGTTACTTTGGATCAATATGCATAACTCACAATTGATTTGAACTGAAAACAGAGCGACCATTACCTTTCAATCTTACCCTTTCCTAGGATAAGAGAATTTAACTGCATACTGAAATTTTCAGTTAACATAAGTGTTATACATACAATCTTTAACAATACAAATATTCAATATCATTATTTATACCCTGAATAAGATACATGACTCCAAATTCATTCAACGTAAGAAATAAATCAAGATCACTAAATTAAAGAACTACATGGTCATAAATAAGAATTGTAAGCAAAATTTGGAGATTTTTTAATTTCATTTTTGTCAACGAAAAGCCTGCTGCCAGCAAGCTTTCCTATTTTATAAATCCACCATTATTTTCCTCTTTAATGTATTTCTTATTTTGTATATATGACAACTTATAGTTTCCATGTATAGGATTATGCTGATTTTCTTTCCATGTATACATCATTGTAATCTCTATATAAGTTACAGAAATCAAAGCCAAAGACACAAATTCACACAATCTTTCAAGCTATTTTGACATGGTATCAGAGCTGGGTAAATCATCTTCTCGGTCTTGAACTTTGGCTTGATTTTTTGGTCCTTGGCAGTCCTGGTTTCTGGGTTGTTTTTTGTTAGAAACAAGGCCTTCAAAACCTTGCTTCTGGGATTTCTTTTGGTCTCAACAGCCCTTGGCATCTGCTTCTTTGGTTCCTTTTTTTTTGGTCTTCAAACCTCTCGGTTCTGTCAACAGATCTGCAGCTCTCGACATCTCAGCATTTTTCAGCCTCTCGGAATCTTAAGCCAAGGATATTTCTGGTTCTTGTTCCTGGCAGCAAGGAATCTCACCAGGTTTTTCATCCCTTTGCTTCGGTTTTTCTTCAATTTCTTTTGGAGTGTATTATTTTGGATACAATTATTTGTGATGGATTCATCACCTATTGTGTCAAGTTTTCGGGCACAAATTACTCTACATGGACATTTCAATTTGAGCTTTTCCTCCAAGGAAAAGATCTGTGGGACATATTGATGGCATGGATGTTGCCCCAAAATCTGATATGGATAAATCGAAAGAACCTAAGGACTCTCCTTCATGGGCTGTACTTGATGCTCGGATTATATCTTGGCTTCTTTGTTCGGTTGAACCACATATTGTTACCAATCCACGGGCTCATCGCACTGCCTAAAACATGTGGAATTACCTGAAGAAAGTGTATCATCAAGTTAATGATGCTCGTCGCTTTCAGTTAGAACATGCGATTGTTATGTTTCACTATGGCAGTCTTTTTATTCAAGACTATTACTCGGCATTCTTGACTCTTTGGCATGAATATACTGACTTGGTTACAACGAATGTTCCTAGTGCTGCTCTTTCAACTATTCAGAGTCTCCATGAAAATAGCAGTCGTGATCAGTTTCTTATGAAACTGTGCCCGGAATTTGAATCAGTTTGGTCCTCTTTACTGAACAGATCTCCTGTTCCTTCTCTTGATATCTGTTTTGGAGAGCTTCTTCGCGAAGAACAAAGGCTTAGTACTCAAGCTATTTTGGAGCATTCTCATGGAAGTTCTGGGACAACAACTATGGCTTATGCTGCTCACATCCAAGGACTCTTTATGTACTCTAAAAATCTGCACTGTTTCTGCTGCAAGGAGTATGGGCACATTGCTACTAATTGTCCTAAGAAATTTTGTTCCTATTGCAAGAAGAAGGGGCATATTATCAAAGAATGTCGTATTCGCCCTCAGAATCGTCATGCTCGAGCACTCCAGACTTCTGTTATCATTCCACCAGCCACAAGGTCTGATGCACATGCCTCTTCTTTAGGTGCTTTCTCTACCCTTGTACCTCCGGTAGGAAATTATTATACACCAGAAATGGTACAACAAATGCTAATTTCAACATTATCTGCAATGGGGATTCAAGGTAAAAATTCCACTAAACTTTGGTATGTAGACTCCGGGGCTGAAAATCACATGACGAATACTCCTACTGCTCTATGTCATGTTCGGCCCTATGATGGTCAATGGACCATTCAGACAGCCAATGGTAGCTCCTTTCCCATTATTGCTATTGGTGATGTCTCTTCTACATTTACTAATGTGTTCCTTGCTCCTAAACTTGCCACAAATCTTATTTATGTTGGACAATTAGTTGATGATAATTGTGATGTTCATTTTTCTGGTACTGGTTGTGTTGTGCAGGACCAGGTAACGGGGAAGCTGATCGCGAGGGGACCTAAAGTGGAGCGCTTGTTTCCACTATTTTTACCTGTTCTAGCCCTTTCTTTTATTAAGTCTTTTGTGTGTAATAAAATTCCTACTCTTGGAATGGTGTGGCATCATCGTTTAGGTCATCCTAATACTCAGATTTTATCTCATGTATTGAACTCTAGTTTTCTTGGTAATAAAGAAAGTCCTTCTTTATCTCTCGAGTGTGATTCTTGCAAAATTAGTAAAAGCAAAACTCTTCCATTTCCTTTGCATGTTAGTAGAGCTTTTCACTGCTTTGACCTTATCCATAGTGATGTTTGGGGACCTTCTCCCGTTGATTCACATGAAAAATTTAAGTACTATGTGATATTCATTGATGATTATAGTGGATTTACTTGGGTCTATTGTCTTCGCTCTAAATCTGAAGTCTTTCGTACATTTACTGAATTTTCAGCATATGTTACTAATCAATTTTCTACCACTATTAAGACATTACGCACAGATTCTGGTGGTGAATATATGTCTACTGAGTTTCAGGCCTTCTTAGCTTCTAATGGTATTATTCACCAACATTCATGTCCCGCTACACCTCAACAAAATGGAGTAGCCAAACGTAAAAATCATCACCTTCTTGATGTGGTACGCACCCTCTTGCTAGAATCATCTGTTCCTACCATGTTCTGGGTTGAAGCTCTAAAAACTTCTACTCATTTGATTAATCGGTTAACCTCTCAAGTCTTAAACTTGGCGTCTCTTTATTTCCGTTTATTTGCTAAACAACCTAGGTATGATAATCTTCGTGTTTTTGGTTGTGTCTGTTTTGTTCATTTACCACCTCATGAGCGACATAAATTATCTGCTCAATCTATTAAATGTGCATTCATGGGATATAATGTGTGTCAAAAAGGCTTCGTTTGCTATGATCCTACTTTACGCCGTACACGCATTTCTAGGAATTTTATTTTCTTTGAAAATCAACAATTCTTTCCAGTGTCTTCTATGTCCTCTCCTTCTACTGTGATTCTTCCTCCTTTGAGTCCCAATTATCTAATCTCCGTCCAGTCAGCTCTCATTTTAAACCTGGTATTGTGTATACAAGAGGCTCTCGCCCACAGTCTCCTTCGATGGGTCACTCAATATCTGATCCTCCCGCACTCCCAAATCAGTCAAATGACACACAACCAGAGCCTCCGATATGTCACTCATCTTGAGTGTCTGTACCCCCGGATAGGTATGGGTTTCCCACTTCCAGATCTGGTAAATCTATTTCAACTTTTACTGCTGCATTGTCTACTTTTTGATATTCCCACAGGCTATTCACATGCTGTTAAGCATGAATGTTGGTGACAAGCTATGCAGGAAGAAATTGTTACTCTAGAGGCCAATCATACTTGGGACATTGAGCCTTGTCCTCCTACGATTGTTCCTCTGGGTTGCAAATGGGTATACTCAGTTAAAGTCCGATCTGATGGTAGTTTGGACCGTTACAAGGCCCGCCTTGTTGCCCTTCGGAATAATCAGGAATATGGGGTCAATTATGACGAGACATTTGCTTCAGTGGCTAAAATGACTACTGTCCGGACGATATTGGCTCTTGCCGCTTCTAGTAATTGGCAGCTACATCAAATGGATGTCAAGAATGCTTTTCTTCATGGGGATCTGAAAGAATGTATTTATATGAAGCCTCCTTCAGGATTATTTTCTTCTCCGACCTCCCATGTGTGTAAGCTTCGTCGTTCTCTTTATGGTCTCAAACAGGCTCTGAGGGCCTGGTTTTATAAATTTCGCACCACTCCATTACAGTTCTCATTCAAACAAAGCAAGCATGACACTTCCTTATTCCTTCGGAAATCAGTCGTGGGTATTGTTGTTCTTTTGGTTTATGTTGACGATATTGTCATTACGGGTTCTGATTTGGATCTCCTTGGTTAGCTCAAGACTCATCTCTCTGAGGCTTTTCATATGAAAGATCTTGGGTCTCTTACTTATTTTCTGGGTCTTGAAGTGCATCGTAGCTCCCCAGGCATTTCCTTAACTCAACATAAGTATGTTAGTGACGTGGTGACTACAGCTGGTCTCCAAGAGGCTACTTCAGTTGATACTCCCATGGAGGTGAATATCAAGCTTCGCAAAGAAGAGGGTGACTTACTTACTGATCCCAGTCTATACCGGAAATTGGTAGGTAGCCTTGTTTATCTCACCATCACTAGACCGGACATTTCATTTGTCGTACAACAAGTCAGCCAATTTCTCCAGACTCCTCGACATCTTCATTTGGTTTCTGTCCATCGGATCATACGCTATGTTCATGGCACCGTGACTTATTTTTCCCTGCGAACAATCCTCCTTGTCTTACTGCTTACAGTGATGCGAATTGGGCAGGTTGTGCAGACACTCGTCGGTTAGTCACGGGGTGGTGTATGTTTTTAGGAGATGCCTTGATCTCTTGGAAAAGTAAGAAGCAAGACAGAGTTTTTAAGTCCTCTACAGAATCTGAGTATAGGAAAATGTCTCTGGCTTGTTCTGAAATCATTTTGCTTGCTGAGCTAGATTTTCCTATGACTGATTCTACACCTCTCCATGCCGATAATACAAGTGCTATTCAGATCACGACTAATCATGTGTTTCATGAGCACACGAAGCATATCGAGGTGGACTGTCACTCTATTCGCGAAGCCTATGACGCTCGAGTTATCACTCTTCCTCATATTTCCACTGATCTATAAATTGCTAATATCTTCACCAAGGCGCTCACACGACATCGACATTGTTTTCTAAGTAGCAAATTGATACTGGTTGATCATCCCGCATCAATTTGAGGGGGGCTGTCAATGGAAAGCTTGCTGCCAGCAAGCTTTTCTATTTTATAAATTCACCATTATTTTCCTCTTTAATGTATTTCTTATTTTGTATATATGACAGCTTATAGTTTCCATGTATAAGATTATGTTGATTTTCTTTCCATGTATACATCATTGTTATCTAAGTTATAGACAGCTTATAAAATTCAGACAATCTTTCAAACTATTTTGACAATTTTAACCAGAAGTAACATACATACATACATACATACATACATACATACATATATCATCATCCTTAAGCACCATAATCATTCTATTAATACCCTTAAAATAGAGTCCATTATTTATTGAAAAATGTGCTATTATTTATAGAGAATTTTACTAGTACTCCCACATGAATCTTTAGCATTTAATGCCGGGTCCCACTTTTTTTTTTTATAATGAAACGGATGAAAATAATTATCATGCTCTGATTTAGCTACTTTTATCCTTTTCTTCAGAGATTACAGCACTGAACAAATTCATTTTCAGAACAGGAGAGAAATCTGGATTTTCCTGAACAACTAACTACACAGGACAGGGAAAATACTGTATTTGGTTTAACTCTTTCTTTTTTCTTTTCTCAATGACTGCATACCTGAAATTCCAATATCATAGCCGAACATGAAGCCACCAAAAGCCGCAAGAATCCAACATGTGACCACATAAACGGTGAGTTTTGAAGGGAAATCCTGGTCATCATTCTCACTGTCTGTCATCTCTCGATGTACTTATCAAGTGAAGAATTACAAAACGCAAAACATGAAACGTTTTGATAAAGATTACAGGTTCTTGATTGGCTTTTGTAGGCTGGCGAGAGATACAATATGTAAGGAAAGGTTTCATTAATTTAGCAAATCAATTCCTTGAGGTAATCGGAATGTTAATATTTTACTAGGTTTTCGGATAAAATTCTTACACCTCTTTAATACTCCTAGGTCGTATCATATATATGTTCTTATTGATAGACAACAATACACTGCAAGTTTTTATTTTAATTAATGAGTAGCATTTAAAAAGTTTTATTAAAAAAAACGGTGTATGGGCATTTGTTTTACTTAATTTACATATGAAATTCACCATAGTATATAAAGGCCAAATTATTTACGTAACAAAGCAGAAAACAACATAAAACTAACTTTTTCGTTCATGTATTTATTCTTTATATATATAAAACATATTAATAAAATGAATTTTTTAATAAAAAAATTATTATGGCTTGAAAAATAAGTAAAAAATATATATCTTGATAGTTTTTATGCGTTTATATGTAAAAACATAAGAAAATAATTATTTATGGGAAATTGTATAAAAACACACATTTATAAAATTGTATATTTTATTCTCAAGGGCTCTGTTGTCAAACTCGTGAGTCAACTCGTACCAAAACATGTTAACTCGGGGTTGAAAATCGTTTTGGGTCAAACTCGATCAAACCCGGTCTAACTCGTATGGAATCGTAAAATCGGACCGGATCGGTCTGATTTTACGATCCCAGGTGTTCGGGCATCAGCTCGAAGTTAATTATGCCAGTTTTCCCCAAATCGATTTTACGCTTTCATTTTCCCCAAACCTGAAACCTTGACTGTACTCTTCTCTTCTCATCCCCAAATCAGTCGTTCGTCTTCGTCAGTTCATCCTTGACTGTTCTCAACTTCTCATCCTTCTCTTCACCAAATCGGCAATTCATCAGTTTGGAGTTGTTCGTCCCTTTTATCTTCATCGTCTCCAACTCTCCATCGTCGCCGTCGTCTCCAACTCTCCATCGTCACCGTCGTCTGCGACTCTGTGTCTTCATCGTGATCTTAACAGGAAATCACTAGGTGATCTTCTCCTTGACTGTTCTCAACTTCTCATCCTTCTCTTCACCAAATCGACAGTTCATCAGTTTGTCCCTTTTATCTTCATCGTTGTCGACTTGTCGTCTCTAACTCTCCATCGTCATCGTCGTCTCCGTCGTCGCCTCTCAACTCTCAAGGTTAGTGATTTTTTGTTAAGTCCAAGCATTATTAACTTTATTTTTTGATTTCCACCTCTTCCCCGAGTGCCATGATGCAGAGGCTGGCCCCGTTAAACTGTGTTTGTTATTATGATACTATGATCGACCAAATCTTGAACAAAATGTGGATGATAGTGCAGATGTGTTTCGTGGATGTTTGAGTGTCTGCATTTGTGCAGCTGTGTTTGTTATGTGTTGTGTGTATGCTAGGGTGAAAGTGCTTATCTAGTTATTGACTTTGGTGGAAAACCTGGAAACTAACATAGGGTTCTCTGCATTTTTTTTTTGTTGTGTTTGTTATGTGTTGTGTGTATGATGTTGGAGTGCCTGCATTTCAATCTTGAACAAATTTAGGTAACAGAAAAGGAGATGTTTTTCTGTGTTTGAGTGCCTGCATTTCAATCTTAAATAGATGAACCAACACTGATTCATCTGCTATAGTGCCTGCGTTCCTTGTTTAAGCTTTATGATTCACATGCCACGGGTTGAATGCACTTCAGGGAGGGCTTTCCTACTGCTAAAAAAAATGCATTTTGAGGGGAGTGAAATGGCTAAGAACTTTATTGGTTACTTTGAAATGTGAAAATTTACATGCATGGTCAAGAATTGCTGTTGAATTAGTAAACAACAATGCATTGAAAATTATTCTGTCAAGTGCTGATGGAATTGAAGTTTTAGAAAGGAAAATTGTTGATAATACTATGTGCCTGATCCTTGAAATGTGAAAATTTATGTGCAGTAGTCAAGAATTGTTGTTGAACTAGTAAATGATGATGCATTGGAAATTAATCTTTCAAGAGCCGATTGAATCAAAATTTTACACAAGGAAATTGACTATAAATGGACATAGTGAGGGGGATGAAACTGAGGCTGGTTTTAGTTTACATTGCACGCCAGCTGAAGATTTGTTTTAAATTTGTTAGTTTTTATTTTATGAAATTTTATGGATAATTGTTTTGTAATGCATTTTGAAGTTATTTTAAATCATGAATGAACTTTAACTAATGAAGTTTTATGTCCATAATTATGATGTATTGTATTCAGAAATATTTTACTTACGATTTTACGATTTTTCTTCTTACACGATTTTAGCTGTGATTTTACGATTTTTGTACGGACAAATTCAGGTACGATCTTACGATTTTATGATCCGATCTTACGATCCGAGTTTCAGAAAAGCTTTCCGTGTCGTGTCAAAATCGTGATTTTGACAACCTTGCTCAAGGGAATATTTATAGGTTTTCATTTAAAAAAAGAATTATGCATATCAGGTTATTTTAGTAGATGAAATATTAAGTCGATGCCTTCGTGGAAAACATGATTACAAGGCTTTTTTGATAAAATCATCAGACCTCTTTATTAATATTCCTTCGTGGTATCGTGTATTAGGAATTTCATTTCATTTCATTTCTTGCACGAAATAAGTAGTTTTCTTTTATTATCAATGATGCTAAACATTATAAAAGAAATAATATATATATACACAGTTTATTTCATCTTCTCACTTTAGGGGCTGACCTTTTGCTTACTAATTCAACTCGTTTGTGAAAAACCAAACAGGACAGAGTTCTGTGAAGAGGCGGTATGGAACGTGGAATTTGTCGTCCCGGGTTGGCTTTCACTTCTCATCTCATGACAAGAGCCCTTTTCATCCAACTTCTGCCAGAACTCGTTATCGTAAGCGCTAACTAATGCATTACCGTGCTTTTATTCAAATGACACGGTCTGAGATTTCGTGGAGTTTTTTTTAGCACAGTAATGTTTTTATATATAAAATAACATTACAAACACAATATTTTTAAAAATAATGTATATGTGATTTTTCCAAATACTAAAATAGACTGACATTTTATAATAAAAATAGAGGGAAAAAAGGATAATATTTTCTTAATGCATTGAAATTTTGATAGCACCACCGCTGGTAAAATTGAAAATATATTGACGAGCACTTGAGATTATAGCTTAGCAGGGGAAGGACTTGTTTTCTTTCTCTGCACCCGGTTTCGATCCTCTCTGTGCATGTTTGTCACCCCACGATGTCTTACCTATCTATTGGGCTTGTAGAGTGTTAAGTGGATCCGAGAATTAGTCATGGTGCATGTAAATTAGCCCAGACATCCCGGTTATATATATATATTGACGAGATAAATTCGGTAATACTAAGAAATGTGGTGTTGATATCATTAGTAATTTTTGTGTGTTATTAAAATTTATGTTAATATCTTTCCAGCGTTATCAATAGTTTTATTATCAAAGTTTCAATATATTTTAGGTCTTTTCTTTCTTTTTTTCTTTTCTTGTTTAACTGTGTTAGTTTATTTTAGCATTTTAGAAAGTCACAACCTATTTTCGCATCTGAAAAATTAACTTATAACACTTATAACCACTCTAAACAATGTTAATTTTCTAAATATATTTTTGTAATATGTTATTTTATAAAAAATAACTTACCATGCTAAAGTGTGAAAATACTCGATTTCATCAGCATATGATATTTTACTTCATATTCTTAAACAGTCACATAAATTTATTGGATTCCAAAAGTTGGGTTTTTTTCCAAATTATTAGAATTTTTCACTTGCCTATTCATATCGCACCACCAAAGAAAAATTACTTCGCACTACTAAAGAGAGATTCCACCTCAGTATATTACTTTTTAATTTTTATTTTATTTTTTAAAATTTATTTTTAATATCAACACATCAAAATAATCTAAAATACAAAAAAAAAAAATTATTTGAAGCAAAGAAAAAAACAAATAAAAAAATATTTTTTTTCAAGAACACTTTTAAAATGCAAAAACAAAGTTCTTCCTCTTCAACTTGAGCTTGTGAATAACAACCTCTTGGTAAATTGAAAACTACATTCAATTCACCACTAAAGACAATTCTTTCTTTAATTTCGTTCCACATCGCCATATGAATTTTCTTCATATCAATTATCATCAGATGTACAAAATTTAGCTGGGTGTGGTTTATGATCCCCTGCATGAAAAGGGGGTACAAGTTAATGAACCATATCGAACCCTATAACCTAGGATGATTTTATGGAGATGAAGCTAAGGAAACAATCTGATGTCACAAGAAACAAAAAAGGGAGGAAGCTACAAGGAGTCGGTCTTTTGAGAAAGATAGGACCGCAGAATGAACCAGGCATCGCCCTAAGAGGAAGGTCAAACAATAATTTCAACCGAGCATATGATCTTGAAGTAGAAGACCATTAAGAAGTGGGCGCTCCACGTCCACATTCCTCGAGATCATGCTATATTGACGATGCCCCCTGCCACCACACAACCAAACAATAAGATCAGAAGGTTGAAAATATACCAGGATATGCCTTGATAAAGAAACACGTGTGTGCGTGTGTGTGTGTAGCATTACTTCTGGTATGAAGTAGCGAAAAAAACCATTAGAGGAAAGCCAAGCGCACTAATGGCTATCCACCCAATAAATCAATTAATTGCCTTCGGAATAAGAAGAAAGAAGAAAAAGCTTTCAACATGTCCAGGTGTTTGAACAGGATAATGCAATGTAGCCTTCAAGTACATAATGGAGAATTGAAGACTCAATGACACCAAGAGTTGTGATCACTATACGAGTTCCGAGTGGCAGACACAACAACCAACTTTCTTTTATGTCTGCCATGCAAGGTTTTCTACGAAGATTGCTGTGCATCCATAAATTAAGTGCTGAATGGAAAAACTTCATCATTGACAGTGACCATATGCATCAGCAAGCCCAAGGTGCTGTATGGCAACATGATCGATGCTTATATTCATTTGATTGGAAGGAACGTCCCCATAGAGAAAAACTTAGCTTACCCTAATCAAATTCAGTTCTTCAAGCATGTAATAATAGCTAACAAATATAACACAAGTAAAGCAGCATAGAGACCTTACACTAGTTGAATGGAGCTCCACACTAGCTGAGTCCTCGCTATCCTGCAGTACAGACCATGACTTCAATTATTATACAGTCCACTAAAATTGAAGACTACAGAGAAACAAATGCCATTAGCACACCTCAATCAGCAAGTCCTCTCTTGTAATCATTCCAACTACCCGAGATGCACGAGGGACAACAAATATATGCCTCAACCCTAGTTGGCGGAAAAGATTATATACCTATACCATCAACAAAACACATTTTTTGTTGGATGAGAATACAGGTACATAGGAATGAAACTGATAAATTAGTAATGCTGGGGAAAAACCTTTGTTAAAGACATATCTTCAGGGACAACATAAGGAGAGGGATTCAAAACCGGGACAAGATCAATGTACATTTCCAAGTCATCTGAACTTAAATGAATATCCTCTATAGAAATTCCTTTACTGGAAACGGGTTTCACAAACTCACTGAAGTTGTGCCTGGAGTGAATAGAACCCATTAAATTAAAAAAAGGGATGGCCGCATCAAGAATTATGCTCTTAACAAAAATAGTAGCTGGTATCAAGCTTCCGAGTACCTGATTGATTTTGATACACCTGCTGGATCACATGGTAAGGGACTATGCTGAAAATCCACCTTGGATTGGAGAAGGACTAGCAAATGACTGTAATGTAAACCAAATACCATATTAGTTTGTTCACCCAGTGCATTCCATTGGTTTCTAGCAAATAAAACCACATATACATGTTCTACCTGCGAAGCACAAGTCCAATTACAAGTGTTTCCCCATTTCTCACGTGATCAATCACCTGAGGAAACAGTAAAACTAAACTTTAGGCATCTCAAGTGTAAACAAGAGAAGACAAGAAATGGAAGCAAAGCTTACAGGAAAGCCATTGTGTAAGTTGCTCTGCAAAATAGAAACAGCATCTGCAACCTTAACAATACGAGGAAAGGAGACAACCTACAAATTTAAAAAATCCAAAAAAAAAAAAATCCTTGAGTTCAGGATGGCATGCAATACAACCAAAGAAAGAAAAAGGGAAGGCAGAAAGTCCTGATGAGAATTGGATGGCACTCAGGGCTGTCCAAGTATCCCCCCTTCTCTCAAAGTTCCAAAGCTCTATCCTCAATTTAAAACTACAAGATAGATTCTCCCATAAAATGGATTAATAAAAGCTCCAGACTAAAGGATGCCATGATTTGAGAACAATTTACAGAAAAGAAGAGAGAGAGGGGAGAGTCAAAAAGTTAGCTCAATCTTTTATTGGTAAAAACTGACTGCTCTTTACACTTCCAAAACCCTTCTCAGTTTTGAATTCTCATTTCCATTCCAAGCTATCCAAGCATCTTCATAGATGTGCAGAATTACACTTCACCCTTCCTTCTTTGAATTTATCCACGAGATAGTGCATTCATTTTTTTCTTTTTTTGGCTGTTCCTGAAGGCTCCATGCAACTCAAAGCATCAACTACAAGTGACAAGCTTTAGTGAAACCTTTCCAGATTTCAATTAGCCAGGCCATGTAGTAGTTAAAAGGTCAATACTGTTAGAATTGACACATATGCTTGTATTGAGTTAAAACATGAGTTTCCAATGCAGCAACCCTCTGATATATAGACAGAAATATCAAGTGTTTCATTGAAATCACCTTCTGATTTCTGCAAGCTTCTTTTGCCATCATGTTTCTCATTTGGTATTTAGGTCTAGATTCCAACAGTGCAATTCCTTTCAATCGTGCTTGTTGTTCATAAAAACCTTCATTGAATGCATCACCAACAGCCTGCAGCGCGAAGTCTTAGTATTTCACAGAGCATCCATGAGCAAATACGCAAAGCAAATTGAAAGGTATACCTTTGATATCAGGAGAACAAGCATGATTAAAGGTAAAAGTTTCAAATTGTTTGTGATCTCAACCATAATTACACATAAAGAGACAGTCATTCGCATTGATCCTCCAAGAAAAGAAGCTGCTCCCAACAGTGCATATCTAGAAACCCACCAAGAAGCATATAGAAAAACTTCAGAAACTAATGCAGAATCCAACAAATTTGCATCGTATGAATGATGGCAAGGACATTCTTGGAACAAACCATATTAAGCAAAGAGCACAAAAGGAGAAAGAGAAGGAATGAAAGCAGGAAAACAGGGGGGGGGGGGGGGGGGGGGGGGGGTTTGGAAGACCCAAAATCTGTCCGAACATACATAAAACAGTTTAACCAGGACAGCTTTTGACAATATGCTAAACATAAATGCCCAAGATCCATCATCAATCTTCTACATGCTTGATGTCTAATAAGTAAAAAAAATCATTGAACAAAATGAGAAACTTACGTTCCCTCCTCAACGTTGAGCTTCTTGTAAAAATTAACAACAAACATGCCAACCAGGCGCCCATAAGTGGATCCTATCATAATTCCAGGAACAAACTGACCAGCAGGAACTGCGGTACCAAATGTCACCACTGCTAAAGTATAAAACATGACCTGTGAAAATTATAAACCAGTAGAAGTTAGATTGAATTACAAGCCAATTTGTTTGGATAGAAGAAAATAAAAAAAATGGGGAGCTGGTAGAATAAGGCATCCTCCCATATAAAATCAAAAAACAACTTTAAACAATTAAGCTTCAAAATGCCATGGAACATCACCACAACCATGTGAGAAGGAACAAAATTTGTCTTTTGGGTGCAAACAAATGATATTTAAAACCCATGGCTTGCAAAACAGATGCATGAGAGCTTGAACAATGTGCTGGACAGCATATGCCTCTTTGATTCTCTTCCACTATGGGTTCCATTTATCCAAGTGGATTCTAGTGAAAGACTCGAGGCTCAACCGCATTAGTCTAGCAAAATGAAAAACACATACGCTTGTATTCTTGGACACAAAGTCAGAAAAAAATGAACCTACCAGAAACGTCAATAAACTCTGGGCACTGAACTCATGGATTGTCTTTGCACTAAACAGATTCCTTATGGCATCATCCTGTAATAGCCAGCTAAATTCATTAGAATGTAGACCATAAAAATACCATCTTAATAAATAAATAAATGAAGAAAATGACTTTTTAAGAATTCTAGCAAAACCTGAGTATTAAAGAAAATCGTTGCAAGATCATTGTATTCCTTGTCCTTGCCACAGTAAAACTGCATAATGGAAAGAAATTAAACAATACCCTGAGGCTACATGTAAAAATCACATAGAAATAAAACACTAACATATACTGTTGCAGGAAGTTCCACATATCAACAAGTCTAACGATCATGAGATGTACATTTATGCTAATGAAATTGAGCTAATGAGCAAACAAAACAAAACATCAAACTGTGGGTTACCCCATCCAAAAAAAGAAGTGGAGAAATTTAGTGAAACAATTGAGTATAATTCCTGGATTTTTTGTAAGAAAATAGAGAAATCTAATTGAAAAAAGAAATAAATATGAATGTGTTTAATTCTCGAGTTCATCTTCAAACCAGAAACTTTCAGTTTTTCATTGTTCACCTTTCTTTTCCCACATAGCAAAGTAGCAGAGAAATATTTATTTATTATTGAAATATCTAAGAATGCAGTAATTATTAAAATATGCAAGTGTGAATCAAAGGTAGTTCTTGCATGAAATGTATAGAAAGGCGGGGGGGATTCCATGCTTACTAAGAAAATATCGACTGATAAGGCTAGATCTTTACATTTACATAATTTCCGTACATCCCTGGGGGCCTTGGGCATTCAATGCCAGAGTCATGATCTGATTCAGGGCATGGATTGCATTTTCTTAGAAGTGGTAGTCCAAAGGAAATAGCTGAAGTAATAACAGAGATGAGGCATGCTTCAATAATCTGTCACAATATTGTTAAGAGTGGAGAAAGGGACAAAACATAAAGCATTAGGTGACATCACAATCTTGGAAGAACCGGCATAAATATTTTAAAAATATATGACTTCTGAGATTCATCGTATTTCGTTACCTTCACTCGGTTCCCTTTCTTGTGCAGATAATTTCGTCGCCAATAGGTTATATGAAAAGTAAGCTGATTGAATAACGCACCTAAGTTAAAGGGAATAGAATTAGAACAAAGCAAACCAAAAAAAGAAAAAATGTTGTCGTATCATGAGCAAGGTGTGAAGGCTAGTCGATAGGAAATTACCAAGTAGACCACCAATAACCCCAATAACTGCCATTGGAAGTAACTCCTCAAAAGAGTAGTCCTCTTGACCACTGTCAAAAACATAATTTTAAGCATTTAGAGAATCATTAAAATCTTAGGTCAGGGATTACCAAAGAAGAACAGCAAAGCTTAGATCTTAACTCTGACGTGTCCCATATTATGAAACCACCAGAGCCGAAATGCCCACACTTCCCACTCTTACACCAGCCCATAGCAGTACGCACCACAACCGCCACAATAGCAGAGGTAAAAAAGACACGCCACATGAGTTGACTCCTCCACCTTCAAGGCACAGCAGAGATGTTAAGTTTTTTTTAACATTTAAGGAGACAGAACAAATGAACCTTCACAAGAGAATCAAACACATGAATGTAGTTCACACTCATATACATGAAAGGAAAATGCACATGAACACATGCTTGCGCACATGAAATGCAACGATATATCACAAACTGTTTTTAGAAGAAAGAATCTTGTTTGTAGTCGACACACATGCATATGACAGCAGCATAATCAAGAACATAACTGTCTTACCAGGATGTAACTTCTTCCAAAGCAAATAATACACCACCAACTGGAGCTCTAAAAGCGGCAGCAACACCAGCCGCACATCCACAGGTCACCTTTTCAAAACATTAAAGATTAAAAAAATGAAAAATGGGCACAATAAACCTCTATTCTAGAAAAATAAGAGGCCATGTCGAAAACAATTCAGTAGATACTAGAACAACAAAAAAGATAATGTCAAACTCTCCAAAGGCAGTCACAGCTAATGTAATGAGATTGGAATGGTGGTATCAAACTCTCCAATATAAAACAAAATTCATGCTTCCATCATCTATACAAGTACCCAGATAAAGGTCTACTTCATTATAATGACACCATTTTTAGAAAGCATTCTTTCACTGACCAACAAAAACACTAAGGCCAGATTACTGAATATGAGCAATATATACACATTTATTGCTTATATCCTGTTATTGTCTGCAGAAATGGATAATAGAAAGAGACCTATAAACACTAGAAGAAAAACTTGGTGATTTTTCACTCGTGCTCATTTATCCTATAATTTCAAGCAACTAATGAAATTATCGTATCATAATAATAACAGCACAGATAGTAAAACTTTTGAGTTATAAACCATTGTGAATGAATTGACTCTATTAACCTTCAAATCAACAATCTCTTGGTTGCACAGTACAATGGCCACCAGACTTGCTATAAACACTAGAAGAAAAACTTGGTGATTTTTCACTCACGCTCATTTATCCTATAATTTCAAGCAACTCATGAAATTATCTTATCATAATGATAACAGCACAGATAGTAAAACTTTTCAGTTATATTGGAGGAGAAAGTTGAATAGAAACCGATGCATCATAGTGCATCCTTCTCCAATATTCCAAAAGATAAATACATAAGAAAAAGAAAGGGAAAAACACAATATCAGTTGACAAGTGATAGCATCTAGCAAGCAAAGAGGTGTGAGAAGCAAAATTTCCTAGAGCAAAAAGTCTAAGCTTTAGTCTACATGAATTAAGAGAAATATGTTACTCACAAGATCGCGACGATCACGATCACTCTTGAAAACTTGAAGCCACCTCAAACTTAGATGATATTTTGAAGATCCACCCTAAATTAACAAAAAACCCTAAATTAACAAAAAGAAACTGGGGTTGATGGAGAACACAAAAAGAAAATGATTCTGAAACAAAAGATTTCAATCAAGAACAAATCCACTCCATGCTTTGAAGTTCTTACTTGTCCAAGCAAGGAAGCAATACAAGCACCGGTATGAACAAGAGGACCTTCTTTTCCTAAAGCAAGGCCACCTCCCACAGAACCAATGCTTCCAAAGATCTACAAAGTTAAAGTGTAATACTGTCAAAATCAAGGCAGGGTGAAAATCTCACAAAAGATAATTTATTCCCCAAAAGCACTATCGCACCTTTCCAATCAAAGTTCTGAAGAGTAGAATACCATGAATATCAAGCCCTGCACATGTAAGGGAAATGAGAACTAATAGACATGAAAGTTGAAAAGGCACAAACCCAAACAATACCAAGAAATTAGATTGTGATATCTGGCTTACCATTCAAATAACCCTTAATTTCTGGAATACCAGAACCTGCTGCTGCTGGTGCAAAATGCGTAACGATATATACAGATGAAAATACTAAAATCAAGTTAATTAATACATATATTACAAATCCAGCAAAATAAGATCTCTGAATTATTGAAAACGTCAAAGCAAACTTCCAGCCAGCAAAATTCTCAACAGATATATTGATGAAAACAGCCGCTAATCCAGTACCTGAAATCACAAAAATAATCTTTAAAAACCTCATAATCAACATCATGCAACGAGCTGTACTTGATTTAAAATCCAGGAAAACATTACTATTTATTCAATGATTAAAATTGTGTTAACGATATTTTTCAAAAAAAAAATACATCATCAAACTAAGTTCAAAATATGAAATGAAAAGAAATAATAATAATTAAAAACTTACCAATACCAATGAGCAAAGCTAAGAACCACTTAACTGCCACATAATAGCCAACATAAAGCTTCCCTCTTTGCGCCTATCAGATCCAATACAAAAATAGCCGCCGCCGACAATTGATCAAAATATACAAAATAAATCAAACTAAAATGATAGTTTAAAGAAAAAGAAAAAAACCTGCTCTTCTCGATACGCGTAATTCTCGATAACTTCATAGTCAAGACTCTCAACAGTGTTTCTATTGCTATTTCTCAACAGGCTACCACCGTCAACCTCGCCGGCCTCTGAGTTTGGAATCCGAGACCACAATAGCTTCGCAGTCTCCAATCCATTGTGTAATTGATTTGATAACATTATTTATGTATCGATCTCTCTCTCTCTCTCGCTCTTTAGGAAATCAAACACTAAAACTAAACCCTAACAATAAAAGCCCGTAATCGGAAGCTACTGCCGTATTTATGGAGAATTTTATCCCGTACGGCATTTGATAATCAAAAGACAGCAGAAAATGAAATCGAAAATTTTGGTTTTAAGAGAAATCGTGCGTCACAGAGAGAAGGAGAAAGACCTAACTGTGGCTTAGAATTGTGAGTGCTCTCTCTCTCTCTCTCTCTCTCTCTCTCCCTCCCCCCTCTTTGGTGGTGTTTCTGTTCCGCTGGCTTTTTCTTTTTTTCGTTCTGGATTCCTCGCGTTTTCTTTTGGGTTAAAATTTTGACTATTAAAACTGAATTTCTCTCCCTTCTTTTTTATTACTGCTTTGCAATGAAGCCGGGTTGCCCTGTTTGGCTGTGTTCGAGTGCACTGAGGGTGCACGTGAGGTTTTATTTTTCTATTTTCTGTACGGTTGGAGTTTGGTTTAAGGAATTGCTACTTCCTGGTTAAAAATAGTCGACATTTTGGGGTCTTTTAGGACACGTGCCCAGCTTGGCAGCTGACAAGCAGTCTCTTAACCTTACATTTATTTTCAAATCTTTAATTTGGGCTGTGTTTATTTTCCGGAAAGTGGTTTTTGGAAAATAACTTTCCAAACTTTTCTGTGTTTATTTGCCATTAGAAAAGTTGGTCAACAGAAAATACTTTTCAGTCAAAGAAAAATTTGGCTTGGTTTTCAGGAAAGTGTTTTCCTGAAAAATTTAGGCGGAAAACACTTTCCGGAAGTTGTGAAAAATTTAGAAATGTCATTATTTGCTGATTATATCAAATTTGATCCTCAAACTTTTGATTGCTATATATAATTTGTTTTGAATATTTATTTTTCAATTCCATCTCTTAAAATTTAATTTTTATATTAATTTTGGTCCTTATTTTTATTATTGCTATTTGCTTTTTTCTTATCATTTTTTTATTGAAATTTTTTATCTTTCAAATTTGGTCCTTATTTTTTTTATTGTTACTTATTTTATTTGAAATAATTTATGAAATGTTAATTATTATTATTTTAATTTATTCACCTTTCATTTTTTTTTAATTTTTAGATTTGATCTCTATTATTTTGATTATTATTTATTTTATTTGAGATAATTTATGAAATTTTATTTTTTTTCAATTTCATTCTCATTCAACTTTTTAATTTGTAAGATTTGTTCCTCATTATTTTAATAAACTTGAGAAAAATAAAATATTAATAAGTTATTTTTCCAGCTCATTTTCCATGACATAACCAAACATTGGAAACTGTTTTCCAACTTATTTTCCATTACACTATCAAACATCGGAAAATATTTTCCCGGAATTCACTTTTTCTGGAATTCATTTTTCCCGGAATTTACTTTTCAAAAAAAAACTACTTTCCAGCAAACAAACGGGGCTGATTTAATTAGGTTTCTTTTTATAACATGTTACTATGGTCTGATTGTATTTGACGCATGGCTCCAGTGTACAGAAGATCTGCTGCTTTGGTTAGAATATAACGTGGTTTCGTTTGTCTAAAGATTCCTTTGTGGTTGCTTTACTTGAAGATTTTACTGCATGTTGTTAAAAAAATAAATACATTTTTTAAATATAATAATAATAATAATAATAATAATAATAATAATAATAATGGTGGTGGTGGTGATTCTTGCAATATCAAACATTACTTTAATATGGAAAATTGAAGATGGTTAGAAAGTCACAAACAAACTGTTAAAATTAATTACAATACTAGTTAGCATTTCATGTCTAGTATCTATAAAGAAGTTTATATTAAAAAAATGAAGAAAAAAAATCTACTTGTTGAGAATCTACCTAGAGATTTTGGGCATGATGCATTAAATTAAATTAAAGTAAAGTAATCAACTAAAATAAAAGGAGGCGCCTTTTTCAAGTTCACTGTAAGCCATTATGCTCAAGGGATCGTGTGCAATGCTTAGCTCTGGAAAATAAATTTTAGTGTGAAAATTGTCGAAGGAGAGGAAAATTGTCGAAGGTCATACTATGACCATGAAAACAAAAATTCAATAGCGACACCAATAAAAAAGAAAAGTTTATTGAAAATGATTTTGATCATTAACTATGATGAGAAAAGTGTATCAAAACTTAGAAAGTTTTTTATTTGGTTTGTTTGTGGGATTATATAGTATTTTGAGATTGAAAAATGCATTAATGCAATCTTTTTTGAGCGCTTTTAAGTAAAATTATGCTGAAATTCGTTATTGAAAGTCTAAGGCTACATTAAATATTTTTGTTTTAAAAGTGTTTTTAAAAATAAATTAAAAAATATATTTTTATTTTTTATATTAAATTAAATTTTTTGAGTGTATTTAGATTATTTTCATGTGTTGATATCAAAATAATTTTTAAATAATAAAAAATATCATTTTAATGATTTATAAATAAAAAATATTTTCAAAAGTAATATCAACCACACTCTTAAATGGACACTAAAACTTTGTTTGACACTGCGTTTCAAAACCGTTTTTGAAAAAAAATAAAAAATATATTTTTATTTTTTTATTTTAAATTAAATATTTTTGGTATTTTTAGATCATTTTTATGTATTAATATAAAAAAAATATTGTAAAAAAATATTATTTTAATATATTTTTAAATAAAAAACACTTTAAAAAATAAACATAACTAAACTCTAAAGTCTCCACACAAATCTTGATTTTCCAATAACTGAGATAAATAAAATTTATCCCGTTGGACGACGCATAGTTCTCTATTCTATTTATATATATAAAAAAAAAAAGAGCGGACAACGACATCCACTCGTTTAAAAAAACACAGGCGTGCAAACCTTCACAATGTGCACAAACCTGTCCTTTCAGGCCCGAGAGTGCTTGGCATTTTTTCAATAGCTCTTCAACTTTTTAAAAATACTATTTTACGAGCATTTATTTTAACTACTTTAATTTTTTATTCAAAAAATCATGCTACAAATAAAAAAATATTTTTTTGCTAAAACAAAAAAAATCAATAAGAAAATAATCCTAGCTAAAATAGATATATTAGTTTCTCTATGATTTAAATTATTGTTTTCTATAAATATTTATTTTATTTTTATATATAATTAAATAAAAATTATTTTTTAGAAAATACATCTCCACATTATACCGTCACAGTGACCACTAAAACCTAATTTGAAAATAGTTGGAGTACCTTATTTAACTCTGCGTTTTAAAAAAAAATTTGAAAAAAATTAAAAAAAAATTATTCTTTAAATTAAATGTTTTTTGTGTTTTTAAATTATTTTCATATACTGATGTCAAAAATAATTTTTTTAAAAAAAATAATATTATTTTGATGTATTTTTAAACAAAAAATAATTTCAAAAGCAACTTTAACTACACTCTCAAACATGCACATAGAAAACTCATGCTACATTGCGGACCTAGTTATTTTTTTGTCAATAAAAAAATGATTGTACGATAACAACATTTTAAAATACATAATAAATAAAAGAATTTAGTAAATAAAAGAAATCACATATATTGTAAGAATAACAACTTGAAAAGTAAACAAAACAAAACATCATGAATTTAATTCATGTATTTAATTTAATTCAATTAAAAAATAATTTATTTTGAAAACATGCTAGATTCAATCAAGGCCAAAAACAAATTTAACCCTTGCAACTTTCAAAACAATAGAAAAATCTCATAGAAAGCTAATATAAAAATAATAATAGCTAAAACCGATAAAAAGAGAAAAAAAATAAAACAAGCTCGGGTGAACCTAGTAAACTCAGGTTAATCTCTCAATCCCATAACATGTTAAATTATAGACTTGAGCTCAAATAGAAAACTAAACACCTGCTAAAGTAAATGTCAGAGTATGAAATCAATAAACTTAATTCAATTAAAAACAAAATTATGTTAAAAATAAAAAAAAAACATTGAGAGAAAAAACTTGAGTCAACCCTTGTTATTTTAAAATAACAATAAAATCTTATAAAAAAACGAATAAAAAAAGTGTTGTGGGATGAAATCATCATAAAAAAAAAAAAAGCAATCTAAAATTAACCTTATAAAACCACGTTAAACTTTTAAACCTGCAGACCATTAAATTATTGCCCATAAGCTTAACACTTAAAGATATAAATGTTAAAAGATAAAATCATTTTATTTTATTTTATTTAATACAAGATTTCTTTTAAAAAAAAGTTAAATCCAATAAAGAAAAAAAAACAAGGAAACCATGTAATTTTCAAAATGATTGAAAAATCTCATAAAAAGTAAATTAAAAAATAATAAAATTTTGTATGACAAAAAAAAGAGAGAACTTAAAAAAGGGAGAAAAACAAGAAAGACCATATTAATTTCTTAAACCCGCAAGCCAAACCATTTTAGACTCGAGATCAACTAAGAAGCTAGTCACTTGTCCAATTAAAAATTGTAAGATGAAACAATGAAATAAATCTTGCAAAGTAAAAAAATACCAATAATAACAAAAACAAAAATATTATATTTGATAGGAAGAAAAATCCAACAAGGATTAAATTGTAAAAAAAAAAAAAATACTTCAAATAAAAAAATAGCAATAAAAAAACAAGAACCAAATTGAAAGATGAAAAATTACATGGGGTATGAAATTGAAAAAAATCATTAATTATTCAAAATAAATAAATAAAATGCATTCAAGATAACAATGACCGGATTTTAAAGATATTAATCTGAGGGGCTTATTTGATTTTTCGGAAGGTCAACATGAAAAATCAAGTAGAATAAAGGAGAGAAAAAATGTTCATATGTACCAAACCGGTAGCAGTTATGCAAAACGCGTTGCTGTTTTGTAGAAAAGATGCTGAGGTGTCTTGATCAATGCTCTGGAAATTAATTTTAATATATGTTTAAATAAAAAACATATTAAAAAATAATCGTTATTGTAATAACAAACCCTGCTCAAAGCTCCACAATATAAGCCAAATGAAATGAATCCATTAATATGAGTCCTTTACTCTTATGTAAATCTCTTTTCCATAGATGAGAGATTATACTAGATTAAATGCAATTATCATATAAATTAGTCATTAATTGGTTGTTTCACCTTTGTTTTGCCTTAAGTTAAGTATTTTTTTTAAGTGATAAATAAATACATATGTTATTTCAATGTATTTTTGGATATAAAAAACTCCCAATCATAAATTAAAAGGTTTGTAGGCACGTAGACACATATAATTAATTAAATTGATATTTAATTGAGAGACGATAAAAATCAAGATATTTAATATTGAAACATGAGTCATGTGACTAGTTGTGTTAACAGCTCTATTTCCTAAAATAATTGTTTTATTTAATTAAATGATCATTTGTGCTAATAAAAGTTATTAAAAAAATTGAATAAAATTATGAAACTTAACTAGCAAGATTGATAAAAAAAATAAATTAAATTAATATAATATTGAAGGATAAAAAAACAAGACAACCCTGGCGAATCTTTTAAGTTCTAGTTATACAAAACACTAAACTGTGTGGGGGAAATCACTGTTGCTCCCCACACATAACACTGTGAATTGCAACAGTGATTTCCTCTTTTTTTCTTTTTTTTTTCTTATTACGTTTTACTTTTGTGTTTTTTCTAATCTTTTTTTTCTCTTGTTAATCTCTAAAGCTCGTAACTTGTAAAATTGCATACCCAAGCTCAACCACAAAACAATTTAATATTGGCTAATAAAGTTGATAAGAAAATAATTAATTGGTGCCAACCTAGATGAGCTTGCCAAAAAAATTCATCCATGCTAAACTAGACAACCCTTTTTTAATAATATTTGTGATTATTAAATTACACAATTGTCCATACACATAAGTCATAGAAAATCCACTTTTCAGAGCATATGAGTCATTTTATTGTTTATCAAAAATAAAAAATACAAAAAAACACCTAAATATAAGCTTCAAGATTTCTTGAATGTAAGAGTATAAACGTCATTTCATTGTGTATTATAAAATCAAAAGGATGTAATAATTATCCTCTTTAAATTTTGAAAAATAAAAGATGGACTATTGTAAAATTACTAAATTACTTCAATGAGATTTTTTTTAATGGCAAAATAGTTCCGAGGTTAAAAAAAAGCCACTCATTTCCTTTGTGCTTTTTTTTTTCTTGCCTTTAAATTTGACAATTCTTGACAAATTAGCTTTTCAATCTACTCCAATAAAAAGATAAAAAAGAAAATAAAAGAATAGGATCCTACCAGGAGCATGATAGATGCAAAACAGCACAGACTAATTGAATAAAGCTAGCTACCAAACCAAAGTGCACATACGAAGAATTGTAGATGGGTTTTAATAAACAGGAGCTTCATTCTTCTATGATGCATCCTGTTATTCCTGATTTTGATATAATACTGGAGTTTTTAATTGGTTATTAATTTTAGAACGTAAAATTAGTTAAGTTCTATATAAACTGGTCTGTACACCGACATTAAAAAAAAAAAAAAAGTCGGTATCAGCCAGGGATCCTTTCCGCTGGATAAATGTTTTTTTACGATGGACCGTTTTAAGAAGATATTAAGTGGCCGTTTGACATTGTGGTGCGATCCATGATTGCCAAACGGCTTCTCAATTGAGTGTTTGGTAAACAACCAAACACAGTTTCAAAGCGTGGGACCCACAGAAAAATGCTCCGAAACGGTGTTTCATGCAAAGCTACTTTTTGGTGCTTTTGTATCTGCGATCTTGTATTTCTGAAACGCTGATACATATATATAGAACAAAACTTACACATTCATCCTCTGCTGCCCTTTTGACAAATCCATTTTATGTTCGATAATTAAAAAAACTGGTAAAGCAATATTGCGTTTTGCATGAACAATCGATCTGTGCATGGCTCTGTCTCTGTCTCTCTCTCTCTCTCTCTCTCTCCAAAACAACCATGGATGTCGGGACCTTTCATCGTTGACTCCGGCCACCACAGGCCACCATTTACGACGAAACCACCACAGGAAGAACCACCTAAGCCTCCTCTACCCATCAGCATCGTCCGTTGAAGCTCTCGTCGTGGTCCGTGAACAGTACCGCAACCTTCCAACGCTGCCTCCGGCCACCACAGGCCACCATTTCAGACGCCACCACCATAGGAAGAACCACCTCGGCCTCCTCTACCTGTCGGTATTGTCTGTTGAAGCTATCTTGGTGGTCGGTCGGAAGCTACTGTGCACGTGAAATAATTCACGTGCACAGGTGCGCTGCACTGTCACGCGAAGAAGACGTGAACAGTGCAGCGCACCGTTTCACTTCTTTTTTATTTAAGCTAGCCTTGGGCTGGGCTGCACTCGGCCCAGCCCAAGTCCAGCAAAGTTGGGCTTAGGCCCAATTCGGTGGGCTGCCCTCGGCCCAGTCCGTTTTTTTTAAATATATATTTTTTTAAAAAAAAATGTGTAGATACAGATTAGTCCTAATGGAAGGGAAATATCTGTTCGTGATGAAATTGCAAGTAGTTTGATGGGAGAATAAAAAATAATATTTGTTTTTTCATGAATTATTAATTACATTATATTATTATAATTATTATTAAAAAAATTATATATATACCCTTTAAAGTAATTTCACAAGTTACAAGCAATATGAAAAGCTTGGTAACCAAACACCCAAAACTGTTTTTTTTTCAACCTCCAACTCAACCATAATTTTAACCAAACACTTTACTGCTTATTTTGAATCACAGTAAAAGTGTTTTTTTTTAAACCGCTTTTTTTCAATCTCAATCGCAAAAGCAAAAGCAATGTCAACCCACTCTAAAAATAGAAGGACCCGAGCTCACCAACCCTCTTGACGTTGATGTTCGATCGGAAATAAACAAGACAACCATCTGACGAAGCTATGTATTATTGTCCAGGGATGTGACGGTCCCCAGATTAGCTTCTATCAGTTCATTTTGGTCCTTTTATCTTGATAATCTTCGAAACATTTTAAATATGAAGTGTTCATCAGGACCAGCTTCCATATATCTTAGTTTTGTCTTATGATCGAGCAGCAGGCCCATGCCATTCCTCATGAACAATCAGTTCCGATGATCTGGCAGGTTCCATGCATGATCCTGTTACCAAATGCTGTGGCAAGAGGACAACGAGGTTAGAACCTCAAACCATATAATTCATGTACGTCATCAGAGGTTTTTTTAGCAAATTTGGAATCATCACCGCTCGAATCTCTCTACGGATCCGTTGTGCAATTGTTTGGACAATTTCCAAGCTTGGTAAATATCAGTTTATTTCCTTTATTTTGTTCCAGAACCCAATTGAGATGCGGTACGATAAACAAATGATCATATAATGATGCAAGAATTTCTTTTATTTTTTTTGTAAGAAATTCAATGAGCTGTGGTACAAACAAAACGATCAAATTTCTCTACAACCTTATTCAAGGCAGCAAAAGAAAAACACACAGGGATTGGCATGCAGAATTCTTTGCCGGGGAGGATTACTTCATGCCTTTTTTCTCTGTCGAGTCCATAAATCATATTGTCAAGTGAAGGCTCCTATGAAGAGCTTGGCCACGACTCTATTTTACTGTGCCTTCTTTGTAATTTCTTCACAACACCTTCTGGAAAGAGGGATCAGATGCAGCCAGTGCTGCATACATATTTGATATTGCTTTCTCGTAGTATGCCTTCGCCTGAGGTCTCTTAATCTGAAAGCAAATAAGCACAGTGAGAAGCTTTCGCTGGTCGCTTTTACTTCTATTCACAGCTTTTGCAGTTTATAGTTTTTTCTAATAAAAAAATTCTGAGCACTTGCCTTGAATGTTGGGGTCAGAAGACCATTTTCCACTGTAAATTGTTCTAGAACCAGTGTCACAGCTTTTACAAATTCAAAACCTCTCAGCTGCAGGAGAAATATGATCAACCAATAAAAGGTTTAAGGTGAAAATCTCAGGGCAAAGCTACAATTTATGGGGCTCAAATTAAAAAATTCAATTTCACCAAAATGCACTACCTGAGCTTCCCTTCCGACAGCATCCATGTCTGCAAGTATAGCAGCCTTTACACTAGGATCATTGCAAAGTTGTGATAAATTTTCATACTGCAGAGAGCCAGGAAAAAAAAATCAGTATATGGTCAGGGCGTTCAATTACTGCCCACATATTCCATAAATAAGTCAAACGTGCACATATATCATACTCCAGCACGAAAACTGTAGCAATCAATGATTTTTTAAAGCTTGAATACTTTTGAAAAGCAGTATAAAACTATTGATCATCTATCACTTTGACTCTTGAACAACATGAAAATACTAGACAAGAGCTTCTGGATTAAAACTAAACCGGACTGAGCTTCCAATATCTGTTGTTATCAAAATGGTTTCAAGACTTAAAAGCCGATTCTGTAATCAGCATTCCTCCCAGGAAAATAAAATAAAATCAAGGAGGATCATGCAGTTAAGCAAAATAGAAAAGTAATCTGATTCAAGAGTTTGGCAGTATCAGAATAATACTGGAACATCCTATTTAAATAAGTGCAAAGTAATGGCAGCTCAGTTTTAGTTATATCTAATGATTAAACAACAAAATTGCAAAGTGAAAAAATTTTAGTTGAAAAAAGGATTTTTGAATGCAAATGGCAGCAGGTAAACCGAAGGTTGGTGAGGCTATAATTCTTTCCTATCAGGTTGAAATTAGGAAAAGCAAATGCCACCTTAATGCCTTCAGAAGCAGCCCATCCTTTCAACACATCAGGGTCTACTGCAACAACAGCTACCAAAGAAGAATTTAGGCTGTCCCCTGCAATAGAAACAATTAAGAGTCAACCATAAGAAGAGAGAGAAATATGTAGTAAATTATAAAGCTTATATACATACCATAGACAAAGCACTGGGCAATAAACTTGCATTTAGCATAAACATTCTCAATTTTCTCTGGAGCTATGTACTCTCCTTGTGCCAGCTTAAAAATGTTCTTCTTTCTGTACCATCAAATAAGTGTTCCCATTAGAATGCAAAGGCATGAATTCCAAAATGCAATCACCAAGTTCCAATCAATGACACCATGAAAATAGAATTTAGTTTTTCCGTGGTGTCCTACTCCATTCAAAGAAGCAAAATCATTTCGGCTTCTGTAATTACCACAATTTGAAAATTCAGTCCTAACAATGCCTCATGACCGTGTAAAAAGTGTTTTGCAACATCTAATTCGCAAGAAAACATGCCGATGGCATCATGCAAAGGAACTAAAAGGTAATGCCATTAGTGGAATTCTTGTCATAAGCTAGCAAGTAAATGCTAGAGGGATTATCTCCAAACAGAGATTCTTTTGTCAGCCCAAGTACAATGCTCCCAATGTTGATAAAATAACTAGGGTTGGTCTAAACCCACCCAAATGTAGATTGAGTTTGATTTTTTGCATGCATGTAGCATCATTCAAAATTTATCTCGAGACCGTCATTGATTTAAGAATTCCAACAACTCTAAGAGTAGGTATTATTATCATTTATCAATTCAACCAAAGACTACAGATTAGAGGTATAAAGTTCACCGATCTATAATCTTCAGACGGCCACCAGGTAGCCATAATCCTATATCCCCGGAATGTAACCATCCATCTTCATCAATTACTTCTCTCCTGCATCGCATCATTATTTTGTCAGTTTTGCTCATGTCCAAGTCAATCTTGTAAGAGAAACAGCCCGTAGGTAAGGTGAGTACGTCTGTTCTTCATCTTTGTAATAGCCTTGGAAAACATTTGGACCCCTTATACAGATTTCCCCACGAGGATATGGCTTATCATCAGATGTGTAGTTCATTTCTGGAACATCCACAAGCTTTACTTCTGTTACAGAAAATACAAATTAATAAAAACCTATCCTGAAACGAAAGGAAAAATACATCACAAGAATGACAAATAGGCATCTAAACTCATGGAAGACCCACCACAAGCTGGATTAGGAGAACCAACATGACCATTGAGGTTGTCACCCTCATCCATAGAAGATATAGGAGAGGTCGTCTCGGTCATTCCATATCCTTCAATTATCCGCCCGCCAAAACAGCTGCCAATTTATCCAGAAACCTTCAAAGCATTATCAAAGAAAAAAGAAAGGAATCTTGCTAACAACATTTCGTTGACTAAAAGCAATTAACTTACATCCTCAAAAACTCCAGCACATCAGGAGACAATGGTGAAGCACCTGACACCATTAAACGAACTCGCCCTCCAAGTCTATCCTTAATCTTATTAAACACCAGTCTGTCCCACATTGGAGATGGATTCTTGCCTGCAGCAATATTTATGCAACAATATTAATTACACATCCAAGCAGAAAACCATTTAAGCTATTTCGACTATGACATGGAGTGAAGTACTGTAATGTTCAATGGTTCTGGTTTTATGATGTTGTCAAGCTGGACAGGTATACTTTTTGGCCAATACTGCATACGAGATTTGTGTGATTTTAAATCTTTCAAACTGTTGCCATCACCTCCAACAAATCATGCAACTATAGCAGTGAATTTCATTTAACAATCTATATACAAGAGGTTCTAAATAGAATAAGGGCCTGTTTGAGAGTATAGTTGAGATTGTTTTTCAAAGTTTTTTGTTTAAAAATGCATTAAAATGATGTTTTTTTTTTAAAAAATCATTTTTGACATCAGTATATCAAAATGATATAAAAACACAAAAAAATTAATTTAAAACAAAAAATAAATAAAATTCATTTTTTTTCTAGAATGCTTTCGAAACGTTGTGCCAAACAAGCATTAAAACCCAACACTAAAACAAGCTTTATTGATATTATTCCTACCATTTAGTAGTGCTTGCTTCTTAGCATTATAAGCAGCATTGAATAACCTCTCCCTTAATCCACCAGATGCCTTTACAGCATTCATAATACTGCAAACCAATGTATTTGACTCAGTTATAAAATGAACATAATGCTCGCAAGAAAATATATAAATTCAGCAGCAATGAGCAGTAACTTCACCCTGCATATATTCTATTGTAGAGCCGAGGAACACTGCAGAATATAGTGGGTCGTAGAGCAGCCAAGTCATCCATTAGTTTCATATTATCCTGCGCATAGAGGTTATAATGTAGTGTTTGATGTTGTCAGGACAGAAACAGAAGGTTACAAAACCTAGGCTTTCTGCTTCTCAGGTATGTATAGTAAATGGACTTCTCAATCAAGTTAGAACACCCAAATATTTGAATCAAATATTTGCATGATCTATTTTCTTTAGTAGTTATTATTCAGAGGATCACTTGTCTCCAAAAACAAAGCTCCATCTACTTGTTAGAACTTCAATTTTGCAACATGCAAATAGGAAGCAGCAGCATAACTTATATTGCATCAATAGTAATATTAACTTGAGCAGCAAAAATCAAATGAATAGCTTAGCTCAGTCTTATACCCCCTGGTAGAATCCAACAGCAACTCCATAATAAACCGTCATGATCTGGTTAACCCGTTCATAAATGTGCGCCAAAGGCAAATATGATATGAAACTGGCAAAATAGAGCTTATTTCATTAGGAGAAAACAGTTTTATATATAAAAAGGTTATAATAGCACTTCAACACCATATATAAAACAAGTAGAACTCACACATCTGACGGGCTATATGAAGTAGAAAGCGCGATCCCAGCAACATTTGCAATAAAGTTTCCATGGGTCAAAACAACTCCCTTTACAGAATTCATCAAAATAACATTTTCTTAGTTGCTAGTTGAACTTAAAACATCTCTAGAAAATTATGTTGCCTGAAACCAGAGAGTTGAGTGCATGAGGCAAGTTAGTCTACCTTTGGTGTTCCAGTTGTACCACTTGTGTAGCAAATGGTAGCAATATCCTCAGGCTTGGGCGGGCAAAAGGGCTGCAGGCTACTGCGACCCTAATAGAGCCATTTACACGAGGAAATTATCCATTAGAGATAAAAGCAAAATGCAATAATAAATCTTGTGCGATATCACAAAATAAATCTTGAAACAGGATAAAATATCATAAAAATTATTCTTGATATTGAACTATGAGAGTTCACCTAAATATAAAGTCATCTGAACATGTCCACTAGAATTCATGGTTAGTCCATGCTCATTACATTGCCATTGCATGTGAAGCACGTGAAAACTTATCCATTAAGTGACTTGCAATCTAGACAAGCATATTACAACTTCAAAAGAACCAGTGAGCTAATAATACAGAATTAACACTCACATTACAACTATCATTTCAAAGAAAGCAAACATTACATTAACAAACAGATCAATCGCAGATAATGCATGGAATACAGAACAGAACAGGGTGGTACTCTCTTTAACCATCGAAGAAATTGTACACCTTCTCATACCACGAGCAATAGGAATTATTGAGGATGATATCAAATGAGATGCTAACTGTAATGTTAAACCTACATTTTGAAACCTTAATAATGATTTGAGCTAGAAGACCAGTGCATTTTAACTACGAGTGGCATCATTCCACATGGAAGTTCATTATATGGTTATAAAGATAAATGAGGACATAAAATTACCTGACTCAACAGTTTTGAATATGTCACAACCTGAACTCCAGTTGACGATGGAAGAGATGGCATTTGATCATCTATTCCTCCAACCACCTGTTTTACAGGAAAAGCAAATGAAAACTCTAAAACGAATGGGGTATCACTTTTTTTGTTATGGTAAATGGCCTCCAAATATTCAATAACCGCAACCTGCTCAAATATTCAATTAATAGTGACTGGGAGGATTTCATACCACAATTAGACGTGTAGATGGAATCTCAGACAAAAAGCTCAATAACTGCAATCCAAGACATACAATAATCAGTACTGCTGCAGAAGCTCCAAGTCAGAACTTTCAATTTCATGTATAATAGACAACTGAAAGGATGAAAAAAGTGGAATACAATTACAAAAAAGTGACAAAGTAGGCAGCAAAAGGAACGATGTGTGTCTTCATTGAGCCTTTTATCATCTCTGAGTTAAGAAAAAAACTAACTGTAGATTCACTAGACAAAGATCTTAGCTATCAAGTCTTTACGTGCATAAAGCCACCTTGTGACAATATATAAAGTTCTTGTGATTGCTAGTCCTATGTGTGTTATGTGAACATTATATTCATTATCTCCATCTCAATAAAGGAATTCCATACTCTACTCAAGGTTCCAAACCTCGTAAGAAAAAAACACTCAACATATTTCATTAGCTCAATAAGTGCAGATTTGATACTGATAGACAGTAAGATCAAAATGGACACTGCAAGAAGCTGACTTCAGAAATTTCTACATTTCTTAGGTAAAGCAATCTCTTAAGTAATAGGAATTTGTTCTATCTTGTTTCTCGCTCCAGATACAGTTTGAATGTTAGATCATTGTCTCAAGCTTGCAATATCATCTATATCATAACTCCATAGGTGCAGAAACTCCTCAGTGGACAAAACATAAACTAAGAAAGAAAGAAAGGACATGTGATTTCCAGATTATATTTCAGAAGAACTTGATGCTACAAGGTAATTCAACCTCCAAAGCTACCAATAAAGGGCATAATAAATTTAACTCACCGAATTCAATGTTTGAGGCACACAAAATATAGCGTGTACAACAGCATGATTTACAATATACTTGACAGCATCAGGACCTGCAGAGAAACAATAATTGACGTTAATTTCTAAGGACTCAGACAAAGATCAAATAAAAGTATTTGTTTAACCATTAACAGACCGAGTGTGTCATATAAAGGAACGGATATGTAAGAGTATGCAGAGCAAGCATGATCAACAACCATCCATTCTGGTCTGTTGATAAAATATATTCCAATAGTTGATCCCTGTAATAGCAACCCCATAATAATCAGTATTCAAGGAAACAAGCAGGGAAATTTTATGAGTTATTTTTATACAGCACCACAAAATAAAAATGAAAAATCAAACCAGATAAACAAGGTTAAATGAGATGAGTATTCGAACTGATGACTGTTATTTATACATTACCTTGGGTATTCCATGGTATATCAACCCAGAACCTATCGCAGCTCGTGCAGTACCTGCTTCTCCGTATGTCATCCATTTGTAGCTAGAATAAACAAATGAAAATGGATAAGCTAACTTAGAAATGGCATTGTAAGTTCAATTTATACAAGAAGAACTTACTCTCCAACTGTTCCATCAACACGAATTCGTGTGCCCAGATATTTGTAGTCCCGGAAAATTTCAACCGAGCGCCTATAGCCACAAAGTTGGAGAAAACCATATTTAGCTTTCAAAATAGAAGTAGCTGGATGCTTTCTAGATTATAGAGATTTTATGAAATGTAACTTTGATAACTTAAATGTAATGAAGCCACGTAACCAAAGGAATCTTACGTAAAATTATCATGCAATGTAGCGATTTCAGGATGATCAGAAAATCTACTCACAAGCTTTAAAGGGGAGCGAGCAGACCTGCAATAAAAAAAGAACTACATATGAACAACTAAGCAGACGAGCAAGAAAAGCAATGAAAAGAAACTTCAAGAATACTGGCCAATGCCTACCTGTACACATTCCACTTTCCTGTTTGCAATTTCTCTGGAAGCACAGCACTGTAACCCTGATCTGCTCAGTATAAAACACCAAGATTGACAATATTAATGTTTATTAGACCACGTAAGATCACAAAAAGGACATCACGGTTGTGTGCTGTGAAAATCTCCATTGAGAATCAAGTACCAAATACTTGATCAAGTTTACGAATCTTTTAGCGTTTCCTAATCCAAAAAGATGATCTTGTTAATTAATTTCGCTGTGTTTTTACTTCTATATTTTACAATTCTGTATAAAACTTTACATGGCTAGCATCCTCTTTTTAATAGTAACAACTATTTTTGTCACATGTATATGATAAAACTTTTATAGGATTATTAAAATTCATTCTAGGAAAATGAAAAACTAATCAATAAAATATCATGCAGGAATAAATGTTGGATAAAGCCCTCTATATCTAACAAAAATAAAAAAAAAACTGTCCCCAGGGGGGGAGCTGAGCGGCATAAGCCTTGCTCTTGCATAAGCAAGAGCAAGGTTCGAGCCCCAGCAGCAATGCACGAAAGTCGCCCGCCCTGTAAGAGCCATGGGACAGCCGGGGGTTTACGCGTGTCCTGGGCCCACTAATGTGCGCTTTCCGGTCCACGTGGTTCCCCCGTCATCCAAAAAAAAATATCTAACAAAAATAGGAAAAGTATGAATGTTAAAATTTGTATAAAAATAATATTAGCATTATAGTTTTCACAAAGCCTTTTATGTTAAATAGTTATTTTATAATTTAATAAATGGGAAACTAATATTAAAGATATAAAAAGTAATAAAAAACTTATTTTACTTTTTTACTAAGAAGTTTTTTTTTTAGTATAAGTAAAGTTTGTCAAGGACATAAATACTGATAAAAAGTATAAAAAAAATAGCAGAAGAGAATAACTCTGGGTTCACTATAAAAAAAATAAAAAGCTCCAATTTTACAATATGTTAAATTTTGATGTAATTTTATTATTTTTAAAATAACAATTATATATATATATATATATATATATATATTATGGATAGAAATTAAAAGCATAAATGATCTTCTTTTAAGAATAGCTTCCTTTCATATTTTAATAATGGATTTTATTGATCTATTTTAAAGCATTTTTGGAGTTCTAATATTCAAAATATAGTCTCAACAGATTTAAGTTTATTTTATATAATTCAAGATTTTATATGATTTATAAATATAATAAAAAATGGAATTAATCTATTTTTTAAGGATTATAATAATGTTGTAGTCTCTTTTTTAATGAAATACAATTAAATTTATCTATTAGTATTAGAAAAGTTTGTTAGCTGCTGAATTTAATTTGGGGAATTTTGTGTAATGGATAGTTGATGATTGTAAAATACGTAGTATAGATTCTGGCAATTCAAGGAGCCAGGGCCTCCACCATGAATAAATATTCAATAGGGAAATACTTGTTATCTATTAATTGAAATACTGAGCCATAAATAGGCTTGTTCTGGAATAGAAGTTAATAAACTACCCATTACTGACGTAACCTCCCACATCAATTAACCCCCCATTACACTGAATTGAAATACAGAATAAATAACATTAAAAGTAAATTGCATTCCGGCCCCTAAAGTAATTAACATTTACTTTCAGCCCCCACTATAAAAACACACACACAAACCCTAAATTCCCTTAAGACATAACCCTTCATTCACGGCTCTTCACCTCTCCTCAGCTGCGGCGTGTAACAAAGCCGTCCCCTTCAGATGAACTCGCCCACGAGTTCAGGGTGGCGTTGACGGAGCTCATCGGCGTCGATCCACGTGGCATCTTCCACTCCGGTACCCTTCCACTTCACAAGTAAGTCAACTCCTGCCTTGTTTCCTTTTTTCTTGAGTCTTCTGTCGAGAATTTCTTCAAACTCCGGGGATAATCTCCCATCGTTCATCATCTCGGGTAACTTAGGGTTAGGGTTAACCCGATCTCCTATTTTTTTCTTCAAGCAGGACACGTGGAATACGGGGTATACCTTCGATCCTTCGGGCAAATCCAACTTGTAAGCTACTGTACCGATCCTTTGGATGATTTGGTAAGGTCCGAAGTACCTCGGAGCAAGCTTCAAGTTTCTTCTAACGGCGACGGTCACTTGACGGTAAGGTCGCAGCCTCAAATACACCCAATCTCCCACTTCAAATTCTCTTTCAGTGCGCTTTTTGTCAGCATACATCTTCATCCTTGTCTGTGCTTCTCGCAGGTTTTCCCTTGCTAACGTGAGGATGTGTTCCCTGTCCTTCAGTTCGTCCTCCACTGCTTGTACTGCCGTAGTTCCTTGTTCATAAGGAAGGAGCTTTGGTGGGGGTCTGCCATAAACTAACTCAAAGGGCGTAAACCCAGTGGAGGAGTGCTCAGAGGTATTATAAGCCCATTCGGCCATACTCAGCCAATTAACCCAGTCCTTGGGTCTGTCTCCGGAAAAACAACGCAGGTATCCCTCTAACCATTTATTTACCACTTCTGTTTGACCGTCTGATTGTGGGTGGTATGCGGAACTCATGAGTAGTTTAGTTCCACTTAGCTGAAACATTTCTTGCCAAAACCTGCTAGTAAATATTGCATCACGATCACTCACTATACTGTGCGGCATGCCATGTAATTTGAAAATATTATCCATGAAAATTCTGGCTACTGTGCTTGCTGTGTATGGATGTGTCATAGGTAGAAAATGACAGTACTTACTGAATCGATCCACCACTACCAATATGACATTGTACCCCTTAGACATAGGTAGCCCTTCAATAAAGTCCATACTAATATCCACCCACACCTGACTTGGTAATTGTAGAGGCTGTAATAACCCAACTGGCTTTAAATTCTCTGTTTTATTTCTCTGGCATATTTCACATTCTCTGATGATGCGTCTGATGTCATTCCTCATACCTTGCCAGAAAAATTCCTTCTTTAGTCTTGAATATGTCTTCTGAGACCCAGTATGCCCTCCTGTAGGGCTGCTGTGGAAGTGTAACATGATCTGCTCCTGCTGGTCCTTCATGGTCCCTAGGTGAATTCTCCCTTTATAGAACTGAAAACCTCCCTTGAGCTGGTATTTGAGTGGATCTAGTTGCCCTGAGTTGTAGCTACTGATCAATTCCTTCAATTGTGGATTCTGATTATAAAATTGAGAGAGAGTCTCCCACCACTGAACATTCACCAAACTAAGGGCTTGAACCCTTCCTTGTAAGGTTTCACTGTCATTATTCTCCCCTCCATCTTGGCTGGGCATGCGGGATAAGGCATCTGCTGCTTTATTCCCCTTGCCACTCCTGTACTCCACACAAAAATCAAAACCCAGTAGCTTAGTTACCCATCTTTGCTGGAAAGGGGTACCTACCTTCTGTTCTAGTAGGTGTTTCAAAGCCTGTTGATCAGTCCTGACCAAAAACCTGTGTCCCAGCAAGTAATGTCTCCACTTTTGAATTGCCAATACAAGAGCTAGGAACTCTTTTTCATATGTGGATAATAACAGATTTTTACCCTTTAAGGCCTGGCTTAGATAAGCTATTGGTCTTCCCTCCTGCATTAACACAGCCCCTAGTCCATACTTAGAAGCATCACATTCCACCACAAAGATTTTTGAAAAATCTGGTGTAGCAAGTACTGGTGGAGCCACCATTGCTGTTTTCAAGTCATTGAAAGCCTTCCCAGCTTCCATACCCCATTGGAATGCATTTTTCTTCAATAAAGCAGTTAGGGGAGCTGCTATGCTGCCATACCCCTTGATAAACCTCCGATAATAACCTGTCAAACCCAAAAATCCTCGTAGGGACTTAAGATTTCTAGGTTCAGGCCATTCTATCATGGCTGCTATCTTTGTGGGGTCTGCCTTGACTCCTTTTCCTGAGATAATATGCCCTAGGTACTCCACTTCTTGACAACCGAATACACATTTGGAGAGTTTAGCATATAATTGATGTTGTGTTAAAACACCCAGCACAGTTTTTAAATGCTCACTATGTTGCTCCACTGTTTTACTATACACCAAAATGTCATCAAAGAAGACTAAGACAAATCTTCTAAGATAGGGTCTGAAAATTTCATTCATTAACCCTTGAAAGGTGGCAGGTGCATTAGTTAGCCCAAAAGGCATTACTAAGAATTCATACTGCCCTTCATGAGTACAAAAAGCAGTCTTAGGAATGTCTTCAGGTCTCATTCTAATTTGGTGATAACCTGACCTCAAATCAAGCTTAGAAAACCATTCTGCCCCATTAAGTTCATCTAACAGTTCAGTTATGTTAGGAATAGGGAACTTAGCTTTGATGGTATCTTTGTTGAGTGCCCTATAATCCACGCACATGCGCCAGCTGCCATCTGCCTTCCTCACCAGCAGCACAGGTGATGAATATGGACTTTGACTGCTTTGAATAATCCCATTCATTATCATCTCCTTCACTAACTTCTCAATTTCTTCTTTTTGGTAGTAGGGATAACGGTACGGCCTGGTGTTTGTGGGTTTTGCTGTGGCATGGAGCTGTATCTGGTGGTCATGGCTCCGAAAAGGAGGTAAGCCTTTTGGCTCATTGAATACTGATTTAAATCCATCCAAAACAGCCTGTATAGCCGGTTCAGTAGTTGCTGCTCCAGAAGGGGCAGTAATCTTCATTAACTGCAGCCAAATCCCCTTCCCTTTAGTCAATGTGACTTTGTTGAAATTGGGTTCTTCTTCCACTGCATGATCTGGAGCCTTCAACCCTTGTAAGGTTATTTCTTTGCCTCCCATAATAAACCTCATGCTTAAGTCTGCGAAATTCCAGTTTATTGTACCCAAACTCCTCAGCCAATCTACCCCCAATACTACATCACACCCCCCTAGGGTAAGTAAGAACAGATTGGTTATGATGTTGCATGCTTGCATAACCAAATTTACCCCTTTACAGTATCCAGGACAAGTAAGAGTGTCCCCATTAGCTACTTGAACTGCCATTTTACTTTTCTCCACTAGAAACTGCTCTCTTCTAGCTACCTTAGCATCAATGAAACTGTGAGTACTTCCTGTGTCAATTAAAATAATAACTGAGCACTTTCCAATTGTTCCCACAATCCTCATGGTTTTCGGGGATGGTGCTCCAGCAATGGCATGTAGTGAAATGCCCAACAATTCAGCTTGTAAATCTCCAGGTAAGCTTTCTGTCATGTCTGCTGTATAATTCTCCTCTCCTTCTCCTTCTTCTTCTTCGAAATTCAGTCCTTCTAACAAATACAGCCTTGGCTTGTTGCACTTGTGGCCAGGTTGGTACTTCTCATCACAGAAATAGCACAAGCCTTTTTCCCTTCGTTCTTGCATTTGATTGGGACTAATTCTTCTTATTGGGTAAGGGTTTCGGTGTTGAAATGTAGGGTTGGTTCTCATATTTGGTGGAGCAGGTAATTTAAGGATGGGGTTTGGTGCTGGAATTTTGGCAACAGAATTGAAGGTATGGTTCTTTAGTGGTGGTCTAAAGGTGGATGTATAGGAGTTGTTTTGGGTTGAATTGAACTTGTGTGGGTTGAATTTTCTGTTAACTTCTTCTTCTTGTAGACGAGCTAGACCAAAGGCAGCAGCAAGTGAGTTTGGCTTGAACATGGTGACCATAATCCTCAATTCATCCTTCAGCCCACTGAGAAAGGTACTGATTCTGAACTCTTCATTCACCCCATGTACTTTATTTGATAAAATCTCAAAAGTTGTTTGATACTCCTCCACACTTCCTGTCTGTTTCAGCTTTGTGAATGCTCCCACCGGATCTTCAAATGCAGATGGCCCAAATCGGATACGAAGTGCCTCCAAGAAACTATCCCAAGTTGTCACGGGACTAGATTCCTTCAACCAGTAATACCAAGTCAGTGCTTTGCCTTCCATATGAAAGGACGCAATCTCCATTTTCTGGTTCTCAGGAGTTCCAAAATACATGAAGAACTGTTGAGCCTTCAAAATCCACTCGCTAGGATCTCCTCCATCAAAACGGGGAAAATCCAATCGAAGAGAACGTGCAGTAATTCCTCCATTGCCTTCAGATAACGGGTGAGAATTTCCCCTTGTATTTGTAGATGTTCCTTCTCCTGAATTGAGCCTAGATGTAACTTGTGCTAGGCCTTCATAGCTGGATGCTAAATTATTTAGCTGCTGCAGGATACCTTCCAGGAGTAAGGCATGTCTGGATTGTTCCTCTGTCAATTTTGTGGTTACCTCCTGTAAATGATGAACGGAATCGGATACTTGTGAAAGACGGGTGCCCTCAGCCATGTCGCGGGAACGATGGCTCTGATACCAATTGTTAGCTGCTGAATTTAATTTGGGGAATTTTGTGTAATGGATAGTTGATGATTGTAAAATACGTAGTATAGATTCTGGCAATTCAAGGAGCCAGGGCCTCCACCATGAATAAATATTCAATAGGGAAATACTTGTTATCTATTAATTGAAATACTGAGCCATAAATAGGCTTGTTCTGGAATAGAAGTTAATAAACTACCCATTACTGACGTAACCTCCCACATCAATTAACCCCCCATTACACTGAATTGAAATACAGAATAAATAACATTAAAAGTAAATTGCATTCCGGCCCCTAAAGTAATTAACATTTACTTTCAGCCCCCACTATAAAAACACACACACAAACCCTAAATTCCCTTAAGACATAACCCTTCATTCACGGCTCTTCACCTCTCCTCAGCTGCGGCGTGTAACAAAGTTTTTGTATGTGCAAAACAAAAATTCTCTTATAGAGAGGGGAAGTCTTTTTTAATTTTGTCACATTTGAGTTTTTTGAGAGAGAACAATATATTTATATTTATTAGTAAAATTATTTTAATATATGTGATCATTCTTCAAAATTTTAAGGATATTTTTTGATAAATGAAAATTTTCAAGACTTGAGAGAGGTTTTTTTCATGATAAAAAAAAGAGAGTAAAATTTCATGTCCTGTTTCTAGGTGGCCAACGAACAGTGAATGAAGAAAATTCTAAGGGGCTGCGGCAGTACTATGCATCATAAAAACAATTCAGGGTCGCAGGCTGCAGCAGCTCCCTCTTAAGAGATCTCAGAGATGACTGATTAAGCCTCTTCCTTCTAACCAGGAATATATGCGTGGGAGATTATAAAATACTGGTGCTAATGTCGATGGCTATCCCAAAATACAAAATATGTATGTATTGAAAGCTGTACATGAAAATTTATATGACACCTACTTTTTAATGAGTGCAGCAGCTCTTATCTGCATCATTATTTGATTATCATGGAGCGGCTAAAGTTTTGCCCCGTAATTAGGAAGAAAATTACCATTTTCATCGATCAGATTCAGAACATGGAAAGAAGAAGAGGGTCGCATAAGAAAACACCTAAAAAGACAATATTCTATCCTACGATACACGTCATATTTTGGGGGCAGGTGATAGGAAACGTGGAAGGCGGAAGGGGAGTTACGTACCAGAGAAGAACTCTCCAGCGGTGGGACTGTGACGGAGTTGAGGCGGAGAATCATCATGGGCAGCGGCGGTGGTGAGGTGGCCGTGAATAGCTTTGATGCGACGTTGAGCCATATCATGAGCTGTCATCGCCGAGTCCATATTTTCCTGAACGTTTGGCTTCTTAACCGTTTTCTGTTTTTGTTTCCGAAGAAGACGAGTATCCAAAGAGAAACTGAGAGATGAGATCAGAGGGAAGGGAGGGAGAGGTGGCACTCTTTTCAAGAATGACGATGAGAACGTGTGCGGCTTATATGAAAATGCGTTTTTTCTTAGCCCATGATAATTTAGAAACAAAAATAATAAGAATAAGAATAATAATAATAATAATCACTCCTTTTAAATGCTGGAAAATTCTGGTTTATGTAAAACACTTGAATAGGAGACGTGCGAGATATGGAGGGCTATGATGTCGGTAAGTAAGAGCTGGCCTTCATTTTTCGTATTTTTTTTATTTTTATTTTCCTTCGAAAATAAAATTGTCGGGTTTTATTTAGGAATGGATAGACTTTTATTACAGTAGCTTAAATACTGACGTGGGTTCACCGAACCTCGCCGGCACCAAACACGGACTGGTGTAAAAGCACTAGTCACAAAATCCAAAGAAAAGGTCATTGATAGGTGATGCGTCTATCTATCTATACATAATGATGTGTTTTAAGAGAAGAAAATTCTTGCACCTTGTTCTTTACCTATTATTCTAATGAGAGTCTCCTTCTTTCTTATTTGGAGTTTTTTTCTCCTAATATTTTCGTATCTCCCTTGTGTTTACTGTCCCTCGAAAGATGGCGCGGCTTGACTAGTCGTTGCTTTCCACATCACACTATATATTCTAGTTTTTTTATATACATATACATGGTTTATAAAATATTGTTGTGTGCACATCGAGATCTCGATATACACATATTATATGTGTATATATATATATAGCTTTCATTCAGCTTTTTAACCTTTGTGGGACACATTTACTGCACACTTGTCTTTTCTTTCTCGAGCTAAAATATTACAATTTGGATTCCCCCGAGCAAGTTACACAAAACGGGCATCGCCCGTTTTTGTAATAGGGAAAGCGGACGGACAGAGGGTGGAATGCTGATAGGTATAGCTAGGCAGGTCTGAGGTCTTCTGACTATTCTTCACTGCTGTTTGTAAATATGATTTTAACGGTTTTTTATGTATGATTTTTAGATTTAATATTATGTAAATAAAAGATATATAAAGCAGCACGTAGATAAAATGGGTAGGAAAATTAGGTCAAATTATCCATAAAAAAAATATTTGAGTCACCTGTCTTACACTTTGCTATGCCTATAACCAAATTTTTTAACATTTAAAAAAACATGTTAATAGTCCTAGATTTTTATGATGTCATACATCTTAGCAAAATAACAAACCTACAACAACTTTCGATTATTTAGTTTTTTTATATATTCATTTTATTATGGATATGACGTTTAAAATAATTATAACGATTGTTTTTAAGATATTTTTAAAATAATAATATAAAAAATAAATCTTAAAAAATGAAAAGTAATTTTTTTTCCTTATAACAATAATGGTGGTAGCAGCGATAGTATTGACAATAATAATTAGAGTATTATTTTATTTACAATAATGGTTATAATGATAGCTATAATAATAAATACAATTTAGTAATTACGACAATAAAAATGATAATAATAATCTATGTTATTTTTGTTAAAAAATGACTTTTATGACTTTTTTATGTATAATATTTTAGATATAATATCACGTAAATAAAAAATACATGAAGGCACACATAGATAAAATGGGTGAAAAAATTAGGCCAAATTATCTACAATGAAAAAATATACGAGTCACTTGCCCTGTGTTTCGCCGCAGTCAGAACCAAATTTTTTAACATGTAAGAAAATGTTAATGGTTCTAGATTTTTTTTTTATAATGCTATAAATAATCAACCTACACAACTTTTAATTATTTAGTTTTTGTATATATTCATTTTATGATAGATAAGACGTTTAAATAATGATAATTATTATTTTTAAGGTTTTTTTCTCTTAAAAATAATTATATATTTTGATAATTGTTTAATATTAACACCTTATTTAGTTTTGTATATATTCATTTAATTATAGATAAGACATTTAAAATAATGATAACGATTATTTTTAAGGTTTTTTCTCTTAAAAATTATTATATATTTTGATATTTGTTTAATATTAACTTCTTAATATAGACACACACACACACACATATATAAAAATGAACTAAGTTTTTTTTTTTTAAATCTCAAATTCATTTACTCTCAGTGTTCTAAAATATTTTTAATATAATAATATAAAGAATAAATCTTAAAAAATAAAAAAATAATTTAATTTTTTTAAAATAAAAATTACTTTAAAGTAAAAATATATCAAACAACACATAGAGAAAACAAATACAAAAAACATAAAGATAACAAATCACTAACAATATAATATTTATTATACATATATAAAAGAGAATTTACTCTCATTTTACACCACCAAAGCTAAACTTACTTTATTTTTTAATGCAAACTACATTTAATATAAAGATAAATTATAATAAAAATTAAAAGTCAAAACTAAGAATATAGATTTATAAATATAAAAAAAATAAAAATTATTCTAGAAAAACCGAAAAAATCAAAAAATCAAAATCAAAATATAAAACTAGACAAAAAAAAAATATTTTTCTAGCCGCGGCTTATACTCATATTTGCACGTGGGCTGAGCAAAAGACAATCACAAATATTTGTAGATAGCCTTTTCACCCTTTTCCCCCCCATGAATCAGGTCAAATCAAACTTTGCATAAAAGTTAAGCGCAGGCCTAGATGCCCCCTGACTATTCCACGTATTAATTATCCACATGGTCAAACTTTTGCATTGTCAAACTTCGGTTTGTTTCGACAAGCCAAAGCAAATACATCCCATCAATCAAATGACTCTCGTTTCAAAAACAGTTCTAAATTTTGTTATCATTATCTTATTTTAAATTAAATTATTATTTTATTTTAAAATTATATATCAAAAATATTTTTTAAAACATAAATATTTTTGATATATAATTTAACAAGATGACCAATGACAACCCACACATCGGTTAAATTTGATAGATTTCAATAACAAAAGAACGAATTAGAGATTTAGCTATTCTTCATAGATATTTGAAATTCAACAAGAAATTAAACTTTGGATTAAAAGTATATAAGAAAATAGACGCTAACTTTAAAGTTTAGACATCAGCTTAAAATAACAAAAGTTCCAATTTTACAATATGTTAAATTTTGATGTAATTTTATTATTTTTAAAATAACAAATATATATATATATATATATATATTATGGATAGAAACTAAAAGCATAAATAATCTTCTTTTAAGTATAGCTTCCTTTCATATTTTAATAATGGATTTTATTGATCTATTTTAAAGCATTTTGGAGTTCTAATATTCAAAATATAGTCTCAACAGATTTAAGTTTATTTTATATAAATCAAGATTTTATATGATTTATAAATATAATAAAAAATGGAATTAATCTATTTTTTAAGGATTATAATAATGTTTTAGTCTCTTTTTTAATGAAATACAATTAAATTTATCTATAAGTATTAGAAAAGTTTTTGTATGTGCTAAACAAAAATTCTCTTATAGAGAGGGGAAGTCTTTTTTAATTTTGTCACATTGAGTTTTTTGAGAGAGAACAATATATTTATATTTATTAGTAAAATTATTTTAATATATGTGATCATTCTTCAAATTTTTAAGGATATTTTTTGATAAATGAAAATTTTCAAGACTTGAGAGAGGTTTTTTTCATGATAAAAAAAAAGAGTAAAATTTCATGTGTGTTATAAATACATATTAAGTTATATTTATATGTATTGAATGTCCATTACTCTTGAGTAACTCTTGGATTTCCATAACTCTTGAGTTCATTTCCTTCTCCTATAAATAGACCACTTGTGTCTTGTATTACACACATTTTGGAATAAGAGAAGAATTCATGTTAAGCAAGGTATTTCTCTCTTGTGTCTTTTGATTATGTCTTGATGTCTATGCTCTTCCATGTGAATTATTTATTCTTTTCATAACACGTTATCAGCACGATGCTCTAACCAACTTATATTAATTTTAATATCTTCGCTTTTTATTATTGTAATTTATTTTTGGCAAATTTTCTTTCACTAGTATTCATAGAAAGAGATTTATAGTTCCCGAAGAACGAGTATTATAAGTTCCTGAAGAACTAAATAAATTAAAAATAGTTCATGAAGAACTAGTATTACAAGTTCTTGAAGAATTACATAAATTAAAAATAGTTCCTGAAGAACGAGTTCACAAGTTCCTGAAGAACGAGTTCACGAGTTCCTGAAGAATTAATAAATTATAAACAGTTCTTGAAGAACTAGTATCACGAGTTCCTGAAGAACTAGTATCATAAGTTCCTGAAGAATTGCATAAATTAAAAATAGTTCTTGAAGAACTAGTAACATAATTTCCCCGAAGAATTAAATATAGTTCCTGACGAACTAGTATTTTAAAGCTAAATAAATAATAGTCTTAAAGGTTTGATGTTCCTGAAGAATTAAACAAATGAAAATAGTTCTTGAAGAACTAATATTTTTCCTGAAAGATTAAATAAATTAAATGCAGTTCCTGAAGAACTAGTATTTCTAAAGCTGAATAAATAATAGTCTTGAAGGACTGATTTTTTGTTTATCTTCATGATTTTATTTAATAAGTTATTTCTTGTTTTTATAGATAAATATAATATCAAATCTGACAAAGCTTGAATTTATCGCTTTTGATATTTTTAGAAATAATTATTTGTCATGAAATATTGATGTTGAGATTCATCTGGAAGCTATGAATTTTTAAGAGACCATCAAAGAAGGACATGATATGTGGCAAAATCTAAATAAAAGATATGACCACCAAAGTTTATCATACTTCCTCAAGGTTGTTATGATTGGTTGCACCTGAAGTTGCAAGATTTTAAATCGATTATTGAATATAATTCTGCTCCTTTTAAAATTACCTCATAGCTGAAATTTTGTGGTAAGATATAACATACGATCAAATGTTAGAGAAAATATTCTCTACATTTCATGTCTCAAACATTGTCCTGCAGCAACAATCTAGAGTGCATAATTTCAAAAGGTTCTAAACTATTCCCTGAAGTGAATGAAATTTTTGTCCAGAAGACAAGAAAAGACCGAGGATATAAGTATGGAAGAAATAAATAGAAAAGGAGAAAAGATAATCCTTCTAAAGTAAACCATCATACCACCAGAAGTGGAGACATAATGAATAGTGGTATGACTTTTCATGATGGAGATTTATGTCTGGCAGACAGTGCAACAATGCACACAATTCTTAAGGAAAATAAATACTTTGAGTATTTGACATTAACCAAAGCTAATGTCACTACAATATCAGGTCCAGCAGACATGATTAAAGGCTCTGGAAAAGCTAATATTGTGTTACCAAATAACACAAGATTGAGCATCAAAGATGCATTATAGTCACCTGAGTCCAGAAGAAATTTACTCAGTTTTAAGGATATACGTGCTAATGGTTATCATATTGAAACAACAGATGAAGATAGAAAAGAATATCTTTATATTACTGCACGTATTTCAGGCCAGAAGCTTGTACTTGAGAAACTACCTGCTTTCTCTTCCGGAATTTATTATACGATCATGAAATCTATTGAATCAAACGTTGTGATACACCAGAAGTGTTCCGACCCAAAACAATTTATGTTTTGGCATGATTGACTTGGACATCCAGGATCAATAATGATGAGATGAATTATTGAGAATACACATGGGCATCCTTTAAAGAACCTGAATCTTCTTTTACCAAGTGAAAATCCATGTGCTGCATGTTCTCATGGTAAATTAATTATCAAACCATCTCCATCAAAGGTTCTTATAAAATCACCATCTTTTCTTGAAAGAATTCAAGGAGATATATGTGGGCCTATCCATCCACTATATGGACCTTTTAGATATTTTATGGTATTGATTGATGCATCAAGTAAATGGTCACATGTTTGTTTGCTTTCGAGTCGAAATATTGCATTTGCTAGATTAATAGCACACATTATCAGACTACGAGCACAATTTCCTGATTATCCTATCAAGAAAATTCGACTAGACAATGCTGGTGAGTTTACTTCCCAAGCATTTGATAGTTTTTGCACTTGTATTGGTATTGATGTTGAACATCCTGTTGCTCATGTACATACTCAAAATGGTCTAGCAGAATCATTTATAAAGCGACTTCAATTAATTGCAAGACCATTACTTATGAAATCAAAATTGCCCCCATCTGTCTGGGGACATGCTATATTACATGCTGCATCACTAGTTAGAATTAGACCAAGTGCTTACCATAATTATTCTCCTTTACAACTTGTTTATGGTACACCACCAAATATATTTCATCTATGAATTTTTGGTTGTGCGGTATATGTGCCTGTAGCACCCCCACAAAGGACTAAAATGGGTCCACAAAGAAGAATAGGAGTTTATATTGGTTTTGATTCTCCATCTATTATTAGATACCTTGAACCTTTGATTGGTGATGTTTTTAAGACACATTTTGAAGACTGCCATTTTGATGAGAACATTTTCCCATCATTAGGGAAAGCAAATTCAGTGCCTGAAGCACGAGAAGAAATTACTTGGAATAACCCGAAGTTATCTCATTTTGATCCAAGGACAAATCAATGTGAACTTGAAGTTCAAAGGATAATTCATTTATAAAATATTGCAAATCAATTACCGGATGTTTTCACCAGTAGTGAAAAGGTAGTTAAATCTCATATTCCTGCTGCAAATGCTCCATTTAGAATTGAAATTCCTGAAGAGAAAAAGGTCAACATAGCAGCAAATGAATCTATATCACGCCTGAAGCGCGGAAGACCTATTGGAGCCAAAGACAAAAATCCTAGAAAACAAAAACTCCAACGAATAGATGATGGTACTCTTGGAGAGTCCTCATCCATAAAACAAACATCAAATCTTGTGTCCAAATCATCTCCTAATACTGATCCTCCTGAAGAGGGACCTCTTGAAGAGAACCAGATACCTGGAAATAATGAGATCTCCATAAACTATGTTCATACAGGAGAGATTTTGGAACGAGATAAAATTATCATAGATGATGTATTTGCATTTAAGGTTGCTTTTGACATCACCAGAAGTGATGATGAATTTGAACCACAAACTGTTGAAGAATGTCGACATAGAAATGATTGGCCAATGTGGAAAGAAGCAATCCAAACAGAGTTGAACTCACTTGCAAAACGTGAAGTATTTGGACCTGTAGTCCATACACCTAAAGGTGTTATACCCGTTGGATATAAGTGGGTTTTTGTTAGAAAACGCAATGAGAACAATGAAATTGTGCGATATAAGGCACGACTTGTTGCACAAGGTTTCTCGCAGAGACCTGGTATTGATTATGAGGAAACTTATTCTTCAGTGATGGATGCAATCACTTTTAGATTTTTAATTGGTATAGTGGTCTCTTAAACGTTAGATATGCGTTTAATAGATGTAGTTGCAGCATATCTATATGGATCATTAGATAAAGACATCCATATGAAAATCACTGAAGGATTTACAATGCCTAAAGCTTTTTGTAATGAACCCAGAAGTGTTTATTCTATTAAATTACAAAAATCTTTATATGGGTTAAAGCAATCTGGTCGAATGTGGTATAATCGTCTTAATGAATACCTCTTAAAAAAAAGAGGGTTTGAAAATGACGAGATTAGTCCATGCATTTTTATTAAGAAAACAATATCCGGATTTGCTATTATTGCAGTATATGTTGATGATTTAGATATTATTGGTACTCCTGAAGAGCTCACAGAAACTGCAACCTATTTGAAAAATGAATTTGAGATGAAAGATCTCGGAAAGACAAAATTTTGTCTTGGTATACAGATTGAACATTTTTCAAATGGAATATTTGTACATCAATCGATGTATACAGAAAAAGTCCTGAAGCGTTTTTATATGGACAATGCTCATCCTTTGAGTACACCTATGGTTGTTCGGTCACTTGATGCGAAAAATGACCCTTTTCGACCTCCAGAAGAGGATGAAGAAATTCTTGGTCCTGAAGTGCCATCTCTTAGTGCTATTGGAGCACTTATGTATCTTGCAAATTGTACAAGACCAGATATATCTTTTGCAGTAAATTTATTGGCAAGATATAGTTCTACTCCCACAAAAAGACATTGGAATGGAGTCAAACATATATTTCGCTATCTCCGCGGAACAACCAAAATGGGGTTATTTTATTGTGGATCAAATTCACAATTGATTGGATATGCAGATGCAGGTTATCTCTCTGATCCCCACAAAGGGAGATCACAAACAGGTTATCTATTTACCTATGGCGGTACTGCAATTTCTTGGAGATCTGTCAAACAATTATTAGTGGCTACTTCATCAAATTATTAAGAGATTATCGCGATACATGAAGCAAGTCGAGAATGTATTTGGCTAAGATCAATTATCCAGCACATTAAGAGAAAATGTGGATTGTCAGCCATTGACAATATTCCCACAATATTGTTTGAAGATAATGCTGCCTATATCACTCAACTCAGAGGAGGCTATATTAAAGGAGACAAAACAAAGCATATCTCACCAAAGTTTTTTTATACTCATGAGCTTCAACAAAAGGGAGAAATTGATATCAAACAAATCAGGTCAAGTGATAACTTAGCAGACTTATTTACAAAGTCTTTACCTGCCTCAACTTTCAAGAAACTTGTCCATAATATTGGAATGCGACATCTTAAAGATTTGTCATAAGACATGTACTTTTGAGGGGAAGTTGAGGGGAAGTCAATGCAAATTGTACTCTTTTTCCTTCGCTTAGGTTTTTTCCCACTGGGTTTTCCTTTGCAAGGTTTTAATGAGGCAATTTGACATTGTGTTAATGAATCCTGAAGTATCATATATGGATCTTGAAGTATCTATATAAAGTCCTCCTTTAAAATTTTAAAGTACATGGTCATTCAAGGGGAAATGTTATAAATACATATTAAGTTATATTTATATGTATTGAATGTCCATTACTCTTGAGTAACTCTTGGATTTCCATAACTCTTGAATTCATTTCCTTCTCCTATAAATAGACCACTTGTGTCTTGTATTACACACACTTTGGAATAAAAGAAGAATTCATATTAAGCAAGGTATTTCTCTCTTGTGTCTTTTGATTATGTCTTGATGTCTATGCTCTTCCATGTGAATTATTTATTCTTTTCATAACAATGTGCTGTTTCTAGGTAGCCAACGAACAGTGAATGAAGAAAATTCTAAGGGGCTGCAGCAGTACTGAAATTTTTAAAGTAAAAAATAATAAATAATTTTTTTTTAATTTTGTTTTAAAATACTTTTAAAATACAGTGCTATACACATCTGTACATTCGAATTTTTTCTTATACATATACATGGTTTTTAAAACATTGTTGTGTGTATGTCGAGATTATATACAAGATTGCTCATTACCTGGAAATCATTGTTGTGTGTATGTCGATATACACATATTATATATATACAAGATTGCTCATTACCTCTTCAGAGGTTGCCCAATCATATAATGAAGGTGATGATAATGCTGATGAGAATGTGTGGGTCATTTTTTTTTTTTTTGGATATTCATATAGGAACAGGGAACCACATGACCCGGAAAGCGTATTTTATGGGTCCAGGGCATGCGTAAAACCTCCGGCTGTCCCAGGCTTTTATGAGGAGGGGTTGTTTCCCGGGCTCGAACCCAAGTCTGCCGAAGTAGAACCCAAGCGCCAGCTGCTAGGCCACCACCTCTGGGACGTGTGGGTCACTTGTGTGAAAGGAAAGTGAATGAAGAGCATTCCCATCTTTGTTCTCAATCAGGTAGGCAAAATAGCTTTGATGTCGAAATGACGGCAATTTTTCAAGACCCTAATGTATCGCCATGGGAGAGAAAGGAGTGGATTAAGAAGCAGAGGTTGCAGCTCCTAGAGCAAAGGGTCAACATCAAGGCTCAAGCTTTTGAGCTTGAGAAACAACAGTTCAAGTGGTTGAGATACTGCAGCAAGAAAGTAAGGAGTTTGAGAGGTCAAGGCTGGTGAATTAGAGGACGATATTGTAGAACAGGCAGAGCGCATTGCAACTGCAGAAGCAACTGGAAAGGGGTAAGAGCTTTGGCAGCTGACTTTGAGTATGAGTGAAGGTGTGTATTTTTTATAAAAGTTGAGATAATTGGAGTTTTATTTATTTATTTGGATATATAAAATATATTTTTAAAAAAATAAAATTTTATCTAATAAAAAAACCTGGAAATGGGTTTGAGGAGTTCAGAAACATCATTCCCTTGGTATTCACTTCTTGTATCTTGTACGACTATCCCACAGTATTCAATACCCTCCACCATTTCATACTCGCAGGTGATATTTTCTTGCTTTAAAACTTTTTTGAATATTTCTTTTTGTGCCCAAAAATATTTCATCTATAAAAAGAAAAAAATAATTAGAAAAAAAACTTAATAAAAAAAAAGAAAGAAAAAAAGGAAAAAAATAATTAGAAAAAAACAAAAAAATGTAATTAGAAAAAAAAACAAAAAACAAGAAAAAAGGAGAAAAGGAAAGCATTGTAGCAATCCACAGTGAAATGTGTGGGGAGCTATAGTGTTTTCCCCACATCATTTAGTGTATTGTTAAAGGACTAATCGTGGTGAGCTTAAGGTAACCCAAACACTCCAATTATAAAAAAAACAAATATATATATATATATATATATATATATATATATATATATATATATATATATATAAATGGAAAAAAAATATAACCAGCAAAAAAATATATTTCATCGAAAAAAAGAAAAAAATAATTAGAAAAAAAAACTTAATAAAAAAACAACAAAAAAGAAACGAAAAACAAACAAAAAACGAAAAAAAGAAGAAGAGGAAAGCTATATAGTAATACACGGTGAAATGTGCGGGGGAGTTATAGTGTTTGCCCACACCATTTAGCGTATTGTTAATATATAAAATTACAAGTTGGATTCCTCCGAGCAAGTTGCAATTTGCAAAAGGTAATGCAAACACAAAACGGGCATTGTCCGTTTTTGTGACAGGGAAAGCGGACGGGCAGAGGGTGGACTGTTGATAGGTATAGCTACGCAGGTCTGACTATTCTTCGTGTACCAGAGTAGAATTTTCTTCATTCTAATCGTTGCAGCTAGTCATACTTCGGTGGCATCCAAAAGAGATACCATCATCTGCTTCAACATGAAACATTGTTAGATTAATTATTTGAAATAAAATAAAATTAACAATGACTATATCTTTCGAGAGATAATATATGTATTTCCCGTGAGTTAAGACGTGAATTGATCAAAACTTTAAGAGTTAAAATGAAATATTTATTAAAACTAGGGACGTCACGGTTCCAAGTTACCAACACAGTTAGTTGTATATGTGCACAAAAGGAGAGCATTTTGCATGTGTTAATATGAGTGGATCATATTCGCACGTCGGCTGAGAAATAGACAATCACAAAGATTTGTAGATAGCCTTTTCACCTTCTTTTTTATCCCATGAATCAGTGGTCAAACTTTGCATAAAAGTGAAGCACGGGCCTAGATGGTCAAACTTTTGCGTTGTCAAACTTCGGTGTGTTTCAACTTTCAACAAGCCAAAGCAAACATGTTGCTATGCAGCCATTATTCAAAAATTCACGAATTTTACATCCCGTCAATCAAATGACTCGTTTCAAAAACATTTCTATTTCTTTAAAAAAAAACACCGGAAGCAAATAAATTGGAAAGTATTGGGAGAGGACAGCCACCATTTGGTGGGGAATGAGAGATGCTGAAAATAATTTTTTATTCAGAAATAAATTAAAATATTTCTTTTAAAAAAAATCATTTTAACATTAACATATCAAAATAATCTAAAAATACTAAAAATATAATTTAAAATAAAAAATAAAAATTTTAAAAAATAATTTTGAAATGAAGACAATTCATTTTGGATACAAATATCAGAATACCCATTTCATATTCACAACACCCCGTCAAGTCATGGAGAATAAGGAAGATGACATTTTAAAAAGCTAAAAATAAAACATGACTAATCATTTAAAGGTCACTTTTGCCCCTCGGGATTCCCTGTTGTCCGTGCATGGGGAGCACTCTCTAGAGTCCACTTCCTTCATGTTTTCTTATAAGCTCAACCTATCACTCCAATCCAATCCAAGGTTTTCAATATCATTTCGATCGTTGTTTTATTTTTTTTTATTCGTATAAAATGTCATTTCGATCGTTGTTTTATTTTTTTTATTCGTATAAAATGTTTTGATTTTAGAACGTTTAGTATACTATTTCAAGATTCATACATACATAATTAATTATATATACAAAAAACCTTAAAAAAAATTATTTTTTATAAAATCAAAATTAATAACAATTTTTTTTTTTTTATAATATATATATTTATATTTTATTATTTTTATTTTTGCACTTTCAATACATCTCATAAACTATATATAGGTCACATCACTAACACTGTGATGTAACCAACAACACATCAACCACCCACCTAATTAACATTAACACTAACACATCTCCCACCCACCTAATTAACATTAACACTAACTCGGGAAATGAATTTTCCCCGTGGCCAAAGCAATAAACCCGGAGTAATTCCGAGGTGTTTCAACCGGTATTTTCAGTACAGACCGATAATTAAAACAAGACAAAAATAACACCATTTTGTTTTGCTTATTTGCCTGATACAAAACATTTAGGCCCAAAACAAAACAATATCAATAACCCTACTCCAATCCCTTCGAATCTGTTTTGTTTCTAGATTGCACTGGAATTTTGCTACAGGGAAGGTCTCCTCAAACCTTTTATTCTTCCCGAACACTTTGATTGAACTTCTTTTCAAAAACAAAATCCATTTAGTATTCCTGACAGCATTTTTGTTCTTTTTGATTCATTTACTTACCTTGGAGTAGGAATTATAAGGTAGAGAGGCATACAACCATGGTAGTCAAACTCGCGAGACAACTCGCAAACTCGTACGAGTTTGCGAGTTGGCTCAGCAAACCTGGTTCGAATCCGGTCAAACTCGGTCAAACCCGTTTAAAATCGGTCTGACTCGTAAAATCGGACCGGATCAGTCCGCTTTCACTAGTTCAAGACATTCGGCCATCAGCTTTCATTTCCAATTTTTTATTCTGTCAATTACAACTCAAAATCAAAATCTTCTCTGCTCTTCCAAATCCCCCAAATCATCAGCTCTCACCCCCAAAATCTTATCTTCTCTTCTCAGCACAAAATCCCCCAAATCACCAGTTCTCAGTTCGGCAGCACAAGAAAGGGATGGAGATGAGCACAAGAAAGGGAAGTAGATGAGCAGATGAGCACGAGGGAGATGAGCAGATGAGCACTAGAGAGGGAGATGAGCGGCGGCACAAGGAAAAAATATGTTAAGGGAATTAGGGTTGTGGGCTTTTGTAATAAACTAATAATAATAATAATAATAGGTTTCTGGGGAGGGGGGGGGGGCAAAATAGCACTACTTAGTGACTAGGAGCGGAGAGCCGAGAGCCTGTTTCGTGTTTTTTTTTGGGGGGCAGGGGTTGTGTGTTATAAATTATAATAATAATAATAATAATAAAAAAAGTAGGTTTATTAGGGGGTTATAATAATAATAATAATTAATAATAATAATAATAATAATAATTATTATTATTATTATTATTATTATTAATTAGCATAAAAATAGTTAGCATAAAAAAATAATTTTAAAAAAATCCTATTAATTTAAGACAATAAATAACATTAATTAACTTCAATTACAACTACCATAAAAAAACATACAATTACTTGAAAAACATACAATAAGTAGCTTAAATTTCAAATCTCAAATATTATGTCTTTTAATTATATTTAAATTTATTTTTTAATTCATTTTTTAATTTAAATATAATTTTAAAAAACAATTTTATTGTTGGAGGGTTTTTCAAAAGCAATTATTTAATTATATAACTTACTCCTATTAATTATATAATTAATTGCATAAGTAAAATATATATATATATAGTTTTTTGAAAATGGTGATAGGGACAGAGAAAGACTAAAGTCATGCCACCCGAGTTTTGACTAAATGTTTGTTTTTGTATTTTAAGGAGGATTGACTAAAGTTTTATGTCCATAATTATGCTATCTTGTATTCAGAAATATTTTACATACGATTTTACGATTTTTCTTCTCACACAATTTTAACTGTGATTTTACGATTTTTGTATGGACAAATTCGGGTACGATCTTACAATTTTACAATCCGATCTTTCGGAACCTTTTCCGATTCGTGTCAAAATCTCAATTTTGACTACCTTGCATACAGCAGATCATCCCCATCCAATACGACAGGAAAATCACCCCCCGCCCCCCTGATTCCAAGGAATCCTTCTGTATTTAACCAAAATTTTTGGAGCAAACACCCTTATATTCAACCTTTTTCTTTAATTTAGCCATATATACAACAATCGATCAGCCTTTTTTAATCACTGAATCGCAGCAACAATGGTTAGCTCAAATATCAAATGCATGTTTCATATTTGCATTGAAATCCACCTGAAAGCTTTGGTGGCATGTTTGAAGCAGATTCAGAACAGACCTTCATTTTGCACTCTACCAGCTCCAGTCTTGTAAGAAGATCATGCATAAGACCCTTCCAAGGAAAGGAACCAGATAGGCTAATGCTTTCTTCTCTCACCAAGAGGAACCATCTATTGAAACCTCAGGCATAGATTAAACTGACAATGGAAACCTTTCCAAATTTAAGCTTTCAGCTAATTTGTCATCATCCAATTAGATCGACACTCTTGCAGCAAGTACATACACGATGAACTACAGATCCATTTAACCTGTACTTCAACAGCTAATTTTTTGAAATAAGCATCTTTTCACCTCTCTCTTGCGTGACATTGTCACACTATTAATCAGTATTGATGATCTTTGAAACCATATTAAACACACACATTCTGACCTGGCTCTACTTGCAACACCTAAATTGCATCACCCCTCAAGGGCGAACCAAGCTAGAGCAACTATGCTATTTCACTAGAGGAGCTCCATCAGCTGCTGCGATACATCTGCATCGTATAGTCACATACAAAAGAATTAGCAATAAAAAAGCTTTTTAAGTCTGATAGAAATATCTTGTATGAGGTTAATTTAAAAAAAGCTCATCAAATGCAAGCACGAACTTCACTACAGATACACAAAGAAAAACATGCAGCAACTATGCTATTTCACTAGAAGAGCTCCATCAGCTGCTGCGATACATCTGGCTCATCTAGTCACATACAAATAAATTAGCAATAAAAAGCATTTTAGGTCTGAAAGAAATATTTAGTATGAAGTTAATTGAAGAATGCTCATCAAATGCAAGCACAAACTTCACTACAGACGCACGGAGACAACAATGCATGCATATGGACACACATGGGCATTATATTACAAGTATACAAAGTTAATTTACTGATATAGCCAATTTTCATCCTATATTCCCACATCAATTTATTTTGAAAGAAAAAAAAGGACATTGTCTCCCTGAACAATTTACTGATTTTGTCCACTGATACATCCTCAAAATGTCACGAAATTGAAGCAAGATTCTGATCCAGAAATGAGAGCCAGCCCTTTATTCACAACTAAGTAGATTTGAACAGCATATATAAATATTCAGAAAATCACCAGTTTTATACTATTTATCCAGTAACTAAATTTGAGTACAAGGGAGTAAGCCAGTGTAATGAATTAATATAACTCACGAAACTTATGTGGAGCTACCTTGGAGAATAGCTGGTGTTGTTTCAAACTCCTGCCAGATATTCTGGTAAAAAGCAAGATCAAAATTTAGAAACTTGGCAGCTAGATAAGCAGCACCAGCAGCAATGTGATGGGGCTTAAACTGAAGCCACAAGGAACTCCGAAGCCTGCAAAACAAAATAATAGCCTTTATAAAGCGTGCTATAACCACCACCAGCAAGCACATGATGAGAGGTGAAAAAACTGTCAAACCAACCAGCTTCACAGCACTAATATAGAAACCACGGCTCTCGTGCAACTTATCATATTGCCAGATTTTGATCAAAGGTGTATTAGCAGTGAAAGTAAAATAGATAAACAAACAGAGAAAATTAAAACACTAGCAGACAATATATCATTAAGGATTCAAGCAGGAAAAAAAAATGCAAGTCAGGTCATTTTTCTCTTACCCACCAAAAAAGCAGCAACCCAGGAAGAATATTTTGCAAGAAACTCTGCAGGATTGCTGATAGAGTACAAAAACTATAACGAACAACACACTCATTTATAAACAAATCAACTCCCAGGCCCATTCTGATGCAGGGGCTTTATAACTCCAGAAATGTACACAATTCAAATAATAAAACAAATATAAACTGGCAGCACATTCTGCATCTTCTGCTCCACAACTTGATCTTGGCTTGTCAAAACACATGAACTAATGCTCATGAACCAGGCATGCTACCCCAGACATAGAATACACCATCCCATATCCTCTAGCCAGCTAAAAGCAACATTTTAATCCACAAGAAAAAAAAAAAAGTGGCATAATTGCATACATATATTGTAAACTGAATTGCTCCATATATAAATATCAGGCTATATGAAAGGGTTCTGAAAACTTTTGATCCATACTTGTGAATGATTTAAAAGCTCTAACAGTTATGAGGGATCGTCAAAACTGATAGTGGTTTAAAGTAGAAAAACATATTTGAATTTGAAAAGGTTCAAAGGAGAATAAGAAGGAAGCTGGAGATAATTGGGATAAAATATCGGAGGGGTCAAGGCCCCATGCTGGGAGCAAATATAGTAAGTCGTGATATTATAGCATTGCTTTGCTAACTTGGCCCCTCATCCTACAGTCCCTCTTCACGAATGAGAACAGATTATGGAATTGATTCATGAAAGGTGTTGTTTCTTCAACCTTTCTACAAAAAACACAAATCCAAATTTCAAAACTTGAATTTACAGGGAATATTTTCCCAATGTAGCTCATCACTGGCCAGTCAATAACACCATAAATCGACAAAGAAGCAGAGATCACCTATGGAGCTAATTAAGCCTGACAAAGAACAACCTCTGGCCCAATATTGTCACCCCAAGCCTGGCATGGGAGAGATCAGGAGCCTGAGCCAAGGAGATTGAGTTTTCTTGCTCAATAGTATTGTTCCTCTAATCAAGCATAGCCCCAAGGGTAGAGTGAGAATGGAGTAGGTCTCACACTCCACTTTTACCAAAGGGAAAAGTTCAAGCTTCTTATATGTTTAGAATTCCTAAAGAACATTTAAAATGCTCTGATTTGCAAATGCCTGGGTGTATTTAACACAAAATGTAACAGGCTGGCACCTGTTCCAGGTGCCATTGATAGCTGAGCCTAAAATGACAACCCAGCTGACCACACCCATGTGAGTCATGCACCAGAATAGCAGGTAAATTAATAGCAACAATACTGGTAGAAACTATAATGATAGCAGCGGATGACAAATACAAAAAATTATAGCAATGCCCACATCTATATTTTTCCCTGGATGATACAAGCAGTAGCACACTTCCACTCAGAGTCATGGAGGTTTATGCAGTTCATTTAATTGACAGCAGGTGCACAGAAAAAACCACATGGATATTCCCAATTTAGAGGTCTTTGAAACAGCCAAGGTCAATAGTAGGGTAGGGTCAGGGTATCAGGCTGAAACTGCACCACAACTTAAGGAAGCTATCATATTAAGACCACAACAAATATATGTGTCCCAACATGATCATTGCCAGATTTCGACATGTCTTAGGTTTGCAAACCAATTCCAAACAAACAATTTAACTATGCATTTTATATGTGTGAGTTTAACAGCACTAAGAAGCTGTCATTTCTGTGCCAATGAGCCATATAGATCAATTACCAGACTGTGACCATCATCCCCTATTGGACTTGGATTTGAGTGTCCTTGTATATATAAGAAAAAAAATACTACCATGCTGTTTTTTCCTTTCTCAATTTTATCTATGCTGGCAACATCAAACAATTTTCCACCAGCTGATCATAACAAAACACTGGCATAGTGATGCTCAGTCAAACTTTACCATGCACAAGTGCTCTCAAACTGGCACATCAGAACTCACAATCTATTACACTATACAGCTACACAACCTTCTAACACATTCAGTCATCTACACTTGTTAGACAATTTACTAAACTTTTTATTCTAAAATAACCTTATCTTAATGAAATCGAACAAAAAAAGTGCCACCAAATTTGGAGAAAAAAGGAATTAATGCAAAATGTTTTTTTCTTTTTTGATAAAAAAATAATAATATCAGAGGACCCTTGCCATCTAAAAAATAAGGGCAAAAATTGTTAAGGAAGGAGGGAGAATAAGAACAAATGGTATCCCAGTCACTATGGATTTTGATCCTTGCCAAACCAGTTAGTTTCCTCCAAATCAAGGTGAATGGATGCTAAATGAACAAGCAGCCAGGTCTTGCAAATTTTAAGTTTGTACAAGGGGGCTAGACACCTTGCTCCAAATGAAAGAATGAAAAAGGAAGAAGAAAGTGAGAAAAAGTTGAATGCAAAAAAGATTTTGGATGTTCTGAGGCTATTGTTTTTAGCAAATAACCCGGTTGATGGGGGTATAGTGAATCACAGTAACGTGATCCACAACACCTTGGCAAAGCAACTTCAGATGTTTAAAAAACTTTCCAAGCACAGCATATCAATCCGCCAGCTAACAATATCATACAGGTGAGCACGTTAATCTTGTGTAGACCCTGCAATTATATGCCATGCCAAAAACATCAATATCCCATACCAGATTACTACAAAGAGTAGTTGCTTGAAAGAAAACCATTGAGACTAGTAGAACACTACGTTGAACCAAAATAGAAAAAAGAAGAACCTAGCACATACTTTCCATGGCCCAAGTGCAATGAATCCCCCACAACTTCTGATTCATTGGGATTTATACACAAACCAGTCCATCTATAGACAGACAAGCCATCATAACTGCAAGACCACTTGCCAAATCTTAAACCACGTCTTTAGCTGAACTAGTGTGAGAAAATCCAGAAATAATATATTAACAAGAAGATGGTCCAAATCAAATTGCTTCCTGAAGAAAGGAACACGATCAGAATTATTATTATTACAGTACAAAAGTTCATTTTATAAAAGCTAGTTCATTTTGACACTGAAACTAACTGATATAAATGAACTGCACCCATAAAAGTCTAAAGATCCAATAAAATATACCAAATTGAAAGAAGCACACTTACCCTTCACCGACCAAGTTTAGCGCCAGATTCACCAACACAGTTTGTGAAAGACCTAATTTGTTGAGGACAGATGCAAGGGGACCGTATGGATGCTGCACATTGAGTTCAAAATTGAGTGTAGTCAAAATCATTTGCTCAGCCTCAACCACTCGCTCCTGGTACTGTTCAAACCAATCCTGTTTAGAAAATCTCATTTCATGTTAGCATGCTACAGACTTGAAGTCAACATGTTTTGAGACAGGAGCTCCATGACAAATTAGATTTCCCCCCTTTTAATAGATTTAACAGGTAAGAAGTTATGAATCAGCCGCAAGATACTTACAACAGGGAGCAGGTATGACAAGAAAGTAATATCCTGCTTGTGGAAAATCTCACAAGAGGCTCTCACTACATTGTTCAAAGGACGAGGTGTCTCCTCAGACTTTGCAGCGAGAAAAAGTGCAGCAACAGCAATTAACTGCAACAAGCCCAAAACATATATGACAAACATAACCATCACTAAAAGGAACGTGCAATAGATTTATCACATAATCATATTGCAAGCATCACCAGAAAGCATTCATGCAAGTATATGAAAAATCTTACCATGACTAAACAGGTCGTTACTGACCGGAAATCAGAAAATAAAAGGACCAAAAAATAGATGCAACAAATCTAAAAATGCTAAAAGATAAGCAATACAAGCAGACAAGAAAGGCTAGGCTAGGCCTTTTATAGATTAACCATTGGTTTAGACATAGTAATTGTTTACTTCTTTATCAGTTCAAAGTTATAAACAGTTAATAACATTATTCTCATAATAAAAATAGTATCAGGGATAGTGCCAACACAATACAGGGAAGGTTACTAGAGTAAAATAGTTTCCCCTATATGCAAAGTCATCTCCAAAAAGGTAACAAAGTAGTAAAATTTCAAGCATATGCATTAGCATTAGAAACTCACAAATCTATCATGGCAAGCATGTGATCGTCGAACAAAAAACCGGTGGCACAAAACCATGGCGGTGCCAATAGTAGTTTGTGGCCTACACGAATCAAGGAAGTTAATAAGATGGAAAATCCGATAAGCATGTATCCAAACAAAAAATCATAAGTCGAAACACATTCCAGGTGGAGCACTTACAACTCCAGGCGCAGCCCAAGATTCTGAAGGAATGCACAATAAGAATACCGCAGATGTGTTTCTCGCAGTGCATCAATTCCATCTTTTCTTGATGGGGAGTATCTCTCAATCTCATCCTTTGACAAAAATATTGGTTCATCTTCTTCCAGTTTTGAACGGTCACGTTTGCAACTCATAGGTTTAGATGTAGAGACCTCAGCATTGGATCTTGTGGGCGGAGGGGCTGAATTGTTGTAAGTTGATTGATCAGCGCATTCATATGCATTGTACTGAGGGTAGTGTCTCCCACCACCATATCCCCATGTATCCACACTAATTTTCCTCCTTTTAAAAGCTGGTCCAGCATTAGGGGGGTTAGCATAACCATTATCATGGTCCCTGAATTTCTCCAAGGAGAAATCATGGAAATTGATATGATTCCAGTTGTAGTTGCTGCTCCTATTCACATCCACGTTCCTATTTCTATGGTTGAAATTGTTTCCATTGAAAGAGGTCCACCGATCATCATAGCATGTTCCTCCTTGAGAACGATAATTCCGTGCAAAAGACATTCTTCCTGACACATTAGCCAGTAAAAAAACGATATGAATAAGATTGAACCGCAAAAGCAAAGCTGAAACTAGTGTCGCGTAGTAAGTCAAGTCACTAGTAGTGTAGTTGTTTTTCTCAAAATTTTGTGCTTGTAGGCATTTGAACTTACCTGTAAGAGATCTACAGAACATGAAAACACTAGTTTCTTCAACAACAAAAATCCAGATAAAAGCTTAAGCATTTCTTCAAAATCAAAGGATGTACTGAGCTAAATTTGTTAGTGGAAACCAATTATTTTTATAAAAAAACCATTTAATAAACAAAAAGAGGGGTAATACGTTGATCAAATTAACCCGAATTAAAGCAAGACTTTCAAAAACAGACGAAAAAATCACTACTATACCAATCGCAAATCAAAAACATCAATTGGACAGAAGCAAAAGGGAATCTCACATCAAAAACATAATTGAACGGTAGCAAAAGAGAATCGCACATCAAAAACATCAATTGAACGGTAGCAAAAGGGGTGACATCATGAATAATTACCACGATTAGGTGAAATATAGATCTGAGAACTCCGTGATTAGGATTACGAAACCAAGCGAAGGATTTTGTTTTTTATTAGGCGTGGAGGCTAAGATTAGATTACAGAGAGGGTTTGGATTAAAGAAGAGAAAGCGTGAAGGAAAGCGGTCAAAAAACAGAAAGAAGAGATACGGTGAGCTGAAAAAGAAGAGAGAATAAATAAATATATAACTTAAGGGTTGGGTTGGGTTGGGTTGCGTTGGGTTGGGTTGCCTTTGTGAATTGTGAGCTGTTTTACCAGAATTAGGTTTCTTTCTTTTCAGTATGGTAGGGGCCAGGTTTGAGTTGGGTGGACTCTGGTCGGTAAAAAGCCTTGCCATTTTTTTCTGGCAAGTTTATTTTTTTTATTAATATTTCTGTTATTTTTCTATTGGAATATTATATTTTTGGTTTAGATTATGCGGCAGCTTGTATTTTTTTAATGTGTTTTTAACTATTAAAAAACCATCAAATTAATACTTTTAGTATTTCTTATACTAATGCAAAAAAAAATATCTTAAAAATTAATTTTTTAAATAAGAAATATTCTTAAAAAACATCGTGGCCAGAATACTAAACACTTAAATCACATTGGAGCATGTTTGCGTGCAGGTATCCAAAAACAATTTTTAATTCCTGAAAATATACAATTATGTTTTTTCTAAGTTTATTATTCACGGCTCAATACAAAATATGATTTATATTTGCGTAATTCCAGCTACTTGTGGAGTTAATAAGATCAACTATTACTAAAATTCAATTTTTGAACTAACAAATTCATACCTAGCTAGTAGCTGACGTTAAAAATATGGGTTGCCTGTAATGGTTTTAGGAGTTTGTCGACGTGGCTTATCTTTAAGGAGTGTAGTAACTAGTATGGTTATGTTGTTTTATATATAAAAAAATTAATAGAATAATATTTTTTATTTAAAAAAAATATTTTTGATATCATTATCTAAAAGTGCTAGAAAAAATCAAATAAAATAATATATTTTTCTTCAAAAAAAAACACATCATCAGTAGAAAAACAATAAACCACAAAGTTGGCATTTCTCCTGAGGCTTTAATTGATCGTTGTATTAATTATCATGCTACAATCCTGAAGAACAAGGTCAAGCTCTGAATTATTCGTAGGAGTAGAAACAAGACAATCTATTTTAACTTTCGCAGCAATTTCAATGGTGACATTATTGAGATTGAGAGAGAGTAGTTTTTCAAACACTCATTTAAGCGATGAAGCTTCAGCCATTACTGATGTAAATAATCCAGTGGTTTTCCAACTTCCATAACATCTAACGCAGGGTTGTCGTTTTGTTTTGTTTTAATAAAACGATTCAGATATATAAGATAAAATAATATTATTTTTATCTCAATTTAAATTCTAGTCCATTCTAGATTTTTTGACCAAATACCGGTCAAAACGTTCCGGTTTTGTTCCGCCTGTTCCGTTTCGACTAAATAGTGTTTTTTTAAAATAATAAATAATTTTACAATATCAATCATATCTCTTAATCCGACTGTTGGATTGAGATGAAATTTTATGAGAAGTTTTTTTATATATTTATATATATTATGTTAAAACTTCAGAGCAATCAGAGAATATAATGACTCTGCGAGATTGATGACGATATTATCATAATATTATACATGTTTATAATTTTGTTCAGAAAAATCATTTTATTGTGTTTTTTTAGATTAAATTGCACAATTCTAAATAATTTTATTTTTGGATTTGAACTTTTTTTTAATTAATTAATTAATTAATATATACATAAACAGTATAACCCCGAAACAACGTTCCAAAATTAAAACATTTTGTTCCAATTAAAAAAACAAATATACATAAACAGTATAACTCCAAAATAACACTCCAAATTTAAAATATTTCATTTCAATTGAAAAAACAAATCATCAACCAAAACTGAGAGCCTTTCTAGCGACACCATTATAATCCCTGATGACAAAACTCGCTCTCATAGTAGCGTTTTGTTCAAGAACATTTGTATCCACATCACATTTAGATACCCAATTGAAGGTTTCTCTCATTTATATAAGGCGGTCCAACGAGACACCGGAGAAAAAAGAGTGGTTTGAAGTTTTCCATCTCTACAAAAAATCCAAACAAGCCTTAACCACCCAATGCTCCGTCGTAGCCCTATTATTTAGTACAATATTGTTCTTTTGGTTCCAGATGAACCCACCTTGATAACAGATCCTCATTGAGCAAAAGAAACAGCGTAAAGAACCACTGTTAGAAATTCCCGGTGGCGGTCATATTAAAAGATACAACTTCTCTGGCCATGAATCCTCTTCCATATACGATCCTGAAGGGATGTAAAATAGCTTGTTTATTATGCCTGATAAGATAAGGCACCTACATATCGCTCATGGTTCAAAAGGGAATTCACTTTCAAAATATCTTAGATGTGTTTTCTATATTCAACTTTAGCATTACTTCCAAAGAAGACTCCTGATTTCTGAAAATCAATAGCCTACATCAAAGCAACTTAATATTGATGATGAAGCAACTGTTTAACAACAATACTCTCTTAAGTTTTAGCAGTGAATAAAAAGAGTCTTCAAGGGACGGGGCGGGATGGTAGAGAGCTTAAGATCTTTACAACAAGTCTCGAGTTCGAGTCAGGACATGCATCTCTTGTAAGAGCCCAGCCCAGGACAATCGCGGTTTTACTTGCTCAAAGTGTACTTTCCGGGGGTAGAATTTCCTCGAATCCAAAAAGAAAGCGAAGAAAAAGAACTATCATTTGCAAAAAAATACATGAGAGATCGAAGGGGCTAAACGACTAACTTTGTACCCATGCACCTCCCCATATTCTTCTGATTTTTTGAATGAAGCTGATAGACCTTTACTACACAAAATAAAAAGATAAAGGGAAAAATGTTCTCCTGCTGTAAGCCTCAAAATGGTTTGAATTGGGCCAATTTTAGTATCATTGGACTGTACAAAATATGAAACTGAAGACACACAAAGCACTATCATCTCCACTCAATCAGATGCAAACCCTGTTTTTAATATGATTGCCTCCAAATAATGTCAACTTTGAGCTTCCTAACCAAGTTCTTTCCCCCCCAAAGAGATAGGCGATCAATGCATTACTAAAATAACACCAAGTTATTTTACCTGACATGTAAACTAATTTGTTTCGTGCTAAGAGTTTTTGCCAAAAGGACCTGCACGGAAGTTGACAGAAATAATAATAATAAGAGAGATGGCTATGCTAATAACATTTAATGTTCCCATTTCTATGCCACTTAGGCCTGGCGACACGCAGGTCGTCGTGCTATCTCTTCTCACTTAAGTCTGCTTTATACTACTTGCAAAACAGGCCCATAAACTATTAAAAAGCCCGCTTGAAACTCGACCACCTCAATACATGACGGGAAGTTAAATTAAAGCAATTCGATGCATCTATTATGAGAAGCGTTTTTAAGATTTGGGTCTGCCAAAACTAATAAGAAACCTCTAAGAAATCCTTAAAAAATATTTTTTTTCTATCTCAATATTATAAATAAAATGGAACAAGATTGAATTAATTATGGTTGCTAAACAGGTTAATCATTACGAACTAACCGGGTTAATGGATTTGAAGAAAGAGTCCTGAGGAGCGTTAAGTGATAGCAAATAACTTGTGGTCTATATAATAGGTTTCAAGTTAGAATATGTAATTCTTATAAGAAATTAGAATAATTGAAGATTTATTCCTTCACCTGTGCTCATAAAATACACTTCACATATAATTGTAGTTTATTCCTATAAAAAAAAGGGTTTAAAGAAAGAACGGGTCAATGAAATAGGATTTAAAACACTGCGTTTCGGTTAGTCTGAAATCTCTCTCGTCCCCTCCTGTAAACGACCTGTAAAATGATTTATACAACAAACAGATTCCCCGACTGTTCTCCATTATAAAACTACCTTTTATTACATAGTTATTTACAAACTGGGCCATTGCAATCAAGTCGAGGAATTTGGATGGCATGCCTTGCCATCACGTTCTTACATTATTTCTCAAGTTTGAAAGTGCTCTTTAATATATATTATTATAACAACATGAAAAGGAATGGGTTATTAATTTGGTGTTCGGAAATGAAATTGCTTTTTAAAATATTTTTTATTTAAAAATATTTAAAATAATAATTATCTTAACATCAATTCATCAAAATGAATTAAAAACACTACAAAAATAATTTAAAAAAATTTCAATTTTTTTCAAAAAATATTTTTCAAGTGCTTCCCAAACATACATTAATTATAGACACGTGTACTCTTTAATATCTCACATTTTAGAATGTGGATTTAAAATTATTTTAGTCCTATTTTATGCGATTTTAATATTTTTAGCCAAATTAAAAAGACAATATTTTTGTTAAATAAAGATAAAATTGAAAAAATGAATATCAAGATGGAAAATGAGTCACAAATGAATGATGGTTTTAGAGTCCTCCTAAAAAAAGTTAATTTTACTCCTTAAACTTCATATATTACACTTGTTTGATCTGTCAATATTTTTGCAATTCAATCTTAAAATAAATTTATTTATTTATTTTTTTGTACCTCATTTGAGAAAGAAGAATAAAACATTGTTAAATTCCAACGATAAAAAGATAAAATCAACTATGAGATCAATTATGGCCACCAAAATAATTAATCTTGGTGTAGAAAAGCTCTAACTCAAAAAAGGAGTTCCACTTAGTGTTTTTTAAACTTCAAATCATATTTAAGTTAGTGAAGATATTCTATTCTAAATTGATTTTTGATTTTTATGTGTTTTGTTTTGTTTTTTAGAGCTATCTATGGTTTAGAAATATGTCTAAGCTTTTTTTACAAATATTTTGGGTAAAACAATACGATGGGATTGGGTTCTCGAGTCAAAAAAAAATATAGATCTTTTTTTTAACAATCATCATTGTTGAAATCAAAGAAAAACTATGCGACATATCGCGTGAATATTTAAAAAAAACAATTCTATCACCCCATATGAGTTTGTTTTTTTCCCTCATTCTAATCTGGTGAATACCTGATCGGAGGTCCAATTTATAAAAAATTTGTGAGTCGTGGAGCTCATCCAGCAATTCCTCAACTACTGAGATTGGAAATTTGTCTTTGATTGTCTCCTTATTGAGTGCGCGGTAATCTACGCACATTCTCCAGGAACCGTTTGCTTTTCTCACTAGCAGGACTGGAGATGAAAATGGGCTTTGGCTGGGCCTTATTGTGCCTGTTGCCATCAACTCCCTGACCAGTTTCTCTCTTTCATACTTCTGATAAAAAGGGATCTGTATGGTCGCATATTTATGGGAGATGTGCCATTTTTTAAAATGATAGAGTGGTCGTGGGGCCTCTTAGGTGGTAATCCCGTGGGTTCCTGAAAAACATCCCTGAATTCTTGTATTAGCTCCTCAATCTGCTTGGGTATTTTGTCTAGTGTAGTGCTGATTTCCTAGACTTGTAGAATCAGGCCTTCTTCGGCTCTCCTTAGTTCCTGAAAAAAATTGGGCTACAATCCACTTCTGAGTTTTCTATTCCCAATCCTTGAATCAAGATTTTCTTGCCCCCATGAAGAAGTTCCATAGTTAGGGCAGAGAAGTCCCATAATATGGGCCCTAACCCTTTTAGCCAATGTATTCCAAGCATGATGTCGCATCCACCTAATTGGAGGATGTAGGCCTGGGTGATTAATTGGGCCCCATGAACCATCAATTGGACCTCTGGGCAACTCCTCTCACTCCATAGTTTCGAGTCATCTGCTATATGCACCCCAATGGGTTTGTGCTGGGTGACACTTAGCTTTACCCTTCAGGCCACTCTAGGGTGCATAAAGTTGTGGGTGCTCCCCGTGTCTATTAGGGCTACGAACTCGTGGCCTTTCAATCTTATCTTGACCCTCATGGTTTTAGGGTTAGGTGTTCCCATAATAGCATGGAGAGATATCCCAATCTCTTTCGTGCCCTCCTCTGGTTGGTCGCCTAGGTCAATTAAGTCCCTTGTTGTATTAGGGTTGACCCCCTCTGTCTCCTCGATTTCTTCTATAAGGAACATCCTTGGGCCTCCACATCTGTGGTCGGGCCCCCACTTGTTGTCATACTTGAAACATAGGCCCCGGTCCCGTTTTTTCTTTATTTGTGCGGGAGTGAGCCTTTGTATGGTGACTGGCCTCCCCTCTGTTTTAGGCAGGGGCTATTGACCCGACCGTGAGTCATTACCGAATTAGGTTTCCATGATCTACACACGATGGTCAAATTCTCTTCCTGCATCCTTGCTAGACCGTAGGCTGTGACCAAGTTTTGGGGATTTAGCATTCTCACCCTCATTCTTATATCTTCCTTTAATCCTCCCAAGAAGCAGCTGAGTTTATAAGAGTCTGATAACCCTCTAACCTGATTGGAAAGTAACTCAAACTAGATTTTGTAGATTTCTACTATGGTGGTCTGTTTGACACTGATGAGGGCCTCCATGGGGTCGTCATAGGTAGAGGCTCCAAAACATATTTGGAGTGCTGTAACAAATGCCTCCCAACTGGTAATTATTCATGTTTCCTCCAACTCCTGGTACCATGTTATGGTCTTCCCTTCCATGTGGAAGCTGGCTATGAACAGTCGGTTAGGGTGTTGTGGAAGCTGAAGAATTGGCTTGCCTTATAGACCCAGCTAATAGGATCGTCGCCATTAAATTTAGGGAATTCCAACCGGATGGATTTTATCTAGACTTGTTGATTCCCTTCCTGGGGTACCATGTTGTGCCTTTGGTTACCGTTCACATATCGGGTGGGTGAGCGGGGTGGGGACCCCATTGGCCTCTTCCCTTGAGCTTTAGTTATTAGATCCATTCGGGCTGTCATATCTCTCAGCTGTTGTACTATTTCTTTTAATAGTTGTTGCTGGTTCTGCTGGTTCTGCTGTTGTGCCTCCTGCTGTTGTCTCATTCCTGACACTGTTTCTATCAACTGCAAAAACCTAGTCCCTTCAGCCATCCGTGGATTATGGCTCTGATACCACTTATATGGGCTCATGCAAAGGCCCTTTTAAATAGGCCACGCACCAGCCTAGCCTATTATTAAAAAAAATTATATTTTTTTACAAGTGCTTTTTTAACTAGTTTTAAATTTATAATTAAATTAATATCATTTTTCTAATATTTTTTTATTTATGCTTTTTAAATTGTGGTTTTTTAAACTATTTTAGATGTATTAATTTTTTTAAAAGGTTAAATCAACTCATCCATATTGTTTTTTCTGTTTTATATAAATAAACTTTATTATTAAAAATGTTTATTTTTTAACAATATTTATAATAGGCAGAACCTTATAGGATATTTTTTTACTAATTTTATTTGTGTGTCTATTTTTACCATTATTTGATTAAATAAAAATTAATTTCAATTAATAGAATCAATGAACATGATTGGGAAATGACTCATGTTGTGAGATCAAATATCTTTATTTATATTTTCCACTTAGATTTCCCATACATGTTTTTACTTTTCATTAGCGATTTTGTTTTATTTACTGACACAATTATTTTTTATTTATTTAATTGTATGCATGCATGAAAATTTTAATTTATACTTAATTTTTTTTATAAAAAAAACATGTCAAAACACTTTCATGATGAACTCTTTTGTTTTCAAAATAAATATCTATAAATATCTAAACAGAAAAAAATGTTTTATCGGATAATAATAATCATGGTAATGATAATATGTAAAAATGTTATTATTATTGATAAAGATTATTTTATGCAAATGAAAAGCATAATAAAAGAGCGATCTTTCAATATAATTATTTTGTCTCATGATGTTATTCATCTATATTGAGTATTGTTGTATTATTCTACAACTACAATAATTTATTGCCATACCTAATTTATATTAACTAAATTTAAATCATGTATGAATTAGTTCTTGATTGTATAAGGTTGTGTGAATTGGTATGACACCCATGCAAGAACAATGAAAAAGGGTGGGTCACATGACATAAAAATGTGAAAAAGTTATAAAACAAAGTATATCACAAAACCATTATTAGATAATGTGTCTTGAATTTATGGTATTATAAAGTCTTATAGATTGATTAAGATCCAACACCTAAAATCAAAATAAAAAAAAAAAACTCATGGTTTGATGAGCAAACACATTAAAAGAGTGATTCTAGTGTTATATGATTAAAAAAATGTTTGGTTGATAACTGACTTGAATGGAGTTATATAAGGAAACTTATATAAATAAAGGAGAAATGAGGAAAATAGAAAAAAAAAAGTTTGCTAATAAAAGTGTGGATGTACTGATTGCAAATGTTTTCATAATTGTCATTGATTTAATATTGTTAATTTTCATCAACAATATAAAATGTAATTGAATTTTAAAGCTTTTGTTTTGTTTCATAGAAGAGAGATATAATATCAACATGGCTGAAGAATCTGATGAAGAGAATTTTATCCATACTTTTCACGATCCCCAGAGTTAAAGGTTATTTTAAATGATGAACTTGATATGAATCGGGTTTATGATTTGCGTATGACATCGATTTGAGAAATATTGGAGGGTAATACTATTTCAACTTTACGTGTGTCACATTATAGTCAAGCTATTCATAACATAAATTTGATGATGCCGAGTCGAAAAAAGATCGAGGAACAAGTAATTGTTGAGTTGGAGAAAATAAATGCACAACTTCTAAAACAAACTATAATATATTGGTATCAACAAGATGTGGCTATATTTGACCCTTTCCTCCCCCTTGTATACCTTCGAGTCCACCATCTTTACCATCCCCTTCCCTTTCCCCTTCAACACTTTTAATGTGATGTAGTAGGTAAACCTTATGTTATTGGTCTTATGGTATTTAATTGGAATTTTAATGGTTATATACTAGTATCTTTTATTGTAAATTTCTACCTGTTCTTTTTGTGTATGAAATTGTATCTATCTCATTGTTGTGCATTATTTATTTGAATTTGCTACTTAATCTTGAAAACTCATTTCCATGTTTAATTCATTTAGAATTATTCATTGTTAAATCTCTAAAGGTTACTTTCTAGATGTGTGTTTAGTTCTAATTGTAGATTTATCATTAAAGATTTTTATCTAAAGGATTAGAACAAAAAAATCTTGCCAATTTCATTTTTTTATCTAGTTCCTAATTGGGCAATTTCAACAGATTTTTCAATAGAAAACAGGTAATAAAAGTTGATTTTTGGGCATGAATATTCTATTGATAATTTCATTAGCGCTGAAAAATTCTAATAGAATGAAAAACCTTGAAGGTTATTTTTGAAAGAAGAATTTTCTTATTGTTTTCGTTTTCGTTTACAATTATAATAGTGATGGAATTAAAGAAAGAATTATAACATGTGGGATAAATACTATAATAGTAGACACGGATTACTGTGGAATTAATAGTGTAACTATTGTTTCGCCTTTTAGTGCATAGAATTTAACTCTTGACCCCGAGAGTGTTTTTTACCTTTTCCCTGCATCTATTGTTATTTGCTTATTGTTTAGGGGTTTCCAAATTTTTGCACAGTTAAATACATTTTTGCCCTTCGCATCGGACAAAAGAGTGTTGACTAAGCAAATGTATTTTAGATTTTTCTGTTTGTTATTGAGCACTGAAATAACTATTATACCCTTAAATGAGACAAAAAATTAGAGTTTCGGGTAAGGGTATTTAGGTTTTTGTGGTTTGCTAAACAGTGAAACAATGTATATACCTTCGAAAACGAAAAACTCGAAGAATTGGTGTTGGGGGTATATTTGTCTTTTCATCTTTGGGGTATTATTTTTTAAGAAAAAATGATTGGTCTGTCTCACTGACGCGCCAATATATTTCATTCGTTCACGTCTTTCAAGCGGCGCGTGTGGTGTCATTAGGTGATAAAAAAAAATGTTAATTTGTCCTCTCATTGGATGCACCACCATGACCTCTTTTATGTGGTGAGGCACGTGTCAGGTAATGGTGGTTGGAGACATGCCGATGGTCGGTTGATCTTTTTTTCCACTTTTCTCTCTCATACAGGTGAAACTGCATATCAGTCCTCTTTTTTCTATTGTTTTCCTTTCAGTCCTGACACTTTGGATTTATTATTTCCTCTAGTTTTTTGCTATAGAAATTGTGAATTGTTTCAATTTTAACTTTCAATTGAATTTTTTTATAGATATGATTTTTTTATTTCAGCCCTTATTCTTTTCAGTTTTGATTTGTTTTAAATTGGTGTGATTTTTTCGATCCCTAGGTGTTGATTTGATGCAATATTTTCAATGAATTGAAATTGATTATATATTTAATTTTATATTTTGGCTCTTATTTTTTTTTTTTTTGTGTTTAGTTTCTTGAATTTTGTTTGTCCTAATGTTTTTATTTGTTTTAATTTTTTCCTTCAATTGAACCTGACAATATATTGTGTTATTCATTTTGGCTCTTATTTTTTTAATTCTTTTCATTTTTTTGGTTCTTTCAAGTAGTCAATATTTGTTTTTCATATTTATGTAACTATACACTTAATTTCGATATTTAAATTTTTTTCTTTTGTTGGGTTCGGGTTTTTCATATTTATGTAACTATACACAAATGATTTTGTTTTTCTAAAAATATTTATTTTTTTGTTTTCTTGTTGTATTTTTTTCTTTTCTCTTTTGTTGAAGTTTTTAGATTTTTTATTTATTCTTCAAGATAATATTATAGTTTTCATTGTTTATGCAATAATAGTAATAATTTTAGTGGTTAGTGTTTTTGTTTTCTTACTTACTTATTCTTAAAGCATTTGGGTTTTTTTTGGGACAATTTAATATTTTTTATCGTTTAAGGAGTAATAGTAATTGTAATTTTAGTTGTAATAATCATGATAATAATACTAATTTTTATTTTGTCCTTTAATTATTTTAATTTATTTTTTAAATCAAGTAATATTTTTAAAATAAATTCAAATAATATTTTTTAAGCAATGAGAATAATAACTCAAAAAAATTGTCATTCGATATTGTGTTTGTTAAAAATTAAGTTTTGTAACATCTATGTATATAATGTTTCAAATTTAATATACCACATTAATGGTTTCAAAAAATATTGTGACTCAAGTGTTGTCTTTAATGTTTTTATCGTATTTCGTTGAAATTTTATTACTTCACAGTAGTATTGAAAAAAAAATTGTCTTATTTAATTTTTTGGTTTTTCATTTTAACCCCAATTCATTTTAGTTTCGATTTCTTTAATTTTTTCGATCATTATCAGACAATATCTATCTTTTTTTATATTTATGTATCTATACTCTTAATTTTAGTTTTTGATTTTTATTATTTTCTCTGTTATTGGGATTTTATTTTTGTTTAATTTACTCCTTCAATTTTAATTTATGTTGATGATCATTTTTTATTAATATTAGTTTGAAGTTTTAAAATTTAATAAAATAGAAAAAATGAATATTTTTTGGTTAACTGACTTCAATTGAGATTGATCATATATATTGTTTTTTAGTTCAACCCTTATTCTTTTAAGTTTTTTGGTTTTTTTTATTTTTTTTATCTATAGGTTTTTATTTGTTTCAATTCTATCCTACAATCAAAATCGATCATATATAATATTTTTCATTTTGGCCCTTATTCTTTTGATTATTTGTTTGCTTTAAATCCCTCTAATTTTTTTGATCTCATGGTGCTGATTTATTGCAATTTTGTCCTCTGATTAAGTGTTTGACATTACATTTTAAAAATTTTTAATTTAATTTTTTAACTTAAATTAAAAAAAATAGTGTTTTTAGATCATTTTGATATGTTGATGTCAATTTTTTATTATTATTCTCGTTGTTATTATAATCATCATTGTAAATAATCAATATTCTAATTATTATTGGCAATTCTATCATTGTCATTATGACGACAATAATCATCATGATAAAAAAAACACCATTATTTTTATTAATATTACTTAAATTATAATTAGTACTGTTATCATTAATATAATTGTTTTTATCATTATTGATATTCTTCATATTTTTTTATGAGTTATTATTATTATTATTACCATTAATGTCATAATTATTAACACCATAAGCACTATAACCATTACAATAAATTACAGTTGCTATTATCATTATGATTAATAATGTCACTATTATTACCATGATTATAATACCTAAAATTATTATTACTATTACTTCTAAAACAATAAAAATTATTAAGTTACTCTAAGGAATAAAAAACTCAAAAACTTTAACAAAAGAGCAAGCAAGAAAATAAAATAAATGACAAAAAAAAATTATTAGCTTAAAAAAATTCATTGACTTGAAGAAAAAATAAAAATAAAAAGACAGAACAAATAGAAAAAATAATAAATATCAATTTTTGAAATAATCATCAACACAAATTAAAATTTAAGGACTAAATTAAAAACCAAAACTAAGAGCATATACATATAAACATGAACAAAAATAGGAACTATTTCAGAAATATAAAAAATAAAGAAATTAAAATCAAATCAAATCTTAAGAGAATAAGGGGCAAAAGAAAAACAAAATGTATGAAATTTCAATTGAATGACAAAATTGAAAATAATTCCAAACTTCTATACCAAAAATATTAAATTATTTAAAATCAAACCCAAAATTAAAAGAACAAGGATCAGAATGAAAATGATATATATAATCAATTTCAATTAAAGAACAAAATTGAACCAAATCAAAACTTATATAATAGGAATAATGACCATACAAAACATTAAAAATATATGAGACTGAAATGAAAATATCATAGACTAAGGAGATTTTGTGTAATTAGGCTACATGAGAGAGAAAAGGAAAAAAAAAGATCAACTGACTACTGTCACATTTTCAGCTAACGTGGGATGACACGCACGTCACCATGAGAAAGAGGATATAGCGGTGCCTCCAATGAGACGATGGATGGACATTTTTCACTACCACAAGCCGCCACACGCAACGCTTGAAAGGAGCGTGAGGAAGAAAACTATTGTCGCGTCGGTCAGACACGCCAACATTATTCTGCAAAAAGAATATAAAAAAATATTAAATTACCTATACACCCTATAGCCAACTCTTGAATTTTGTCTTTTATGAAGGCATATTTTTATGTATATTGTTTCGATAAATGTGAAATTCCAGTATATTTGTAAGTATACTATTTCAAAAAATGGGAAATTTCAGAAACACCCTCATCGTCAACTCTTTTGTCTCTATTTGAAGGTAATATGGTTATTTTACTGTATACAGAAATGTAAAAAATTGAAATACCCCAGGTATGCAATTGTTTGTTGTTTGCTGACAAGGGTATAATCATACTTTTATTGTGCAAAACAGTTTGAAAAGATACATCCCCGAACAATCAGAGAATGTCAACCTGTCACATGGAAAAGTTAAAAATACCCTTGAGCGCAATGCTTGATTTTTAATGCGTTGAGGGGCAAAATGATAATTACACAATTGTTATTCACAGTAATCTATGTCTAGTGCTACATTGGAAAACATCACGATTTAAGATAATTCTTGATACATATATTACCGAGATGAACATGTATTTTTAGTGTCTGTTTAGAAGTGTGGTTGCGGTTGCTTTTGAAATACTGTTCGTTCAGAAATGTATCAAAATTATATTTTTTTTTTAACATTATCACTTTAAAATAATCTAAAAACAGCAAAATATTTTAATTTAAAATAAAAATTAAAAATAACTTTTTTAACTTTTTTTCAAAAATACTTTTAAAACGAAGTATCAAACACCTCCTTAATCAAAACCCGGCTTACCATTGATCTATGCTTAGTTGTTTTTGGGTCCCGTGGTTGAATTTGAATAACTGATCATCATGCGTTTTGGGCCATATCTTGGAAGTAATCCGTCCTCATTAAACAAGTATTATAAAAGAAAATTATTGCTAGTATATATATCGTGAAAGATATGGATGCATAATTGATCTCACTCTTCTTTGCTTGGATATTTGCAATGGTCCCTCGAGGCTAAAGGCCGCCGGGGACCAGTCGGCACGGCAGTTCATCATTGACATCTAATCTAATAAGAACTATATAGCTAGCTAGCATTCCTCTAATCTTTAAAGCACTAAACCATTTACTCACGTACTGGTAATAGTACGCTTTCGGGCGCCTTGAATGCCTCAAGATCTCATCGTTCTGAACTCTCTAGCACCCACTTCAATGCACTTCAAACGAAGCAACGTTTTTTACTTGCATTTTTAAACACCACACTCATAGAAGAACATCTTGCTCTGTGCATCACACCACCAGATTTATTGAAAAACGCAGCGTTGCATCAGGTTTTAGAATACAATCCTTGTTGTTCTCCAATCCCTCCGTACCGCAGCCAGATTAATAAATGGTTATACCGTGTTTTGGAAAATGGGATTTAATATTTGATTCAACCTTAACAGCGAGATCTTTCGTTTTCAAGTATTCGATCGAGGCTACAGATCGAGGTGGTGTGGTGCTGAACAAATAATTAATGCCAAAGATGATATATACAGAGCAGAAAACACTCCCAAATTTGATTTCACGATTACCAGATCAGTATATACCATGCAGCTTTGAGGATTCATCTGGAAGAGATCAGTATAATTATAAGAAGGATAGCACCGGAGATGCAGCCCGATTTTTCTGAATTTGGACCGATTTTAACGAAGTTTGATTTTCTTATCTAATTTTACCAAGTTTATACATTTGACTCGTAAATTTTAAGAGTCGAAATGTAATTTTAACAACCTTGGAGATCAGTGCAATTATAAGAAAGATAGCACTGGAGATGCACCCCATTTTTTTGAGTTTTGACCTATTTTAATGGAGTTTAATTTTTTTAAACGATTTTACAAGTCGAAACTTGATTTTAACAACATTAGAGATAAGTATAATTATAAGAAGGATAGTACTGGAGATGCAACCCAACGTTTCATGTAAATCCTTTGAACTTTGAAGGGCATTTTAATTCCATGCATGCTAGCGGCCTACACAGAACCTAAATAATTAGCTAGCTTTTGCTGTCACAAAACCTAAATAATTAGCTTCTGTATATAATAATTAATGCAACTAACCATGATTTTGATCAGTAATCACCATCAAATCCTTAGCCTCCTCAAACAGCTGTACCCAACAGGTAAAAAAATAAATATTGAAAGTCAGCAACTACTGATTGCACTAATTACAGCATGCATTTTGCCTTTGTCACAAAATAAAAACACACTAGCAATTTATAAGAACAATTCTCTGGGCTGACCCATGATACAGCCCCACCTTTCACGTTTGAGGCACGTGATGCTTCATGTCATGTAATCAGAACACTTGCAGAATCACACGTTATTAGCCGATGATCAGCCACATAGAAGAAAGAAAGCGACGTGACGAACTCCCATGTGACTTCTCCTTTGTTACCCAGATCCAGGACTTACACAACCTGCTGAAATAACGTACAGGATACTAAAACATGCATGGACCACATTACACTGGTGGCGCTTGTTTTACACGCCCCACCACAGAGCGTGAGGTCAAACTAAACGCTACCCCATCCATATATAGTATATAGTACTGATCAGCATTATAGGAGCTACTTGTTGGTTGTCACATTGCTTCTTCCAATAACAAATCCTGGGTCGAAACTCTTACAGCTTTCTAATTAGAAATAATCCATCATAATTAGAAGAACCCACCTAACCTCCTCTCTCGTTCAGTTCTGATCTCAAATCAACCTCGCGCCTCTACCTCTCTTTCTATTCCCATCAGCATCATGTTATGCAAATAATATGTAACTCCGGCAACAAAAATGGGGAAGAGAAGCGACAAAGTTTCAAAAAGATCGTCTCAAACTCTACCACCATCACCCTCGCATTCGTTTTCTTCCTCCTCCTCCTCGGACTTTGAGTTCACAATCTCTTTATCTCCACGCAAATCGTCGACAACTATTTGCCCGGCTGATGAGCTCTTCTACAAGGGCCAGCTCTTGCCTCTTCATCTCTCTCCACGCATCTCCATGGTCCGTACTCTTCTCTTAGCTTCATCGAGCACCTCCTCCTCCTCTGACACCACCACCACCGCCTCCCGCGACTCCACTGGCAGCTCCAATGACTCGACCTCATCTTTTACGAGTGATATGGTCATGCCAGGAGACTGTGACTCATCAAGACCTAGTTCAGTCACTGAAGATGATGAATTCAGGCGGGTTAATAACCCTCTTTTTCAAAGCGATGCTCACTCACAGATCAATAAGAAGGGCAGCAATAAGTACTTCTCTCTATCAAGATTCTCTTCTGTTTTCAAGAAAGAGAACAAGACCCGTGAAAATGATAGCGTTCCCGGCTCTTCAGTGAAAAGAATAAGCGTCACAGCGAAAGAGGTTATAAGGAAGTACTTCAAGAAAGTGAAGCCATTGTATGAGAAACTATCTCAGAAACAACAGCAAAAAATGGGAGGCCATGTGAATTCAATATTGCCTACATCAACAGCAATGAGTACTACTGTCACTCTGTCAACGAAATCGGACAGATCTATGAATGATATTGATGATGTGATCTCTGGCAAGGATGCGAGAAAGGAAAGGACTGCCAATACCGGAGTATTTTCCCATTCTTTCTCAGGAAATTTGAGGTACCCCAGAAGGAGAAGCTGCGTTTCAAGCTGTCCATCCTCAATGCGGTCATCTCCTAGTCACTCTGGTGTGCTTTGTAAAAGCGGGTTTATGGGTGGTTCAGGTGGTACAACAAGTAGAACAGCTGCATCTGCAGGTGGTGGCATCTGCTACGGAGACACGTCATCAATGGAGGAGCTGCAGAGTGCGATTCAAGGCGCGATTGCTCATTGCAAGAACTCCATGATGCAAAACAAGACCATGATCAGTAATGAAATCTAAAGCATGCTAGAGATTCAATAACTCTCGATCAGGAATCTAATTTATTTTACTTAATTTTAGTACTGTTACGTGTGCTCCCTGCATATGGTGTACCTGTTCAACACTTCATTTCAATTCTGTCTGTTAATTTGGACATGAAAATCGAAGTTTGTTAGCTTTGGAACTTGTAATGTGAAGTCTTTTAGGTTTTGTCTTTCGATAGCTAAATTGACACTCTACTCTAGTAACTTCCAAGTCCCAACTGTTCAATGAACTTTTTTACATTTCTCCATTTCCCTAGGTTGTTTTCTTTCTTTCTTTCTTTATTTTTTCATGAACAGAACAGTAATATGTTGGGGTGTCGTTATAATTACTTTCTGTTCCTGACGATCCTCTTGCCTTTATATTTTAGATCTGAGGACGTCTTGTCATTAGGTCCCCCCAGAAAAAAAAAGTAATTCCCATTTCGGCTGAGCCTTTAATTATGCCAAATATCTCCATTCTTTCTAGTATGCAACTATGCATGCATGGTTTCTGAGTTCTTGACTTTTTTTCTGACTTTTTTATATTGCGGTTCATGGAATCAGCGAGCCAGCCATGTGCATAAAAATGAATAAATTTCAGTCCTTCCGGAGGTAAAGACGGTGCATTTATTACGTAGCATGCATAGAGTTGAAGCTACGATGAAGTTTTTCATTTATGATATTTTCAAATTCAAATTTGGAACATTACTGCTATGTTGTCAGTCCGGTGTTAGTGTTAGAAAAATTGTTTGGAAATAGAAACAATTTTGTTTTTGAAACGTTTTATGCAACTTAAAACTACAAAATATGTTTCTAAAGTGCCTTTATGAAAGTATTTTAAAACAATATTTTTATTTTCTATATAAAATTATTTTTTTGATGTGCTGATATTAAAATTAAACTTTTAAAAATAAAAAAATATTTTTTTAATATATTTCTGATTAAAAATTATTTTGAAAATAACGTTCAAGTAATCACTAAAAATCACTAGGAAACCTTTCTATTATGATTTTAATTTAATTTATTATATAGTAAAAATCTATATTTAGAAAATAATATTTCTTTCCAATAAAAATATAACTTTCTTGCTTGTATTTTATGGACTTACAAGAATATTTTCCCATATTTGAATGCTACTTTGTGTAGTATTAGTACATTTTTGAAATCTATACAATTTATTTAACGATCTTGGTGCCTGTTGTTGCCAATTTCTTTTCCATCGGGCATTTCATTGTCCGAAACTTGTAGTTTCTTTCGCTATAAAACATCAAGATTTTCAAATCTCATAACAATTTTCTGTAATAATTAGAGCTTAATTTGCTCGCCGAAGATTTTTTTTATTTAATATTTACTTATATATATAATTACTTTAAGATTGGAATTAAATTAAATTAAGAAACTAGAAGTTTCAGATCCATTTCGCAATGTGGTAATAAATTTATTTAACATAATAATGATCATATGATTCCGTTTGTGAATCATATGATGATCAGTGAGCATAGCTTAGTGCATTTCAAATGAGCCTGAATATTTCTTTCGAATATTTTATATTTTTTGGGTTAATTTATGCGTACCTCGAATAATACCATAATCTTTGAAATTAACAACTATATAAGACTTTAATAATCTTTATATTAGCAACCATAAAACTTGAATGTTAGACCATAAAAGAAGCAAAAATATTAATCTCAAACTCTTATAACCTGGGATTGTAAGAGAATAAATCTTTTAATATATAGTTATTTTATATCTTCTTGCATCATAATCAGGTGATGTTTCATATCTGAATATGCGCACACTCGAGATCGCAGATCCATCTCTAAGATCTAATTGAAGTTGGGAGAAGAAAATACATGAAGTTTTATGAACTCATGACTCTTCGAGGTCCATGAGGGGTGCCCTCCCCGACGTCGAGAAGTTTCCAAATTAATTACCTTTAAAATTTTATAAATATGCATTCCACGTACCCTTAAAATTAATTAGCGCATATTTCGATGTTCCCACCCAATAAAAAACTTACTGCTGGCCAATAATTCACTCTTATTTATTTAATATAAAATTTACAGCAGACCCTTGTTTCTGGAATTTTACTTCACTTTGGACTGGAGATTGCACTTTGCTTGTCCTTTACATTACAACATGCAGATACCTCCCCTGTTTTTTAACCCGGTAATTTTTCTTTTTTAAAAATAAAAAATAAAAAATTGACGACACATGACAGTCAAACGAACCGATCAATAATACATTACAGTGATACAGTACAGTGCAGGTACGGGCCCCGATACATTTGTCATGATTTTGTTGGTTAGTGAAGCTTCTCTATCGTGAGAAAGGACAGACGATTTCAATAGCCAATTTCTTATCCTAATCGGATCGCCTTGAGATTCTTACAGGTATTTTGTTTTCAAAGGGTGTCCAGATTGATGATAAAATGGGACCTTCCAGAGATATCTTCGCCATTTATAGTCACGTACTTTTTTATTATTATTAATGTTGTTGTTCTGGTTATCCTTGTGCTTAACTTAATTTATTTTATAAATTCTAAAATTAATAATTATATATCAAATTAAAAATTATATCTCAAATTAGCAATCACAGTAATTCCACATTAATCAATCACCTTGGTCTCAATATTCACGTACTTTTGCTGATCGAGATGCATGCTTGGGTCAGGAGAACAACTTTTATGAGAATTATGATTTATATTGATTTATTTGCTGTCAATTTTGTCTTGCCGATAAATTCAAGGCCCCCTAAACTTTTGTGTGACTCTACATGCAAGGTCTTGTCTGATTTAAGGCTTGGATTATTAGACCGTTAGCGCGTCAATGAGTCATCAGGAGGTCCATCATTTATTAAGAAGAAGAAAAAAACAATATTGTCTTACGTTGCTTTCAGACATTTTCAATTAAACTCTTCGAGTTTAAAGAAGTTTATATCCAAAATAATTTACAATAAAATGATCAAGTTTTAAATCATCATGTAGATCTATAACAGCTAAATTGAATTTAATAACTACAGATCATGAAATAAATTTATTATCCTTGCGGTCAATGTGCCACACACACACTTAGGATTTAAGTTGCCTTGTTTGTGTGGATTCAATATGCTTTTCATTCTGCTTTTTACTTTAAAAAAATATTCTCTTTATTTTTTTAGTTGTTTTAAAATTATTTTAATATACTAATGTCTAAAGTTTTTTTTTAAAATAACTAAAAATATATTATTTTAGTATGTTTTTTACTAACAAGCATAATAAAACTTATTATCAAATACAATCAATTTATTAACGCTGCATGATTGACAGTGTTAAGAAGCACAAACTCGGTATTACTTTTAACACAACTAATTTGCTATCAGCTTAGTATTTTTAATATTCTATTTTAGAGCATTTCCAAGAAAAAAAAACTATTTAGAGAAACCAAACTACTAATATAGCTTCTTGAATAATGCACATATAATATTTTTTATATATGTATTCCATAGAAAAGTAATTCTATTTTAATATATATATATATAATATTGATATAACTATTTATTAATAACAATTAAACAATATAAGTCCGATCGCAAAAAAGTTTTTATAAAAATATATTAAACAGATTTTTGATTCTTTTGATCAATATGTAGGTATAGTTTTTCACCTTAAAAATATTATTTTAGTTATTCAATAAAAATTGCCCTTTTTTCTGTTTTGCTTTATGCTCTAAAGACCAAGGTAACTTTTTTTTCTCTTCAAAACCGTAAACTTTCAAACTCGGGCTATATCTGATATAAGTGTATTTGAAATTGCTTGTTAAAGAGCAAGTTCTGAGCTAAACGGGCAGTAATGCGATCCTTTTTAAAAAAAAATTCAAATCGAAATACATTTTCGTATATATAAAAAATACATACTTAATACTTGGATCTTACCTAACCCAAGATCCTATCCGATTTCAAGCTTAAGCTGTTCGGTTGCTGGTTCCTTTTATGAATTATCAAATTAATTCTGACCAATCATTGATATCAAGATAAAATAAAATAACATGGAGAGTGTTAATTAAAATAAATAAAAATAGGTTAAAAAAAGTATAGCTTTAAAAGGCTAGTCCTGCACAGTTGCCAGGAGGGATCAAGAAATCTAGGCATGTGTGCCTGTATGAATTTATATTTATTCGATGAATCCACTTCAAAAAAAAAAATTGTTTTTTTTTTTTAAATGAGTGGTTGGCCGGTGTGGCAGATTCCCTGTTGTCTTTTCCACCAGTTCTCAGTAAGCTCCGTTAACTAAAAAAGATTAAGGTTTGAGATTTCAAAAAATTCATTTTACCCTGGTTTGCATTTTGTTGGGAAAAAAATAAAAAAAATATTTTTTACTTTAAATTAAAAAAAAATAATGGTTTTCAATTATTTTTATGTGATGATGTCAAAAATAATTTTAAAAAAAAACTATTTTAATGTATTTATAAACAAAAAACAATTTCAATCATATTCCCAAAGATACAATTTATTAAAAAAAATCTTAGACACATTTACAAACTCAATTGTTTCCCTAAAACAACTTTTCATCTTTATATATATTAAAAAAAACTTTAAAAACCGCAATTTATTTGTTTCAATATCCGACAACCACTTTCATTGAGCAATATTCTCTCACCTAACATATTTAAATAACTTTCTCTATCTCTTATGATATAAACATAGAACAAAATAAAGTTCATGGTATTCAAGAAATGTGACATGATGTTAGAGGTTTTGTAATCTTTACAACAAGTTTGAAGTTCGAATCAGAGCGTGAACTCTTTGTAAAAGTCTGACATAGTCAGAATTTTATTTGCTCACTTGGGTCCATAAAATATGCTTTTTGAGGAGTGATGTTTTCTCGCATAAAAAAAAGTTTATGAATTAAAAAAATAGAAGAAGAATCAATTATGAAAAAGATCAAACTTGAGTGACCAGGTTGTAGTTTTTCATGCCTTACGTGACAAAGGACTTCATTTCATCTGTGATGTCAACTATTGTAATTTATTTTTCAATTTTTAAAATAAACAAAAAAACAAATTTGTAAATTTAATTGTTAATATAATGAACATTTCACGGCGGCATGCAAGGTTAGCAAAACTAAAAAGATCTGAGTGCGCAAAACCACAAGAAATAGGACATTAAAGGACTGAATTAAAAGAAACAAGAAACTTTATAAGGGTTCAAACAAGAGTTTTGTTACCTTGACACAACAACAGAAAGATATGGGGTTGGTTTCACCGTCCTTGTAGACAATGAACCAAGCGATTCTTTTAATCTATCATTTTTTTTAATTAAACCGTTTCATAACCTAATTAATACGGTGATCCAGAGAAGTGTTTATGGTGTACTAGAGGGTTTTTTTTAAAATAAAAATAAAAATAAAAATTTAGTTTCATTCCAAAAAATGACTTCACTTATTTTATAAGTTTTATTCCGAAATCGCAATAATCGGAATCTAGTTGATAACATTTTTTTTTTACATTGTTTTTTGTTCTTGGATATGGCATAATGGTAAAAAAAAAAATTGTGATTTGCATAATAAATTTTAAATTCAAATTAATATATACACTTCTTATAAGAATTAGAATAACTAAATTTTATTCATTCACCTCAATTCAAATTAATAAATGCACTTGTATTTATATAAATTTTATATAAAAACAGAGTAAATTATTAGCTAGTTTTTTACATATGAAAAAAACATGATTAATAAAATTTAAACCTTAAAAAACAATACAACTCTCAAGACTAAATCTTTTACCGCTAGATTAACTCCTTGAGTTTGTATATATATATATAGTTATCTCCTCCAAAAACAAATTTCCACTTTGTTACTCCTTAGTTTTATTTTTCATTTGAATAAACTATATTTAATTGACTGAAATAAAAAATACAAATACTCGTGTTAACAATTAAAGGATTTTTTTTCTTTCAAGTTGATGAAAAAGAAAATGCAACCAACAAGACAATCAAAACAACTCATAAAATAAGGGACTTATTGGTAAGAGGGGTTTGTTTTCATATGGTTTCAGATTCGAATCATGTTGTTGCTAATATGATAATCACTAGAAGTTTATATGATCATTAATTTCAAGGTCCGTGGAGTTAATCGAGTTATGTGCAAGCTGACCCGAACATCCACATTATTAAAAAAAAATAGCATAGAAAATATAACATATAGTATTATTAAATACATTGTGCTCTGGTGGGTTAATTTAATATCTAATCAATATAAGATTTTGGTCAGGTTAAGTTAAAAATAAAAATAAAAATTGACTTATCAAAACCCAAATGATTTGAATGTTTCACCTATAACTCGATTAAAATCTAAATTCATTTTACTTTTTATATATTTTTGAATCAACCAGTTCTCTTGATAACGTACAAAGGGAATTATTACAGTACGACAGCGGTAAAAGGGATAGAGATGGAACCTGTGGTTTGGGAGCGGGTGCGGTGCTTACAATTTTGAAATCACTACTGACCTAAAATTTTGGATCTCCCACTTGTCGTTTAACGCAAACTTCCATGTGGACGGATATACAGGTCACAGGCCAGCACGTTCACCCTGCAATTGACATGGTCCTCTCCTCGCTTACTCATACTTCTGCGCCTCCTGTTTAGTGAAGGTGTGTGAGTGCTGTGGTAATATTTTGAAAGTATTTTTTATTTTAAAATATATTAAAATAATATATATTTTTAAAATTTTCAAAATGATCTAAAAATATTAATTTTTTTTAATTTAAAATAAAAATAAATTTTAAATTTTTTTCAATAATATTATTAAAATGCAGTGTTAAACATACTCTTATGCCGGAATTATTTATATCTACATCCCATAATCATCCAGTGAGGAAGAAAAGGATTTGCCTCTAATTACTCATGCCATTTAAATCTCGGAAATTTTATAGTGACCTTGACGATTTATCTGAATTCTTGATTCAATTACATAGATTATATATATATAAATTTAATGGTTCCTATTATTTAGTTTTTTAAATTTTGTTTTATTTTAATTAAATTAATTTTTTTCTTTGCTAGGTAATTCAATTAGTGACACTATCTCATTTCCCCCTTTAGATTTGACCCCTCCCTATAATTAACCGTGTTTTTTTTTTTTTTTTTGTTAATTTTAGAAATTCATAAAATTATTTGAGATATAATTCCAAACACCGGCATTAATTGAAAAAAAAGAAAGAGAATGAAACGATTACTTCCTATTATTCAGTGTTAGCCCCATTAAAAAGAAAATAACACAGGGACCATTTAGGGCAACATAAGAAGATTTAAAAGGAAAGGAAAATCTGCCCCATTATTTTAATTTTATTTTTAACACTAATACTTCAGGACAATCTAAAAATATTTAAATATTCAATGAGGAATAAATTTAGTTTTGTTACATAAAAGAAAATTTGGAGATACTCTTGCCTCTAAATGAATGAATAAACAATATTTTTGGTCTCGTGTTTTTCTAAGTTTTTCTTTTTATTTCTCCAAACTCCTAATATTATAATTTCACATTCTCTATCCGGTATCACACTACTAATTTCTATTAAATAAGAGAATTTTTTTCATTTATTTTTTTTTAATAGAAATATATACAATTAAGATTATCAATAATGAATATTTAATCTTGGTATACAATGTGGGTGATATGAAATAAATAAATAAAATATTTTTTAATTATGTGAATTTTAAAATGAAATAAATGCAAATAAAATATCTATATTAAATTAATTAATGTGATATTCCAAATTTAAATATTTTTTTTATAAATTTAACTACAAAAAATATTATGTGTAAATTTATATGCTTTATAATCACAGCAATAAATTTATTCACTGGACAAAATTGTAGTGTAAGCGAACAATAATTTATTCATATCTTTTAACTTTTCCTTCAATAACAAAAAAAAAAAAAAAAAAATTACACCACAACATTGCAACAAGTGCGTATTAACAATAATTTACCCGTGTTCCCTTAATATTATCAGTATAAAAGTTTAGATTTTTTTTAATTTTATCCATCAATTAAAATTGATTATATATTTTAGTTTCATTTTGGTACTTATTCTTTTAATTTTGGGATTTTTTTAAAATCTCTCAATATTTTCAATATAGAAATTTGGATTTTTTCCTTTACTTGAAATTAATCATACATTTGTTTTTCATTTTGGTCCTTATACTTTGATGATTTATTTTATTTTAATTTAATTTAATTTCTTTATTTTTTATATACTTCTGAAGTAGTCACCATCTATATCCATGTTTATATGTATCTTATTTTTGTTTTTAATTTATATTATTTTCTATTTTGTTAAGGTTTTATGTTTTTTTTAATTTAGTCCTTTAATTTTAATTTGTGTTTGTGATCATTTGTAAATTGATCTTATTTTTCTTTTATTCTTCAAGTGAAACGATTTTTTTAAAGCTAATAATATTTATTTTCATTTTTGTCATTTATTTTATTTCTTGTTGTTTTTTATCTTGTTTTTGTTAAAAAATAACTTTTTCGTCTTTTTTATGTATGACATTCATATTTAATATCACATAAATAAAAAATATATGAAGTCACACGTAGACTAAACAAGTGAAAAAATTAGGCCAAATTATATATAGTGAAAAAAATATATGAGTGACTTGCCATTCGCTTCATCGCAGGTAGAACCAAAAATTTAACATGTAAAAAAAATGTTAATGGTCCTATACATCTAACAAAAACAATAAACCTACAAACCTTTCTATTATTTTTATTTTTATATATATTCATTTTATTATGGATAAGGCATTTCAAATAATGATAATGATATTTTAACGGTATTGTTTCTTAGAAATATGTGAGACTAATTATATATTTTGATATTTATTTAAAATTAACACCTTAATATATATATATATATATATGAACTAAGTTTTTTTTAAATCTCATATTAATTTAATCCAAGTGTTCTAATATACTTTTAATATAATAATATGAAGAATAAATCTTTAAAAATAAAAAAATAACTCAATTTTTTTATAACGATAATGATGGTGTGAGCGAAAAAATTGTCAATAATATTTAATAATAGTTATAATGACAACTATAATAATTATAACAATTTAACAATCATGAGAATTGTCACACCCCAAAAAAAATGAGCGCGGCGTCGTGACGACCCTTCCCCGTGAGCGGGGGATTAAATGTCGGGAGGGATTATCTATTTTCATAAAAAAGATGAGTCGTCACCTAGTATTATGGTTACTAGGAAACCTAAAACTTGTCTTTCAGAGATTCTAGGGTAAGGGACTGGTTGCGTAAAAGAAAGTTTTAGCACCCCTAGTACGGCCTACCTAAGGTAAGCTGCTTGACGTTTTGGTTTGTTTATGATTTTTTATGGTTTTGATCTTTCAAAACAATGTTGGTTAAATGATGAATGGGATATCATTCCCGCCGAATATTTTGGATATCAACCTTTAGGATTTATTTATCAAAATACCAACAGTGAATAATAGTATATCATTCTCGCCGAATATTTTGGATATTAACCCCTTAGGATTTATTTATCCAAATACCGAAAGTGAATAATAGTATATCATTCCCGCCGAATATTTTGAATATTAAACCCTTAGAATTTATTTATCCAAATACCGACGGTGAATAATAAATTCCAAAAAAAGATTTTATATTTTTTGAAATATTGGCCAATACCCTTTGGATTTTACAAACATGTTGTAAAATCTCAAAATGCAAGAAATGATTTTTTTCTTTGCGAAATCCATGCTAAAACTCATTTTCTCTTCAAAACCCAAGATAATATATATTTTTTCAAAAGAAAAACAATTTCTAAAATATGCTAGTGTATTGGCCGTATGCAAGAAAACAACACATTTTATTTAATAAAAATATTTTTTTTTATTATTTGTATTTTTTTATATTTTTCTTTATTTTCTCTTTTTCGGTGGGCTGACTGTCAGCCCACCTACATTCGGGCTGGGCTGTCCAGCCCACCTTGCCTCCAGGCTGGGCTGCTAGCCCAGATGGCTGGCAGCCCAGACCCATTTGGAGTGGGCTTCCAGCCCAGACGCTGGAAGCCCTTCAGGGCCAGGCCGGGCACAAGGCCTGGCCCGCCAAGCCCACGCGGGGAGTGAATTAATTCACTCCCCACATGCAAACAACATGGACGATGCACATTGACAATGGCAAATTTTCGAGTATGGAGAATGGAGTACCTGTCAATACCGTTGTGTTGAGGACGTCGAGGTGGTTCTTCTGGTCGTGGTGGTGACGGAAATGGTGGCCTGTGGTGGCCGGAATGGTCGTCGGAAAACTCTCGGTCACGTTGCAGATGATGTCATTTGCTACTGCTTCTTCGCCGGAGATAGCTATTTGGGTTGCTGGAGTGATGGAGGAGAGGTTGGTGTCGTCTAGACGAAGTGTGATGGCCGGAGTAGATGGCTGACGGGCCGAGAGGGAGAGAGTGGCAGAGTCTCCTCTGTTTTTTAGAGAGAGACCAACAGGACCGAGAGAGAAAAGATTGCACCGAGAGTGAAGATGCTATTTTTTACATAATCTTCTCTTGCTTTCTTTTTTCGTTTTTCTCTATCTTTTTTCTGCGTGAATTTCTTTTCTTCTCCTCTCTTATTCTTTCTCTCTTTTTTTCTTCCCCCCTCTCTTCACCGTGCAGGCTGCTATTTATAGCAGAGAAAATCTAACCGTTTGGCCGCCATGCAGTGTTATGGAAAGCTATTAAATCGAGAGCAATCAGAGGATAAACAGGAAGGAGATCACGATTGATTAGGAAAAAGAATCATGGTTGATCTATTTTGACGAAGTCATGGGATTGAGCTGTTAAAAAAATCTGTTGTTGATCTGCTGCTGCATTGCTGTTGACTTGTTATTTTTATTCCAATTGATTTCCTTGATTCCATTTGATTGCCTGCTGCGTTGATCTGCTCCATTTAATTGTTGATTTGGCAATTATCCTATCAAAAATTTAGCCTCAACCTCAGCTTTGCGCGATCCTTTTATTCTGGTCCTTGGATCTTTATTTTTGCGATTTGACCCTCAATCGACTATTAAACTCTCAATTTGTTCAATTTTGCCCTCGAACAAAAATCTATTTTTGAAATATTTTTTTTCGAAACATAAAAAAAATAAAGAGTCAAAAATTGGATAGCAACAAGAATAACAATGAGAATAATAATCAAAATAATTCATCAGTCGATTTTTTTTTTGTTAAAAATGGACTTTTGTCGTTTTTTTATGTATGACATTTCAAATCTAATATCACGTAAATAAAAAATATATGAAGCCACACGTGGACAAATTATTAATAATGAAAAAAATATATGAACGACTTGTCTTGCACTTTGCCGCAGCTAGAACCAAATTTTTAACATGTAAAAAAATGTTAATGGTCTAAGATTTTTTTATGATGTTATGCATGTGACAGAAATAATACCTTTTAATTATTTAGTTTTTTTTCATATATATTCAATTTATTATGGATAAGGCGTTTTGAATAACGATAACTATTATTGTAAAGATATTTTTTTTTCTAAAAAACATGTGGGTTTAATTATATATTTTGATATTTATTTAATATTAATGCCTTAAAATATATAAATAAAAAATGAACTAAGTTTTTTTTTTTAAATCTCAAATTAATTTAATATCAGTGTTCTTAATATAATATTATGAATAATAAATACTAAAAAATAAAAAAATAATTGAATTTCTTTTTCTAGTGATAATGATGGTGTCAGCGATATTATTGCGAATAATAATTAATAATGGTTATAAGGACAACTATAATTATTATAACAATTTAACAACATGAGAATAACAATGAGAATAATAATTAAAATAATTCATTAGTCGATGTTGTTTTTGTTAAAAAATGACTTTTGCGCCTTTTTATATATGATATTTCAGATCTAGTATCACGTAACAAAAATATACGAAGCCACATGTAGACTAAACGATTGGAAAAATTCAGCCAAATTATATACAGTGAAAAACATATACGAGCGACTTGCCCTGCGCTTCGCCGTAGCCAGAACCAAATATTTTAACATGTAAAAAAATATTAATGGTCCAAGATTTTTTTTTATTATGCTATACATCTGGCAGAAAGAATCAACTTACAAACTTTTGGATTATTTATTTTTATATATATTTATTTAATATGAATAACACGTTTAAAATAATAAATCAATGATAACAAAAGATTCATTATACATGCATAAGATAAAGTTTTACTCTCATTTCATGTCACTAAAGCTAAATTTACTATGTTTTAATGCAAGTTTCATTTAATAAAAAGATAGATTACAATAAAAAATAAAAGTTAAAACTACGAGTATAGATACATAAATACAAATAAGAAATAAAAAATTGTCCCAGAAAGACCCAAAAAATAATATTATCGTAACTAAAACAAAAAATAAAAAAATAAGAATCAAAATACAAAATAAAAAAAATTACAGTTCAATAAAAAGTTCTAGCTATAGCGGCTCTTAATGGGTATTTTGCTCTGCAATAGTTTCTGTGGTTGAGCCGCATCGCAGAGCCAAACTTTTTGGTAACAATTGGACCACAATTTTGCAATTACTCTCTCTCTCTAAAAAAATTGTCACAACGAACTCAATGCAATTAGAATGAAAATTGAAAACAAAAAATAGAATAGAGAGGAAGAAAACAATGATATAATATGAAAAAATAATAGCATAACCTTGTCCAATAACTACCCTTGACGCCGGCAAGACCATCAACAACTCCCCCTCTCTCCACAATGCAGTTACAGTTCACTCTTTCTACTTGGGTGACAGTTTTTTTCTCTAAAAATCATCCACAATGGCATCCCTCTCTCTCCTCTACCACAACACACCATTTCCAACTCCACCGCTATAGAAAAAATCATCTTGGCCTCTTCTATTTGGCAGCAACGGCAAATAAGTTTCTCGTTACTCTCAGCCAATCTTAAATTTAATTATATATTTAACTGAATTCTTCAATTTTAGTTGTGAATCACTATTAAAAATATTTTTTATAAAAATGTATTTTTTAAAACTTCAATAACAACAACAATTATAATACAAAGAGACTCTTAATATATATTAATATATATATAGGGGGGCGGCTTCACTTTATTTAAGAATAAAAAATGGGGTCTATCATAGTGTCGTGTAGCTGTACGGATGGGCAATTAAGTGTCTGTTTAGCATTGTGATACCACCGGCTTTTGGCCGAAATTTGAATTTTATTTTATTTTAAATGGATATATTTTTGTTTGTTTTAGATCATTTTGATGTGCTAATTTCAAAAATGATTTAAAAAAAATAAATATCATTTTAATGTATTTCAGCATGATAAACACTTTAAAAAATTACCACAACCACACTCTCAAACAGAATTACAAAATATCACAACACGCACAGAAGCCCAAAAGAAAATAAACAGGCGGAGAAGCAGTCATGATGCTGTCTCTGTTTTTTTATGGCAGCAACATCATCATTGCTGAAGATTTTGGATTTCTAGCTTGCCTTGCAATGGAAACTCTACGAACATGGCTATTTTATTGAACCTGATCATCAAGTACACCTATCAATGAGAGAGGCAGAAGGAAAATATCTAGTCAATCTCAATCCGTTGAAAGCAATGATAAGGGGAATTAACAATCACCAGACTTTGATGTCCTGTGGTTTTATAATTGAACCGGTGTTTGTTTGCTAATATTATAGACTTATATGATTATTAATTTTAAAATTTATGGAATTAATCGACATATACATTTCGGCATACATCTAAATCTTATGATTTGTGTGTAAATAATTTTATTTGGTTATACGGATTGCTTTTTTGAAATTGTGTCTAAATCGAAACATTTTATTTTAATCAGAAGAAAAAAAATACAAATTAAAACAGAATTGATAAACTTGGTTTGACAGTAGATTTAAAAAATAATTAACATTGAAGCAAATGCTTTACCTTTCCATCGAGAATTGTTTTTTACTAAAGTCGCAATTTGAATTATTTTTCACAAATTTAGACGCGAAGCATCCAACAAAAACTCACTGCATGTAATGCCTCCCTAACAATGAATGTCCTTCCTCAACTCAAAGGTCACACATGCTTGGTCAGAGTCAAAACTAGCAGGCCCTCTCTCTCTCTCACAGCCATTATACCCCTCCTGGCTGAATTATTATTATTATTATTGTATCTAAAATAAAATAAAGATGCTCTAATTAACAGCTAAGCCTTGCATTAAACGGACTATAAATCCATGCTTAATTTAATACAAGCTGACAATGGTCCCCCACCTCAAGAACAGTTCAGCCACATTGCTTGGCCTTGGAGTCTTTGGTGGGTCAATCTTTCCACCCTAGCTATTAGAATTGTGCAACGTGTCACGAGTCCAGCATCCTCTTCATTTGTCAAAATATCTTATAATTTGCGCCCCCCTTTCCCAAAAGTATCTGCTATCAATTTCCCGGTCTCAAGCCAGCAGTACTCTTGTCCGCGATTACAACAGTGACGTGGCTCTCATTATGTTTGGCCAAAAAAGAAAGAAAGAAAGTTGCTCAGGTGGCAAGTTTACAGCAGTAACCTGGGCTATCATGTAATCTTTGATTTTGTTTCTTCTCTCCCCTGTTTACACGGAAAACAGAAGTTACAGTGCCAGGTGGCAGCACCACTTCCACATTTAGTTTCTTGTTTTTAAAAGTTTTTTTATATTAAAATAATATGTTTTATTTTTTAAAAACAGTTTTTGATATTAGTACATAAAAATATCTAAAAACACAAATTATTTTTTAATTTAAAATAAAAAATAAAAAATTTCAAACTTTTTTAAAAATTATTTTTGGAACGACAAACACTCCAAAATAAGTAGTGAAAAACAGAGTGGAATATGTGAATACGTGACAGTAGATAAATCTTTGATTCAGTGTATGAAAACTAGACTATTGAGGGACTGTGGAAGTGTCGCTTGTCCAATAAAAAGATTGGACAATTTTTACGTCCTGCTGTGGAGTTACTCAAAGAGAAGTAAGGAAACAGAGACAGAATAATTATCTTACTTTAGGATCTTTTGGTTGTTTCCTCGGTGAGGGTTATTTTTGTATTTTAAAAAATCAATTTCTTTTTTATTGTTTTATTTGCTTCGGAACAATTTTTTAGTAAAAAATAAAAATAAATTATTTAAAAAAAAAAAAAACAATCATCATCCCTATCCAAAGCTACCATTGTTTCAACATTATTGTCTCTCCTCAAGCGTAGAGCAGAGGAGGGCCACAGAATGCCTGAAATAATGTGCTTGTGAATAATCAAATCACAGAACATGTACAGCACCTAAGAGACTACTCCTGTGTTCATTAGCTGTCTGAAATTCATCAGAGCTGTCCAAATCTTACGTGGAAGCTTTTCAAGAACTGGCATGCAGATAGATATGATATCTACCACCTGTAAACCTCTCGAATGAAACGAAGAAACCCATCCCAGATTCGGTAAATACCATACCATACCTGCATAAGCCAAGCTCTTTCAGAGGGTATTTTGGTCATTGAAAACATCCCTGGCTGGTATCTTTTGATGCAGCCCTCACATGGCTAGAAATTACTCTCATGTGCCCACATGCTCAGGACTCTTTCTATGTTCATGCAGGAGAGTCAATCCAACAAAGCTTCACTTTGAATGATCCAAGTTTAATAATCAACTACCATTAAACTAATTTTAACTTTTATTTTCCCCATTTAATTTCCTTCATCCCTTTATGGGTAATAAAGCCTATCATATTTAAATTTCAGCAATTCTTTTTTTTTTTGCCTAGAAAAAAATCAAGCAATATTACCCTAAGGTGTTGCAAGATTTATTTATTTATTTGAATTATAAATGGAAGAAATTAACCAACAGTTTGTGATTGACCCTACTTCAATTGACCATAGCAAAGTACCTAGAAAAGTTTTCTCCAGCGGGTGAAGAAAATTGAAATGACTAAAATTCCTGTCAATTTTCTTCTTCTTCTTCTTTCTTTCGATGTTTTTTTTTTTTTTTTAAAAAAAAACAAGACCATACAAAGAGCAAAATTATTGTCCTAGCAATGAATCCCTTGTCTTTAGTTCCTCCCTAGGTATCCAATTACTGCTACCCATATTCTAAACAACACCTTAGCTCACTTGTTTCGGGTTCACCGGACCACTTGATTTTTATAATCTCAGCGTTCAGACCACTCGCATAACAAAACAAAAGAGTTCAAAAAGTTACTATAAAGCAGGTACCTCCTTCCCTATATTTATCACAAATTCCATGCACTTCTTCATCCACACCTCACTACAGTCATAAACACAAGAAAACTTGCGCATTTTTCTCATTCTAGACACAGAAAATGGTCTCCCTTGAAATTGTTCAAGCTACAGCTAGATCCATCGAACCTCCTTCAAGCCCCCGAATTTCTCTCTCGGCTGATCTCCTTGATGACAAGAACCTCGTTTCAATGAGCCCAAACCCACAGGCCGAGAAAGATCGAGAAGCAGAGCGAGAAAAGGCTAGAAATGCAGAATTCGAGTTCCTTTCAAGCAAAATGAGCAGCCAGACCATGCTAACAGCAGATGAGCTTTTTTTCGAAGGGAGATTACTTCCCTTCTGGCAAATGCAGCATTCTGAGAAACTCAACAAAATCAGCCTCAAAACTAAAGAAGCTGAGGAGGTGATCAAGGAAGAGCCAAGGGTTTGGTTTGTCGACGATGACCCATCTCCGAGGCCACCAAACTGCATCGTTCTGTGGAAAGAGCTGCTGCGGCTAAAGAAGCAACGCGCTTCTTCTCTGTCCCCCTCGTCGTCTTCGTCCTCAACGTCATCTTCTTCCAGCTCCCTTTCAGACATTGTTGCTGAAGAAGAAGGGAAGCGAGGTTCTAGGAATGTGGAGAAGCATGTGAAGAGGATAAAGAAAGGGTTGGAGAGAACAAGAACAGCCAGTATCAGAATAAGGCCAATGATAAATGTGCCGATTTGCACGCCGGTGAAGAGCAGGGCATTGCCGCCTTTGTTTCCCCTTACGAAAGGGAGATTAGAGAGGTGGAGATTGGACGGGGAAAACAGAATGTAGATCGAGTTTGTGTGAACCGTTGGATTGTTCAGTGTGTACGTTCATCTCTTTTACCTGTCCATTTACTTCATTTCAAACTTCAATTTGCTCCCCTGCTTTTGTGGAGACGATGAATTATAATGAAAATGACTACAAAACCTATGGTTTGGACAAAATAATATCTTTTTCCACTTTGTTGTTGCTTAGAAGACGATTAAGTACATTTCAGATGCTTGTGGATAGGAACTTGTGAGTTGTCGTGCCACATGCAAAGATGCAGAGCCCGAGAATATGAGATTGCACAGTCATTAGCAGAGGGAAAGTAGGTACAAGATGTTAAATATCAGCAAACAAACAAACGTCGTCGTTTATAAGAACATGGGGACCAGGTGTTTCAAATTACACATACTGGGAAGCAAGAAGAATAGAAAAGATGCAAGTATACAACAAAGAATGAATATTACAGGAACAGTTTTTTACGTACAGGTTGACGGCATAATCCAACTGTGCCTTGTTAAAGAACAATCAGATTGACTTGCTATGCACAGCCGATGGAGGTGTATGGTGGTTATGGATCGAGTGAATTTGAAACTGATCAAAACAGATAAAACTGGATCTGGAACCGAAAATGTCAAAGCTTCTAGAAACATTTCCAAACCTAGCTAGCTGCTGTTGATCTCTAAATGGAATAAATCAAGATTTAAACAAATGGTCAAAATCAGCTTCTCAGTAAATGCAGTCTTTCGCTTTTGCCTTGGCTCAAGAGGGTGGTGGGGCCAAAAGCCGATTTCCAGATGTCCTAAGAAGAAGAAAAACTGAATTAGCGTGAACTATTTTATGACAAATAGTTTTACCTGTAAATAACTAGTAGTATAGATAAAAACATTGGTTCATTCAAACTTACCTGAGGTCCAGCCCAGGTTTCACAAGATTATTTGGAATTTGACCAGTCAGATTATTGTTCTGCAGGAATCTGTGACAAAAGGATCTATGTCAGGTGAATCGAGAATAAAGATAGAATTACCACGTAAGCAATTGCATAAAAAAATTACATACGACCATGAAAGAAAAAACACTGCAACGAAACGTTCAAATGTGTTGTCTTTAATTTCATCATCAGCAGATAAATTAAAACACATCTGGATTTCAAGCAAAAAAGAAGACTAAGTCAACAGCCCAGCCATAAAATGGCCAACCATACAAATATTTTACCACGTAGGTTTTATGTTGGAAGACTCGGTAACACGTAAAGGATAGTGACAAAAATGGAAAACTAACTGACTAGATACCGATAAATCAGTAAATGCAACGTGAGTCTGACACCCAAACTTGTTGTAACCACTCTTAAATAGAGAAGTATCGATGACAAAATATGTCGGATAGCACTCCTATCTAGAAACTTACAGGTCTATGAACTAAAAATAATTTTGGCAGAGATCATAATGCTTGTCATTCAGGCGCAAAAGCCATCTGCAAGGAATCAATGACAATGATCCAACCATGGAAAAAGATTGGGCATCATTACCTGGAAACTAAACCATGTACAATAACTCCTCAAAATACTTTTCACAGCTTTGTTATGGACAAAACAAAATATTCTCATGTATATTTCATAAATTACTGTGAGAACATCAGTGTTGAGCTAAAAGTTGCTTGCACCATATAAAATGTCTTAATTTGTATGAATATGATGTCCACCGAGTCAGAAATGGTCAACTACAAATCTCAAAGATGAGTGCTTCCGGATTCTACTCTGCCATTTTAGTTACAAGCGTGATCATCTACGTGAATCCCACATTGGTAAATTCTATTGCCTAGAAGTGAATGTGTGCTATGCAATTGGGGGAGGGTTGGAGTAAACATGCTGATGCCACTCCCTTAGTATAAAAATCATAATGAGATAATCAACAAAGGTTCAATGTGTGCAGCAACACAAGTTTAAAATTGTTCAGTGAATGGTTCCACATTTCCAATTGCTCCAAGTTCTAGATCTATGGTTGAACGGCAAGGGATTTCCAAACACTTGAATCGTATGGATTGGGGTTCCATTTAATTAGCGTAACAACCAAAAGCACATTGAAGGATAAACTCCCAAGGTGTAAACAGCATTGACTGCAAATAAGTGGATAAAAAGCCAAGCCATGAAAGCAATTTCTAGCATGATACATGCATATGCTCTTGTGCTAACAAGACTTACAGTTCTCGCAGACCCTTGATGTTTCCAAGTGACAAGGGGATCTCGCCAGTGAATTGATTGTCTTCCAAGTGCCTTTTAAATATGAAAACAAAGTCAGGTAAAGTCTTATTTATGTTATATTTAACCAAAAACTATATCGTGTTAAAGCTTTAAAAGAAAGCCAAACCAATTTCCAGACAATCAGCACTCAAATGGTTCCCCCTTAATTCAGCATACAATTAGCATGCATACAAGCAAATCCCTGAGTGTATATAAATTACCACCCCCCGTATTTTAAGTAGCAGGGATGATAGTTTCATTTCAGAACAAACAGGCCACCTACACCATTCAAATAGTAACTAATCCGCAAATACTTCATTTCCACACGCAACAAGGAAAAATAACAGGGAGAAGGGAAGATAATCTTACAATGTCTCCAGCATCTTTAGTGAACTGAAATCAGGTATTGGTCCTGATAAAGTGTTGTTCCCAAGCCATCTGTTAAAAACAGGAGAGCGTTAATCTAGAAATTCCGGTTGGAAGTTCTGCTAATTGAGAGTTATAGTTTTGATAACCTACATGTCAGCCAATGCAGTCATTTTGGCGATACTAGGTGGGAGTGATCCTGAAAGACCCATGCTTGTCAGGTTCCTGGAAACAAGAAGAAAACAAAGATAAATTGTTTGTCAATGACCAAGGAACAGTACGTGGACAGAGAAACACTATCTCATGATCAATCCCAACTTACAAAGTAACCACGCGAATCCGAGGGCCTTCAGAGCATGTAATTCCAGTCCATGAATACTGACGCGGCATACATGGATCACCGTTCCAATCAAGTGGAGCATTCCGGAGACTGCTTTTCAGTTCTTCCAGAGCTATTACTGCACCAACAAATAAGAATTCTAAATAACCAGCACTATCAACGCAAGTGACAAATTCAAAGCACAATTATTTAATAAATCCAGCCCCAATCTACCTATCTTGAAGTATTAAATGAGTACCAAATGGACAAGAAAACAAATTAATTACACTACTCCAACAGAAAAGGCAGGTCCTTAGTAATCATACCATCTCTTGTAAGTGTTCTTTCTCCAAGTGCAATCAACTCAAACACCTCTCCACCATTAATCAAAGGATAGACGCTCGAACCAGTAGCCGGAGTCAAGGCAACCGTGGTAAGACCACTGAGAGGCCACTTGGTAGCAAAGACAACAGTACCAGCTGGCGTCACACTCAAATTCTTATAATACGGCACACCATTGATACTTACATCAATCATCCTCGATCCCCCTGTAGAGGAATCATGATCGGCTGCAAAGTATAGAGCAATATAATACATTGAATTAGGAAGTGGCACAGGAGGCCACTTCAGTTCCTGAAGACTTGACCGGCCCTTTGTAAATTCCGTTTCGAATATCTTCGAGGGAGGAAGATTCCAGATACCAGAAACAGACACGTTTTTGCTAGTTGAAATTGTTGGATCTCCAAATGGCTGCCAAAGCCGGTCGAATTGATCATCGGGATACCTAATCGGGAAAAAAAAGAACTGTTCAACATATGTAAAGAAATAAAAATCATAAAAAAAAAAATAAGCACGCAATTCAATAGTATGTATTGATGACTCACCGAATAAGTTCATTGTGACCGAAACTGTGCCTGGCAACCAAACTGAGTCCAGCCTGTTTAAAATCAGTCGAATTATACAAGGAATTTCCCAAAAGCACGAACTCCAAAGCCGAAATGAACGGGTCAGATTCCGTGTACGAATTAGCAGCAATACAGAAACTCATAGTTTTCCCTCGAGCCAAGAAAACACCTTCGTAGTAAGACGAATTGCCGTCTCTGTAATCCTCTGTGGTATTCACCACGCTCCAGGGAGTTCCATCAACAATCTGATCGAAAACAGGAAGCGATTCGTTGCCGTTGATTCCTCCGTAGAAGTAAGTTGACCTGATCATGTATTTCCATCCGCGGAAAACACTGACCACGTAGCAGAACTTGCGGCGGAGATTGTTTTGTAGAGGAAATGATCGGACTGTGGACAGAGTGCGATCGAGGACTGGGATTGTTAGGTTCTTTGACGTCCCACTGGTGATGTAGCCGGTGTCTGGGATCCATTGAAGACCGTTGATAGTTGACGGCGCAGTAGCGCCGCAATCAATTAAAGTACCTGAAAAAAGAAAGATAGAAAGATAAGAGAAAGTGATTGGAAAAGAAAGTTGTAAGAGGGTAAGAGTAGGGAAGGGGTTGTAATTACTTACGGCGAAGAGGCGGAGGTTGGGAGGAGGAGAGGGGGAGGAGAGAGAAAAGAGAAATCAAGATGGTGATGAGAGACGGAGGGGGCATGACGGAGAAATTCAAGTTTTATTGTAACAGGATTGGAAATTCAGAGAGAGAGAGAGAGAGAGAGAGAGGAGCTTGTTTTGTTTTTGTTTGAACGGGTTTGGTTTGGTTAGTTGGATATGGTAGTGGTGGAGGTGATTGTGGAGTGGGTATTGAATGGGTCGTTGGATAGTCATGGGATGCAAGAAAGGAATAGGGAGGAGGAGGTGAAGAAGAGGGAAGGAATTTTGGTGACGCGGGAAATGGGAGGGCCAGGTCAAGCAGATTCTGGTAGAGTTGTGTGCATGGCAGTCAAAATCGAGATTTTGACACGGATCGGAAAAGGGCTCTGAAAAATCGGATCGTAAGATCGGATCGTAAAATCGTAGAAAGATCGTAAAATGTCCGTACAAAAATTATTATTTTTAATTATATTTAAATTTAAAAAATGAATTTAAATATAATTAAATATTATTATTTTTTATTATTATTATTATTCTACGATTTTTCTACGATTTTTTACGATTTTTCTACGATTTTTCTACGATTTTGAACGATTTTTCTACGAGTGACCGAGTTTGACCGGTTTTGATTTTTCTTTCCGGTCCAACCAGGTTTTCGGAGCCAACTCGCAAAATCATACGATTTTGCGAGTTGGCTCGCGATTTTGACTACCTTGGTTGTGTGTGTGTTTCGGCTTTAAAGTGTTTCAACGTGTTTAAAAATTGTTTTTAAAAAAAGATGAATTTTTTTATATTGTAAATTAAAAAGTTTTGGTTGTTTTAAATTATTTTGATCGGGTGATATTAAAATTAATTTTTTTTAAAAATAAAAAATATTATTTTAATATATTTTTAAGCGAAAATAATTTTTAAAAGTAAACTTAAACAAATTTATAAATAAATAATTTATGTACTGCCGTGTGGTACTAGCCTATTTGGTAGGTCGGGGGTACTGGTCGTAACTGTTTGACCTCTTCCTGTCTGTGAATTCAGCATTCAAGGATCATTATGGGGATCAGCTCCAGGTAGCTTTCAGTTACGGGACCTTTTTTTTTCTTGGTGAGGTGTAACCATTTCTTTACTCTCAATGGGACGTATGGGGATGATTTTCTTTTTCATTTTATTAGTTTAAAAATAAAACATTTGAAAAGGAATTTATAATGAATCAATTCCGTAGAAATTAAAGTAGCTGGGGGTGCTGTAAGTTTTAATGTTAATCTCACGGTTGTTAAAATCATTTTTTTAATACGATATAAAAAATATAATAAAGTTCAAATTGTAAAATTATAAAATCACAAATAATTTTTTTTTTTATTATGTATTGATAATTTCAGATAATATATTAAATTATATTGAAATATGATATAGATAATCAATAATATTATAATCAATTAATTAAATATGTTAAAATTTCTCCATGTAGTCTAGATATCTAATTTTCAAAAATTCTTGATAGATTTCAGTCATAATTTCAAATACATTATTCTCTCTTGTATGGTGAATTACTAAACTTACTATATATGTTTGGAAATATTAAGATGTCTAATTTTTCTCTCAACTCAAAGTTTCACCTGTAACTTTAAATGTGTCCAAAACAATACACCACATCGAGGTATGTTGAAACTTGATATTCAGAAAGACAAACAGAGTAAAGGAAGAAACATTCTTTATTCGATGGATAATTTTCTGTAACAGCTACAAGCCTTTATATAGGCAATTCACTTAACAGATTCCCTACAAAATAGAAACAGAATGAAAACAACCGACTCTCCTAAACACACTGCAACAGACTCCTTGTGACTAGGATTATTCCTATTTTATTGGAAAACAAACTTGACCAAATCAGCATAATAATTCTAACTCTGTCACGGGCTGTTGTTGATAGTTTCTAACACTCCCTCAACATCAGCTTCTGTAGTTCTTATCAGACCAAGCTGCTGACAAAAAGCTTCGAATTTGTTGCTACTCAGGCCCTTTGTAAATATGTTTGCAACTTGATCTTCTGACTTGATCTGCTTCAATTTAACTTCTTCTTCTAAAACCTTCTCTAGGATAAAATGATAATGCACTTCCACATGTTTTATTCTTGCGTGAAATACTGGGTTCTCTGCTAGACGAACAACCGATTGATTATCACAATACAATGGAATTGCATAGTCTGTCACTTGATGTAAATCATTCATCAACCTTATTAGCCATGTACTTTCTTGAGTTGCCATTGCTGCTGCACGATATTCAGCCTCTGTTGTTGACAGAGACACTGTCGGTTGCCTTTTGCTACACCAAGAAATCGATCCTGACCCAAGTCTAAACACATATCCAGTAGTTGATCGACGAGTGTCATGATCCCCTGCATAATCAGCATCACAGTAGCTAACCATTTTACAGTCTTCACCTTTCTTGTATAACAGGCCATAGTCAGTTGTGCCCTTCACATACCTCAGGATTCTTCGAACTGCTTCCAAATGAGGCTTCTTTGGATTTTGCATGTATCGACTCATTACACCGACTGCATATGAGATATCGGGTCTGGTTACAGTTACGTATAACAAGCTCCCCACCAATTGCCGATACATTGTTGCATCTTTCAGCTCCTTGCCTTCATGTGCACACATTTTGGTATTTGGATCCATAGGTGTTGAGATTGCCTTGCACTCTAGCATCCCGAATTTTTCCAAAAGATCTTTGGCATATTTTTGCTGACATAGAAGTACTCCTCTGCGTGTGATGCTTATCTCTAAACCAAGGAAGTGATTCAACTGCCCTAGTTCCTTCATTTCAAAACGAACTGACAAGTTCTCCTTGGTTTGGCAGATTTCTTCAATATCATTGCCCGTGATGATTATATCATCCACATACACGAGCAAGATAGCTAATTTTTCACCATTAGCTTTAACAAACAAGCTAGAATCTGCATGACTTACTGAAAATCCACTCTGAGTTAGAAATTCAGCAATCTTACCATACCAAGAAATTCAGCAATCTTACCATACCAAGCCCTTGGTGCTTGTTTCAATCCATAGAGTGCCTTCCTCAGCTTACATACATAGTTGGGATGACTTTGATTTTGAAACCCCATCGGTTGATTCATATAAATCTCTTGATCTAACTCTCCATGCAAGAAGGCATTCTTCACGTCCATCTGCCACAAGATCCATTCTTTGTTGGCTGCAACAACAAGTACAACTCGCACAGATGTGAGTTTCGCAACTGGACTAAACGTTTCATCATAGTCTAGTCCATATTATTGAGAAAATCCTCGTGCTACCATACGAGCCTTGAGTCTTTCAATTGTTCCATATGTGCGTCGTTTTATCTTATACACCTATTTGCATGAAATAGGTTCTACATCCTCTGGTCTTGGTACAAGTTCCCAGGTCTGATTTTGTTGTAATGCTGTAATCTCTTCTTCCATAGCTTTATCCCAGTCTTTCAATTTTAAAAGTTTCTGGTTCTTTTACACCTTCTACCACGGTAGCATTGGCATATTTTGCATTTGGCTTCTTCATTCGTGTTGATCTTCTAGGTGGATTTGATGTTGCTGTTGCATTGAACTCTTCATTTGATTGTTCATGTATGTCGCACCCCATCGCGAGAGCGCGGCGTCGTGACGACCCTCCCCGTGAGCGAGGAATTCAATGTCGGGGTCTTATCTTTATTTTCGTGAAAAAGAGAGTCGCCACGTAGTATTATGGTTACTAGAAAACCTAAACTGATTTTTCAGAGATTCTAGGGTAAGGGACTGGTTGCGTAAAGGGAAGATTTTAGCACCCCTAATACGCCCTACCTAAGGTAAGCTGCTTGACGTTTTGGTTTGCTTATGATCTGTTATGGTTTTGATCTTTCAAAACATATATTGGTTAAATGGTGATGGGATATTACCCCGCCGAATATTTTGGATATTAACCCCTTAGGATTTATTTATCCAAACACCGACGGTGAATAATAGCATATCATTCCCGCCGAATATTTTGGATATTAACCCCTTAGGATTTATTTATCCAAACACCGACAGTGAATAATAGCATATCATTCCCGCCGAATATTTTGGATATTAACCCCTTAGGATTTATTTATCCAAACACCGACAGTGAATAATAACATATCATTCCCGCCGAATATTTTGGATATTAACCCCTTAGGATTTATTTATCCAAATAACGACAGTGAATAATAAGTTCCCAAAAATAAGATTTTTATATTTTTTGAAATATTGGCCAATACCCTTTGGATTTTACAAACATGTTGTAAAATCCAAAAATGCAAAAAATAATTTTTCTTTGCGAAATCCATGCTAAAACACATTTTCTCTTCAAACTCCAAGATAATATATATTTTTTGAAAGAAAAAGAATTTTAAAAGATGCTAGTGTATTGGCCGTATGCAAGAAAACAACATATGTTTTTTGATTTTAATAAAAATATTTTTATACAAATTTTATATTTTTTGTATATTTTTTTTCGTATATTTGTATTTTTTTTATATTTCTTTTATTTGCTGGGCTGCCAGCCCGACCCTGGTGAGCTGGGCTGGTCTGCCAGCCCGCCACATGGGGACCGGGCCGGGTCTATCTACTGGGCTGGGCTCTCCCACTTATTTCCAAGCTGGGCTTCGACCCATAAAACCTCTCGGCTGGGCTCCAGTCATGTGGGCTTAAGCCCACTGATATTGGTATGGGCTTCTTCAGGACCGGGCCGGGCACAAAGACCCGACCCAACTGACCCGGCAGGGAGTGAATTATTCACTCCCCGCGCATGCAGAGGAAGAAGATGCACAGTAATGGCGAATTTTCGAGTGTGACGAAAGGCGTACCTGTTAACACCTTTGGGTAGAGGAGGTCGAGGTGGTTATTCTGGTCGTGGTGGCGTCGGGAATGGTGGCCTGTGGTGGCCGGAATGGGCGCCGAAAAGTGACGGTTCGAACTTGCTGCGACGGTGGACGTTGCCTCTGCCTTCGCCTGAGATGATGGATGAGTTTCTGGAGAGGTAGTGGAGAGTCTGGGGACGACGGAGTAGAGTGAAGTGGCTGGAGTTGGTGGCCGGAGTCGCTGAACCGAGAGGGAGAGAGAGAGAGGGTCTTCTGGTTTTAGAGAGAGAAGACGGTTGACTGACCGAGAGAGAAGAAAAAAAAGAAAAGGAAAGGAGCTGGGGATGCCGGGGCTGTTTAAGAAAAATTACTAGAGCTTTTTACGTGATTTCTTTCTCTTAATCTTCTTTTTTCTCTTCCTTTTTCCCTCCTCTCTTTTTCTCTTCTTTGCTCTCTTTTTTTTCTTTCTGCGTAAAATCTCTTCTCCCTCTTCTCTGTTAACTTCCTCTCTTTTTTCTTTTTCTTCCTTTTTCACTCCTCTGTTTCTTTTCTTTTCGTTTTCGATCCCCCCTGTATTTTCTCCTTTCTCGCAGCTATTTATAGAAGATAAAAAAACAAGCCGAACCAAAATTTGAATGCAGGTGCCGCCGTTGCCATTGAAATTTTAATGCAGATGCTTCTGAACATTTAAGGCCGGGCACGCCGGAGCACGCCGGAACATGCATGCAGTGCAATTTTCAAGAATATTTAAGAAGGTAAAAGTATGGTTTGGTCCCTCAATTTATAATTTCTCTAATTGTACCTCAATTGGATTTGAGCTTTTAATTTTGCACAATTGTATCCCCGTTAGAATTTCGAGAGCATCCTTAGCTTTGCGCGTCTTTTTTATTCTGGTCCTTGTTTTCTGATTTGCGCGATTTAAACCCCTAATTGACCATTAAACTATTAATTCATCAATATTGCCCTTGTACCAAGATATATATTTTTTTCGAAACATAAAAAATAATGAGTCAAAACTTGGGTAGCAACAGATGCTCCTTCTTTACAATGCTTACAACTAAAGTCTTGTAAAAGACTTTAAATAGTAAGTGTTGTAAAGAAAAATAGAATGGTGGATATTGGTCTTCATTGCTCTGGGTGATCTCCCCAAGTTAGAAGGATCTCATTGTTCTGGGTGACCTACCTAACTTAGAAGGGTCTCATTATTCTGGGCGACCTACCAGGGTTAAATATGAGTCTCATTGTTCTGGGTGACCTACCCAAGTTAGAAGGGTCTCATTGTTCTGGGTGACCTACCCAAGTTAGATATGGGTCTCATTGTTCTGGGTGACCTACCCAAGTTAGAAGGGTCTCATTGTTCTGGGTGACCTACCCAAGTTAGATATGGGTCTCATTGTTCTGGGTGACCTACCCGGGTTAGATATGGGTCTCATTGTTCTGGGTGACCTACCCAAGTTAGATATGGGTCTCATTGTTCTGGGTGACCTACCCAAGTTAGAAGTTAGAAGGGTCTCATTTTTCTGGGTGACCTACCCGGTTTAGCAATGTTAGGAGGGTCTCATTTTTCTAGGTGACCTACCCGGGTTAGAAGTTAGAAGGGTCTCATTTTTCTAGGTGACCTACCCGGGTTAGCAATGTTAGGAGGGTCTCATTTTTCTGGGTGACCTACCCAGGTTAGTAGAGTCTCGATAGTGACGGGTGACCCACCCGGGTCTCATTATGACGGGTGACCTGCCCGGGTGAACAAATGGTGAAGATGATGATGCATGTATACTTACATGAGAAATATATGTCCTCTTTCTTTGATGCTCCATTGTCATAGGATGTCTTTGCCTAATCTCCAAAGCTTTGTCGTCATTTATCCACCCAACTTAAGCGCACTGCTTATTCTGGGCTATCTGCGATGATCTCGGCAAGTCTGACCTTGCCCCCAAGTGTGGTGTTGCTTGATTCATCGTGAAAGAGCGTAACAAGTTATCAACTTTCTTGGATTCTCTCAATAACAGCTCTTTGATTTGCGTATGTTCTGCTAACAATCATTGCAAGGCTTGCTAATGCTGACCTCATCTTCGGTTGTTGATCAGTCATGGAGTTTTCATCAATCGAATTGTATTTATTCCAACATATGTCATCATTACCCTTCATGGATTTGTCAAGTCATCCATAAATGCATCCAGAACTCATCGGTGCATGCTCCGTGTTATCATTAATAAATTTCTCTCAGCTCGTGAGAAGAGATGTAATGTTATCATCATCCACATTCATGTGATGAAATGCGCCTTGAATTGATGCAACTGTTCGGCCATGCAATCTGAACTCTTCGTTGTAGACTTAATTTCTTTTGAGCAAATTCTTCTTGTCTATGCAAAGAATTATGATATTATCATAATGAGGTTTTTTTTTTCCCATATTCATGCGGTGAACTGAACCTTGAGTCGACTGGCTTCATAGCAAATTATTCCTCAATCAATCTTGGTGGCTTGCATACTCTTCGATATTTATCAAAATACACCCATGCGATATCATCTTTTTGGAGACAACCAAATCTGCGGGTAAGCCAACTGAAGATACCCTTCAAATGCAATATTACTCTCAATCAGTGTTGGAGCTTATCAAACCATCACTCTCTATTAAGCAATGTTGCCCTGAGTTGAATCCGTTAGTGCTCATTGATGAATTTCACTAAATCATCATTTACTTATGCTTCTTTGCCCCCAAGCTGATGTGAAATTGTTTCTATTTCTATCAAGATCCACATTGTGCCCTCTGGCTGCTGGGCTTTCCAATGAAGAACTGTCAATGTCAAGGATTCTGCAAATCCGACCAATGTTTTCTCTGTCTGTAAATCTTTCTTGTTCTGACATTAAGTCACTGATTTCAAAAGATCATGTGCATCCAAAGTCTAATTTTTGAAATAAAATAAAAGAGATGTCATTTGTTGAAAATTCATTTGGTCAAATTCCCAATACACGATATTCAATGCATGCAAACCTGTAATTATCTTGTATTTTTGCAAACAGTAATTGACCCATTATGATATTGAAATCATTTTTTCTATGGGTTTATTTTTGTTTCAATTCTAATCTCTGATTTTGGGGGTATGTTTTTTGACAGTACATGATGAAGTGATAATTTGTGGTTTTCAAACCATTAGAGTGTCGAGTAAAGACCCGAGATTCAGTTGAAAATTTGTCTCCTTTTTCAGCACTTGCTTTATCAATATGAATAACAACTTGTAACTTACTTCGTGAAGTTATAACCCTTATGGAAAAACCCTAACAATATTGAAGAACAAAACTTATCTGTTAAAATTGCTTGCTTGATCAAGAAAGACTTTCAAAACATGGCTCAAAAAATTGTTTAAGGGTTTCATAGACCTAGGATCACCATCATCTAGTCGTTAACTCTTTTTATCTTGTTGTCTTTGTAGAATAAATGATATAAAAATACATTAATTATCTTAACATGATTTTTATCAATCAACCAATGCTCTAAGAATCTCTACGACCATGTCATTCCTTTTATTGACAATTTCAAACATAAAAATGGAAATGCTAAAACTCAAACAATCATTTGTCATCTAATGTTATCCCAACTTTTGTTGCATTCAATAGAGTCTAACAAAACAATTCTACAAGATCTTCATTTGATGGATAATTTATCTTGAAGACTCGATAATCTCAATAACGTATTTTTTTTTACATGAGGTTCAACCACAAATATCGATGGACATGATATAGTTCAATGTTCTCTTTTGTTTTGTTTTTATTTATTTATTTATTTATTTAAATTTCTCTTTATTTTTTTTTGAATTTGTCCTTAGCATCAACTTTTTTTTTTTGCCATGTCATACCTCAATTTGCATGTTCTGCAATGTTGGGTTTTCATTCTTAAACATCTATCCTCAAACCAAAAATCTCTTATTTGCCCCCAATGTGTTTGCCCCCAGTGTGAGGGTGTGATCCATGTCGGTTTTTTTATTTATTTATTTAAGAAATATCATATTGGAGATTAACAAGGGATACATATTTCAATAATAGTGAAGGAGATAAACAAAAATGGCCTTTTGTCATTTCAAGCAAAGTTGGTTTTAATTGATAAATTTTTGACCTCATCCAATGTAATGATTTGGACGTGCAAGAGTTATGATTCGCGGGTCCATAAATATTGAATCTATTACTAATAAAGCTTAGCTCTATGGTGTGGTTCAAAAACTCGATGTATGGGCTCAAAAAATTGTTTGGTCGCCTGGTATTGGTCATCATGTTATTTAACACAAGTTGGGTCAATTCTGCAATCAAAATACTTTTAATTTTCAAGAATGATAAACTTTAAATTTTGCATGTTGGAGTTTGATCAAAATGTTTTGTCAAAAATAAGAATGTTAAACATCTCTTGATTTCATAACAACAAAAAGTCAAGGAATACACATGCTTCAATGAAATGATGATTTAAACCCCAAAACAAAGTGATAGCCGCTGAGATTTCGTAAGAAAATTATTGACGATGCGACACTTTTCTCAAACAATCATTTATGTATTATCGCTGCTCATTGATCTTGCTTATGCTTGCGATGATTTATTGTTGACACTGCCGACGATAACATCCTCCCCAAAACTTGACTTTCCTTTTGCTGATTAACTTCCACACTTGATTACTGAAATTCTTGCAACTATTCATCTCTCTGATTATGTCGCAAAAGGAAAGTATATATATTTTTTTTACGCTCCACTGTGCTCCTCATTGGACATTAAAAGTGAAGCAAGCTTGGAAGCACTCTTGACAAAACACCAAAGTGCGCAAATCATGAACAATTTCATTATACGATGAAAATAGTTTTTTTTTTTTTTTTTGCGGCAAATTCGCTTCTTCGAGCGGTGTAATCTTGTAGTGCACATGTGCCGACCTTTTAGACACCGTCTACTGTGTGTGGCGGCATAAAACTCCTTAATTTGACAGCGCCGCAAAAACTCCACATGAGCAGGGGAAATAGATTGATACTTAAATGGACTAACAACTTCTTTGACTGATGTTGGCTTTCTAAAAAAAATAGTCTCGTATATGGACTACCCGCACTCCTTCAAAGGAAACCCGAATTTCCACAATCTTCATTGATGAATGCATTAACACTTTGCAGATGATATCTCAGCATATGTCCCACTTGATTTCACTGGAGAGCAGATAACTCTATTTTTGGCTTGTAGAAAAAACACGAATGCTATTTCTATATCGGTGTGAATTTTCCTTACCAATGTCAACGACTCCTGACCTTTTGGAGGATGATAGATTGAGGAACCCCTATTTCAAACTGTGGGAATGCATGTTGAAATGTATATGCATGTTTTTTTTTTTTTTTTTTTATAACAGACTTGCCCTTCGAGGAGTGATTGTAACAAAACTGTGAGAATGCATGTTGAAATGTATATGCGATTTTTTTGGTTTTTTTTTTACGGACTCACCCTTCGAGAAGTGACAATTGTATGATAAACAAAAACTGCGAGAATGCATGTTGAAATATATATGCATGTTTTTTTTTTTTTGATAGACTCACCCTTCGAGAAGTGACACGTAATCGTAATAATTGCATGATAAACAAAAATTGATTTTTGCCTAAACCCTACAATGAACATTTCTTACGTGATAGCCACTATGTCACTCAAAAATCTTAAATTCAAAATGCTTCGAGAAGAGTTTGTCTTAATGCAAAACAAAATGGAGGGAGCATACACCCTAATGATTGGTTCTAGTTCCTCGTACGTGAGACACAGGGTAGGTTTACTACTTGGTCTCTAAAGAGGGTCTCTTGCTGTCCAGTGATCACCCTCGTAAACGCGATATGGGGGTTTAGCAGATAGCGGGATGACACGTATACCAATCACTACCAGTCTAAACACTCAGCAAAGAGTTGGGGTTTACACAAACTTCAACCTTGACTCAAGTCATAGGTAAGCTGCTAGTCCCCCACTTATCTTAAAGTTTAGTGTGTGCTCTCGAAATAATAACAGTGATGCATGACAAGACATATTATGATGACAGGATGTAAAGATGCATTTTAAAGACTTTGAACAAAATAAACCATTCATAGCACTATGAAAAACAATAACATATCATAAACAAACAAAATTATCAAGCCTAGTCCAAGGTCCCCAGTGGAGTCGCCATCCTGTCGCACCCCATCGCGAGAGCGCGGCGTCGTGACGACCCTCCCCGTGAGCGAGAAATTCAATGTCGGGGTCTTATCTTTATTTTCGTGAAAAAGAGAGTCGCCACCTAGTATTATGGTTACTAGGAAACCTAAACTGGTCTTTCAGAGATTCTAGGGTAAGGGACTGGTTGCGTAAAGGGAAGGTTTTAGCACCTCTAATACGCCCTACCGAAGGTAAGCTGCTTGACGTTTTGGTTTGCTTATGATCTGTTATAGTTTTGATATTTCAAAACATATGTTGGTTAAATGGTGATGGGATATTACCCCGCCGAATATTTTGGATATTAACTCCTTAGAATTTATTTATCCAAACACCGACGGTGAATAATAGCATATCATTCCCGCTGAATATTTTGGATATTAACCCCTTAGGATTTATTTATCCAAACACCGACAGTGAATAATAGCATATCATTCCCGCCGAATATTTTGGATATTAACCCCTTAGGATTTATTTATCCGAATAACGACAGTGAATAATAAGTTCCCAAAAATAAGATTTTTATATTTTTTGAAATATTGGCCAATACCCTTTGGATTTTACAAACATGTTGTAAAATCCAAAAATGCAAAAAATAATTTTTCTTTGCGAAATCCATGCTAAAACACATTTTCTCTTCAAACTCCAAGATAATATATATTTTTTGAAAGAAAAAGAATTTTAAAAGATGCTAGTGTATTGGCCGTATGCAAGAAAACAACATATTTTTTTTGTTTTTAATAAAAATATTTTTATACAAATTTTATATTTTTTGTATATTTTTTTTTGTATATTTTTTATATTTCTTTTATTTGCTGGGCTGCCAGCCCGGCCCTGGTGAGCTGGGCTGGTCTGCCAGCCCGCCACATGGGGACCGGGCCGGGTCTATCTACTGGGCTGGGCTCTCCCACTTATTTCCAAGCTGGGCTTCGACCCATAAAACCTCTCGGCTGGGCTCCAGTCATGTGGGCTTAAGCCCACTGATATTGGTATGGGCTTCTTCAGGACCGGGCCGGGCACAAAGACCCGGCCCAACTGACCCGGCAGGGAGTGAATTAATTCACTCCCCGCGCATGCAGAGGAAGAAGATGCATAGTAATGGCGAATTTTCGAGTGTGACGAAAGGCGTACCTGTTAACACCTTTGGGTAGAGGATGTTGAGCATTTTGTGATAACTGGATCATCATTAAAGATAAAGATAAGTCTGCCAGCACATCATTATCTTTAATGTGTAAGCAATTAGAGTTCCAGTAGTAAACTACTAGGGTTTCCGCATAACATATTTATATATATGTATATCATGACTAGCTGTACATGAGTAAGTGCAGCGTGGTTAATGTGTCGGCTGTCAAGAAATACAGCATTGTATTGATTTCTCTAAACATAATAAAATCCTCTACAACTCCCGTGGACGTAGGCAATTTGCCGAACCACGTAAATCCTTGAGTCTGTGTGTGTGTGTGTTTGCTTGTAACGTTACTGTCATTGCTCTTTTCATAACAATTGGTATCAGAGCCTGGTTCAAGGTCTGAGGAAAAACAATGGCTGGGACAGACGTGAAAGCATCAGGGATCGAGAAATTCGATGGCACAGATTATGGATACTGGAGGATGCAGATAGAGGACTACCTCTATGGGAAGAAACTCCATCTTCCATTGTTGGGGACGAAGCCAGACAACATAACAGCTACTGATTGGACCTTGTTGGATCGACAAGTTCTGGGGGTTATACGACTAACCCTATCGAGATCCGTTGCTCATAATGTCATCAAGGAGAAAACGACTGTGGATCTCATGACGGCTTTGTCAGGTATGTATGAAAAACCGTCAGCAAATAACAAGGTACACTTGATGAAAAAGTTATTCAATTTGAGAATGTCAGATGATATGTCTGTTGCACAACATTTAAATGATTTTAATACAATCACAAATCAATTATCGTCTGTTGAAATTGAATTTGATGATGAGATACGTGCACTGATAATTTTGGCATCACTGCCAAATAGTTGGGAAGCCATGAGAATGGTTGTTAGCAACTCTGCTGGTAAATCAAAATTAAATTATGATGATATTCGTGATTTGATTTTGGCTGAGGAAGTGCGCAGGAGGGATTCAGGCGAGATCTCAGGATCCAGATCAGCCTTGAATGTTGACTCTCGGGGAAGGGCACAAAACAGGAACTTAAACAGAGGCAGATCAAAATCAAGGGGCATTAGCAAGTCAAGGCTTGGTCATCAAGCAACTTGCTGGAATTGTGGCAAGACTGGCCACATAAAGAGAAACTGCAAAAATCCAAGAAAGGCTGGAAATGATAATGCTAACGTGGTAACTGAAGAAGTGCAGGATGCACTACTGCTTGCAGTTCATAGCCCAGTCGAAGACTGGATACTGGATTCAGGGGCCTCTTTCCATACATCTTCACATCGGGAATTAATGCAAAACTATATTGCAGGTGATTTCGGGAAGGTGTTTCTGGTTGATGGGGAGGCTCTAAATGTGGTGGGGATGGGAGATGTTGATGTTGCTCTCCCTAACAGGAACAAATGGACCTTGCAAAAGGTCAGACATATTCCTGAGTTGAAGAAGAACCTCATCTCTGTGGGACAGCTTGACGATTGTGGTTTTTCAGTGGTGTTCTCAAATGGCACTTGGAGGGTCACCAAAGGGGCACTAGTACTGGCTAAAGGTAAGAAAACTGGCACACTTTATACAACTACTGGTTCAGGCAACACCATTTTTGCCACTGTTGCAGAAAATATTGCAGATTTATGGCATTTCAGGCTCGGTCACATGAGCCAGAAAGGCATGAAACAACTTCAGTCCAAAGGCAAGCTACCAGAACTAAAGTCAGTTGACCTCAGCACGTGTGAGAGCTGCATTATGGGGAAACAAAAGAAGGTCAGTTTCTTGAAAGGTGGTAGAACACTGAAGACAAGAAAACTGGACCTTGTGCACACAGATGTGTAGGGACCTTCCCCAGTGGCTTCTCTTGGAGGTTCTCGTTACTATGTCACGTTCATTGATGACCACAGCAGGAAGGTATGGATTTATTTTTTGAAACACAAATCTGATGTATTTCATGTGTTCAAAATTTGGAAAGTCATGGTTGAGAGTGAAACAGATTTAAAGCTGAAATGCTTAAGGTCCGATAATGGGGGTGAGTACATTGATGGTGGATTCAAGGAATATTGTGCTAATCAGGGCATTAGAATGGAGAAAACCATTCCCGGGACACCACAGCAAAACGGAGTTGCTGAACGCATGAACAGAACCATAAATGAGCGTGCTAGAAGCATGAGACTGCACGCTGGGTTACCACTCACTTTCTGGGCAGATGCAGTCAGCTCTGCTGTGCACTTGATCAACAGAGGACCATCAGTTCCATTAGACTGTGAACTACCTGAGGAGGTTTGGAGCGGGAAAGAGGTCAATCTTTCTTATCTTAAAACCTTTGGTTGTTTAACTTATGTCTTGGTTAATTCTAATGCACGTAATAAACTTGAGGCAAAGTCAAGGAAATGTTATTTCATTGGCTATGGAGACGAGGCATTTGGCTATCGTTTCTGGGATGACCAGGGACAGAAAATCATAAGAAGCAGGAATGTGATTTTCAATGAGAAAATTATGTACAAAAACAGAACCAGTTCAGACGTTGAGGAAGCTCTTCAGGAGCCTGATTTTGTGAGACTGGATAACCTACCAGAGGTCACGGTTGACCTACCAGAGGTCACGGTTGACCTACCAGAGGTCACGGTGCATGAAAGAGATGTGAGTGACGGGGAGAGTGGATCCAGTACATCCACTTCTATTATTCCGTTGTTAAATCCAGAGCCGAACGTTCCTACAGCTGAAATTCGCAGGTCAGCTAGGACAATTCGCCCTCCACAACGTTTCTCACCTATTTTAAATTACATTTTGTTGACAGATGGTGGAGAACCACAAAGCTACCAGGAAACCTTGCAAGGTGAACATTCTAGCAAGTGGAAGCTAGCAATGGAAGAAGAGATGAATTCATTGCTAGAAAATCAAACATGGGAGTTGTCGAAACTACCATCAGGAAAGAAAGCTTTACACAACAAGTGGGTGTACCGAGTAAAAACTGAGCATGATGGCAGTAAGAGGTACAAGGCTAGACTCGTTGTGAAAGGCTTCCAGCAGAAGCAGGGTATTGACTACTCTGAAATTTTCTCCCCTGTGGTAAAGATCACAACCATCAGGTTAGTACTGGCTATGGTTGCTACTGAAGATTTGTTTCTTGAGCAGCTAGATGTGAAAACAGCTTTCCTTCATGGAGACCTTGACGAAGAAATCTACATGCACCAGCCTGAGGGGTTTGAAGTACAGGGACATGAGGATTCAGTTTGCAGATTGAAGAAGAGCTTGTATGGTCTGAAGCAAGCTCCTAGACAATGGTACAAAAAGTTTGATAGCTTTATGTGCAGGGCAGGATACATTAGATGTCAGGCAGATCACTGCTGCTATATCAAGCAGTTTGACAATTCATATATTATCTTGTTGTTATATGTAGATGACATGCTTATTGCAGGGGCAAATATTGATGAGATCAATAATCTGAAGAAACAGATGTCAAAGCACTTTGCAATGAAAGATTTGGGAGATGCAAAACAAATCCTTGGTATGAGAATTGTTAGAGATAAAGTCAAAGGTATGTTGACACTTTCTCAAGCTGAGTATGTAAAAAGGGTACTCAGCAGGTTCAATATGGACAAGGCCAAACCAGTTGGCACACCCTTGGGAAGTCACTTCAAACTCAGCAAGGATCAGTCACCAAAATCAGAAGAGGAACAAGACTACATGAATAAGGTCCCTTATGCCTCAGCCATCGGTTCACTTATGTATGCTATGGTCTGCACCAGACCAGATATTTCCCATGCAGTGGGAGTTGTGAGCAGATACATGAGTAATCCAGGAAAACAACATTGGGAGGCAGTGAAATGGATTTTGAGGTACTTAAAAGGCTCCATAGAAACGTGTTTGTGCTTCTCAGGAGAAGACTTAGAGGTGCAAGGCTACGTTGATGCTGATCTAGCTGGAGATATTGACAGAAGAAAAAGCACCACAGGATTTATCTACACCTTTGGTGGTACAGCAGTTTCATGGGGGTCAAATTTACAGAAGACAGTTTCTTTGTCAACAACAGAAGCAGAATACATTGCAGTTTCAGAAGCTGCAAAGGAGATGATTTGGCTACAAGGTCTCTTGGAAGAATTGGGTAAAAAGGATCAGAAGGGTACTCTCTATAGTGACAATCAAAGTGCCATATTTCTTGCCAAGAACCCAGCATATCATTCTAGGACAAAGCATATCCAAATTAAGTATCACTTTATACGATCATTGTTGGATGATGGACAGTTATTACTTGAGAAGATCTGTGGAAGCAAGAACCCTGCTGATATGTTGACAAAGGGTGTTACACTTGAGAAACTGAAGTTGTGCGCAACTTCAGTTGGTCTCTCAGCATAAAAACAGGGGCAGTGAGTTGTAGAGGTGGAGGATGTCATGGCAGAAGAAGAAGACAATATGATGGATGTTCCAGTTCTCAAGTGGGAGAATTGTTGAGCATTTTGTGATAACTGGATCATCATTAAAGATAAAGATAAGTCTGCCAGCACATCATTATCTTTAATGTGTAAGCAATTAGAGTTCCAGTAGTAAACTACTAGGGTTTCCGCATAACATATTTATATATATGTATATCATGACTAGCTGTACATGAGTAAGTGCAGCGTGGTTAATGTGTCGGCTGTCAAGAAATACAGCATTGTATTGTTTTCCCTAAACATAATAAAATCCTCTACAACTCCCGTGGACGTAGGCAATTTGCCGAACCACGTAAATCCTTGAGTCTGTGTGTGTGTGTGTTTGCTTGTAACGTTACTGTCATTGCTCTTTTCATAACAGAGGAGGTCGAGGTGGTTATTCTGGTCGTGGTGGCGTCAGGAATGGTGGCCTGTGGTGGCCGGAATGGGCGCCGAAAAGTGACGGTTCGAACTTGCTGCGACGGTGGACGTTGCCTCTGCCTTCGCCTGAGATGATGGATGAGTTTCTGGAGAGGTAGTGGAGAGTCTGGGGACGACGGAGTAGAGTGAAGTGGCTGGAGTTGGTGGCCGGAGTCGCTGAACCGAGAGGGAGAGAGAGAGAGGGTCTTCTGGTTTTAGAGAGAGAAGACGGTTGACTGATCGAGAGAGAAGAAAAAAAAGAAAAGGAAAGGAGCTGGGGATGCCGGGGCTGTTTAAGAAAAATTACTAGAGCTTTTTACGTGATTTCTTTCTCTTAATCTTCTTTTTTCTCTTCCTTTTTCCCTCCTCTCTTTTTCTCTTCTTTGCTCTCTTTTTTTTCTTTCTGCGTAAAATCTCTTCTCCCTCTTCTCTGTTAACTTCCTCTCTTTTTTCTTTTTCTTCCTTTTTCACTCCTCTGTTTCTTTTCTTTTCGTTTTCGATCCCCCCTGTATTTTCTCCTCTCTCGCAGCTATTTATAGAAGATAAAAAAAACAAGCCGAACAAAAATTTGAATGCAGGTGCCGCCGTTGCCGTTGAAATTTTAATGCAGACGCTCCTGAACATTTAAGGTCGGGCACGCCGGAGCACGCCGAAACATGCATGCAGTGCAATTTTCAAGAATATTTAAGAAGGTAAAAGTATGGTTTGGTCCCTCAATTTATAATTTCTCTAATTGTACCTCAATTGGATTTGAACTTTTATTTTTGCACAATTGTATCCCAGTTAGAATTTCGAGAGCATCCTTAGCTTTGCGCGCCTTTTTTATTCTGGTCCTTGCTTTCTGATTTGCGCGATTTAAACCCCCAATTGACCATTAAACTCTTAATTCATCAATTTTGCCCTTGTACCAAGATATATATTTTTTTCGAAACATAAAAAATAATGAGTCAAAAGTTGTGTAGCAACAATGTATACCAGTTTGCCACGGGTTCTCTTTAATTTCAGCATCATCATCAATTACTTCTTCTTGACTGTAAGTAACATCAATGTCATCTTCATCTTTGCTTAACTGGATTCGAGCAGTTTGCATCTCCTCTTTAAACCCTTCTGAATCTGGCAGAGACTGATGTTCTATGTACCACCATGAAGATGATTCATCAAACACAACATTTCTGGATGTGTAGCATTTTCCAGTTATTGGATCACAACATCTCCATCCTTTTCGTTGGTTATCGTAACCAACAAAAATACATCTAACAGCCTTTTTGTCCATCTTGCTACGTAGATGATTAGGTATAAAAACATAACATACACATCCAAAAACTCGAAAATAACTCACTATGGGTTTCTTGTTCCATAGCTTTTCAAATGGTGACAAAAAATTTAGCCTCTGCTGCGGAAGCTTGTTGATTACAAATGTTGCAGTCTTCATTGCTTCTGCCCACCATCTTCCTGGAACATTCTTTGCATGAAGCATACTTTGATAGGTTTCTGTTAAATGCATGTTCTTCCTCTCGGCAATACCATTTTGTTGTGGGGTATTTGCACATGTGAACTGATGGTGAATTCTGCATTCTCTTAGGTAATAAGAGAACTCATCTGATGTATACTCTCCCCCATTGTCAGAACATAGACAACATATTCTTTTATTGACCTCTGCTTCTGTCACCTCTTTGAACTCCTTGAATCTTGAGAATGTTTCAGATTTCTCCTTCATAAAATAAACCCACACAAATTTTAAGAAATCATCAATGAATGTTACCATGTATTTCAAGCCACTAATGGAAGCTTGCTTAACAGGTCCAAACACATCAAAATGAATGAGTTCTAATGGTCCATTTGCTTTCCATTTTGATTCTTCATATGGCAGTTGATGTGCTTTGCCATATTGACAGCCTGCACAAATTGCATCTATCCTCACTTAAAGTTGAGGAAGACCTTTCAGCACAAACCTTCTCATCATTATGTTTAGTTTTAGAAAAATTCACATGACTAAGTCGTTGGTGCCATAGATCTACTGTCTCACTCTTCCTCGTCTTGTCTACATATGTTGTTTCTGTAGACATCACATACATTGATTCCAGTCTTTGTCCCTTTATCACTGGTTCATTTAGACTCTCAAGGTCACGATACACTTTAACATCTTGAGGACCAAAGAGAACAAAGTGTCCTGAAGATGTTAATTGTGCCACTGAAAGGAGGTTTTTCTTCATACCAGGGACATGATAAACATTTTGTAGTGACACATCCTTGACATTGTGCTGGGAAGAGACTACTGCATCCCCAACATGAGCTATAGCCAGCTTTGAATTGTTTGTTGTGACTACTACATGTTTTTCCCTTGTATTCCATCAGATTCTTCAATTTTTGTTTGTCACCTGTCATATGATTTGAGCAGCCTGAATCAATGATCCAATCCTTTTCATAATCAATATGTTCAGGTGTTGTTGCTGTAAAGGCTGCTTCTTCTACTACAGTGAAGAATGCATGAGCATCCCATTCATCTTCGTATTTGAAAGTGGCTGCATTACCCTCAGCATGCTCCTTCTTCTGCCAACAGTCTTTTGCCATATGACCCTTCTTTCCACAATTATAGCATTTCCCTTCAAATTTCCTTTTGTTCCCGTAGCTCCTTGCTTCACTGGAACTTCTTTCTCCTTGATTGATCTTAGTTTTGTCTTCATTTCTTTTGGATTTATCATTGACATGTTGCTTTGGCTTCCAACTGCCTTTATGGACATAAAGTGCATCCACTTCACCCTTAAGTGGCACGTCTCTCATTTGTTTGGCTAGAGCCTCTTGACCAACAAGTAAATCCTCAAACTCAACAAGTGATGGTTGAGTTTGCCATCCTTGTACTGCAGCAACAAAGCTTCTGAATTTTGGTCGTAAACCATGGATAATTACTCTTTTCATCCTGGTTTCACCAATTGGAGCTTCTGTATCCAATTCAGAGATTTCTCGACATAGTGTCTTCACCTTGTGAAAAAACTGAGCAACAGTTAATTCACACTGAGCTCCTGACAGCAGCTCACTCTCTAACAGTTGAAGCTTTGTATCATTCTTCTTTGAGAATAAATCTGCAAACATATTCCAGGCTTCATGAGGAATTTTGGCATCTTGAATGTGTTCCAACACATCTTCTTCAATTGTTGTTTTCAAAGCAAACATTGCTTTGCCTACTTTAATCTTCCACTTTCATAGTGCACCATTTGCATCCTCGGCCTCTGGTTGTGTAACTTCACAGCCATTCACAACTTCCCACAAATCTTGGCCCTGCATGTAAGAAGACATCATGCATGTTGACCAAGTATTGTAATTCTGATTGTTGAGCTTCTTAATCCCTCCAATAACTTGAAGATCACCCATCTCACTCTTCTCTTTTCCTCACGTGTTTGACTCTCAAATATCAAATAGAATAAAGGAACTCTCTCTTGAACCAGGCTCTGATACCAATTGTTGAAACTTGATATTCAGAAAGACAAACAGAGTAAAGGAAGAAACACTCTTTATTCGATGGATAATTTTCTGTAACAGCTACAAGCCTTTATATAGGCAATTCACTTAACAGATTCCCTACAAAATAGAAACAGAATGAAAACAACTGACTCTCCTAAACACACTGCAACAGATTCCTTGTGACTAGGATTATTCCTATTTTATTGGAAAACAAACTTGACCATATCAGCATAATAATTCTAACTCTGTCACGAGCTGATGTTGATAGTTTCTAACAAGGTATACTTTTACAAATTTGACAAGGTTTATCGAGTAAATTTGACAATCCAAAATAATATGTTTCTAAACTCCGTCTGAGTTGAAAATTTACCACTATATTTTTATGTGTCCAATATTGCCTTGTAAAGTTTTAGCTATATTCAATATATAGTTTGAAAGATATGATTAATCTCATAAAACTGGTCAACGAATATTTTAAAATTAAAATTAATTTTGTTTTGGTTCATATTAAAAATTTAGTAAACTTGTAAAATCATATCAATTTTATAAATTTTAACGATTTTGCACAAGTCAAGTCTGATTTTAAGTTTTTAATCTGATTATACATGTAAATACATGTTAACTCGTGAAATCATATCCCGTGATTTTGATAACAATGTTGGAAGGGGATTTGTTTCAAATATTAGCGAAGTGGGATTTTAATTTGCAAAATTGATATTTAATTAAAAATATATTAAAAAAACTATATTATTTTTAATATAATTATTGAAAAATATATAAAAATGTTAATTGAATATTTTTTATTTAAAAAGTATTTTTTAATTGTGTTTAGTTTTCATCACGTTGCTAATAAAAAAACTATTTTATTAAGAAAAAGCACATGAATAAAAATAAGATTTTAGATAAAAAAAATTATCCAAAATTCAAATAATTATTTTTTTTTGAAACATATATTTTAATTTTCATAAAATTAGATACAAATATTTTTGAGAAGTTCCTCTATCTAACACAAGCACACGGGGCATTAAACACAAAAATAAAAATGTAAAATAAAAGGGCACAAATAAAGCAAACAAGCCATTTAGATCTTTTTTTAATCTTGATATGCGTGATTTTTCTTTAGAAAAATGATTTGCAGATGAAAATTATATGTAAAATAAAGTGTGGATGATAAGAGGCAAAACATTAAATTCTTAAATTACTTACCAATGATCAATCTTCTTTTTTAAAAATAAGTATTATATATTTTCATACATGTCACGTGACAAACATTAAGATTTGTTTTTAAAAAAGACATTGTGTAATAGCAATAAAAAAAATAGAGTTACAAGTAAACAGATCATTAAAAATACATTTATTCATGAAATTTGCATGAGATAATTAGATAATTTTGAATCTCGAGAGAATATTAATAGCTAGTCAAGTGTAGTGAAAAGAATGTATCACCACGATACACGTGTAAACCTTGTGCGGTTCTTTTGTCCATACAATAACACCTCTCCAACCTCCAGTCTAACAGCTTCTTCGGTGAATTGTCTTCTTCATTTTCTTCATGCCTTTGTATCGTTTATTTAAAGTCACCGGGTAGCGCTTGTCATGTTGAATATTGGATATTGTCAGTTATCTGAATAATAGATTTTAAATTTGAGTTAGGGAATATATTTTTTATAAAAACCTGAAATAATTATAATTTTATTTATTTATTTAAATTTATAAATATTTTTAGAGAATGAGTTTACTAATTTCCCAAAAAAACTGTTGAATATTGGATGCCCTTTTGTTTGTTTTCTAGTAGCTTGAAAGGTGGTAATAAATAATTAAAGGTAGCTAGCGCAATTAATTCGGGGTCGTTCCTTCTTGATCCTTGCTGTAATGACAAGACAAGTCAATTAGGTGGGTCAAACAAGAGAAGTGGATAACATCTTCACCCTCCGGCCTAACCACAAGACTCCACTACACGGGCATAGTGGAGATGCAACCACCAAATTGACAGAAGGTCTACTAAGCGCGACATGCTCCCCGCCAGGATTTTCTCGTTTTTGATTGGCCTGCAAGATTTTTGCTTTCTATGCATCCGAGCCATCACAGGAAGAAGGAACCATGGTTCTGACTTCTGAGTGCTGAGAGAGAGAGAAAACGCGATTTTGAAATTATAAAGTTATTAAATAAATAAATATTTTATTTCACACTATGTTTCAAAACATTATTTAAAAAAAATATTTTTTTATTTTTTATTTTAAATTAATTTTTTTATATTTTATTAAATTATTTTTATGTGCCGATATCAAAAATAATTTTTTTAAAATAAAAAAATATTATTTTAATATATTTTTTAACAAAACATATTTTCAAAAACAATTTCAATCATACACTCACGTTTCTATTTTTGAAGGGTGACTAGTTGGGCTGGCCTATTTGTTAAAAAAAGTGTTTTTTTCCCCCAAGGGTGAATACTGCAATCAGCACCCAGGAAATAAAATCAGGGATATATAATATATATAGAGATTAATTGAAGACTTATTCTATTATACAAGAATAAATTGGATTATTCTTCCAAAATAACACATCCAAGATGACAGAAAAAAACAAAACCAATGGCAGCAACGAAAAAGCATAAAACCACGACGCTCTTTGTTGCAACTTGCAAGGCTCTGATTACATAAATGAAAAAATGGCGGGCATACAGGGCGAATGGGTCTTAAAGAGAAGAAGAAAAAGAAGGGCTGGGATTGAAAGGCAAGAAATCGACCGTGCATAAGGGTAATTTACCATAGAGCATAAATTTGTCAGCTAACAATCCTCCCGAGAGGTACTTTAGCTACCGACTAATGCAAAATAATCCATATCGATAAATAAGATTGAGTATACTATAATCTTATAATAATTACCGCAAATCACATTAACTATTGTCTTATATTTCTGATACAAAACTCCACAAAAAATTGGATGAGGGTTAGGAGGTGAACAATTTTGGTCCCTTTTGATACTTTTTCCCGATATTGATTATTTGTTTTCTGCTTTTTTAAATTCCATTTGAAATCATGTAATTATTTCTTAGACTCGGTTTAAAAATATAAAATCTTATTATTGGTTTAAGAAAACTCCATCTCGATATCCTAAAATGGTGTTGGTTTTGGTATCCTATGAACGAAAAACTAAAAAAGATTTTTGTTTTATATAGCTCTTTTAGAAAACAGGTTGGGTTCTAAAACTGTTTTTAGGGGGGAATAATAAGCTGAAATTGAGCTATAAATAGGCCCATCTTCTATATATTTTACTGTTGGGCCCAAAGAAGCAATGCCATTTACAAACTAGGGTCGACTTTGATGCTGTGCCAGTTTGCACGTGCTACAACTAATTTCTAAATTTATTAAATATTCTGTGAGCCCAGTGAATATATAAGGCACCGCTGGGTGACAGACTTGCATGACATAGCTCGAACCCGGGTGTCTGGCAGGAACAATCGCTGCACTTACCACGTGGCCAAGACCCTTCTTGCGAAAGTCTCATTGTTGTTATATTGTTGTTGTTTTTGAAAATATATTTTTTTAAATATATTAAAATATTTTTATTTATTTTTTAAATTATTTTTGATATTAGCATATAAAAATAATTTTAAAAAAATAAAAAATAAAATAAGAATAAAAAATTTAAATTTTTTTCCAAAAACACTTTTAAGATTAAGATGTAAGAGCAAGTCCAATGACAATGCTATTTAAAGAGCCAAAGCTAAAAAAATATTATTTTAGCATTTTTGGTTCATTTTGTCATCTCCAACAGGAGAGCTATCTCAAGAGCTAAAATAGCTCTTCCCTTCACCATCTACTATTTGTAGCAACCCGAACAGAAGAGCCATAATAAATATTCTCATTGTTCAACGTAAATAAATCACCGTCCTCTCTTCATCTCCGTTTCCTCCACCTCCCTAGGCGTCGCAAGCAGCAGGAAAGCCAAATGGGTCTGATTCTCCAGCAAGAAAATCTTGCATGTTTTACAAGAACGGTCTTGGAGTTGTTGATTTGGGGTGAGAGGGGGGTGTAGGATAAGAAAGGGAACGTTGGAAAAGGGAAGTTGTGGTAGTGAGGGAAGTGGACCAAGTGGTGGGTGCCTGTGGATGGTGGGTAAGAAGGGGGAGGGATTTGTTGGGGTGGAGGAATCTTGACGAGATTAGGAGGAGGAGGAGAAGGGGAGGAAGAAGGATTTTGAGGTGGTGGTGTGGATGTGGGCATGAAGAATTTGTGAATGTCAAAAGGAGGAGGTTGCTGTTGAGGATTTGGAGATGCCATGGCGAGAGAGAGGGAGGGGAGTTGGAGAGCGAGAAGCAGATGGAGTTAATTAATTAAAAAAATTTGGTTGAATAAATTTTGATTAAGCTGCAACGTCATTGTTTTAGTAACTGTATTAATTTGATTAAATTATTTGTAATAGAATGTATTTTTAATTAATTATATTTTGTTTGTTAATTTTATTAATTGATAATATATTATTGTACTATTAATTCAAAATTTAATAATTATAATGTTGAAGTGTTTTTTAAAAGCAATTATTTAATTATATAACTTACTCATATTAATTATATAATTAATTGTATAATTAAACTATATATAAAATAATTGCACTATATTTAAAATCATATAAAAAAATAGCTCTCCAAAATGGTTTTTACCATTGGAGTACACATCAGCAAAAAACCTATATATATATTATTCAAAGAGCTATTTTAGAAATTTGGCTCTCCAAAATAGCTCTTGCCATTAGACTTGCTGTAATGCTAAACAGGGAAATAGTTGACTGGCTGTCTGAACTATGGCCATGGCACGCGAGTCCCTTGAACTTTTTATATTCGACAGTATTTGAAAACGCGGCTCAAACGCTATTTAATTAAAAGAAATATTTTTTATATATACAAAATTAAATTTGATATAAAAAATAAATATTAATTTAATATATTTTTTAAAAACAACGTATATCTTCGTCTATCCATTTATAATCAGCATTCACAGGTCCTGTTTAACACCATAGTTCAAAAACATTTTAAAAAAATATGATTTTTTTTTATTTTGTACTTTAAATTAATTTTTTTTTGATATTTTTAAATTATTTAAAAATTAAAAAAATATTATTTTAATATATTTTTTAAACAAAAATAACTTTCAAAAATAAGAAAGATACTTCGAGAGTGTTTGAGAGTGAGGTGTGACCGTTGGTGTAGGGAAAGTTGTTGTTTTGAGTATTTGGTTAATGTAGATAAATTGAAAAAATCATGTGGGTCACAGTTAAAAATTGTAAAACCTGTATTTCACGGAAAACAACAAATTATTGCTTTCCATGCGTTTCATGAGGAGGGGGCTGAGGGGTTTTAGTTTAATATTTATTATATTTTCTTATAAAAAAAATATTTTTAATATTAAAATAATCAAAAAATTAATTAAAATAAAAAAATATATTAGAAAAAGATCATAATATAATTTTGTCTTACAATCCTAATTTTATTTCATATGATATTTTACTATATGTTGTTCCGGGATCGCAAAGGTCTTCACAATCCTGTTTGGGAGTGCTTTTCAAAAAAAAAATTGAAAAAACTTTAAAATTTTTATTTTTATTTTTAAGTAAATTAATAAAATTTAGTTTTTTTAGATTATTTTGATGTGCTAATGTTTAAAATAATTTTTAAAAAATAAAAAAAATATAATTTTAATATATTTTTAAACAAAAAATATTTTTAAAATCAATCGTAACCACACTCCCAAACAGAGCCGCTACGCCCTGCAAGACAGAAAGAGATGATAAGCGACTAAGCGTCATCACGTTGCTTCTGATTTCCAGGCCATGTACTCGCGCGTTTCTACTCTTAAAACTCCCAATTTGATACAGCAATATCGAGTTTGTTATGATATAACTGCAATTACCTAACCAATTGATGATCTATCATTCTAATGCTTGAATTAACCTTGCTCTCAAGGAAATAAATTAAATTAAATATTCTATAAAAAATAAAAACAAAATACTTGAAAAAATAATACTTTTATTCGTAAACAAAATGTTTTAATTAATAAAAAATTAAAAAGAAAGAAACAAGAATCAAAACACTACATTTTTTTTTGACATAAATTGAAATACCTTTTGATTCTATTAGGACTCACGTATACAATTTTTTATAAAAAATTTATGGTCATCTATAAAAAGCACCATCAATTTCCACACATTCTACTCTTTTCTGCCTTGTTTCTGTATTTTAAAAATATTTTTGATTTTTTATATTGTTATTATGTCGTTTTGATATATATTAATTAGCCATTTACTTGCGCTTTGCCTTGACCGAAACCATATTTTTTTTCAATGCAAAAAAAAAATTAAGAGTGAGATATTAAGATTGTGAGATTTTTTATTATTATACTATAAATTTGGTCAAAATAATTAATTTGTGCAAAATTTCTATGGAACACAAGTTTCTAATAAATATATTAATTTTAAATTAATTTAAATTTATCTATTTAACAGGTTTAAACAAAATCACTAGCATAAAAATCATCACCATTAAAAAAACAAGAAGATTCTAATACCTGATTCATTGTATTAGAATTAATTAATTTCATAATCTAATTAAAATTAAAAATAATAATAAAATATAAATTGTGGAAACACCTACGATAACTAAATAACAAAAATATATCATTGATTTTCTACTTATAAAAAGTTGAAAAAATCATTGAAAATCTATTGGAAAATTACCATCATTATCATGACTACAACAACTAAAATTATTATCACCGTTATTGCCAAAAAAATTAGAACCATTAAATTGTCTAAAAAAACATTTTTACAGAAAAGCAAGCAAGAAAACAATAAAAGAAACAAGCACTAAAATTATCACTTGTATTGCGCAAACAATGAAACCATAAAATTATCTTGAAAAATAAAATAAAACTTTAACACAAGAGCAAATAAAAACGACAACAAAAAAAGAAAAAACTAAAATAAATATTATGAGCATAAAAAAATCATATAATTTGAAAAACGAATAAAAATAACATAAAACACTAAAATAAAGAACAAAAGGAAAAGGAAATTACCACTATCAATTAAAATTTCAGTATTAGACCAAATAAAAATAAAACCCCAACAGAGAATAAAACGATAAAAATTAAAAAAAAAACAGAAGGACCGAAAAAACAAAAGGAATTAATACTAAATAAATAATTATAAGAACAAGTGCCAAAATGAAAAAAAAATCCAATTAAAGGACAAAACTACAACAAATCAAAACCTTGAGATCGAAAAAAAAATAAAGGGCTTTAAAAAAATGCAGGGTAATTATTTAAAAAATTAAAAGAATAAGGACTGAAATGAAATGTATCATATATGACCAATTTCAATTGGAGGACAAAATTAAATTAAGTATAACCTGCAGACCAAAAATATTAAAGGAACAAAAAACAAACAAAAAATCAAAAAAATCAAAAAAACTGAAATGAAATGTACCATATATGATTAATTTCAATTGAAAGTCATAATAAAAACAATCAAAATTTTCATTGAATAAATCAATAGGAAAAACAAAATAAAAAAGACTGAAATAAAACAACTAAAAATATAAAGGACTGTAATGTACTTTCAATTGTAGGAGAGAGAAAAGAAAGGGAAAGAAAAACTGTTAACTGACAATTCCACTATCACTTTCACAAAACACGAGCCGCACAATGAGGAAGATGACATGATGACGCATTGTCTAACACGACGATCAAACATTTTTCACTAACTACAGACACCTCGCGTGCTGCCCGAGAGGCGCGTTCACATGACAAACCAATGACGTATCCATACGACACACCTGCAATAAAAAATAAAAAATTACAGAATTAATTAAACATTCTTAAATTCAGCGATAACCATAAAAAAAATCATGAGCTAAATTACCACCATGCCTACCGTCACAAACTTTTTTTTTTCTTTCTAGAGGATATACTGTACACAAATATATAAAAAATCTAAAATATACTCCGTGATCCTTATTTTTTTGTCAGTTACTGGGGTAATCATTCTTACATTAATATAACAGGCTGTTAATTATCCAAACGGACCAAAACTATCCATGAACCCGCACGCAGACGCAAGAGCTCGAAGAAGTGTACTTGGACGACAATCATCATGGGAGCAAATAGTCAAGGTGGACGAGCTAATGTTATTGAGCTCACGCTTGATCGAGATTGTAATAGACGTGGAGCATTCTTTTCCTGGACAGTGCACTTTATAAAGTGCCATTCTTCAGTCGTTTCTCGAAGAAACCAATAGAAACAGCATCATGCTCTGATATCTTGCAACACAAGTGAAGCATGGCATTGCAGAAAATAAAAGCCTTAAACATCACTAGCAACCTTAAAATATTCAAATCTGTTCAGTGGGAAGTCAGTAGCAAAAGACTCTCCGCTCCAATCCCTCCTTCCTTTATTTCTTTGACTCTTGCCAGCACTCACGACTATCCTTGTGAATCATGAGATTCATGACTAGCCACGGTATAATTCACTTCCCCGATCCAATTCCGGTGGGCCCCAACGTTGCTGTGGACCCATCTCTTTTCCACCCACTCACCTAGCATGCGCACGTTAGAGCATTTCACTGCTTTTCCCCACCTCTCCGGCGGGAGTGCACGATTACCATTTTAAGCAAAGCAAAACACCAGTGCTTACCGCACTCCTAACTAGAACCGGAAAGTGAAGTGGCCGGTTCAAACTCCGACACATTCAGAACTCAACATCTCCACCAGAGGAGGGAAAAGATAAAAAGGAAAGTATAAAGAAAAAAAGAAACGAAGCGAAAATCACAAAAGTAAAAATAAAAGAGTTTTAAAAAATCTAAATCTCGAAAGTACCCCTGATCCAGTGATCCCTTCAAAATCCTAAAATTTCTTTTCTGACCAGCCTCTCACTTCTTATGTGTTGATGGAGCTGAAGAAGCACAAAGATCAGAGGCTCCCTGAGAGGAAGGGGCAAAAGAGGAAACTAGAAGAGGAAATCGAGGAGGAGCAGAGAGAGATCTCGGCGGTGGAGGAGGCCGCTGCAGCTCCCTACGGCGAGGCACGGAAAGTGATATTGAACGAGGTATATGCTCAGGTTAATATCCTCAACTCTAACTTCTCCTGGAACGAAGCTCATCGCGCCACCGCCAAACGCGCTACTCACGTCCTCGCGGAACTTGCAAAAAACGGTAACCGCTATTTCCTTAAACTTCTAGATCTTATTTTTTGTTCATGAAATCGGATCTCGTTTTAAATAAGTGTATTTTCGCATGTCATGATTTAATATTGAGGAATTTTGTTATAGAGGAAGTAGTGAACTTGATTGTTGAAGGAGGTGCAGTTCCTGCCCTGGTTAAGCATCTTCAAGTACCACCGTCAAGTGAAATTGATCATGATAATTCTAAGCCGTTTGAGCATGAAGTCGAGAAAGGAAGTGCTTTTGCGCTTGGGCTGCTTGCAGTCAAGGTGAATTAGTTCAATTACCTTGTAAATCCGTGTGTTGGATGTGGTGTTTGAATAGTAGAGCGAAGAAGATTTTGCTTAAGAGGTTTCCATCTCTGCACAGTGAACTTGTTGGAAAATGTTTTATGGTATGCTGATTTTGTTAATGGAATATAGTTGTGTTGGTGATCATGCACTAAGTGAAATTAGTTATTTTAATTCCTTACAAGGAAATTAACATACAACAAGGATTGTTTGAGTAGTCAGTTCATTTACTTTGTCGTATGAACGTTGTAGTTGTAGTGGAACACATCCAGTACTTGTTAGGTTTGTAGTTATTATGTGAATATTGCCCGCAGAATGTTACAACTAGCATATGGAGCATACAATGTGCTGAAGACTAAAGTATGTAGTATTGTATATATACTCAAGCTTGTTTTGAAGAAAATTATAGGTTGTACTTGGCTATGCAATGACAACTAAATTAATGTGTAGGTTCTTATGAAGGAATCTGAGGCATTGATCTGTTGTCTTTAATGCAACTGTTAAAAATAACATTTAAAACATCATTTGAATGAAGCACATATAATGTTTGAAGCATTGATTGATTCATAAATGTACATGTTGTACCCCAAATACATACTTGGTTTAAGGCTTTTGAAATTTTTTGTTGGCAAATAATCCAGATATAATGAGTAAACCTGTGTTCGCCCCCTAATCTTACTTTCATCTCCTATCTTTTTTGTGACAGCCAGAGCATCAGCAACTCATTGTTGACGCTGGGGCTTTGTCGCATCTTGTGAGCTTGTTGAAGAGGCAGAGGGATGTTCACAAGGATGGTTCTGATTCTCGAGCCGTGAATAGTGTAATTAGGAGGGCTGCCGATGCTATCACCAATCTTGCTCATGAGAACAGTAGCATTAAAACTCGTGTTAGGTTTGCTAGTTTTATTGATAATTGTATCTCATTTCTGTATTCAGCACTCTGCTCAGTATTCTTATGGTCTTTGGAACTGAACATGCAGGATGGAAGGTGGGATTCCTCCTCTGGTTGACTTGCTTGAATTCACTGACACAAAGGTGCAAAGAGCAGCTGCTGGGGCACTTCGAACCCTGGCTTTTAAGAATGATGAGAACAAGAATCAGGTGATTAACCCTTCTTTAGTAAGTTCGACTTTTATGAGGTTGCTTATATTAGGAGTAAATGCTAATTTTTTCTGATTTTGCAGATTGTTGAATGCAATGCTCTTCCCGCCCTTATATTAATGTTACGATCTGATGCTGCTGCCATACACTATGAAGCAGTATGATATTTCAAACTGCCACCTGCGATTAATTTTGAAATCTGCATGGGTGAGGAATTTTTTTGCACTTGTTTTCATAATTTTTTTCATGTTTGCAGGTAGGTGTGATAGGAAATCTGGTACATTCATCCCCAAGCATAAAAAGAAGAGTTCTTGCTGCTGGGGCTCTTCAACCTGTTATTGGCTTGCTTAGGTTTGTCTGATCTCATAAACTTGTCACATGAACTCTCTTTAAGCTAGGATTGACAGAGTCTGAATGATAAATAGTTTTTAAAATTTCCAGCTCTTGTTATTTTCTTTCGCAATTTCTCAAGTTTATTCTTTTGTGCAGCTCGTGCTGCTCTGAGAGCCAAAGGGAGGCTGCTTTATTACTTGGACAATTTGCAGCAACAGATTCAGATTGCAAGGTGCATTGTAACACCCTTTGTATTTCCCCCCTGAGTTCTCCTCTCATCTAGCTTATCTCTTGTATATTTTTATTCTTTTATTGTTTCCAAGTTTTCACATCTATCTTTAGCTCTTGAACTGATAGACAAATGCACTAAAGACTGCCTTAATCTGTTGAGGCTCAATTGCCTGACCTTTTCTGATTTTCCAGTCATTTCTCTTTCTGTTTTCTCTGCAAGCTCTCCCTTTTGTTTTGGAAAAATGAAGAATAAGTTATTCGCAGGTGCACATTGTACAAAGGGGTGCTGTTCAACCTTTGATAGAGATGCTCCAGTCTCCCGATGTTCAACTGAGAGAAATGTCAGCATTTGCATTGGGGAGGTTGGCACAGGTTACCATTTTTTTTTTGTTTCTCTTACTCTATTTGTATACAAGTACAAAGATACCAGTTACAGAATAAATGATGTTACATTTGCTGGTGGAGTTAGCTATCTTTTTCCTCCAAAATACAGTAGATCTGGCCAATAATGATTTTATAGTTACATAATATGGTTTTTGTTATAATTTGAATTCTTTGCCTTTTCCATCAAGCAAGTTGAATTCTTAAACAGAGTAATGGGGTATTGTTTACTCTTATCACAATTTTCTTCCTTCCTCTCTGCTGCAACTGGGGATGTTCCCCCTTTTTTCACCCTTAATTGCTAACCATTTTTGTAAGCTCAATTTTTTTCTTGCATTGTAATCTGCAACGTTCATACCATGTGCTTGTTGAAGATTTTCTTTGCTGTTAAGCTCAGCCTTTTGTTATGTTTAACTCTTCAAAAGCTGACCAATTTCCCTTCTTCAAATTATTTTTCATCAAATGTGCAAGTGTTCTACAACTTGCAGAAACAAATTGCTTTAACTTAAAAATCCGGAGGACTTAAGAAGTAGTAATATATTTTAGCAAGCTCTCATTTGCAATTCAGCAGAATTTGGATTGGATGGTTCTTTTGGGGTTGAAGAAGTTACTCAATTTCAGGACCCACACAACCAAGCTGGTATAGCCCACAATGGTGGTCTAGTGCCATTACTGAAGCTTCTGGATTCAAAGAATGGATCTCTTCAACATAATGCTGCATTTTCTCTGTATGGCCTTGCAGATAATGAGGTATTGGAATAATTACTGAATTCTTTGACACTTGACCTAAACTACTGTGCTCGTTCCATTTAAATAGAAATTTTATTAAACTGCAAGTCTTTCTAATCTAGTACAATCACGTGGTGTTTCCTTTCTCCAATAGGACAACGTCTCTGATTTTATCAGTGTGGGAGGTGTTCAGAAGCTGCAGGATGGAGAGTTTATTGTTCAAGTATGCAACTTCTTTCATTTGTAGCTGAACAGTAGCTGTTATGTCTATGCTCATTTTCTTGCCTGTGTTGCTGATGCTATATTGCTTTAAACAAATGGTAGCTTGAAGATTTTCATGTTGGGACCAAGATGTATGCCTTCTCATTGTGTTTTGATCTGATCTAAAATAATATGAAATTATTAATATTTGTTTTAGGCAACAAAAGATTGTGTAGCTAAAACTTTGAAAAGAGTGGAGGAGAAGATTCATGGAAGAGTGAGTTTTTTTTCTCTTTCTCTGTCCCTCTTCCTTTTCTCATAAAATTTGGCAATATCCAGTTATAGAAACTGTAGCAGGTTTGTGTTTCTTCAGAGTTTTATATCTGAGCCTTGAATTTGAAATTGTGTAATTATCATATGCAGGTTTTAAACCACTTATTGTATCTAATGCGTGTAGCAGAGAAGGCTGTCCAACGACGTGTTGCTCTAGCTCTTGCACATCTTTGTTCCCCAGATGACCAGAGAGCAATATTCATTAATAATTGTGGCATGTCCTATTCTTATTAATTATGCGATATTAAATTTTAGAAAGAAGAAAAATCTTATTATTTTTATTTATTTAAGTGCAGGATTGGATTTACTCATTGGGCTTCTTGGCTCTTCAAGCCCGAAGCAACAACTTGATGGAGCCATAGCTCTTTATAGGCTGGCCAACAAGGCAATGGCTCTTTCTCCTGTGGATGCGGCTCCTCCTTCTCCAACACCACAAGTGAGTTTCCTCTCTGAACTGTTTGATCTTTTGTTCATGCATTTTGTTTTGCTGTTTAAACAAATAAAAATGTCTATTTGTTGGGTATGCTTCCTAGTATGAATACGTGGGTATTCTGAAATAAACATTTTTATTTGCTATGGTTGTATGGTTCTGAAATATCTTTCTGAAATTTATGTTTGTCGTTCTAGTTTTGGTGAAGAACAATTTAGATATACACCAAGTAAAATTTTGAAGTGTGTTTAATGCATGTTGGATTTTTGTCACGCATTTCCTTTTGATGCTGTTTTATTACGTAGTCTTTGTATCACAACATGAAAGATAATCTATACTTCAAAATCTGACTGTTGAATTGCGTATGACAACAATTATTCTTTTTCACAGGTGTATTTAGGAGAGCAGTATGTAAACAATGCTACATTATCAGACGTTACCTTTCTAGTCGAAGGTTGTAAATTATATGTTCTAGATACTGATGTGGTACTTGTTTAGGATACTTGTTATTTCGTTTTAGTGCAAGGCAATTTTTTTTCTTGCCCTGATGAGTTATGTAATTGACTTGATTTGTACTGCAGGTAGACGATTCTATGCCCACAGAATTTGCCTGCTTGCTTCCTCAGATGCATTTCGGGCAATGTTTGATGGTGGTTACCGGGTAAGATCTTGGTAACTGTGTATGTCATGGTTTACCAACCATTCTTTGTGTCCCTCTTGGGGAAGGGTTCGAACTATATTTTGCCACCCAATCTTCTGTTGCTATCCAAACTCATTCAACTCAGATAAATCACTGGCTTCTGTTTTCAATTTGTTCATAGTTATGCTATGTGATAGTCCCCTTATTGTGGATGCTAAACTCAATGGGATTTATAGTAATGTATTGAGTTTTGTTGCATAACCTGAAATCTAGATAGGATAGGCAACTTGAGTTGCTGTGTTATGCATCAGGGAACCAAGATGCCTACAGTGAAATTCATGTCCATCTTGATTAATTCCTCTGCTTCTAACAGGAAAAGGATGCAAGAGACATTGAAATTCCAAATATCAGATGGGAGGTTTTCGAGTTGATGATGAGGTTTGTTGGAATGTAAAGTTCACACTTTCATAAAGCCAACAATTATCTAACTTGTTTCTATTTTCTACAGATTCATATACACAGGTTCAGTAGATGTTACATTAGGCATCTCACAGGATCTCCTCAGGGCTGCTGACCAATATCTGTTGGAGGGGCTTAAGCGACTGTGCGAGTATACCATAGCACAGGTGAGCTATGAAGCTCTCGTTTATACATGTGAATATTCAATCTTGTACTGCTTTAAGTTGAAAGCAGATGTCTGATAAACATTTTATGTTTGTTTAAGGATATAACATTGGAAAACATTGCAAGCATGTATGAACTTTCGGAAGCTTTCCATGCTATTTCATTGAGGCACAGATGCATTTTGTTTATTCTGGAGCAGTTTGATAAATTGAGTGATAAGCCCAGGTTTGTTGCTCAACTCGTGTACTTGCTATCTAAAAAATGCCACATGGCAATGAACTTAAACATATAAATATTCGCTTCTGACTCCATTAGAAAAGATAGGAAAAAGAATTCTATCTGGGATCCACGTGATGTTGTAATCTAAGATAAAACAAATTCCACTCCCGGGAAGAAAATTTTCAAAAATTAAGATCATCGGGTGTTTATCTCAATTAACTATTGAATACTTCTAGCATAGACCTTTCCACTCACTGATTTTGGAATTGTCCAATAGTTTTCTAGAATGTGAAAACACTTGTTACACACACAAAAAAGAACTGGTTCCAAACTCTTAACTGGCTCTTGACGTTATTTTGTGTACTGATATTGCAGGCACTGTCAATTAATCCACCGTATAATACCTGAGATTCGCGATTACTTTGACAAAGCACTCACCAAACCTAACCATCATTAGTCGCGGGCTGGTTTTGATTCGGTGTCTGACTAGATATTTTTGTACAGAAAGGGGTAGATGTTCTCATTGATGTTGAGCCATTCAAGTATTCTAATAGGTTGGCGAATAGTATGGCTCCTAAATTCTTGATCTTTCCTGTTGACTGAGTGACGTAGCATGTACGCACTCTGTAAGTTTCCACATTGGTTCCTTGAGAATGTTGTCGGTTACCTCCAACATGGTCGTGTTCAAGGATTGTGATGCTTATGGATTCTCTGATTGGGCATTAATGAGAGATGCATCTTTTTGTGCGCAATAACAGAATCATTGCTTGATGCAAATTCTTAGCAAACTAAAAACTAGGAAAAGATTCCAGGTCTAGAATCTTTCTTTGAAGGACTTTGTCTCTGAAAGTGACTTTTAAGGTGAGCTACATGGCTGAGGGTGGACTTGGAGGAGTGGGACAATTGACCTCTCGATTTGTTTTTATGTTTTTTTTTAAATATTTTAGTCACTGTCAGTTTCCCTCCTGCTTTAGACTTTTGTGCTGTATATTTCTTGAAACTCTCTCTACGCCACATTTACCCCTTAATTCTGGCCCTCCCCTGTAGATGGGTTTATGTAAAACCATTATTTACTCTATCCGGGTGCAATGATTTTTTGAATAGGCAGATAACTTGCAGGCCTGCTGGTCGGGCTCCTCTTTATGGTTTTGGTCGATCATTATAGATACTCAACTAATTTTCAAGGAGTTGTATGTCATGCCCCACAAAAATGGAAGCTGGAATTATATATATTTTACCGGGACAGCGTGGGAGTAAATTGAACTCCCAAAATCCCTAAGAGATGTGGCGTGATGGTAAAGGATTTGAGATTTGTATAACAAGTCTTGAGTTTAAGATAAGGTGTTTATCTCTTGTAAGAGTCTGAGACAGTCGAGGTTTTACTCGCTTCTGTCAAGAGATAAAATTTTCTCGAATCTAAAAAAAAAAAAAATTGAACTCCCAAAGCGCAAAGCTCATTGAACCTCACGACAACTCCCCATCCTCTTCTACTTCCACGGTGGAGGCTTCTGCGTTAAATCTACCTTTAGCTCGGGTGGAAACTAAATTCATGAAAAGCTTGGTTTCTCTAGCCGAAGTTGTTGCCGTTTCAGTGGAGTACAGGCTAGCCCCTGAACATCTTCTTCCAGCTGCTTATTAAGACTGCTGGGCTTCCCTTAATGCGAACTTTTCGACCCTTTAGGATTTGGCCTGGAACGAGTTTGTGATTGAAAGCTCAGTCGAATAGTTCAGGCCCTTTTCTTTTCTCGTCAGTTTTTTTTCCCAGGTAAATCTCGAAGTGGAATGCTAGCTAGTAGTAAAGAGTTTTGATTGGTTTGCAAATATTGTCATTTCTACTTCATTCGAGTTTACCATTGTCCAAATAGTCAAAATACTGCCTCAGCATAATGGCGAGTGGGAGACACCGCCAAATTATAGCTCCAAGGATGCTGCTCGAAAAACACAAAGCAATATGTCCCTGTCCGTTGTAATTTAATTAGTTTCTATGGCCGGGATGTCATCTGAGCAGCCTACACCTCGATGAAAGATTAAATTCTTTTTATCGGATAATATTAGTAGCGTATCTCCCACGAACTCATTGTGCGTGGCTCTTACAAAGGCTCGCCGGTAGGGTAGTTTTTCCAGGACGCATCTTTTCTTACAAAGCAACCTTCCTGATTTATTGACAGGTTATTCTAGAGTGCACCATTGAGACACGGCTCACGGATACGCGTGCTAAATTTTTCATTAATATAATAAAAAAAATCGTAGGTTATTTATTTCGGAGCACCACATGAACGCTTCGTTGTTGTCATATTAAATTTCTGCTTCTAGCAATTTAAAGTCTACAGATAAATTTGAAAATTTTTGTTGAGTGAATAGCAATTGCTTGAAACGATAGTATGTATTCTGTTTTCTTCGTGGTTAGAGAAGTTTAGAAAGGGAATCGTTAATTAGTCTTTCTATTCTTGAGAGATAGATTAATCAATCCTTTTCATTTTAAAAAATTCATTATTTAGTCATTTTTATCTATTTTATTTTGTTTTGTTTTTAAAAATAGAAGAGATGAGTATTATTAAAATATTGTTGAGAAAAGAGGGGGGCAGCAGTTTAAGCGTGGTCATTATTGATGAATGAGCTTATATACCCCTCATTTTATTTAAAAAATTAAAAGTTACCAAAAATCTTAGCTTGATGATAGCCGATGAAGGGATTCTTGGTCAGTAAACAATCAGACACCTTGATTTGCCATATTGAAACCACAATCGACGTGGATAAAAGAATTGACGCCGCACAGGTTCCATTAATTTAGCTCTAAGCCCACAAGTCTTGGTCTAGTATGGACCACTGCTTAGAATAGATATTTTCCAATTAGGTCCATCCAAGCCTTCCCGTCCTGACCTATAAATTTTAGAGTTAGGCCTTCAAAAGGGCCCAATTAATTTTCTCTTGTATAAATTTAGTGGGCAATTAATGGGCCCCTGGCACCCTCTTTCCACGAAACCAATCGTAGCCGTCCAATTACCCTCCCAACTCTCCACGTCATCAACTCAAAAACCCTAAAATCACCCTCCCCCTTATATGCCTCTTTTCCTCTAACCCATTATCCCCCGCTTCCCCCCTGTGTGAGTTTGTAGGCGCTTGGCTGCAACCAAACCCGCAAAAAAAAAACCTAGCCAAACAACCATGGCGACGCCGAAAGAGTCTGTGCAGTGCTTCGGCAGGAAGAAAACAGCAGTCGCAGTCACACACTGCAAACGCGGTCGCGGTCTGATCAAGATCAACGGCTGCCCAATCGAGCTAGTTGAGCCTGAAATCCTCCGATTCAAGGCCTATGAACCAATCCTTCTCCTGGGACGACAACGTTTTGCTGGAGTGGACATGAGGATCCGTGTCAAGGGTGGAGGACACACGTCTCAGATCTATGCGATCAGGCAGAGCATAGCAAAAGCACTTGTGGCGTTTTACCAGAAGTATGTGGATGAGCAGAGCAAGAAGGAGATAAAGGACATTTTGGTGAGGTATGATAGGACTTTGCTCGTTGCTGATCCTAGAAGGTGCGAGCCCAAGAAGTTTGGTGGACGTGGTGCCAGAGCCAGGTTCCAGAAATCTTACCGTTGATCAAACAAGACAGCAGGAGAAGAGGTCTTATGTTTTGATTTTTGTTGGACGAAGCGTTTTTATTTGGTTATGCTATGCTTATGGATTTTGTTTTAAAGTTTGTTGGATTTTAGGCAAGTCTTATTATGATTATTAATATTACTTCTATGGATTCTCTTAAGTTTCGCTGTTGATTTTGATATGTCGTATGAATCTCAAAGCTTCATGGAATTGCAATTCTTAGTTTTCAATTTGGTTTTGCTTGTGATTAATTGTTTGCATGCCCTGGTTTTGATTTGCTTTCTGGATTGTGCTGTTTAGGAATATCGTAATTGTTTTTCGTGAAATAACTTGCACCATATTTGGCTTACTATGACAGTGAGAGTACTTCCATTACGCTAACAAAAACACAACATGGCCTAGTTTTTCAGTGATAAGAGTGCTCATTTTTGGGGAAGATTAAGTAGGTTTGCTTTTGTAAATAAACATTTTCTTTTTAACACGGATGGTTTTAGCTGGGAAATTTATTATAGGAACTCAGTGGGTGAGGACAAATCTGTTTGTAGAATGTTGGGTAAGCACAGGTTAGGAATTTGATGTTTGATGTGTATATAGACTAGTTACATGGATAATCTATTTTGGGTTATTGTGATCCTTGCTCATGAAATTAGGGATTCTCCATTTAGTAAGCTGGGATTCTCCATTTAGTGCTGGATTCCTGGTTTTTGAGCAACTCCAATGGCAAAAAATATTCTGTAGAGTTAAATCTCTAAAATGACTTTTTGAATAGTGTATATATGGTTTTTTTTGTTGATGTGTACTCTAATGATAAAAATCATTTTGGAAAGCTATTTTTTTATATTATTTTAAATATAGTGTAATTATTTTGTATATAGTTTAATTATGCAATTAATTATACAATTAATAGGAGTAAGTTATATAATTAAATAATTATTTTAAAAAACCCTCCAACAATATAATTATTAATTTTTTAATTATATTTAAATTAAAAAAATTGAATTTAAAATAAAAAAACCCCACAACAATTTAAATTTAAAATTTTAAAATATTGAACAAAATTTCAAACTCATAATAGAATTAGAGATAGAGTAAGAGCAATAAACTCCTAACTTCAAGCTGATTTGATTAAACAAAATCTTAGTGCTTTTTAATTTAAATAAAAACAGTTTTTATTTCTATTTTTGGTTCATTTTTATATGATGATATAAAAAAGAAATTTTAAAAAATAAAAAATATATTATTTAAGTAAAAATTAAAAGTTCATTTACATTAACTCTTTACATAACATTATCCTATCGAACACCACAAATTATTTCGACTCCTAAAAGCTTCTGTTTCTTCTCTCTCAAATGGTTTTTTCTTGTGAGTTCCTTCCTTTTATTTACTCCATGTAAAATCCTCAAAAAATCCTTTCCTTTTTCTCTTCAACGATGCCATTGTTCTTCCCTCATCTCTCACCTAACTAAAAACCATGTCAACCCTTCGTTTCACTCCAACTCCTTCCTCACATGAAGGCACGGAGAGGTGTAAAATGGTGGTGAAGTACCTTTTGGGGACTCCTTTTTCTAACTAAGAAAGCAGCAAATCATTCTCACATATAGCCTTCGGCCTTGCTTAACCTTATTTACCAGGAAAGATCAGATGAGATCTCTTAGCAAGATAGCAACCATTGAACTAGGCAATCCAGTTGCCATCAAGAGCGAAGGAGAGTTAGTCCCAGAGATAGTGGTGAACAAACTGAGGTGATTAATTCTTTTGACTTGTTGCTTTTTTCTCTTGCTTTTGATCTGCTGTTTTTCTGCTGGATTTTTGTTTTTGGGTTGGAGAGGAAGAGTCTGGAAATGGAGAGCGAGGCAATGGTGGAGATTGCAACGATAATATATGCAAATGGCTTTTTGCATTTGCTCAGCTATATTTAGCATTTGGGGGCCGGGACAACCACTTTGGCTCTTCTTATGCATGCCGCGTTGGTTAGGGCATCTCCAACCGGAGAGGCATCCTGAGAGCAAAAACCAATTTTTTAAATTTTTGGCTATTGTTGTTCAATTTAAGACCTCCAACGGGAGAGGCATCTCGAGAGGCATTTTGCCTTTTCAACTTCTGGGAAGGCATTCCTACATATGAGAGAATGGAAAGCCAAAATAAATAGTCGTTGCAATTATACCGTTGCTTGCACTTGTTGCTTTGGATCTGGAACACTTGAGGGCTGCACTCGGGTTCTCCATCAAATTGAAACAAAAACCTTGGATCAGGAAGCCTTATCACAAAAAGCACAACCCGGAAGGTAATTGGAGAGTTGAAGAGAACAAGAGATCTGCTTCTTTAATTCAACTAATCCAAAAACAAAATACATGAAAATCAAAAGCAGAAATAAAGAAAGATGAAGAAGGGGAGGAAGGATACCATGCATCGGTGACTTAAAAGGAAATTTGAGTTCAAGAGGTTCGATGCCGAGGAGCTCTCCCGTACTCATCTTCTCGTCAAACAAAACAAAGTAACTGGTGGTAAAAAAAAAAATGATCCGAAAATAAATATAGGAATCTGTTTGGCTTTGTAAACGAGATGGATCGAAGGGCGGACAAATCAATCGAGAGAGAGACAAGAGGGGGGGTTGGCGGCAGGGGGAGAAGATAAGAAATGGGGTAGGGTTTTTTAGCTTAACTTTGAGATGAGGGAACGGACGGGTGAGGTGGGTTTTTATGTTAATTATTATTATATTATAATAATAATAATAATTATTATTAATTATAATAATAGTTAATTATTATATTATAATAATTATTATTATAATAATAGTTAGCATAAAAAAATAGGGGTATTAATTTGATTGAATTATTTGTAATGAAATGTATTTTAATTAATTATGTTTGAACTTATTGGTTATTTGTTAATGTGTTCATTTTGTTTTTTTTTTTAAGTTTTTCTAACACTCAAAGACAATAAGTAACATTAATTAACTTCAAATGCGACAACCATAAAAAAAAAATACAAATTACTTGAAAAACATACAATAAGTAACTTAAATTTCAAATTTCAAATATTACGGGTCTTTTAATTATATTTAAATTCATTTTTTTAATTTAAATATAATTAAAAAATAATAATTTTATTGTTGGAGGGTTTTTCAAAAGCAATTATTTAATTATATAACTTACTCCTATTAATTGTATAATTAATTGCATAATTAAACTACATACAAAATAATTGCACTATATTTAAAATAATATAAAAAAATAGCTCTCTAAAATGATTTTTATCATTGGAGCACACATCAACAAAAAAGTCATATATACACTATTCAAAGAGCCATTTTAAGAATTTAGCTCTCTAAAATGGCTCTTGCCATTGGAGTTGCTCTTACAATCTTACAATGTTACGGGAAAAAAAATATATATAAAATTATAGCTTTGGCTCTACTGATGCATACCGCATTGGAGATGCTCTTATGGAGGTGTTAATGCCTAATATTTTCTTGATAATTGTGCTGGATGATCCTTCTTTTTTCCATTTTTCCGTGCTTCAATTAACTAAACTATGAGAAGTGCTGGGGCTGTAAAGACCAACTGATACGATGGTGATTAATCAGCAAATATCACGTTTAGGGCGACGCCAATTAGAGAAATGAAAGGAAAAGAAAGCCAGCTGGGTGGATATTCCAATCTTATCTTGTATTTTACTTTTCCTTGCGTCCACCCTGACATTTCATATCTTCCAGGCATGATAGACTATTAGTGAAGGGGCTACCGTCAATCCTTCATTGCTAATTGGCAACAAGGATCACTTTGCGTGGTATAGATTATGTTTGAAAGAGCTTTTTTTGTTTGTTTTTTAAAAATTTATTTTTTATATTATCATATAAAAATAAGAATTGATTTGAAGTAAAAGAAATAAATTAATGAAAAACATGTTTAAATTTGTGTGACGAGTGTTTAGTGCTTTGCTGGGTTAATTTTTCATATTAAACCTTAAACTTAGGCGCGGTTTTGAGCCTCGAGGTATATGGTTGCTGGGTTAAATTTTTGCCAGCTGCACGTTTAAGCCCGGAGATATATGGCTTGATTTTCGTTGCGCGACCAGATCGAACAACTTTGTAATGTTTGAACAATAAAAAGTTCAGGAATTATAAATCAAATTCTTTGTCTCCGATCGTGTCTGAACGGTTGGACAATAAACATCAAGGAAGCAAGCAGATTCTCTCTCAAACCTACGGAGAAAATTAAACTCCGTCCATTTTTACGTTCTCACTGACTGTCTCTCTGTCATGGATAGTTATCTGAAGCTGGTCATAATGACCCGCTCCATATAAATGTAATGACTGAAAGCTTGCTTGATGATATTGTTATCATTGAAACCAAAATGTTTTCAGTAGGAGTTTACTGGATGATATTGCTATCCAAAATGTCTTTTCCCAACTTTAAAGTATGGTTGAACACAGTTCAAAATCGAAATACATTGTTTCAATTGAAAAAAAACAAAACATAAAGAATGTAATTGGCAACCTTGCTTTAAGACATTTAGTTTGTCCAAGTTTAACACGTTCCTTTTCGGGCTAAACTTCTTAGGTTAGTCGAAACAAATGAACTTGTCTGATACAACATGTGGGATGCTGGTCTCAAATGAACGTCTTTAAAATCTGTCTTATGCATTCAATAGTTCGGACTGTGTGATCGAGAAAACAAGTTCCTTGGTAGTTTGAAATGCCTCGTGTAGCCAAAAGAAGAGAAAAGACTATAAATCAAAACATGGGAACTAGAATAGGTGGCGGGGTGAGTCAGACCAGTAGCAAGCTACTATGATGGACCCTCCCCTAGAAAAATAAATTTAATATTGCATGAGCCATCGACCCACGTATCATATATTAAACTGAGAAGAACAGATACTACACAAAGGGGCATAAAACACAAGGGTGACGATAAAAAGATGTTATAAAGTCGACATGGGACTGAATAGCTGGAAGTTTGAAGACAAGGATTTGTGATTGCTCAAAACATTGTCAATTATCACAGTTTCAACCTCATCTTGTTACAGAACTTGAAACTTAAAATATAAAAGAGCATTATAAGCCATCCTGGCCATTAAACTTGTCTGGTTCGATGGTCAGTTAATAAGGAAGGGAGTAGTCTTTCCTAAAGGTTTCTCAGTCGAGACTCACTTGGATACTGCAACTGGATAAGATTCTGTTTTTTTTGTACTTCTAGTTTGTCGAGGGACATTGTCCTACTTTAGGAGTTGAGGTAATGAACTCTAAGATGTCTCAAAAAAGTTGGGAAATCTGTGTTGATGAAACATGTGCATTTTGCTTTCCGCGGGGATAGACGAGATAATGAGGTTGACTCTCAGAATCGGGGTTGTCAGTTTTGTTCTATTTTAGATGAAATGACCGAAACGTTTTGTACCAGTTAAAAAAACGAGATAAAACGATATTGTTTTTATCTCGGTTTAAATTCCGGCGAATTTCGGCCAAGTAACGGCCGAAACGCTTCGGTTTCGTTACTCTTGTGCCGTTTCGGCCAAATAGTGTTTTTTTTAAAATAATGAATAATTTTACAATATCAATCATATCTTTTAATTTAGATTAATATAAAATTTTACAACTAATCTTTTGACATATTTATATATTAAAATTAGCCACATCCATTATTTTTTTGTTTTTCAATATTTTTTATATAGTGTCAGTCATATCATTGCTTGTGGGAGAAGAGAGACGTTTTGCTTCCTTACATCTCGCTCCTAAATCAATTGTGGAATCTCCTTTAGCATGACAATTTTACCTGAACAATTGAAATGGGGAGGAAAATTTGAGACTCGATCGGTTCTGTATAAAACTTGAAGACAAAAATCAGGTTTCAGGTTAAGAATATTGATATTGTTCTACCTAACCTCTACCCAAAAATAAATAAATAAATAAGTAAATTTATTGTTTGAAAAATCATATCTATACCAAACTAATTACATGTAGATAATTATAACTAGCAGCGTTCAAAAATAGGCTATGAATATTGAGACAAGTATTCAATACCTGATAAGATTAAGTTCAAGTATAAAATCTATATTTATTTAGGTTAGATTTGTATAATTATTTGATTTAAGATATAAATAATACATAACATGATCCATTAGAATCTACTATCATCACCAATCATCACCACGGACATATTTAACAACAATTCCAACCTCTAATTAATTTGTAAATTTCCCTCTCGGTGACTAAAAAAAAAGAAAATGAATTTGAAGAGATTTTCACAAGTAATTGCAGCTTCCACAATCTAGTTTCAATTATTCATGCACGATTGCTCATACGAGCAATACACACACCTAAGCTGAAATTTGATTTTGAATGTCAGGAAAACAAACACTGAAGACAAAAAGAAAGCCCATTATTGCAAGCCCATTAGACCAGGGGTAAAACAAAACAGCTGAATCAAGCCAACCTGTAAGCTCAAAGTTAGGCCCAAAAACAAAATAACGCCGAACAGCATCGCAAGGAACCGAGCATAGCACAAGAGAGACAGTCCAATAAAACCATGGCATGCTTGTCCATAGAAGGAAATCCCGAAAAAACCTACTCCCAGTATTGTATTTTTGTGTGGGAACTTGAAACTTGAAAGTCCCTTCCTCCATTTGGAAATCTCCATTTCCCTCCACGCGCGCACACTCTCCCCCACTACAGATTTGCACAGAGAGAGAGAGAGAGGGGAAGGTACTCTTATCTTCTCGCTTGCTTAAATCTTACATCTCCAAAGTTTCTTCTGCTTTTTAATCGTTATGATTGATTAAACTTATGATGTGATATCACTAGATCTGTTACATTTCCCACTTCTTTTCTTGATATAATGAAAGATTTTTTTATCTTGATCGTCTTAGCATTAGATCCAGGGTCTGTTTGTTCTCGCGTTTTATTATACTATTCATTCGTCAATTTTAATTGCTTTTGTGTACCTCTCCGTTTTTTTAATGTTATTTGTGCTATATTATAATCTAGAAGCAATCTCTGTACCCAAAATATTAATAAGTCGATAGTGTTTTTTTTTGTCTGCGAGATAGAAAATTGGGTGGATGATATATAAATGAGTAATACAGGTAGGAAATGGGAGGGATATATCATTTCCACTGAAAAAATTGAATTTCTTTCACGTAAAGAGTGATGACGTATTTCAGATGTAATAAAATGGGAAATCTGTAGGAAGGATATCTGTGCAATTATTTTCGTTGAACTAATATATTAAGGACATGCGAAGGCACCCTCTGGTGAGTTTGATTGCATCTCATTTATATTTTTTTAGTTGGAGTTTGGAAATGATTTTTATGTGTCACATGACTCTCCTTATCCTTATGATTTAATGAAGATTTTTTCGGTTTTCAGATAGAATTAGCCTTCTTCTTAGCATTTTGGTGGATTCTAGATGCTTACATTTATTTTTATTTTATTTTTCACTTTGATGACTCTTGTTGAGAATAAATAACGTTCAGATATACTTTCATTGATATAGAATCTAGTCCGTAGTCATTATTATCCCGGGTTTGTTCTTTCTTGGCACCTCTGTAAGCATTTTGTCTATCTAATATTTCGAATTTCTTAGTTTCTTTACTTAATCAAGCTAGAGAATTGAATGGTCAAGTATTTTTTAACCTTGATTTTGTTCATTGCTGAGAATATTTCAGTCCATGTCTGCAGGTTTCTCTGAAATGGATGCCACTGAATCAAAGTCTCAGCGCCGACCATTTTCAATAAAGCTGTGGCCCCCTAGTCAAAACACGAGGCAAATGCTTGTGGTTCGTGTTACCGATAATCTCACTACTAAGTCAATTTTCACCCAGAAATATGGCAGTCTGAGCAAGGAGGAGGCTGAGGAGAATGCAAAAAAAATCGAAGATGTTGCTTTTGCTACTGCAAATGAACACTATGAAAAGGAGCCAGATGGTGATGGAAGTTCTGCAGTGCAGCTTTATGCCAAGGAATGCAGTAAGCTAATCTTGGAAGTTCTCAAAAGAGGCCCTTCTAGCAAGGATGAAAAAGAAGTTTTGGTGTCTGAACAAGTAAGTGTACCCCATGACACTGTGTTTGATATATCTAAAGGTGCACGATCCTTTATTGAGGCGAAGGAGGCTGGGGAAACACTTGAGCCTTTAAAGGAGCCAGGAAATTCTTACACTAAAATATGCTTTAGCAATAGAAGCTTTGGTCTAGAAGCAGCTCGTGTTGCTGAACCCATTCTGGCCTCCATTAAGAATCAGCTGAAGGAAGTTGATTTGTCTGATTTTATTGCTGGAAGATCAGAGGCAGAAGCAATTGAAGTTATGAATATATTCTCCACTGCTTTGGAAGGTAGCATTCTTAAGTCCTTGAACCTTTCAAATAATGCCTTGGGTGAGAAGGGTGTTAGGGCTTTTGGGGCGCTCCTTAGGTCACAGAGTTGCTTAGAGGAGCTCTACTTAATGAACAATGGCATCTCCGAGGAAGCTGCAGAAGCAGTCTGTGAATTAATTCCTTCGACAGAGAAACTTAGGGTTCTTCAGTTTCATAACAATATGACTGGAGACAAAGGAGCACTTGCCATCTCTAAGGTTGTGAAGTGTTCTCCCTTACTGGAAGATTTCCGATGTTCCTCCACAAGAGTAGGCTCTGAAGGAGGCGTAGCCTTATCAGAAGCACTTGACACTTGCACCCATTTGAAGAAGCTTGATTTGCGAGACAATATGTTTGGAGTGGAAGCAGGAGTTGCTCTGAGTAAAGCTCTTTCCAAATATGCTGGTTTGACAGAAGTTTATTTGAGCTATCTTAATTTCGAAGATGAAGGTGCCATGGCAATAGCTAGAGCTCTAAAGGAATCAGCTCCCTCACTGGAAGTTCTGGATATGGCTGGAAATGACATCACAGCTGAAGCTGCTCCTGTTGTAGCTGCTTGTATAGCAGAGAAGCAACATCTTACCAAGTTGAACTTGGCTGAAAATGAACTCAAGGATGAAGGTATTATCCAGATCAGTAAGGTCTTAGAAGAAGGCCATCTCCAGTTGAAGGAAGTTGATATGAGCATAAATTCTATAGGAAGGGCTGGGGCTCGAGTCTTGGCAAGGGTAGTGGTGCAGAAGCCTGAGTTTAAATTTCTGAATATTGATGGGAATTTTATTTCAGATGAAGGCATTGATGAGGTGAAGGAAATGTTTGAGAAATTCCCAGATAAGCTTGGATCCTTCGATGAGAATGATCCTGAAGGAGGTGATGACGAGGAAGAATCTGGAGAAGGTCTAGGGGATGAGCCTGAGTTGGAAACGGAACTGGAGAAGCTTGAAGTTAACAAAGAGGAATAAAATTGTGCTTTATTTGAGTATTTTTCTTCAGCAGATTCTATTTCCTTGGTAGTAATCTTTGGCACACATTGATGTAGGAGACAGTGACAGCATTTTGGATTGACTGTTCTCTTGAATCGTAGCTTGCATTACTGTGAGCTGTGATCGGCATCAAATCATAATTGATGTTGTCTGTAGCTTAGGTTTAGTGAGGTCTTTCCATGTTTCTGTATCAGCCTTGTCTCACATTTTGTCTGTCTGGGGTTTCCAGAGTTTAGCTGATTAAAATGTGACGGCACTCTGTAGTGGATAATGATGCCCGGACTTTCAATCGCTGCTCTCCATTGTTGAGCTTCTGCTATCTATCATTTCATACATTTCTAACAAAACCTCTAAAACTTCTGAGAGTTTCACAGCATCTTAAGATGGATTACTGTGGTGTTGTTCTTGAGTGAAAAAAGATTAATCATTTTCACTAGTAAACTGTCACAACGCCACTTCAAATGGAGCGGGGTCTTTTGGTCTTTTACACTAGTTTATTGGGTCATAAAAAAGATTATACGAGGTGTTTTTATATTTTTAAAATCAATAAAATATATAACTGCTGTCCAAGATTTTTCTTGATTTTTTATAAGTTTCTTAACAGCAAAAACATTTACTTGCCATGGGTCAGGTTGCTAGGTTAGGGTGTTTTGGGGTTTTCAAATATTCAAGTGCAATGAAAGTACATCTTTAACTTTGAAAAAGATTTTAAAAAAACTTTGCATTTGATGATTTTTTTGTAACTTTACTTTGATATTTTTTGTAATGATCAAAGTCATATAGGGTACTTTGATATTTTTACATTGTTTTGGACTTTTTAATGAGGAAAACTATTAACAAATTAAATATGAATTAGTGAGTAAGTGATGTATTTATTATTCAGTTGATGCGGTAATGTCAAATTTAATCATATACTTTTTTATTTGAAGTGGCCGGTGACCGTTTATGATGCTAAGTATATTATTGTTGGTGGTTGTTTGTTTTATTTCTTTTCAATTAGTTCTTCAAATACAATATCTTATATAATTTTTTTAATTTTAGTTTTTATTTTTTTATTTTTTATTTTTTTATTTTTTTATTTTTTTATTTTTTTATTTTTTTATTTTTTTTATTCTGTTATTATTTATTATAGATTTTTTTTATCAATTTAGTCATTCGATTGCTATTACTCACATGTTTTGTTTTTTATTTTGATACTCATTTTTCAAAAAAACAAAATCTTGGCAATTTTGTTGAAATTATTTTTGGGAAGATTAGGGAGGGTTGCTTTTGTAAGTGAATATTTTTTTAACTGATGGTTTTTGTTGGCAAATTTATTATAGGGACTAGTAGAGGGTGTGTCCGTAGTTTTGGTAAACATGTGGGCGAGGACAAATCTGCTTGTAGAATGTTGGGTAAGCACAGGTTAGGAATTTGATGTTTGACTTTGATGTTTTAAGAATAGGGTTAAAGTTGTTTTTGAAAATATTTTTTTGTTCAGAAATGTATTAAAATGATATTTTTTTAAAAAAAAAAAATTATTTTTGATATCACTACATGAAAATGATCTAAAAACACGAAAATTTTTTAATTTAAAATAAAAAATAAATTTTTTAATATTTTTCAAAATAAAATTTGAAACGCAATATTAATCACCTTGATAGACTAATTACATGGATAATCTGTTCTGGTTGTTTATTATTCTTGCTCATGAAATTAACGAAAAACATGTTTAAATCTAATGTTAAACACTATCTTTGTGCGACGAGTGTTTAGTGCTTCGCTTTCAATTTCGATCTTTCAATTATTATTATTTTAATTTGACCAATGTTCTTTTGATTTTATTTAAAAAAAAAAAGTCAATTCAATTTAACCCTCCAATTGAAATTTTGTATTCCTCTAATCAATGTTTTTTTCACCCTAATTTTTTTAGATTTTTTATATAATTGATTCTTTTTCTGGTTTATATTTTGACATTTAATTTATTGGGGATTCAATTCCATACAATCTTATTGTTCTATATTAGTTTTTTTTTAATATTAATTGTGTGATTATCTTCGAGTTTTTTTATGGGTTTATCTTGGTTTCATGACCTAGATCATTGGTTATGCATGTCTTTTTTTAGTACAATTTTTTTTAATTGTTGTATTTATGTTTGATTTTTTCAAGATAGTGTTTTGATTCATCTATAGAACAATTTATATACAAATTAATATTGTTGACGTGTTTGGCCTTGCATTATATTTTTTTATTATTATCCAGGTAGTTTCATTTGTATTTATCTTTGAAGTCATGAGTTTTTTTAAGATATAAATTTATTTTTTATTGATTTAAATAAATAAATTATGTGAGCATAATTGAATGTCTCATTTTATATGATTAAATATATTCATCTCTTAGTGTTTTTTTTTCTTGGTTATTGTTAATATTTTAAAAATATATATAATCCGCTGTCTGGGTAAAATGGCTTGTGTTATATCTATTTACAGTGGTCGAGTTGCTTCAGAGAAGGTTTTGGCTTACAACCTTCTCGATCAAAATTCAAAGACACTAGAAACCTGTGATGAACGTAGAAATGGTGCGTGCTGGTTTCTGAGCACGTGTATAGCCTCTTGAGGTTTGACGGTTGAAAATAATAAGATTTCGAAAGTGAATTCGAATTTCTCTTTTATTTCATTATTGACGAGGCTATCGGTAGGTACTGAATTTTCACCAGCTGCTGCATTTTGATTGGATGATCTCATTTTGCTGGAAAAAAACCCTGCTCGTTACGAGATCATCATTCTCAGGTATACCGTGTTCATAAAAAAAACATCATCTCCCCTTGATCCAGGGATGAACTCCAGATACTTTCCTCGTCAAAAGCCGTATTCCCACATGAAAAATCATCTTGAAAGCCATAAATAATAATAAACGCGTACTTCATAAATTAGGGAATCTCACATGATTGCCAATATGTTACAAGTGCCAACGAATACAAGAGTTGTGATAGCCATGCAGACATCTAGGTTCACCATGCGATCTCATGCTCTCACCTCTTGTATGCCGCTGAAATGTGATGATAATAAGAGAGATGTGCAATTAAATAGGGAAAATGCTGCATTGACTTCTGATGTTACAAATGCTAGAATCAACGGAGATGGAGCAGGCATGGGAGCAACCCATTTAAGGGTGGCGACTTCGTCGGACAACACTGGTGGCCCCAAAAAATCCTGGCGCAATGCAGCAGCAATCAGAAAAGCAACGACTTAGGGATCATCCCGTCACTGAAGTGTGACGACATTTTGCTCAATTACATCAAGCCCAACCATTTCCTTTTCCGTTGGAACTTTGCCCTCTAGAGTTTGATGATGAGCTTGGAATAACATAACTGGATCTCTTCTTCTTATAGGTATTCCAAGTAAATATATGCTTGTTCCAGCCACTTTCTCCACTACCTTGCTCAGATTTTTCTGAAACATGATAGTCTGGTTTTTGGGTGACTGCCTCGTCAGACTTGGGTCTTTTGGGGACTGAAGCGTAGGTATCTACACTTGTGCCCTCACTTGCCACGGGCGTGTTTTCATTCCTCATTTCAAGAACCTTTTTGTCTGTCCCTGCACTATTGCTGGCAGAGTCATTGGCTTCAGACCGAGCATGTTCTTGTTTCTTCCCTTTACTTGACAGTTTGGACATGTCTTCTCCATTTTCGACAGCCTTTATCCATTGTAAATCACTTAATGTGTCACTGTATATTACCTCCTTTCTTCTCCGTTTTCCCAAGACACCAGTACTATTCTGCTCAAAACCTTTGCCCTTACCTTCCTTGTTATCCGGTGCTGGATATGCCCACTCTGGTACCTCTTGCTCTTCCATGAGACGAGATCTGTAATCCTCTTTTTTTCTTCTGTCCTTGTCCATATCCTCAAAAATCCGAAACTCCTCTTGAGAACGGGCTGCAAGGCGGTTGATCTCTCTCTCACTTGGGACATCTGTTCCGAGTGAGCTAGTTCCTCTACGCATGATCTCCTCTAACATGTTTTTTCTGTCCTGAGCTGCACAGGCAAAGACATGCCACATTAATGCATTGTTCAATTCATCCAAAAGGAGCAGAAAAGGCCTGGCAGAGATCGAGTCCAGCTCATTATGATTCCATTCATCAAATTTACAAGAAGATTTCAGTTGAAAAACAAAAGGTGCAAGTGACTAATTCCATAAATGATGGGGAACATAATGTTGAGATGGAAAGATGAGTAGACCACAGGTTCTTATGACAGTTCTTCAATATCTGAAATCCTGACTGTAAAACAGCTGGAGAATATAAAACCAAGTCAGCCAACATACAGACTCGCTGCTTTATCCTATTCAGTAGTTGTAGCAGGTCCAAGATATGTCCAGACCAATGCGCTCACTGCAGTCCTGGTTATTTGCTCTATTAATAATTATAATTAGTGGTTTCAAGCATGTGCACATGTATTTGATGCTACAACTTTTTTTAGAATAAATCAACGATGGCATACCTATCAAAATAACATTAATATACATGAGCATATATGATCCACAGTTGTCAGAGCAAAAAATATGAAAATTATCCAGCAGAACGCAGCAATAACACCTTGCCAATAAGAGAGTAATTGCCCCTGGTTAGAGCAATAACAGACAAAAACATTTCCTTCTTTACTAAATAGATACTTTCTAGCTAAATGCATGGAATTCGAGTAGGGTATACCTGTGGACGTTGTATTAAAAAGTCCAGCTTGGATGACCTTGGCATCAATGCCCTTCTTCTGTTTTGCACGCTCTAAGATTACCTCTTCAACCGATCCAACACTAACCAAAACAAAAACTCTGACTTCCTTCTTTTGTCCAATACGATGGGCACGATCCTCTGCCTGCTGGTCCATTTGGGGGTTCCAGTCACTATCAAAAATTATTACAGTATCTGCTGTTTGTAAATTCAAACCGAGACCTCCAGCACGAGTGCTCAAAAGGAACATGAAGTAAGGAGAGTCTGGAGCATTAAATTTCTTTAGTAATGTTCCTCTTTCCTCAGTTTTGGTTGAGCCATCAAGTCTAAGATACTTGTAATCATGAAGTTGCAAATAAATTTCAAGAATGTCCATAAGACGAGTCATCTGTGAGAAAAGCAGGACTCTATGATCAGTTGCATGAAGTTTTGGGAGTAAGCGGTCAAGTAGTTCAAACTTCCCAGATGCTCTCATGATTTCATCCTTCCTCCACATGTTATAGTCTCCAACAAAAAGGTATGGGTGGTTGCAACACTTCCTGAGCTGCATTGTCAGATTCTGTAGACTCTTAGATTTTCCAGATCCTGTAAATTGATGTTTTCTCATTAAGTTCCAAGTTTTAGTCACAAGATGGATAAGCACCACCACAATACTCAGTGATGAGGTAATACACAAGTGAAAAAACTTGTGTAAATCAGATGAGGAGGAGGAGCAAGCATAGCTTGCAGATATATAGAGGAAAAACATGACTTCGAGTTCTCTGTAGAAAGTGGAAGATGATTGATGATACCACATACACAAATGGTCAAGCTATTTCACAGAAAAAATCGTAGTGGTAGCTAATTAGCATTTCAAATGAGTACTGGCGCTTCTGTGAGGGGAAAGGAAAGGATAGGAAAGACCCAAAAAAACTAGCAGCTTTTCCTTCCAAAGGCAGTAAACATAGATCACAGGAAAGGCCAAACAATCATAGCATATAATGACAAAAAAATCAAAATTGCACCCACAAACAAAGACTGTTAAAGAACACGAAGAAACAATGGGTAGCACAAGCGACAAACCAGTTTGCAGCCCAACTCTGCCCATCTCTGTAACTTGCTGGTAATAGACTTTCTGCCATGCTGACAAATCACATTTTAGTATAACCTGAGTTTTCCCGGGAAGGTATTTCTCCACCTCATTTTTTTTCCTCCTCAATATGAATGGCCTTATAACCTGAGAATCATGGAAATGAATCAGGATAAAGGACCAAGGAGACTGCAAAACAAATTTGAAATTTCAAAGGGGCCTACATTATGCAAACGACGAATGATCAATAGCTGTTCTTCATCGGTAAGAGAAACTTCACACCGATCAGCAAAGGGAGCATTAAACCACTCTTCAAATTTATCCTCAGAATTAAAAATATGCGGGAGGAGAAAATTAAGCAAGGACCAGAGTTCCTGCAAGCTGTTCTGTATTGGTGTCCCAGTCAATAGAAGTCTGCGCTTAACCTGATAGCTGCATGCGAGTTAAAATTCAATTAGAAAAGCCTTCACCATATCTTATGAAATCATGTCCAAGTATTAATTGGATTCCAATAAAACTGACATAAAAAATCTATGCAACTTCTCAACAGAAAAGAGAAACCACCTCAAAACACATTGCAGAGTATCATGCTAGTGCCCAGATAATCACAATTTGAATCTTATTAAGTAAAAAGATAGAAAAAATAACTTTCAATTATTTCATAAAAAGAATCAGTGTAGCAACAGAAAAGAAACAATCCAAACAAGTATCCTGATGCTGTCCGCTGATCCAGGCATCAACTGAACAGATCCAGTATACTCATACAGTCAGCAGACAGAAGTTAATTAAATTCCTAGCACTTTTTCTGGAAAGTACATTATTTAATCTAGAAGATGTTAAGATCCATGCCTAGCCAACCATCATGCTGCTACTAAGATTTTACAATGACATGCGCAAATGCCATGCAACCATGCAAACAATGGATGCATGTAGCATAGAAAGGGATTCAGCTAAACAATTAAAAGACCTGAAAATAGAGCTCACGAGGACAAACATAAACTTCAAAATAAAAAATGAGGCAGGTTAGTACACATTTAGCACCATACCCTGCAATAGTCTTTGCCAGAGCACACTCATGATTCTTTAATCGATGCCCTTCATCAACAATCATGTACTGCCATTGAATTTTTTTCAAAAATGCTTTATCTCTCATGATTAGATCGTAATGTGTGATCAACACCTGAAGGTTCCCCTCTCTTGATAGCTGTTCCCTTATTGCCTTTCTCTCCTCTAGACGTCCATCATAAAGAAAAGCTTTAATCCTGGATGAAGAAGAAGAAAATACGTGAGAAATTTCGAAGCAAACACCACAGGAGCATGCTTACTCACACACATACACCTGAGAAAGAAACAAGGTAAATAAATCTTTTTGCATACTCAGCCTCTGAAATCCATGTTGAGAATTCATTGATCCAATTTGGTAGCACAGCCTTTGGAGCAACTATCAAGTGTGGTCCACACACACCCTTTGTCTCCTTGAGATATGCTATCAATGAAATTGTTTGTATTGTTTTCCCCAACCCCATTTCATCAGCTAAAATCCCATTTAAATTGTTGTTATATAAAGACAGCATCCATTGAAGCCCTTCTAACTGGTATGATCTCAATTGTCCACCTATAAGAATGTATGGCTGCTCAGTTACCTGCATTACAATGTACAGTTAGATTCTCTGATTAACAGCAGTATGAACAACGAAAGTTGCTTGGAATTTGCAATCACCATTCCAAACCTTAAAAAGTATGCATGATCTAAACAGCACCAATGATCAAATCTCAATATAAGCCACATATATGAAGATGCTGTGATGGGAAGATATACCACCTATTCTGAACTCGTTTCATGTTTTGGCAGTTCAAGAATTTTTCTTCCTATAAAGCACAAAAAGAGCTTAAACAAGGTGGCACTTTACATGATCTCATATGTTGAATCCTTCCAAGTTTCAGGTTAAATGAGTCATATTCTGTAAATGATGGAGAGGTAGAAACATAATATTTGCTGCTTCAGACAAAAAATGTGTAACTGGCAGCTTCCTTAAGTCTATAATCTTACAGAAACTCTGATAGTCAATGTTTTTTCTCTTTCAGTCAATGAGAGACAGAACAGATTGTTAGAGGGGGGGAGGGGTAACCTCCCATTGTATAGTCCAAGGTATGATAGATCTTCCAATGAACAGGAAAAAAAATGTTAAGAAAACGCAGGTCTTCATTTGAGCAGATAATTTTTGCTTTCCAGTTTTCCAGAAAAGTGGAAATCAGAAAATCTATTTTCAAACAAAAAGTTACACCTCTATCCAATAAGAACATTTTGCAGCAGTTTAATTTTTGTTTTTTTGGAAAGTTGAAATACTTTCCAAAAGTAAACACACCCAAAGTATTTTGTTTGCACCTAGAAGCAAACTTGACTGGTGTGATATCATTCTTCTTGATACCCTTGTTTTGAAAGCTTTGTTGTCTCTTCCTCCTCTCTCTCCAAATTCTGATGCTACACTAACCAAGTATTGTTCACAGCACATAAGCAATCTCCACATCCCTCCTTTCCTTCTCTAATCACCTCCAAACCCATCCCATCATTATTCTAGATTAAATGATAACCTCAAATATTTTTCCAACTCTTTATACACTAAACAACCTCTTAAAATAAACCACAAAACTCATTATTATTTAGCTGCTGGCAAATAAAGTCTTCATCAATCTCTTCCAACCAACCTTTAGTTCAGACATCATTTCTGCAACTGACACCAATCTGTAATGCCTCATCAAGTACAACCCCTGAATCTCCATCTTAACAACCATACACTATTACGAAATGCAGGAGAGCAAATTCCCATAACCTGTCCACAACTGAAGCACAGGACCCTCACAATTTGCATGTCCTCAAACTAGACTACAGTTAGCCTATAAATCAACCATATTACCCATAAACCAAAAGAAAATACAGAATGAAGCAATCCATGCAACGAAACTCAATTGTCTATCCATCTCAAATAAATGGGGAAAAGCAATACTGAAGACCAAACCTGCTTAAGCAAGATCTTGTCGGTTTATCAGGACATAATCTTTTGCACAAGACAGCCACTTATAAGACCCAATTTCATGTGCTTGGACTCAAAAGCTAAGACAGGTTGCCAAACACTCAAGCTTAGGGGAACTGCTATAAGGGACCAGTCCATAAACAGATTAATCCTTGAGCATTCACTTGCAAGCAATTAACTCTCATCTAGCCATTCTCACAAGAGTATGGCAATCTATACGACAAAACAACAAGCTTACTCATTGTGGAGACACGCATAATGATTGGAATTTAAACCATGGAAATCAAATAAAAGATGCGCATAGGAAAACCCATAGATAAAATGACGCGGAGAATAAAGATTCACAATTTACCTTTTCCTGAATTGAATGAATGGCTGAGTTGTACTGTCGTTGGCCTTCAAGCAAATCACTAGTATCATCATTAAGATTAGAATCAATGATGACATCTTCCTCAGGATATGTATCCAGTGGACTTTCAATCCTTGAAGCATCCAGCTCCGGCGAATCAGCTTCTGAGTCTCTTATAGGTTCAATGCCATCTGAATGTTTTGCATCTTTTTGGCGCTTGACCGCGGCTCCCAAGTTAGCAAGTAGAGTATTTGTTTCTTCAAGAAGCAGTGTAAGTCGTTCATTCTTGCTCTCCTTTACTAACCTCATATAAGCTTCTTGATCATCTGCCTTCAGGGCCTGGAGCCTCAGTTTCTCTGCCCGAGTAGCACGCTGCCTTTGCCTTCCATGCCACGCCTGTCAAAATAAAATAACATGATTTGCATTCATCTATCATATGCTATACTAAGAACAGTAATAAGCAGTCAACCTAATAAATTAGCAACAGATCTCATCTTCTGGAATTACAGAAAAATATTGAAAGTTACATGAACTACTTTCTTTCTAACATTATGTAATTAGTAAAGACAGATCCATCACAGAACTCAATTTAGCTGTACATGAACATTCTAATGGCAAAGAAGACTTAATTTCATATCACTATCACATAAGAATGCTTTGAAGCTTGCCATCTAAACTTTTCCTTTGGATATGATATTCAATCCCCTCTCCCTCACCAACTATATGTACTTCTAATTCATTCAACTCCTCCTTAGCTATCCCTTCAGTAAACATATAAATTCCAGGTATAAAAGGTTCAGAAATCCCTTATCAATGCAAATGTCCACACTACTCAGTTTTATATTAGCAGGAATGAATACCTGGATCCCATCATTCCTTTGCTTTCTCCTTTTAAGAGTAGCCTGAAGCTGCAGTTGGAACTCTCTGACAGCATTAAGTATTTCCGCAAAAAATTTTCTTTTTCTAGTCTCCACATGGTTCCTTTCTTCCTCTTCTATCCTTGACAGCCTCTGCATTGAAGATTTTCACCAAGTGAGAGCATAGAACAGAAAGCAATATATTAGAAAGCATACAAATTTTATTTTCTTAATTATCTTATTGCATTGTAAATCTTATTATTCAAAGCTCAATTTTATTTTCATCTCAACGTACTACATTTCTTCTGAGAAGATAATTATCTTTAGAGAGGGATGATTTTATTTCAGTTGACATCATTTTCCAATGATCGACAGCTAAGATTGATACATAGCATCAGTTTAGCAATTCAGGACCCCAGTCAACACCATCGAGTTGTAGATTTTCACCGTAGTTAATCAGACAATAGGATATTCTACAGATATTATATACTAATGCCCAGATTCCAAAATTCCCCCATTTGTAAGTGAGATAAGTTCACAGAGAGAAGATGAACATAGAAGAACTAACCTCAGCATCTCGTTTCTTTCGGAATTGATCATCAGCTTCCATGGAAAAAGCATCCCCTATACCATATAGAGGACGAGGCAACCGCATCATACCCCAATCAAAAAGTTGCTTGTCAGGAAACATACAATTAAAACGAAGCCAGTATTCTGAACTCACTTCAGATCGAACTTTGTTTTGCAATTCTGCTAGCTGCCAGAAAAAAATTCATCCCTCAATTTCCAAATAAAACAGTGAATAGAGCCCATCTGTCACCATGGATCCAAAAGTCCCTTTAAACATGTCTAACAAAAAATGTAAGATATTAAAATGAAACCAGTCAACCACAATTAATCTAATTTAATTAAATCTAACTTCTCTTCACAGGTTTTCGAAATCCTTGAGGAAATCAATCCCAAAAAATAAGAAATTAAGCTTTTTCCTATTTCTGAAGGGGAAAAGCAGGATTATTACATTTTGGATATTAATTGTTTCACCACCCGAGCAGACAGGTTTCTTGGAGAAGCATCAATCACAGTATTAGAAGAACCAAATGTTACCCATGTCAAAGTCAGATTGCAACTTCTACTGTGTCAAGTATAAGTACAAAAGGCACGAATGAACTTGAGAGAACTTTTCAGAGCAACTTTAATGAATCAAGCTTACCTTAAGTCCATGAAGTTCGAGTAAACATTTCATCTGCAGGTCTTCACCTCTGGTTGAAGGCAGTTCTGATCCAACACATAAAAAACATCAATAAAACCACATCATCAATAAATCCTTTCCAAGAATTATCTTCAAGGACAAATCAACGAATAGAGAAAGGACACTGTTACTATTATTAACAAGTTACCAAAATAACTGCCAACCAAAAATAAATCAATAAGCCCCAATATCAGCAGGCAAAGCAGCCCAGCTCTGTGAATAAGGTATCTTAATCAAGCACCAACAATATGCTAATCATGAGGACAAGCAAACAACTGAATTAAACTACCCTTGTGCAGCATTTCATGAGCAGGAAAAAATAATGTGAAATCCTGAAAGTAAAGATTGTGTGCAAGAAATAGCAACCTTCTAGTTCATTCAAGCGATGCAAGGTATGGCTTTGATATCGATTTTCCCTCGATTCTGCCAGAGAAAACCCCAACATGCAATTTGGCCTTCGCTTTGATAGTGCATCCTCAAATTCAGTCATCAAATCCGTTCTGATGGAAATCCCAGGGCTACCCTGCTGTGTTATGTTAAATCCAAATTCCAGAAGCAAGATCAGAAATGACAAATTAACATGTAATTACAGGCTTCAATTGCAATATCAACTTCAAACAGCTAGAGCAGTTAGCAGGCAAATCTCCATTGGAAAGAAACGCTGTACAGTAGGGAAAATAAAAATTTGACGTCTTGTTTCTCAATGTAAGAGATTATAAAACTCTACAATAAAAAGCCTGTGAGGAAACCAGAAAAGAAAACCAAAACTCGTCCACATGTTAGTCTTTAAATAAGATAACACACCAGTGAGACCATTATAGAAAAGAAAAGGGAACCACATAACTTTTCAACAATAAACGCGTATATCTTTAATAAATACTGTCAACTTTGATAGTCCATTACAAAGACACTAAGCATACATATCTAGTCCAAAGATTAAAAATGACAAAACAAATTCCCAGCCGGCAACCACAAAGAAATCTAACCCTAACAATTCTCTACCCTGCGTAACTTAATTGACACAACCACAATATTGGGGTTGAAAAGGAATGCAATATTAGTTAAATAATCCATAATATTTTCACCCATACGCCACGCAAAACAAAAGATGACAAGAAGCAATTTCACACATAAGGAGAAGAAAACACAAAATTGACAAGAAACCAAAATCCCTAACCAACCCTAAACTCGAAATTCTCCTTTACACCGCAAAATCCCTTTTAAAAAAAATCTAATTTCCCCTTCAGAAACCTCAAATTTCCAAACTTGTGACACGAATTCCCAACAGAGCATCGAAATTGCATCCAAAAACCCAAATTCAAAAAAATAAACAAACCCCATAACCCAAAACCTAAAGAGCATCTCCAGAAAACATACCAGTTGGCTTCTCTCTTGTGCCCCATCGTCAAAATCAGCGTTGTCAACATCTGAATATATTGAAGAGACGGTGTTGAAAAGATCAGGAGGGAGGGGGAGATTACGGGAGACAAAATTGAGGGCGGAGATCAGAGATTTGGTCTTTTGTACATGGTCTTCTGGTGAGGAGGAGAAGGAGGCGGCTGGAGAGTCTTGTTGATGGTGGTGCTCAAGCTGAGCAACCATGGTGATTGGCGGGAAGGATTTTAACGGTCTGTTGTTTTTATTTTAAACGGTTTTTGTTTTTTAAGGAACACAGACACGCTTTGAGCTAACTCACTCTATAATTTGGCAAACTCCTTTCCTGTCTTCGGCGTTTTCTCTCGCTCTTTACTCTTTTTTTTTTTTTTGGAGAGAGTAGGGGAGCGACATGCGTTTTGGGTTTACTTCTTACTGTATTGTGTATTCCCCTTCTTTATATATATTTCTCACCAAACACGCCTCTATTTCTGTTACATTACCGAAATGCCCTTGTTAGCCTATCTGCTCCCGTATCCGGCTGATAGCCTGCCCCCATTCAATTTCAGAGTCTTTGACTGGGGCCCTGCTTCCTCCGTTCTCTGATTATGGATTTTCTACTAATTTATTTTTCAGGTGAATTATATTGACAAAAATACCAGTGTTTGTATTAAATTGAAAAGGTATAATTAAAAGAAAATGCAGTCTTATAAAATATTAAAACCTCTAAATATTTATATTTATATATATATATATATATATGTATGTATGTATGTATAGGTATAGCCCTCTATTAAAAATGTGGAGGGCGTTTGGCATAGTTGTTAACTAGCTATTTTTCCATGCGGAATGATTTTGAAAATATTTTTTTTAATTTTATGATAATAATAATTTATATTTTTAAAAAAAATTATCTTCCCAATTACTTATTTTATCAAAATAAATATTCATAAAAACTCCAATAATATAAAATTCAAGAAAAAATATATCTTTTTAATATAAATTTGATTTTTTTATTGTATTTCTTAATTGTTTTAATAGAAATATTTCTCTAATCACATTAATTAATAGATTTGTAAATAGCACATCATGGTGGGTCAAGAAAAAAATTTCAACATAAAAATGAAAGAGCAAAAAATATCTAAATTTCCAGTCATTAATTCAATTGATAGTTCAAATAGCATGAAAAAAATCCAACAACAATAAATAAATTGACAAAATAAACAACAATGAAAAAAAATAGACACAAGTCTATCTATATTATCAAACAACTCAATGATATACAGTGAAACTATGAAAAAAAATATTTTAAGAAGAAAAATAGGTGAGATGAATAACTTGTCTCCACGGGTATAAGATTAAGATGATTTAAAAAAAGGAGAAAAATAGACCCGAGTGTATCTGTATTATTAAACACCCCAGCGATGTAAAATGAAACCATAAAAAAATAAAAATTTAAAAACAATATATTTAAATTGGGTGAGATGAGAAACTTAATGCCATTAGATATAACATTGAGATGATCTTGTAAAAAAACAAATTGAATGATAAAATTGAAATGAATTGTTTTTTTAAGAAAAAAACAATTTTTGATATTGGTGTTTTTTTATCATGAATTCCGGGTTACCTAATAGAAAGCAAACCTTAAAAAATAACAAAGTAGAACGCTAAAAAAAGGAAAAAAAAATAAGAAAAGTAATTATTAGAAAAAGAAAGAAAATAACAAGACAAACCTTCTAAACTTGATCTAGTCTCTAAAACCCATAACCTATGAAATTATAAATCTAAGTTCAATCAATAAGCTTAATAATCAACTAAATTAACTTTGAAGGATGGGATCGTTAAAAAAAACATGTCAATAAAAAATCTTACAAAAGCAAAAAAATTAAGGATAAACTTTAGAAAAAAATTGAGGACAAAATTTGAAAACAAAACTATTTATAAAATAATCACAAACAAAATAAATATCAATTAAAAGAATGATGATTAAATATGAAAGATTATAAAGTTATGGGATGGTGAAATTTTAAAACCTTTATAATTTGGTAGATTGTTTATAGGTTAAAAAACATAGGGTGAATTAAAAACAATTGCAGGGGGTAACTTAACAAAACAAAAAACGATAAAAAAAGAATAGAAAATTCACCATAAAATCCTAAACCTCGATTCAATCAAAAAGTTTAATTTTCAACCAATTTGTTTTTGAATAATAAAATCAGTGAAAAAATATCAATAAGAAAAACTCATGAGAGCAAGAAAAAATAGTGACATAACAAAATGGGGATAAAACTTGAGAGAGAGAGAGAGAGAGGACTTAGGAGGATGAAATTTGAAAAACAAATACCAAGTAAATTAAATAGCAATTAAAAAAAATCAACTTTTAAAGATTAAAAAAAAATAAGGAGTGAAATTAAAAAAGTCATGATTTGATAAATTGTTTATATTTTAAAAAATAATAGAGGAGAAATTAAAAAAAAATTATAACTTGATAGGTTATTTATAGAATATGAAATGGCGAGTGAAATAAAAAATAAATATGTGTAATCTTATAGATTATTATATAAAATAATAATAATTAAAAGAATATGGAAAGGATATAAGGAGAACAAATCAAAGAGGTTGGACTTAGATTTTTTAGGGGTTGACATAAAATTTGAGGGGGAAAGAAAGAAAAAAGAAAAAGAAAAAATAATTGTTGATATCAAACCATAAGGGCTTTTAGTATGCAGATCGTACATCGTATAAAGGGCACTGATGTCTTCCAAGCATAATCCACACATTGGCAAGTGCATTACCCACACCAATGAGTTTTTTTTTTAAATAATATATAATACATTATTATTATCAAAAGAGCTAAAAGGGCATCGATTGTTATTGTTCATTGTGACTCATTGTCACTATTCACTTGCAATTTGACTCAGTACTTCGCGGGTGTATTTCCTTTTTTTTCCGCCTATGAACAATGTAATAACGAAAAAACCCTCGAAAAAGACAAAAAAAAACGCTGCCATTTTCAGGCGCTCAGCGGTAATTGACCATTTTCGGTCCGATCCGGCCCGGTCCGTCCGACCGGTTTTTTAATTTTTTAATATTTCATTGAATAGTGCATTCACCATTTTAGCCCTCGAAAAGGACAAAAATCACCCCTGGGCGTGAGGGGCATTCCGGTAATTAGCCAATTTTTTCTTCTTTTTTTTTTCTGCAGATTACTGTTGGCGCGTCGCCTGACGCGCCGTTCGTTTCTGCGCTCACGCGTGTTTTGGACGGCGCGTGCGGCCTCCTCCGGCATCAAAAAATGCCCAACCGGCGTCTAAAATGCTTTTCAGGCATGTTCTCTTCCACCTGAGGCGGCGCGTGTGGCACTATGATATCCGTTGACGTGTCAATGGTCGTTTGAATCCCCCCCCCCAATTTCTCTCTCCTGCATGCGCCAGATGACGTCAGCTAAGCTGTTTTTTGTCAAAGTGCATTTCAGTCCTTGAACGTTATAATTTGTTTTTCTTGCCCTTAATGCTATTATATAGGTTTTGTTTTGTTTCGTTTCAATTTCGTCCTTCAATTGAAATTGATTATATATTGGAGTTCCAATTCGGTCCTCATTCTTTGAATTTAGCGGATTGGGTTGGAATTCAGAATATTTTTGGTATCAAAGTTTTGATTGATTTCAATTTCATCCTTCCATGCAAATTTATTATAAATCCTTAATGTTTTCGGTATCAAAGTTTGATTTCTTTTAATTTTATCCTTCTATGCAAGTTTTAATTTAAGGTTTGATTTTGGTCCTAATTTTTTTAATTTCAGGTTTTGTTTTAAATTATATAATTTCAATGTTTGGATTTACTTCAATTTTGTCCTTTAAATTAAATATATTATTTAAAGTATGTCAAATTAATTATATTTTTGTATATTTATGTCAAATTAAAGTATATGAAACTAATTATATATTTTAATATTTATTGAATATTATCGCCTAAAAATATTTAGAGAGAGAGAGAGAAAAATGACCTAGGATTTTTTTAAGGAAAAAAAATTAATATCAGTATTCTTAAATACATGTAATATAATAATATGATTAATAAATCTTATAAAATAAAATAAAAATTGACTTTCAATTTGAATTTTGTGCCCTTCTGTTCAGGTTTATTTCTTAAAAAAAATTACAATATTTTTATTTATAATGTGTCAAATCTAATATTACTGAGGAAAAAATACAATTCAAAAAAATAAAAGGTAGACAAATACAAAATCTTATAAAAAAAAATTGGCTTTGAATTTTAATTTTGTGCTATTTTGTTCAAGTTTATTTCTTAAAAAAAAATACAAAATTTGATTTTTAATATTTCAGATATAATATTACTGGGAAAAAAATACAACTCAAAAAAACAAAAGGTACACAAATTTACCTAGATTATCTACAATTAATAAATATACGAGCCACTTCCCGTTTCGATTACACTGTTCCTTTTAGACGGCAAATAAGTAATTATAGAACGCAAAAAAATTAGGTTTATTGTTAAAAAAAATGCAATATTTTTATTTATAATGTGTCAGATCGAATATTACTGGGGATATGGTCAACTCATAAGAAAAAAATTGACAAATTTACCTAGGTTATCTAAAATTAAAAAATATAAGAACAACTTCCCATTTCGATTACACTATAAAGTATATGAGACTCATTATATGTTTTAATATTTATTTAATATTATTGCCTAAAAATATATAGAGAGAGAGAGAGAAAATGACCTACAATTTTTTGAAGAAAAAAAAATTAATATCAGTATTCTTAAATACATTTAATATAATAATATGATTAATAAATCTTATAAAATAAAAAAAAATGGCTTTTAATTTAAATTTTATATTCTCTTGTTTACATTTATTTCTTAAAATAATTTTACTATATTTTCATTTTTAATATTTAAAATCTAATATTACTGGTGAAAAAAGACAACTAAATTTTTTTTTTGACAAATTTACCTAAGTTATCTACAATTAAAAAACTATGCAAGTCACTTCCTGTTTCAATTACACTATGTTTCTGACAAATTTTTATTTTATTTTTTTTGTTTAATCTTCTGTTAAAGTTATTTAGATTTTTTTAATATTTCATTTTTTTTCATTATTAACATAATAATAATAATAATAATAATAATAATAATAATAATAATAATAATAATAATAATAATAATAATAATAATAATAATAATAATAATAATAATAACAACAACAACAATAACAATAACAAGAAGAAGAAGAAGAAGAAGAAGAAGAAGAAGAAGAAGAATTATTTTAATTATTTTTCTTGCTTACTTTTTTTAATTGTTTTTCAGCTTTTTTCCTTGATATAATTTGATAATTTTTATTATTTTGACAGTAATAGCAATGATAGTTTTAGATGTTAAGGCTTCGATGTTGCTATTTTTATAATAGGGTGTTGTCATCTGTTTTATTATATTTAATTTTGCATATATAGATATTATACTTTAATTTTGGATTGGCAAATCCTAATGATTTCTTTAATCCAAACAATTATAAAAATTATTTACTCAGCTCGCAGCATAATGCGATATATTTTTTAAATTTTCAAGTCAAATGATTTTCTTAAAAAATTGCTTTCCCCTTGCATTTTATTTTATAACTGGCTTCCTTTTTTTTTCTTTCAATAAACGGGGACCTTTTTTTCATATTTTTAAAAAATTTTTATAACCGGGGTGTCCAGCTCTGCTTTTTTTTTTTACCGGGTTTTTTTTTTGTGTTTTTTTAACCAGAGTATCCATGACAACAAATTTGTGATAAATCATTTCATCTTCTTACCAAATTTTCTAACAAAATTTATCAAAAATATTTTAGCAATAGCAACATTCAATCACTTTTTAGTGGAAAAAAAGCGTTTATAATAGATTTAATCAATTATAATTTTACTAATTAAATATTAAAATAATAAAATGCAAAACGTATCAAATCAATCAGTTTTCTATATAGATAAAAAAGCCGAGCGCATCGCACGGGCAAAACCGCTCATGTCAACTACAACAAAACCTCTAATTAGCTTTCAGGTTTACAATAAAAACCAATGTAAAATGACTAATAAAATCCTTACAAAAAGTTATAATATTTTTGTTTATAAAAACATCAAAGTAATTATACTGGTAAAAAATGATAAAACGAGAACACTCTTGAGTAAAGGGTATTTAATTTTTTTATTTTAAAGTTAAAATAATAATTTTAAAGTGCAAAATAAAATGAAAAATATATCCGTGTACAGGATGTCTAGGACAATTATGTCATTGTGAAAAAGCATTGATATCTTCAATACCTAGTTCAATGTTGTTGTTTTCCTTTAATGGAAAAATTGTATTTATACTATTACAACAAACAATATTATGAATCTCGTTGCGCTAAAGGAGAATTATTTTTTTTTTCTAGATAAAAACCTAACATGATACTAAAATAAAAATCTTTAAAAAATAATATATTAATATTTCAATATTTATATGTTGCTGGAGGGAAAGAAAACTAATCAACAAGATAAAATCATGTCAAGACATATTAAAACTTTAGAAAACAATAATTTAATTTCAATGGTGTATTCAGGAGTTTTGTTTTTACACTCGACACATAATAATTGAAAAAAAAATACATTTTCTTAAAAAACTATAATATTATTCAAGAATAGAGACTAAATTCAATGATAATTGAAACATCATAGTTAATCTTTTTTCTACGGTGCATTTGACATTTTTTTTAAAAAGAAAAGAAAGTAGCTAAACTCGTGCACTTAGCCCAACTAAAAGGCCTAGTGTGTGTCACCTTACCAGACCATTCTCACACGAAGGATTTCTTTATTTTTAAAAAAGGTAAACAATGTGTTGTCAATCAACCTATATTTCAATTACCAAAATTGATTGAGATTTTTTGGGATTAAGAATCTATTTTTAAAACATCTTAATCCAAAATATATAACAAAGTAAACATCCTTAACACTCCGACAACTGGTCCTCTAGTCTAAAACACTTTGGTTAAAAAATACAAAATCAAACTAAAAAACAAGTTATTTCTCAACCCTAATCCATATCTCCAAGCAAAATGAAGGTCTAGAACTATCTAATAAAAAACAAATTGCTGAATAAAACTTGTCAACATCAAAATCGATTGTTTTATTGTTAGATGTTGTTAACTGATGAATTTCCTTTTCATCTATTGTTTTTTAATTATTTTTTATTTTGATTCTCAAATCATAGGACTGAGAAATAAATAAAACAATTTTTAAAACCAAAACAAAAATTATTGCAGAAGAAGAAAAATGGTTCGAAAAAAACTTTTTCCCTTGGTTTTGATATGGGACGTGTGATTTTTTTATTGTTTTGCAGTTTATTCCTTTCCTCGAATTTTGTCTTTCCACGACAAATTATGAAAAATACTCAAATTCCACCTTTACAGGAAAAAAAGAAGGGTAATAGTCTGAATGATCCTTATAATCTAGAAAGACACCTTAACTGGACCGAATACTTTGTTAAGCTGATGATAATTGTTGTGTCCAAGTCGAGGAAAGTCAACCTCTACAGCCGCTTTAGAATCTTCTTGACAACCACTACCATAGAATACAACTGTGATCCTTGAAAATGAAAACTGGGCAGTAGCAAGCCAGGTTGTTGGTAGAATTGATACAATACAGCAGTGACCACTCGGCATGTAGTCGTCGACAATAGCCAATGCTTGAAAGAAATCTCATCAAAGCATAGCATGTAATAAATCAGTTGCAATTCATGTTACTGGTTGAAATTTAAAATACTGGGATTAAAGGATTGAACAACTATCACCAGAAATTCTCAAACAGTTACTAGAAAGAATTACAAATTTCACAACCATACAGCAGCTTAAGCTAGAGTGAGGAAATGAAAACTCTTGAATCTTCCACAATGCAAGCGACCAAATCCAAGATCTTCAAATTTTGATTTTAGAAAACTCAAAGGATCAAGGGCAGAATGACCATTATACCTTTTTTTTTTTTTGAATAACGTGGGAACCACATGAACAGGAAAGCGCATTTTGTGGGCCCAGGGCATGTGTAAACCCCCGGCTGTCCCAGGCTCTTACAGGGGACCCGAAGGTTGGCAGAGGGACTCGAACCCTGGCCTCCCGTGTGTGAGACGAGACAACCAAGGCCCTTGCCACTAAGCCAAGCCCCTGGGGACAATGACCATTATACCTTGGCTGACTTCTGGTAACTTCAATGCTGAACTCTTTGCATTGCACGGCTGATTGGTTCTTGGAAATACTGAAGTGATATCAAAATTGCTTCCTGTTAAAAAGATACATATTTTAATTAAATCACATGTTTCAGTTAAAAGATAGTTATATGGATACACAGACAGCAGGCCAATCAAAGAGTACCACCTAGGTTCGAATAGTACGACTTCCTTGACGGGGGCATGTGTTCAAGTATGAATCAAAAACTTCACGAACATCTTTACCCTGAAGGAAAATGTTGAATCAACCATTGGTTAGCAACAGCCAGCTTAAGCAAATGCCATCAAGCAGATTTGAATCAAGTGCAAGGAGCATGAATGTATGAGAAGAAGTGAGCTGTTTTTCCCATCTAAATTTTCTGTCTTGAAACATGTCCCGAAGAGAAAACCATCAAAAGGAAAAGGGAAAAGGCAGAGGGAACAAAATGAATAAGCTAATGGCAATGGATGTTCCCGTGAAGCGATACTTTTAAGTTACTGTCTTCTTCAATATTCTCTTCCAATCCAGCAAGCCCGCCAAAACCAATCAACAGATGCCTAACAAATGTAACATACAATGAAATTATCAATGGATCACATTTGAATAAAATGCATAGATGTTCCTACTTTATACCAACATGTGGCAGAACTAAAAAGAATATGCCCAACGGAGATCACAATCCTCCTAAGGCAGTGCACGCCTATCACTTGCCAAACTAAATATTTTGGTGGCATCTCAAAGCGAATCTTTATTTAATCATTTTATTAAAAAAGCCAAGTGCCTTAAATTCACTCACGGTCAAGATAGAAGAAGACATAGTCAACATCCCATATCCTAACTGTGGTGAAGTTTTGCTCTGAAAACGATGTAACTGGAGAATTTCAAGAACTTCTTGGAACATTTTTATGTTTATGCAACCCTCACATGCACTGTATAGCTTGTGCTCAAACTCTCTTAATGTATAAATAAATCAACAAAAAAAGGAAAGAAATGGCAGGTTCATTGCACTTGAAAAACTTCTCAACAGGACATGTGCAAGTGCGCCCATCAGTACTTAATGATTGCTTCCAAAGGCATATGCCAAGTTATCTGAATATCTAACTAAGAAGCCATGTATTACAAAAATCACAATTCAGCCTGATGTCTCAAGCACTAAAAACAGTCATCATACAGTTCTGAATTCTGACCATTAAACAAGTCAATGCATCAGCAGTAAAATTGTTCAATCATTCTACAAGAAAAAAAATCATTGAGAAACATATCTCTTATTCTTTTACTGTTCAGCCTACCCTATTTGATAACAGTAAATCCTCTAGAAAGCAATGGTATTGTGTTGGCAAATTTCCTAATTTATACAGGAGCATTTTTATTACTAGGAGAAGGGTAAAGGCTCTCTAAAAGCAACAAGTTAAACAAGCTGCACAGGGAACAGAAATCTCTTTTAGTCACCAAGAAGCAACTAACCAGAGAAAGTTACACCAAGGATCTTATGTAGAACAAGAGCATACCTGAATGTAGGTAAAGAAAGCTCTGATGAGTTAATAATAAGACCATGCTCTGAGGTACCAATCAAATGATCATAGCCACCCTATGATTGACATTATAGAAGTGATAAAAGCCTTCAAGTAATGATGAGCAAAAAACTACTGTACAGGTTTATCAAGGAACACAGAAAAAGCTAAAAAAATTAAGAATCAATACCCGGTATGGACAATCCTCAAATACTGAACTGATATTAGAAGCATATCGCACTCTATACCCCCAATACATCCCTGCTTCCTCCCTTGGCTTTGATAATGAGACAACCTGGCGTGGTGAATCTAGATGAATGCAATATAAAATTCACAATTGTACCACAGTTAACATAAACAGCAAACTAGTGTTTAATATATGTTAATGATAAAACATTGAATCATTATAAGAACCAAACACCAAGTAAAAAAATGAAAAGAAAAAAAAGGTTTCTGGATCAAAGGAGCTGTAACATGGAAACAAGGATAAGGGTTATGTATCTACTGCAGCTAAATTTATCTTTGATGCTCAAAACATCAGTTCAATGAATTAAAAGTAAAAATAATTTTTCTACTTTTGTCTTCAGAAATATCCCCAAACAATGAAGGGAAACAACTCGGCCAAAGTTCAAAACTTTATAGCAAAGGGAAAATGTGACAGAAATTCATTTACCACCATCCAAATTGCGGTTGGTTCCCATAGCCACAGTTACTCTTATTCCAGGTTCAAGCGCTTGATTTACAACAACACTCTGCATGATTTATCTCAAATCCATAAGAGACATAAACTTACTGGAGACCACTTGCTCATCTAGACTTGAAAGGGAAAGTATGAAATAAGATTAAGAAATTAACCATTGACACTAAATGAATTGTGCAAGGCATTGAAAAGAAAGAAAGAAAAAGAATTGTGCTTTCAGATAAAATCTTTGACAGACACAAGATAAAACTAGTGCTAAGAAAAAAAACTAAATGGAAAAAATGGAAAAAGCAAACTCAGAAACAATAAGGAGGTAATATCAGGTATTGAAAATGCTATAAAGATAGATAGAAAAGGAGGATTTATAATGTAAACTCTCATCGCTCACATTAGTTCTTAGCAACTGCTGCCAAGATATGTACTGATGAAGGATTGACTTTGTAGTATTTGCATCCTCTTTGCACGAAATTGAGTTTCATTTTCAAATTAAATCGATGCAAGAATTTCCAAAGAGTGGTGGAACATCTAAACTTCAATTTGATGGTGATCAAAAACTTTCTTGTCAAGATCAAGAAGTGGTGGAACATCTAAACTTCTATCTGATTGTGATCACAAATTTTCTTATCAAGATTAAAGTGACTTGAGTATAATAGAAAGAAGACCCTGACAAAGAAACTACACAACTCTGGCTATGTGAATGATAGACAGCTGATAGCATGCATGAGTTGTGGGTCCTCAACATTTTTTTTGTTCAACCAAAAGGAATGAAAAGCTGTGAAAGCCACAGATTAGCCTGCAGAAACTTTGATAGAGCATTACCCTGCTTAAACCCACATCAACTAGTGTTTCCCCAGAGTTTGGAAGTTTTTCATTTAGCGTGACACCTGCAATGTTATTGTAAGACACTCAAAAGTTGGCGCTAAACAGAGAATGCAAATACAAGCAGTGCACGGATGAAGTTAATCTAAGAAAATAAAGATCACCGGAGATAAAAACACAAATCAAATACAATAAGAAGGGGGATGAAGTATCAACTGGGTATCCTTGAAAATAATAGGAGGAAAATGGGGAAAGCTTACCTTCCCTAAACGGAGCCCATTCATGTTTGCGCAGATGGTGTGGAGCATCAAGTGGGGGCAGCATTCCCTTGAAAACACAAGAACAACATCACAAACAGCATTAGTTGAACAAGTAACAGAGCAAAAACACTTGACGCGAAACAAACAGAAATCAATAATGAATTGGTCCCTCACACACCACAAATCTTAAGTTATTATGCTTTGGAAAGAGAGCTTTTCTTAAATACTGCGGAGTCTCTAAATACCGCAAAATCCTTGTGAAAAAAGCCCCGCCACTCTCATTCTCATCTAAATTATTATCTGTCATCACAGTAGGATCCTCTTTCACAGAACTACTCTTATTATCAAACACCACAACCTGTTTATATAACATAACCATTGCTTAGTTTTCTAATCAAGGAATCGATAATGAGTAAGCATTTTTTATTAATAACAGACGGTTAATCCAGTGAAAATCAATATAGAAACCTCATCGATTCGAAAAATAGTTGCGGCACGAGCAATTTGACCGGCGAGCCGAAAACGAAAACAGAAAATTAAAGACAATTAAATATAGAAGAAAAAATAGAAATGCTAGGATAGAGAGGGTAAAGTACTCGAGTGGCGAGTTCGAGAGACTGAGCGTTGTTGATGATGGAACCAGAAACGGCTATGCTGACTGTAGGTATTTCCTTTGCTTCTTTATCACTCTCATTTCTTTCTTTGTTTCTCATCCTCCTCCTCCTCTTCTTCTTGTAAGAGTCGCCATTGGTGAGATCGAGCTCGTTTTCTGGTTTGTCGTTTTCAACTGTCTCCGCTTCAGTCTCGGCTTCCGCTCTCTTCTGCTTCTTCCCCATTTTGTTTCGTTGGGGTTTATACAGAGTAGAGTAGAGGAGCGTTTGGGGAGGCTGGGGCAGTTTGTACTCTTTTTTTTTGGTAATAATCAGGGCGTTTAAGCCCAACTAAATTAAATGGAGAATCGTAGACCCAATCAGGTCATAGTACAACAAAGTGTAAACTCCTGACGGAGGATTCTCTAACACATTAGACTCTCTATCTATCAAGTTTCTTGTTAACCCATAATTAGCTAACCAATCAACCACACAATTGGTCTCTCTATAGACATAAAGACTTTTAACTTCTCATTCTCTACCCAAAATCCCTTTAATTTGCATGACTAAAGTGTAATTTCTGACCATGCTCACTGTATCCCCATTAATAATCCCAATTACAACACGAGAGTCAGACTCTAAAATAACCTTTCTATATCCCCTATCCCAAGCGACTTGTAGCCCAACATAAGCAGCCCATAATTCCGCTGTAACCGAAGAACATGTCCCATTATTCCTCGCAAAACCCACTATCCAAGAACCCATATTATCCCGAATTACTCCTCCAGCTCCTGCCGCACCTGGATTTCCTTTGCTGTACCCATCCACATTCAACTTAATCCAATCATTAACTGGAAAGGTCCAACCGACCTGTTGAATCACCTTACCATGGTTTCCCTCTCCTAAATCATTCATCTGTATATTTATACTGTCTGAAACCATTCCTTTTATCGCTAAAATAGTTCCATACCAATTACCCTGAGATGAGCCAAACACTCTGTTGCATCTCTCTTTCCATATATACCATAAAATAATGTCAAATTCCAATGACCATTTCATACTGCCTGCATCTCTTCTTCTGATAGTCAGATTTGATATCATCCATATATACCAATTTTGGCTGAAGAAAAGATCTCTCTCCTCTACCTTGACAAAAGCCTCCCAAATCTTACGTGCTCTAGGACAGTCTCTTAGAGGATGAGCTACTGTTTCTACTTCATGTAAGCAATGGTTGCACCATCGATTCTCTGTAAGTCGTCTTCTCCATCGCACTTCATTTGTCATAACTGAATTATGAGCCACATTCCAAAGGAATACCTTGATGCGCTCCATTCCCTTCCACTGCCATATAACCCTCCACATTGGGTCTTGATCCATTAGTCTCCTGTCTTCCTGTAAACTGTAAGCTGTTTTCGTCGTGAAGCAGCCGTTTGGAGATTGATCCCATATCACTGCGTCGTCAACCATATCCTGAGCAGGAGGAATATAACCAGCAATTCCTATCATAATTTGCATGGGGATTAAATGGGCAAATTCTTCCCATTTCCACATGCCCCTAGCATCCACCATATCAGCCACTGTGGAATTAATTTTCTCCTCTGGAACCTCCCCACTTATGTGATTAAGAAGCGGACCGTAATTTGCCAACCAACTATCCTTCCAAAATAAAATCCGCCTCCCATTCCCAAGATTCCAGCTAATATTCTGATGCACTTTATGCCATACCTGACAAATTGCTTTCCACAACACTGAATCTCTCGACTTAGCAGACGGGTGGTCCTCTCCTCTATTAAACTTCATATACTTTTCCTTTAAAAGCCTCACCCACAGACTATTCCCTTGAGCTACTCCCCATGCTAACTTCATTATAAAGGCCTTATTCATTATCTCCATTTTCTTTATTCCCATTCCACCTTCCTTCGGCTGACACATCCTTGACCAATTGACAAGATGAATCTTATCTCGTCCTTCCCGATGGCCCCATATAAACCTTCTGCATATCCTCTCTATCTCCTTACAAGTATGCTTGGGTATTACCGCAGCTTGCATTGAGTACAATGGAATTGTTGAGAGCACTGATTTACACAAAGTGATCTTACCTGCTAGCGATAGATTATTAGACTTCCAACCAGCTAACTTGTGCTGCAAATTTTCCAGTAAATAACTATAAGTTTGCTTAGTAACTCGTTGATGTAATAAAGGAACTCCAAGGTATTTTCCCAAATCTTTCGTGACCATGAATCCACTATTTTTGCTAATAGTATCTGCCAAGGAGCTTGAAACGTTATTAGAGAAAAAGATTTTTGTCTTTGCAACACTAACTCGCTGTCTCGATGCTGCACAAAAATCATTAAGAGCCTGATTAACCCTATTCATCTGGTCCAAACTAGCCTCTGCAAACAATAACATGTCATCTGCAAAGCATAAGTGTGAAATCTTCAAACCATTCCTTCTCACTGTAAAAGGCTTCCATCTGTCCTCTTCCACATTTTTGTTGATTAGTTGAGATAATCTTTCTAAGCACAAGACAAAAATGTATGGCGATAGTGGATCCCCCTGTCTTATACCTCTGCATGGAACAAATTCCTGTGATGCACAACCATTCCACAACACACTAAGAGTTGGAGACTCAATGCATTTCATGATGATTTTTACCATTTCACTAGGTAATCTAGCAGCCGTAAGAGTATCTCGGATAAAACTCCAGCTTAGTCTATCATAAGCCTTTTCAAGATCAACTTTAATAGCCATAACTCCTCTTTTACCTTTCATTTTTCGCATTGAATGAATAATTTCCTGGGCGACAATGATATTATCTGTAACATGACATCCTGGGACAAAACTACTTTGAACTTCACTAATCAAATCCGGCATCAATTCTTTTAGTCTCCTAGCTATCACCTTAGTCACTACTTTAAAAATCACATTGCATAAACCAATTGGTCTAAACTGATGAAGATATTCTGGTATCTGAATTTTTGGAATGAGGACTAAATAGGAATGATTAATATTAGAAACCTCAACCTTGCCCTCAAAAATATCCCTAACATACCTGCAAACTGATTGGCCGACTACATGCCACTGAGACTGATAGAATATTGGTTGATAGTCATCCGGGCCTGGAGCCTTGTAAGGTTTCATGTCGAACATAGTTGCCTTGATCTCCCCATCTAGAACTGGACTTACTAATTGATCCATGTGCTGGGATTCAATCATAGGAAACTGCCCTTCTAATCTTCCAGCCCCCTGATTATCTTTTGCTTCTTGCATGAATAACCTGTGAAAGAAATCCCTTGCCATTTCTTTTAGCTTATTCTCCTCCCACACCCAAACATGATTTTCATTCTTCAATGCCTTTATTTTGTTCCGTTGTCTTCTGATAATAGTTTTGGTGTGGAAGTAGGAGGTGTTCCTATCTCCATGAGAAATCCATTGACATCTTGATTTCTGGTACCAGTGAATCTCCTCCTGTTGAATAATTTTTCCATATTCAGCTGAAAGTTCCTCCTCCAACTTATACAAAGATTGATTACCCCTGTTTTCTATTGCTTTCTGCACACCCCCCAGTCTTGCCAACACCCTTCTCTTCCTCCGGAAAATGTTGCCAAACACAAGGTTGTTCCATATCTTTAATTTTGCTGTCAAAGCTCCCAATGATACCGGTATCTCCGTGGAAGGCTCCCAGTTATCCCTCAAGAAACCTGCAAATTCATTATGATGAATCCAAGCTGCCTCAAAGAGGAATGGTCTTTCTACCCTGTAAAAACTTCCTCTCATTTCTTTTAGTTCTACAAGGAGAGGATGGTGATCCGATTTAAACCTTGGAAGAACCAAAACACTTGCATTACAAAATAGGTGTCTCCACTGAGCATTCCCAAAACATCTATCCAATCTTTCATAAACTCTTCTATAGCCATTCCTACAACCCCCTCTCCATGTGAATTTTGGTCCCTTGCTCCCCAAATCTATCAACCGACACTCCTGCACCCATCTAGCAAATCGATAACATCGTTGATTATCCACGGCAGCTCCTCCCATTTTTTCATTAGCCATCAAAATTTCATTAAAATCACCTATAACCATCCATGGTAATCTAACATTTCTAGCCAAATTAGCAACTTCTTCAAAGCACTGTTTTTTTTAAAATAGCATTCGGATTAGCATAAACTACAGTAAATAACCAAGCCTTACCGCTCCCTTCATCAACACTTCCATGTATAAAATGCCGAGAAGAATTCAATAGCTTAACATTAATATTCGAATTATTCCACATCAACCATAATCCACCAGACATCCCTTGAGCCTCAACTCTAAAGCTAGACTCAAATTTCAGTTTTTCAAAATTTTATCTGCTCGAAACCCACTAACTCTCGGCTCTGCCACTGCCACTATTTGAAAATTATGAGTTTTCCTCAAATCGTGCATGACCGCACAAAATTCTCCACTTCCCGCACCTCTATAATTCCAGAAAAAGAATTTCATAAAATACTTGATACAAAGATACTTACAAGCTAAGAAGAAATTCATCTTCCTCCTGTGTTGTCCGTGAGGGTATCTCCCTCATCCACCACCATCTCCTCTTCAGGATTTTGAGAAATCACCATGAACTCTCCTTCGTCTCCTAGTTCAGCTCCCCCTTCCATCAAAATTTCCTTATCTGGTGGCTCCAGCTCCTGCACCCTTGTTTGTTGAAATTGAGCTGTTCCACTCTTGTAGAATTCATGGTTTGTTCGACACCCACGTCGCGCCATTTCTTCTCTCTGAGCCATGATACTTGAATTCGCCCTTGAGATGCTAAATTCTCTCCTCCTTGTCTCCATGTCCAGCCCCGTTACCTTCTCTTTACCTTTCACAGAATTCATATGAATCAGCACAGGGGCTGCAGTTTTGCTCCTCTCGGTCACAGTCTTCAGCCCACCTTTTGGGTCATTCACTTGTGGGCTCTTCTCTCCTTTTTGTTCTCCTGGGCCGAGGATGGCCCGTTGCTTCTTATGGCCCAATGGCCTCCCATCTCTTTGTTTGTCTTCAATGCTCCCAGTCCTGCTTTCCTTAATTTCATTTCCTCTGCTGTCACCAGCTCTCATCTCGGCCAAATCTTCATGACTAGCGATCAATGCATCATAACGGGCAGAAACAATTAAATTCCCATCCGTTGTACTCTTTAATTTTTTTCCGAGATTTACGGCTATCCCCTCGCCCTTTCCATTTCCTCTATTTTCCTCCATCACCGTCTTCTTGCTAGGCCGACGGTGTCTCCGGTCAGCAATCATCCATGCACCAAAGGATTCCATGATTTTCCGGTCTAACTAGAGTACCGAGGGGATCACCAATCATTTCCCTTTCACTTGGTTCATCTTGAGACTCATGAGCGGTATGAGGACATATTTCCTGCTTATGTCTGTATTGGCCACAGTGGAAGCAAATTAGATGTAGTCCCTCGTACATTATGCGTCTAATTCTCCGGCGTTGTTTAAACTTAGCCAGTAATGGTTTTGTGAGATCCACCTCCATGCATAGTCTTGCAAAGTTCCCCCTCGTACCTACTGAGGTAGTTCTGTCCACTTTTAGTGTTTTTCCAATCTTATTCCCTATCTTCCACAATACCGAAGTGTCATAATATTCCAATGCCAAGTCTAGAAATCTAACCCACACTGCTACCTTGTCGATTGTTGCTTCAACGGGGTCAAAATTAGGATGCCATGTTCTTACCATTAAATAATGATCCGTCACCATCCAAGGCCTTCCAAATAATACATGTTCTCTATCATCAATATTGGAAAATTTTGCCAAATAAAAGTCATTGCCTATGTCTGTTAACGTAAAGTCTCCTCGGAGTTTCCAAATATTTTTCAAACGTTGCATGAAAAACATATATCCCACCTTCCAACCCATGAGTTTGATTATAAGAGTTTGTTTCCATGGTGCCCGAATTCTCTTCTTCTCCTCCATAGAAAGTTTAATTACCGGACAGTCATCTTCATCAGAGTCGTCGTCAACATCATCAGATACGCATTCGTTGAAATGATTGTCTTCATCCTCTGCCTGTCTTACCGAAGTTTCTCCCATAAGTTTATCCACGTAACTATGTCCATTGATATCTCCAATTTTGACCTTCTTACTGGATCGTATTAACAAATCAGCTTTCTCTGTTGAATCATCAATTGTTTCATGACAACTCTTTTCAGAGCTGTCCATTGTTTCTCAGTTCACTTGAGAGAATATTTTCCAGAGAGCGTTTTTTAAATGTTCTATAATCTCAGTTCGCTAGATTTGGCAGTTTGTACTTTGTACTATGTGGTAAGCTACTGAAATGTGTTGCACACCCCTGGGGCTGAATATTTTTTATATATAAAACTTAATAGGTTTTAAAAACATCAAGTTTAAAATTATTGGTTAAAATGGTAATTTAAATGATACACAATAAAAAACAAAAAAAGATAAATAAACTGGTAAACAAAAGAATAAAAAAATACCCGAGCCTATTTGGGTCATCAGAAAACTCAATACTAATCTAACTGAATAATATATATATATATATATATATATATATATATATGGTTTTAATAATGGAATTGTTGAAATTAGTAAAAAAAACTTGCAGGAAAAAAAATAAAGCTAAAATCTGACATGAAAAAAATTAATGAGAATGAAATTTGAAAAAATTATAATTAAAAGAACCAAACTGGAAAGATTAAAAAAAATATAAGAGGGTGAAAATGAAAGTTATTATAATATGATAGATTATTTATATATTAAACAATAATAGGGGTGAAACAAGAAAAAAATTAAATCCTGGCTGACCCAATAAAACCAAACTGAAAAAAGAGAGTAAAAAAAACAAAACAAAAAAAAAACAAGAATTTAAAAAGAAGGGTAAAAACAAGAAAATATAAATTTACAGGGGAAACGGAAAAACCCTATAAACTTTTCAAACCTGATTTAATTTTTAAAAGTTATATCCCGTGAAATTTTTTACTTGAACTTAATTATAAAGTATAATTATTAACCAATTCAATTTAGAATGGTAAGATCTGTAGAGAGATATTAATAATAAAAAAAAACTTGTGAAATCAATAAAAAAAAATAAGGATAAAATTTGACATAAAAAAAAGGAGGAGGATGCAATTCAATAGAAAATATAAAAAATAATCCCTGGTAAAATAAAAAAATAATTAAAACAAAAAAGACCAAAATTAAAGGATTGAAAAATCATAGAAAATGAAATTGAAAACATATGTAAAAACCAAAAAGATTCGGATAAACATCTCATACACAATCAAATGACTTATAAAATTTACAACTCACGAGACCTTGAACCCAGTTCCTAAAATTTATTATAAGTCAATTTAAAATTAAAAATTAAAAATTAAAAATTAAAAAAACATATTAAAACAAAAAAGCTTTTACAATGTGGGCCGCATCCACTACCTTTACCCTCTGATATCACATTCGCATTCTTCGCCTCTATTTTCTCGTACGAACACCAACGAAACCAATACCAGCCATATTTTTTTTTTTTCCCATTACAAAGTCAACCTTTCTGCGTATCCCAGATCACCTCTACTCACTGTACTTCCTTGGAAGGGCCGACTTTGACCGGCCCAGTGGTTCGGTCAACAAAAATTAGAGAAGAGAGTAATTTCCGTGAGGTTAATCTATCTGGTGGTAGTAAGTTCTAACACGCTCGGATTATACAGCAGCAATGCGAAAAGTCAACCCTCCTCGAGTTACGCTCGGACCAGAGTCACGTGCCCTAATCATACATGACCTGATATAATTGAAATTTTATTCACTCACTTGAATTATAATTAAAATTTTATTCACCCATTTGAATTCATGATTTATATAAAAAAAAAGATCGCACGCACAACTCATTCATTTGTAGGTAACACGTGTGTTTGCTAGATTTTTTTACTCATTCATTTGTAGGTAACAGCCTGTTCTAGCTTTCATTTTAAAAAAAAAATATGCTAGTTTTAAAAAAAAATCAAAATCAAAATTCTTTCGAACATTACACGCAGAAAAACAGCTATGGCACACTCCAACATCCTTGCAAAGCCACATAAATTCCGGAGTTGGTCCTTAAGCCGTTAGAGCAGAGGCGGATCCGTGTACGTGTTAAGCTAATCTGGGTCGGGATTCTGTTGCTGTTAATATATTACAATGTGACGAGACCAGCGTGTATATAGATGGAGACTACAGCTCAAAGAATAAAGACTAAGAAAAAAACATAAAAATGTACACTAAAACTTCTAATTTATATTAAGAATCGACTTTACAAGATATTCTAAATTTTCTGTCAAAATCCAAGAAAACTATAGAGGTGTTATCTTTTGTTCGCAATGTTTTAGCCTCGGTCAACAAAATATTTGCAACCTTCTCGGCTGCATTATCTCCATCTGCAGAATCTCTCTCCCTTGCCTGTATAGATAAAAAAAAAATGCAAAATGTCATTATAGCATAAAAAAAATCCACAAACTCACATGTAACATGTCATGTTAGTATGAGAAGATGGAAGCAGGCTAACCTGCACGGCAAGCTGGACAGCCTTCTTAGCACTAATGACATCCCAAAAGCCATCGCTGCAATTTTTTAAGAATCCAGATTCACACATCAAATAAATATATATCAATAAAAAGAATTTGTATAGACAATAAAAAATTTAAGTTCAGTTCAGAAATCACCTCGCCAATAGTGCAAAAGCACTGCTCGCTTGCTTAACATGCACAGCTTCACTTACATAAGGCTCTGAACTAAAGCGGGGTTCCTGCTGTTTCAGAAATTTGTCACCAAGCATCCGAGCAAGGTTCAAGCCTGAGCAGGGAAATATAAGGTGAGTTATTATCTAAACAATTATATGAAAATGTCATAAAATGTCACCCTTAACTTACCATGAAGCCGTGTTTCCCCATCTCTCAATGGTTCTCCAGTTTCATTAAATCGAAGTTTTTCAGAGTAACTACTTACTCTGTGATCTTCTGTCATCTTAATCTGCTTCCCATCAACACTGAAAATATGGTATTAGCAAAAAATTAAAGTTTTTGTTTTTCATGTTATATTTAGAAATCCATAACTTTTGGTATGTCCTCGATCAGATTGGTGTAGCTTCGTATTAACAGCAGTCAATATGTTACAAGGGCAGTCCCTTTCAAAAGGTGAGTACTCTGTGTCAGAGTTCAAAGCTTTTCAAGGAAAAATGGTGCTCCTAATAAGCTTTTTTAGGATGACTGTTAAACAAGGCCACTATTTGTAAGCTTATCAAGGCCTGATAGTGAGTTGTATGATTCCATTTTCATACAGATTTATGGTATAATCGGGGCATTCTAAAGCTTTTATGGGCTTTTGATTTTTGCTGGCTCTCATCAAATTACAAAATGAGAATATAAAAACATACTTCATAACACAAGCTGCGTCTCCAACATTTGCACATTGTGCAAAGAAACTCTCATCACTATCAGCCCAAACCAGAAGCAATGTTGCAGCACAACCCTGCAGGGAATTGGCCATTATAATATGCAAGATAATAATCTTTTAAGTTTTTGTTGCGCGAAAAAGGTTCAAAAGTAGGTAATAAAATCATTTCACGGTGGTGATGGTAAACAATCTACAATATCGCCGCTCTTTTCTTCACATGAATCAGGAAGCGATACAAGTTAAACTAGAAAATCAACAGGCTAACAAGAGTTAAATCCACTTAAGTGCAATGTTGCTCTGAATTCAACCAGCCATGCTTTCCAAATACAAGAATAAAGAAGAGAAAGTGCCTTCTCATAAAAATTAGTAACATTATTTGTTCAATCCCCCTTCTGTTTCTATTAAAAAATGTGTGCAAGTGCATCAACATAAAGGACCTGAGGTGCTTCATAGATCCAAGCTATCTTTGAACAGAACACCATGGTAATGATCCTTCGAAAATCCACAAAATGCTCATGCTCTAACAACTAGCTGGTTCATTTAAGAGTTAAAACAACACATATTGCCCATATATGACCTTCCACAAAACAGGTACAAGACAATATGAAACCAGTTAATTACATCATTATGCAAATATGAATGTGTTTGAAGTACTAGCTGAATTCTACATCTGCTCTCCTGCACCAGGTAATGAACCAAGATACAGCAAGAGGAGCAATGGTGAGTGTCTAGACATAAACTATACTGCTAGTCTGCAATATGATCCCAAAACATCATGTATCATAAAATAGTATTTGTGATGCATAGATTGCCACCTGGTCATCCACTAGCCTATGATTAGCCTACTTCATTTAGCAACTTATTATTATGCAAGAACACCTACATAGTGGTTGTCACAATTCAAGAAACAATCAAAAGCAACATATCAGACTTGGCCATTGATGAACAACTAAGGTGGCTGTTTGAAAATCAAAAAACCAGCCATCCTGTATCACGAAGGCAGTGTGGTATAGCTCAAGTCACCTGATGGGGTTAATTTGCAATTGGAGTAAACTTGTTTCTACCTTCCTCAACCATCCCAAAATTTTTTTGGATGCAAACATGAAAAGCTTTTTAATCAAGACTTTAAGAAATCACAAACAATCAGTAGAAACAAATAAAACAAGAAAAGCCAGGGGAAAAACCTCGTAATAGTTATTCATATCGGCTTCAGTTTGAGAAAATACAACTCTAAGAACATCTGTGGCATCACGTTGCAATAAAACCCTCTCCCTAACAAGAGAATCTGACAGAATACTGGCAACCTTCTCAGGAAGCATTCTGGAAAAAAAACATAATGAAAAAGCGATTACTAATTACCAAAGAGGTATGATAACAGCCAATTCATCATGTCAAAGCAGAATCAGGGGATAAAATAGACAAGGATAGCAAAGATTGGACTCATGAGTAGTGAACAAGGAAGAAAGAAGAGAAGACAATCACAGGACATTAGACGCAATAGAAAAGTGGTTTCTTTTAGAGCATATTTCTTAAACCAGTGAGCATCAAAAGACAGTTTCGAAGTATTTTGCTTTCACAGCTAGAGGTGACAATAGGAAAGTGATCTTGGTTTAATCTACAGCAAGGCAACATGTTAAAACTGAAACAAGAACACTTACTTGCTAGCAGATTTCGCTGCAGCTACTCCACCATGTCCATCACAGATACCAAATGCTCCAAACTGCAAGGTAGGCATTTAGATCCTTTAACTTTACTGACAAAATACATATACATCCCTTCTCCAAAAAACAAAGCATTAATATGTTGCTTCATATGAAAAAAAAACCTGGGGAATGCCAGGAAGGGGCCATTGGTAATAGCACACATCTTCCATTTCAAGCTTCTTTCCTCCTCGTCGCAAAGCCATGGGATCTGATGCCATGCCCACGCTGAAGGGTGTTTGGCTCCCAGATTTAGAGGTCACATGAACCTGACAGACAAGATATCTTCACAGTTAAAGAATATGCAGCAAGAACTGTTCTTTCAACACAAAACAGGCTAAATATATTTGTAGTTCCTCAAGATTTCAGGTTCATATCACATCCATCACCGGAAAAGAAATCATGAAAAACATAAATGAAGCAGCCACTACCATACATACAGCAACGAGAGGCAGTGGGGACTACGGAAATTGTTGAAGTTATTGTTTAGCTTCATGTATACTTTGTTTTACAAACTCGTGATAGTTATTTAAGAGCATAATCTAGTAGTCAGGTAGTAGTGGGGAGTATGGAAAATTATGGAATTTCAATAGCAAGATTTTTAATCCTGTCAAGTTGGGTAAAGTTATGGTGTCTCAAGAAATCATGAGGGACATAGGTGTTCTGAATTCATGATCCTAAAATAAAATTCAGTTATTCAAAGCATGGTTATATTTAACTATTTAATCTGCATCATATCACAGATTCTAAAATGCAACTTGATAAACAAGCAGGTTGACTTACATGAACATTTGAGGTTGTGCCAAGTGTTATTATATCTCCATTTGAAAGCTCAACAGGGTCACCACAATGTCTACTTCCAGAATCAGGATGGCCAATCGGCTGAGAATTCAAAAGCGTTCCATTTAGGCTACCCATGTCTATCAGCTCCCAGTTATTTTTCTGAAAACCCAAAAGGAAGCCTATGATAAGCAGTGTGCCACATGCAAAGCAGAGATCCAAACTAAAATCAAAGTGGAATAGTTATTTGGAAATTACATCCGCATTCCAGTTGATCATTGCATGCTTCCCAGACACCTCTGAATCCTTCAATATCAAGTCACTGGAAACCCTCCCAATGGTCAGTGGAAGCCTTGAGGCACTTGTTGACTGTACAGAGCAACGGAGCCCACAAGAAGGACCAGAGATGACTTCCAGAGAGAGACACTTTCCTGCATTTCAAACAGAAAAATATGATAACATGTTTTTCACATTTGGACAAATAAAGGAACATATCAAGAAGTAACCTCTTTCCCATAAGTGACAGACAAAAATTACTTTGATCAGCGATGACCTTTGGCACAAACTCTTGAAGTAAATCATTTTTCAAATCAGATTTCAAGTTAGGACCCTGATCTTCCTGTCTAGCATGCTTTTGCACTTCAGCTAAGCGCTCTGTCAATGTAAGGCGCCTGAAGGTTTGGCCAACTGAAAATTCCTCTATCTGGTCCGGAAGTACATCTAAAACAACACTATCACCTGAAGTAGTAGAGAGTAAATTAAGGCCCTAAAAAAAGAAGAAAAATTAAATACGCACATAAATTAATATAAAGGAATAGGAATCAATCATAAAACATGCCTTGGTTCAATTGGGGAGATGCGGAAGGAAGCCTCTGCTTATGTTTAAGTCCATGAGTCCGAGGTGGACGCAATAGCCCTTCATTTTGACTATATGCTCCCTCTAGATCATTACTTCTGGTTATTTCATTGCCTTGATCACGTGCATTTGCATCATCCAGAACAAGGGGCCTCGCTAACTCACCAACCTAAAAAATGGAGATGTTTTGAGGCATGAGCAGAGCCAATCAGAAAGCGAGATGCACAATGATATGCACACAGTAAGCACTAGATTTTAGTATTGGTGAAAAAAAAAATTACTTAACATATTTCACCAGCCTTAGTGCATTGAAACTATGTGCATAGAAATCAACATATGGATAATTACCAGTACATCATTTTTCATTGTTTAAATAAAAGCCCTAACTCTCATATTTGAGGCGAGCACAAACAAGGATAAGATAAACTTGTTAGATCTAAAATATTTAAAAGGTATTATATGTGAAAAAGTTTCCTCGAAATACCTCATGAATACAGATTCAATACAAATATGATAAACTTAAACAGGCTGTTTAACCAGCCACTTGATAAAAAATGTACCGAAACATAAAGTTTGATGCCCCACAAGGTAAAAAATTAATTCTGTCAGCTAAAGTAAAATGCAATAACAATAGATATCTGCAAGTTTATGTAAGATTATGAGAGCATAAGGATTATAATCCTTCTGCCCACAAAGATCACCTCCACGCAAGCAAACAAATACAACCACTGCAACAAACTCATTCACAAAACACCATATATCATCAACACCAATATGTAATCGATCAAATCCCATTAATTTAAGCAGCATTTAAAATCCTCATCCGAGAAATTGAGAAAAAATAAAATGATCATGACAAATCAATGCTTACTGTATTCGCTGCTTGAAACACAATCAACAGACTGATAGGACAGACTGATAGGACAGTGGACGGATTGCTCAGCCATCAATTGACCAAATCCTACTCAAACTAGTGAACAATCTTGAAACAGATGAGTATAGACAATCAAGAACGAGTTCCAGTGTCAATCAAACCCCTAATTCTTAATAAGAGTTTGGTGAGACCAAATATTAGCCATCATCAATTCTTCTAATTCTTCACCCAAAAAAAGGAGATCAATGCACAGCAAGTAAAAAATAAACCTCGATGAAACTAAAACCCTCCGCACTGGTTTCTATTTTCGTTCTAAAATCCTTACAAAAAAATGATCTAGCAATAAACAAAAGGTCGAATCGGCCCTAACAAAATCCCTACTATTCCCCACCAACCAAGCCGTACATCACATTTATGATAAAAAGGAAAAACCTAAGCAAACGAAGAAAATGTTGTTGTTATACCTTGAGAGTGCGAGAAGGAGAAGAAAGAGACGAGAAGAAACGCCATGGTTTACAGGCGATGAGGATAAGGAAAAGGATCAGAAGCAACATAACGAGAAGAAGAAATACACCGACAATGCTCCCTTGTAACATCATCGCCATACTCGTGTCTTTCCCTCTCTTGTCTCTCTAGACAAGATTAGAGATTGGACTCCTGATTTGCGAGAACCTCGCTTTGAAATAGTCGCCCTTTCACACGCTCCCCTTCTAATTTATGTATTTATTCATTTATTTAATTCTTTGTTTTTTTACTAGCATTTGATGCTATGTGGTAGCGCGTGTGGTCTTTTCTTTCTTTTCCCCCCTAATGTCAATGCAAAATTGTGCCGTATAACCTTATGGATTGGTGACTCTCTGGTCTACGACTGGAGAGATTTTTTTTTCTTTATGTAGAGAAATGGAATGAACTTGCACGTATCATTTTTTTAAAAAAACATTGCACGTGTGAAATTTTTTTATGTAAGAGAAATGCGTGTCTGTACGATGCACTTGCAGTGTTTCTGAAAAAAAAAAATAGCAAATTACCTATTTATCCATGGACCTAGAGATAACCACGAAAAAACTGGAGATCAAAGTACCACAATGCCCCCGCTACAAGTCTTCTTTTTTGTCTTTTCAGGGGGTATTTGTGTAGTTTCACTGTGCACGAATATGTGAAAAAACAAAAATACCCTACTATTTCGTGTCTTTTTGTCAGCTCACAGGGGATAAAAATAGTAGTTTCACTGTGCATTTTAAAATGGAAAAATCCAAATAATTTGAAAATATCACACATGTCCCATGAAAAAATATCCAAAATGCTCCCGGTTCCGAGGAGTAAATTTTTCGGCCCGAGAGGTAAAATGATAATTTTATTACTGGAATCCACAATAATCTGTGTGTCTGGGTACATAGTGAAATACCCACTACTTTTATTTATTTATTAGTATATATTTGAAAGGACCATGCATGTTTTTTTTAAGTATTTTTTGTTTGAAAATAAATTAAAATAATACTATTATTATTTATATTAGCACATTAACGATATGAAAACATAAGATATAAAATAAAATATTTTTTTATTTTTAAAAAGCGTTATTGCCCCCAAATGAAAGTAAAATATGTGTGACTCTTGTCATATACCTACAAAACAAATGTATGAACTGTATGTACGTATAATAAATAGACCTGGACTCCACGTGAATCTATCTATATTACCTCAGAAAGCTGAAAATTTAGATAATTTAGACTTGGGTTCATGCAATGTTAAACCACATTCACATGAATGGGTTGAATATTCTAAGCTTTTCATTTTTGTCTGTAGTGGATCTGCTTTACTTGTGCTTGCAGTGCCGCCATGCATCGGGTTTCGAAAATGGATATGTTATAGCTGGCACTAGTTAGATTGCCCGCACTACGTTGCGGGCACAATACAATTTTTATAATTGTTGGATTTGAAGCAATTAATAGATTTTACTAATTTAAAAATAAAATATAATAAAAACATATGCAAAGTTTGATATAATACAACACATCGATACACACTACCGCAACAACATCGAAGTTTTAACATCAAAGATACGGAAATAGATAATTGTCTCGAAAGATTTTCGACACAAAAGTGTGGGAAAACATAGTTTTTTTCCAACATTTACATCAACCTTCATGATATTATCAGTTTACATGTGGTTTGATAGAAATAGAAGACAAAATATATAACTGCTAAATCATACAAACATATTTAAGGATAATAATATCAACACATAAGCCTCATAATTGAAGATATGAAAATGGATAATTGCTCCAAATTTTTTTAGCACAAAGTGAGGAAACCGACATAGATTTTCCAGCAACTTCATAACAATACCAAATGTATATTCTTGCAAAAAGGGAAAAAAAGGTGCAATAAATGAATCGATCAACCAATAAACCTAATTTCCTTTATCTATAAAGAATTAAACACTCTTTTACCAATAATAGATAATAGGAAATTGATGTTCATGGCAATGCCAACACATACAAATAAGTGTATGCTTGTAACCAAATTCCAAACCCATTTGAAAAACAACAAATAAATCATCTAGACAATTAAATACCAAGTTACCCAATAGAGAAATAAGGAAAGAAATTAGGCATATGACAAACATTTAATAGCAATAATGAACATTGCTTTATCTCACAAAGATGAACATAAAATACACTGGCAAATACAAAAACAAAATAAAAACAATGAACCAGACCAACACCTAAACATGACACATGCAATAACATTTAACCATTCCAAAGTGAAATTGGTCCCAGTCATCACCAGAGCTACCTGCATAAAAACCAAATTAAAATTAAAATCAAAACCAACAATAAACCAAATCAACAACACATCGGCAAAAACCTCCTCTTACACCCAACCCAACGACTGTGTCAAAACACAAATAATAAACCCTCAGTTCACATCAACCCCTCCTCACTGTCAACACACCAAAGCCACACACCCACAAAAATGAAATCAATAAACACGTTAATATCAAAATGAACAACAAACCAAACCCACAAAAAATTGGCACCCAACGATTGGGTTAAAACACAAATAAACTTCTATCCAAAGAAACCCTTCACTGCCAACACACCCAAGCAACACACTCATAAAACCGAGATCAACAACCATATAACTCATACTCCAGTGATACCAAACAAACCGACCAAGAGACCCAACAAACAAATCAGCCCCCTCGCCTATCATCCAGTGATGTCAAAAGAAAAACCCAGCCACCCAAAGAGGCAAGAAACAAATCAAGGACCGGGTAAAATAACATAGTTTTGGCACGCGCGCGCGCACACACACACACATGCATGCATACATGCACAGTTAATTACACCTAAATTTGAAAAGAAGATAAAAAAATATCAGAAAATCACACAAATTGCTAAACAAAACATTAAAAAAAACTGAATTTAGTAAAGATCGCATAAATTACAAAAAACATTCTTCATAATAAACACAAAGTTAATTACAAATAAATTAACAAAAATAAATAACAAAATAAGCAGAAAATCACATAAATTCAAAACAATAAAAAAACCGAACTTTCGTGTAGTAATTTTCACTAATAATCAAGAAAATCCTGATTCTAATACTTATAATAATTCCAAAACTAAAGATACAACTAATTTTGATCAAACAGGCAAAGTGGCTTTGATACGTTATTCACAATAACCGGACTTTCATCGAGATATAATAAAGGGCTCCATGTGAACACAAAGGCGAAAAATAGCTATTTTGAAACTGTTTCAAGCAAATTTGCATCCTCCCTTTTTTTTGGACAGAATAGAGAAATTTCTTTTTTTTGCTTTTGATACTTTGAGCAAATGAAAAGAATGTTTATAAATTGGCTGCGTAAAAAATCAGTGATTTAGCATTTACATTTAATTTTGAATTTATTTAATTTTGAATTTTAATTTTTATTATTTTAATTAAATATGCAATACAATTCCCGAAACTATTTCACATAATTTTTTTTATGACCAAGAGATGTGAAAGAAAATAAATTGGGATGAAAAAGCGTCCATTGTCTAATGGATAGGACAAAGGTCTTCTAAACCTTTGGTATAGGTTCAAATCCTATTGGACGCAATATTTTTCCAGAATATTTTTCTTTCATTTTTCCATACATATATCGTTATTATTTCCTATTAATGATTTCTATTAATTTTTTATTAATATTAATTAATTAAGTATTTATTAAATATTAAATTATTTATTAATTTTTATTAATTAATAATATTATTAATCTAATTATAATAAAGATTAAGAAAAGTTATAATAGTTATAATAAAGATTAAGAAAAGATTAAGAGTAATGAATTTCTTTATACCTGTTCCTGAAGTAGACAACGCTCCATCTGTCCCTGAATGACTTCTTTCAAAAGGGCTTCCGCTTCTTCAGTAAATTTCAGTAACTTTGCATGCGTTAGGCTCCATTGCTTTTGCTGCCTCCTCAGCCATAACGTAATTCTTGAAATCAGAAATTCAACTTCGTCTCTGTTCACAGATTACAGAAAATTAGCATAAAAATTAGGGTTTCGAAACCCTAATTTTAGAAATAATTAGAGAGGGAGAGAAGATAGCATAGAAAGGGAAAGGAGTTAGCAGAGAAGTTAGCAGAGAGAGGGAGAGAAGTTAAGAAGTTCGCAGAGAGTTCAATTGCACTGTGGGGAAGACATACTTGATTCCTGTGGCCTGTAATGATCAATCGCATCCCTAAGAAGAACTGAAAACAAAGTCATCGGCATCAAGGGCCATAACAGAAGCGACTGCGAAAGCCAGAGAGGAGAGACAATCTTTCATGAGAGAGGGAAGAGCAAGTGACAGATCGGGAAAAAAAGAGAAGTTAAGAAGTTCGCAGAGAGAGGGAGAGAAGTTAGCAGAGAGAGTGAGATTTAATTATTTAAGCAGAATAAAAATCTCCTACAGATTTCTGCCACGGTTGATATTTAGACAGAAAGAAAATCTGTCACGGTTGAAAGCTTCACAGGTGTCAGGGGAGAGGGGATGTGCAGATGGAATGGGGCAAAAAAAACAAAACAAAGAGGTAAACGTACGCCTGCGATTCACAATTTGTAAATGTCCAGTCTACAGTTATATTACTCACAATACACAGTAATAGTCCGAGCTCTTTTAGCTATTGTGTAATGTAATGTAATAGCCCGCCTATTCGACCCGAAATCAAAACCGAACTGGATTAAAAAAAAAAAAAACTTGATCACCGAGCTAGGCTTAAGAACTCCGGCAACTGAGTCTGCCTCAACTCGTTAAACTGGCAGCCACCTGCAAGCGGCTCCACTCCTGACAGTGGCAGGAGCTACACCCCAATTTGGAAGGGTGTTCTGTTTCTTTTCATTTCCTTTTTATGGCTAGCGGATAGGGGGAGCGCAGGGACGGTAATGGATATTAGTAGGTTTACTTTTTATTATATTTGTATTTATTCATTGAATTTCAGTATCCATCACCTGGAAAACATTTATTACTCAGCATGAAATAAAATAGAGAACTAATATATGATAATTTATATATATATATATATATAGATATAGATATATCAAATCATTTTTCATAACATCCATACCCTATTTATTAATCACGAGTCAAAAAACTATCTAACAAAATTCATTTAGCAGTTCAGTTAAAGTTGGTATTGATTAAATTTCAATTTGTTTCTGCCTCTACCATTTCACTAGAAAATGTAGCAGGAACAGAAGAACCCGGGCTCCGGGTCAGGATTTTCAGCTGTCTGGGCCTGATGAGAGTTGCACGGAAACCCTTAAGAACATGTAGATTTTTTTAGTATAATTTTTCTCCTGTGTAACCTTACTCGGTGCCACTTGTCACTTTTTAAGAAAGTCCATATGAAGAGAAATTTTTATATAAAAACTCTGACTCGTTATTTTTTTTATATTTTCAAATTAGTTTGATGTGTTAATATAAAAAAATAAAAATAAAATTATTTATATAAATCACTTAAAATATAAACGCTTAGATAATCTTAACTTCTTCCTCGCCTGCGACAAAATACAAATAGATAGATAAACTCGTGGTAAACTGATGGAGGAAAGAGGCGAGCCAGGGCTTCTACAAGATAAAAATTAAAGTAAACAGTGACAAAATACACGAACAATGTACACGCGCGAATTACAGTACACAGTGACAAAATTAAGTGAAAATCAACGAATTGCTTCATGTGACAAAATCTAGATCTGGAAAAAACAGAGAGAGTGAAATGGAAGGATTTATTTGTTGGGATAGGGTTTTAAGGGGAAAGAAAGGAATAGTAAGATTTAAAGAGACAGAAAGGGAAAAGAAAAATATGGGTATAACTGGGAGAGAGGGGAGGCAAGAGAAGTGCTTATACACAGAGACAATGGAGAGATTTTTTCTTCTTCTTCTTTTTCAGGATGGATTGACTTGAACTTGAATACGGCGTCGGGTCAATTCTCGAGTTGAGTATTATTAGAAAAAAAAAACTAAACTAGAGGAGAAGTTACCACAGGCAAATTCATTTTTCTATTCACTGTATGGCTTTACTTACTGATTTGCCCTTGGAAAAAAAGGCAATAAGCCAAGTTTTGGATTTAAAATTGTCTCCTCGCCATTATCTTTAACATGTTGCACAGGGTTATATTTATTATTATTATTATTTATGCACAATAAAATTACAGCTTTAGCTTTGGAATAAATAATTCTAATGTTTTTTACTAGGGGTGCTTTTGTCATTTTATATTTCATAATAATACAATTACTTTCATGATGACAATGCAACTCTCCTCTACGGGTTTCATAAGCAATTACTTTCTATTTACCCACCAAATATTTAATTCCAATAAAATGTTTTGAGGATCCCGACGTTCCTTGCACAGTGATGCAAACATGTATCATCATCGTCATTGGTCTGGCAACAATGATTGTTTCTTTTCCTTGTATTCTCCCTGGATTTTGTTCAACTTTGTAGAAATAATGAACAACTCATTCGATTGTTTTTTTTTTTTTTTTTTGTATGACGTGGGAACTACATGACCCGGAAAGCGCATTTTGTGGGCCCAGGGCATGCGTAAACCTCCGGCTGTCCCAGGCTCTTACAGGTTTGGGATAGGGAGGCCGGGCAGGCTCGAACCTGGCTCTCAAGAGTGAGAGTGAGGCCTGTTGCCGCTCAGCCGTCCCCTTGGGGACCATTCGATTGTTTTTTCTCTCCGTGTTTGGTCATTTTGCTTGTGGTTACCTTTTATCTTAGAATGATCTGTAAGATTGAAAAATTCTTTTCAATTACACCCCTTTCTATTTTTTAATTTATAAAAAATCATTTAAATTATATATTTTTTTATTTCATCCCTTTTTTTTTTGGCAAACTTTTTTAAATTATATTTTTCATTGATTTTATCATTTTTAAATTAAATTGACCAATAATGAAGTTTCTTTGCCGAATATTAAACTAAAATTTCACTAGTTGTGATTTTAAGGGGTTAAATTAGGTTAAAAAGGTTTGCCTGAGTTTGTTTTTGATTTTTTCAAGATGGAGTTTTTTTTAATCTTTTTTTGTGTGTTTTTTCTTGTTATTTCCCCCCGGTTAGCCTCCTATTGAGTCACCCCAATAATGTTTTGCAATTTTAGTATGTCATTTTTTAATCTGTAAATTATCTATTAAGTTATAGATGTTTTTTAATTCATCATATGCGATCTTTTTACATGCCATATTTGATTTATGTTTTGTTAATTGTTATTTTATTTTGTTTGATTTTTTTTTTTAAATTTCATCCTTCATCTGTTTTTTTCCAGGGGTCTTGTTTTCTTCTTCTGTTTGTTTTTGTGATTTTATTTTGCTGGGTTAGCCCCCTATTGCTATTATTTTTCTTCAATTTCACCACATGTCATTTTTTAATCTAGAAACAATCATCAAAATACAATTGTTTTCTAATTTCACCACCTTTAATTTTTCAATCTTCCAATTTTTTTAATTGCTATCTATTTTACTTTGGATAATTTATTTTTTTAAATCTCATCCTCTTTTTTTTTTCCTCTCAAATTCTTTTTTTTATTATTAATATTGTTTTTAACGCTTTCATCATTCATGATGAAATTGATTGGGAGTTAAACTTTTTCATTGAATCGAGATCCATAATTTAACAAGCTATAAGTTTTAGAGACTATACCAAGCAAGAAAGTTCATGTGAGTTTGCCTGTTTTCCTTTTCTTTTTGAAGCTGATTTTTTTAGTTTATTTCTATTAGTTAGTGCTAGGTTATTTGATAATCCTGACAGATTCATACCTTATTCAATTTATCTTTTTCCTTGTGTTTTTTTTTTGTTTATATTATTTAAATTATCAAGTGTATCAATTACTCAAAACTTATTTTTTCTATTCACATAAAAAAAAAATGCCACAGCAAATCTAGTAACTATCCAAGGTGGTAAGATTCTGTAACCCTTCCATTCCGGGGACGTAAATATAATTTACCGAAGGCAAATTTTTTATAATATTATTTGCACCGAATCATTTTCATGTTCACGGCTTCAAAATCAAAACCTGCGGTTCTGCGCGCGATTACTGCGGCGCTTTTAGAGTTAACTACCAAGCGGATCTTTCACCTTCCAAGCTTCCATTGATGCTGCTCTGATTGATCAGCGCTTCCGTTATTTTGCTTCACTTTGCTACTGTAAGCGACCTGTCTCTCGTTTCTATATATTAATGCGATAATTATCTGTAATTTAAGAGTGCTGTAAGTTGTCCATGACGTGTCAGTATAATTTGGAATCTAATTGTTACCTACACCCAGTAATTTGACATGAATACGTGTTTTTGAATTTCAAAATGCAGAGTTGGATCTGTATCTTGTGAATTTGATTAAAAATAATAGATGAAGAGTGCTGAAATCCCGAATTTATGAGTCGATATGAAGTCTCAGAACTGTTCTTCTGCTCATGCATGATCTAACATTTGTTTTGGAAGATCATGTGATTGTAAGTGATACATTGTTGTTATCTCCTAGGTGCTGAACTGATTGAAACAAATGGACGGGGTTTTAGTAAATTAATAGACAATTCGAGGGTCTAAATCTCAATTATTGAATTGTAAGAGATCTTTTAACTTGATCTGTAGCTGAGAGGTTTTCCACGATTTTTTGCCTCAATATCTATCGTGATTCGCATTGATCATTCATTATACCTAAATGACTGGATTTCAGTTAATTTGTTGCCATATCATTGAATACCTATATCTAGCAGGTATATATAATTACGGTTCACTTTAATGATTGGTAGGTTTCGATCACATAACCTTGGATGGATAGAAGAAGTAGAGTAATTTTAAGAAGAATTCTCCTTGGTAATTGGCGAGGATCCAAATCTCGGATGGGGAATTTTAGAGCTTGGGGTTCTTGGATCATTTTTGGAAAGCGCGTGCATGATATTTTAGAATTGCAAGATGATAGAGTGGGTTTGAATCTATGATGAGCTATGTGGAGTATTCAGTTGCTGTACCATTTTTGGGAAGATCATCTAGATCAATAATAGATTAAGATTTCACTTCTGCTCATGCACGCGTTGCAGTACTTGTTTTGGAGAGTTACCTATTAAACTCAATTATCGCAAGATATCGAGTTGTAGCTCAACTAGTATTAGTTTTCTCCTTCCCTTCAAAAGGTCCCAAGTTCAAACCTCTCTTTTTTAATAAAAAAATGAAAATAAAACTCGAGAGGGGTCTGTTTGGAGACATATAGTTAGTGACAATTCTTGAGTCTTTTCTTTTTTTGTGGTCCAATGGTTGGATTACAAATAGAAAGTAACCCTCCAATCCCTTGATACGTCTCATTATTATTCCAATGAGATTTACCTGTTGAAGAATGTCAGGTGACTTTAATTGGCACCTGTTAGGAATGACTGAGAATTTAAGACATTGTTATTAGTACCCTTAATAATTGGTATGTGATGTTATCACTCTGGCCATGATGTGGCACTAATTTGTGCCAAGAATGATTTGCCTTTTGTATTCTGCTTGATGTTCCTTAAAAACTTATTCTCCTTGTTTTCAGATGATGGGCTCACCACAATAACAGTCCTGATTATAGTAGTTTTATTTACAAGTGATCTTTTGGGAACATAAATACTGAACCCAGCAGAATCACTGGCAAGAGTTCGGTGATATCGATTTCATAATGTCAAGTTTGATAATTTGGATGGAAAAGCCGGCTCTATTTGAGATGGAGATTCGAAGAAACATGTAATTTACTTTCCCTTTCTTCCAGTTTATTATTTTCAATTTCCAGCTGGGGAACTGTATATAATGTTCCTCATATGGTTGCTTTGGAAGACAGCATTTTTTCTGTGCTGTATTCTGAGTAACGCTAGCTAGGAATAAGGTTCAGCAACTTCTTGGTGGATTGCAATTGTTGATTAAATTTATTTTCAATGATTTTTTGTTTTGTTTTTAGTACTCTGGTAAGAATATATTAACAAATGGACTGCTAATAATTTCCACCAACGTCTATTGGGTTAGCTGGAGAAAAAGTTAATTGTAATCTGCATAATGGATGTTTTTACCAATTTTCTGTGACCGTGCTCCACATTTGATTGCTTGGATTTGGAAATTGCTATCTTGCATCATACTCCATAATTAATCTACTGTTTCTATTTCAGTTGCGTTAATTCATCTTTGTAGAGAAGTCGAAAATGTTTTTGAGTTTAGGGAGAATCATACCGGAGCCACATCCAATGGCATAGATTCTGCTGGCCCAAGAACAGGCGTCACCATCTTTTCTTGAAACATAAGCAGCAAGTCCACTAAGATAGTCACATGACTGCCTGTAAGTTTTCCAAACCAATCCTGAAAGATTTATTCCCTTTGTACGCTTAACTTTATCAAACAGTAGCATTATTCCACAATAGTGATGTAAATATTACTTTAAAATCAACAATTAAAACATTAATGACAACTTGCTGGCCAAATCCAGAAATTCTCAATATCAGTCTTCTATAGCTTGAAAATGATAGATGACATGTTATAATAATAATTAATTGTAATAGCAATGGAGCAGCATCAGTCCTAATCATGCATGCCAGTTAAGATCAGACTCATATATCTAGTCACTGTGTGCAAACCTCTTCTTCGACTATGACATTTGCATGATGCCTCTAAAGATTTTTCGCGGGCTCTATGCATAAATTACTTTAGCCTTCCTTAGTGATAGCATGACCATTAGTTGCATTACATGTTTGCATGGATTGAGTAGGCATTCTTGTACTGTTTCTAGTGTTCTTTTGGAAATTATAATAAAAACTAAGGCAACAAAGTATAAAGTGAAAGGGAAAGGTGGCACTAACATGGTCAAAAGGGTAGGCAGAGTGATTTGTCTACATGCTAGTGTAATGTAAGCCATGAACTGGACTTGTCTTTCCGAACAAAGGCTTCATAAAAAACGCACCATGGAAAAAATCGAGGGGCCAACTTTTGGCTTCACTGAAGGCCAAAGGGACATGACGTATTCTAAGCAAAAGATTCTCCATTACTTAATACAAAAGAAACAAATTTTGATGGATTCTGATGCAAATTTCACTCACTCTCCAAGTCCAATGGGCCTAGGCTTAAATAAAATCAAAGAAACACAGATTAGATTCTGCGGCAAAATTGATGCTCTATTTCTCTATCTTTCTGGCGCACACAACTATTATTACCTCACAAATAAAGAATCTTTGTTCTAGGAAAAAAAGTCTTCAAAAGTATGCTCGTTTAGAGCAACCAAAGGTTACTATACTTCTTTATTTGGTTATGTAAGGTGATATTTTAGGAGCCAGGACCACACTCTGTTTTCGGTTTCAATATCTATATATAAGGGAAAGAGTGCATTTTTTTGGGACAAATAACCTACACTTAGCGCCATAAAAAAAGGACACTTTGATTTTTTAGAAGTGCTGATGTGTTGCTACCTGGTTGCTTTCGAAGAACCGTTTCATTGATGATAGAGTTTCGGTCGCCAGAATTTTAAATCGTCGCATGGTTTTGAAGCGTGATGTTTTGACATTCTCACATTAGCCAGAGCTTGGGGGAGTGGGGGTGTTTGTGCTGTACTCGCACTATATTTCTCTGTGATTGGTGTTTTACATACCATCGTTATATATCGAGTTGATTATTTTGTTGTCGTGCACCGGCGTTGCCCCTTTCCCCCTTGCTACGCGTCCTAGTGGTGGTAAATTAAAGGACATTATCTGTTAAAAAGGGGAAAACAACTCTGGAGAATGGAATTAAAAATATGCTGAACCCAAATAAATTAAGCAAGTTTTAGAACTTTTAAAGTTCATTCCATACTCTTGGCAAGGTGCTTAGCTCTATTAACACGGAACTAGCTACTATGAGAGGGACTCGGTAAACACCAATTATACCTCAATCAATTCATATGCTACACAGCTCAGGAGCATAAGCTTCTTCGAAAGTCTTGGGAAGCAATATGGAGGCAAGAATATTTGCTCAGATGAGATACGCTTGCGCTCTTTTCATTCATAGCAATCTTTTATATTGGAGATCCATGATGCATACGATATGGCTGTAGTTCATAGAAAAACACAGCCATATTGGTTCAAGTTTTTGACCTAGGAGAGCTCCTCGATTATTTCGTTATCTCTTATTGATGGTTTCATCCCTTCTCTCCTTGACGAGTGGACAAGTAAATAAAAAAATAATTAACCATATTTGCCATGCATATCCTTCTATTCTCATTACATGGGCATTCAAGGAATCCTTGCGGGTTTCGTTTTCCATTTTCTGACATTCTTAAATTTATGAACCAGAATATTGAAACGAAGAGGAAGTCCATAACCACTGGTAATATAGAATACTAGTTAGATACGAGAAAGAATGTACTTGACCATGCTTTACCAACACATTAAAGAAAGAAAACCCGCTAGTTCAAGCATGTGTAATCACAGAAAGGCAACATGTGAAAGCAGTATTTTTGTACTGTACAGGTGCATGTGATTCACTGATGCCATTTTCTCTCTTTTTACACAGAATGGTTTGATGAGTTCTCTGATCTCTGAGCTTGGATGACTCCAGTGGCAAAAGAGTAGTAGCAACAACTTTTGTATAGGCTAACGAAACCTGGGGGTCACTTTAAGCCAGTAGGTTAGGCCATTTTGTTGTCCGCCACATGGATTAGGGTTAAGAGAGAGGTATAGTAGGATTCATAGGTTAGCACCTAGCAGAAAAAGAAAGGGTCTTATTAGTGGAGGATCATTCCTTTCTTTTTCAAAGGGCTTTAACATGCTTGCATAAGCAGTCCGTACGATTTGTGATAGCTGGACAAAATATGAATTAAATATGAAGGGCATAATATTATAAAATGATGCTAGCATAAACCAAACCTAGAACTATTGAAGCATAGCATCTAGAGTTTCATCGGGAGGAAACCCGCACAAACTCCCTGTTTTTTTTATAAAAAAAAAACATGCAAGCTTGAATTCTCAGAGTTTGAATGAGTTGCAATTTTACAGTGCACAGTATCATAGCCATGTAAGAAAACATGCAGGCTTGAATTCTCAGAGTTTGAATGAGTTTCAATTTTACAGTGGACAATATCATAGCCATGTTTGAATAATTGGCAAGTTAACATGGCAGGGGGGCCTCACCATGACCTTGCCTGCCTTTAAATCCCTGGTGGGGGCATGGAGCTCTTGATTCGGCAGGCCGGTTGCTTCAATACTAATGTCTCTAATTTGTTGTTTTTTGGTGAAGCATACTTATTGATCAATAAAGCATGGATTCTCTGTGCTGGTCAAACCAAGCCTTGATTTTTTTAATGTTAATCTTGAAGTGACAATTGTTTTCATTTTGCTATTGGGCATAATTTGGTTGCATGTTCTGCCGGGCTGAAATTTGGAAAAGTAGGATTTTTACGAATTTGGTCGGCATGAACGGTGAGCATTTATGTAATTTGACACCCCGGCTTCAAATTTCAAAGGGAGTGTGCTGATGTTTTCCTCTCATTTTATTTATTTGAAATGCAATCAACGTAGGTTTTGACTCGATCGAAGACATGGATCATCATCTATAAAAGAATGGATAGTGTGGTTTCTGTCCTGATAAAATACAATAAAAAAATGAAAAAAAGGGGAAAAGACATCACCATCAAAGTATCAAGAAATATACGAGAGAATCCTTTGTTTTCTGGCTCTGTGCTGGCTTTCTTTTGGAAGGACAGAAAAAGGGAATAGAAGAGCTGGTAATTTTTTGGAACCGTTGTTCCATCCCCATCTCTCTCTCTCTCTCTCTCTCTCTCTCTCTCTAGTTTAAGTTCTTACCTACAATCATGTGGCATGCCTTTACAAGGACATCCTGACTAAACCCACATAAATCTGCCCGTGTGAGAAATTGAGGATGATTTTTTTCTCCTGGAATTCGAAAATTCACAGATCAAAACCAAAAACATGAATGTTAAAATAGTCTCTCATATTTAAACTCCTCCCGACACACACAATTTTGTTTCTTTATTCTCTTTTTCATTGTGGCAAATTATTAAGACTTGTTATATTCAAGTGGCGTAAAAAGTTCCCCTCCCACTTCTGTCCACTGTACCTCCTGGCGCTTTTGGAGACTACAAAATCACGCCCCGCGCCCCAGTTATATCTCATGTTCAGCGGTCTCCTCTCCCTCCTATCTCTCCCTCTCATCTCTCCCCGCAAAACAAGAACTTCTTTACCCCGAAGCCTAACTCCTCTGTTTTCCTCTCTCCTTCCACGTAATCTTGGTAGGTTTCTTGCAAATTCTTGTTTGTATCTGTCATATAACTTGTATAAATAGCTTGTGCAATGGCAACTATGGTTTGCCAGGGTTTGCAGTTTTGCCTCGAGTCTCCTATTGTCGAGTCAAGAACACTAAGACTTAGATTGTCTTCACCAAATCCTTACTTCGCTCGATCCCTTGAATTGGCCTTAAAGCCCTGTTTACTAGATTCTGATTCCAAAGAAGTGAGCGGCAAATGCCACTACGAGGAAACTAGCCACAAAACTGGCTTCCTTGATCATGATAAGCATGCATCTCCTGATCTGGGTGGCCTGAGCTTCCTCCAGGTTCTCTCCACCGGTCCCGAAGGTCCCCAAGAATCAATGGGGAAAGGAAATATATACGTTCATCCTCTGATTAATCGTTCCTCTTCCATGCTCAGTGGAAGGAGCCTGGAATTATGCACGGAGAGTTTAGGTAGCGAAAGTGGAAGTGATATGATTGAAAGCAGCATTTTCACGCTGTCTTCACCAGACCCAAGGGCAGGAAGTTCTCCATCCAGGGAGCAGCAGAAACCGCGCCAACTTTTGGGAGCTAAGAAAGCGAATTCTCGTAGCTATCCACCTCCCTTGACAACGATGAGTGAATCGAAATCTCTACAGGTTAGGGCCCACCGCGAAGATGGAAGGTTGATAATCAGAGCCGTTGAGGCTCCATCAAGACACACTTGTTTACATGCTGAAAGGAGGGACGGCCGCCTTCGCTTGAGCTTCATCAAAGATTCCACCTCCGATTCTGACTCGGCAGGTGTAGCCTCCACAGAAAAAAACGAAGGCAACAACAAAGAAGGTGATGAGCTCGAGAATGACATGGATTACGACGAGTTAGATGATTCGGATGTCGGGGAATCAGGAAATGGTGCGTTCTTTGAAGAAGAGGCTGAGAGTACGGATGATTTGGACGTTGATGCTGACGTGGGAATGGAGGAGCGTCAAAGGCCGACAAAGTGCAAAGAAGGTGAAACGGAGAAGAAGGGATTGTTAAACTGGGAACCTTTATGGGTGGCTACATCATAAAGTTTTATTTTGGATTTCTTTAATTAGCATAATTAATCAATTCCTACAATTTTCACTTTCTCGCCCCCCCCCTTTTGTTCCCTTTCCTTTTTTTCGAATGGAATTTCTCTTTTCTCTCACGAGTAAACCTGCTGAGAAATAACATGCTTGTAGTCGGTGGTTATTATCGTTACTCCAAAATCCTCTCTCTCTCTCTTAACACAGAAAAACAAGTCTGCGAGGAGAATAATCCGCTCTCTCTCTCTATTGGAGATAGGTGACGACAAAGACATTGATGGCCGAGTAAACCAAATGCTACCATTAGCTTATTAAATTTATAATATCCTTAACAATGTGTTCCGAGTGCTCCATCCAGTAATTCAGTCAAATTGGACGGTTGAATCATCGAAAAAAATACTAATTTTTTTATTCCATGTTTATATGTTGTATCACACATGGAGTTTGGTCGTATCTGCGGTTGCTCCTTCATCCATTTAATAATGAAGTGACATTCTATTGACCATTTCCATGATATGACGACACGATGGAGGAGAAGGCAACAAAATTACTAATATTAAGTTGATAAAGAGAATACACAAATATATTTTATTATTTTTTAAAAAAAATACGAAAACAACAATATAGTTTTAAGAGTCGCAACTTAGTATTAATGTTACTTGAAAATTTAATGGTGTATGACAGTCCGGGTAAGAGGATTTGTTGTGCAAGGGAAAAACACATAATCACCAGTGCATTTTATCTAAGATAACTTGCATTATTGTTTGATTGTTTTTCTAAATCATTTTTTTTATTTGTTGGTCTTTACTAAGGTTCAAAGTAGAACTCTCTTCGTAAGAGAGTCTTTGTCTCATCGGGTCAAAAACTAACTGTTCCAGGGTCTGAAATTTAACACTGCATTTATTGTACTTTAATATCGATGGTGTACTTTACAATGAAATTTTACACCTAGATATTAAAGTTTACAACTAAAAAAATGAACAAAATTATTGTTGATTTTTTTTGATATTTTCGCTGAAATCTAACGAATAATCATAAACTCATTTTGATATCCCATTTTTCATTTCAAAACATGAGAAAAGATGCAATATTTTCTTACGAAAAAAATATGTTTATAAATTTTTTATAATTTGGCCATATGCATTAAAATAACATTTAAAAAAATACAATTATATATATATATATATATATATATTAAAAATTCAAATTGGACTAATCCCGATGAAATGGGCCAGCCTAGTCATTGTGGGCCATTTTAGCCCAACATCTCTCTCGGGATGATGCAGAGATAAAGAGTTTTTACAAGTTGAAATGCAATGACAAAGACAATGACGTGCTCTATTACATAGCACATAATACTATATTAGTTGTCTGCAAATTCTACATAATGGCACAAGTACAATTTGGTCTTTTAATTTATAATTATTCTAATTGTGCTTTTAATTGGTTTTAAACTTTTAATATTATGCAATTTTATTCTCGCTAAAATTTCAATAACATCCTTATTTTTACAAGCCTTTTTTACTTTGGTTTTTGGTTTTGGATTTATGCAATTTGATCCTCGATTGACCATTAAACTTTCAACTGTTTTCGATTTTGTCCTTGATTTCAAACAATTGACTTGGAAAAAATTCAATTTGGTTTCTAAAAATTCCAATCTTCTCAATTAAACTTGAAAATTAGGCTCTCGAACTTGATTTTTCATCAATTAAGACCTTAATAAAATTAATTTGACCAATTTAAAGTATAATTAACTTCTTAGACTTAATTAAATCCTTCAATTGGACCCTAAATTAATTCAAAAAATAATAATTATACTTTAAATTGACCCATGATTAAATCAAATTGGCCTACAAAAATATAATTATACCTTTTGACTTATGTTTTACACATATTTATCCAATAATAAATTATTTTAGCATTAAATATGCATTTTCCTTAATCTTTGGATACACAAGAGGTACGATCGCGCTCTCGAATCCGTACAAAATTTCCAACCTGATTTCCCTACAAACACCAACCCCTTTTTATTTTATTTCGAGTAGATTTTGGGAATAACCCAAAAATGGGTTATGACATTCATGATATTTTATTTTATTTTTTTCTTTTTTCTTTAATGGTACGTGCAATCTTTTTCGATATTGTTGTCGACACGACTATTTTTTCCCGCTACTCGTGTGATCATTCCTGAAGACGGGGGAGGTGCACGGAGAGAAGGTTTTTATAATCATAAAATTATGATTATAATTTTTATGAGTTGCCACCAAGTATTAAGACACTAGAAAATCTAATGATTTTCGAGAGTCTAGGTAAGAGGATTTGTTGTGTAAGGGGAAGGCATGTCACCCTAATGCACCTTATTTAAGATAAACTGCATTGCTGACTGATTATTATTATTATTATTATTATTATTATTATTATTATTATTATTATTATTATTATTATTATTATTATTATTATTATTATTATTATTATTATTATTAAGTTAGATTTTTATTCTTTTCTTCTTCTTCTAAACTTCGAAGTAGATCTCTCTTCATGACGGACTCTCTATTTTATTGGGTCAAAAACCTAATCGCTTTAAAGTCCAAATTTTAACACCGTATTTATTGTTTTTTAATCTTTAAGGATGTACTTTATAATGTAATTCTACACCCAATAATTAAAGTTTACAACTAAAAATATAAACAAAAATGGTTGACAAAAGTTTTTTGATATTTTGGTCGAACTCTAACGGATAATCATAAATTGGTTATGATATCCCATTTTTTCATTTTAAAACATGAGATAAAATGCAAATTTTTTGTTTTTTTATGAAAAAATGCTTATAAAATTTTAGATTTCGATCGTATGCACGAAAGAAATATATTTTATGCATATTAATTGTTCAGATGCGTACCAAAATGGGTTGAAATGACTCAACATGCTAAAAGGGTTGGGCTACCCAATGAAATGGGTTGAAATGACCCAAAATGCTAAAGGGTTGCTGCCCAACGAAATAAGCTGAAATGACAAAAAATATCATAAAATGGCTACACTGGACGCTGCGTGGTTTGCTTACGGTGGGGAGAAAATGATGTTATATGAACCTTTTGTTCTCTTCTCTATCGTTATTCCCGTCTATACTCTGTTCCTTTTTTAGTTATTTTGTTTTTCTTTCTCTCTGTTTCCCTCTCTATTTTGTTGTTACCTTGTTACATCCCTATCTCTGATTCTCTATTATTTTTGTTACCGTTATGGTTAGATGTAAGGCATGTTTGGTTTTTTTAATCAAAATTTTGAAATGACGTTTAAAATACAAAAAGTGATGCAAAAGTATTAAAAATTAGACATTCAATAAGGAGTTATGACAATAAGAAGTTTTTCGGGCGGGAAAACTGTTTTTTTTTTCAATTTTGGCTACTGATTTCTTCCTCCACAAACCATGGATTTCAACGCTCTTTATACCTAGATGAGGAGGGTAATCTAGTCTACACTGGAGTAAAATTTTAGTCGTTGGTTCAAAGTAGAACCATCTTAACCGTTGGATCAAAGTAGGTGTCATGAACTGTCACATTTGATAGTTATGGTAGACTGCATAAATTGTCATTTTTGGGAATGAATTAACACGCGTGTGGTGTGAATAAACCAAAACTGACCATACACTTGTATAGTCAAGAACCGGGGGATCATTTTCGCGCAAGTTTTTTCAAGTTTGATGAATGATAAAGACATTAAATACACTTGCAAAGTTGGTACAAAAACATTTTTTTTGATGAAAATTTGGTAAAGAAAGTTGTTTCCCCCCGATTTTGACTTCTGATTTCTCCTCCCTATCATGCCATAGATTTATGTTCTATTTATACTTGGAGGAAAAGAGTAATTTTACTAGAGTAAAATTTCAACTATTGATTTAAAGTAGAACCACCCCAACCATTGGCTCAAAGTAGGTGTCATGAATTGCTGAATTTGACAGCTACAATAAGCTGCGTGAGCTGTCACTTTAGGGTGGAACTAACGAGTGTGTGATGTCAATCAACCAAAATTAATTATACACTAGTATAGTCAAGAATCAAGGGATTACTTTCGCGCAAGTTGTATCAAATTTGACAAAGGATAAATACAGTAAATGCGTCTACAAAGTTGGCGACAAATCATGATTTTTCGAGTGATTTTATAGCAATTCCCTCCAATTTCAACCATTTAACTTGAAAAAAAAATTAAATTTCATCCTAAAAAATTCCAATTTTTTCAATGTAACCCAAATTATACTCTCAAACTTTCCAATTTTTTCAATGTAACCCAAATTATACTCTCAAACTTAATTTCCCACCAATTAAGCCCTTAATAAAATTAATTTGACTCATTTATAGTATAATTAAGTCAATGCATTTACTTAAATTCTTTAATTGGACCCTAAATTAATTCTTAATTTATTAAAATTTAATTTGACCCATGATTAAATCAAGTTGACCTATTAAATTTTTTTGTTATACATTCAATATATATATTTTTTTATTCGATAATCATTTATTTTAGACCAATTGTATGTTGTCCCTAAAAAAATATTGTCCTTAAAAAAATCTAGGACCGTGATATATTGTTTTCTTTTGGTCATATTTTTTTAAAAAATTATAAAAACCATATTAATTTTGATGTGTTTAAAAAAATTATTTAAATATATATATATATATATATAAAAACTTTCAAATACCTTGGTTAACACAGTAACAGATACGAAAGAGCTAGGAGACAAATCGGTACCAGCAATACCACTGTGGGAGGAGGGCTGCGTGGAACAGTGTAAAGCCGTACACTTTTAACAGTCAGACAAGATCTTCACATAAAAAGAAACAAAGTAAACCATTGCAAGTGTTGCCTCGTCACTGGTTGAGGGAGCAAAGCAAAGTGAACTGCTGGTGGGCCCCGTGGTGGCGAACAGATAGAGAGCATGTCGGGTCTCTTGAACCACGTCTCAATGGCTCTAACTTCTATCCTGACGAGGTAAAATACGGGGATTTTTCACAGTACCTTCAAGTCACCGTGACTTCACTACTGAATTTCATGTAAAATACTTGATAGGATGATTGAGATTCTGGCTCAAATTGATTTTGCATCCACATCCTGAAATCATATTAATTATAAAATATATATAACCATTGTCTTATATATTATCCAAAAATTCGATACAAATAATAACAATAATAATAAATTAAGGTAAGCTAAAGAGAATGTGATTAAATATTTTTATAATCTCAGCATCACGTGTTCTTCGATGTTTCGAAGTATTGCAAAACGCCTCTATCATTGTAGTCATAATAATAATAATAATAATAATAATAATAATAATAATAATAATAATAAGAATAGGTTGTCTGCAATTTAATCTATTGTTTAAAGTTAAAAAATAAACAGAGAACAAACACCATATAAATCATGACAATATAGTGTTCATAATTTATTTTTTGTTTGACTGTATGTTTTGAGAGTACAATATATTTTGTTCAAATTCTATGCAAGCATTATATATTAATACATTTTTTTTTACTGTTAAGACATGCTTATTCAATGTATCCTTTGAAGCAATATCATCTAAATAATGGAGCAATTGCAAGATATTTACATCCATATTTATACAAGATATTTAATGATTATGGTTCCGTCTCACATTTTATTTCAAAAGTGTTTTAAAAAAATGATTTTTTTACTTTAAATTAAAGTTTTTTAGTGTTTTTATATCATTTTCATGTACTGATGTCAAAAATAATTTTTAAAAAATAAAAAACATAATTATAATATATTTCTAAATGAAAATCACTTTTAAAAAAACTTCAGCCACACTTTCAAACAGACACTCCACAGTCATTTTTTTTTGTTTTTTACATTTTCTAGCTTAGATTTCTCTCCAAAGACCATACACTTGATCGTGTATACTTTTTACCAAGCAAACCTGATCTCTGATTTTAATTAATATATTTGTTTTCAACAACACCTCAAATCAATGGAAAATTTAGGGACCAAAAGAAAAGGGGAAAGGCAAAAAATAGTTACTCTATTCTCCTATCAGTCGTACACATGCTTAAACCAGTCCTCGATATCTTGGCAAGACGTGTGGATTTCCCCTTTCCTAATTTTTTTTTTTTTAAAGAAAAAAAAACGTTAATCTTTCGTTGATAATTCAAATGGTTAAGGTTTACTGTGTATATAACAAGATAGGCCAGAATTTTTGCTCTCAAATCTAGCATATCCGATCTCCATGTTAAAGGTGACACGTGTTTAAATTTAGAGAAGATCTTTCACTTTAAAAAGATAAAAAAAAAAAGAGTAAAAATCTGTCAAATAACTATCTTATCCAAACATGCCTGAAATTTACACACACTGTATTTAATTTATATTAAATAAAATAGGTTTATAATTAATTAGTTAATAAAACTATGGAAGTATACATATATATATTTATAAATTCAAATTATTAAACAAGATATCAAAATATATTTTTTATTATTTTCTCAACACCGTGTATAAAAAAACAAAATGCAGTAAGGAGGTAAGCAAAGCACAAAATTGCAAAACACTCCTTCCAGATTAAGAATTCCATGTAATCACGCAGTTAAGATAGCTGATGCTAGCTAAAACAAAGCGAAGCACACACTTGAATAAATAAATAAATAAATACTTAAATCAACGGATACTTTTCTCCAAGTATATCCGCAAGCTGGCCATCTAATTAAATATGAAATTATCCATGAGATCAGCCCAGTAAGGATGCGGCATTTTTGGGAAATTAGGTAAAGTCAACAAGCATGTAAAATATCATGGACGCTAAAAAGTGTCCCATCTCATTGGCTTTTGATGGGATTTCTTGGTAGTTGAGGACTTGAAAAGGTTGATTAAAGCCTGCGCTCCACCACCCTAATCTCTTTGCTAAAACAACATTTTGAAAAGTAAATGGTGATAAAGAAACTTTGTGTCGATGTTTCGGACCTTTTATTTTTTATTTTTTTTATTTCATGATTTAGATGAGAGAGAGAGAGAGAATTCAGATTCAAGAGGTGTCTGGTATTCTGCTTTAAAAGTGTTTTTTGAAAAAAATAGAATTTTATTTTATTTTTTTATTTTAAATTAATTTTTCTAATTTATTTTAATATGCGATGTTAAAAATAATTTTTAAAAAATAAACATTATTATTTAATGTATTTCGAGCGAAAAATGTTTCAAGGAGTACTTTCATAACTGATAGGTATTAAATGATTTTACTTTCATGCTATTAATTTTTCCTACTCTTGCATTTAGTTTTACCAAACAACGTTAAGGTTGTATATGTTTGGCCTTGTTGAGTAAAAAAACATCATGTCTAAACGATTATAAGAAAAATAGGGGAGGTTTTTTTTACAATATGTTTTTATTAACACGCACGTTTTCTTAAGTCAAAATCTTTGCTGAAGATTTCTACTTGATTTAGAAATAGAACAGCGCCAAACAGAACCTAGATAGTTGAATCATATTTTTGCTTTCTTATTTTTTTTATGACAATATTTGAATTACTCTTAATCAAACATTTAAATTTTAACCATCTTATGTGCTGCTGCTCTGTATGCTGACTTCGTGTTTTTTTGCACAATGTCCTTAATTGTCATAGTCCCAGATAAATATAAAATGTCGGCAGAAGGGGTGAGTGTAGCAGCAATGCACCCTTTTTTTCGCCTTCTAGAAATGCTAAGGAAAGTGTCTGGCTGAACACTCCACGTAACTCGGTCATCTTTAATCTCCATTTTCTTAGCTTTAAATTAAAGTACGATTAACTCCCTATCTCCATAAGATTTTGATTTAAATCTTCTGACATGATTAATTAACGTCGTATATAAATTTATGGTACAGGGAATATATGAGAGAGAGAAACCTAAATCTAAATATTAGAATATTTAAAAAACAAATAGTGGAAGAAATCAATTATATTGGTCGAAATTATGATCAGTATTTCAAAATTAAAAGTTCTGGGCAGAACCCAATTTCGGTACGGGATGTTTCTATATGGCCAGGCCTTGAAAAATTACTTTACGGGGAAATAAATAGAGGAAGAAAAAAAGGGCATTTAATTAAGTTAGGGTTCTTGTGGATCTACTTAAACATGGTGTCACCAACAAAAGGAAAAAACTTTGTGATGAAAAAGCAATCCCTCACCCACCCTAGCCCCACTCTAACACGTACCCTCCCAAGCCTTTTGTCCAAATATAACCAGCCCTCACAAAAGACACCACCAAAAAATTGACTGATTTTTCATCTTTGGATATGGAATCATGGATAGCACAGTGGCCCCCCCTTAACTCCCAATCACAGACAGAAAACGTACGCACTATCAATTAAAATACCATCGGCATGTGTCTGCTGCCATGTACAGAAAAGGAATAATCACAGAAACCACACGCAGATATATATAATTATATATATATATATATATATATATATATATATTACAAGAAAAATAAACGGCGTGACCTCTCCACTGTACACCCTCTCAGTAAACACTGTGGATTCGAGCAGTGCACGCCCGAAACTCTCGGGCGCGCGGCGAGGAGGGGCTGGCAGGCGGGGATAAATGCGGTTTTTCCTTTTTAATTTTTAATTTTTTTTTTAAATATTCGTTTGTGAACAGTGCAATGACGTTTTCGTCCCCGGTAATAGGACAAAATAAGGCATTCGGGCGCTGGGCAAAGGAGTAATTGCGCGCGGCCAAACCAACTCGGACCGGCCCGGTCCGCCGTAACTTTTTCTTTTTTTATTATTTTCGGAAATGGCTAAAGACGGTTTTAACCCCTAATAAGACAAAAACAATGAATTGGGTCCAGGGTTAGAACGGAAATTGACCCTATTTTTCAATTTTTTAATCGGCGTCTCTGGGGGCGTGAGGCGCACGCGCCAGCCGGTTTCCCGTCTCACGCCCTGTTCAGGCGGCGCGTGCGGCCTCCTCCGGTGGCCCGGAAAATTTATCCCGGGGGACAGAACGATGCGCCGCCGCGATTTCTTCCTCCCGCGGTGGTGCGTGTGGCCACAAAATGCCCGGCGACGCGGCGGAGGCCGGTTGAAGCCGGCAGCCACGTTTCTCTCTCTCCTGCACGTCAATGTGCAGGAGAGTCCCCCATATATTTGGACTTTGCACTTCGGTCCCTCGACTTTGAATTTCGTTTTTGGTCCTCATTTCTGTTATATAAGTTTTGATTTTGTTCAATTGGGTCCTCCGATTTGAATTGATTGAATGTCAAAGTTTTACTTCGGTCCTTCCACTTTCAATTTCCGGATTGGCTGTATGTCAGTCAATCAATTCGGTACAAAAGTTCCGATTTTTGCAATTTTGCCCTCTGATTTCAATTGAGAATATAAGTAATTTGCATGTCAGCCCTTTGACTTTTAATTTGTTAATTTCAGCCCTTTATATTTGATTTTCATTTAAGTCCTTATACTTTTATTTTTTTATATTTCTACAATAATCCCTCCTTTTGTCCATGTTTATATAAAAGTGTATTTAACACAATAATAATAATAATGATAAGAATAATAATAACACTAATAATAATAATTATTATAATAATAATAATAGTTATAGTAATAGTAATAGTAATAATAGTTATAGTAATAGTAATAATAATAATAGTAATAGTAATAGTAATACTAATAGTAAAAATAATAATAATAGTAATAGTAATAGTGATAATAATAATAATAATAATAATAATAATAATAATAATAATAATAATAATAATAATAATAATAATAATGATGACTTAATTATTTTTTATTAAAATTTCTTGCATGTTTTTAGTCTTTCATTGTTTTTTTCCTTTCATTATTAACATAATAATAATAATATCAATAATAATAATAATAATAATAATAATAATTACATTGTTTTGCGTGCTTGCTCTTTCTTTATTGTTCTTTTTCCCTCCGGATAATTTCATAATTTTTTTTTTGACAGTAATAGCAATAATAGTTTTTTTTTTTTAATCTTTTGTTAAAGTTTATAAGATGTTTTTAGGCTTTCGTTTATTTTTGTTTCTTTCATTATTAACATAATAATAATAATTATAATAATAATAATAATAATAATAGTGATTATTATTAATATTATAATAATAGTGATTATGTATTCTATTATTATAATAATAGTGATTATTTATTCTTTCAGAATAATAATAATAATAATTTTTTAATTTATTTTTGTTGTTTGCTGTTTTGTTCATGCTTTTTATTTTTTTCCCTCGGTATAATTTAATAATTTTTTTTTTATTCTAGCGGCAATAATAATTTTAAATGTTAAGACTCCGATGTTGCTATTTCCCTATTTTTACTATGTCTATTAATTGATTTTTTGAATTTTATTATCTGCACAATAATGATTTCAGTCATTTATTTTTTTTCTTATTCAAATATGTTGCTCTTTTTTTTAGTGTTAATGCGCGCCCTTTTGTGATTGTTTATGACGCAATACCTATATTCTAAAAAATATAATCTATGCTTACGTGACAAACTTAACTCAAAATTTTAAACATTTTATCTTTTAATCTATAATTTTTATTTACTTATATCATATAAATTTATCGTTGTACATTTAATTATGTTAAATTATATACAAAAAAATACCCGCGGCAACGCGCGGGCAATTATCTAGTATATATATATATAACAAGGGCAAATCTCAGTTTTTCATCCCCGCCATGTTACAAGATTGTTAACTTCATGCTTGAGAAATTGACATTCTTGATTTACCTTATATTTGTCAATTGACTTTTTCTACCTGAAATTCTATATATGTTATCTGGAACGTGTATAGCTCTTGCATGTGGATAGTTATGATAAGGATGTAAAAATGATGATTTACAAAACAGAACCGTTAAAGTGATGTAAAAATGTTAATTTACATAGAGGAAAGGACTGGAATTGAGGAGTATTTGATAAGTAAAGGACCTACTGAGATATATTTTTAGGTAAGGGTCTTATGTGAGAATTTGAGGAAAGGTTAGCTAGGAATTGATCACAAAATTTGTAATATGATTTTATTAATTTGTTTGATTGATTCCTCGCTCGATGACCTACTACAACTATATACCCACGAACACCAAATTTTACTTGATAGGAAGGACAGTCAAACTTGAGTTCCTTCTCTTATTTTACTAGAAAGAATGCTAATCACAAAATTGAACGCAACATTAATTAGATTTAATCGACAATGTGTATTCAAATATTATTGATTGAATTATCACCGTACATGTACATGGGAGTTTTTTTTTAATAAAAAAAACATTATTAATATATATATATATATATATATATATATGCGCGCGCGTGTGGACATATGTAAACTGGTGGTTGCAGGATCATTTTGTCGGTTCTCTGTTTGTACAGTGTAAAAATGATGGACGCACTCCACATAGAAAGCAATTGATGAACATCCTAATTGGTCCTTTCATTATTAAAGGCCATCCACCTCATACCCTTTTGTCCCTTTCCTAAAATGCATATAGTTCAATGAATAGTAAAAAGTTTTGTGGTTGAACGTGAGGTTAGCTAGGTCAATGAGAAGCATGGTGAGATGACAAAAAATTTATGATTTATAGAGTAAGTTTTAAGTTCGAGTTAAGGTATGTATTGTTTATAAAAATTTAGGATAACTGAAATTTAATTCGGTTAGATATATAAAATGTATTTCACGAGTATGGTAAAAAAAAAATGAGGCTAGCTAGGCGGCGCTGCATCTGAGAGGGGAAGGGGAAAAGAAGGTTTACCGAAAGAAGGAACAGTAAGCTAATACGAGCCAATGGAAGAAGTCCATGAAGCTGGTTACGAATTACAGCCACTGGAGTTTCTACGTGCTTATCCGTTAGGGTTTATTTCTTCAATTGGTTGGCGACGGCGCGCGCCAGGACCGAAAGCCATGAAACTATTTTATTCCCTGCTTGTTTAATCGTGCCTTGAATATTTATTGGCAGGAACAAAACAGAGACTTTCCTGTGCTTTTTGGAAATAAAAAAGTGGGGACACCGATATGTTTTTCTGTATGGACAGAAATGGAAAGTTAAAGATCCCAGCCCATCTCTCTTTTGAGAGAATATTCGGTCAGAATCGTTTTTTTTTTTTAAATAAAAAATAAAAATAGCTAAAGAGTGTGCGTGGTCGTCACAGTTATCTGCGACTCCTATAATAGCATATCACAAATTAAGTCTCACTTGTCAGCTAGAATTGTCGAATTTAGGTAGCTAGAATTTGATTATTAGCTCGTTTCTGTCTCAAATATTGATCAGCTCAGCCCACCCGGAATCGAATCCCTGCCATACAAACGTACCATCTTTGGTGGTTGAGGACAATAAATAGTAAATGAGTGTTTGGGATTGTTTTTAGAAAGTGATTTTGAAAAAGTTTGAATTATTTTTATTTTTTATTTTAAATTAAATTTTTTTAGTGTTTTTATATTATTTTGATGTAATGATGTCAAAAATAATTTTTAAAAAATAAAAAAAATATTATTTTAATATATTTATAAACAAAAAATATTTTCAAACTGCAATCAAACTCTGAAACAGCCGCGAGTGAGGTGAACTTCACTGCTCTGGAGTTGCTATTGCCACAGTATATTTGTCTATTGCCACGGCTATTTATTTTATTACCCAAACGACAAAACATGTTTTATTTGGCAAAACATAAAGACTCTTCGATTGAATCCATGTTTTTTTTTAATCACATGTTAATCCCTCTCTTCCTATTTCCCTCTCATGCTTCACCTTTTCAGCTCCGTTGATTGCTACCGGCAAAGGGTCATGACCCGCGGCAAGCTAGCCACTTGTTTTTTATTTTTTTTTAATTTTTGATTCCGTTGTTTTTGCTTTGTGACTTTAATTTTACCACGTAAATCTTCCATCCTGGCTTGTACTCTGTTCTAGATCTGCCCTGTCTGGTGAAAATCTTAAATCGACACCTATTTGTTTCCTGTCTGTCAGATTGCTTGTTTTTTTATTCCGTGTTTCTGAGTGAAACTCTGCGTGTGTTCTTCTAACCTCTTGTACAAATTTATCTCATCAAGCAGCCATCTGTGCACCTTCAAAACACTCGCTGGTGACTTTATTTTTTTATAAAAAAAGCACCTTTTACAAAGCTGAATTCATGCTGGCATTGAATTCAAGGATCTTTTTTCCTTACTGAGATGGTGTCTTGGGTGGTAAATTGGACTGCAAAGACTAACAGAAAAGAAAACTGGAAAAAGGGAAGGAGGGTCCCCGTAAAATGAATCCATTACAACTTGTTCATCCATTCCGATTTGGAAAAATGGGTCACGAAACCAAGGGAAGGATGTGCCAATAGCCTCTCCGTCCTTGTGATTTTTCTCTGAAACGTGTGAGGAAACTGGAAAAAGGGAAGGAGGGTCCCCGTAAAATGAATCCATTACAACTTGTTTATCCATTCCGATTTGGAAAAATGGGTCACAAAACCAAGGGAAGGATGTGCCAATAGCCTCTCCGTCCTTGTTATTTTTCTCTGAAACGTGTGAGGAATCGATCAGGAATAGGAGAATACTGCTGAATTGTATAATCCAAATTAAACTAGCAACGATTCTCTTAACAAAATGTTAGAAATCATATTAATTTATTTATACTCATTCCACCAACTTTGCCATGATGATCGGGTTAATAACACTAGCAATTAATCACTAATCTATATCAGATTGCCATAAAAAACCATAATTATTAGAAATCAAGAGGATTGGGCTAATTCGTATTTTTCTTTCAAATTTCACGTTACTGTATTTATTTCATCAGTGGTTTCTTATGATCGTGGCACCTGTATTATTATTATAGTGGTGAAATTGGCGGTGGGCCTACAAGAAAGCACCCAAACAAAGAAAGAGCTGGTGCATGTTTTTCCCTCTACATGTTCATCTTTTTTCATGCATGTAGACTTGTGTCTGATATTTTCACTCTCCCTTTTAATAATCACGTCGATCTCCCAGAATCCTGGTCTTCCACGTCGTCTGAAGGCTCTCTTTTTTACCAAAAAAAGAGAGGAAGAAGACATGAACAACTCGCCCAACAAAACATCTTTTCAATCACTTTAGTCTCCTCTCATTCAACCATCAAAAGTTTGTTTTTCCTTCATGGTGATTCTGTTTTCCAGGACCCTGATCAGCACCACCTAATTCATGCAACAGTAGAAAACCCGGCAGAAAAATCTAGTAAATTATACTGTGAAAGGGCTTCCCATTGGTCCCTCGTAACTTTTGACCTCGCCGGCCAATCAATCGCTTGGTGTCATAAATCACATTGAATTTTCAAGGGGGGACGAGGAGAATTTTTACAGATTCTTAATGATTCTCTTGCTGGAAGACTGAGGCATGCAAGGCCGGTTCAATATCTGTGTACTTAAAAGGGGAAGCACGAGGGCAGGTGGCCAAAAGCCACGACCGCTGGACTAATCAGTGTCTCCAAACAGCTCCTTTATTGGCCTCTTCTATGTATTACGCACGGAAAAATGTATGCATCGCTCCTTTCGTAGCTCATGTTCCTTTGACTTCAAGAAACGGACTGCTTTGGCAGTATGTATCTCTATGTGGGTGTCTACACCGCCAAACATGCATGTTATGCTAGCAGTTTCAGCAGCGGTGGTGTTTTATATATATATATATATAAAAAAAAAAAAAAACGAAATCTGCTCTTTATCAATAACCTTGATTGGGTGTTTGGCCCAGTAACTCAACCGTATTTTTAGAATTTTCTTCTAATTAAAATTAATGTATTTAGGTGTTTTTTATATATATAATCTTAATATAGTACTAATGTCATAAACAAAAAAATTTTAAAATATTTTAATGTATTTTTAAATAAAAAAAACTTTAAAAACAACTTTTAACAACAAACACTCCCCAAGTCTCATCTTTTCATAGTTTCTACTCTCTTTTTTCCCAGAGAAAATTGATAGTGTTTCTCCTCCCAAAATTGCACAGGCTTGATTGGCAGGAAGTATTGAAAAAAATAATTATTTAGTGATTGTTTGATTTTGCGTAACAAATTATCCTTTTAAAGTGTTTTTTATATTATAATCTACATGTGATTTTTATATGCTATTTTTTTTAATAAAAAAACATTATTTTTAATATATAAAAAAACATCTTTCACCGTAATACTAAAAACATAATACTTTTTGTCAGCAGGGTCTTGGCCTAGTGGTCAAGAAAGGTTTCTCCCTTCCTCTCACCCCAGGTTCAAGCCTTGGCAGACACGCCTGTCACCTCCGCGGTGCCTTACATGCTCATTGGGTTTGCAGGATGTTCAGTGGGCCCGGAGATTTAGTTGTGGTGCGCGCAAGCTGGCCCGGACACCCCGGTTATCAAAAAAAAAAACACAATACTTTTGAAGTAGTGTTTCTTGCTCCCCCCATCTATTGGGATCAAGAATTAATTGCCACCAAATTTCTCTAACACTATTATTTTCAACAACAAAATTCCGGCTGAAAAAAAGAATGAATCGAGTCAATGACCTTGATTCAGGTGGAAGCTTGAACCGTGGCGTTCCACGTGTATCCTGCGGACAAAATTTCTCGTGTCATATATGTATAGCAAGGGCTCCTCTCCCACGAATCTCGGCCTAGTTTTCATAATACATTTGTTTTTTTCTGTCGGTGTCTTCCATTAATTGTTTCGTCTAAATATTCACGAAAAAAAAATAATATTCGTTGCCAGAAAATCGTGATTTTTTGACTAAAAAACATGACGCCCGTGAAAAGTCGGTAGGAAGCGAATGGGAGACATTGGTGGGCCATTGGTTATAGCTGCCGTCTAAACAGTGTGCAGCGAATGGATCTTGCGAACTTCAGCTCACGGGCCTCCCTTGAGAAGAACATAGACCGTATTAGATTCTGGAACGACAATGACCCTGCTGGCATTTCTTTAACCCGAAGACAAAAAACTCCTAGCTTTAGGCAGCGGTACGGAATCAATGGTTCTTGTGGGCATGGGGGAATTCGAGATGTATCGAAAAATTACAATGTAATTTTGTTATTTCACCGAATATTTGAATTATATTTTATACAATGTATATATATATAGAAGTTTATACAAAATATATTAGAGTTTAGATATTTTAAAGATATTTATCTTTAAAAAATCTATATAAACAGAATCTCTCTCTCTATTGCTCAAGTATCAAAAGCTCATCTCTTTTAGATTTCAGATCTCTAGACAAATGGAAGACTCGACACAAGTTTGATAGCTTGAACAAGGTTTAAGTTTATAAGGAATACTGACATACACATCGAAGTATTTTTCTTGTAGGTGTCGTTGGGTCCACCGAGTCTTTCGGAGTCAGTTTTATTGGCTAATGAAAAGTGCCCCAATCTTTATCCTGAGGGTTTTTCCTAGATTTATTATTGGCTTTGTCTGTGGAAACTAAACAAAAAATCAGTTTATTTATGTTTCTCAAAAACTCTTTTCACGAGTAACTGAGCTCCAACGCAAAGGCAATTATATTGGCGACTATGTCTATGACTATGACTATGCTAACGAGATGTGATTTTAGTTTCTAAGACTCGTGGCGTGATGGTAAAGTATTTATGATTTGTATAGGTCTTGAATTTGAGTCAGAAAATTTATTTGTTATAAAAATTTAAAATAATTAAAATTTTATTCATTTATCTTAGCTATTTTCTTGCATTAAAAAAAAAGAGATGTGATTTTAGTGGATACGTCGATGATTACTCCAATAACTACGCTCGACGTAGCTACGCAAATAGTTATAGCCAAGGCAACTTTCACGACTATGTTTATGGCTACGCCTACATCTGCGCCAATGGTTGTACTTCATGGCTATGCCCAAAGGAAATGCCCACAAACAACTTGTATGGCGGCTTGTATGTCAAAAAAGTAGCATTCCTCATTGTAAGCTTTTCTTTTTCCTATTATTGTTGGGCTAAATCTTGCAAACAAACATATATGTTTGTTTGGAAGATTTGGAGACTGATGATACATGAAAAAACTAAACATTAGTACTTATTCTAGGGCCAGAGTCTAATCGGGTTTACATGGTGTTTTATACAATGCACACATCTCCGTGAATATCTAGGATATTTACAAGATATTTATGGTAATATGTATACATATCTTACAGATTAGATATTTATATAAAATATGTTAAAACTTAAATATTTTAAAGATATATATTTTAAAAAAGTTTATATAAAAAGAGTTAATCTTTCTAAAGCTCAAAGGTCAATTGCTCAGTTTGAAGAGGGTGTTTGGGATTATGGTGCAACCCCTGATTGCAAAAAAGTTGAGGATTTAGATGTGTGGTTAAGATATAAATTTGAAAAAAAACATGTGAGCCCTACTTGTAAAATTTGTTAAACATGTGATTCATGAAAAACAACAAATTGCTGCTTTCTGTGTGTTAGGTCACCAAATAGAAGGGGGGGGGGGTAGGGGTGCTAGGGAGAGAAAATGAATAAAAAATAAAAGGAGATGGGATAATTTATTAAAAATATATTTTTAATATTAACATAAATTAATAATTAATTAAAATATAAATAAATATATTAGAAAGAGATCACAGTATAATTTTTATCTCGCAATCCTAATTTTGTTTCAGATGATATTTTACTATATATTGTTCTGAGATCACAGAAGCCTTCACGTATGAATTTATAGTTCGTGATGAAATTACAAGTAGTTTGATGGGAGAATAAAAACAAGTGTCTAATTTACTTGAATTATTAATTATAATTATTAAATATTTAAAAAACAATATATATATAAAATAATTTCACAAGTTGAAAGCAATATAAAAAGTTTGGTAATCAAACATAAACTCAACCATAGTTTTAACCATACATTTTGAAAATTATTTTGAACCACAGCTAAAATGCTTTTTATGAAACTGTTTTTTTAAAAACTCAATCATAAAAACAAAAACAATATCAAATACACTCGTAGACTTCCGGTATTTAGACAAACACAAAACTCAACAATAGCTTTTAACAGGATCTAAGAAAAACACAATACTGACTTAAGAATTAGAGTTTTTATCTTGCACCTGACATCGGCCACCAATCTTATGGGTCCAATTTTATATGCCTATAAGAAAAGATCTCCGATCTTTCACTTAAGATTTTTTTTCCCGTCTCATCAGAATCGAATTAAGGTCGACCATAAGACTGGAAATTTGAAACGGCTTATGTATGCTTAACCTTAACATAATTAGCTGTCACAGCTTAAATCTAAAAGCCTTTGAATACAAAGGAATGTTGCAGAAATTCAATTTTAGTTAACCAAAACACGCAAGAACAATTCTATTGCTTAAGCATATCAGTCATGACAATATGATCAAAGATCGATATATCAGTAAAATTATCTCGTTTTTTTCAAGGAAAAAACTAACATTAGGGTTATAAAAGTTAATAATTTGATTGTCATTTAAATTTCATATGAGAGAAAATCAGTAACTTGCATAAGAAAAAACATTACTTCCATGTTTTCAACACAAACTCAAAAAACACTTCATTCTCTATGTTTTGAATCCCGCAATAACTTACATCAACTTAACTCACCGCAACGAGGGGGGGAGATAAGGCTTAAAAGGATGTCAATTTGTTTTGGCTGAACCACAAGGATGTAATACAATGGTGGTTGGAAGGTTGTCTGTGGCAAGTGCCTCTTGTATATTATCAGACACCATTTCACCAGATATATAACTAAATACAGTAAAACTCCAAATGGAAAAGCATATTTCTTTTCCATCAGGCGATAAGACAAATGCAAGTGATGATGTACATACATTTATTTGCCATCCAATCGTAACCGCTCTCTCTGTCGAATTAGGATCGGATCCTTCGGAGAAGATGTCTTCCCTCCCACACCTGCCTGGCGCATCATCTCTGTAAATAGGCACTCGATTGTTATACCACACTGAAAGAGCTCAATAGAATGCATCGGCTGTGAATCTAAAAATTTTATGAGTTAAATGTGCTGTGTCTCTTTGAGTAGTAAATTGTTCTAAAATTATATTTTGCATGCTTCTACCGCTTTGTTTTTCCAACTGATCCCGGGAAAAGAAAATCTGTTTGCAAAGTATGTCCATGGATTTTGTCGACAACTAAACTAGGTAGAACTGAATCAATTCCATCGATCGGCCGGAAACCCTATCTCTATATGAAGGCAACAACCGGAATGGCGGGGCCTAGAAACCCATCCACCCATCATGTGTTCAGTCAAATGATGCCAAGTTCATTAAAAAAACAACCACCAATTTCAAATATTTCCATCACCTAAGGGTAATAGTAGTCCAGGAATCAAGAAAGACTTGATGGATTTTCCTAAAATAGTATTTCTTAAGTCTCGGCACAACGTGACACTTTGAGAAGGAGATGAGGTTCTAATAGCAAGGCTTCAGCTAAAGAAGAAGACCTTTAACTTTACCACAATGGTGATTCAAAGGATCTATCCCAGCAACAGATAACCGATGGAAACTTAGTTTTATATCAAAAGATTAAATTAAAACTTGCCTCGTTTTCTTTCAAGCTCCTGATAAAGCTCTTCTTCCCATTTTCTTTGCCTATCAGAGAAGCTTGCACTGCAAGTCAAACTAATGTTATTCTCAGGTAACATAATGTCAGGTGTGATTCACTAGCAGAATTAAACTGAAGCAAGCATCAAATAATGGTAAACAAACCTAGAAGTAAGTGTCTCCTGCTGGCCATTATGAAGAAACTCTTTCCACTCACTAAGTTGAGGTGGATGGATTTCCTGCAAAGCTCGATTGTGGATGCTACTCTCGTTTGCTGCATGTTTATTATGACAACCAGGACTCACAATGTTTGCAGCATCAACAACTGCAGAGAGTCTTCTGCTAGGGAAACATTTGGGTGACCTGCTTTTAGGAGGTAAACTCGGTAAATGTGTAGGATTTTCACTGTTTTCTGTCCCAACTGCAGTTGGAGCACCCATGTTATTCAAAGTGCTGTTGTAGAACTCTTTGAATAGAGGTGTCTGCAGCTTCTTCAAATCAATAGCCTGGTGAAGTTTTAAAGAACAAGTATTAACAATTTCATCAAACTAATGGATAGTGTTGTCAAAGGTGGGAAAGGCATAATGTGCACTAAATTGTTTTTGTCACATTCATGTTTGACAATTTAAAAGCCATTCAACCATTTATTCCTGCAATATTCTTCTGTTCATTAAGCTCTGCAAGGAGCTGTGGAGAATGGCAAGCAAATCCGGAAGAACAAAAAGAACTGCATCTGTACAAGTCTATAGAACGATGAAAATGGGAAACAAGAGTTTTGAAAGAAAATGCAGAAAAAAGAGGAATACTGTTAGAGCAGAAATAACTAACAGTATTATGGTACGCATAGGTACACGTGATCTTTTTTTTCCTCAAAGAGAGAGGGAATCATTAGCCCATAAAATTAGAAATAATAACAATGATGATGACCGTTACTTTACTTTGGACTGGCATTAAAATGCCAAATGTCCCCTTTAAATAGTTGGAGTACGCTAAAAAATGGTCACTGACAATTCTATGGAAAGAACTGAAAAGTAATGTGATAACAAAACCGTCCTACTCATTGAATTTTAAGATCGAGAAAAGTGATGCGGTAACATGCCAAACTTGATCTCGTAAACAATTTATGTATCGAATCAAGGATCATTTTCGTAAATTAATGGCAATGCATTTTCGTAAATTATTGGATCATCTGAAATCCAATCAGATGCCCTACCCCTAACACCTTGAAAGTTTCCTCTCTTTGAAAGTTGGAGGGTGCCATTGCATTACCACTCTTGACTATAATGTATCACTCATTTCAATGCTCATGAATTTTCAAATCATCCACTAGAAGAATATAGCTTGACAATCGCATCATTTACTCGCAACATAGGTCTGAATGAACAGAAATGTACCTTCTCATCCAAAAAAGCTCTAATTTTTGACTCAGTAACTTCATCATCGTCCTCAGGCATCACCGGTCCACATGGAAAAGTGAAGCCATTCTGTCCCTCACCAGATGCTTCATGGCTATCAATAACTTCATGGATTGACTGACTGCAATATAAGTTAATTCCACTTCTCCTAAACAATGGATCTTCATCAAACTTGCATGGCCAGTCTTCCATGGGTTCACACATAGGGTTGAAACTCTGGATTAAAGAAACAAATATTTTATTAAAGATAACGTAAGCTCCTGAGACACATGGCCAGACAGAGAAGTGTTCATCACCTTATTTAAATCAGAAGATGCTAAGGTAGATTTGAACCTAGTTGATGCACCAACCACAAAATCATCTTTATCATCTATCATACACATATCATCATCAAAATTGGCCTCGCCCCAGTAGGGTCTTGATCTTGATAATTTATCAGGACATTCGATCGAGTACTTCACACTACCCATTTCACAAACATCCTTCAATCCTGCACAAGATGACCTTCTAATCACAGAGTTCATGCTGCACCATCAGTACAACTTCAAAAGTCAAAAATAGCAAGCAAACAAAACTGCAAAAATCTCAAAGTTGAAAGGCTTACGAGTTCTTTAGATTCATCCCAGAAACTGCTATCAGATTTCCAGATTCCTGAACACCAAAGAAATACTAATTGACAAATTTGTTGTCACAAATTACAGTAATCAAACCAGCTTATCTTACAATACTTACTCTAGCAGAATTGCGGAATACTGGATGAGGTTCCTGATATTCCCCAGTGACAAATGAATGCTGCACATATTTAGAATAATAAGTGATAAGTGAAAATCTATCTCGTGTTTAATTCTCTATAACTAATTAATCAATCCGTGATAGTTTGAATAAATTTTGTCCAGGTGACAGGAACCATCGTGAATTAGGAATTAATAACAGATGAAAATTAATGTCAGACATCCAAAATTTAATACCCTGTATCCTATCATTATCTCCACTCCACTGCACATTTTTCATGCCACCAACCCAATTATTTCCATTCACTTCCTTATCCAATATACAATTTGAAAAATCTTTTCAATTCCAGTTATCCCTGCCAAGATATATTTTTACAAGTGCATATTTGTGTTGTATTATCACAATTAGTTTATAATTTTTTTAGACAAAAATAATTTATGTATCAAAATCACCTGCAATAACTCAGATGCAGCAGGCCTTAAGTTCGGTACCCTGCCACCACATATACACATAAGAGTTTAGTACAGACATGCATCGAACACGATTCAGAGAAATTATGTTTCAGGAGTCATCTATGATAAATACAAAGCCACATCTGCCTAAAAATGTTGGCTTATTCTAAAAGAAAAAAGATTATGGGAGCAAATGAAGGGCTTGAGATAAATAAAAGTCAAACATACTCCTGCAGACATTTTAACAAGAAATCCTTTGCCTCGATAGATAGATGTTCAGGAATGGGAGGATGAGATTTAGTTGTCCCGATGTGGAAGAGAGCAGCAACCTGAAAGCAAAACTTGATTTTAGACTGAAAGCTAATCAAAAAACACTATACACCATCCAGTATATTATAGTAAATTTTTCTCACGCATAAATCGAATTGATAAAAGAAATCAGCCAATGGCATCAAATCTGTACCTCCTGATACTGTTGGCTCCAAGGAGGTTTCCCTGTGGCCATCTCAATCACAGTACAGCCAACGCTCCATATATCAGCAGAACTAGGAAATTGAATGTCAAAGGCAAAGATGTCCATAAAAGAAAGATTAGGACTAGCACACAAATGTGATTCTTTACTGTGGGAATAAGTAATAATACACTGCATGAGAGCATAGCATGCATATTTAAATTTGCTCCTTTGCAACTTCTGATGTTTTTAAACTTTTTAAAACTGCAATTAAAACTTACCTTGTCTTACGCAATGCTCCACAAGTTATAATATCATAATCTCCGTGTGTTTTAAATGTCATAAATTGTTTCATCATTTTAGAATTTGAATCATGTTTCATGACATCCTTGCATTTTAAATGAGCTGTACATGTTTGTAACACCATCCACATAAAGATTTTTTGATGTAAGATCATGTTGAGCTTCTAGCTGATGAAGGAAACCATGTGGTCAACCATGGTTTGAATTGTATATTTTTTTTCAGTTTTCAACTTTGTTAATGAGGGGGGATTTGAGCATATGATCTCCTCTTTAGTAGAAAGGTAGGGCAACCCCAATTAGGGTATGCCTCAGCCATGTCATAAAAACTAAAGATACGTCATATTTCTACACTAATGGCGAGACAAATTATAGGCAAATATGATGAGAATAAATTGAAACATTGTTCTTACAAGCTATGCCCAGTCTGGAGAATAACCTCAGGAGCCATCCAATATGGGGTGCCTTTCATTGACTTGGCACCATTTATAGTAGCCTGCAATCAAAACGGCAATTAAGCAAAAATGCCCAAGGAAACTCAACCAAAAAAATGTCTTGATATAGTAATATGAATGGTACCAGTTCAACTACTTTCTTGGATGCTCCAAAATCAGCAAGTTTAATGCAACCCTTGTTATCGACAAGAATATTTGCCCCCTGAAATGAAGCATGATCAACGTCAGATTTTGGAGAAAGAGAGGAACTCTCTGAATCTGATATATTCATTAAAACGACACCAAAATACCTTGATGTCCCTGTGCATAATACCATTCTTGTGAAGGTATTCCAATCCCAATAACAGCTGCTTCGTATACATTCTTATAACCTGCATAGAAAATGATCTTAAAAAGTGCCATCGTCGACATTTCAAATACCAGCTCCATTCTAGTATTTCAAAACTAGCAATCACTTACCGACTCAGGAAAAGATCCAAATTTTCCCAATAGCGATGATATGGATCCACCGGGTACGAATTCCAATAAAATATTCAACGAATCATCCTCTCTAGCAGTTCCCAAATATCTCTAAAAAACATGGAAATAACGAAAATAAACAAATAACCAACCAAACACACCAAAAAGAAAGAGATTTTGATATTATACTCACAACGATATTTGGATGCGAAAGATTCTTGAGAAGCTTAACTTCTTCCTCGAGCTCTCTGATGTGTGCCTATTTTCAAATTTGAAGTAAGATCTTCCTCGATTAACCATGAGAACACTTGATCAATAATTTTACTTGAATTAGCTATAAGCTATAGCTTCAGTTAGCTTTCCTACTTTTTTGAGATACAAATACAGCAATTTTGTACTAATTACCATGAAATTTAAAAATTAAATCAACCAACAAAAATTATCAGAACACGCCAAAATCAACCATGAAGAAACTAGTTTTACACATAAAACTAAGATTCAAATTCAGCCTCTACCTGCGTTTTCTCCTTGGAAGCACTATTGGCTGCAATCAAAACCTGCAAATATATAAACAATCAACAATTAATACTGAATCAAATTATTGGAGAAAAACACTTGGTAAAAAGAAAAGAAAAAACAACAGATGAATTTATTAACCTGTTTAACAGCGAGAAGCTCTCCAGAATCAAGATTCATCCCCATATATACCCTGCCAAAAGCGCCGCACCCAATCAACTCACCCTTTCTCCACCGGATCGGCGGCGCATCGTCTTTTTTGGATGGCGGAGGCAAGGGCGGTATTGAAGGCTTGGAGAAGAGTCCGATTCGCGATTTGCGAATGCTAGAGCCGATTTTCTCAACAAAACCACTGAACCTTCCATCTTCTCCTCCTCCTCCAGAGGTCGATTTAAACACTAAGGATCGGCGAACCGATCCAAAAATGTCTTGCATTTCGTGGATCTTCAATTTCTAGGGTTTTTGCTTTGTTGGTGATGTGAAGACACAAGTGTTTTAGTTTTTCCTTAAGAGCATGAGAGGGAGGGAGAGGGAGAGGGAGAGAGAGAGAGCCGTTAGAGGCGCATGAGGTGGTTCATTTTTTTGGGAAGAGAATTTGAAGGGAGGGAAAGAGGGTGAGGGAGGGATATCTATTTTCAAAAAATAATGAATAAAAAATGAAGGCCAGATATATTAAATGATTGGTTATGTTCTTGCTTGGGCCTGGGTGATTTGTACTGTTTAGGTCGGTCCAATACAATTTTGTTACCCTCCTCTTTCTTTTTTTTATGCATGTACACTTCACTGTAGATTTATGTTTAGATTTAGAGCATGACGAGCGGTATACCCGCGCGATGCGGCGGCTTTTTTTTATCTATGTAAAAAATTAATTGCTTTTATATGAATTGCATTTTATTATTTTAATATTTAGTTAGTATAATTATAATTGATAAAATCTATGTAATCAAAATGGAAAGTGACCCGTATATTTTTTAATTGTAGATAACCTAAGTAAATTTTTAATTTTTTTTCAGTTTAATTTTTTCCCAGGTAATATTATATTTAAAATATTAAAAATGAAAATATTGTAAATATTTTTTTAAAGAAATAAAGTTAAACAAAAAATTTTTTATAAGATTTATTAATGATATTATTATATTAAATGTATTTAAGAATATTGATATTAATTTTTTTTAAGGAAAAAATCCTAGGTCATTTTTTTCCTCTCTCTATATATTTATAGGCGATAATATTCAATAATTTTTTTTATATTATTCGATTAATTCATTATATTATTATACAAAATGTATTTAAGAATAATGATATTAATTTTTTTTATTCAAAAAATCTTAGGTCATGTTTTCTTCTCCCTATATATATTTCTATGCAATAATATTCAATAAATATTAGAACATATAATTAATGATAGACTAAAAATATTCATGAACCTTTAACAAAAAATAAAACAAAAAAAAATTACCATTGCTATCACTGTCAAAACAATAAAAATTATTAAATTATCCGGAGTGAAAAAATATTAACAGAAGAGCAAGCAAGAAAAACAATTAAATTATTATAATAATAATAATAACAATAATAATAATAATAATAATAAAAATTATTATTATTATTATTGTGTTAAGTACAAAATTAAAATTCGAAGAGAAATGTTTTTTTATGTTAAATATAATTTGAAGGACAAAATTGAAATAAATCAAAGCATGGATACTAATGAAATTAAATAATTTGAAAGAAAACCGGAGACTGAAATGAAACTTTAATTTATACTTAATTTGCATGGAAGGATAACATTGAAATAAATCAAAACTTTACGACTTTAAAAAATATGGATTCCAGACCAATTTCCGAAATTCAAAGTCTGAGGACCGAAATGAAACTACAATATATACCTAATTTCAATTGAAGGACGAAATTGAAAGACATCAAAACCTATATAATAACAATAAGGACCAAATTCATACAATTCGAAGTGCAGGGACCGAAGTGAAATTTGAGAAAAAACAGTTGCGCTGACGTCAGCATGCGCAGGAGGAGAGAGAAAAGGGGTGAAATTTTTCAAACGACCATTACACCGTCTACGGCCACCTTGGTTGTACACGCGCCGCACCGGAGGGAAGCTCACATGCCTTAAAATCGTTCTAGACGCCGGGAGGTCTTTTTTGGACGCCGTATGAAGCCGCACGCGCCGTCCGAAAAACGCGTAAGCGCTGGAACGGACGACGCGTGAACCGACGCGCCAAAAGTTTTCAGCGAAAAAAAAAATAAAAAAAGTGGCTAATTACCGTAAGGACCCTCACCCCCAGGCCGTGTTTTTGTCGTTATCGGGGGGCGAATTCGTCGCTGCACTGTTCAGTTTAATGTTTAAAAAATAAAAAACCGGCCGGCTGAGCCGGACCGGTCCGGGCCGGACTGGTCAATGACCGTCCAGCCCCCGAAAATGGCGGCGTTTTTTGTCTTTTTTGGGGGCTAATTTCGCCAATACACTGTTTAAAATCGAAAAAAAAAAAAAAAAAAAGAGGATGTACACCCGCGAAGCAGCGGGTGAAAGTGCAAATGAACAGTGGGCATGGGTCTGGAGCTACAGGAATGAGCAGTGAATGTTCGTTCTGTTTTAGTTGTTTTGTTAATTGTAAGATTTCTGCTAATATTGTTTTTTAAAATATTTTTTATTTTTAATATCATGCTATATACATAATCCATGTAGATTGAATCATCAACCGACAACATTAAATTATCGTCATAATGAATCATATAAATACTTGTTAGGCTATATACATAATCCATGTAAATTGAATCATCAACCAGCAACATTAAGAGGCCGTTTGGCATTGTGATGCCACTGGCGTTTGGCATAAGCAGATTTCAATTAAGTGTTTGGTTACATAACAAACGGAGGTTTGTGGTATGGGTCCCACGTGAATTTTGCCTTCAAACGTCGGTGCAAGAAAAGCAGCAATTTGCTGCTTTTCTTGCATCGCAATGCCTGGGCGTGGGAATATAAAATAAAAGGGAAACGGTGATTGGTTGGGGGGATGCATACCAGTGAAAGATTTCACAGTTTATGCATTAGATTTTCAATACTTATTTATTCTATTTTGCACAGTTTTTCTTCAAAACAAATAAACACCAACAAACACAGCACTACTATATATATATATATATATATATTAAAATAATCTAAAATTAATTAAAATATAAATAATATTTACATAATATATGTGTATTAATATAAAAAATATATTTTTACCAGATATTATAGCGCGCTAAAATAGTCAGGGATTGCAGAGGCCTTCACGTATGAATATTGTTCGTGATGGCATTGCAAATACTTTGATGAGAGAATAAAAAGAAGTGTTCATTTTACGTGAATTATTCCTTATATTATGAAATTATGTTTATTAATACAATATAAATATATAAATAAATATGTGTGTATATGTCTATGCCCTTTGAAGTAATTTCACAAGTTAAAAGCAATATGAAAAGCTTGGTAACCAAACACTTAAAACTGCTTTTTTTCAACCTCCAACTCAACCACAGTTTTTAACCAAACACTTCACAACTTATTTTGAACCGCAGTAAAAACGCTTTTTTTTAAACTGCTTTTTTTCAATCTCAATCGCAAAAGCAAAAGCAATGCTAAACACACTCTAAATCATCGTCATAATGCTCAAATTGTGACGATGATTTAATCATCAACCAGCAACATACATAATCCGTGTAGATTAAATCATCAACCAGAAACATTAAATCATCGTCATAATGCTCAAATTGTATGTGTTTACAAGCCCGGTTGCATCATCATCATTGTTTAAAATAAAAATCTAACATTTAATTTTTGTCCTTGTCGCACCCCAAAAAATAAAATGTGAGCGCGGCGTCGTGACGACCCTCCCCGTGAGCGGGGGATTAAATGTCGGAGGGATTCTTTATTTTCGTAAAAAAGGGGAGTTGTCACCTAGTATTATGGTTACTAGAAAACCTAAAACTGGTCTTTCAGAGATTCTAGGGTAAGGGACTGGTTGCGTAAAGGGAAGGTTTTAGCACCCCTAGTACGCCCTACCTAAGGTAAGCTGCTTGACGTTTGGTTTGCTTATGATTTGTTATGACTCAAAACATATGTTAATTAAATGGCAAATGGGATATTACTCCGCCGAATATTTTGGATATTAACCCTTTAGGATTTAATTATCCAAACACCGACAGTGAATAATAGCGTATCATTCCCGCCGAATATTTTGGATATTAACCCCTTAGGATTTATTTACCCAAATACCAACAGTGAATAATAACATATCATTCCCGTCGAATATTTTGGATATTAACCCCTTTAGGATTTATTTATCCAAATACCGATGGTAAATAATAAATTCCCCAAAAAATAAGATTTTATATTTTTTTGAAATATTGGCCAATACCCTTTGGATTTTACAAACATGTTGTAAAATCTCAAAATGCAAGAAATGATTTTTTTCTTTGCGAAATCCATGCTAAAACTCATTTTTCTTCAAAACCCAAGATAATATATAATTTTTCAAAGAAAATAATTTTTAAAATATGCTAGTGTATTGGCCGTATGCAAGAAAACAACATATATTTTTATAAAAAACATTTTTTTTTGCAAATTATGTATTTTTATATATTTTATTTATGGGTGGGCTGACTGCCAGCCCACCTACATGGGGGCTGGGCTGCCAGCCCGCCCATATGGGGCTGGGCTGCCAGCCCGCCCATATGGGGCTGGGCTGCCAGCCCGCCCATTGTGGTTGGGCTCGCGGCCTAGCCTATCTGGAGTTGGGCTCGCGGCCCAAACAATCTAGCGTTGGGCCTCGGCCCGTTTATTCTAAGGATGGGTTTCAGCCCATTTTATTCTTGGACTGGGTTTTCAGTCCTGATGGGCCAGACTCATTGGGCCTCTTCTCGGGCTTGGACTGATTTTTCAGTCCAGCCCATTTCTCTTTGTCTTTGGGCCGGGCTCACAGACCGGCCCACTTCACTTGGCCTGCTTGAACAGTGGGACGCGAATTGTGTCCCACTGCATGCAGGCAAAGTGGAGACGACGCAGGAACAATATTTTTTGCAGTATGACGAAAGGAGAAACGATTAGTACCTTTGCGTAGAGGAGGTCTAGGTGGTTCTTCTGGTCGTTGTGGCGTCGGAAATGGTGGCCTGTGGTGGCCGGAATGGGCGTCGGAACAGTGACAGTTCACGTTGCAGACGAAGGGCTTGTGCTGCCAAACTCTTGCTCGAGATGCTGTCTGGTTTTCTGGGGAGGCAGTGAGAGTCTGTGGCGATGGAGTGGGGTGAGGTGGCCGGAGCTCGCTTGCAAGAAATGTTAACCGAGAGGGAGAGAGAGACAGTGGTCTGTGTTTTTTTTAGAGAGAGGGCAGAGCAAAACGAAACAGAGGGAGAGCGAAAGAGAACAGATGCGATGGAAAGATATTCGAAAATTTTCACGTAAAATTCCTTGTCTCCTCAGCCCTCTTGTTCTTTTTTGTTTTTTTCTTCCTTCCCCCCCCCCCTTTCTCTTCAACGTGCACTGCTATTTATAGCAGAGGAGACCCGAATTGTTAAGGAAAATAAATCAGAGGAGAATCAGGACGTCGATTTTGATTAGCAGAGGAGATAATTTGGGAAGAAAATCACGATTGATTAGGGAAAAATGAAATGAAATTCTGATCTGTTTTGTTGTGATGGAGATTAAACGGGAAGAAAATCAGCATTGATATAGGAAGAAAAATTGATTGATCTGTTGTGATCAAATCTTGCCTGAAAACGTAATGAACGCCGGAACAGTGATGCTTATTTTTTAATGCAGATTTCAAAAAATCAAAAGAAGGTAAAAAATGATTTGGTCCTTTAAAAATTCTTTAATTGCACCCAATTGGATTTAAATTTGAATTTATGCAATTAATCCGATCAAAAATTCAATCTCAACCTTAGCTTTGCGCGATCTCCTTATCTGGTCCATGGTTTCTGATTTTCACGATTTAAACCCCAATCGACCACTAAACTCTCAATTTGCTCAATTTTGCCCTTGCACCAAGATATGTATTTTTTAGAAAAATAAATGAGTCAAAAATTGGGTAGCAACAGTTCTCATAAATGTATCATTGATTAAAGGCAGGGGAAATAGATTAATAAATCATTATACTCCCTCGATAATACCAATTTATCATGCCCATTATGCTTTACTTGATATTACTTAAAAATCTAAACCACATGAGTTTTCATTGTTTGTCAATGCATTGCTCATCCTCTTACACATTATTGCGAATGTACTATGCAAAGATTTTACTCTCTTTTTTCATTTTAATCCTTAATATTCTTTTCTCTTTAATCTCGTTATAATTGTAGATCAACTGATTTTAATAATCAATCAGCTCAATTTAATATTGAAAGATAAAATCAAATAAAAATTTTAAATTTAAAAACTCTATTAAGGTAAAATAAAAAAAAACAATAAACAAGGATGAAATTGTGAGAGCATAATCAATTTTAAAATTTATCTAAAAAAAATAAACAACAATTAAAATAAGATGAACCAAATATGACAAATAAAGAAAGTTGAAGAAGGGTGTTGTAACAGTCTAACATCATACCACGGACCAAACCCCATCGTGGCTGGAAGAGAAGAAGACTTGCTGAGAACTTGTTGAGGAAGAAAAGGGGAGAAGACGAGCTGAGACTTGCTGAAGATGAAGAGAGGGAGAGATGAGCTGGGGTTGAAAAGAGAGATTGAACTGAGACCAAAATGAGAAATTGATGGAAATTGAGTGAGAAAAGGCGTGCAAGGCGTGTCTAAGAAGATTCCAAGTAGCATGTTGAGGACGCCTCACCTACAGAGAAAAGGACAATAAGGTTAGGACGTGTATGGACAAGATTAAGCCAAGAAGACTTACACGGATGGCTGGAATGATGGCTCTCAGATGCTTGACAACTGGCAGGGAGTCAAGAGGAGCAGCAAACGGTGCCGTTTAGGGAAGGAAGTAGAGTTCTTATCAAATAGTTCAAGCGGCTGTCACACTTATCTGATAGCTTAGATTTCAATTATTAGAATTAGTTTGAAATTCTATTAGGGGGGAAACACATAATAAATAGGAGGGGGAACGGGTTGCGAGAGGCAGGAAATTGCTTTGAAGCAAATCTCATTCACCCAGGAGGCCCGGGCTACCTCGAAGCTGCCTAGAAATCATTAGTTAGGGTTTATTCTATTAGTTGAATTTACACAGTCGAATCCTTTGGTTGTCAGTTTATTTATTATCCTATTGTTTCAATCCATTCCTGTAAGCTCAGGGTTAATAAAAGCCAAAATAAAAGTTCAGGACTAAGTCTATTACAGGTGTAGTTTTATTTAAGAAAAAAAAAACAATATGACGATTCATAAAACACAAGGGAATGTTCTTTTTATCCATCATAAATTCATCACATGTGGCCCTTGAATAGGATCAAGCGACTTCCTTACTGACACATTTAGTGTCTGTTTGATATTAAAAACAATATAATCATTTGACTATATTGTGAGATTTTAAAAAAAAAATTGCATTAAAGTTAGATAATATTCTGCTTTTAAAAGCAATTGCATGATTATATTAAAGAAAGTTGCCCTTATCAATTATATAGTGATTAAAAAACCCTATAAAAAGATTTTATTACCCATAATAGACATTTATTTTATTGTTAGGATGGTAAAATAGTAATTTAAATATTAAAATCCACGTTGAATCAAGGCATTTCTCCGGTACTTTCCACGTAAATTTTAGATTTTTGTTATTTTTCATTTACTTTCCCATCAAAACAAGCTAATTAAAAAAAAACTACACCGGGAGGAGAAATCGTTATTCTCCTCTTGACATGCCACTGTTTTTTAAAACAGTAACATTTGTGTTTTCAATTCTGCATATCAAGGTTTATTAAAAATTAAATTATACTGTTTATTTTAGTTTTTTATATGAATTTATCATTATTCTTAAAAAAAAATATGAATCTAGAGCTGGTGCCTGGTTTTATAATTATTTACTTTATTCTATCATAATATTGATTAAAGAATAGTGTATTACTAGTTAGATTGCCCGCACTACGTTGCGGGCACAATATAATTTTTATAATTGTTGGATTTGAAGCAATTTATAAATTTTATTAATTTAAAAATAAAATATAATATCTACACATGCAAAATTTGATATGATACAACACATCAATACACACTACCGCAACAACAACATCGAAACTTTAACATCAAAGAGACAGAATTAGGTAATTGCCTCGAAAGATTTTGAACACAAAAATATGGGAAAACATAGTTTTTTTTCAACATTTACATCAACCTTCATGATATTGTCAGTTTGCACTACGTTGCGGGTCAAGCAAACAATTTTTGTAACTGTTGAGATTAAAATAGAATATTTATACATGTAAAGTTTGATATAATGAAACATATCAACACACCTTATCATAACAGTAGTAACATCGAAGTTTTAACATCTAAAATTATCATCACTATGACAAAAGAAACAGAGAAGAATATAGTTTCTGAGAATTGCAAACGCAAGAAAATGACTTTGAGTTCAATTTGTATTCAGAAGTTAAGCTCGACTTATATAGCCTTCATTGTAACTAACCCTTAACAAACTTAACTAACTTTTAACAGTTTATTATTTCTACTGCACTAAACACGTGTGCTTAAAAGAGTAACAGAAATAACAAGAAAAAATTGATTATTGTTTGAGTTTGTTGAGTCCCACGTGGAATTGCTTCTTCACACTATCACTGCCAAAATAATAAAAATTACTAAATTACCCTAAGAAAAAAATACAAAACAAATAACAAAAAAGTAAATAAGAACAGAAACTAAAATTATTATTATTATTATTGCGCTAATAATGAAAAAAGCAAAATTAAATCAAAGACTAAAAAAAGCATAAAAACTTTAATAAAAGAGCAAATAAAAAAAATGATAAAACAAAAATAAAAATTATTAGATGAAAAAACAACATTTAATTTGAAAATAAAAAAAATTATTTGTCCTAGATTGCGGGCTGAGCAAATAATTTTTATAGGATTTGCCAGATCAAAATTAAAATATAATATTTATATATGCAAAATATAATATAATAAAATAGATCAATACACCCTATTATAACAATAACAACATCGAAGTCTTAACATCTAAAATTATCATTGCTATTACTATCAAAACAATAAAAATTATCAAATTATCCTGAGAAAAAAAAATTAAAAAACATTAACAAAAGAGTAAGCAAGATAAACAATTAAATTATTATTATTATTATTATTATTATTATTATTATTAACTAAAAAAAACATTAACATAAGAGTAAGCAAGAAAAACAATTAAATTATTATTATTATTATTATGATGATGATGATGATGTTAATAATGAAAGAAACAAAAATAAATGAAAGACTAAAAAAATCCTAAAAGCTTTAACAAAAGATCAAACAAAAAAAAAAACAAAAAAATTATTAGGTGAAAAATATTTAAGAGCAAAGGTAGAAAAAAAAAAGAAATATCAATTTTCAAATGATTATAGACACGAAATAAAATTTAAGAGCTAATATTTTTTTTTAAATACCACCTCAACAAATAACAAAATAATAAAAAATAAAAATCAAAGCTAAGGGCACACTTATATATACATGGACAAAAATAGAGACTATTCTAGAAATATAAAAGAATATAGGGATTAAAATCAAAAATTAAAAGTATAAGGGCCGAAATGAAAATCAAATATATTATCAATTTCAATCAAAGGATAAAATTGAAAAAATTGAAACTTCTGTACCGGATATATTAAGCTATTTAAACCCAATCCAGAAATTAAAAGAAGGAGGACCGAAGTGAAACATTAACATTTAATTAATTTCAATCGAAGGACTCAATTGCACTAAATCAAAACTTATATAACAGAAATCAAGACCATACACAAAATTAAAAGTACAGGGACTGAAGTGCAAATGCAACAAAACTAGGGGCCTCTCCTGTATTTTTGTGTGCAGGAGAGAGAGAAACAGAAAAAACATCTTTAACCGGCCACCGCCGTGTCCATGGCCACCGTATGATGAAACGCGCCGCACTGGGAGGCAGACCACACGGAGGCGCATCGATAGAGACGTCGGTAGCCCATTTTCGTTGACCCTATCAGCCCTCATGTGCCACCTTAACAGGGCGTGAGGCGGAATACTGTCGGTCGCGTGTTCTGCACGCGCCGACAGTATTTTGAAAAAAATAATAAAAAATTATGGTCAATTACCGGGATACCCCTGTGCCCAAGTCATCAATTTTATCTTATTAGAGGCTATATCTGTATTTAGCCATTTTCAAAAAAATAAAAAAAATAAAAAGGTAGGTGGACTGGACCGAACCGAACCGGGCCGGAAATGTGCAATTACCGCGGAGCCTCCTCCCGTAAGCTGTTTTTCTTTGTCTTTTTGAGGGCTAAAAACGTTATTGTGTTGTACAAATAATGATAAAAAAAATTAAAAAACTGGAAAACCAACTGAACCGACCGAACCGAAAATCGAACCGACCCAAAAATACACTATTATAATCTACAGTATTTTCATTCACAAGCTACAGTGAAACACTGAGCTCTTTTAGTATATTTTATAATATTGTCAAATAAAAAACATTCATGAAAAAAATAATTAAAAATATATATTGAGTTTTATAATTTATTTCATAGAAGTTTATCATAATTTTAGAAAAATATATCAATATTATGTTGATGCTTGATTTTTTTAGCATGAATTTTTTTATATATTATTAAACAAAAATAACTTAAGTAAAAACATAATTATTAAAATTTAAAATTCATGATTGATTTTGATTTACTTTATGAGTTATAATGATTTAATAAAAATGTCATGGTATCGAGTAAGTGCTTGTTTTTTTAAATGTTTATTTTTTTATCATGTAATTAAATAAAAATATTTTTTTTTAAATAAAATTACTAAACTCAACGGAGTTTAACTCATATTGAGTTGCTGGTGCTTCTGCCTATTGCCGGTGATTCTCTTGCACACCCGTGATTCTCTTGTTTTTGCTTTCATGAAGAAAATTCTTGTTATCCCATGATTTTTTTTTTAGAATGATATTTGAATTCTTGTGGTCGAGGAGTCCCAGTCAAAACGTTTCTATGCATGGAACAAATAAACATCTATGGTTATGGACTATATAAAGTTTTCCTAGAAGAAGTCCAATGCCTAGTGTGTGGCAACCGAATCTCTGGTTTTGCTGTACAGCCTCTGGATATAGCATCCCTAAACTCTATTGAGGTGATTGATATCGTGTTTCAAAAATAATTTTGAAAAAACTTGATGTTTTTAAATTATTTTCATGTATTAATATTAAAAATAATTTTAAAAAATTAAAAAATATATTTTTAAAAACAACAACAATCATATCTCCCAACCACCACTAAAAATGCAAACAAGTGAATTTGGAAAATCCAACGAACTTTGGAAAACCCTCTCGGAGGGAACTTGGAGCGAGGCAGCATATATGTTCTTCTAACACCAAATGACCATTATATTAATAATTATAGGACTCGATTAATTTTATGGGCCTTAAAATTTATGAGCATATAAAATTCAAATGATCATTATATTAATAATTATAGGATTCAAATCTAAAACTACAAGGAAAAAAAAATCTTTTAATTTCAATTTCTTACCACTAAATTATCTACCGTATGTTTTCTTTTGGCACACTTCAATTCATGATTGAGTCGTCTCCTTATATTGTTCGTAGACCAATTAACTACTTTCGTGGGAGCAATTTTGTTTTTTAAATAAAAACACGTGCGTGAAGATAGTTTGAACATGTATATATTTATGAAGGATTTTGTTTTTGACAATCAAGACGTTCGGGTCAGCTTACGTATACCATAATTAATCATCAAATTCACTTAACATCCTACACGTGCATAATAAAACTTGAATACTAATGCGGAAGAAAGGAATAGGTCAAGTCCCCAACTACATTTATGGAGGAAATTATTCCATATAAAGGTGGTTTGTCTTAATTGTTAAGACATAAATGATCTTAAATTTTGGTGTTTTTAAAGGAGTATAAATCGTCCAAATATGACAAATAGAAGAAGAAAATAAGGGTTAATAAAAGATCCTCTCACCAAAACTTTTTCATTGATATGGCTTTATAAGTCAAAATTTCCATTTTCTCTCATTTTGTTTCCTAAACTGCAGACATTCCTTATTCAACATCTTACGTACCAGCAAATATATAAACATCTTAATACCTCCTTCATTTTCTCCTAAATCACAGTCAATTCACCACGTTCTCATACCAAATCTCGAAAGAAAAAAAAATTGTTCTTATATATATATGGAAATAACTGAATCTCTAGCTATTTTAATGGTGCTAATTAACTGTGATTCTACCCAAATTTTTCATTCCTGCAATAATGGAAGCAACTGAATCTGTGTAGGCTGTAATTTATATAGCTCATTTCACCAACTTGTATACAATAAAACCTTCACATATCCCTTCTTTTTCTTTCTTCCCCCCCCCTCTTATCTTTCTCCTCACCATCAACATGGTGACGATAAATAAACACAAAAAGCAAACCCAGGGCCGTCAAAAAATAGAGATCAGGCAGATACAGGAGAAGAGCAGTCTACAGGTGACGTTTTCAAAGCGTCGTGGGGGTCTAGTCAAGAAAGCAAGCGAGCTGAGCCTTCTCTGCGGGGCACAAGTGGCCATTCTTGCCTTCTCTCCAGGAAAAAAGGTCTTTGCGTTTGGCCACCCCGATGTCGACGTGGTACTCGATCGTTATCTCAATGAGAGCTCCACTGCCAGGGAACCAGGGGCGGTGAGCTGTAATGACCCGCAGGTTCAGCAATGGAACAAGGAGTACGAGGAGGCGCTGAAAGAGTTGCAGGAGGAGAAGAAGCGCGTGGCAATGACTGAGGAGTGGAATAAGGTGTGTGAAAATGATGTAAACGCAAGGTTTTGGTGGGATGAGCCTGTTGATGATATGGGGCTGGATGAGCTCGAGGAGTTTGTGAGGGCCATGGAAGAGTTGAAGAAGAACGTGGCTGCCAGGGCAAATGAGTTAGCCATGGCCAACGATCATTTTGGTAATCAAAATATGAGTCATATTGATCTTGGTGTTAATGGTTTTAGTCTGGAAAATGTTCTATTCTAAAGAACTTGAAACAACTAAAGATAGGGTCCATATGTCTAGAGTCTGGATCATCTTGGATGTCCTCTATCTTATGTTTTTTTTTATATAAATATATGGGTGTATTAATTTTAATTTTCTTTTATTTAAAATGGAAGCATTTGAAGTCATGTTACTTAATCCTTGCGGTTAAAATAAAACAATAATATCACTGGTGATAAAAAAAAAAAAACTATAGAAAAAGCTCCTCGCAATTAAACATCAATTCGTTCTCATATCTTTGCAAAACAAACCGCTCTTCTGGCATAATAATATTGGTAACATAGCATTTCTCAGCTGAAAAAGGTTTTCTGCCTGTTCTTCCAGCTCGATGAAGATAATCTACAGCAGTTCTTGGCAGATCAAAGTTGTATATATGGGTTATTTCTGGAAGATCAACCCCTCTTGCAGCGATGTCTGTCGCTACAAGAAGATAGCCACCTCCTTGTCTCACTTCCTGCATCCAAGAACTAAAAGCATCAAAACATGAAGATATGGGCGTGGACTAGGGCATGCCAGAAACGGAACTATAATTAACTAACATATCCATTGCTATTTTCAATTTTATTCTATACTGGATAGTAAGTGTCAGTGGCTTACTGTGAGAATTTCAAAAGTTCAGGTCAAGGACAATCTTTTGTAGAGGGTATAAATTAAAATTAAAAAAGAAAGAGTTGAAATGATATTCATCCTTTGGATGGGCTATACACTGTAGACAGATGCCGTTGACTATACTGATACAATTTAAGATTGTTTTCCAATTTCTGTTGCCTTTTTGACACTGCACTGAAAATAGAAAGTGTGGTGTCAATGTTTCCATCCATTATAGATAGACAATACTTACTGATAATGAAGCTGCTCGTGAATTGAAATTCATGTCTTCCTCCAGAAGAAGGATTTCTGAACAACCCCAGGATGAAGTTTTCAGAAAGTCCACTAAATCAATTGTTGGTGGAGCATTCCCAGCCTTTTTTGACTTCTCAGACTGAATGCATTAGATTAAAAGATTTAATTTACTGCATAAGCCTGTCTTCTTATGGAAAGAAATAGCTTTCTAACAAAAGATCTAATTTTGAAGTCTGCAAATATCCGCAACTCAAAAACTTTGCTATGTTGACAAATGATTGGCCAAGAATTAAGACTTCTCTGAGCTGAGTGATAACATACAATGATGCTTGACAATAATGCATACTATTCTTTTGTGCCTTGTATTTAACAGTTCAATCGTTGAAAGGAGTGGCAAAGCAAAGAAATCAGACCATATGAGATTTATTATTGACATGACTAGAAAATTCTTTTGTCAACTATTATCAGGTAATATGATACCAGTAAAATGCCAAACTTCAACAGAGAGCTTAACTCTATTCTCAAACCTACACTCAACGTACCAATGTAAGAAATTAATACTTTGAGAAAGATATGCTGCACAGACCTGCTCACCAACAAAAATAATGCCAGACTTGGGTGTGTCAGACAGCATTAAGGAGAGCAATGTTTGATGCCTTTGCTTTTTACTGCATATCTGTTAAGAGACACAACATCAGTCCACTCTACATCAAAATCATTTCGACGAGGGACAACTACAATTTAACAATGTTTCCTGTAACTGGAAAAAAAACAGGAACACAGATACAGTAAACACATACAAACTGCCAATAAACTGGAAAGTGTTACGGAACAAGCATCATCAAAAATATTCTTACCACGAATTTATGTTGCAGGCGTGTTGGCATGGGCTCAATTGGATTTACATGAACATGAACTACATCTCTCTGCCAATACAGAAATCATAATGGATATCAGTGGTATCATTTATCAAATTCCAATGAAGACAACCTCTTTTATTCATTAGCAAAAAGCTTTACTAAAGCTTGGATTTACATGAACCGAGTGGGTGACACGTGCATGAACATGAAGCTCTTATACAACACAGGAAATATACAGGGTCTGTAAGAAAAAAGGTCAACCTTGGTCCACTTCTGCTGTATGCAATCATATAAAAATCGGTTGTGCTGAGGGATAGATGCACTAGCAAAAACTGTCTGACGGCTATTGCATGAGGAATAAGATGTCAAAAGCTTTCGCAGGGAACTGACTTGTTTCGAAGAATTGAACATGAAATCAACCTAAACAAACAAAGATATAAAATGTCATTCCTCCAAAACAGTATATCAAAAGAAATAATGGAAAGCAATAAGACAAGTACATGATCTGCTCAAAGAAAAGAAGCATCTGTGCATCAGTCTCAAAACTCTGTTGCAAATGAAACAAGAAATTCAAAAACTGTACCCTAATCCAAGCTATATAGATAGTTAATTAAAACAATTACTAGGAAAAATCATTAAAATATTCTACACACATTCTAAAAACACCAGACATTGAAAGAGACGAGAATTACCTCATCAATAACCAGCACTTGCATTGATTCAAGTTTAAGCAAGTGCTTCTCAAGCATTTGGCACAAGCTACCTATTGTTGCCACCACTATTGTAGGAGGCTCAGCCTGAAACACAAATCCAATCCTCTTAATACCAGTGCAAGTAAATAGATAAAATCGATATAGAAAAGAGAGAAACTCCTGGCTAATAGCAAGAGATATTGAAATTCCAAACAAGTGGTAATTGCAACTTTTTGATGACTGTTGGCAAACAGTGTATCTCAATGCAAGCAACTACAGTTTCTAAAAGCTATCTGGTGATTCTTGAACTGGAAAAATCTATAGAAATAACAATAGTGCAGGCAGCAGAATAATTTGTTATTGTTACTTTACATCCATCAAAATTGTTTATGCTGTGAACAGTGAACAGTTCAGATACTTTTCCATCATCCTGGTTTCAGTTCTAAGAGAATATCGATTGATAGCTAAAATAACAATTTGCATAAATTCATGTAAGCCTACCACATGACAGAAAATCATATCAAGAGGTTGCCGCACCTTTAGCCAACTCTTATGTCTTCTCAACATCCCTCCATCTAGAAGCGCCATGACAGTGCAAGACTTCTGCTCCGCTTCATTCTCTGTTGGCATTGCAGCCAACATCCGAGCAACTTTTGTGACCTAGTTCGTGAACAGACAACCAAGCCACCATTAATGAGTTGCTTCAAAGTATCCGATCACGATAATGAGCATCCATCAACTTTCAATTTATTACATGAAAGAAGACGCATTAACTTCAAAAGGGAAAAAAAATATCAAAATTATTACTTGAATGCCAAGTTCTCGAGTAGGCACCACGATTAGTGCTTGCACAGCCGATCTTTGAGTATTCATAACAGAAAATATCAACAATAAGTATGCAAGAGTCTTGCCAGAACCTGTCTAGTGAATCAAAAATGAGAACTCGATTAGAGTAGTAAGGTTTTGCATGCTATTTTTTACACTTTAAATTGGAAACAATCAATGAAACTGAAATCAGTAAAAGAAAAATAGAGAGAAATTAACCTGAGCATGAAGTATGCAGTCGCTGCCGCTAAAAAGAACAGGCAAAGCTTGTTTCTGTACATCCGTTGGCACCACATACCCAACCTCTTCCACCCTGCAAATGGAGTGCATAATATAGCTACTCGATAATTCTTTGTTCTTTTTTTTTGCTTAAGAAATCATTGAATTCAATGATAGAAGTAAAATTAATGTTAATCAAATTGAAATCACAAAGAAATCGAGAAATTAAATGATTATTGGACTGAGACTTGCCTGCGCAACACGTGCTCGGGCACGTGACCTAGGCAAATTTCGCGAAGAGTCAAGGCCTCCTCCTTCTCTTTAGCATCACCAGCTACTTTGGTTAGTGAAGGGGAATTGAGAATGGCCTTTAATGGCCTGAAATTTGATCTAGAATAGAAGAGAGCTTTGTTCGAATGCAAAATATGCGGCTGAAGTAGAGAAAAACCGGCTCGAGTGGGTTTCGAGTATGAAAAAGCGTGTGAAACGAGTGGAAGCTGCTGAGTAGCTGAGATTATAGGAGCCATTATCGGCTCACTCGTGGTTCCCTCTCACTGCTTGGAGGCCGAAAAAGAACGATACAGGAGATTGATCCATTTGGGTATGGCATTATAGTAGACGGGTTCAGGGGGGTTGTTTGGGAATGAATTTGTGAATAGTTTTAAATTAAGAAAGAAAAAAAAAACAGTGTTTTTATATATTTTCATGTGCTGAAATCAAAACTAATTTTTAAAAAATAAAAAAAATATTTTAATATATTTTTTTAAATAAAAAAATATTTTCAAAAACAATCTTAATCATTCCCAAAATAGACACTTAATTAGAAAGAAAGCTAAATCAACTCGGTCATTTATGTATCCACAGACTAAAATCATTGTGGATTGAAACAATGAAATTACTATTTTATCCTAGGTGCACCTCAGTTTTAGCTTTGGCATTAGGGGTAATTTTGAGTTTTTATATTTTGTGCACAGTAAAATAATTATCTTACCCCCAATAAAAAAAAATGTTTTGTCTACAGGAGTCACGGTCCTTACACATTTTCAGTAAACAAAGCAAAAATGGGTAACTACTGATCTGCCCCTGTAAATGACAAAAAATAAGAATTGGCGGTAGGGGTTAGTCGGTAATTTACACTTTTTTTAATATTATTCAAATTCGGGGTGAACAATGCTATTAATGTGTTAATACTGATATGCCCCCATAAAAGATAAAATACAAGAATTGACTGAAGGGGTGATTAAGTAATCAACCTTTTTTAAAATAATATTTCCTGCCGACTATAGCATGCGCTTCCAGAGGACGCGCAGACGATTTTCGGGCTCACGCCCCTTTTGGGAGGTGCTTGTGGGCTACTACGGTGGTTAAAAATTTCCATTTGGCATGTCACTAGATGTGCCACCATGTCCTCCCCCTTAAGGTGGAACTCGTTATGTCCAACAGTGGTTGGAAATGTTCCGGTTGGCGGTCAAACGTTTGTTCCCCCTTTTCTCTCCCCTGTCAATGAAAGTGTTCGGCAATCCTCGATGTTGTTGTAGTTTTCATTTTCATCCCTTATCTTTTGATTGTGTTTTATAGTCTTGATTTATGTTATAGAAGTTTTGATTTGTTTCAATTCTATCATTCAATGAAAATTGATTGTATATTGTAGATTCATTTCGATCCTCAGACTTTTAATTTCAGATTTATATAAAAATTCTTTAATTTTTTTGGTATCAAAGTTCTAATTTGTTTCAATTTTATCATTCAATGAAAATTAATTATACATTTTAGTTCCATTTCGGTCCTTAGGCTTTTAATTTCTAATTTGGTTTGAAATTCTTTAATTTTTTTTGGTATCAAAGTTAATATTTGTTTCAATTTTGTCCTTTAAATTAAATTTAATATACTTTTGTTTTTCATTTCAGCCCTTATACTTTTAATCTTTGATTTTATTTTAATTCCTTATTTTTTTTATATTTGTGAAATGGTTGCTATTTTTGTTCATGTTTACATGTACATGTTCTTAGTTGTTGTTCTTAATTTTTATGATTTCCTTTGTTATTAAAGTTGTTTTTTTATTTAATAAATTTTAATCTGTGTTGGTGATCATTTGAAAATTGATATTTAATATTTTTTCCATTTATTTATTTATTTATTCTTCAAGTCAAATAATATTTTTAAATGTAATAATATATTTTTGTTAATTGTTATTTTGTTAATATTTTTTAGGTGTTAAAATTTCTAATTATTATAGGTAAGATATTCATAATAACCGATAATGATTATTTGTAAGTTTTTTTCTTATAAATATATGAGAGTAATTATATATTTTGATATTTGTTTAATATTATCACCTTAAATATATATATATATATATATATATATATATATATATAAATGACCTATTTGTTTTTTTAAAATAAAATAATAATTTACAATTAGTCTTCTAAAATACTTTTAGTATAATAATATAACGAATAAATCTTATAAAATAATAATAATAATAAAATTTTAACAATAATTATGGTATCATCGATAGTATTACCAATAATAATTAGAATATTAATTATGTATATAATATTTATAATGACAACTATAATAATTGTGACAAAAATTCATTGGTCAATGTTATTTTTGTGAAAAATAACTTATGTGTATTTTTTATGCATGATATTTCAAATCTCATATCATGTAAAAAAAAATATACAAAACCACACGTAGACAAGATAGGTAGAAAAATTATGTCAAATTATCAACAATAATAAATTGCCTCGCGTTTTGTCACAGCCAACACCAAATTTTTTAACATATAATAATATTGTTAAGTCCTATTTTTTTTTAAAATGCTATACATTTGAGCTAAATAATCAATTTAAAAATTTTAAGATTATGTTGTTATATATGTATTTATTTTACTATAGATAAGACATTTAGAATAATGATAATAATTATTTCAACGATTTTTTCCTTAAAATAATAGGAGTGGTTAATTATATATTGTGATATTTTTTTGATATTAATATTTTAAAATATATATAAAATAATAAAGTGACTTTTCTTTATAAATCTCATATTAATTTAATTTTAATGTTCTAAAACAATTTTAATATAATATTATGAAGAAAAAATAAATTAACTCGTGCATCTACTGTAAGCGGGACCCGCTTACATCCCTGAGAAGCGGGACACGCTTTACTATTCAATGCGTCTTGTGGAATGGTTTAGTCTAGAGTCTTACCACGTGCAGTGCGTGTTGAACAAAAGGGAATTAACAAGTCAACAATAGTTTGCAACTTTTATGTGCTGCCCTTTTAATTTATCGAATTTGTTAATCATGTCCCAAAGCGTAAAGCGTAAGGGTTGGTTGGTTGGTTAGCCAAGTTTGATTTTAAAAGAAAAAAATAAAATAAAATAATTTTTTAGTATTTTTTTAATTATTTTTATGAGATAATATTAAATTTTAATTTAATTTATTCTCAGAATAATCTCTTTTAAAAAATAACATCTACTATATTTTCAAATAAACTCGAATAGTTATCATTGATTCTTAAATTTATGCAGCACTTCAATAATCTGATAACTTCTATTTTTTCTGTCTTATCACGAAGAGAAAATTCGTTTAATTAGTCAAGTTAAAATAACATGTTTTTAATATATTAAAAACTGTTTTTTATTTGTTTATTTTCCACGTACCCCCACGGCAATTTAACCAAATCATATATTTTTTTAACAGTTCTTTTTAAAAAATTCAAATAAAAATCCTTTTTAACCGCAAATGCAAATAAGAAAACGGGAAACACTTTTTAACCTCTAAATTCACCGGTACTTTCGCTTCTCATCATTTCTAGAGTGTGGTGGCTGGATGAGGGAATGGGAAGCAAACTTTGCTTTCAGATTTGGAAGAAAAGGAGAGGGGGTTGGGTGAGGTGATTTCCCAACTTGGAGGAATTTTCAAGCTTAGATCATATGTTTGTCTGTTTGGGATTGTGATTGCGGTTGTTTTTGAAAGTGTTTTTCATTTAAAAATACATTAAAATGATGTTTTTTTATTTTTTAAAAATTATTTTTGACATCAGCACATCAAAATAATCTAAAAACACTAAATTTTTTTAATTTAAAATTAAAAAAAAAATTCAAATTTTTTCATAAGTACTTTTCGATGACCATGTCAAACAGCCCATCATGATTGAGAATTGAAGATTCGCTGTAATTTTCGGGGGAGGCTCAAAACGTTGCTTTGGAATTACTTTATTCCGCTGCCAACATGAATGAAATCAAGAAAATATGCTTCTTTAAAAAATGGTTTGTTAATATTATTATTGCAATTCGTGATAAAAGCAAGGGCACAGTTGGAAAATACCATGGAATAAGGATTTGAGGCGTGACAGGGGTCTCTTTTGGAAAAGAACGGTTCAAGGGGCATTTTAGCAATCCGAGAAGAAAGGATTATTAACTAACCATCTATATAATATTTTAAATAACTCTATGCAAAAAAGAAATAAAAAATAAAATTAATTGATTCCATCAAAAACTTAAACCGTCTGAATCGGGTTTCTTTGCCTGCATTTTCTGCCTTTTCGCCTTCCCTTCTCCTTGATACTTTTCTTTTCTCTGACCATTCACGCTCTCTCTCTGTCTCTCTGTCTCTCTGTCTCTAGGGTTCTTTTCACCTTCACCTCTCCCTTTCTCTTCTCCGTCAACTCAAACAGTGTGCATCTCTGAAATGGCGAATTTCACTCCTCTTTCCTCTTCATTTTCTGACACTCCATTCGTTTCTGCTGCTGCTGCATCGTCGTCTTCTTCCTCTTCTTCTTTTGGAGCTGGAGTTGACGATGCTTTCGAAGACGAGGCTTGCAGTATTTGCCTCGATCCTTTCACTACTCAAGACCCTGCCACTGTATTTTACACAATCACTTTTTTTTTTGAAAATAATGTCATCTTATGGACTGGAAAGGTTTTGAATTCTGTGGTGATCGCTATTGTGCTAGCTGATGTTTGGCACATATATAAGCACTGTTTATTCAATTTCCTTTTCTTTTCGGGGAAAGGAAAAAGGAAGGATAATGTATCAATTGGAACAGAATTTAAAAAGTACTAACTTTGCGGTACAATTACGTAGTGATTACTATTTTTATTTCCTTACAAAATTGAGTAAATTTCTGATCTCTAATTGCTTCTTCCCGCACCATTTTCATTTCAAGAGGACTTTTGATGTGAAATAATTTCCTTCTAAACCCAAAAGAAAATCTGCTGATGAGAAATAATCATAAAACTAGGATCTCTTCTTGTTTTTTTCTTTTTAATTTCTTTCCAACATATATTTTCTTGGTTCTTATATTTTAGTTTATGATTTCCATGAGATCGATAGTATAACAACCACTACTAGAATTGACTCTATCGTCTCGTCTCTATTGTTGTTCTATAGCGACCCTTTGACTACAACCTGTCAAATGTTACAGCTCTTGTTTGTGATGGATTGTTATCTTTAGGTTTTAAGTTGATCATAGACCTTTGGACTTGTTTCTTGTCTCAGGTTACCTGCTGCAATCATGAATATCATCTTCAGTGTATTCTTGAATGGTAGGTGTTAATCACCATAACGTTTTTTCTAGGAATGGATGTCGTGCTCTAGATTATGATGCCATGGGCCTATGGCTATCATTGATTTTACTTGTTTCTTGTTTAGGTCGCAGAGAAGCAAAGAATGCCCGATTTGCTGGCGGCTTCTTGTTCTGAAAGACCATGCCAGGTATATTTTTTGTTATGGGAAACGATAAATGTCAATCTTTCTCTATATTCAGTTTTATGTTGATCAAAGCAACCTAATTGGTTACTGCTTCTGTTTGTGCACCTTTGTGATTCTGTTTTCTAGCCAAGAACTTCTAGCTGCTGTTGAGACTGAGAGGCGTTTAAGGTCAAGAAACTCGACTCCTGCATCCATGGTCGTTCCTCATTTGGATGATGATTATGATGTAGAACAGGTGATTATTTAGTCAGTTTGAAACCCTAACCTTTTCATTTCGCTGTGTAGTTTCATCAAAAGCTTTCCTTTTATTTACTGGGTGCTAATGGAAATTTTTAGGATTCCTATTCAGATGACTCTGATTTCGATGAGCATATTATGCAGCATCTTGCTGCTGCTGCAACTAGCAGAGCTCGGCATGTTCACGAAAGGGAGAGGCAGGGGTCTAACAGACTTGGTCCCTCCCAGTTTATTGTCCTTACCTCTCCTGAACATGTACCCACTGTTCAGCAAACATACACTTCACCAGAAGAAGGTCAAGCTTCAAGTTATGGGTCATCGGTGATTAATTCACCAACTCCTGACACACTATCAGTTAACATTCAAAATTTGTCATCAGTGGCCCCTCCTGACGTGAACCAAGTTTCAACTACTGCTGTCAATAGCCCTTTCAAACCCAGGTATCATTCTGTAATTGCAACGTTTGATGTAGACTCTGTTTGTTATTTGGCAAGGTGACTTAGTGAACCAGAGGTTGAATGGGTCAGAAAATCTTAGAACTGAAAACAATAGAGAAAAAAAACAAGAATGACCATTCCAATGCAATTGTCCTTGTTGTTTACTTTTTGACCAACCTTCATTTTTCTCCTTCATCATCTTTTAATTGGTCCTTTTAGAGAATTCTTCTTCAGTGGATTTCTCTTGCATATTTCTTGTTGTCTGTAGCTAGACTCTCCCTTCCTCCCTCTCTCATTTACACACACAGATGCACAAATGCACCCCCGACTGCACACATTATCTTGCTGTATCTTAAGTTTTCAAATATTCACCTTTCAGGATCCTCTTTAGACCGCCACCAACTGATACTCCTGAGGGGCAGGGTTCATCGGAGGTGCTATCTCTCTCAGACTCTATCAAATCTAAATGGTTTGCTGCCTCATCCAGGTCGATAAATGCAACTTGGTCTCCTTGTGACTGATTTTTACTTGTTCAATTTCTGCTGCTGAAGTATGTGGATATCTTGTAACAGGTACAAGGAATCACTTTCAAAAGGTACTAGAGGCATAAAGGAAAAACTAGTTGCAAGGAATAATTCGGTGAAGGAGCTGAGCAAAGAAGTTCAGAGGGAAATGAGTGCAGGAATTGCTGGTGTTGCACGAATGATTGAGCGCTTGGATCTCACCTCAAAACGCACCGGACCCTCCATGTGTGATTCTGGTTTAACTGGGGGAACTTCAAATTTCCCCTGGAAGGGGAAGGGCGTGGAACAGAACATCATTGCTCAGGCGTTGGCCAAAAAAAGTGAGGAAATTGATCGTGATGCAAGTTTAGGTTCATCCTCACATGCCTCTGATACTGTCCAAGCCCGAGTGGAAATCTCCCAGGTGCAGGTTTGGAAACCACTGAAGAATGTTTTAATATGTCCTCCATTGCCGGAATAGATTAGCGCTCATATCTTAAAACTGTAGCATTGATATTACAATTCCAAGTCATATATATTTATATATATGTAGATGTCAATTGACATTGATAAATCATGGAGGGTTAACCTGAACTCCTTTGTGCCTTTGGTTTACAGAGAGGTCATTAATGCCATGGCGCTCTCGCCTTGCAGCTTGACTGTGTTTTAACTCGTCATCTTAGAAGGCTTTGATGCAAGTGACGTGCTGTGAAGAATCCAAGTGTCGGTTGGTTTGCGTCCTGCATCGAATATTTAAGCACAGTAAGCCCTGTTAATTAACTAAGAATGAATTGCTGTCCCGGGATACTATTTCTTTTTGAAGAGGTTAAGATGAATAGTTTATGGATTCTTCTCAACACATGCCTTTCAACTGCAAAGAAATTTGATGTTCTACCTTGTCATGCCCATTTCTGCTTAAAATCAAAATTACAAAGAAACCAGACATTCACGCTCTACTTTGGCTCGTTTCCTTGTGCTCCTATCACATGTTTGTACTTTGATAGTTGGATGTGATTGGTGATCGATGTAGCTATTCATTTTGTTCTAGTTTATGAAATAGACGGCAGGGTACTTCTTATGAGAGTCTTATTCTGTAGTGAACTGGATCAATTTACACGAACTTTATGCGATAAAAGAATGTCTTCAAGTATTCCAATACATTTCCTAACGTAATGAAGCTCCAAGTAAATATTATACATCTGCACTGTATATAACGTAAGAGGAGACATTTATGAATTCTTTGTATTGGCATCCCTTGAAATTCACTCCAAAGGATTTGACGTAATGACAAAGAATTTAAGATTTGCACAACAGGTCTTGAGTTCAAGTTAGAACGTGCATCTTTTGTAAAAGTCAAAGATAAGTATTTTTTTGTAAGAGTCTGGGATAACTGAGATTTTATTTACTTACCTGACCCACAAAATACGGTCTTTGAGTGGTGATGTTTCCTTGAATAAAAAAAAAATCCGTTGAAATTCAGCAAATTCAGCCCCTGGGCAGAATTTGGGGGTTTGAAACAAAATGGAAGACTGATTTTCTTTGCTGCATGATTAGCTGGTGAATTTACTTTCCTGTAAGATGAACTTACAATAATCATCCATAGATTGGGTAGCTATTTTTATTACAGTCGAGATGCCACGCCGACCCCCCGTGTAAGTGGGGGGTGGAGAGGAAAGATTGAATTGCTGATTGGCGGAGACGCTCAATTTTGTTAGATTAAATTGTACAATTCTAAATAATTTTATTTTTGAATTGCAATTAATTTTTTTAATATATATATATATATATATATATATATATATAAACAATACAACTCTGAAATGACAGTGTTGAAACACTCCAAAACAAAAAGTTTTTATTCCAATTATCCGATGTCTGTAAATTGTACCTGTGGCTGGGATTTTTCTAGCCAAAGTCCAACCTGGACCTGGTGCTGTCTTGGTCTGACCAATCTACTTAACATGCTCAAAGTCTTTGTACAGTTTCCTATGAGCTGCCTGTATAAACTTTGTGCTCAAAGTCTTTGTACATACTTTGAACAAATGGAACATAGCGGCTTGCTAGTTACATTCTACGAACATGTAACCCATTAGAGCTTACAAAATGAGTTCTCTTTTTAGTTGTTTTTTGGAATGAGCGGTTACAAATTCAAAATCCACAGTAGTGGATGCCACGTCTCGATAAAAGACAAAGGGGGTGTTTGGAAAAAAAAGCTTTTTTTTTTAAAAAATTACATTATCTTTTTTAATGTTATTAATTCATTAATTTTTTAAAATTAAAAAAAACATTTTAATATATTATATTTTAAATAAAAAAATACTTTAAAAATAATTTCAACTACCTTTCCTTTCCAAACAGACATAAATCCTTTCCAAACAGACAAAATCTAATAACGATAACAATTTCTCTTCATCAATATCACTTGCTTTTTTGCACTGTCATCTTCCTTGGGCATTAGATTTTTTTTTTTTTAACATGGAATGAAGGGCTAATCATGTATCTTAGTGCTCTAGTGTGGAGGGGTGGACATTATAATTTGATTTTTGCTCTTTGTTAAGGATGCAAGAAAATCATAATTACTAAAAAATATACTTTGTGGATCCAGATGAGTAAGTAAAATCCCGGTTATTCTAATTTTTTACAAGAAATACACGTCCTAACTCGAGCTCGAGACCTACTATACAGATCACAAACTATTTGTTATCACGCTACGCCTATTGAGAACTGATTTTTGCTCTTGTTATTTGATAATAATAATAATAATAATAATAGTAATAATAGTAATAATATAAGGTGTTCATGGATGCTACCTGGGATTATGATGCTATTTTTCAGAAGGCCGAGTCTAATACATTATTCTAACAAATACATTATGCTATTATTCCTTTGGTCTACTTTTCCCAAGGAGTTTTCAAATTTAATTTTGGTAGAGCTGTTAGTTAATAGAAGGCAAAAGTTAGAAGTTGCTGGGGGTAATTGGATAAGAGCATCTATATGGATGAAAAGTTAAGACTAATAATAAATATTTATTACTTTAGGTATTCAATATTTATTCTAATATAAAATATTATTTTATTATTTCTATATTAACTAGATTTGTTTTTGATTATCCGGGTCTCATAGTTTGATGATTTTACTTGGGTTGACTTGTATTATTTTATTTTTAATTGATTTTAAAAAAACTCATCCTTTAATTTTGAATTAATTGATAATCAGGTTATACCGAGTTGTTAAAATAATTATGTATCAAATATATTAAAATATAGTTGACTTTTCTAATAATCCCACCCCCACCCCCACCCCCACCCCCACTAGAATGTACATGAAAGAAATCATATTTATACTATTTCAAAAAACCTATTTCCAATTTGGCTCCGAAGATGCTCTGATAGAAGAATTGCAACTGTAAAAGCTCAAGGATTCTTCTTAGTGATGATATGGTGTCTACACCATCGAGGCACAGAAATACATATAAACATCTTATAATTGATACCAAATAATTTGAAAGCAATTAACCACGTCTTATATTGCTTTCCATAAATTCCATGAAAAACCGATTTAATGAAATTTGCCACAAAAATCATAAATAATAAAATAGAGATTGTAATGTCAAGAAATCAAGGGTTCCTTGGTGCTGCAATCACCAACTTGCTAGGATGTTTTCTTTTCTGGTTCTAAGAAAACAGACACCTCTACTGCCCGAGTAAATAAGTTTTACTTGGAAAAACTGCTCCACGATTCAAAGTCTTGTAGCGTCTGAATGAACTCTGATTCGGAAGCAGAATTAGGATGTGTTTGGTAATTGCTTTTACTTTTGTATTTGAGGTTTTAAAAAAACAGTTTCATGAAAAATGTTTTAGCTACGATTAAAAATAATTTTTAAAGTGTTTGGTTAAAACTGTGATTGAGTTTGAGGTTAATGAAAAGCAATTTCAAGTTTTTGGTTACCAAGCTTTTCATATTGCTTTGAACTTGTGAAATTACTTTAAAGTGTGTGTATATATATATTATTTTTTAAATATTTAATAATTATAATAATAAAATATAATTAATAATTCAAGTAAAAATAATATTTGTTTTTATTCTCCCATCGAACTACTTGTAATTTTATCACGAACTATAAATCCATACGTGAAGGCCTCTGCGATCCCGGAACATGATTTTTCAACTTTTCTACATTAACCAAACATCCAAAACAACAACTTTTTCTACACAACTGGTCACACCTCACTCCTAAACACCCTCTTAATCAATAAAGTCCAGTCAGTAAAGAAAACAATCTCAATCTTCTCCTTCTTTGAAATGAGATCTGCATCTAGCAACAAGATTCTTTCAATATGCTACTAACACAAAATACTGGCAGTTGTTGGGAACACCTTTCTCGTAGCTTTCATCAAAACCAAATCTTTACCACTCAGAGTCACTAACATAATCAACTTCTTCTCGCTTTTCATAATTGCAAAACAAGAGTGAAATGTAGTGTTGAAACTCGATCATCCAATGTTGTCGAGCAATGGGACATTGTAACTAATAGTCAGTCGTGCAATCCATTATAGAAACACTCGAGTAACTCTTCGTTAATAAAATCGAGACTGAATTGAAGGGGGGAAAAGGTGATACACGACCATCTGAATCATTTCTCAAGTTATATACAAAACCAGCCTTACAAATATCTTCCAATAAAGCTTGAAACATAGCATGACTATCTAAAATTTCTTTAATGTTGGATGAACTTGACATCACAATTTAAATGAGCCACATTTATGTACTCGACCATCCGATTACCATTTACACGAGTTTTATTATTGTTCCAACACCAATAATGGAATGGAGATTTAATGAAGATATAGGAAGAAGCACTTGATATAATACCACCACAAAACACAATGGTAGAATCCAAATCCAAAACATAACTAATTGAATTAATTAATTGGGACAATCTGCACCTAGAATTTTGACCATACATCACATATGAATTGAATACTAATAATAGTTGATGATTCTTTTCCCAGATATTATAGTAGACATATGTGAAGCTTTATCAGGGAGATAAATGAGCAAACTCATATGAATATGATAAGTCCTTTGGAGATTAACTAAGAATTGATGCATCATCTTCGCATAGAACATGCTTATGGAATTCAGTACCAAGAGTTATGGGAAAAGAGAATTACTGAGGTTAGAAAAGTGATCAGAACCATTTGGAAGTGGCTCTACCTTCAACATCTTCCTTGTTAAGGAACCATCTCATCTAAAGACTCAAGCTGTTAGGTGAGAATCCAGAATATGACTTATATTATTCTCTAACACACCTCAAGTGAAAACCCTTTGGACTTGAAACTTGCATAGACACAAATTACTTTGTGCTTGATTTTTATCAAATAGAATGGGTATGGTGAGATTCGAACTCGTGACCACTAGGTCAACAAGGCTCTGATACCATGTTAAGGAACCATCTCACCTAAAAGCTCAAGTTGTTAGGTGAAACTCCAGAATATGATTTATATTATTCTCTAACAATTCTGACCTGACCTTCCTCACTGCAAATATCAACAATTTAGTTACATTTACAAGCTATCAAAACACTACTGCTACAACTTGCAATTATCCATGTTTTCCGCAGTCAATAATAAGTATTCTTGCAATCTATACTGAGCAGAATGATAAAACCACATCAATAGGCAAGGACACAAACATTGCAATAGGGTGGCATGATACAGTTATTAAGGAACATAAAAGTCACTCTCAAATTCAGAGTATCTCAGCTCATAACAAACTGCAGATTCCAGTGTCAATCAATAACGAGAGTTGAAACAAACCGTGTCTACTGTTAGTTGGAATTGGATGTAATTACAAATTAATAAACATTATTGCTCGTCAATTATAAACAACTTATGAATGGCAGAAAGGTGGAATCACAAAAAAAAGTTTTCATATATTCTTCATTGAGAACTAATTTCATATTGCAACAAATGAAATGGAATTTTTTTTTTGTGTATTCAAAACAATGAGTACGAAAAGCATTCAAATATAGCATGACCAGCTGTTTAGGGCTGTATAATCCATATCAGCTATCATTTTTGGAGCACAACATTACAAAGAAGAATATAGAATGAAAAAAAGCACGCAAACAAGTTCAAAATGTTTATTCTGCTGTCCATATGAAAAATTAGAGAGTACCTTCTTCCCTTATTAGGATCATGAAAAAATTCACAAGAATCCCTTACACCAAGACTTATAAGATATCCAATTTCTGTCACCAACAATGAAATAACCTACAAGATGACCAATTTCTGTCACCCACAATGAAAACTCCCACAAAAATCAATCAAACTCTAAACATAACTTATGGGATAAATTGTGATGGATGCCACATGTCAAATGCAAGAGCATGTTTTTCTTATAATCATGCCAATAGCCTGCTTCTCCAATATGTGGAGTACAATGTGTCATACACACTAGAGGTTCACAGTTAGGGCTCATCCACAAAAGGTGGTTAAGGTCCTGGTTTTCACTTATAAAAGCATTAACTAGGCAATGACTGGAGTAAACCTTGATGCGGACCAGCCGAGAAACACCAACAAGGACCCATTACATGTTCCAAATGGTCCAATGACATGATCTAAGACAAAGGCATTGAAAGAGGCAATGAATGCATTGGTTTTGAAGGTTTCGACCAAGTCAGAATTGCAAGGACCATTGGAGTATCAAAAGGAGACTCTAGTACATCTTATATATGTGCAGGAGGGGTCCAATACAACCTTATTTAGGCCATGAAGTGGGGACAACAAAGGAGCCAAAAGAATCCTACCACAACTTGGAAATAACATTGGTGACTACCTTTTCCTTTTGTTTCTAGGATTAAAAGGCTAGATGATAGGTTATAAATAAGACTTATGGGCTTTATTTAATTTTGTTAGCTACAGCCCAAGACTTGTTTGGGCTTAATTAATACTTTGTTTTCAGCTAGATACCAAGGCATGTTTGGATTAAGTCATGAGCTTTTCAACTTAGGGTTTTGGATCAGTTTTGAGTGGACTTTATTTAAGTCCACATAAGGGTTTCATTAGGGTTAATTTTTCAAAAACTATTTAAACTCATGTAAGATGAATATTAATTTTAAACTTTTCAAGTTTATGTGTGAGTGATTTTTGCATTCTTTAGTTCTTGAACGAACTGAATCCAACTTATCGAAGATTAACTGTCTTTGTAATGTCATTCTACTCATTCCAATAGTGTTGGTGCCTTGGGGCAGATTTTTATTGTGTCACTCCTATCAGACCTATTTTGGCTTTTCGAGATCAGATCTCATTTATGGTTATGGGTTGTGTGAACACATAATCACGAGGTTCACATCAAACCTGATCCAAAGATTACTTTTTTATTTTAAAAATGATAATATTCTACAACTGAAATGATAGTTCGAACAAGTTGAAATGTTTAAAGTAAATTGTAGGTTACATGCTTTCTCTTCCAATCATATTGACGAGCAGAAGATGCAAGAGCAAACTGTGATGGAACGAAGCCTTCCTTGACTAATTTTTATGCCCCTGACTGCCATATATATTAACTTGAAAACATAAAGAGTAGAAAAAAAAAGATCAGAAGAGCAGTAGGCTTACCTCCATGGGGGAAACTCTAGGGCTCGAGGCTCCACTGTAAGAGCAACCTTCCCTTTGTATATTGAATGGCCAAAAAAACCTTGGGCGGAGATTCTCCAACTTGATAGAACTCTATCTTTCTACCTTAGGATTACAACCAAGAACAGAGAAAAATCAAGAATGTAATTCTGTATATTATTCAACATAGCTGTATAATGGCTCCCCTCTCAGTAATAAGGCCATGCACAAAGTGTGTAACAAAAAGTATAGAGTTTGTAACAGAAATTATAACAAACTCTTCAACTGATTTTCCCTCCAATTTCCCTATAGCTATTAACTCCTATGATCACCCTCCCTTTGAAACTAAGTTTTCAAGAATTGAAAACTTATTACAAGGACACAAATGCTAAGGAAACACATTGAAACATATTACAATGACAATAGAGGAGCGAAGGAAAACAATGAGTCATCTAGAATTGAAGGCAACCTCAACCTAAGCAACAAAATCAGGAAATCTGGCCTCGAGATCATTATAGCCCTCCCATGTGGCATCCTTAGGTGTGTGACTCCTCTAGTGGACCAAGACATCCACCCCTGCTGTATTGTTCCAGTTGTTGTAATTCCTGAACTATTTCTTCCTCCTCAGCACTGTTTTATCCCATATCTAACAACAAAATTTGCTTCCTAGCACACTTGTGACCCCTCATGAATTTTTCATCACAATAAAAACAAAGACCATTATGTTTCTTGTATTGAATTTCTTTTGGGGTTAATCTTTTGATGTGCATATCTTTTCTAGGAACAATTTCTGTTTTAGCAGGCAAAAACTCATTGTGTGTTGGTGAAAGAGGTGATCTAGACCTAGGAATTCCATGAGAATGTGCATACCTCAACTTCTGCAGTTTAGCATCCACTTCATGAGCAAAATTCATAGCCTCATGCACAGTAGTAGGACGGAGCAGCTTGACATCATGCTTGAGAACCTCCTGTAGTCCCCCAATGAAACAACTCAATCGAAAGGTTGGACTGAGATCATGGATTCGGGTTGCTAGGCGTCTAAATTCAGCTATGTAATCCTTTTAAAGAGTCTGTCTGTCGAAGTTTGAAGAGTGATTCAGCAAAATCTTCAAATCCATGAGAGCCAAACTCCCTGCAAAATGCTTTGGTGAAAGCTTCCCAATTGGAGAATGAAGTACATTCTTCTCATTGATACCATTGCAAAGCCTCTCGATCCAGATGGAAGGACACCATCTTGACCTTTTTCTCCCGCGGCATAGAAAAATAGTCAAAATATTGCTCTGCCTTGTAAACCCATTCAATTTGGTCATCCCCGTCGTTGAATCGAGGAAAATCCATCTTAACGAAGGGCATGCGATTCTCGTGAGGCAGTCCCCTTTCCTTCTCTCGATGGCCCCTCTCGCCTTACCGCCTGCAACTATCACCTACGTCGTCATCAGTTGGAGGTGTGAATGACTGATCAGGACCCATTTGACGTGAATCAATTGAATCGAGGCGTTTGTCGATTGATGCAAACTTATCTTCAAGAAGATGCTGAATTGATTCCAATTTTTGGAATTAGAGGCTTCAAGCGCAGCAACACGAGCTTCCATGGATGTCGAGCGAGCACGAACACGAACACGAGCACGAGTCATACACTAAAGGAACAACTTAGAGGATCAAAGGCTCTGATACCAATGATAGAACTCTATCTTTCTACCTTAGGATTACAACCAAGAACAGAGGAAAATCAAGAATGTAATTTTGTATATTATTCAACATAGCTGTATAATAGCTCCCCTCTCGGTAATAAAGCCATGCACAAAGTGTGTAACAGAAAGTATAGAGTTTGTAACAGAAATTATAACAAACTCTTCAACTGATTTTCCCTCCAATTTCCCTCTAGCTATTAACTCCTATGATTACCCCTCCCTTTGAAACTAAGTTTTCAAGAATTGAAAACTTATTACAAGGACACAAATGCTAAGGAAACACATTGAAATAGATTACAATGACAATAGAGGAGCTAAGGTGATGCGAACCCTAGCGAAATTTAATGGTATTCGCGACCCCAAGATCAATCTAATCCAAGTTTGTTGAGAATTGAACGAGCTTATCACAATGGAAGACTTGCTCCAAGGCAACAAGACTATAAACCAACTCGATCACAACACCTACACTTGGAGACGAGCAAATGAAGTATAAATTCACAACAAAGAATGGTCAATTCTTTGAGGAGTTGAAAGTTAAATCAAGAACCAAGATGAAGCAACCAAAGACGGCTACAATGCTGGAAAATATTGTTCAAAAAAAGTTCCCTAACATTATTCCTAAAGAGTATTTATACTCCAAGCCAAAACCCTAGTTTCCCTAATGGGTCTCACATAGCCCAAATTAAATAATAATCAACCCAAGCTAAAACTAGCCCAAACTAATTAAAATAAACAAATAAACAAGTCTAAGAACCCAAACAAATTGTCTCCTCTCAAAATAATTAAAATTTGATAGCCCAACAAATTAAATAAGACAAGTTTGTTGTTTCCGCATTTTATCGGGCAGCAGCTAGACCCAACTTAAAACATATGGTTCTCTCTCGTCTTAAAGAATTAGAAGGCGTGCCATATACCGTTGGAAAGGTCTGGAAGTCTAGTTTCCATAAAAAAAAACTAGAATCACATCAAAATTTGATCTGTAGCTCCAGTTATGACTAAAAGAGTAACCAAAGGTCAAACTATCCGAATCTGGTCTTCTTCTCCAAATCCTTGTGTAATGGTCTTGGTTCCACCAACAAGCCCTTCTTGAACATGAATGAGATTAATCAAGGCTTGCTCTTTATTATTACAAGTCCTCTTGAAATCCACCTTAGCCCATGTATCTTGAAGAAGTCCATTGAAAGCTTCTTTGAACTTCTTAGCCCTAAGCCTAGTAACTGGACCAACTGGAACCTCCAATGGATCCTTTGATGGTTGGATCGCATCATCCCCTCGCTCCTCAAAAGGATTCGACCTCGAATCATCACCTACATCAAATGAAGAAAGATCAGAAACATTGAATGTAACACTTACACCATACTCACTGGTACATCCACTTTGTAGGCATTATCATTAATCCTTTCTATGATTTGATAAGGACCATCTCCTCAAGGCATTAACTTTGATCTTCTTTGTTCAGGAAACCTTTCCTTTCTCATATGCACCCAAACCCAATCACTTGGTTCAAATCTCACTAATTTTCAACCCCTATTGGCTTTGTTTGCATATTGTTCATTCTTCTTTTCTATTTGTTGCCGAATCTTTGTATGGAGGTCTTTCACCACCTGTGCTTTTTGATAACCATCAAAACTAACTCTTTCATCAACAGGCAATGGAATCAAATCTAATGGTGTCAAAGGATTAAAACCATAAACAATCTCAAATGAGGAATGATCAGTAGTAGAATGCACACTACGATTATATGCAAATTCAATGAATGGCAAACAATCTTCCTAATTTTTAAGATTCTTTTGAATGATAGCCCTTAACAATTGAATCAAAGTCCGGTTAACAACTTAAGTTTGGCCATTTGTTTGTGGATGACAAGTAGTAGAATATAAAAGTTTAGTTCCTAACTTACCCCACAAAACCTTCCAAAAGTAACTCAAAAACTTAACATCTCGATCGGATACAATACTCCTAGGGAGACCATGTTGCCGAATGACCTCTCTAAAGAATAGGTCAGCTATATTTATTGCATCATCTGTTTTATGGCAAGCAATGAAATGTGTCATCTTAGAAAATCTATCCACAACAACAAATATAGAATCTCTCCCTTTCTTAGACCTAAGATGAAATCCATAGAAATATCAACCCAAGGTTCCTTAGGAACAGGCAAAGGTGTGTATAATCCATGAGGCATTACCCTAGATTTAGTTTGTCTACATGTTATGCACCTATCACATATTCTTTGCACATCTCTTTTCATATTAGGCCAATAAAAGTGCTCATGCAGAACCTCCAAAGTTTTAGTAATCCCAAAATGCCCCAATAAACCTCCCCCATGTGCTTCCCTCACAAGCAATTCACATAAAGAACAATTAGACACACATAACTTATTTTCCTTAAACAAAAATCCATCATGCCTAAAATATTTATCTTTGGCTGAAACCTTGCTTGTGTCATATATAGCACCGAAATCATGATCATCAAGATACAATTCCTTAATATACTCAAATCCTAGTAATTAAGTATTAAGAGTATTAAGAAGAACATACCTTCGCGACAAGGCATCGGCAACCACATTTTCCTGACCTTGCTTGTATTTAATCACATATGGAAAAGTTTCAATAAACTCAACCCACTTAGCATGTCTTCTACTTAACTTACCTTAACCCTTCAAATGTTTCAATGATTGGTGATCAGTATGTATGACAAACTCTCGGGTCCACAGATAATGTTGCCAAGTCTCCAAAGCCCGCACGACTGCATACAACTCCTTATCATAAGTGGGATAGTTAAGAGTTGCACCGTTGAGTTTCTCACTAAAATAAGCAATGGGTCGTTTTTCTTGCATTAAAACGGCTCCAATACCTATTCCTGAAGCATCACATTCAATCTCAAAAGCTTTATTAAAATCAAGTAAAGATAGTAAAGGTGCTGAAATCAACTTTGATTTTAACAAGCTAAAAGCATTTTCTTGTTCTTCTCCCCACTTGAAACCCACAATTTTCTTAACAATTTCAGTCAATGGAGAGGGTATCGTACTAAAGTCTTTGACAAATCTCCTATAAAAACTAGCCAAACCATGAAAACTTCTAATGTCTGTTATGAATTTTGGTGTAGGTCATTCTTGAATAGCCTTAACCTTAGTCTTATCCATTTCTATACCTTTTGTACTAATCACATATTCAAGAAAAACAATTTTATCCATGCAAAAATCACACTTTTTCAAATTAGCATATAAGGACTCTTTTTTAAGCACATCAAGAACTTGTCTCAAATGACTTATATGCTCATCAATCTCCTTACTATAAATCAAGATATCATCAAAGTAAACGACCACAAACTTACCAATAAAAGCACGCAACACATGATTCATCAATCTTATAAAAGTACTAGGTGCATTAGTAAGTCCAAAAGGCATAACCAACCACTCATACAAACCATATTTAGTTTTAAAAGCAATTTTCCATTCATCCCAATTTGATGATAACCACTTTTCAAATCAATTTTCGAAAATAATTTAGAACCATGTAATTCATCCAACATATCATCTAATAAATGAATGGGATGTCGATACTTTACAGTGATGTTATTGATGGCTCGACAATCCACACACATTCGCTAAGTTTTGTCTTTTTTTGGAACAAGAAGCATGGGAACTGCACAAGGACTCATTCTCTCTCGAATGTATCCTTTCGACATCAACTCCTCCACTTGCCTTTGAAGTTCCTTAGTCTCTTCAGGATTGCTCCTATAAGCCGGCCTATTTGGTATAGATGCTCCTGGAACAAAGTCAATTTGATGCTAATACCTCTAATTGGCGGCAAACCACTAGGAATGTCATCCGGAAAGACATCCTCAAATTTCTGCAAAAGAACTTGAACAACACTAGGAACACAAGAATCTAACTCATCTGAGTTAAAGAATTCCTCCTTAAACACAATTAAAATCATAGGCAAGTCAAAAAGATAGGCATGTTTAAGATCATTAGATTTTGCAAAAAAATTAAGGTGTTTCCCCACTTTTTCTACACACTCTTCTTTTCTCACCCTTTCTTTCTTCTCTCCACTCATTTTCTCTCCACTCTCGGCCTTCTTTTCATTTTTTTGTTCTTGGCCATGACCCTCCCCTAATGTCCTAAGGGTCAAAACTTTGTTCCCTTTGGTTTTCAACTCATAGCTCACTTTCTTTTCTCTCTTCCTCACATCCTTACCATGTTGTTCAGCTTGTTTTTCCATTTTGGCCAAATCTTTTTGTTCCTCCACTTTGGCCGAAACATGTTGCTCTTCTTCATAACCCTTCTTCAATTGAATTTGATCTTCATACACTTGCTTTGGTGAGAGTGGGGCAAGTGTATAAATCCTTCCATCCTTCTCTAATGAATACCTGTTCTTAAACCCATCGTGCTTGGCTTTTCTATCAAATTGTCAAGGCCTCCCTAGTAATAGATGAGTAGCATGCATAGGCACAACATCACATAACACTTCATCCTTATATTTGCCTACTGAAAAAGAAATCATCACCTGTCTATTCACCCTAACAACACCACATTCATTAAACCATTGAAGTTGATAAGGCCTCTCATGCTTTATGGTATTCAATCCCAACTTTCTAACCAAAGTAACACTAACAACATTAGTACAACTACCACTATCAATGATCATACTACATACCTTATCGTTGATTAGGCATCTAGTATGGAAGATGTTCTCCTTTTATTGCTCCACATCATCTTCCTTAGTTTGAATACTAAGTGACCTTCTAACCACCAAAACTTTATCACCAACAGCATACTCTAAATCACTAGCATCCTCAAGTGGGGGCATGTCATCACAATCAGACTCCTCACTAGTGGACATAATCTCTCCATCATCCCTTAGAATCATAACTCGACGATTTGCACATTCTGATGCATAGTGTCCCAACCCTTGACACTTGAAACACTTTATATCACGATTACGCTTCGGTTGAACTTCTCCTTTAAGTTTTTGATCATTGGCTGAAACTTGCTTCTTCATGGAGTTTGGTTCAACAACTTTAGAAGTCACCAAAGGCTTCGATGATGCATTACCCTCTCTCCTATAATTCATCTTCCAACCCGAAGAAGACCCCGTATAAGCTCCAGATCGTGTATTACCCTTGCTTTTTAACTGTCCTTCAACCTTAATGGATAAGTGTACTAACTCCTCCAAATCAACATATGATTGCAACTCCACAACATTAGCTATGTCTCTATTCAAGCCATTCAAAAACCTAGACATCGTAACTTCCTCATCTTCATTAACATTAGCTCTAATCATAGTTACCTCTAATTACCCTGTGTAATCATTTGTAAACAATTAAACAACTCCCGATAATAATGTTCAGGAACATACCTCTTCTTCATTATTGTTTTCAAATCCTCCCATGTGCTAACTGGTCTTTCTCTATTCCTTCTTCTTTCTACCACCAATCTCTCCCACCAAACCGTGGCATAGTCAGTAAACTCCACTACAACTAACTTAACCTTCTTTTCTTCAGAGTACCTATGGATGTCAAAAATCATCTCCACCTTTTTTTCCCAATCTAAATAAGCTTCCGGATAAGTTTTTCCCTTAAAGGCTGGGATTTTTAACTTAATACTACCCAAATTTCAGTCTATATCTCCCAAATCATCAAAATCCCCTCAATGCTCAAAATCCCTATGTGGCCAAATATGTCCCCTCCTTGGCCGATTCTCATACCTCTCTCCCCTATGTGTACGGAACCCACCACTACGGTTAAGATCATCCTCGACTTCATTTGAAGAGTTTCCAGCAACACTCTCCTCTTTCCTAGCTTCTCTACCCCTTTTACTTCGTCCTCCATCAGACCTTTTCTCTAATTTTTCAATCTTATTCATTAGCTCACCAAACATAAATTCCATCTGTTGTTGCATTCTCGAAAACCCATCTTCTTGGATTTCACCGATCTTCTGTGGCACACTATTAGAAGATTTTTTTTTGAAACCTGCATGAAAATCGTTAGCAATAAAAAAATTAACTTTACACACTCGTGTTTCACACAAATTTATAGGTTTTTCACTCGAATATGCTCCTTATGCCTTTTTCCACTCAAATTGCCTTTCTTTAGTTCTTGAGATCACTTAGCAACAATTCAGAAAAAGCAACCACCTAAGCAGTGAACTTATAAATTTGATATAGACTCTAGAAGCAAGAAATTACGAAACTAACAAAACGAAACTCGATGACAAATTCACGAATAGCAATGCAAATTTGTACAAATAATATGACGATTTGAAGACATGAACAAAAAAAATCAAAAAAGAGCGAAATAATTTCGAATTATCAAGAACTAAGGATTTAATTCAAGAAAAATCCAGCAAAAAAAAATCAAAGAAGAATATAGAATGAAAAAAAGCACGCAAACAAGTTCAAAATGTTTATTCTGCTGTCCACATGAAAAATTAGAGAGTACCTTCTTCCCACATGAAAAACAAGAATTCCTTGCACCAAGACTTATAAGATATCCAATTTCTGTCACCAACAATGAAATAACCTACAAGATGACCAATTTCTGTCACCCACAATGAAAACTCCCACAAAAATCAATCAAACTCTAAACATAACTTATGGGATACATTGTGATGGATGCCACATGTCAAATGCAAGAGCATGTTCTTCTTATAATCATGCCAACAGCCTGCTTCTCCAATATGTGGAGTACAATGTGTCATACACACTAGAGGTTCACAGTTAGGGCTCATCCACAAAAGGTGGTTAAGGTCCTGGTTTTCACTTATAAAAGCATTAACTAGGCAATGACTGGAGTAAACCTTGATGCGGACCAGCCGAGAAACACCAACAAGGACCCATTACATGTTCCAAATGGTCCAATGACACGATCTAAGACAAAGGCATTGAAAGAGGCAATGAATGCATTGGTTTTGAAGGTTTCGACCAAGTCAGAATTGCAAGGACCATTGGAGTATCAAAAGAAGACTCTAATACATCTTATATATGTGCAGGAGGGGTCCAATACAACCTTCTTTAGGCCATGAAGTGGGGACAACAAAGGAGCCAAAAGAATCCTACCACAACTTGGAAATAACATTGGTGACTACCTTTTCCTTTTGTTTCTAGGATTAAGGGGCTAGATGATAGGTTATAAATAAGACTTATGGGCTTTATTTAATTTTGTTAGCTACAGCCCAAGACTTGTTTGGGCTTAATTTATACTTTGTTTTCAGCTAGAATCCAAGGCTTGTTTGGATTAAGTCATGAGCTTTTCAACTTAGGGTTTTGGATCAGTTTTGAGTGGACTTTATTTAAGTCCACATAAGAGTTTCATTAGGGTTAATTTTTCAAAAACTATTTAAACTCATGTAAGATGAATATTAATTTTAAACTTTTCAAGTTTATGTGTGAGTGATTTTTGCATTCTTTAGTTCTTGAACGAACTGAATCCAACTTATCGAAGATTAACTGTCTTTGTAACGTCATTCTACTCATTCGAATAATGTTGGTGCCTTGTGGCAGATTTTTATTGTGTCACACTCCTATCAGACCTATTTTGGCTTTTCGAGATCAGATCTCATTTATGGTTATGGGTTGTGTGACCACATAATCACGAGGTTCACATCAAACCTGATCCAAAGATTACTTTTTTTTAAAAAAATGATAATATTCTACAACTGAAATGATAGTTCGAACAAGTTGAAATGTTTAAAGTAAATTATAGGTTACATGCTTTCTCTTCCAATCATATTGACGAGCAGAAGATGCAAGAGCAAACTGTGATGGAACGAAGCCTTCCTTGACTAATTTTTATGGCCCTGACTGCCATATATATTAACTTGAAAACATAAAGAGTAGAAAAAAAAAGATCAGAAGAGCAGTAGGCTTACCTCCATGGGGGAAACTCTAGGGCTCGAGGCTCCACTGTAAGAGCAACCTTCCCTTTGTATATTGAATGGCCAAAAAAACCTTGGGCGGAGATTCTCCAACTTGATAGAACTCTATCTTTCTACCTTAGGATTACAACCAAGAACAGAGAAAGATCAAGAATGTAATTCTGTATATTATTCAACATAGCTGTATAATGGCTCCCCTCTCAGTAATAAGGCCATGCACAAAGTGTGTAACAAAAAGTATAGAGTTTGTAACAGAAATTATAACAAACTCTTCAACTGATTTTCCCTCCAATTTCCCTCTAGCTATTAACTCCTATGATCACTCTCCCTTTGAAACTAAGTTTTCAAGAATTGAAAACTTATTACAAGGACACAAATGCTAAGGAAACACATTGAAACATATTACAATGACAATAGAGGAGCGAAGGAAAACAATTGAGTCATCTAGAATTGAAGGCAACCTCAACCTAAGCAACAAAATCAGGAAATCTGGCCTCGAGATCATTATAGCCCTCCCATGTGGCATCCTTAGGTGTGTGACTCCTCTATAGGACCAAGACATCCACCCCTGCTGCATTGTTCCAGTTGTTGTAATTCCTGAACTATTTCTTCCTCCTCAGCACTGTTTTATCCCATATCTAACAACAAAATTTGCTTCCTAGCACACTTGTGACCCCTCATGAATTTTTCATCACAATAAAAACAAAGACCATTATGTTTCTTGTATTGAATTTCTTTTGGGGTTAATCTTTTGATGTGCATATCTTTTCTAGGAACAATTTCTGTTTTAGCAGGTAAAAACTCATTGTGTGTTGGTGAAAGAGGTGATCTAGACCTAGGAATTCCATGAGAATGTGCATACCTCAACTTCTGCAGTTTAGCATCCACTTCATGAGCAAAATTCATAGCCTCATGCACAGTAGTAGGACGGAGCAGCTTGACATCATGCTTGAGAACCTCCTGTAGTCCCCCAATGAATAAACTCAATCGAAAGGTTGGACTGAGATCATGGATTCGGGTTGCTAGGCGTCTAAATTCAGCTATGTAATCCTTTTAAAGAGTCTGCCTGTCAAAGTTTGAAGAGTGATTCAGCAAAATCTTCAAATCCATGAGAGCCAAACTCCCTGTAAAATGCTTTAGTGAAAGCTTCCCAATTGGAGAATGAAGTACATTCTTCTCATTGATACCATTGCAAAGCCTCTCGATCCAGATGGAAGGACACCATCTTGACCTTTTTCTCCCGCGGCATAGAAAAATAGTCAAAATATTGCTCTGCCTTGTAAACCCATTCAATTTGGTCATCCCCGTCGTTGAATCGAGGAAAATCCATCTTAACGAAGGGCATGCGATTCTCGTGAGGCAGTCCCCTTTCCTTCTCTCGATGGCCCCTCTCACTTTGTCGCCTGCAACTGTCTCCTACATCGTCATCAGTTGGAGGTGTGAATGACTGATCAGGACCCATTTGACGTGAATCAATTGAATCGAGGCGTTTGTCGATTGATGCAAACTTATCTTCAAGAAGATGCTGAATTGATTCCAATTTTTGGAATTAGAGGCTTCAAGCGCAGCAACACGAGCTTCCATGGATGTCGAGCGAGCACGAACACGAACACGAGCACGAGTCATACACTAAAGGAACAACTTAGAGGATCAAAGGCTCTGATACCAATGATAGAACTCTATCTTTCTACCTTAGGATTACAACCAAGAACAGAGGAAAATCAAGAATGTAATTTTGTATATTATTCAACATAGCTGTATAATAGCTCCCCTCTCGGTAATAAAGCCATGCACAAAGTGTGTAACAGAAAATATACAGTTTGTAACAGAAATTATAACAAACTCTTCAACTGATTTTTCATCGAATTTCCCTACAACTATTAACTGCTATCATTACCCCTCCCTTAGTGGTATAAGAGCTATTCACAACTGCGCGCGCGTGTATATTTTAAATAACAATGATAGTAATAAATAAGCATCTACTGGTGATCAAACTTGTGAATCCCGTTCTGTTTCGGCCGGAACGGCCCGTTCCACTTCAAAATCTGGTAAAAAACGGCGACGTTTTTGTCCCGGTAAAAATCCCGGCCCAATCCGAAAAATCCTGCCGGAACGCCCCGGTTCCGTACAGGGCGTTCCATTCCGGGTCCAGCCAAAACGACGTCATTTACACAAGTAACAAAACGACGTCGTTTAAGCACTTAATAAACGCTCCGACACCCAGACCAGAGCCCCAATTCCCCCTGATTTTCAATTTTCCATTTCTCCCCCAATTTCCCTTACCCTAATCTCAAATTAACCTCACAAATCTCTGGTTTTTGATTCATAATCCAGTAATCCCTCACTTGAAAAGCTCATTTTGTAACTCTCAATCCCTAACTCAGCTCAAATTCTGAAAACCTAAAACAAAAATCAAAATCACGGCGGCACAATTTCTTCGACACGGCGGCACAATTTCTTCATTGGTTCTTCTTCCCTAAATCTCCAGTGAAAGGTACACATTCGAGGCCCCAAATCCTTTAATTTATTGAAAAATTGAAATTGCCGAAACTTTGCATGAATGATTAAACTGGGCATTTATGTATGGAATGTTTGAATAAACTTGAAATTGGAAGATGTTCATTCATCTTGTTAAACTGGGCATAAATGATTGTTGATGAATTGTGGGAAAGATAGTTGTTTTTTTTAGCATTGAAAAATATCATATGAAGATAGTTGTTTTTATTATTAGTTAGATTCACTTAATTGATGTGCTTTGAGGTGTGGGATTGAATTCGATTCATTTGTAAGAATTTCTTTGGCTGATATGTATGTAAAAGTTGAGAAGTTGGGGTCGGCTTTCAAGGTGTTTGATGAAATCCCGAGAGATTCATTAGGCTGATATGTATGTAAATGAGTTATTATAACTTAATGATAACTACAACATTTATGTATGATAGTTCTTGGATTGTCGTTGATTATGAATTTCCTTCCTTGAGGATATGACAACATGTTATCTTGAACCGAAATTTCTATTAATTTCTAACTTGTGTTACTTGTGTTATCTTTTTACAACAGATTAAATTACATGGCTGAAACTCATCTAGTGGTGGAACTTCAATTTCTTCAGCTCCAGCAAGATCAGATGATCCAGCATGGGCTCATGGACAAGTGGTTGCTGGTGTAAAGAATGCAAGTATATGCATTTATTGTAATAAACGGATCAATGGTGGTGGTGTTACTCGGTTGAAGTATCACCTAGCTGATATTAAAGGTGAAGTTGAACCTTGTAAAAGGGTCCCTCCAGATGTTAAATGGCAAATGAAACAACTGGTAGATGACATGACAATGAAGAAAGAGAGAAGAAAAAGAATTAGAACTGATATTGGAAATTCTCAATCAGTTTCCAATGATGAAGAAGTAGAAGAGGGTGATGCTACAAATCCTCATTCGGGTGATATACGTTCACAAACAAGTAGAAGAACGACGGTGCAAGGAACAAGTACATCTAGAAGAAGGATTCCTTTATTTGCTCCACGAACTACCCCGGGTTCCCAGCCTAGTATTAAAAGTGCAATGGCTACTAAAGAGATGGAACACAATGCAAGAAAAGCCATAGCAACATGGTGGTATGATGCTAACATACCGTTTAACAGTGTTAATTCGTATTATTATCAGCCAATGCTAGATGCCGTAACATCCATGGGACCTGGGTTTAAAGGCCCATCATATCATGATTTAAGAGGATCATTTTTGAAAGATGTAGTTCATGATGTCTATGAATACATTTTAAGTATCAAGGCTGATTGGAGACTTTATGGATGTTCAATTATGGCTGACGGGTGGTCAAATAGGAGGAATGCACCAATTGTGAATTTCCTTGCCTATTCTCCGAGAGGCACCGTATTCTTGAAGTCTGTTGACACTTCAGGACTTTGAAAAGATAAAGAGACATTACTGGAGATGTTTGATGAAGTTGTCAAAGAAGTTGGACAAGAGAATATTGTCCAGTTTGTTAGTGATAATGAGGCTTCATTTAAGGCTGCTGGGAAAGCTTTGCAGCAAAGGTATGACACCTTTTTTTGGTCTCCTTGTGCTGCCCATTGCATTGATTTAATGCTAGAAAATATTTGTGATCCGAGATATTTTCCAATGATTGATGAAACCATTAAAAATGCAAGAAATATAACCAAGTTTATATATAATCATGCATGGGTTTTAGCTTTGATGAGGAAAGAATTCATAAATGGAAATGATTTATGTCGTCCTGGCATAACAAGGTTTGCTACTCATTTCTTAAGCCTCCAATGTTTACTGAAGTTTAAGAAAGAGTTTCGACAGATGTTTACTTGCACAAAATGGGTTGAATCAAGTCATGACAAAAGTCGGGTTGGAAAGGAAATTGCTACTATAGTTTTACAAGATAAAGACTTTTGGCCGAGATGTGCACATATAGTCAACGTCAGCGAGCCTTTAGTACGAGTTCTAAGGTTAGCAGACAGTGAAGAAAAACCATCAATGGGATATTTATATGAGGCAATGGATAAAGCAAAAGAAGCTATCAAAACAAGGTTGAAAAATAGAATGTCTCAATATGGACCATATATTCGGGTAATTGATGCTAGATGGGATAAGCAACTTCATAGTCCATTACATGCAGCAGGATGTTTTCTTAATCCTGGAATATTTTTTAGGCCTTCTTTTTCAAAACAAAGGGAGGTAACTCGAGGTTTGCTTAGCACAATTACTAGATTGGTTCCTGATTGTGATATTCAAGATAACATTAGTGCCCAAATTGAGGAGTATAAGAAAGCAACTGGTGATTTTGGCATGATCCTAGCTATTCGTCAAAAAGAAAAGTTAAATCCAGGTAATAACTTTTATTTTTTACAATATAATATCTTTTTTTTATCTATAATATTTGATTTGTTCAAATTTTCTTATCTAGTTTCATGGTGGGAGCAATTTGGCAATGATACTCCAGAACTTCAAAAGTTTGCAATTCGAGTTCTTAGTCAATGCTGTATTGCTACTGGGTGCGAAAGAAATTGGAGTGTATTTGAATACATCCATTCCAAAAAGCGAAATAGGCTTGAGCACAAGAGATTAAACGATTTAGTATTTGTTCGCTATAATCTAAAGATTAAACAGCGGTAAAATATCAATACTATTATATTAGTAATTATTTTCTATTACATTGCTATTAATTTTTTAATTTCTTTCGTGTTTATTCTTTGTAGGAATTTGAGCAGAACAAGAGATGTTTTAGATCTCATTAGCCTTGATAACATTGATCTATTGAATGAATGGATTTGTGAAGAACCCGATCTTCTTGATGGAGAGGACATAAGTTGGGAGAGTATCGAAGCACCTTTCTCTACTTTAAATTTAGATGATGAAGAGACATGTGTAAATGAGGAGAATGAGCTTGGTGGAAATGACCATCTATTGAAATGTCTTGTTGATGACTTTCCTTATGTTCCACAGTAAGATCAAAATCCTTATTTTTATATTAATGATATAGAAGATGTTTGATATATTTTTCTTTTATTTTAAAACATTTTACTTTCATAATATTTTGGAATTTTAAAGATGTTTCTAATTTTGAGATTATGTTTGTATTGTATAATTTAAAGTTCATTTATCTTGAATTTAAATTATACTTGTCAAATTAATATTTTATTTTTTTCATATATATAATTAAATAAATATGAACAGTACAAAACCGGAACGGAACGCCGGAATGCACTGAAACCGGAACGTTTCGTTCTAAACAAAAAACCAGAACGATACCCGGAACGGATTTTACAACTTTGCTGGTGATTCGAGTTAATTAAAAGTGTAATATGAAATAAAATAGATAAATAAATAAATAAAAAAACCTGGAGGAGCAAAAGAAGAAGACGGCCGTGAGGAAGAGGTGAAGTTCTTCTGCTGCTGGTCGTAGTACTGGCATTTCACACCCATTTTGTTCGTCTTCTTGGTGTTTGAAGTTTTACTATTACTAATACTGTTAAATGCGCGACTATTTTGTGATATGAGACTGTTGGATTGGGGAAGCCATAGTCTAGGGTTTTGGGTGGTAGTACTCAACCGGCTCACACTGTTTAGCTGCAGCATTTTCCCTCTTTCTTGATTTTCTCTGTTGAACAGACAGAGAGAGAGAGCGAGAGCAGGGGGGGAAGGATGGACTCCATCAAAACGCTGTTTTGACATGTCGTTTGACTGTATGTATCGGGACGCTTTTTTCTTGTGACACGTGCTATTCGTTTTTTTAATTAATGTTTTATACTTTATTGATTCATCTATTCATGATATCCACACAACTTCCTTCAACTCTTGTTTCTTGCAGGATTTATGAGAATCTATCTATGTAGCTGCTGCTGCTGTTCAGTTAAGGATTGAGACAGAGATTACAAACATAAACATGCCCACCTTTTGTTCTCTTGGAGTTGGGCTTGGGACCATGATTCCTGCGTCTGCAGGTTACAATAACAGTAAGTGGAGAAGGCACAGCAATACACAGGTCCTCATTTTGCTTCATTATCCCGCCACCACTCAGAGAAGCTCTCCTCCTTTCATTTCCTGCTCCTCCTCCTCATCATCACCATCATCGAACAATCACAGCTCATTGCCCAAACAAACACCTCCTCAGGCACTGCCATTTCTCTCTCTGCCCTTTTCGTATACTTCACTGTGTGTTTATCTTTTAATGTGATGGGATGCGATTGGTGGTATTTATTTGGTTTTGGTTTTAATTAAAAGCAGTTGGGTTATGATCCTTCAGTGGACTTACTTGGAATCCAGGTCAATCCAAAGCCAAGGTAGATAGATAGATGGATAGATATATGTTATTTAATTAGTTTCATTAATCGGTATAAAAAATAGCAATTTCATGATCAGGAATGATATATCCTCCGAATCACCTAAACCAAGGTCTTGGTTTGGTCCAAATGGTCAGTATATCAGAGAGCTTCCTTGCCCAAGTTGTAGAGGAAGAGGTTATACTCCATGCTCTGAGTGTGGAATTGACAGGTTCAGATTAGATTGTTCACTCTGCAATGGAAAGGTACTCACTTTGCTCTTCTCTTACCATCATACCAGTTATTTATACTAATTATAAATATGACGAAACTTAATTTTCCCTCTGAATTTCACTTCTTTCACCATTGTCAATCATCATGACAGGGTATGATGACTTGTCGTCAATGTTTGGGGGATTGTGTCATATGGGAAGAGTCGATTGACGAGCAACCATGGGAAAAAGCCCGCTCAATGTAACTTCTTCATATCATGCTTTCGACTCACATACTTCTTACATCTTGATTTCTCTGGGCATGCTGTTAATTGTTACATACTGAGTGTGATCAGCACCTATATCCATGTTTTAATGTCCTTTTCATTTGGTCTTACGTATGAATAGATGACAAACAAATGTCGGAGTTGATCTTTTGAGATGATGGGTTCTTGTTAGGTGTAAATGGAGTTCGTTTCCATACTCATTGCACTCTAATAACATTTACAGGTAGTAAGGGAGAGGAATGAGAGGACAAGAGGGCACTCTTAGTTGAATGAAACATGTGCCATGACTTGCAGACCCAAACGCAAGTAATTTAGAAAGGTGCTGCATGGAATTCCCCTGGTTTAATGATATGAAGCAGGGGAATTATATGGAATGGCTAAGATAATAGATAGCAGGTATGATTCGTGAGGTGATTGTTCATGCAAGCATGGTTGTATATGAGGCTAGAGAGAGAGAAAATTATGTAAAAATCCTTGAATGATAGGCTGGAGAGCACAGTTATAGTATAGATGAGTTGATAGATGCCAATGAGAGTATGCAAGTATTTGATGCAGATAATTAATGAGGTGCCATTTTTCAAGGAAAAATACTTGGATTGTATTCAAGCTTAATATGAAGGTATGTGGGTCTTGAGCTGTGTTGAGTCCATCAAGTCAAATATCTATAATTCATTCTTTTAGTTTCGGGGTAGTCCATAGATCCTGCCACCAACCCATATCTTATACTATGTGCAGCTGAAATTAGTTTAGTGATAACTGTCCTTGACAACAAGAAATTTTCAAGTGGAAAGACACATTTGCTGACGAATTCCTCCAAGCATAATTATTCCATATTCATGGGATAATCAAAGGATAAAGTGAGGGTATTAGCGTGATTTTGCACGATAATAATACTCATAGAATGACTTAGGTTGTAATCAATGCTTATGCGAATAATGATGTGAAACTTGTTTATATTGATGCGTGACCTCATGAGTAATAAAGGGCAAGTATGTAAATGAGAAATGCAGTAAAAGTTGAGAATCTAGAGTCTTTTAACCATACACTCACATAGAAAATGTAAACTAGATGTACATGCATTGACAGTTTAAGAGACCATGAATTCCTTGCACCACACATAAAGGTATGGAATGTTTTCTTTTTCTTTTTTCTTTTATGCCTTTATGCAATAGTTTTTTATTCGTTTCACTGTAACATGCAGTGACTTTTAGGTGCTACTCTGTTTTAAATTGTATTTTGATTTGAACCATTCTCAATGTAACAAACCAGGCTTGTTATATATAATTCTCAAATATTGTGATATGTAGAGGATAGAAAATCTAATCTAATGATAAAACTCTCCTGTTAGCTACTACTTTTGGTTGGAAAGAAATTTGTCTCATGGAGTGGTATGGTATATTTTCTGATTGACTTTTTTAGCTTGCATGCATGATTTTGCTTGATGTGAAGAGTGTAGCTTGAAACAAGATAATTTGATTTGCTTGTTTGTTAAATGTCTGAGTTTGTAGATGATAAAGCATGGGCCTAAAGTCCAGTTCTTGTTTTGTCAGTTCTCCATTCAAGGTGAAGGAGGATGATGAAGTAGACAACTTGGAAATAAAGCTGGTGAAGAAAAAATCAAAGCGAGTGTACCAATCACTGTCTCCTGAAGTTGGGCTGAAGATTAGTCAATCACTAAAAGTTAGTCTGTTACTTCAATCCTGCTTATATGTTCTACACGAAGCATGAGATGCATGAGTTTCATGAAGGCAATCTAAAACCATACATGAGAACATGCAATCACAGCTATGTCTCGTAGTTAATTATTTGGCATATCTTTATCCTTGTCGAGTAAATGTAGACTAGGTTGTATGGACCCTCATCCAGCCAGGTCATTATGGCCCTCTGGATCCTCTCTGTGCAGCCCCTTGTACTAGTCTCATTGTCTTTTTGTTATTTGTTTTTGGCCTAATGTAAAGGTGTTATGCAAAACCCATGCAACCAAACAATCTCCTAAATAATACCACAAACCCAAACCCCAAAGCACCCAAGGAAACAATCCCCTAAATAATACTACAAAGGAAATCTCAAGAAAAAAAATTAATCCAAAAACCTGTGCAAGCCGTTTGATTTTATTGGCTGCAATGCCAAAGAAATATACCTGTGCTGCTAAGGTGTATGGATTAGCAAGTAGTCGGTTGCTACAAGTTCAAAAACCAAATGGGTAAGTACATTGCAACTGCCACTTATAGACAGGAAATGAAAACCAAAACTAGGGAGTCATTTGACCATTAGAAGTTGGAGGTAGACCAGGCATTGTAGTTCCAAATAATGGGACATTTTGGGGACTGGTTGCAATTCTGAAAACTTAAGATGTCATTGAATTTGAGTTAATGGCCCTTTCTAGTTAACTATATTAGAGAGCTTATATTGGATTTATAGTTCCTTGTAGGTAAATGCTATTCTCTAATAGGCAACTATTAAATTATTCATCCTACATCAATTTACAAAATCTTGTTATTGTTTCCTGTGATTGTTTTGGCTGTAGCACATCCTTACAAGGAAGTTTGAAGTAGCCAGATCATGATTTTAAGCTTCTTTGTTTAGTTGGATAATTGCAGAGTCTCAATGCGAAAACTGGGCTATTTAGTAAAAGAATGAAGATCATCCATCGCGATCCTATGCTTCATGCACAAAGAGTGGCTGCAATCAAGGTATGAGATTCATAATTTCCTTAACCTTGGGTTTTCATTTATTCATGTTGACGGTGTGTGTTTTGCCATTAGTACATATCCAAAAGTCTGCCATGCAGCATTGGAATTGTAGTTCAATCACTAGGACGCATGAGAGTTGTCAAAACGGTTTCATAATCGTGAGATAGTGAAATGAACAAATTTAAACATAATATTACGTAGAGGTTGCTCTCTGAGGTGCGCTCTAAATATGAAATGCAGAAAGCAAAAGGAACTGCTGCGGCAAGAAAACGAGCTTCTGAAACATTGAAAGCTTTCTTTAGTGATCCTGAGAACCGTAAAAAACGGAGCATTGCCATGAAAGGTCAGATCAAGTAATCCACTAAGTTTACTGCCGCTCTCATTATCATGATATAATGTTCTCTTTCTGGTTTCCTAAACTAATACAAGTCTCGCTTCTTGCTAATTTACTTCAGTTATTTCCTGCCTTCTCTGTTTCATTGTATTATCCATTTTAAGCTTTCCAGAAACTGTTCAGAACTTCTAAGAACATCATAAATTTGGGGAGAGAGTATGACAGGAATATCTGCAAAAAAAAACTGTTTTGTATAATGCTGGTATTGGGGGAATGCTGCTCCAGATGATTTTGCTATCATCGCTAAGTTCTTGATCGATCAATTACAAACACTTGTGCTTTTATTTTTCATCCTGGATTGGTTTATAAACAGACAAATGTCTACAATTAGCATGCGGATTCTGTAATTTAAACTAATTCATCAATCAATCCTCGGTGATTATTTTTATTGACTCAAACTAATTCGTCCATCAATCTTGGATAATAATGACCCCCACCAGAATTGCTGCTTTCAGTGAGATGAGTAGCCTTCATGCATTCGTTGGTATGTCTGTTCATCAGCTTGATTTCGGAGTACCAACTACGCTCTCTTTTTGAAACAGGAGTGAAATTTTACTGCTCTAATTGTGGGCGTGAAGGGCACAGGAAACACTACTGTCCAGAACTTAAGGATAGCTCGGTAGATAGGCGGTTTAAGTGTCGGCTTTGCGGGAAAAAGGGACACAACAGAAGAACCTGTCCGAAGTCAAGAACGAGCAACCAGAAAGGCAAAGTTACATGGCATCATCGCTGCAGGATATGTCGTCAAAGGGGCCACAATCGCAGGTCCTGCCCGCAAGTGACTGGGATAAAATTGGGTGGTGGCGATACATTCAAAGATTTTATTGTTTCCGGAAGCAGAAAATACACGTGTCGATTGTGTCGAGGAAAGGGCCACAATGCGAGGACATGTTGTAGCAGAAATACAAGGCCTGTGCTTAGTCCTCCACGTGGATAGGAAGCCACCAGCCTTTCTGGTGTATTATTCGTCTTCGTGTTTTATTTTTTATTTTTTTTTGTTAGAAACTCTCTTTATGAAGTCGACTCATTTGTACTGCTACGAGTAAACGTGGATTCGGTCCAGTGCACCAACTCATTGACTATTGAGAGTTAGTTTTTTAAGATGTTTTTTATTTAGAAATGTATTAAAATAATATTTTTTTTATTTTTAAAATTATTTTTTATATTAGTTCAAGAAAATAATTTAGAAACATCAAAAAAATTAATTTTAAGTCAAAAATAAAATATTTTTTTTTAAAATGTTTTTGAACCAGCGTCAAACACCATGATGCCAGATTGCTTGGTATGTTTAAGTGGTCCAAACTCCAAAAAAGTCATGGTGCTTTGTGTTACGATAATACATGTATGATCATATATATATATATATATATATATATATATATATATAAGATTAGCCTTTTGATAAATAAAATATAACATCAGCTTTGAGAATTGAGAAAATAAGTAAAATGTTTTGAATCGACTTGTTGTGATATCTGTTTTTGTTTGAATTAATTAAAAATTCACAGATAAACTTTAATTTAAGAGGTATATTTCAGGCTTATTGATCCGTTCCGGCCGAAATGGCCCGTTCCAATGCAAAATCCGAGACAAAACGGCGACGTTTTTATCCCGGTCAAAATCCCGGCCAGTTCCGGCAAATCCGGCCGAATTCTGGCCGGAACACCCCGGTTCCGTACCGGGCGTTCCGCTCCGGAGAGAGCTGAGTCTGGGTCTGAGAGAGAGAGCTTTGTTTGCTGGAGATAAAACCCTTCTTGGTTTAGAGAAAGGGAAGAGGAAGAAAAGGAGAGGATGGAAAGGAAAAGGAAGAGAAGCATGATCTTCTTCTTCTTCTTCTTGTTCTTGATGTTGGTCACTGGGTTTGTAGGTGGCTGGTCTAGAAGTTATAAAAATGGTGCCGATCATTAGATTGAGAAGAACAAAGAAAATAGATGGGGTTAACCAACTGTTCATGGAAGCCCAGATTGATAAGGATTCTTCAAGCATGGTTTTTGGTTGGGATTGAAAAGCAAATTCAGAGAGGAACGGAGATGGGATTTGCTGGTTTTGGAAGAGAAATGAGGAGCGCAGGGCGAGTGATATTTGAGGACAAATTTGATGGATACACTGGAATTTTGTCTTCTTATATTTCGGAGACTTGCGAAAAAAATTTATAGAATCTCGAGAGTCACGTGTAAATTTTAGAGTGTCCGAGACGTATGAATGTGAGGCTGTGGTTGTTTTCCACGAAGGGCGACTGAGCAAAAATCTACTCCCGGATTTACATGCCGACGCTGTATTTATATTTTTTAAAACTATATATTATTTAAAAAAAAAATATTCTGATAAGTATTTTTTATCACAATCTTTCTTTTATTATATTTCCATGATTAAAGCTGCGTTTTACTTTAATTATAAATTTAAAAGCGTTAAGCTCGTTAGTATATACTTGTTAAATTAATATTTTATTTTTTTCATATATATAATTAAATAAATATGAACAGTACAAAACCGGAACGGAACGCTGGAATGCACCGAAACCGGAACGTTCCGTTCCAAACACAAAACCGGAACGGTACCCGGAACGGTATTGACAACCCTGGTATATTTAACGCTTTTTGTTGAGAACTAGAACTAGAAAAAAAAAATCCATGCTAGATCAATCCTTGCAACAACCCTTTAAATTATTAGAAAATTAATAATAGTACTGTAGTTAAATTATGTTTCGTTTACAACTGTACTGTTTTTTAGTCTATAAGGAGCGTGTCGTGATGACATGGAGGTTGTGATATTCACAATAGGTCTCGAGTTCAAGTTAGAGTATGCACTTTTTAGAAAAGCCTGAGACAACTGAGGTTTTACTCGTTTACTTAGACCCATAAAATATGCTTTTCTAAACATGAGGTTTCCTCGCATAAAAAAAATATTGTTTTTTAATTTATTTATTTATTAAGGACATAATGAAACCGCGGAATACAAGTTTTGTAATTTTTTGAATTGAGTATACATTAAGAAAGTAAAATATTTTAACGATTTGTTTTTGTATTCTTCTATGACATTTTTTTTAATTCATGTTTGTTTGAGAGTGTAGTTGCGGTTGTTTTTAAAAGTATTTTTTGTACATGGATGTATTAAAATAATGTTTTTTTAAAAATTATTTTTGACAACAGCACACGAAAATAATTTAAAAACACCAAAAAAATTTAATCTAAAGTGAAAGATAAATTGTTTTTCTTTCAAAAACACTTTTTAAACGTAGGGTCAAACACCCCTTCATCTCGTTAACTAGCCATTGATGGATAAACATGTTTTTATTAAATTTGTTTAATATAAAATATGTTTTGAGTTAATAAAAAAATAATTTAGATTATTAATTTTGCGGCACACGACCTCTAGAATTTTAAATATATTAAAATGATATTTTTTATATAAAAATCATCTCTAATATCACCATATTAAAATGATCTAAAATACACAAAAATATTTTAATTGAAAAATAAAAATAAAATTCATTTTTTAAAAAAAAAACAATTTTAAACCAGTCTCAAATAAGAACTTGTGGTCATGTGTTTCCATGCAGCTTACAACAATACTCAACGTTTTTAAATTTAAGACTTGCCTAGTAGATTGTTTAAATAAATTAATGACAGACAATCACTGGATTAATTAAATTAATATAGTATTTGTCATTAATTGTAATGGTATTTGTTTTTTAAAAATGTTTTTTTGTTTAAAAATACATCAAAATAATATATTTATTTTATTTTAAAAAAAATATATATTTGATATTAGTATGTCAATTTTTTTAAAAAACACAAAAAAAAAAATTCGGCTTGAGGAAAACACAAAAACAAACAGGCCATAAAAGTTTTGTTCCACGTTACGTGATAGAAAAAAAAATCCACATGCTAGTGTTTTCTGTGAAATCCCTTGGCGTCCAAATGAACAAAAGTTGGTGTTTTTATAGATCATTTATTTATTTTGCGAACTAAAGGTCTTTTATAGGAAATGAGTTTTGATATAATTTTATTATTTCTGGGTTTAAACTTTGTAATTTTTTTATGGAATATTCTTTTAATATTATCAGTGATAGTAAATTAGAGTAACAAGAATTTAATGAATTTTTTTTTAAAAAAAATAATGTAATTTTTTTTTAAAATTTGTATTGAGGTTCTATCCTTTCTAATTACCACATATAAAAATAAATCTTTATACTATAATCGAGATATATTTTATATCATGAAACAAAAAAATATTTCATTTTATATAGAACGCAAGGCTTTTTTTAATTTCCAATAGCATTGACCAATAAAGTCATTGTATAATTAATATTAAAAATATAAATGTGTTTTTATCAAGTCAAATATTTCTATACAAAATAAAATTCGCGTATTTTTTTATTCCCGTCGGGCCTACTTATAAGGACTGTACGGTCCAGAGAGGTCGCTCGAAACTCAAAAAGCAAAGTGAAGAAAACCGGGACCAATAAATTAAGTGACGTCGGCCCAGTACACCATGCTCGAGGCCCACAATGATCAACAACTCAATTTGATCCTCCTCAAATAAAGAATCACAGTCTTCTCTCTCTCTCTCTCTCTCTCTCGCTCCAGGTTTCCTGATTTACCGAACTTAACCATGTCTATGCAAGCTGGAATCGGCGTCTCTAGGATCCTCGTTCTTGCCGGAGCAGGTATTACTATTAGTATTATTAATCGCCGACCAGTCATGTGTACCTGCACACGTATTTGACTGACTTTTTCTGGCCGTGTTTGTTTACTAGGATACACCGGTACGATCATGCTCAAAAACGGTAAATTATCCGAATTACTGGGTGAGCTTCAGGTACTTTTATTATTGCTTTACAATCATCGTCATTATTGTTTGTTTCAAAGAATCATATAGTTTCCTTTTGTTTTGATCTGATAAGTTATAGCTTAGCTAGATACTTAGATTTGCCTTGGATTCGGTTGTTGAAAATGATTGGGGATTTGAATTTTATTTTTCTTCTTTAAAATAAAATTGATTTCTATATAACTAAATGCGTATTTGTGTTTGTTAGTCCTTGGTGAAGGGGATGGGAAAACCCGGGGAACAATCTGATGGTGATTCTGACTACTCTGATGCCATTGCCCAACAGGTAATAAAGATTCACAGCTTAAATTAAAGAGTGAACTATATAACTATACTCTGCATGTTGTTGCAAATAATTTTCTGTTTTGAAATTCCTTATAGGTGCGTAGGTTGGCAATGGAAGTTCGGCAACTGGCCTCTGCACGGCAAATAACAGTTCTCAATGGGAATTCTGGCCAAATGGGTATCTTCTACTGTATTTTTTCTTCAAGTTAAAACCAGTACTAGGATAGTAGGATATTCTTTCCTCGGCTTGCAAAATGTTGAATGTTAGACTTTTGGTACTAGAGATTAAGTATTCCTTTGATAATTTCTTACTGCGGCTTACTGTCTCTTTGGGTTTTAATCCCTACTACCTGGTACAGGTAACCTCACTGGTCTTATAGTTCCAGCTGCCACCCTGGGAGCTTTGGGCTATGGTTACATGTGGTGGAAGGTATCTACTTAAATACCAAAGTATTATCATGGGTTTCCTTCTATCAGAATGTTGTCTTTCATGTACTCAAAATTCATTCCTTTTTATTTATTTAGCAGCTCTAAGATGAAGCAAGGCACTTTCAGGATGCTGATTTTTTTTTCCTCATTAACTACTAGGGTCTAAAATTCTCAGATCTTATGTACGTAACAAAGCGCAGCATGGCAAGTGCTGTTTCAAACTTGACAAAACATTTGGAGCAAGTGTCCGAGGCTCTGTCTGTAAGTGCTGTTTCATTGATGATTTCATTTATTTATTTATTTATTTTTTTATTTTTTTGGGGGGGGGGGCTAATGAGAAAAGATTAGAGTATATCGTGCTTCAATTAAGTTGGAAATGTACCAATTCATCTCTGAAGAAATAAAAGTAGTATGGAATCAGCCAATTTCCACTAGTTGCTAACGTTATTTGCTGTTGATTTTCCATTTATGCTGTTGTGTTTATTTATTGATTTATTATTTTGTCAGACTGCCAAGACACATTTAACACAGAGAATACAGCATTTGGATGATAAAATGGAGTCTCAAAAGGAGATCTCAAAGGCAATTCAAAATGATGTAAGGGAATATTTTTCTCTCTGCATGGAATGTTTGTGTCTTACAACAAGATTTAGACCCTATATTCACATTAAAAATGCTCCAACACATTGAACTGTGAATGAAGGACCGAGTTTATTTTGATTGACCTCATTATCAAATTTTTTATTCTTAGTTTTGGGAAACGATATGAAACTTCATATAGAATCATTTAAATGCAATAACTGAAATCCTGATTCTGGTTGGCTTTCTCATTAATTGGTACACCTATTGAAGGATTTGATTTCATTGAAGTTGTCTTTCAAGTAATAAACTTTATATTTTGTACATCTTAGGTGCTAAAAATCTAGTTGCATGTAATTTTTTTTTGTTGTTGATGGATAAATAATCTAGTGTGATATATTAGTCACAGTTATCACTTAAAACTTATTACATCTTTATTCATTCAAAATACAGTCTCACTTTCTTTTTATTTTTGTGATATTCTAGGTGATATTAGGTAATTGTGGAACAGTCTCTTGCATGCCAAAGATTTATCTGCAATATCATCCTAACATGTCCTGATTTTTTTAAACAGGTCAATGCTGCCTCTGAAAATCTTGCACTAATTGGTTCTGATCTGTGGCAGTTGCAATGTTTAGTATCTGGTTTGGTAGGTTTTGCCTCATGATAATTCCTTACTTCTTGGCTTTGCTAGCTCTTGCTTTATTTGTCAATATATCTCTTGAATTCCCATACTCACGTTTGTGCACGCACCCTCATTAATCTTACTGAAGTACCAAAACACTCAAGATGTGCTCTATGAAACATCCTTATATGTTTTATTTTAATTTGAAATAGGAAAAGGAAAGTTAAATGACAGTGAAGGGATTTTTATTTTAATCTGGTTCACTTTGTCATTGTTTCTGTCTCTTAACTGAATTCATTATAATTTGTTTGTTTCCTCTTGCAGGATGGGAAAATAGGTTCATTGGAGGAGAAACAGGTGAAACAACACTTAAAACATATACATCTTTCAATTTAAATTTAAAATCATGTCTTCATACCATACCTCCATGTGTTGCTAGCATTTCCACAACTTACTGGCGCTCGCCTAACATCTGTCCCATGAATAGTTTGCACTGCTCTATTTGGTTTATTCATCCATTTTTATGAGTTGCAGGAAAATGAAGATATAGTAGATACATAATACATTGGACAAGTTTTGTGTCAAAGTTGTTTGAATGAGTTTTTGGTTATGTTGAAGTTACTTTAAGTCATAAACATTGAAGACTTTTGTGTGATATTCTTCCTGTCTACTCAAGGAATTGAAGAGTGCTTCAGAGACCCTATTTTGTGCTTCTGGGATCCTTAACTGAAACTATGGAAAGTTTGTTGATGACAAATCTTTTCTTGTTCCAAATTCCTGTTGAGAGTTGAAAGTAATATTCTTTGAGTTGTAGGTGCTTTGATAGTCAGATGAGTACTTGAATTTTCTTTTGCAATACTGTTTTCAACGTTTGTTTGTTACTTAATATTGAAGTTAACTAAAAGCTGAGAGTGCTCGTAATCTTTTTATTGTTTATTTTTTAGGATAACTTTACTGGAATTCCTTTTATAGTTGCTATGATAAATTGGTCACTTCCTAAGAATAGATTACTCACCAGTGGTTTATGCCTTGCAATTGCATAAGTGAGTGGTCTTGTTGTTTGATCTCCTGTTCATATTATTGTTGATGTACTGATGCAATTATGTGGTGACAGGATATTGCAAATATGGGTGTGATGTACTTGTGCAACTTTGTTGGTGGCAAAAAAGCAAAAATGCCTAAAGCTTTGGAGGTTGGATATAGCATTTAATGCATTTTTATTTTTATTTTACGCATCTCATTTTTCATATAGAAACTGTTAAGAGGTATTATAAATAAACGTTACTGTGTACTTGAATTAGCACATTGTAAAATGAAGCTCTCACCACCATCCCGAAGTGGAGGTTTGGACAAAGAGGACAGTATTGGTTTTGATTTACCTGTCTTGTTGAGCCCTTAAGACCTCATATAAGCTTGGTATTGTTTTCTCTACACTACCAAAAAAACATACACACCATCATTAAAGCAACGGTGGATAATTTTCCTTACTGAACTTTTCTTCTCAACTATCTCCCAACCCTGCTTCTTTTCCACACTACGCATTTTGTGATGGTCAGTGTCTTTTACTATTCTTCCACTATTGAAGTCTAGTTTTATATCTAACTTAAGCTTATTGACCTGAATATTTGTTTCTACATCTTGCAGGATCAGCTTAAACCTTCAGGGAGAAAACGTGCTTCACTCACTTACTCTGAAGTCCAAAGTTTGATGGTATCTTTCTTCTATAATGAATTTAATTTTAATTTCTGTGATTTGGTTCTCTCACTTGCACACACGTGTCCTAATCCCCTGATACAGATTAGCTGAAGTTAGGCGTGCAGCTTTGCTGCTAAATTACAGTTGGATCCCTAGCCACCACATGCAAACTTATCCCCATTGGGCTGGGCACTGTCATTTTAATATGCAACCATGTCCCATTAAACCAGTCTTGAATCCCAGAAAAGATGAATGGGAAAACATGCAAACAAATGTATGTTGCGTGTCTGGTTTATGGATTGCCTTGACCCAGCCCATTTCCGCTTCCTGGTCTGTCGGTACTGCTTATTGTAGGTAACGGGAAATCTTGATGCTCAAAACATTGAGGATTAGGGGTGAAAATGTTAGGTGACAATAAAATGCTTTGTGTTCACTGTGTATAGTCTGAACTCGAATTTGATGGTTCTCTTTTTCTGACAGGGTCTAAAGGAGCTTGCAGACAATTTTTCTCAAACTCTCAGCGAGCCAGCAACTGATGCTACTTTGCAAGATGGAACTGATAATCTGGAAGACCAGCCAAGAACACCACAAAATGATCAACCAAGAACTCTTCTCAGGTTTGCATCCTGTCATTTTCTAACTTCATTGCTATTCATCTGCCAGAGAAGATGGTGTTTGTGCTTATAACTGTAAATTGGGAACAGCTTCTTTGTTGCAGACAGAACAATAAGTTATTTATTTATTTTATTTTATTATATTTTTATTATTTATCTGAGAGAGAAAATCATATTAATCATATTCTGTGCTCGTTAACTATGAGCAAAACTTTTTGGGTGGGTCTGTTTCCACAACCAAAATCCAAATTTACACGAGACCCCTAACAAGTTGTTTGTGAGGTGAATAATTAATTGATTTTTATACCAAATTTGGACAATTCCAATGATATCTATTCAATATGAAATGCACCCAAATGGGTGGAGTTGTTCTAAGAATATGATGTTTACAATTGAAATGCACCCAAACTTTATTGTTGTTACCTACCTACCTCTGCTTTCTTCTTACAAGTTGTGATAGTGAGGGAGCTCCTTTATTTTTTTTCTTTCTTGAAGCAATCTTGGTCCAACAACTACTTTGATATTAGGCATTGTCTTGCAAATATTTTGTTTTTCTGTGGCCCTCAATCTCCCATCTGATCACCATCATTGCCGGAGTTAATGTGTTGGACCACTCTGTTTTGGCCCTGGTGAGCGTTTGTATATGGGGTGCCAAAAGAAATGAACTTAATGGCAAGGCTTTAGATTGGTGCTAAAACAATAAGGGTGCTATTGCTGGTGGTGGCTGCAGAACTGTGGTGCTACAAAAACTCTTGGAATCGGTCTTGTCAGTTAAATATTTGAATTCTTCTGGTGTTACTGCTGAGTGATTAATTTGGCATTTTGCAGAAAGGGTGAGTTAGTATGGCATTTGCAGGGAGGGATGAATGAGGAGTGACCCCAGGAGAAAATAATGTTTGGATGCTTAGCTAGAAAGAATGTAGAAAGATAATTGGGTCGCATTAGTATTTTTCCTTGGATTACAGTTTGATGATGTGGAGATAGAACTTCTATTGGTAATTGATAGGCTTTCCTTGAACCAAATCTGTGTTCTTGGTTTCCAAGTCATTGACCAGTATACCACATTTCATCATTCGGTAGCACCCTGTTTCCTCATTCCTCTTTGTGTTAGCTTGGGAGACAGTGGAACCGGAGATTTGAGTTTATGCAATATTGAAAGAAAGCTTTTGTTAACGGATTAGGGGTCCTTCTAGGATGGTTGATGATTAAGCTTTGTGTCATCTCTCACACTGAGCTGGCTCCTTTCTGGTAGGAAAGGTGGCGATAAAGTTTCTAGGTTCTGTTGATTTATCTTGTTTCTCACCGTTATTTGTTCCTTGGAAATTCAATGTTGGAATGCCCATGCCCTCTTTTATTTTTCTTGTTCAGACATGCAATGATGTTGCTTACTCATGGCTTAACATTTGCAGGTTTAATTCTGCCAGGTGTTGATTGCAATGCCCTTAACACGATCATCACCTTACCACGTCTTTGCAACAGGCTCGTTGATCATTTTATGTACAAATAAAGGAGGATTTTAACCACACTGAGCAACCAATCACGGAAATGGTGGTTGATTCTTATGGTAGATCACCCGAAGTAGGTTCTTATTTGACCGTTCACCATGCCCTGATTTAGAAATTCATTAAGACATGCATCAGTCTGTTTGTACTGCAACGTTTCATTCTATCAGTATTGTTTATCTGTTGCTAGTGTTATGGCAACTACCCTTAGTCCTGCAAAGTAAAAACAAAAATGGCTTCAAACCGACACTTGTAGTCAAAATTGGCATGTTATGATAATTTTTTTCTTATTTTTTGGAACATAAGAGTTATGTGTTTCCTTAGAGAAGTAAAGTGCGAGTATATTTGTGTTCCTTAAAACTGTTTTGACATTCCAGGGATGTGTGATTTTCCCGGCTAGGTTTTTTTGCTGTTTACGCCGTTCAAGTTGCTAAAAACAAGTCCTCCAATTTTTCAGTTTTGTTTATCAAGGACAAGCCTCCTAACAATCGATTCGATTTAGTTTACTTTGGCTACAAACTTGCATATGTAATTATATATACTTCAGTTTTTGCTCAACTGTGAATATAATTTTCTGGTGCCATGGATAAAGAATGTAAGAGGTAGTCCTGTTTTTATGAAAATAGAAAGTGTATTATTTTCATTATAGATGAGATATTTAAAGATTATCAGAGGATGGAGGGGGCATCTATCATTTATTTATGAATGCAGCAGTTCACTGGAGGAAAAAAATGATAACAAAGAGAATAAAAACTACACTATGGTGAGAATGCTCAAGAACAAACCTTCTAAAGGAGGCTAGATGTTCTTCTTGGTTACCGTCTTCTTTGCTCAAGAACAAACCTTCCTGGGCTTATCTGATCGCCGGTACTCCCTGTCATCTCCATCTTTGTGTAAATGAATCTCCAGGAAATATCGAAGGTGACAAGACCAGACCAGACCAAAAGCTATTAATATGTTATCTTGAGGTTTACAGAACTACTTATGCAAGTGTTGTAACAACTGCTTTTATGCTTCAGAAGTATCCAACCAGACAGAATTGTCGGTGTTTTTGTGACAAATTTCCTTTGTCTGCACTGTCATTACAATAAGGTGCTAGCTAAGCCTAGATGATTTGGGTATCACCAGAATTATACCCAGATCCTTGCACATACACCGAACCATTACATTCTTCGGTACCATCAAATTACTTCAACCTTAATGATTTTATTTAATCATTGTGGATATATTGACTATTCTAGTATTAGTAGTAGTATTAGTAACCAAAAGACATGATTTTATGGAAGAATTGATCTTCACAGCAGGTCTTGAATTCAAGTTGGAATATGAATCTTTTATAAGAGTTTTGTACAGCCGAAAAATAGAGATTCCACTACAACGGTTACATTATTCAATTTCTAATGCAAAACAAAATGGAAATAGACTAGAAAATGATGCTTAACACTACCCTATGACCAGTTGACATTGTAAAGCCCTCATGTCATTAGCTGCTACAATCACGCCTTCGTGGTTTCAACGATCAAGTTTGTCCTGCTCTCACGCCTGCACTACCCATATTTTATTCTTTTGTTGCCACCATTACTTTAAGTAATTACACATTGACCCCATTAGCTTAGTTAAAAAAAAAATTATCCTTGTCTTTTCTCTTTTCTAACAACTTGTGTTATATACTGTTTTGTTTCTTTTAATTTCTTAGTTTTTTATTTAACTCTATATATTTAATTTAATTTAGCACATTCCATGTTGAGGTTATATTTTAATATTCAATAAATCTTAACCAGAGTTTTACTTTCTCCTCTTATAAAAATAAAAATTTCATCCTCAAAATTCAAATGTTATACATTAGCCTAAAACATATATATTATATTGGATTTGAAAAGTATAAATATTTTAGATGTACATATGATACAAATGTATATTTCTCAAGTTAGATTTAGATTAGGCTTAAAAAAAACTTGATAAAATCTATATTCTATCAATTACCTATCGAATAAGGTGGTTATTTAAATAAATAAATAAAAAATAGTCATTTAAATTTATTCAAGTTAGTATTCATAGAGTTCAAGTGAAATTATCATCTTTAGTTTTGAATAGATACACAGAATTGTATTGACTTCTATCAACATGTCTTCTAAGATGAAATTTACAAACCAAGAGCAAGTAAATGCAATGTATACAATGAGGTTATAATAAAAAAGAATCTTTCAAGAAAATAAAAATATATGATAGTACCCTTATCATCGAAGTTTATAAGAATAATTAAGAAAACAATATTTCTAAAGAGTAAAATAAATTCAAATTCTAGGACAAAAAGGTTTTTAAAAATCTTAGTGACACAAAAGTCTTTGAAAATGTTCAAGAAATTAAAAAAGAATTAAGACAAAATAAAACTTATACAAACATTTATCAACTAAAAGTAATTGCATTATTATTCGACTATTAAAGATTTTAGAAAATAGTTAACAAGGAATCTCTCTCCTTTTTTTTCTTTTTTTTCTCACGTCTCCTGATGTGTTGAAGTTTTCTTTCATATAAGAGAATCACTAGCTATGATATTACCATAATGTTTCTAGTATGATTTCAAGTTAATTTATTTGACAAGAGAAAAGTATGTCGGTGTTGCGAATGTATTTTCCTGTATAATGAAACTTTTGAATTAAAAATTAGAGAAATAATGCATGCACTTAATTGATAAACATAAGAACTAAAAAATTATATATATATAAAAAAAAATTAATTGAAGGATAAACCAGAAAGTTGATCTTTCTTCCAAAAAGTAAAAGATAGATACATGTGCAAATGTTTTATCTCTTTCCATGGGGCACTCTTCAAAAAGTTTTTATTTAATTATATGTAGATTAAAATAGACTTTCATGAGAAATTCATTGATTTAAATTATATAAAAAATATAAATTTTAGACCACATTCACTTTTCTAATTAATGGATTTCTTTACAAAACATATATTTTTTATTAGTAGCGTGGTTATTGAATAGTGTTAGAGTTCACTAGCTACAATCTTGTACTATGCTTCTAGTAGGATTTCAAATTAATTTATAAAAATAAGAATTGATAAATCAATAAAAAAAAAAACATAAACTTTAATTATAGGCTAAAATAGATAGACTGATAAATATAAGAAATTATAGGGCCTCCTCATAAAGATGAATTCATAGATATCAAAATCATAGATGCTGGTGGTTAAAACATGGCCAGCAAGACTTTTTTGCTGAAATTTCAATAAATATAGATGATGGGCCCACTTCAATTGATAATTTAGATTTTTTTTAGTATGTAAGAGATTTTTCTGAAATTTCAATGTATTTTTTTAATTTAAGTTTTTTTTTAAAAAAAATACCATTTTAAGCTTTATAATATTCATGAGAAGCTAAGTAACGATGGAATGTATTTATGGCAGCCATAAAATGAAAGTAATTAGACAGACTGAAAAGAGAAAATCAACAAAGCCTATTAAAGAGAGGAGTTGGGCATGATGAGGTCCAAGGCATTTGGATCAAAAGAAGCAGCTGCGAGCAGCTCTCGATCGCGTTCAAAAAAAGTCATGTCTTCTTCGGTTAAAGTCACCCACGCCTCAACTCCCCTGCCATCTCTTGCGTCCATAGTTATAATCGCATTCTTGTTAGCCCTGGCCGGAACGGTCACCCAGGCTGGCTTTCCCCACCCAAAATCAATCCCGTAAAACGGAAACGTGCAGAAATCAGTGCTGACATAAAAGTCTACGTCACCATCTTGGGAAGACTCACTGGTAGCCATGAAAGCCTTGCCTTCTCCCATGAAACCCCGCAGCCCTTGCCTTAGCTGGCCAACCAAGCTCTGCAATTCTATCTCGCACTCTGTCGCACATGAAGCGAAGTAGCCCACGAGGTTTCCAATGGTGTTTTCAGGCATGGGAGGCGCCATTCTCTTGCGTAGGTCCACCGATTGTGAGAGAATAGAATATCTTAAATGCTCCGAATTCGATCTTGATGCGTTCATTGCACATTTCCAGATCAGGGCCGTCACAGCTTCAAATCTTGTCGGACATGTCACGCTTTCACTCGCAGCTTTGGCCTGAAGAGCAGCAATCTTGGAGGCATCGAAGACGACTCTCTTTGTGACGCATTTATCACTCGTCAAATCGACAGCTGCTGGCTTTGTAAGCGATGAATTTCGCGGCGGGGAAACGGGTGGCGCGTTGAAAAATGGAATCACGGTACTGTCGTCGACGGACCCAAAAGCGGCTGCCGCCCAAGCCTTGATGAAAGTAACCGGATCGGCCACCTTGTGAGAAATGCAAGCTCCAATCGCCAACCCGCCGCAGGCAAAGAAATTTGCTTGAACAAGCACTAGACTGCCCGCGAGTGCTTCCGGTGATTCAGTCCCGACAGGAATGAATTTTCCTAGCAGCTCAGCATCAGGCTTTTCAAGAAACTTCGAGAGAAGACAGCTGACTCGTGATTCAACAAAAACAGCTCCGGAATCGTTGCATTCAATCGAGACACCGTCTTTGATCCTGCCGGCGAGTGGGTAGAGTCGGGTTAAGGTTACAGACAGCGATCTCTTTAGCCGCTGAGATTTCTGAGTACCTGTGAGTTGCTGTTGGAGATTGGAGTACAGGAAAACCAGAGGTTCATATGACACGGGAGCAAGCAGATCCAGAAGTCTAAGGTTAAACTTTCTCAAGTGATTCAAGGTTGGAGAGGATGGTTTTATGACTTCTCTAGTAACGATCTCAACATTTACCTGATCCATAGCCATCTTGTTTTTCACCTACAGTTTTCCGTTGAACTCTCACAATATCTGGGCATGAAAGGATGATGCCTGAAGGAATTGTGTCCTTTAAATTAATGTGCAATGACTAAACTTGGATAGGACAATTAACAGAGATAATTTAATCTGATTATTTTAGGAGTCGTAGTGCTTTGCTAGAAGCCAACTACGATTAATAGGGTTAAACCTATAGCTATTATAATTGGGTCCTATGAGGTCACACACTTAGAGATTACGGAATAGATCAACGAAAGAAAAAATGGTTAATTATTAATACATATTAGATATTATTAATAATAAAGAATATTATTTATTTCTGAAATAAAATAAATATTATTTATTCATATTAGATATGATTAATTATGGAGTTATTCATACAGCCTTTTATTTGATAAAAGGACAAAGTCTTCATTTCTATTTATTGCTCTAAAAACCGTACGTTGGAAAAGGAAATGACATTTACTATATATTGATGTGCCATAAAAAGAAAAAACATCTCCATCATTGAAGATGGAATATATAAATGATTTTTTGGAAAATCATGTTTTGGGTAATAAAATCTTTCCTAATGTAACGTACGGGGAAAAGGCTAATAAAAGAAATGAAAGGAGTTTTGAATTTGAGAGGTTTTTTGATTTGCTCGGCTGCACAAATAAAAGATTTGCTCGGCTGCTCCATAGAAAAAGATTTTTTGCACGGCTGCTCTCAAAATTCGGCAGTGGTGCAAGAAGAGACCACGAATTTTCTTTTTCCAACCAAGGCAATTTTGATTGCTCCCTTTTGTCCATTCGTCCTAGCAGTCGAAGGCAAGAGATCTATTCGGGCTCGTGTGGACTAAATAGAGGAGCAACACGTGGGGCTCTCATCCTTTTAGATACCACCATATCTGACTTGGTTCACGCATCAACAGGTATTTTCCATGGACAATACTTTGATCTATCAATTATGCTTGTAGATTCTACGATTAGATGTTTAGATATGATCTGAAATTCCGCTTAATGCATCTAATTTTTCAACAATGGTATCAGAGCTATCTTGCATAAATTGATAGGATCAATGAATTAATTGTTAATTTGATGCGGATCTTGATTTAAATTGGTGGTGACTTTTATATGGATAAAATGTAAAATTAAAATGAAGATTTTGATTGGCCCATGGAATTTTATGAATATAATATGGAATTTTAGGAGGGAGATACACAAAACATATAGTACGTGACTTTTGCTTTTGATCTCCTCTCCTTAATAATAAAATGCCTTTACGATTTTAATTAAAAAGAAAGCAAAATTGTTTTGTTTCCTCCAATTTTAAAATGTGCAGACAAACCCCAAGGGAGTCAATATTATATGGTTTATTTTATTGTTTCCTAAAAGTTAGGAAATCCCATTTATATATTTTTCATAAAATTTTATCTAATAATTGCATTTTATGATTAATAATGATTAATTCCATGTAAGGATTTAATTTTAAATTAAGAATTTTTTTTTATTATGCTTGTTTTATATTATGATATATTGCATGCATAAGGTGACTAGTATGGCCCAGAAATACGATCTGCGTATCATTATATTTTTGTAATTTATTTTAATAATTAGATCATTGTAAATAATTTTGTAATACAAAGAAGAGAAAGTCCATGAAGTTCAAGGATGGAGATCCATGAAGGGTACAAGGATGAAGACAAAAGAAGATTAGATCTTTAATTTTTTTTTGGGGGGGGCCATACTAGGATCATTTTTTTTATTGCATATTTTTTTATGCTTTATTTATTTATTTTGCATTGTCTTTATTTATGCCAGTTTTCACTTATAAATAAAAGATAATCAAAACTTAAGTTCCTACAGAAAATTGGGGCAATGCCTTTCCGTGTCATAACCCATGAAGTTTATGGTTTTGGTTGGATGGGTTTCGCAAAAGCGAAGGTGTCCTACCTCAATCTTAGGCTCGTGAGGGTGAATCTATATGGGGGTTCATAAATCTTGATACGGTTGTACCCAACAAGAGACCAAAAGGCAAAGTTTTGGATCTTGAGGCATGGGGATGAATCCTACATTGGATGTGGATCATCAACCAAGAATTATAATAAGTTATAATTAGTAATTGTTACTTACCTTGCATACACAAGAACTAAGGCAGTGCAAAAGTACGTTGGGGCTTGTCTATGATGGGATCTTGGAATCATTTTATTCATAAGGGACAATAACAACTTGAATAAAATGTGCATTTACTTATTTTAAATTGTTTAAATTATAAGTATTTGCAATATCAAACATAAACTGATTTGTATGTCATTTATATTTTGTAGATTATGTCGAACGATAATTTGAAATTCTCTCTACGCTCAATTGTTGAGAAAAACAAGCTCAATGGAACGAACTTCCTTGATTGGGAAAGGAATCTGAGAATTATTCTCAGGTCCGAGGGACGTGAGGACGTCCTAGCTACCCCTGTCCCTACTGTGACCAATACCTCATCAGATGAGGAAAAGGCAACAGCAACTCGGGTAAAGTCTGAGGCATTACCTGTAACTTGCCTCATGCTTGCTGCAATGGAGCCTGATTTGCAAAAGAGGTTTGAGCATTCTGATGCTTATTCTATCATAACTGAACTAAAAACGTTGTTTCAGGATCAGGCAAGGATAGAGCGATATGAGACTCACAAGGCTATACTTGATAGCCATCTTGTGAAGGGAAAACCAGTAAGTCCTCATGTGATTAAACTAACTAGGCTTTTCAAGAGGATGGAAAATCTGGGGACCCCATATGACCAAGATTTGGCCACTGATATTGTTCATAGATCCTTGCATGATGGTTTTGCACCATTTAGAATGCAATACCATATGAATGGTCTGAAGCATGATCTGAATGAGCTTCATAGCATGCTTAAAAATGCTGAGGGCAATATAATTGGTGACAAGAAGAAGGAAGTTCTGAATGTCAACAATGGGAAGGGATTTAAAAGGGTGGCTAAAAGTAAGAGCAATTACCAAGGGAAAAGCAAGCAAGTTGCCAAACCCAAGAATGGTGAGAAGCCAAAGGTGGCTGCTGATCATGATTGTTTTTACTGCAAAGCCAAAGGACACTGGAAAAGAAACTGTCCCAAGTACTTGGAAGACAAGAGGAACGGGACTGTGAGTTCCACTTCAGGTATTTATGTTATTGAGATTATGACAACCAATGTTCTCACATTAGATAATGGTCCCACTTGGGTATTAGATACTGCATGTGGTGCTCACATTACTTCATATGTGCAGGGACTAAGAAATAGGAGACAAGTAAGGAAAGGGGAGATAAACCTGTGCGTTGGAAATGGAGCAAGTGTTGCTGCACTCACCGTAGGAGATTTAAGTTTATCTTTACCTTCTGGTTTAGTATTAGAACTGAATAATTGTTATTACGTTTCTTGCATTACTAAAAACCTTATTTCCTATGCTGTATTGGATCATGAAAATTTTGAATTTAGCAGTAAAAATGGATGTATTTCTATTTTTAAGAATGATATTTTCTATGCAACTGCTCGAGTGAGTAATGGACTCTTTGTATTAGATCTCAAATCAGAATTATATAACATAAATAACAAAAGGCAAAAGTTAAAAAGTTTGAGTGAGGCCTACCTATGGCATTGTCGATTAGGTCACATTAGTGTGAATCGCATGAAGAAACTCCACAAAGATGGACTTCTAAAAGACATGGATTATGAATCCATTGATACATGTGAATCATGTCTGATGGGCAAGATGACAAGGTCACCTTTCAAAGGAACGTTTGAAAGGGCTACTGAACTACTGGGCGTAATACATACTGATGTATGCGGGCCAATGAGCATAGAAGCTAGAGGTGGATATAGATACTTCATCACATTTACTGATGACATGAGTAGATATGGGTATGTTTACCTTATGTCACATAAATCGGAGTCTTTTGAAAAGTTCAAAGAATTTCAAAATGAAGTAGAGACTCAAAGTGGCAAGAAAATAAAAGCACTTCGATCTGATCGTGGTGGTGAATACTTGAGCCATGAATTTGATCATCATTTGAAGAACTGTGGGATAGTAACACAGTTGTCTACCCCAGGAACACCACAACTGAATGGTGTGTCTGAAAGGAGAAACAGGACTCTGTTAGACATGGTCCGATCAATGATGAGTTTTGCCGATCTTCCGTTATCCTTCTGGGGATATGCCCTCATTACCGCTGTACTTACATTAAACAGGACTCCGTCAAGAACTGTAGACAAAACCCCATATGAGATATGGACTGGAAAGGTTCCAAAGTTGTCTTTTCTGAAAATATGGGGATGTGAAGCTTATGTAAAACGTTTACAAACAGAGAAGCTTGCCCCAAAATCAGATAAATGTTATTTTATAGGGTATCCAAAAGGAAGTTTCGGATATTACTTCTACAATCCAACTCAGCAAAAGGTGTTTGTTGCAAGGGATAGTGTCTTTTTGGAAAGAGAATTCTTTTCCAACAAGTCAAGTGGGAGAAATATTCATCTTGAAATAGTTCAAGATGATGAAGAGCAACAAACTCAACAACAAGAAGACATGGATGATGTTGATGATGAGATGATTACCTTTGAAGGCCTAGGGCCTCAGATCATCCAAGAGCCGGAACAAGAGGATCTACAAACAGTTATGAATCATGTTCCGGATCCAGTTGTTGAACAAGTTGAACCCACTCGTAGATCGGAAAGGCCAAGGGTACAACCAAGACGTTATGATGATTTCATCTTGAACGAAAGCCTTGATGTTCTTATGCTAGAACTTAGTGAGCCTTCTACCTATAAGCAAGCAGTGACGGGTCCAGACTCCAAAAAATGGCTTGAGGCCATGAGGTCCGAAATGGATTCGATGTTTGAAAATCAAGTATGGGACTTGATAGATTTGCCAGATGGAGTAAAACCCATAGGAAGCAAATGGATTTTCAAACTCAAAACTGACATGGATGGAAATATATCTGTTTACAAGGCAAGACTAGTTGCCAAAGGTTTTAGACAGATTCATGGTATAGACTATGACGAGACATTTTCACCAGTTGTCATGATTAGATCCATTAGGATAATCCTAGCTATTGCCGCATATTATGACTATGAAATATGGCAAATGGATGTCAAAACCGCTTTTCTAAATGGTTTTTTGGAAGAGGATGTGTATATGACACAACCTGAAGGTTTTGAAGATTCAAATGAAGCTGGGAAGGTATGCAAGCTTAAGAAGTCCATTTATGGACTTAAGCAAGCATCCAGGAGTTGGAACTTTCGATTTGATGAAAAGATCAAAGAATTTGATTTCATTAGATGTGAAGAGGATCCTTGTGTTTACAAGAAGTTTAGTGGGAGTAAGGTAGCCTTCTTAGTCTTGTATGTAGATGACATACTACTTATTAGGAATGACATTCCGATGCTAGAGTCCGTAAAAGAATGGCTGAAGAAATGTTTCTCTATGAAAGACTTAGGAAAGGCTGAGTACATACTTGGAATTAAGATCTATAGAGATAGATCTAAAGGCTTCTTGGATTAAGTCAAGGAACTTACATTAATAAGATTCTTAATAGATTCAAGATGCAGGATTCCAAGAAGGGATTTTTACCCATACAACATGGTATATATCTCAGCAAGAAACAGTGTCCTAAAACACCTGTTGAGCTTGAGAAGATGAAACAGGTCCCATATGCTTCTGCTATAGGATCTATCATGTATGCCATGGTATGTACCCGTCCGGATGTTGCATATGCTTTGAGCATGTGTAGCAGATACCAATCAAATCCTGGAGAAGCACACTGGAGTGCAGCTAAGAATATCCTGAAGTACTTAAGAAGGACTAAGGATGATTTCTTAGTATATGGGGGAGATGAAAAATTGATCGTACAAGGCTATACTGATGCAAGCTTTCAGAATGATCGAGATGGCTTTGAGTCTCAATCTGGTTATGTCTTCATCCTTAACGGAGGAGCTGTGAGCTGGAAGAGCTCCAAGCAGGATACAATAGCAGATTCTACAACAGAGGCTGAGTACATTGCTGCTAGTGAAGCAGCAAAGGAGGCCGTTTGGATAAGGAAGTTCCTAGATGAACTCGGTGTTGTTCCTAGCATATCAATGCCTATCGACATCTATTGTGACAACAATGGTGCCATAGCCCAATCAAAGGAACCGAGTTCGAGCTCCAAATCCAGACACGTTATGAGGAAGTATCACCTTATTCGTCGCATCATCACTATGGGTGACATTAGGATGTGTAAGGTGCATACTGATGACAACATTGCAGATCCATTGACCAAACCTATGCCTAGGCCCAAGCATGAGAGTCACACTAGGGCTAAGGGTCTTAAGCACATTGGAGAATGGCTTTGAGTGTTGATTTTATATTACATTATATTTTATGAGTGTTGGACACTAGTTTTATGTTTGACTTGATGATTTTATGATATATGATATTTCATCCTTATTTATATATTGTTTTAATCGATATTGAATAATATGTCCAAATAATTCATTATTAACAAATGGGATCACCTTAAGTGTTCTGGTGAATGAAACCCCATTAAGTGAAATGAAGTTTTGAATTATTAAATGTCTATAGTTTGAAATCATCAAATGGACATAGATGATTTTATAAGCTACTATATTGTAAGCTGACTGATAGCACCAGGTTTCATGGGCTATAGGGACATGGAGATGTCTAGTCAATTACATATATGTGTATGGATGATACATGTAGGACTGACCCACCTTAAGACTCTCCAAAAGAGATTGTAGAGTCTTAAATTAAACCATGATTAGTAGATTCCTCATACATGAGTATGTTGTGGTCTCACTTGATGATTGGTATCTCTTTGACACTGTTAAACGCTTTCCGTAAAAGGGAGTTATAAAGGCAGTAGTTGGGATTGCCAAAAGTTGAGTGGGAGCCATAGTCATACAAGACTGGAGAAGTCCTCCTGCTTCGTGCATACTGTGATGCATTGAACAGGAATGGTGTCTCGGCCATTTGAAGAGCGAGAACTGAAAATGCATGGCCATGCTCGGATGGATTATTTGAAATCATCCGTTTAATTGACAGTTCATACTCAGAGTTCAAGAAACATATTTGATAATAGATATGAATGTCACCATATCATCAAATGAGACATTAAGAGACAAAGGTATCTTATATTGCACACTTGTTTAAGGACAAGTGGGAGATTGAAGGAATTGTGTCCTTTAAATTAATGTGCAATGACTAAACTTGGATAGGACAATTAACAGAGATAATTTAATCTGATTATTTTAGGAGTCGTAGTGCTTTGCTAGAAGCCAACTACGATTAATAGGATTAAACCTATAGCTATTATAATTGGGTCCTATGAGGTCACACACTTAGAGATTACGGAATAGATCAACGAAAGAAAAAATGGTTAATTATTAATACATATTAGATATTATTAATAATAAAGAATATTATTTATTTCTGAAATAAAATAAATATTATTTATTCATATTAGATATGATTAATTATGGAGTTATTCATACAGCCTTTTATTTGATAAAAGGACAAAGTCTTCATTTCTATTTATTGCTCTAAAAACCGTACGTTGGAAAAGGAAATGACATTTACTATATATTGATGTGCCATAAAAAGAAAAAACATCTCCATCATTGAAGATGGAATATATAAATGATTTTTTGGAAAATCATGTTTTGGGTAATAAAATCTTTCCTAATGTAACGTACGGGGAAAAGGCTAATAAAAGAAATGAAAGGAGTTTTGAATTTGAGAGGTTTTTTGATTTGCTCGGCTGCACAAATAAAAGATTTGCTCGGCTGCTCCATAGAAAAAGATTTTTTGCACGGCTGCTCTCAAAATTCGGCAGTGGTGCAAGAAGAGACCACGAATTTTCTTTTTCCAACCAAGGCAATTTTGATTGCTCCCTTTTGTCCATTCGTCCTAGCAGTCGAAGGCAAGAGATCTATTCGGGCTCGTGTGGACTAAATAGAGGAGCAACACGTGGGGCTCTCATCCTTTTAGATACCACCATATCTGACTTGGTTCACGCATCAACAGGTATTTTCCATGGACAATACTTTGATCTATCAATTATGCTTGTAGATTCTACGATTAGATGTTTAGATATGATCTGAAATTCCGCTTAATGCATCTAATTTTTCAACAATGCCTTGATCAGATATTGATCGGTACGTTCTTATTGTTGAATACCTGAGACTCAAAACTCAGAATAACACTGATATGTTTGCTGTGATAAGGTTTACTGGAAATAGTGAATGCTCGAGAAAATGTCTTATTTGATTAGAAAAGTTCTGGGCTATAAATAGCCTTACAAATGGAACAGAGGAATGCAAATTGAAACTGAATTACGAAAAACTTGTTGCTCACGTTCTTTAATCATAGAGACGTGGTGCATGACTAAGTCAGTAGCTTATCTACTGATTATTCCTAAAGACTCGATCTTAGCTGCAATAATTATGCTTATGCAGCTGGAAACAATAACACTCAAGTAATAAACAATAACACATAAATAATAAATCTTAACATTCTCCCTTAAACTGAATGCTTGACAGCAATCAGTTTATATCCATGAGAGGATAGACACCCAGCAGAGTCCTCAATTTCTGAAACACATCCAACTTCAATGGTTATGTCATGATATCTGCCACCTGTTCCTGTGACGAACATTGAATCAATTCCACGACTTTATCCTTGGTGAGCTCTCGTAGAAAATGGAATCGAACATCTATATGCTTGCTCCTTCCGTGTAGCACTGGATTCTTCGAAAGCTTAATAGTCAAACTATTATCACAATAAATTGTTGTGGATTGTCGTGGTTCATGCCCGAGCTGCTGCAATATTCTTCGAAGCCACACTGCTTGACATGCACTGGATGTTGCAGCTATAAACTCAGCCTCGGTAGTAGATAGGGTGACCACGGGTTGTTTTTTCGAGCACCATGACACTGCCCCTGCACTTAACATAAAAACATACCCAGAAGTGCTCTTCCTATCATCTTGATCTCCAACATAATCACTGTCAGAATACCCAATTAGTTCTTGTTCTTCTCCCTTCCTGTAGATCAAACCAAAATTCATTGTCCCCTTCAAGTACCGCAACACTCTCTTGACAGCATTAAGATGCAACTCCGTAGGTCGTTCCATAAACCTGCTAATTAAACTGATAGCATACATCATATCTGGGCGCGTCGCTGATAGATATATAAGGCTGCCAACAATTCTTTTGAACAGAGTGCTGTCAACTTATACTCCCCCTTCGTCTTTCATAATCTAAAAACCAGGAACAATGGGATTGTGGACTGCATTACATTGATCCATTTTAAACCTCTCCAACACCTCCTGGGCATACTTGCGTTGGCTAATAGAAATGCCAGTCGATGATTGAAGCACTTCTAAGCCAAGAAAATAACTCATTTTCCCAAGATCCGTCATTTCAAACTCAGTCATCATCGACTGCTTGAAATTTCTGCACATTGACTCATCATCACCTGTATATATAAGATCGTCCACGTATAAACATACAATCAACAACTTACCCTCCTTGCTTTACTTGATAAATAAGGTATGTTCATGTGGACACTTGGTGAAGTTTTCCTTCAGAAAATAGGACTCAATGCGGCTGTACTAGGCGCGAGGAGCTTGTTTCAGACTGTATAGAGCCTTTTTAAGTTTGTATACCTTGTGCTCAAACCCCTTTTGTTCATATCCAGGTGGCTGCGCAACATAGACATCTTCACTCAATTCTCCATGTAGAAAAGTTGACTTTACGTCGAGTTGTAAACAGTCCAACCATGTTGAGCAGCGATTGAAAGAATGATACGAACTGTATTTAAACGAGCCACGGGTGCGAATACTTCAGAGTAATCGATCCCATACTGCTGGCTGTACCCTTTTGCAACCAAACGAGCCTTGTATTTGTCTACCTCACCCTTCTCGTTAAATTTGGTTTTGTAGATCCATTTAACCCCAATCACTTTCCCATTTGCAGGCACCTCTGTCAATTCCCACGTGTGATTCCTTTCTATTGCAGCAATTTCATCATCCATTGCCTTCTGCCATTTGTCACTCTGCATAGCTTGAGCATAAGTAATTGGATCTAGTTCAGCAAATAGAACTAAATGTGCCTGATCCTCTTCTTCAGTGAAATTAACATGACTAATGTAGTCATTCATCCAGTTGGGCTGTCGTCGAACACGACCTGTGGTGACAGTCGTGTGAGTCTGATCAAATTCCTCATCTTGTTCAGGCTGCTCATTGGATGCTGGTTCTGCTACATCATCTTCAGCTGGTGTCCCACCTCCTTGAAAATGCTCAATAGCTGCAATGTCATTATTATCATCTTGTGGATTTGCATCTGCAACAACTTCCCATTCAAGATCAACCACGGGTGGTTTTTGAGCAGTTTGATTCCAGTCCCAAACTTTTTCTTCCTCAAAGATTACGTCTCGGCTCACAACTATGGCTTGTGAAATTGGATTGTAAAGACGATAAGCCTTGGATTCTTCACTGATTCCTAGCAAAATCCACTTCATGCTCTTATCATCAAGCTTGACCCTTCTGCTGTCAGAAATATGAACGTGTGCCACACACCCAAAAATTCTGAAATGCTCCACTGAAGGTTTACAGCCACTCCAAGCTTCTTCTGGCGTCATGTTTCTTACTGCAAAGGTTGGACTTCGGTTCAGAACATGTATGGTCCAGTTTATAGCTTCTGGCCAAAATGTTCTTGGGATTTCTTTTTCTGTAAGCATACTACGAACCATATTCATGATGGTTCGATTCTTCCTCTCCGCAACACCATTTTGTTATGGTGTATATGACGCTGTCAACTGCCTGTGAATTCCATGAGTTCTGCAAAAATCTGTGAATTCCAATGAAATGAATTCACCCCCACGGTCTGTGCGCAACCCCTGTATGCTCATACTTGTTTCTTTTTCAACCTTAGCTTTGAAATTTTTGAACACATGAAAAGCTTCTGACTTCGCAATCAAGAAATACACCCATACTTTTCTACTATAGTCATCAATAAAAGAGATGAGATATCGTTTCTTACTGTTTGATATGGGAGTAATCGGTCCACATATGTCTGCATGCACAAGTTGAAGAATCTGAGATGCTCTCCATGTGCTTTTGTGTTGGAAAGAGTTGTGTTGTTGTTTTCCCACAAGACAGTGCTCACAAATCTGTGTGCGTGCCTGAAATGTTGGTAACCCTTTTACCATATCCTTTTGTTGAAGAAGTTTGAGACCACTCCATCCTAAATGTCCATAACTGCGATGCCATAGCTGTGATTGATCTTCTGCAATTGTGGTGAAACATTTCTGTTCTTGTTGTTGTGTGCGAGCCAATATAGTAAACATACGGTTTGTTGACATTTCTGTTTCCCAGATCAAGCCTTTCTTTGGATGATAGATTTTGCACTTGCCACGTTTGATAACAAAAACAAGACCTTTCTCTTGCAATTGTCCAATGCTCAGCAAGTTATTATGTAAATCTGGTACATAAAAAACTCATGTGATAACTTGCATGATCCCATTAACTTCCATGCGAACATCTCCCTTTCCCAGAACAGCCAAACTGGAATTGTTCCCCAACTTTACATATTTCCTGAAGGTGTCATCCAAATCTGTGAACATCTCCCTCTTGCCACACATATGGTTGCTACAACCAGAATCCAGGAACCACAATTCCTTTCCATCAACCTCTGCAGCATCAACATAGGCCATGAGTAGCATCTCTTCACTGGTTTCTGCATAAAAACCCCTTGGCATTTGTTCCTTCTTTGGGCACTCCCACTGGAAATGCCCAAACTCATGACAGCTATAACATTCAATTGCAGATTTGTTAAACATACCCCTTCCTCGTCCTCGGCCTCTGAAGCTGCTGCGACCACCTCTTCCACCATGATGGACTTCATGAGTGATTTTCAATGCATGCTCTTCCTCTGTGTGTCGTCCCATCCTTTGCTCGTGGACTAGCAGACTACTCTGTAATTCATCGATGGGCAAAGTGTCAAGATCATTTGACTCTTCAATGGAGCACACCACATAGTTGAATGTAGCAGTCATTGATCGTAGTATCTTTTCAATGATCACCACATCTCCCATCTTCTCCCCATGGATCCGCATCTTGTTGGCAATGGTGAGAGTGCGTGCGAAATAAACATTCACAGACTCTCCTTCCTTCATATGCAACATTTCAAACTCTTTGCGAAGAGCTTGTAACTGGGCACGTTTCACTCGTGCTGTGCCTTGGTACTTCTGCTTCAATGAATCCCAGATGTCTTTCGTAGTGTCTTTCTTCAGTATGGTCTCTAGGATTGATCGATCGATGGCCTGAAATAAATAATTTTTGGCCTTCAAGTCCTTCAGTCTTAGATCAGCAATAATCTTCCTCTGTTCATCTGTTGAATTTGCCTCATCTGCTGCAGCAGGAATGCCAGCTTCCACCAGGCTCCAATATTCTTTGGAACGTAAGAAATTTTCCATGAGCATACTCCAATGATCATAGTGCCCATCAAACTTTGGAATTGCAGGTTGCGCAAAACTACTTTCAGTTGTCATGGCTCTGATACCAGATGTTGAGTACCTGAGATGCAAAACTCAGAATAACACTGATATGTTTGTTGTGATAAGGTTTACTGGAAATAGTGAATGCTCGAGAAAATGTCTTATTTGATTAGAAAAGTTCTGGGCTATAAATAGCCTTACAAATGGAACAGAGGAATGCAAATTGAAACTGAATTACGAAAAACTTGCAGCTCACGTTCTTTAATCATAGAGACGTAGTGCATGACTAAGTCAGTAGCTTATCTACTGTTTATCCTAAAGACTCGGTCTTAGCTGCGATAATTAAGCTTATGCAGCTGGAAACAATAACACTTAAGTAATAAACAATAACACTTAAATAATAAATCTTAACACTTATTACATGAATCGTTGGCCTGACAAATGTCAACCAGAGCTAGGCTTTCTATAAATGTTGTGATGAGCACTTAAGTTTTTTGTTTAAATTAATAGTGGTAGAACTATGTCTTAATCCTCTACCTGCAAAACAATTAAACAAACAACCGCAAGTTTCAAAAGAATAATTTGAAAAACAACGCATATATATATATATATATATATATATATTTGGCCGGCGTAGAGGGTTGGGAAAAACATGGGATCACGTAGGGGTGACTTGATCGTGGCAAATTATAAAAAGGTTAAATCTTTGAAAAATGGCGAGCAGAAATACTTGAAAAATGTTGACTTTCATGATCCTTGCATAAGACCAGCTAGTTTTTTGCTGGCATATATACTTTCAGAACCAAGACTTTTCTGCAGATTAATAATTAACTCATTAAATTAGTATTGGAAGGTGGAGTCTCTGCCAAGGCTGCGAAAACGACGAAAAATCTACCTTGTCCATAAAATGTTTAAACTTTAGAAATTTTCAAGATTAATAAAAAAGCATTACTGCTATAGAAGCTATGAAGAAATAACTTTATTTTTCTCACCATGCGAAAGTGTTGTTGGTTGGCCAAGATTCTGGTCACAAAAAGATCATTTTTATGTTAATGTGTTTTTCTTACAAGACAAGTTTTATAGAAGTTTGTTTTAGTCTTCATCTTACCTGAAAAAATAGACAAATAATTTGAAGATTTTTAGAATTAGATTGATTTTTCCAAGATTAAGACTACAAATTGATTATGTTAGAACTGAATTTGTTTAAATGACCTCAGATTTCGATGGGTCCCACAGCTTTTAAGGTGGGGATGCACCTTCACCGAATGGTTTGGTTTTATAGTGAGCCTCGACCGCAGAACCGAATACCTACCAAGTGGATCAAAAAACATAAAAATAAAACTTAAGTTTTCATGAAGAAATAAAGGGAAGAGAAGTTTTTGAATGCGTCAAAAAAATATTTATAAAATTAAAAATATATTTTTATTTTAAATTAAAAATTTTGTTTTTTAGATATTTTTATATACTGATATCAAAAATAACTTTTTTTTAAAAAAAAATAATTTTAAAAATACTTGATTCAATAGCTGCAGGCAGGAATTGTTTTAATATCTCTGTATGAGGGTTTTTGAGAAAGTCAGAGAAGATACATTTGACTCATTATGTCACATTCGAACGAAGAATTGTCTTCGAGGCTGCCTGCGAGCGGGTAAAAAAGAAGTGGAGGTTTTTCAAGAATTGATGGGTCAGGAACAGATACAATCATAGTTGCTAATATAAATGAACCAAGAATCCACTGGAGATACATGAAGATCCGATCGGAGATGGATTTGTTTTCTAGAAACATGCGTAGTGCTGAGATACATAGATGGATCAAAATTAGGACGCCACTAGTTAAATTACCCGCACTACGTTGCGGACCGAGCAAACAATTTTTATAACTGTAGAGATTAAATCAATTAATAGAATTTGTTAGTTCAAAAATAAAATAATATCGATACATGCACAGTTTGATATAATGGAGTAGATTAACACACTATTATAATAACAGAAACATCAAAGTCTTAACATCTAAAATTATCATTACTATTACTGTCAAAACAATAAAAATTATCAGATTATCCCGAGAGGAAAAAACTCAAAAACATTAACAAAAAAGTAAGTAAGAAAAAAAAAACTAAAATTATTGTTGTTGTTGTTGTGTTAATAATGAAAAAAAAATTAAATGAAAGACTAAAAAAATCCTAAAAACTTTTTCAAAAAACCAAACAATAAAATAAAATAAATGATAAAATAAAAATAAAAATTATCAAGTGAAAAAAAATTCATTTGACTTGAAAATAAAAAAAAAAACAAATAAAAATAAAAGAAAGAACAAAGAGAAAAAAAAAATATATATCAATTTTAAAATGATCATAGACACAAACTAAAATTTAAGAGCTCAATTTTTTTTTTAAAATATCACCTCAACAAATAAGAAAATTAAAAAAATTAAAAACCAAAGCTAAGAGCACACTTATATATACATGGACAAAAATAAGGACTATTCCAGAAATATAAAAAAAATAAAGGGATTAAAATAAAAAAAATAAAAGTATAAGGGCTGAAATGAAAACCAAAAATATTATCAATTTCAATCAAAGGACAAAATTGAAAAAATCAAAACTTTTGTACGGAATATATTAAGGTATTTAAACCCAATTCAGAAATTAAAAGGAGGACCGAAGTGAAACTTAAATATATAATCAATTTCAATCGAATGACTCAATTGAAATAAATGAAAACTTATATAGCAGAAATCAAGATCATACAAAACAATTAAAAGCGCAGGGACGGAAGTGAACAAATCATAAACCCAGGGACCTCTCCTATACTTTAGGTGCAGGAGAGAGAAAAGAGAAACAAAAGGTTCAACTGGTGACCGTCACGACTCCAACCACCCTTTGCCGAAATGCATCACACCATGAGAAAGAGAACACAGCGGTGCATCGGTGGAGACGCTGTAAGCTAATTTTTTATCGGCAGGAGGACACCGCACAAGCTGCCAGAAACGGGCGTGAGACTGAATACCGTCGGCCACGTGTGGCACACGCGCACACAATATTCAGCAAAAAATTAAAAAAAAAGGTCAATTACCGGAACACTCCTACATTCAAATCTTCAATTTTGTCTTATTTGAGGGCAGAAAAGTATTTAGTCATTTAAAAAAAAAATGAAATTCCCATGGCAACCCCCCTGCTCAGGTCTGCTTTTTGTCTTTTTCTAGGAGCATGTTAGTATTTAGTCATTTTTTAAAATATGAAATTCTCGTGGCACTCCTCCCAGTTATACCTGTTTTTTGTCTTTTCGAGGGATAAATGTTATTTTATTGTGCAAACAAATATAAAAAAATCAATAAATTGATGAACCGACTGAACCAAAAACTAAACCGACCCAAAAGCACATTATTACAATCTATAGTTTTCACTCCCATGCTACAGTGAAACACAAACCTATTTTTGTTTATTTTATAATTAGCATAAATAAAAGTGGAAATCAACGACATGAATATTAAGAGCCTATTTGGCTAAGCGGTTGCTGTTGTGGTTGAAGTTGAAAAAAAGCAGTTTCATAAAAAGCGTTTTTAGTTGCAGTTCGTAACTGAAATTTAAGTATTTGGTTAAAACTGTGGTTGAAATTGAGTTTAATGAAAATAAGTTTCGTGTGTTTGGTTATCATATTTTTCTTATTGCTGTCAACTTGTGAAATTAATTAAAAATACACATGTATCCCCCCCGCCCCACACACACATATACATACATACATATATATATAAATATTTTATTGGAATAATTTCGTATATTCATTAATAATTATAATAACAAAATGTTTGAAATAATTGAAGTAAACTAAACACTTGTTTTTATTCTCTCATCAAACTAGCAATTCCATCACGAACTAAATCCATACGTGAACGCGTCTGCGATCCCTGACTGTTTAATCGATGAACAACATCTGGTAAAATATCTTCAGGATCAAAATTAAGATTGCGATCATATTCGGCAAAAATAATATCACATTGTGATCGTCTTCTAATATAGTTATGCAGTGTCATTGATGCAACCACAATCTTCACTTTGTTTCATTTGTTTTTATCATATTAGTTTTTTTTTTATCAAAACTCACAAAGCATTTCTTTTTTTTTAAATAATTATAAATAAAACAGTTTAAAAAATAACTCTAACACTGTGTTTATTTTTACAGTGTTCGTCAAATATGAGAAGATCCAGAACCATAAACCAAATCACTCATTCCCAAGTGCCTGGCTTCAGTTCACAAACAGAAGAAACATCACCTCTGCTGCTGCTAGACAAGCACAGAGATGACGACGAGTTATTTATGCATCTCCAAGATTTTGCCTGAGCATCGCTGAAGATAGTAACCAATGTGTTTTGGGAATCAAAAACCCATACTATCAAAACCAAGAGCACGCGTAAGTTTCTGCTAATTGTTTGATTCCATGGCCAGGATTTGGCGCTGCTTCTTCCATTTCTACTTTTAAATTAATTTAGAAATGTTTAGCTGAAGACAGACCAATGTTCTTCCTCCTATTTTAGCCATTTTGTCCATCTTTATACAGACGTTGGCTTTGTAATGAATTCTAGCTAGTTACATATTATTAAACAAATATAATTATGAAGATGAGAGAAGATTTGAGCAACATAGTTGGAAAAATTTGAGGGAGGAAGAAGACAGATGTGAGGGTGAGGGGTCCCGTGACAGAGATGAGGAGAGATGTTGTGTTGTTAATTTTGTACAGCAGATGCAAAGCATCTCTCATATGCTTTTGCATTTGTAGCCGTGTCATTATTTTTGGTGTGGGATCCTTAATTTTTGGTTAGAATTTAATTTGGCTCCGAGTTCTAACGCAATGCAGCCTAAACCGCGGAGCTAAACAACATTTAAGAGCCTGTTTGGAACGGTAGTTGCACCGCCGTTTCCCCAAAATTTAAAAGAAAAAAAATCATTTTAAATGAATTTTTTTTTGATGTTTTTAAATTATTTTAATGTGCTGATATCAAAAATAATTTTAAAAAATAAAAAAATATCATTTTAATATATTTCTGAATAAAAAACACTTTAAAAAACAACCGCAACCGCCCTACCAAACAGGCCCAAAATGGGTGATGCTGAGATGTCCTGTGTGAGGAGAAATAAAGTCCAAAACGATCCATCAAAGAAAGCCTATTTGCAATTAACTCCATTCAAATATGTCGTATTAGTAAAAAATACAGTTCAAACCCACAAAAACTTCTTCACTTTTACACGATAAAACATACATTATGATACATGCAAATAAGAAATGAGATCAAAGTATTTGGTAAATACACAACCCAACTAAAATCAAGATAGTTCTTAGTAAATACCTGTGTGATCTGTAGCTCCTTCATGTGACAGCTCTAAATATCAATTATGATCAAAATTACTAGTTTCATCCCTCTCCATTAGAAATGTGAGCTCAGCTATTCGCTCTTGGTCTTACCCTATAATGGTGAGCTCAGCTATTCGCTCTTGGTCTTACCCAGTACATAGTCCCCCGTGCAAGCAGCATAATTAACAGCTACATTGCCACGCAATGATATCATACCTGAACATCTTGACGTTGGGAACCAGAAAAGAGAAATCCGGCATGGATCCATGCGAATATCAAACTCATAAAACATAATGACCATCTTGCCGCTCGGAGACCAGTCAATGAAAATGAATAATTTTATACAACATATGGATAACACTACCTCTAGCCAGAAGATGTTAAGGTGGGTATAGCCCTGGGAACAAGGACTGCTTCACTACTCGTGGCTTTTGTTGCTGCAATCTCTTCTAAGCGCTTCCAGGTCACTTCTTGTTTTGTTTTGATCTCCTCTGCCTTCGCTTCGTTTTCTTGAAACTGGCATAAGCACTCCTCGAACAGCTCAGGGTCAATATCGGCAAAGATCTTGCGAACATTAACTGTTAAGCTCTGCACCGCCTGATTCCAGTGGTTACGTCCATTTTTCTCCAGGGCAGGAAAGATAATGGGGAGTATAACTTTGCGGTTCTGTCTAATTAAGTTCTCGATATGATCATTGTTCCACAAGTACAAAGCCCTTTCTGCCACCTGTAAGAGCAAGAATCAGTAAACTTACCTTTGAATTAGGAAACAAGTGCCATGAATGATAATCACATTATAAGAGGTCAGCCTGAAAACTCAATATTTAAGAAAAACAGTGACAGTAGATAACCAAGACTACAATAAGAGCAGAAAACATTTACAATAAGCCACTCAGCCAAGACTTTTATCCATAGTATTCCAAAAAAAAAGGAAAATAATTCCGAAATGAGCACCTTGGTTGAATTTGATAAGACTGCAATTTATTAAGCCTAATTTAAAAAGAATCTATACATACTATTTGCATTGGGTGAGCATGGAGAGATAATATCTGAAGATGGCCCAATCACTAGCAGCACTAGCACTACAGCCTCTTGCCAATGATAAAGCAATTCCCGTACTCGAAAGAGAGGGGATCAAAACAGTTCTGTAGAGACTAGTTTATAATATAATGTGACTGATCTCCACATGCATCATTAATCTTTCAACATCCAGAGCAATGAAAAAACAACAAACACCACAAGCACAATCTGAAAGACAAGGAGAGATCAGAGAATGGCCCCACATCAAGTGCTTCCAAAGTTGGCATGACACCCTGCACCCTAGGTTAACACCTGCCAGTTGCTATTCCTTGAATATAGATCCTGAAATCTTCTATTTACTGCACTTCTTCTGTTGCAAGTGCAGCAGCTTCTTTTGTTTTTTGATCTACGAGTATTCAAACAAATAGCACAAACAAATAGCACATGATAACCAATAATTGACTGATTTGATCCACTTTATACGACATTCCATTAGCAATAAAAAATAGCTTTTCAACTATTCATTTTTCATTTAAGTGCAACATAAATTGAAAACCTAAGTCTGACTCGTGACAAAAAAGCAAAAATGGAACTCCATATACAGTTCTTAGGAGCCAGGACCAAGCTGCCAGAGCATTCCAAAATGAAGGCTACCCCTGAGTAGCACATGGGTCCATCAATCATCCATGGGATGAGAGACATGCTGTGAAAGACTGCATAGGCTATAATCCCTTTAAATATCTGCTAAGGAACTGCCCTATGAAGCAGCATGTCCCATCGAGGAAATAAGAAAAACAATCCCAGCCCATAAGAACTGCTAGAACTAATATTGAACTAACAGTGTTCCCTCTCAACATAGGGTACTGATTTATAATATAGCTTGTGCACAGAGGAAAACTGACTCAACACCGAAGAAAAGACTTTATCCACTCCTATGTTTTTGGTTCTCAACTACAGCATGCTTAGTTATAGGTGGTTAAAAGAGAACATAGTTCATCAGTCATGAAGTATTGCAGTCCACGCCACATGAAGACAAAACAGAAAGGAAAATCTTGAGAACAGCAGAATTTGTTTCTTCAGGTCTTTGATGTTAACAAATTCATCATCTCATTCTTGATAGGTTATATTTGTTTTCTTAACAATACCAGTTTCGCAACCAACTATGTTATCAGCTTAAATTTATTTAAGTTTTGAGTATGGTACCAAGTAACACAACTTCTGCATGATTTGCAATCATCACAGACAGTTTCCTAGGAACTATAAGCTTATAGAGAGCCCAACACCCCATGATGGATCCTTACTAGTGGATATTATTGGCAACTATATTTTTATTATTATAATTACTTGTCTTGAATGTTTTCAGAACCAGCACCATCATCAAAAAAAGGAGGGAGAGGACAAGAAACAAAAGTTGAACCAAGGTTAAACTAGGATGAAAAACTATATATATTTATTAAAATATGCTAGAGACTTGGGTAAGTTTTTGGGACCAAATCCAGAAAAATGAAGTGTGAACTTCGGATTCAGTTCATATGTTATTATAAGCCAAAGACCAACCTCCAAGTGACCAACATTGTAAATGAAAGATATCCATCTTGTCTAGTAAAGGAATCAATTACTTTATTTTCTTATTATAGCAGTTAAACTTCTAAATACAGCTATTTCTCATTAAAAGAATAAAGGAGAAGTTTTAGAAACTGTGCAGCAAACAAAAATGCAATGGCATTGTATTGTATTTATTGAGATTTCTAAGACTATATGAAAAGTCAAACAAGACACTCTTTGTGGCACAAAGGGAATAAGTAATACTTACCATCATACTTGTCAAACCCGGGCCATTTACCAATTCATGCAGCCAGTTTTTCACCCAATTCACAAAATGGTTATTAAATTCAACTAGAACTGTAACCTGATGGCAAATTCCTGGTGACAGCAGCTGGTCCAATCCAATTGTGAAAAGTATGCTTTTATAATTCCAGTTTCTATATTTGACAGGTAAATACAATTATAGCCCGTGTGTTTTCATAATTTTCTATTTGCATACCACTAGTTCAATTTTTGTTAATCAATAACATGAAAACTCTTTAAAAAAACTCGCTCTGGAAGCCCAAATCATCAACCTCTGTCAAAAAGTCAACCCGTTAACTAATAGCTTAAGAATTTGCTCGGTAACACACATTTCACCAAAGTCATCAAAAGGTACAGAATCTGATCACTGCATCAGTGGCTAACATGGATCAAATGCCATGTCACCACTTTTAAAACCTTAAAAAATTATATAATTGATTGAAGATAAAAATGGAAATAGTGACAAAAAAAATGAGGCCAAGTACAAAATTCTTAAGCCTACCACCTAAGCAAAGAAATAAGTCTGGCTCAAAGTTCTGAAAATTGCACAATTGTAGCAAAATCAAAGTAAAAACAGACAAGAAGCTAGCTGATGCAATAGCCGGATACCCTAGAAATTCTCAACAACTCAACCATGCTTCATCAGGGCTTGAATAAAACATTAAGTTCTTGTCAAATTTAAGATGAGAACGAGATAGCTTTAATTGTTCTTCAAAGAGAGGTAACTTTAATGATCCTTCATCTAGCATAGGGAGGGAGGGAGAGAGAAGATATTTTATGGTTTATTACCTGGAAGTGTGAGCTGCTCAAGCAACGAGCTATTTGACGAAACAGGGGTACCATACATCTTTGGAATTCTGCTGGTTGAGTTGCTTCTAAGACTTCCTCCAACTCACTTAGGAACATGACCTCCTTGGAACTATTAGTAATTGGCCAGTACTTCAATAAACCTCTTATAACAGTGTCAGCTAGCTTGCAGTCTTTCTCCACAAACTGTGTGATGCAGTATGATAATTGCTGATGGTACATAGGTAAACACTTTGGCTTGTGAAGGGGGATCAGTGCCCGCACAAGGAACAATTTGTGTTCTTCTTTTAGCGGCAAAGCAAACCCATTGATTATGCTACCAAAAACCTCTAAAAGCTCAGCAATCCCATTATGCTTCTCCGTTTCAAAAATAAAACGGAAGAAGATATTATTGGTAGCCTTCCTGATGAAAGGGCGGTGCACCATAAACTTTCCATAGATGCGATGTAGAATTGTCTTCAGATACTCTCTCTCCCTTGGATCCTCAGAATCAAAGAGATCTAACAACTTGAGAACAAAAGAGTGATCAACGTACCTCTTGGCCAACTTTGCATCTGTCTCAGGTGATGCAACAAATCTAAGAAAGAATTCATACACAAGTTGCAAGTGAGGCCATGCTGGGTCCATCATGGGCTCCTCCTCTTCCAAATCAAAGGCCTCTAACACCTTATTCTCCCGGGTCTGAGGAGCACGCGGCCTAAACAAATTAACAGATACCACCTTTATAACTTCTTGCATGACAGTTTCCGTGAACTTGCCGTTTGCAGAAGTAACATAATCCACGAGGTCAAGCAACGTCTGGCGCTTGATATCCTTTTCTTTCAAATTTCTAGTAGGGTCAGCAAAGTCAAATACCACACAACACAAGGTGAGCTTTCTAATAAACAAGTTTTGCTTCTCAGAATTTGGGACGTCCCTAAACGCAGGCAATGCTTCATACGGTGGAGGCACTGAACTGCCATTCATCTTTGGGTTCCCAACCTGGGTAGGCTTCATTCCATGACTAAAACCTAAGTGAGCAGAATCAAGACCAGGAGGAGACGAGTTGTTTGAAGTTCCAAGCCTGTTGCTATAGAAATCACTAGTGCTTTTAGAAGCTGGGGAAGTATTAGAAGGAGCACCAGGTGGGGCCCCAGTCTCACGATTGTCAGATGACTTGGAAGGCCTCTTGGGAAGCCTACCAAGTATTTGTCTGATCATAACTTGGAAAAATTATTCTACGCACACAAGGATCAAAGTTGCTGTTAAACCAGGCGTATACAGATTGTCCCCTAAAGCAGATTTCAGCCCATTAAAGGACAACACAAACCCCACTTCAGAATCAGATAAGAGCAACCAGATGCATAGAATCCATATCAAAGTAAGCCACAGAAGAAAACAAGCCCAGGATTGCTATCAGAAATCAAATCAAGCCCCGAAGCATTTTTATTATTAATACTGCAGAAACACCATCGACTTGGTTGTCCTTTATGGCTTTTTGAAAAGCTAAGAGATTCCAAGATGGGAATCGAGAGAACCCTTTAACTTGAAATTCAAAAAATTAAAGAAAGCAGATGCAGAAACTGAAGCAATAGAAAACCACGCATACACACACCAGTAGTAGCTCCTTCGTTGAGTTCTTGTGGACAAAAAAACAACTGATTCAGACAGTGATACGATCTCATCTGGGCTTGATCACAAACAACAGCAAAAAAAAGTAGCTTTTTTTATCATATTAGACAAAATCAAAATCCAAAAACTATAGGATGGGAATACGAAAGTTAAAAACAGAAAAACAATGAGGAGAAGAAGAAACAAGAATGGTTAATGTTACTTACAGAAGACGCAGCGACTTCAAAAAGAAGAAGCAGAGCAATGAAAAACTTTTCTTTTTCTTCTTCTTTTTCTTCGATTACTTTGGGCCAGAGATGAGACATAGAGAGAAGGAGACCAAAGTGACCAAACCAGCCCTTCAGACATTCACAGTTTCTACTCCTAAAGCAACGCCCCTCTCCATCCACTCGGACAATAGTTTTAACTTTTAAGGATAATAATTACAATAAGATACCTTTAACTTGCGTTGTGGTGAATATTATATTGATACGAGATATAAAATAAATTTATTTTAAAAATAAATTTATTTTAAAAATAAACTTTTTTATTTTAAAAAATAAGAAGACAATTGCTCTAAACTTAATCCATGTGACCATGATGAATTCGGATGGCAATCTATATCACAAGTCGTTTTCCATCCTTCTTTTGTGATCTTCCTTTTCTTTTTTGTCAATTTTTTTCAAATTATTGGTGGAAAATTAAGGCCCTGAGTGTCCAAGCAAAAATAAGATAGATATCAGGATTACATAATTTTCCTAGCCATCAAAAAAAAATACCAAAGGTTTTGTAGCCGGATTGTAGATGCATGCTCCTCCTCAAAATAGGATTTGAAAAACTAAAGAAAAAAAAATTATCATTACAATAGGCATGGTATGATGGTAGAGGGCTTATCATCTGCATAACAGGTCTCGAATTCGAGTCAGAACGTGCACCCCTTATAAAAGCATAGGACCACCGATGTTTTACTCGTTCATCTAGTCTCACAAAGTACGCTTTCCGAGAGATAGAGTTTCCTCGCACCAAAAAAAATATATTATAAATTACCACAAATCTTTTAGTTCTAATGGAATTATATTCTCAAAATATAAAATTAAGATAGATGTTCATTAATGTGTTCGAACGACATTGAAAAGTTTTTTTTAATTATATATTATTTTAATAATTTTAGTATAATCCATTTTTACAAGAGGATTAAGTGGTACTCAAGTTCAGAATCCTGTGTTCCTAATGTTCAAATAGTTTCAGGATAGTATTGGACTAACTTAGGCGTGACAATTGTGTTGTATCTTTCATTCAACTTAAATGATTTTTAATTTAATTTGGAAATATTCTTGATTTACCCTATATTAACTAATATCTAAATGCCGTGGGGTTTTTACTGTGCATCAGTGCACTGTGGATTGCAACAGTATTTTTTTTTTTTTTTTGCTTTTTTTGCTTTTTTTTTTGCTTACTTTTTTTTTCTCTTTTTTTCTGTTTTTTTTTTTTCGGTTTTTATTTTATGATTAGCTCCTCTTTTTTATCGTTTGTTCTTTTTTTTTTTTGCTTTTATTTTCCTAATTATTCTTTTTCTTTTTTTTTCCTCAGTTTTTTCCTTCTTCTTTTTTTGCCTTTTTTTGGTATTTTTTCCTTATTATATTTTTTTAATTTTTTTCTTATTATATATTTTTTTCTTTTTCTACTTATATATTTTTTTGGTTTTTTGTTTTTTAATAATCGGGGTGTCCGAGCTCGCTTAAATGCACCACGATTAATCTTCATATCCAAATTTTTTTGATAACCAGGGTGTCCAGGGCAACTTATGCATACCACGACAATCTCCGGACCCATATTTTTTTTCTAAAATGCTTTCCTGCTGGTATATTTTTTTTCTTTTTTTTATACTTTTTTTATTCACTTATATATTTTTTTTATAACCGGGATCTCTGACCAGCTTAAGCACACCACGACTAATTCTTAGGCCGAACTTTTTTAAAAACAATATGGATTGCTTCAGTGCTTTCACGCTTATACTTTTTTTTTGTTTTCTTTCGCTTATACATTTTTTGGTAACCATGGTTTCTCAGCCAGCTTAAGCTCTTTTTTTCACTTATACATTTTTTTCACTTATATATTTTTTTTATTACCACGATCTTCGGGCCAGCTCAAGTGCACCACCACTACTCCTCGGACCAAATCTGTTTTTTGATAATCGGGGTGTCCAGGCCAGCGTGGACACACCATGACTAATCTCCGAACTAATTTATTTTTATTTTTTATTTTTTTTCCTTATATGTTTTTTTGTTCACTTTTATTTTTATTTGTTCTTTGGATTAGATGATTTTTATAATTTTATTATTTGCGCAATAATAATGATAATTTTAGTGATTATTTTTTTATAAAAATCTTTTGATTTTTTTTAAAGATTTTCCTAAAATTTTAATTTATATCGGTGATCATTTTAAAAGTAATATTACTCTATTTTTCCCTTTATTCATTTTTTTTTTGTTTTCTGTTTCTTTATTTGTTCTTTAGATTATATGATTTTATGATTTTATTATTTATGCAATAATAATGATAATTTTAGTTATTGTTTTTTATTTTTTATTTATAAAAATCTTTTGCTTTTTTTATTTATTTTTCATGGCAATTTAATTATTTTAATTATTTTGGCAGTAATGTTAGTAATAATTTTAGCTTTAATAACAATGATAATGACAATAACGTCAGGATGAATTTTCAATCTATGTTTTCGTCTTTTTGTTGATAGAAAATTAACAACTTATTTTTTTATTTGATTATTGTAGGTATTTTCACAATTTATATTTTATTTTTATTTGATTTAAATTGAATTATAAAATGAACTAATCTTAATACAGTGAACTTAATAATTCAGATATCCGAGTTTTCTTGCTTTTTTAATGATGATGATAAATTTATGCTGGTTATTTCGTTTGAAACTACTAAACAGACAAATTTATATCGATTTTAAATTCATATATTTTATAGAAAACTTGCACTTGACATGAATTCTGCACAGATTTATTATTTTAGCTAAATTTATATTATAATAAAAAAATACACAATTAATATTTTTTACATTGAAAAAAATATTATGCGGCCCGCGGCGAAGCGCGGGGCATTGTCTAGTATATATATATATGGTAGCTAGGTCCATCAAACCCATACCAGGTGCCAAATGCAGAGGCGATGGAAGCTTCGAGTAATGGTTCCACATTCGTGTGGAATCAAATACCAAGAATCAAAATCACCATCATCATCATCATTAGCTACGAATTGAAATTTACCCATTTCTGTATGTGATTAACACAAATGATGACAAATTCTACTGTCGAATGGTGGAATTGGCATCATTGCATCTTCATCGAAAGAGGGTATTTCCATCATTGCCAGCCTACATATTTCACTATCTGTAATGATGATAACTCCTTGCACCAGAAGAATTGGCCTCCTGTTAGTCCATGGAAAATGGGGTTTCTGTCAGCATTTTCTGGCCAGCATTAAACTGGGAAACTATACTGAGCAGGCTTTTTTAGGTCAATAACAAGAACTGGTGATGTGGGGTTTAGACGGCAAGGAAATGTGAGAAGTAAATAGGGCACAAACCTTGGTTAAATCAATCTCTGGGAGAGCAGATTTTATGAGGGAATACACCCGCCCCAGTCGTGCATGCACGTAATTATCGACAGACATAATGCGGGGCAAGAAAGGCACTGCCTCCTTACGCTTGACAATTCCATTGAATACACAAATTATCAATTGCACAAATAAGAGGTGATCTGAATGCCTTTAAACGATTTGATTTTTATGGTAGAGTTTTTTTTTCTTTTTCTTGTTTTTCCTAATATCATTTGCCTTTCAACTTTCTACCAGACGGGATTAAGTTAGGCTTTTTAAAGCTAAATAATAATAATAATAATAAGAGTGAAACTTGGTGAGAATGGAAGGATCAATTTACATAATGTTTATTGGGCAGTGAAGGAATTTTAAACCATATCAAACCCCTAAAAGAAATATTATCAATATAATGAATCCATCTCAACAAAAATTGGCAGTCCATGCTGATACCAACAAACATCTAAGCTTCGGCAAACAGCTAACCTGAAGCAGGCAAGTGAGAGTTTAGCGAGGAACAACCACGGCGTCATCACTTGCAGTTTTCTGAGCAGCTATCTCTTCTAACCGTTTCCATGCGGCTTCACTTTTTGCTTTAATTTCAACTTCCTTCTTTTCATCTTCCTCAAACTTTAGGAGGCATTCATTGAACAGCTCATGATCAAGATCTTCAAAGATCTTGCGTACATTTAAAGTCAAGCTACGGACAGCTTGATTCCAGTGGTTTCTAGCATTTTTCTCCAGAGCAGGAAAGATAATGGGTAGTATAACCTTGCAATTTTGTATGATCAAGTTCTCAATGGGATCATTGTTCCACAAGAACAATGCTCTCTCTGCCACCTGCAAAGCATCAGACGCGTATACTGACTTTAACAGCTTAAATAGAAAAATGGAAGCTATCATCTCAACAGGTATCACAGTGAAAACTAAACACCATAGATTAAAGGACGCCCATTCACTTCTATGGAACTGTTTCCACAATAAATTTAGTGATTCAATCCACAACAGCTTCGAGCAGACTAATGGCAAGTTCACCATAATAGTTGGCATTTTTCTCAATAGATATGGCCACAGTTTTATTTCAACATTTTATGTCTAGTATGTAGAAATGAACATAACATATTATCACGTGCATCACCGTAGGAAAAACAAACATTCAAACATGACCCGAAATGGTACTCGGATTCTAATTCTGGATGGGATTCACATTCAAGTCTTATTTTATTCAATTACTAATAGTAGAATCTCATTATTGCCAAAGAAACAGAGTAATTTATCACTGTTAAAATACAAAATCTCACTACACACAGAATTCTAATCATTGTTATTGCAAAACAAACCATGTTACACAAGAAATGGAAAGGCCCCAGTCAATTACTAAGGCTATCAATTCCTTAACTTCTTTTTTAACCTAAAAAATAAAAAAGAGAAGAGACACAATAGGAAAGACGGGGGGAAATACAATAATGATGCTGAAACTTGAAACAGAATGTCATCATACACGAGGGTGCAGATTACCAGACTCAGATTTAGAACTGACTGAATGATTAACATCAAGTGAAGAAACATTTGGCCATTCAAGACCTTTCATTCAAGCAAAAAAAGAACATGCCTTAATTTAACAAATTTAAAATTTTACCATATAGTAGTAGTAAACCAATAAAAATTGCTTGATTTTCTCAGAGATACTTTAGCAATCTATTATGAACCAAAAAGCATAATAAAATTCTAGAACCTATATTGCTTTTGAACAAATGGATACTAAACTGTAGTTTCATCATCTGATGTATGTTTAAAATATAGAATTAATAAGATTTGGCATTGACCAACTTTGATAGTCTCCAGCAGTTTTCTTACTTCTACATAGGCCTAATTTGAACCTCCTACAACCAAGAAATAAACTATCAGTTGCTTCAATGGAGGCTAAGCATTTTTACATCCAGTTTTAACCTCTATATAGTTTTTTTTCTCAGTTAAGTTTCCTGTTGTACACTCATGATGTTTAACATCATCTTCAGCATTTGGTTTCTTTACAGAACATAAGACACCTTTATACTTCTCTCTTTTCATATCTTCTCAGCCAATTTAACAGGTGATGGTAATTTATATTATGAATTCTGAAAGAATAACATAACAAGAGCAACATACAAATTCTAAGTAGATGAGACTTGAGAAAATGATTCGCAACAACACTAACCGACTTGCTCAACAAAGAAGAGAGGAAACAGTAGTAACAAAAAATAATAACACAAACTTCTAGCTGACTGCAGAGATTTCTTTGCTAATATAATGACTAAAGCAATACTGAAAATCTTGCTGATATGAAGCATGTTCGCAGAAGTTCATATTTTTCCATAAACAAATGATGGGAAACATGTTACAATAGTGAAATGAGTTGCGCATTTATGAAGAAGTGTTAGTTTTTAAAATCATATTACCTGAAAGTGTGAACTGTTCAAACACCGAGCAAGTTGCTGAAACAGGGGCACTATACAGCGCTGGAATTCCGATGGCTGGGTTGCTTCTAAAACCTCCTCCAGCTCGTTTAGGAACATGACTTCTTTTGAACTATTAGTGACAGGCCAGTATTTCAACAATCCCTGTATTACAGTATCAGCAAGCTTGCAGTCCTTCTCCACAAACTGTGTAATGCAGTAAGACAATTGTTGGTGATACATCGCTAAGCATCTAGGCTTGTGCAGAGGAATCATAGCACGAACAAGAAACATTTTATGTTCTTCTTTCAATGGCAGAGCAAACCCATTTATGATACTGCCCAGAATTTCTAAAAGCTCAGCAATACCATTGTACTTCTCAGTCTCAAAAATAAACTGATAGAAAATGTTATTGATAGCTTTCCTGATGAATGGACGATGCACCATGAATTTTCCATAGATGCGGTGAAGAATTGTTTTCAAGTATTCCCTTTCTCTGGGATCTTCAGAGTCAAATAAGTCCAGCAACTTAAGGATGAAGGGTTGATCGATATATCGTTTTGCCAATTTTGCATCTGTCTCAGTAGATGATACAAACCTTAAGAAAAGTTCATACACAATTTGCAAGTGCGGCCATGCTGAATCCATAGAAGGCTCATCCTCTTCCAAATCAACACCATCTATAACTTTGTTCTCACGTGGTTGAGGGGTGAATGTCCGAAACAAGTTTGAAGACACCAGTTTCATAACTTCTTGCATAGCAATTTCAGAGAATTTACCACTTATGGAAGTTACATAATCCACCAACTCCAGTAACGTCTGTCGCTTTGTCTCCTTTTCCTTTAGGTTCTTCGTAGGATCGGTAAAGTCAAATATGACGCAGCACATGTTCAACTTTTTAATAAACAAGTTCTGCTTCTCAGAGTTTGGAACATCCTTAAATCCAGGCAGTCCTTCATACTGAGAAAACCCTAGAGTTCCATTCAACTTCGAATTCACTCCATGATGAATTGCTACATCTGGAACAGAACTATTTACTGCTATGGATGAGATGCTTGAATTGGCAGACTTGCCATCACTACTTCTTGAGCCACTAGAGACATTTGAATTAGCAGCATGATTGCCACTGTGGTCACGATTTGCAGTTGACTTAGATGACTTTCGCGGAAGCTTACTAAGTATTTGTTTGAGCATAATTTATAAATAAAAGACAAAATACTGCCCCGCCCTAACAGAACAACAACAATGTTTCCCGAAATATCCAATCCAAAATATATCAGAATTCATCAACCAAAACCAATATCTGCAATCCGTAGTATGAAATAAACCCACTTCAAGATGAGCTATAGAATAAAACCATTGTGTTGTACCCAACCAAAGGCCACTCTATCTCCAATCTATACTTCCAAAAAGTCAAGGAAAGAACAGAGATGAAACCCCTTCCCTATTCACAAAATCAAAAGCAAACACACAAAATCATTTAATTCCCCAATCTCAATCAACCAATACAAAAACCCTTATTAGCAACACTTTTTTACCTCTACGAAGATCTGAAAACCCTTTCTCACTCTTCGCCAAAAGACCAGTATCAGAAATCAAAACTTTTTTACAACTATTATAAAAACCCAAAAGTGGAGGAGCAACTTTCTAAATTGAATTCATGATAGTAGAAAAAAAGAAGAAAGGAAAAGGAACCCTTTCTTCTCTGTACATACTCTACTAGAAAAAAGAGAAAACTGCACAGCATATTCAACACTTTCCTTCATCAAATTATATGCTTCAAAACCTGAATTAAATGCAAAAAAAAAAAAAAAACAGTGTTCTGCTTTTGAACAAAATTGAAGTGAAAAGTGAGTTGCAAAATAAGAGAAAAGGAGAAACCCAAATCTAAAAACCAAATATAGATGCAGATAGTATGAACCTTACAGAGACGGGAGAACACAAAATTTTGCTGCTTGATTCTCTCGATGTTGTTTGTTGACTGGGAAAATTTCTTTCTATTATTTTTTTTTCTCGCTTATGAGATGAGATGGCCTGCGTATTTTAATTTGTTCTCTTAATACACAGATATTATTTTTATTATTATATAAATGTATTTTTCTAATTTGTGATACTCAGTCAAATACGAACGCACGCGGTCGCTGCAGTTTCAAAACCGAAGGCCCGTTTTTCTCCATAAACGTCTCTTTATCATGTCGTTTTAAGAAAATTATCCGAGGCTGCTTTACCCCAATATAATTAGGTTACATATCGAACTGCGATGCAACAAATTATAGTAAATGTTTGGAAGTGTATTTTGAAAAAAAATTTAAAAAATATTTTTATTTTTTTATTTTTTTATATTTTAGACCATTTTAATTAAAAATAATTTTAAAAATATAAAAATATATGTATTATTTTATATCATTTCTAAATAAAAACTACTTTAAAAAACAACATTTACTATAATTCTAGACAAAGATTATTGGGATGTAACCTGGTATTTTGAAGTTTCATTTGTTACTTGGTGTTTTTGGTTAACTTGTAAATTCATAATTTGGGCGATTTTTTATGGTAAATTTCTATTACAGGAATTGTTTTTTGTTTTTGTTTTTTTTGTATGGCGCAAGAAGCTTGCTGGTGTCTCTAACAAAGAGATTATGGGATCAATGATGAACCTTGCCATGCCTGAACATTATACGATTGGAAGTGGTCTTATCACATGCAATGTGTGAAGTTAATACACTGATGAAAGAAAGCAGTCTATTAGAATGTAATTGAAAGTCAACAACCTTCTGAACATGAAAGCATGGCTTCCAGCTTAACCAGGTGTCAGATAAAAACAAAAGGGGGGGGGGGGGGGGGGGGGGGTCGTTGTTGTTTACAGTTTTTAATGAAAATCTTTTAAATATTTTTAGTTTAGAAATATAGTAAAATGATATTTTTTTATTTTAAAAAAAAATATTTTTAATATTAATATATAAAAATATCTCAAAACATCAGATAATTTTAATAAAAAACTTTCAATTTCTTTCAAAAATACTTTTAAATTGATGTTCGCTTTTATGGTTTGGTATAGTCATTGATTCTGATGGAGTTAGTGAGGGATTAACGAGTTGGTGAATTGATCATGATTTTGTCTTTCTTTTTCGACACCTTATTCTTCTACCAACTGCCTGTTCCTTCCCATGAACTCAAGCCGGAGCATTTCGAGACATTGGGACCAGTTTTTTATAAGCATCAGCTTCAATTTCACACCCTTTTTTTATGGACCACCAGACAGGACTTCTCATGCAGGGACGCCTACTCCTGGCAAGCTCATATTATATATCCTTCTTGAATCCTTGCATTTGGGGCAGAGTTGAGAGACTTTCTTTTCTTACCTGTTAGACAGAGAGGCCACAGGCCCAAAGAAAAATAAATTATCAACATCTTCTCAATTCACCGATCACTCAAAAAGAGGCAAAGTTTACACTAATTCGCATTTGCGTGCCGGTGGAAGCATCACCAATTTATTGCTAATATATATTTAGAAAACGCAGCGTTGAGGGTCCATTGCACGGCCTTTGTCAGTGGATTGTTCATTAAGAATATCCTAAGAGAATATTACTATTTAGAGAGTAGCAGTGTGTTTATATATTTTAATAATTCCGTTCAGAAACCCTGAAATTTGCGACCGACAAACCAAGCAAGCCTTTAAATTATTCTGACTTGCCATTACAAATGCATCATTACTGCTTATCAGGCAGGCAAGCGCAAATGACTTGTTTTTTCTCAAAAAATAATGATCAACAGCTTAGCTGGAGTCCCAGGTACAGCAGCACGATTGATTACTTTAATTTATATACACGAATAAAAAGTGTTGGCAATCTCGAATGCAAATCTAAACCTGATTTATGAGAATTTCGCGTCATTGACTATATTTGGTTTTGCTGTCGATAAAGGCATTAATAGATGGTTCTCTTCCAAGAAAATCTGACAAAATTTCAATGGGATCCTTTGCTCCTCCCATGGCCAATACCTGGTAAGATATAAACAGCAAAAGGGTTAAGAAAAAACAATAGCCATCAAAGATTGTACAGTATTTATTCATAGAGAAGTCCTTGGATAGCTGCGTCTTCCGTGGAATAACGCAAGACATTAATGGCAAGCCTTTTAGAATAATGAGTGTCAACATGTCAAACAAAAGATCAGAATTGCAGGATTGAAGAGATCACCTTGTTCCTAAATTGCATGCCAACATGGTGGTTTACGAGATCATCACAAAACTTTGACGCAAATATGTCGGTTGCAAAGACCTAAATGGCATTCAAGGAATCAGTATTTAATTTTTTCTGGGGGCACCATTGCTGGGGAAATGAATCCTCCATGACATGGAGCCATTAAAAATGCATTAATTTAAGACAATCCTAATGTATTGTATATGGTCATGCAGTAGACAATATAGATAACAGAGTTATTTAAACCTCGCTCCAAATACGGCTGTAGCAAGCAGCTTCAAAACCAATAGCACTGCGCGGGAAACATGAAGCTGGATTGGTTCCTTCCAACATTGGCAGGCCTAACATGACCTGGAGAAACAAAGGTAAATATATTGTTATTATTATTGGAAACATAACTCTACATGGGTGGTGTAGATAAGATTCCCCATCCTCTGCACTAGATTCATTTGTTGCTCTATATGCTACAGGAATAGTGGGGTAGTTCTTACCTTAGGATGAAGATGCTTGAATAACTCGACAATGTCAACATTGTCAGTTGAATGTATAATTTGATCAAAAAGACCTGACAACATAATCCCAGAAACGTTTAAGCTATACTCAGAATAAAGAGAATGATCTTCATAAAATTATCCAGGAGCAGGCATCTTTTATGTTTATATGCATAATTGCAAGAGTGACTTTGAAGAAAGAGGCGAAAGGAAGAAAAAGAAGATCAAAAACTCAATATCCCGTACAAAATTGAATAGAACTAGATTACATGTGTTTAGACACGTAGACACATTCTTGTCCTATTCGAATCACACTAGATTTGACTTAAGTTAACAAAATATCAGTCTGCTTTTTTCATAGTATTTTACAAACTGACTCTTCCCCTACTTCCAAATTCAACTGTCACTCAATTTGAACACCCCCCCGATCAGACACTACCTCAAACATAAAGTAACATTAATTCAACTTATAAAACTGCAGCACTACACTGAACAATATCCTTTTATTACAAGATCATACACAACAAAATCCCACCATATGAAATTATATAAAGAACATCTACCAATATCCTTTTTCTCGTAGCTGTGTCGGAAATGTCCAACACAAAAAAACAGTTGACATGAAAGGGAGAGAAAAAAAAACCTTTGGATTGCTAAAATGATAACACCTATAAGGATTCTTACATTTCAAGGATGTCTCCAGTAATTTAAACAACCATGTTCACAAAACAAAAGATATTGTGAGACTTACAATAAAGAATTTCCTGCTTCAATTTAAGCGCAGAGAAAGAATTTCGCCATCTTTTAAGTGATTTGCACATTTCATCATTGATGGGCTTTGTGATATCCTACAAATCATAAATATCATAAATATAATCACTAGCAATGTCAGCAGATCTAAAGAGATGGCTTGCAATTCCATTCAGTAAGAGTTAACAAATATGACCACCAGGTGTTCATATGAAGAACCAGCCAAAATACATGATAGGAAGAAATGTCTTTCGCAAGTTGCACAATTATGAGACCATATACACAAGCACACTTATTTAAAGAGGGAAGGAGGAAGGGAGAATATGGTCGTTATTCCCTATCCTCCCTTTCCTTCTCCTTTGTGAGTTTTGAAGAGCACAAGACCATGTCACAGTCAAGAATTTACTGCAAAAGACAAGCATGTCACCTGATGGAAACCAGAAATCAACTTTAGTGAGAAGCTCTCGTAGCACCTAAAACATTCCACAAGCATTGAAAGGTAAGTCAGTGCCCTGACACAATAAGAAGGTTCGATGTAATAAGGTTGCTTACCAGTTTTCTAGCACCAAAGCAGGGATCTCCACGAAATCAGGATCAACTCGCAACCCAGAGAATCTGGCGAAGGATGCACGATTGCAAATATGTTGGACCTAGAACCTCATTATCAATAAAAGCCAAGTTACACATCCTTGGCATCAAACCACCTCAACATATCGAGCTACTGAAAGAGATTTTGAAATGTAACAAATGGCATTAACAGAACGCAACGTACCACATGGCCAAACTCATGAAAAAGACTAACCACTTCAGGGAATCTTAATAAGCCAGAGTGCCCACCATTGCCTTTTTGTAATTGGGAGATAAGTAATACCACAGGTATCTAGTTACAGAAAATCACGGTCAAACCAGTATAACAGCTATTTTTAAGGACAGACATGTGCTTATAGGACTTTAAGTTTATTAGATTATAAACTTGACTGGATCGAAGCAAACAAAGACAGGGGGTCATAGCATCTCGAAGAAGAAAAGTCATCAACTCCTTTGGCTAATTTATTTTTCAAATAAAAAATCATTTTTAGTCATTGAACTAACGGCTGACTAATGATTACTCTAGTTCAACCAAACAAATCTAAGAAGGATATAAGAGTCATTGAAAGTGATGAGAGCAGGCATAACCATCTGAAATAGCCATAGGATATCCACATGACCACAAAAGAATGAAAGAATTTATTTAACAATAAGATTCTTGAAAGGAGCTGTCAGAATTGAGTTGAAATTGTCAAGGATTAGAGATATGACCACTTGTTTACAAAACTCACCTGTCGTTGACCACTGTGTGATAATGCACCATTTTGAAGAGCAACTACACATGTATGACCATATTTTCCTTCCCTGTCATAAAACAATAACATTTATTTTAGATAAGAAACCTAAAACTCAAAAACTCAATTTACAAATCCAAGAGAGAAGCAAACCTCGTGTATATATCAAGGTAGAAATAACCCAGGAGTTCACCTGAACTTAAGTCAAAAACCGAAAAGACACTAACATCACCATGCCAAACCTCAGCATCTGCAACTTCCTGAAATCTTAATCCTACATGAGGCAAGAGCGGGCACTGATCATAATGTACTTGACGTCACTCTTCATACTTCATTAGACGAAAGGCGAGCAATAAATTAGGAAGAGTCTAAATTCTAATATTGTAAATAAGATAATTACCAAAAAGGTCTTGGGTTATTTTGAGGATTCCAGACAGAACCACATCCACAGGAAAGTATTGTTTAAGAGCTCCAAAGTCCAGATCAAACTGTGCTTCTTCAACCCTCTTCACATAGTACAGTAGATCTTCAATTCCAAATGGAAGCTCTCCTTCTTCTTTCCTCTGATGCATTGCCACAAGAAGAACAGTAAGTGTATGGGACATTAGAAAAAAATTGGCATCGGTGAAAGATGCCAAAACAAGTTCCAACCTTCAAGTCTTTCAACAAGGCAAGCTCCCCCGTTGCCAAGTCAGTTAAACTGGCAGAGATATCCTCTAAGAACTCAAATACCTGAAGAAAATAGGGAAACTGGCTTAATGAATTTAAGCATAAAAGCATCATTCAATAGAACATTAATAAGTTGTGCTGACTAAACAGTCAATGTCCTAACATAATAAGTTTTATACAACCAAGTCTCTAACAGAACTAACGAACAATTCAATCAAAGTCCTCAACTCAGCAAATCTATTCAGACCAAGATTCATGAAACAGCAAGGAAGACAGCTTGCAAGTAATTTGACACTGCTTGGCTGATTTGCAAGCATAAATGGGACTATAGGAGGAATGACTTAAATGTAAAACAGTATAAGACTCTTATTGTTTAAGTAACTACTATTCTTGTTGTTGTTGGTTTCGTTTCCAAATTTGAGCAGTTTAGAATATAGGTGATATTTGATTGTTCATGGTATCATTTTATATTTCTTTTTCATATGTTCAATGCAAAAAAAAAGGTAACTGCGTTCTAAAATCAAACATGATGGTTTTGTAAACATAAGAGGTGAAAGCTGGATATTTAATGCACTTGCATAAAAGATCTGCAATTGTAAATTTGTTTTCTTTATGAGATAGTCGGGTAGAAAACATGATGATCTAACTCAAAAGAACCAGTTATGTGCCTGCTAACAAGTTTTATCTATGGTTTTCTTAAAAGAAAAACAGATAGAGGGAGAAACCATGTCAACATTACAGAGTTAAATAGCAATGGCATATCCACTAGCCAACAAATATAAGAAAAATAAATAACATCTGCTAATTATATAATTTGATGTTTTGATTGTTAAATGGTTGTGATGTATATGGAATGAGCCTATGCAAAAACTGAAAGCTAAATCAGCATAATAAACATTTTTTTAGCTTCATCTGTATTTCTAAAATAAACATGATACGTAACATTGTTTTATGAAAATAAAATCACACAAACTCACGTTTTTAGCTTTATCCATAGTTCTTAATGAACATTATATGTAATATTAACATCACACTAACCTTTGTGGATGTCTTTGCCATTCTTGGATCAACAGCATAGTCTGCATAGTTTGAATAGTCAAATAACCGAGCATATTTATGGCGCAACTCAACCTACAATACAAGAGCATAAAAATAAATTTGAAATGATATTATAAAGCAATGCAAGTAAATGACAACTGCAGTTCTTAGATTTGATAAACAGATACATTCTAGACTTGGCAGCTAACAAACTTTTGTGCCAAGCAAAACTATACCAATTAGTTTTTGTCCCAGAGAATCTTAATAAGAGTCACCTCTACACTTCAAATGTCTTAGTTGTGTCCAAATGACAAAGCAGCACATAATTGAGCAGTTGCAACTAAAACTATTGACACTAGATTTTAGGATTTTTACTGCCGAAATCTCAACATCAAATAGTAGAATATAGTCAAGTAAAAGGTTCCCTTCTTGAAAATAGAACAATTAGTGTAAAGACAAACAAGCACAGCTTTGGACCATATCTTATAAAACAGATGCATTCTGGCAATTTCAAATAAAATTATGATCCCAGAGAGAAATATATGCAATATTTACCAAACTTTCCAGCAGAGAAAGATTGACTTCTCCACACCTCTTCCCGTATGCTGCAGCAACCATCCTCCTCGTTCTTCCTACCTTCACAGGCTCAAAATAGATAATGCAAGCATTCATATTAATATTCCATATATACTCAAGTAAAACTGAATTAAAGATATGTACTGAATCCAAAAACCAAAATTAAAAGTAGGAGCAATATGAATATCCTTTCTAGTAAAAATGTGGTAGAGCAGTAGATGATGCAAGCTTAAAACAGGCAAGCAAAAAGTTGGCACCAGCTGGTGACACATGACACAAAATAATGAGCCCTGTAAGATCATACCTGGCAAAGCTCCAGCAGTGCTAAAACATTATGACTTCTCAACGTGATCTTATATCTGTCGTTTCCAGCCTTCTCTAAACTCTGAAAAACAAGTGAAGTAGTTCCAATATAACAAGACAAACATAAGAGACAATTCGTCTGACTTATACGAAGACAATCCAGAACTATACAACAATTCTCATTAGTTTCTATTTGCTTATTCCTTGGGATATAATTTGCTCACATAAAGGTTTAACCAGAATCAAAAATTTATTATCCCAAATTAAAAGTTTCGCTTATAAACTGTGGATTAGTTTGTGATGGAGAAAGTTTCAGCACTCTGAACATGGCGAGTCAATATCGTTTTTCAAGACTTGCAACCATCAAGATATATAATTGAAACATTCACTTATTCCATTTTCAGCCATACACCTGGTTAAAGTTACTCCCATTTCAGCCATCCAGAAAAACTTATTAAATAATTGTGGTTCTGACACTTCAAGCAAATCACTCCATAGTTAAAAGCGATAGAAATTCTACTTTGAGAATTGAAGGGAAAGGAAATGTTATTTCAAATTACTGTCTGTAGACTGCAGAGAATCCTCCATTGATTAGGTGAAATCAAGAGCGAGTCAAAATTCAAGGAATGAAAAGCAAAATACCAAGGAAACAAAATGAAAAGTAAGAGTACCTTAAGGTACTCTGGTGGTAATCCAACCAGCTCTGCCTCACTGAAAAGAATACAACTGCTATCATCATTCAAATTGTGAATGTATTGCAAGCTTAGCTCTTCAATTTGAGCTCTCAAACGCTGTACTTCCTCTTTCTTGGTAACAGTGAGATTCAAACCATTCTGCTCAAAGTCTCTAACCTGTCACTGATCAGGAAAAAAATCAAAACTTCCATTGAAAATTCATTCTGTTTAACAAGAATCTTGAGAAAACATCAAATAAAAGATACTTATATTCCTAAGAGCAATGCCAATCATTCAGTGGATGCAAGAATTAATAAACAGGGCACTGTAAATCAGGTTCCAAGCCTCGATGAAACTAAAAATGTATAAATTTCCTTACCAGGCACTTAATGTAGTGTTTAGCTTCAGGATTCATCCACTCCCCCTTTGAGGCAAAGGCCTTTACGACACGGTATACGTCTTCACGTTTACTGATCAGCATGAAACAAGAAAATGTTCATTTCTGTATGCAATCAAAACTATTGGATTTCAACACTTTAATGTAGCATTATCACAATGTTGCATTTACAACCAGAGTAAGCCAAAATATATGATTATGGGAACTGCTCTAACACAGATGCTGAGAACATCACTACTGAACATGTAGACGGGCCAACTAATAAGACTTGCACCAACTGAAAGCAACTGGTTTAAGATTTATCCTGGTCTAAGTCTCGACCATGCTCCACATCAAAACAACTCCACAGTTTTCCTGAGAAGCACTACTTGCAACCTTACCCATCACCATTTCCTGCCTCAGTGATGTTTCTAACTATTTTGAGGCAGCCATCATGAATCAAGCCACCAGTGGAACACCCACGTTCAACCCGTAGAGACATCATGCATGCAACTGGACCTTCCAGTATTTGTTTCTTCTCTATAACTCTGCCTCTCCTTCGCGAACACAGATAAAAGCAGCACCAAACTTTTCTAAAGTGCATAAAATTGAGAATAAATAAATCAAACCTGCACATCAAAACGTGGGCATCGATTCGACGTTCTGCTTCCGCACTCGCTTTCCGCACGTCTTCTAAAGTGGAGACCAACTTTGGAAACACACAAGACTGGACCAGCGGGAATTGATGTGCCTCCAAATCTGCTAGGGGCGAAAGCACATTCGCATATGTAACCTGCAAGTTTTAATCGACCGGAGAGAAGCATAAAAAATTCTACAAATTAAGGCTTTAATTGCATGAAAAAGGAAAGAAAATGAGAATACCTTGTCAAGAGGAACTGAAGCAACGGCGTCGTGAACCTCTTTCGACTTAGCAATGATTCGGTCAGCTAATTTGAGAATCTCAGATGCCGAGAGATTAATGCGAACATTAGACCCCGAAAGATCTAAATAACCACAAAAAACAACAAGTAATTAGACTCAGGCAATGCTGAAGCAGACTAAAACGAGAGAGCGATAAATGTAAGAGCCAAACCTTTCTTGTTGGACTTTTTGCGGCGGGAGTTGAGGGCGGAGATAGCCAAGCTAAGAGCGAGAGCAGCTAGAGCAGCAGCTCCAGTGAAGGCCAGTAGGTTTCGTTCTTTCTTGTGTTTACTCGTTTTGTCGCTCTGATTTTCTGTCATTTCTATCTCTCTCGAAACCAGATTCAGATTTTCAATTGGGAGGGAAACTTTGGGCAGCTGATAGGAAAATGACAATTGACTTTCCCCTTGATTTTATTTCATCGGGAGGACCGGAGGAGGAGATGGAGACTATGATGATGATATATTTTCCGGGCCGGGCCACCTTCATTGATAGCATGGCACCTTTGGGCTAAATGCAGTCCGTAATTCGACGAGATTTTGGGACACTGTCCCTCGACAGTCCAATTCCAACTTTCGTGGGCTCAATTCGCTGTTATTGCTAATTTGCTTCTTTTTTTAAATCGAAATATATTTGAATTTATTATTTATTTAAGAGAATAAATTCTGCTGAATGCAAATCAACTTAGAGTATAAAATAAAATAAAATAAAAACAAGGAAGAGGCTAAGGGAAAAATATATAAAAAATGATGTTTGAGTTGTAATTGCTATCATTTACTTGATATTGTAAATTATAATTTCATAATAGTTTGATTATTTTAATTATTGAGACCTATATCATTTCCAAATTGTTTAGGGTTGTTTACATCTCTCTCATTTTTATTTGAACAGTGTAACTCTTTTCTTATCGTTAAAAACAAACAAAAAAACCAAGACAATGCTGGGCTCGGGTTTTTCATCTGAACATGAACATCAAAATAACAAATTTACTCACGGATGGAACAAAAACAGGAAGCTGATGTCGAGGTATTTCTAGTTTTTCACATTTTATGAGCAGTGGACTACCTAAATGTCCTCATAAACGGGTGGAGGATCGTCGGTGGCGATTCTTTTTTCTCTTTCTTGTAGCGATAAAATACATGTCAAACCTTTATATAGGTGGGTGTTTCATTTCACTCCCTGAACTTTTGATTTTTTTTTTCTTGATTTTTTCTATATATTTTTTTTTTCAATCTTTCTCTTCAATTCAAATTGATCATATATGTTGTTGTTTTTTATTTCGGTCATTATTCTTTTGATTTTTAGTTTGTATCTGGTTCCTTTAAAAGAATTTGTTTGTAGGTTTTAATTTGTTTCAATTTTGTTCTCTAATTGAAATTAATCATATATGCTATTTTTCATTTGGCCCTTATTCTTTTTAATTTTTGTTTGTTTTAAATCCCTTTAATTTTGTTGGTCCTGGGGTTTTAATTTGTTGTAGTTTTGTGATTTGATTTTAATTAATTATATATTTGGTTTTTTTTATCTTGGTCTTTATTATTTAAATTTTTTATTTTGTATTAATTACTTTGATTTTTTTTGACCTTGGGCATTCTTTATTTCTTGTCCGGATTTTCTGTATTTGTGCTTTTAGTTTCGGTTTTTGCTTTTTGTTATTTTCTTGTTGGTTTTTTTTTGGTTTAGTCTTGAGATTTTGATTCTTGTTAGTGATCATTTTAAAATTGATATTTCTTCCCTTTTTTTGTTGTTATTTTTTAGTATTTTTTGTTATTTTTATTTGTTCATGAGATCAAATGATTTTGTTTTCTCATAATATTTATTTTGGTTTTATCTTCTTTTTTTTGTTGCTCTTTTATTAAAGTCTTTTATTCTTCAAAATATTTTGATGGTTTTCGTTGTTTACGAAATAATAATGATAATTTTAGTGATTTTTATTTTATTTTCTTGTTTGCTCTTTCGTAAAAGTATTTTTTCTTATTATTATTCAGGACAATTTAATAATTTTCATTGTTTTGGCAATGATGATAATTTTAACTACTATAATCATAATAATGATAATAACGTAGCAATGATTTTTCAATGATATTTACTTCTTTTTATAAATAAAAAAATCAACAATTTATTTTTATTATTTAGTTATTATAGGTGTTTGTACCATTTATATTTTACTATCATATCTCATTTAAAAATGAAAATGAAACCGTGCAATGCAACCAAAGTGTTTTAGCATAGAAAGTTTAATTCTTATTTTTTTTTACTAAATTAAAAGCACATAAAAAAACAAAAGGGAAAATCCAACAGGTACTCTGAGAGGCATACGCTCTTTCATCAAGAACTTACGCATGTAAAGTTTATCTGGAAGTGTTGTCTTTCATCAAGAACTTACGCGTGTCGTTGAGTTTGTATTTAAATTAATTTTTATTTAGAAATATACTAAAATAATATATATTTTTAAAAAAATTATTTAAAAAAAAAAATTCAAAGTATTTTTAAAATGCATTGCGACACGAATCCGGTAGCGTTAGCTGTCAGGACATGCGATGCTTCGGGGAGGATGCATCGAAGAACTTAGCCACGAAGGATTGCATCGGTATCTTCCAATGTTTGAAGGCAAAGATGTCGTTTCTTGGAGCCATGGTCGTACGTGACGACATTGCACGCAGTCTAATTTTCTGTTTTCTCGTCAGAAGGTTCCTTCTGATTTTTAACGGAGAGCAGTATAGTAATTTTCCGCATATAGCACGGTCAAGATATTTTTTTCCGGTGGGGCCGTGAATACCCGGTAAGCCGGTCGAATAAAGGAATTTTTTATTTTCTTAAAAAAGAGAGGTAGCGAACCAGCCGACGAAACTATAAAGTCATAAATACAAGTCAACGGTTAGAAATTCAAATCACAACGGGTTTGTTTTGTAAGGTTTTATACGTATCTCTCTAGTATGAGTTGTCGTATTTTGAGCATCATGAAAACCTCCATTCAAATCAACATTTATGATCCCTTTTCACTTAAAATTAATATTTTTATCTATTTTTTAAAATATAATTTGAAATTGAAATTTTTAAAATTTAAAAATATACTAACACATGTCCAGTTATCACATGTTAGAGTTTTTGCCGAGTCTATCCATGATATATAATGCAAAAAACATGGCAATGGTACAAATATTTATTTTTTTTTGATAACCGGGGTGTTCGGGGTCAACTTGCACACATCACAACTAATTTCCGGATCTACTGAACATCTTGCAAGCCCAATGAACAGGTAAGGCACCGCGGGGTGACAGACATGACTGACAAGGCTTGAACCTGGAGTAAGAGAATGAGAGAAACACTTCTTGACCGATAGGTCAAGACCTTGCTGGCACAAATACCTTTTCTTCTAGCACAAAAATATATGCCAAACAGACTTTATTTGATATTGTGTTTTTGAAAGTATTTTTGAATAATTTTTTTTATTTTAAATTAAACTCTTTTAATGTTTTTATGTTATTTTTATATGTTTATATCAAAATAAAAAAATTAATTTTTTTTTTTTTAATATATTTATAAACATTTTTTTAAAAAATAAGCTAAGAAACAAGCTGTTAATATGCTTATCAGATGCCTGGTATTTAGGTCACCAAATCCAAATATTCTAGTGAAAAGCTAAATCTACCTTCCTATCTTCCATTCTCTGTTGGCAGTTGTTATTTATTAGTTTAACGCAGGAAAGTTTGAACTATATATATGCTCACGTCATCAGAGCGCAAGATCTATGAGCTTGTACTGTGGAAACAATTCCGGTTTTTTGTTTAAAAATAATAATGAAAAAGGGTTATGAAAAATGATTTTTTTGAAAAAAAATGCAATTTTTAAATTTTTTTGGAAATGAAAAACATCAAAAATATTATTTTCCAAATATAAAAAGACCTGGTTTATTTCACTCCAAGTGTTAATTATATAAATAATTCACATTGAATTCCTTAACAAACAATTATTGACAAAAATAGGAGAAATCTCCAGTTGGGTATCTAAAATATAACGTGGACGCAGTTGTTTTTAAACAACGTGCGCGGCTATGGGAGCAAGTTCTGTCATAGGATCGTGATGGTATTGTCAATTGCAATGGAAGGTGGAAAGTTTACACTACCAAGTTCAAGCATTTTGTTTTAGTATTTTAAAAAATAATAATACATATTTTTTATTTCCTTTAAATCAAGTTTTTAAGATTAAATTAATGTGATGATATCAAAATTATTTTTTTACAAAAAAAAATTATAATTTTGATGTATTTTCAAGTGAAAAACACTTTGAAAAGTAATAATGTTTGACACTGCGTTTCAAAAGCGTTTTTGAAAAAAATTAAAATATTTTATTTTTATTTCTCACTTTAATTTTTTTAATATTTTTAGATCATTTTGATGTGCTAATGTCAAAATATTTTCTTAAAAAATAAAAATAAAATTATTTTAAAATATTTCTAAACAAAAAATATTTTAAAAATCAATCTCAATCAATAACTCAACACTCTTTGATGTTGAAAAAAACACTTCTTCTCTATCTCAATAATGTAATCATTGAAATATGCTTGGACACGTAGTAATGATTTTTTTAATAAATATTTTAGATGATATTTTTATTTTTTTTAAATAATTTTTTATATTAATATATTCAAGAAATTAAATAACATACAAAAAATAATTAAAAAAACAAAATCATTTTTTAATGAAAAACAAGTTAAACAGCCTGACAAACACATCCAAAATGGATTCACAGCTAAACTTTTGTTTTATTTTTTATTTCAGCTACTATTGCTTAATATATTAGTATTCCTTATTATTACTTTTTTTTTAAAATAAAGACAAGTAAATCACATTGAAAAATTAAAATGAGGAGAGCAGTCTCTGTCCACCTAAAATTCATGTAATCCCATTATCACAAAGAATCAGTAGAACTGTAGAAGAGCACCCAACCACTCGGTAGCCTATCAAGCACAGACGACACGCGCGCCCACTCACCCACCTTAACCATGGGTCAAACCTATAAGCCACTATCCTCCCTATCCTTGATATTGTATGTTTAAAATATTTTTTTATTTTAAATTTTATTAATGTTTTTAAATTATTTTTAGTATTTAAAAAACAAAAATTGAGATTGTAATTACAATTGTTTCTTAAAGTATTTTTTTTAAATATATTAAAACAATATTTTCTTTTATTTTCTAAGCATATTTTTAACATACATGTATTTAAATAGTCTATACACATTGAAGCAATTTAAATTAAAACAAAACGTTTTCAATTCTTTTCAAAAAAACACATTTTTTTAGACAGGCACTAAAACATTTGACCAAACTGGCACCAGTAACCCATCCATCCTTCAACTGTGTGAACTGTGAAGCGTCGACCATTACAATGGACTACCAATTCCTTTTAACTTCACCTCAAACACTTCAGAAAAGTTCCTTCTACCTATTATTATTATTATTATTATTATTATTATTATTATTATTATTATTATTATTATTATTATTATTATTATTACTATTATTATTACTATTATTATTATTATTATTATTATTATTATTATTAATTTTATATTAATTGCAAGAGAAATCTATTTTATTATCAAAATAATAATAATAATTACAAAACTAAATAGAAAAATATGTCCGTGGCCAGGAGATTTGAGGGTGGTTTATGGATATGGTTGCAATTGTGTTTTTTATTTAAAAATATATTTTATTATTATCTAAATAGTAATAATAATAATTTACAAAATCAAACAGAAAACTTTTTAATGTGGTAAAGAGAATAAGAGTTTGTTTTATAATGTGATAAATGATTGCATTAAATTCTAGGTTTAGGGTTTATACTTAAAATAATAATATTTTTTTAAAATTATTTTTAATATCAATATATTAAAATAATAATAAAATATTTCCGAGAAGAAAGAATAATTCAAGATCCAGGAAAATATCATTTGGGACGTAGTTCAAAATTCAAATGGTGTCTAATTAGAGGGGTGTTTGAGAATTGAGATTGCTTGCATAATATACTGCTTTTCAAAATTACTTGTTTCTTGTAAATATATTAAAATATTTTTTAATTTTTAATATTAGCACATTAAAACTATTAGAAAATATTAAAAAAACATGAATTTCATATTTTTTCAAACTAAAAATAATTATAAAAACCATATAAAAACGTAATTAAAAAACCTGAGATAATAATTCATTAACCGTGGACCCAATATCAAAACCCTAAAAAAAGGGCGTTAAAAAAAGACACACGTGACACGAAGGCGGGGGAAGAGGTGGGGGGGGGTGAAACCAAGGGCATCTCCCGCCACGAACATTGCGTGCGAAGAAAGAGTAAAAATTTACCCTCCCCCATTAAAATTACCACGTCCACACGTGTCAATACTACCCCTCCATCCCCCCTCAAATGGGGACACTTTCACCGTTACCCTTCACTTTCTAGATTTTCATAAGTTTGCCATCTTGCTCCTGTTAAAATTCTCTCTCTACTCCGTCGGGAGATCCCCCATCCTTCTTCTCCCTCTCTGGATCGAATTCCCCACCAGAAAAAAACCTAAAAAAATCCCCAAAATCTATCATAATTCAGGCTTTTAATTCTGCATCTTTATCTGGAAAAGAAAAAAAGAGAAAAGCTTCGTTCTTTCTTGCTCTGTATCTCGAGGATTCGATACCAAGAGACCGTGGATTGCGTTCTGGGAGAAACCAATTTAGGGTTTTACTTCTTTAATTTCCATTCATTCATCGTCTTCTCCTTTTCCTTCAGGTTCTTTTCTCTTCAATTAGGTTTCTGGATTGATCTGTATTCGTTTTTTTATTCCATTTATCGCAAACCCTAATTGATTAGCAACAAAAAAAAAGAAAAAAAACTGACCGGTTGATTCTTTGTTCTGTTACTTCTGTATAGATAAAACGTCGTCGTTTCCGTTGGTTATAGGTTTCTTAGGGACAACAAGAAACTCTGTGAAATTTCTGGTTGCGTTGTTTTAGTTTGCTATCCAGAATCGAGGGTTTTCATGTTAGATCCGTTTTTCTTAATCCTCTTCTTTCTATCTTCGTTTTTTTTTGTTTGATTAGTTTTTTTTTGCCTTTTTGGGTTGCTAAACATACACAGAAAAAAAATTTGGGATTAGGTTAGCGTAGAATGGCTTTGAATCTGTCGCCTAGAACCATCTTTTCTCCTCGTCTATCCGAGGATAATTTGGTTTCACCGATGAGGATTTCGATACAGGAGAAAGTGGAGGATTGTTTTGATTATGGAAGGGATAGGAATGGCTCACAGGAGTCTGTGCATAAGGATATTCTTGAACTTTTGCCATCGGATCCCTTTGGCATGGATATAAGTACGACATTTACTGCTATTACGGGGTGGCTTGAGGATTTGGAGGTGGACTATGGTGGTTATGGTAGGGATCAGGTTTCCACTAGAGATGGAAATTATAAGCTGTTTGCTGACTTGAATTTTATTTGGAATAATGCCATGAGGTTTCAAACATTTCCAGGGAACATGGGGTTCAATTTATCTAATGTAGTGGGTAGGTATGGTGATGAGCATCCAGAGGTGAATGAAGCTGGGAATGCATCTCATCACGAGGCTCTAGGATCAGATTGTGACATGGAGGATGTTTTGAGTTCGGGAAGTGAAATCATAGACAAAGAAACTGTTGGGGTTGTGGATGAGAGCTGTGGAGAATTCCAAAATGGTCATTTGGTTTGCACTGATGGAGATAAAGAAGCTCCTCATGCAGCTTTTGCTTTCGCTCTTGGTTATCTGGGTGTGCGGGATCTTCTTCATGTTGAAACTGTTTGCCGATCCCTGCGTTCTACTGTTCGAAGTGACCCGCTTTTATGGAGGAGTATCCACATAGATCAACCATTGAATGAGAAGATCACTGATGATGCTCTTTTGCAATTAACTAATAGGGCTCAAGGCAACTTGCAATGTTTGAGCCTAGTGGAGTGTCCAAGGATTACTGATGATGGGTTGAAGCATGTGCTCGAAAATAATCCAAGGCTGACCAAGGTGAGTTCACTTTCATCTAACGCTGTTTTTTTTGTATTTGTTCCCAATCCCTGTTATTGCTTGTTTACATGTTGGAAGATGTGTTAATTTTCATCTGTAATTCAATTAATTGCCTTATATTATTTTAATGGTGTGACTTAAAATGGATTGTGTTCTGCTCTGTTTTTTTTTAAGAGATTTATATGACTGTTATAATCAGTCAGATTTAACTTTCCTCCTATTCTAGAGCCAAACTTACTTTCTGGTACGTGGTTATGAAGCACAGTTGAACTCTTTTGATTAGTGAATCCCCTTGGATTATTTCTTATAAATTACAAATGCTGATCATTTCCCCGAACTTGTTTTAAAAGATTTGTGAGTGTTGTTATAGTCATGGAAAAAAATTATCCATAATTAATTCAGAAGTAGAAAAGTAGATGAAATTATTTGTAGTTAATACAGGAGCAGTGATTGCATATTTTCTGCTTACCAATTTTAACAGTCAGGAAGCAACATCATATGCTCTATCAACTTTTGCTTTAGAAATATGTTGTAAGCAAAAAACAGGTTGAGCTTGTTTTATGTAGGCCTGCAATTACAGTTTTCTGTAACTTGTCATGGCTGTCTTATGAAATAGGCAACTAGCAGTGTAGAGCTTTTGCTGGTTTGTTCTGATGTTTCATCATCCACATGGTTTATCCAGTTTTAACAGACAAGTAGTGCAAAATAGTTTCTTATGAGCACGGGACTAATGTAAATCAACAATCCCTTTTTCCCATTTATGGCAAGCTATAAATGCACTAAAAACAGTGAAAAAAAAGGATGGAAGACTAAGATCTTGATCTCACCTGTTGTGCCTGCTTTATATCTACAATTCGCCCCTATTGTGATATGTTTCTGGTCATTTATGACCAGACATTGAGATTCATTGGAAGCCAGTTTATTGTATTTTCCACAGTGCCATCTTCTGATTACTGTTTTTTGGGCACCGTTTTTTTATGATCTCTCTATAAATTTTTGTCAGTTCCCCCCCCCCACTGTTACATCCATATTGCTTTATTTGATTTGATAAGATGCTTATATTTCAATCCTTATCTCTCTTTTTTTCTTAATTTGTTTATATGCAGTTGAGTGTGCCTGCATGTACAAGACTCAGCATTGAGGGCATTGTGACTAGCTTAAAGGCGTTCAAGGCTATGGGGACTCATGGGGTGAAGCACTTGCACATTGGCGGGATCTTTGGTGTGACGCAGAAGCATTTTGAAGAGTTAATGCTCTTGTTGGGCTCAGATAGCCACATCCAACAGAATGCTCACAAGCCACATTTTTATTACAGAGGAAATTTATATCTGTCATGTGATGATGATCGTACAATTGATATTGAAATATGTCCAAGATGCCAGAACCCGAGGCTAGTTTATGATTGCCCTGCAGAGGCCTGCAAGGGAAAAGAGCATCCTTCTGAGGCTTGCAGGGCTTGCAGCCTTTGCATTGCACGATGTATTCAGTGTGGCCGGTGTATTAATGACAGTGAATACGAGGAAACATTTTGTCTTGAGTTGCTCTGCTCAGATTGCTGGAAACAGCTGCTGAAATGCTAAGAGAAGCAGGTAGGAAGATTGACCCTCTCAAGTCTCCTGAGCTCCATAAATCTGACTGCAGTCTTCATGTTCATTGATAGTGATAGATAAGCCTGCTTATGTGTTCTGTTGACTAGTCCAGAAACGATGACTGAGAATCTAAGAAGAAAATATGAGGCAGCCTTCTAGGATTATGGTTCCCTTTCTATCTTGTTTCCCTCGGAGTCCGGGGAGCCTCTCTGGTGCAGCTGTTAGACTTCAAGTTGGGATAGGTTCATTTGCAGTCAAGTATATGCGAGTTTATTTTATGTTGTGGAAAAGGAGACGCAATAAAAAAACGAAGTGAAAAAAAAAATGAAAAGAGAACAGATAGCAATGGATTTTGAGCAGTTGATTAGTTCGCCATGCACTGTTGGCAGTTAAGTATCACTCTTGTCCGAGTTTTTTCCTTCTTTTATTATCATACCGAATAAATTCCAGGAAAGTGAGGATCGCTTTCACCCGTGTGTGATTTTCAGAGCTGGCATATGTACCTGCATGGAAGTGGGGCGTGGCACATCAGGCGCTTTCAGGGTTATGTGTATTTTTTTGATGATGGAAATGGCATATTGTGGTGTCTGTCATTGTTCCTAATAAACTTATATATTGTCCCCATCAGAGCAACCGCCGGATTATTCTTTCTGTGAATCTGAGCGTACATGGTGGTGCAGTTTCAGACCAAATCTTTATTTTGCAAGTGTTGTCAGCTTTGAACCGTGGGACTATGATCTGCTGCTTCTATTACTGATAGTAGATTGCTAGTTTGATTTGTGATTTTATTCCTGGCTCCTAGCTTGCTTTCCTTGCTACGTAGAATGAACAATCTATTTTCCCCAACCATGGTGGTTATGTATCAACTTTGATATTATGGTATTGTATTTTAGTTCTTCAACTGAAAGATTTTATGGGCCCAACATTGGGTGCCAAACCGTCACCTCATCTTTTCAATTATAAAAAGAAGAGAATATGCGTTTCTAGTGGTGTACCTTTTTGAATCATATGTTCGCAGGTTGCAAGGTATTATTTTTGGTCATCCATCATCGTGGCTGTAAAGGTAGGGGATGAAGGTTCGTTGAAGTTACGTTCTCTCTCTCATGGTCTGAGATTAACCATGGATTGATATCGTAGAATTTGAAATTGAAGCCTCCTTCCGGAGAAATTGTCTTTCAAAATGATTTTTATTAATTTATTTTTATTACTAGTCCATTAAAACAATTTTAAAACATTAATTTTAAATATAATTTTAGTCAATTTGTATTTGAGCTGCACTCCAAACAGGGCTAAACGTTGCATCCGGCGTTTCCAAAAAAATGATTTTTTTTTTCATTTTAAAAATCGGCGGTTTGGTGTTTTTAGATCATTTTGATGTGTTGATGTCAAAAATAATTTTTAAAAAATAAAAAAATATTATTTTAATGTATTTCGGCACGAAAAGCATTTTGAAAAGCTACCGCAATCGCACTCCCAAACAGGCCCTTATAAGTCGAGGGTGCTATCAAGGCGCAGTTAAAAAGTTCATTGTCAAATGGCAAATGCTACCGACAGCTTTTCATCAATTCAAAATTGATGCAATAACTAGCTTTTGGTGCTTGTAGATGAATATTACAGGCAAAGTTTTTTTTTTCTTTTTTCCAGAAACAAGTTGCGAATCAATAACTTACCGGTGAAATTGATAAGCTCAAGTTGTTAATGGAGAGCTGCATGCGAGGCTTTTTCTATAGAAGAGCAGGAGGGAAATAAACCCAGGCTGGAGAGGACTTGCAAAGGGATGCCGCAGAAACAAAAAGTCAAGAAGCAAAAACATTACAAGATTCGAGAAAGGTGACCTAGCAAGTCATTATCCTGTAGTCTGAAGTAGACGCCATAATTGATCCATAGTCATCCATATAGAGCTCTGCATCTAGTTTTCTGAACAAAACGGAATTGAGGGTTCAGCTCTGCATTTCCCTCTTTTGCTATAATCCCTTCAACTGGAAACCATGGATGTGAGGAAAGAAGTTGAAGGTTATTTGAAACACAGTTCAGCATTCAGGAATTGAGGGTGTCGTAAATGTTGGCAACTTTATGGTGTCATCAGAATTATCGGAGATATCCTACATTGAACGATGGCCAACCCATCTGATTGAATGAAAGAAAAAATGTTTAAATATTTGAGCTTCGGCATTCTGAAGGAATAGAGGATGAACTTTATTATTAATTCATAGATGGAAGTGACAGAACAACACCAGAAGCTATATTGTTTAAACGGACGTAAACTTGGATGACAGTGGATTCTCTCAAGGAATGAAAGAAGAACATGATAAAATCAGTCCTGTTCATTTCTGAGATTTCTTACGAATATCTTTCATCCATGCTAAGCTCAACACTTTCTTGCCAAAACTCTTCTTTTCTCCACCCTTCCCCTTCTTGTCATCTTTGTTTGACGATGACGGCGGCGGAGGGTCAGGGGTGTTATAATCCCATTGATCAGCCCAGGATAGCCCAGAATCCATCTCTTTTCCGGTTCTTTATCTCCGTTGAAATATCCCTGCTTTGATATTATCTTAATTAGACGAGCATGGTTAGAAATCTATGTCAAGGCCATTGCATTTCTTAAATCATCGTTGCTGCCTTCATTACTTCTCATAGGGCAGAGGTATTTTTGGTGGTCAGCAACGCAAATGTGGCTCAAATTCAACGGTCGTTGCCCTTATTTTACATCAACGTCAATCTAACCAACTGTGTGGAGGAATTAGTAGGGTGCTAGTTAGGGAGCTGTCTCAACCGCCATTTGCTTTTTTTAGCTCAATGCTGTTTTGATTTAGCCCACATATTCGTGGAGTTGGTCATATTCTCACACTTGACAGGCGTGTATACCTAAAAAAAGTGGTGGTTTCGGGAGACAAGCTGTCCATGAATTAGTCAGTCCATCTCCAGAGATTACAAATTGCTGCATTATCTGTGTTTTTATTATCACTACCAATGCAGGTGTGCTATGTTTTAAGAATAGATTCACATTCCCTGACAATGACAATGGCAGTATATATTTGAAAATCATAGGCAATTCATAACATGTGAGCTTACTGCGAACCCATTCTTTTAAAGAATATCATTGTTCAAATCAATATAGCCTGCTTTTAGAAGGGATTAGTATCACAGAAATGCACTCGGAAGTGGGTTTCTCAGAGGTTGCCTCAACCACCCACCTTGTACACGCGAGGCAATCTTTCTAACACAAACCAACAGATAACTACAAAAACAGGAATTCTTGATTTCAATTCATAATTGGAAAAGGATCATTACAATTTCAAGCAGGTCCAGAAAGATTACATAAATAGGTATACATTAAATTAAGGGGCTCACTATCCTTTAAAGGGATAAATGATGGATCTGAGTCATAAATGGAAACACAAAATAGGAGAGCTCCATTTCTGTTTGAGACTTTCTTTTCACCAGTTTTTATTAGCGAACTGATCGACCATGCTGTCACAGCCTTCTCACTGTTCATCCTGCTGTCTTCCAACTATTCAACCTCATTTCTATCGTTTATGGACTCATGTTTGATTTCTGCAAATCCTCTTAACATCATACACCATCTTATATAATGAGTTTGTTCCACTAGTGAGCAAAAAAATGTTAGGAATGGTGATGAAACTCTTGCAAACAGAGTCGGAAAAAGGGACTAAAGAGGGGACAGAAGGAAACTGTCATTAACAGAGGATCCAACATGCTTGTCGGGGGAATAGGTAGTTCAGGCAAAAATTGAGGGAAGGAAAAGAGAAAAGTGTAGTATAAGAAAACAGCAAGAAAGGAGGTCCCAGCATGATCAAGTAGCTTACTTCCAAGGGTGAAAATGTAATTCAGGACCCCATCACCTAAAAAATTCAACATGACCTGCAATCTCCCTACAAAGCAATTTGGATTCCGTGGCTAACTTCAGGCTCTTAACAATGGCAAGTCCTGTCTGTTTGTGTGTAGATGCTGGCATATATGACTTGGCCTCCTCCTCCCTTCCTAGCAACAAAGCTTCCCTGGCAGGAACGACATTTTCCCACCAAAATTCCCGTAAAATCCCATGTATTACCTCCCAATAACCGCGGTCTCTGCACACACGAAATATTGTACTTCCATTTGGTGTCCAGCAATACAAATCCGCCCATTCTCTATCCATTATCTCCAATTGCCCCTGCACTTGAGGCACATAATAGAAGGGCATAGTGGACCAAGGAAGACCCTTTTCAGGCTTCCCCTTATTATAGGGGCACTTAACTTCCAGGACGCCACCTCCATGAAAGCAACCAGAAAGACCATCAGGGGAAGCACCGAGAAGACCATCAGGGGAAGCACCAAGAAGACCATCAGGGGAAGCACCGAGCCAATCAAGTTGTTCCTCTGAATGGATTGCAAATCCCAATGAGTTCACCTTGCGACCTGTGATATTCTTATACCGATTTATTGCTACTGCTTCATTAAGCACACCCCACTGCATGGCACTGTTTGCAGAAGCTTCAGGGGTCTGTGTCTCAGATTCAAACACTTTCTCATGCCAGAGCTCAGGGCGACGTTTTCCCTTCCAAAAACCCATAGCAGTGCTGAAGGTGCTCGTTGTTAGCCTGTCCCTCCTAAGGGCAAACCATTCCTCTGAGCGTTGGGGCGCATCAGATCCAGTAACACAGGCAGCCAAAACTAGTGAAGACGGGGAGTGCACTATGGGAGGAGCTGTTCGAGAGACCGGAGGTTCAGAGCTTGTGTAAAATATTCTGCAAGATCCAGTTCCATGCCTTTTCCTCGGGGACAGTGATGCAAACTTTTTATGAGGAATGCTGGGAAACATGGTTAAACAGGCCTTGCTCATTGCCAAGAAAATCAGGCTGTTGATAGTGCCCTTATTTGGTGGATTGTTCCTACGAAAACCACACTCTGCATGAAAGATTAGTCAAAAAGTTGGGTAAAAAAAGAATAAACATTATAACAATAAATTTTCCGTGCAGGATAATAAACCTACAATAAGTAGCAAGAGTAAACGAGTTCAAAAAAATCAGAGCATGCATTTCCTTCATATAGCATAAGAAGCTATTGCTAAATTACAAATGAAGGCTGTCAAAAGTAATCAACGAGCAAAAAAGATGTATCCCCTTCTCAAGAAATGAAGCATATTCAACTCTTACTAGGTAGTCGAACAGCCTCGCATCCAGAAAATAATATAAATAAATCAACGGAATGTACCTGATTTTTCTATCATGGAAAAGAACTGAATTCACTCTTCCTAACAAAAGCCATATCCTTTCACTTTATTATTGATGCTTAACGAGAATCAAACTAAGACAAAGGGTAGCCTGTTCTAGCAGAATTGCCCAACATCTTTGGCACATTGAATGGAAAAAGCAATTGAGGGTTTCATTTTTAAACATGTGATCTTCTTTACATCAAGTTCCATTGTTTGCTTCAATGATAGGAGCCTTACGCTTGTAACCATGCTAGCAAGCAGACACTTCAAGCAAAGTCAGAATGATAAAATCAAAACTTGCTTTCCCAATTCCCAGAAACAAGTTTAGCATCTACATTAACTGCATAGATAATCCTCAACAATACACCAACTAACCACAAATAACCAAATCCTTAACTGAAAATCATCCCAAAAGCTTACAGCTTTCAACCCCCAGCAAATTTAGCATACCTTATAAATTTAGCAATCAAATACTAACAAGCCCATGCAATAAAATCTCCGAGGCATAAATAAAACTTGTCACAAAAAGAAATAAAAACTCTCTAAAACATGAAAATGCAGCTGCAGAACAGGTTATAAGCAAGGTGTTTGATAATATACCTGAAAGAGAGTTTGAGGTGGTAGCGCTTATCTTTTGATGGGCTGAAACGGAAAGAGTGCAAAAGGGTCGAGCATCAACGGGAAGAGTGCAAAAGGGTCGAGCATCAACGGGAAGAAAGGAAACTCTAGATTGAATTGAAGAGAGTTGAATAAGCTTCATTGTTTCACCTTGCCGATTATCATTGCCTTTAGGATTTCAGATATTGTATTTGAAGGAAGGAGAATGAGACGAGAGGCACACAAGGAGGGGAGGTATCGGAATTGAATAAAAGTTTGCACCACAACGACGACGTTTTAAAAAAGATAAGTGAGATTTTGAGGGTTTTTCATATTTTGGCCCCCACTTTTCTATTTTTCTCCTTTTATAGCCAAGACTGTTATGGGAATGGTAAGAATTGAGTAATTCTATGCTTCCAGAAAAGAGAGATTAACATTTGATGTCCGTAAAGATGAGACCAAAATTGCTTTGAACTTGAGTAATATTATGCTTCCTTTTATTTATTTTGTTTTTGTATATAATTAATCTGGTGGTTTATACTAATTTTATGAGTTTTATTGAATTTGTTTTTTATTTATTTAAAAATATATTAAAATAATATATATATATATATATTAGTTTATCAAAATAATCTAATAATACTAATTTTTTTAATTTAAAATAAAAAATAAAACAATTTTTTTTAAAATATTTTTGAAATACAACTAATTACTTGACACACACAGCACAGCTTTTACTTCAACTTTGCTTTCTGCTACGTTAAATATCTTTTCTTACTGTCCGTAGAAAAAAAGAGAGAAAAAGAAAATCCAATCCCCACCCTCAAGCATCGCCCTTATTGGTTGCCTTCTGCTTCCTTCTTTCTCACTCTCTTCAACGCCATCTCTCCCGCTATAAACCAAGTTTACCTTTACCTTTACCAACATGTACGCATCAGAGAAGCCTCGTCCTCTTGATTTCTACAAAGAAGAAGTGACACCCTCTTCAAGAGACAACATGATTATCGAAGTTGTCTCTTCCAATGGTGATTTGCCACCTCACCATCTTCCCACCACCAACACTACTAACCCACACCAGATGATTCTCGGCGACAGCAGCGGCGACGATAACCACGAAATCAAAGCACCCAAGAAGCGAGCTGAGACGTGGGTTCAAGACGAGACGCGGAGTTTGATTGGGCTTCGCAGAGAAATGGATGGTCTCTTCAATACTTCCAAGTCAAACAAGCATCTGTGGGAGAAAATCTCGGCTAAAATGAGGGAGAAAGGGTTCGATCGGTCGCCGACTATGTGCACCGACAAGTGGAGGAACTTGTTGAAAGAGTTCAAGAAGGCTAAGCATCAAGATAGGGGAAGTGGGTCTGCTAAAATGTCGTACTATAAGGAGATTGATGAGATTTTGAGAGAAAGGAACAAGAACCCTCAGTATAAGAGTCCCACTCTTTCTTCTAAAGTTGATTCTTACATGCAATTTACTGATAAAGGTATTTTGAGTCCTTTTTTGTTGTTGCTAATTTTGGTGCTAACTGTAATTGGGTTGTTTAATTTGGTGTTGGATTTCTTTTGCTATGCCGCAATAAGACCACAACTACTGAATAGTTTTGATTCCGAGCATTTCTATTTTTAGGTGAGTGGTCATGATATATATATATATATATATATATATTCTTAAAATAGAGTTGTTTGTGTTGCTTTGAAGTTTTCTTCTTGAAATTTATATTTTGGGTTGATTTTTGCTTTCTGGAAATTAGACTACCATGTGATGTGTTTGATGTGGTGTAGGACAGAGCTAGCAAAAAGAGACAAAATGTTATCTAAGAAATTAGCCTAAGTCTAGTGGTCATGTTAAAATGAATGTTTCATGGTTTTGAGTCTCTGGATGGTAGAAGGGATTTAGGGTGTATATTTTGAGAGAGTAGGATAGGTGACCTTTTCGTGTTTGCTAGGTTGCTGGAGATTCTGGATAGTGGCTAGGGTTATCAAAACATAATTATGGGTTAATGGTTGGCATGAGGAAAAATTATTTTGGCTTATATTATGAGAAAGTAGAACAATTGGTACTTTTAACTTGGGCTGTTCTGGTGAAACCATGTTTGACTTGAAACTGAAGTCTGTGGAACTGACATGAACCAATTTTATGTAATAATTATAGAAGCTGTGAGGCTCTTGGGTCTTAATAGAAAGTGGAGCACTGTAACCTTCTGTGAGCTGCCCAGATTTGGCCTGTTTTATTACCTAATTTGAGACTGGTGATGCAATGACCAGGGCTGTTGAGCCTGTGAGTTAATAGGAGCCTCTTAACTATATTGATGCTCATGGTTCTGTGATGCTTTAGCAGATGTTTCTGGTTTTTGTGTCTTTTGAAGGGATTTCTCTCCATTGTACACCGCATGATGGATTTTAATCTAAAAAGTTAAACAAATGATTCAGGAACTGTGGTTGTGCATTATTGCCATGCTTTCTGACTTCATGTACATATATCTGAGCGGGAGTTAATATGAATGAATGTATGTTTTGATGATTATTAGATTTTGATTCAAACGTGTTATCTGGTAACCAATTCTGCTTTTATTTTCAATGACATCTGAACTACATAATGTCATACCAAAACTAGAATTCTGATGATTCATATGCACTATGTTAGGAAGTCACATACTCACTCTATTATGAAGCCTTGTCATGTTTGATATCTTTCTTTTTTTGTTTCCGGGGGAATAGTATTGGTGTTTAGCTATTAGGTGTCTTTCCTTTCTCCTATTTGTTTATCCTAGCTGGGACCTGTGGATGCAACTGTATATTTAGCCTTTTTGTAACCAAATATTTGGCTTCTAACTACTGAAGGTTGCCAGAGTGCCATATTTGGCCAAAATACTCCCCGCATCTCTGCATGGTATCTTAGTTTTTGGTAGTGTACCTTATTTTACTAACCACTTCCTTCTGATGAATTTAATTCCATAAAGCATTTCTAGTTCCAACTGCAATCAAGATACCTGATCCATACTTTACAACTTATACAGAACTTAATGGCTGCGTCATTGTGATCAAGTATTCATCATAACATCTGTGTGGCTTATGCAGGCTTTGAAGATACAAGCATATCATTTGGGCCCGTGGATGGTATATCACTGTCACTGATCTAAGTATACCATTCTAGTTATCTTTTTGCGTGTTTGCCTCCCATTTAAAGTGTGTTAAGTAGCTTTTGTCTGAATCAAACTTAAGCAAAGAAAAGACATGATCTATAAGGTCAAAAAATCTTCATGCTACCCTTTTGATCACAACATTATTGTAGGCACAACTGCAGAGGTCATATGAGTTCTTGCATAGAAAAACCAATCAAAACTATCTTTTACAATGTGCTTGGTCATCCTTTAAGCAGAAAACTAGATCCTGGCAGTACAGCAGTCAGGGAGCAGTTAGATACATCCTCTTCCTTTTATGCCGTCAACTTGCATGAAGTAAAAAGCTTTAAGTGGTAAAATACATCTTCAGCAGATTGGAATGCCTCAACTGAACAGTGCAATTTTCCCCAAAAAGGCTTTTGAAGGAAGCTGAAATGTACATGAAAACTCTATTGTTTATCTTATTATTTTATATAGCAATGCAGGCAAATTTCATCCTCTTGGAAGTCTAACATCATCATAGTTCAACTTGTTCTGAATCAAAGCTTTGACAAATGTATCCTGCATTGACTAGATATACTTTTACCAGAATTGACTGTGGAAACCGTCTTATTTCTTTGCCCAATAGCAAATCCTGGCTTTTGATGTTCTTTTATGCTAAGCTTTTTCCTAAGAATTGCAAGATAACTAAACTCAATGGCGTTTTTCCCTCTATATCTTTGCTAGGCATTGTTGCTAAAAAAAGTTCTCTTGCCCTTAGGAATCAAGATCATTTCATACTTGGTCCTGCTTTCCATCAGCAGCAAAACCACAAGAGCTTTCTCAGAAGGCGCATCAGGAAGGTGCCTTCTTCCATGTAGTGTTCAAAGCCACTAGTGTGTTACAAGGTTTCTTCAGATCCTAAATCACTTTGCCAAATTTGAAGAGAGAATTAGGAACCTGCAATCATACCCAAAATAAGTTCTTTCTCCATCTTGCATCTCATATTTAGCCTTGAAGTTTTCACCTTCCCTGCAAACAATCTTCAAGGTTCTTTATGCTCCAATGACTTGCAGCGGCAATCACTATTTCACTCATCTCAGGAACCCATATATTCAACTCATAATTTATCAATGGTAGTCCATATTGAGAAAATTCAAAGAGATCCTACTGATGTGTAACTTCAGCAGTGCATTTTGAAGGGTGTAGTGGAAGATGAAAAAAAAACTTGACAGTTCATGAATATTATCATGAAAGTTTTTCTAAATGCAATGCCATTCTCATTTTAAGAGAAAAGATAGGAATAAGAGTAAAGTGCAAACATGAAAAATGCACCTCAAAACATGCAATGGCAAATAAAGAGAACTTTCAAACAGTTCACATAATGGAAAAAAAAACCCACCTCATAGTTAACAAGCTTCTAATTGAAATACTTAGAAGAGGTAGTCAAGAGAGCAACCTATGAAAGTTAAAAGTGATATTGTATGTGGATATGGCAAGCTTTTGGTATATTAATTGTGTAAGTGAAGGTCCTCTATCAGGGCTTGTTCCCTTTGTGATATAATGTTCATGCAACTTCTTCCATTTCATGTTTTCTGCTGTTTTCCTTTTCTAAATGGTACTTGCATGTTATAAATCAAGCTTTTTATCAAAGAAAAAGAAGAACTTGTGAAGCAGACCATGGTCTGGCTGTAGAAAGTATTGCCTGGTTGTTGAGGTTATAAGGCCCAGAAAACATATTAGTGTAGATAAGCTCCTTGGTCAATGAGAATACAATCCTAATGTCCATTGCCAACCCTTTATATTGTTTGTATTTGCTGTGGTTCAAATGCAGTGCCATTTTGCATTTGCTAGAACAGAGCTGTATCTATACACTCTTGTATTCACCAAAGAGTGTAGATAAAACCTGGGTTCCTATAGTAGATCAGCCCTGGGAAAATTGACATTAATTTGTTATAGCCTTCATATGTGTTCTCGATCTCCTTATGTAATGAACAAGTTTCTGAATATTTTTGTGGCAATAACAAGTTCTATTTTCTTATGCACTCTTTCAAGTTCAGTTGGTCACTTCATCATTCTACTTGTCTATTATTTTCGTTCTACTTTCCTTTTCCTATTGATTCTCTCAAACAGATTCACCTTTCTCTCATTTAAGTTCCTCATGCAGCCAGTCCCAGGCCAACACTCAATCTGGAAAGACGTCTGGATCATGATGGACATCCTCTTGCCATCACCGCAGCTGATGCAGTTGCAGCGGGTGGAGTTCCTCCTTGGAATTGGAGGGAGGCCCCAGGGAATGGTAAAACCTTTTAAATTGATTTTTTTTTAACTTATTTCCATTCAAGATGTAAGGTTTTTTTAACAACTTGGCTTGATGAATTTGTTCAAGCCTTGTGATCCTGGGCCTGGCTTTCAACTGTTTTGATTGAGATGATGGGATCTTATGTTGACTTTTATATTATCTCTCTATTGGCAGGTGCTGAGAGTCAATCATATGGCGGGAGGGTGATATCAGTCAAGTATGGGGACTACACAAGAAGGATCGGCGTTGACGGCACTGCAGATGCCATCAAGGAGGCAATCAAGTCTGCTTTCAGATTAAGAAGCAAGCGAGCATTCTGGTTGGAGGATGAAGACCAGATAATTCGTAGTCTTGACAGGGACATGCCTTTAGGAAATTACACTCTCCACCTCGATGAAGGTAATTTAGCATCTATGCTTTCCTATTCTTATAAAACCTGCGCTTTCCTATTCACTGCTGATGGACTGTTAAATCTGTATGATATCCTTTGTAGGCTTCTATGTTGTGAAATTTCATAGCTACTTAGTCAAGTGGCTACCACTTATCATGAATAATCTTGTTTTTCAAAGACTATTTTAATCATGAAGTTATTGTAAAGTTATTTCGAGTATTTATATACCAAACATAGCAGCAACCAATAGGCAAAACAAATTGCAGCATTATTACCTTCACCATTTCATCCCAATTCTTGTACATTCAGTCTGAAAGTTGCGGAATTATTATTAAACACTAATGCAAATCACATTTATTTCAGGACTAGCAATCAAAGTTTGCCTGTATGACGAGCCAGACCACATGCCAGTGCATACCGAAGAGAAAATTTTCTATACCGAAGATGACTACCGTGATTTTCTATCTCGCCGGGGCTGGACATGTCTAAGGGAGTTCGATGGTTATAGGAACATTGATAGCATGGATGACCTTCGGCATGATGCTATATACCGTGGAGTGAGTTGAAGCATCTGCTACAACTCATATCTGCTACTTGTCCATTTTAATTGCTCACATCACCTCTATAAAGTCACTGTTATCATGCTACTTGATCTTATCACAATGCCACAGCGGTGTAATTTGTAGAAATATTAGAGTGAGAAAATGATATTTCTGTTATTTTCACACTGCTTAATGCATGGGTAAGATATGTATATATACAGGTATAGGATTAATCTAAATCCATAGAATCAAGCTATAATTGATTCCTATAACTGACAGCCATACAATTGACTGACTTAGAGCCCGTTTGGCACTGCGGCCAAACCGCTGTTTTGCTGAAATTCAATTTTTTTTTTCATTTTAAATGAATATGTTTTGGTGTTTTTAGATCATTTTGATGTGTTGATGTCAAAAATGATTTTAAAAAAAATATCATTTTGATGTATTTTGGCACGAAAAGCATTTTGAAAAGCTACCGCAACCGCTCTCCCAAACAAGCCCTTACTCTATTTAGAACAATAATCAATCATGTTCTAATCAATCCTATAATCGATTTACTACATTTACACAACATATTTGTATGACACAATTGTACAGCATGCTGTAATTTTGTAGAATGTTAGGCCTAGATCAAGTTTTTTCTTAATGGCTTTGTAAATACAAATTTTCATTAATACTTGGTCTACTTTTTTCAACCTTTTGATTGTTGAAAAATGTGTTTGAACTCAAAATGATCAAAGAATCCACACAATAATTATACAACATGCTGTAGTTTTGTTGAATGTTGGCCTAGAACAAGTTTTTTCTCTCTTAATGGCTCTGTAAAATATGTATTTTCATCGGCTACAAAGTAATTTCATTAATACTTGGTCTACTTCAACCTTCTGATCGTTGAAAAATGTGTTTGAAAATCAAAATGATCAAAGAGCCTGGTTAGAGCTGTTGTGATCCAGAGACATCTTCACCGTGGAATTCAGATTCTATTAAATTGCATTCCGTGGCATCATAACAAGTAAAACAGGGAACAAGACAAGACCAAGTAAAAACAGGGAAGCTAGATAAGACCCAGATTTGCTGTCCTTCGTTTCAACTTCGACATAGATGGACACTTGCAATAAGTACAACAAATCATTTTTAGCAATGTTTTTAGAACATGTGAATAAAAGATTCACAGTGACACACCGGAGGAGAAATCCATAAATAAGGAATAGGCCGGCCGGCCACCTCTACTGCTCATCCCACTCATCGTTCTTGTACGAAACAAGAGTGTCAACCTTGTGTATCTGCATCATCCAACAACCAGGTCAGTTTGTTGTTATCACATCTATCCATCCAAAAGGAAAGAATTTCACTAACAACTCGATTTCCTAACTTGCCTTGGTATCAAAAGAATGCAATTTCACCATTTGTGGATTGGCAATAAGTTTCGGGTCACTCTCAATCCAGGTGAATGGGACGGCGACATCTTTATCAGTGTACGCTAACACATCAAAAACACCTAAAGCAACAAAGATACACATAATCCAGCGATTTTAATCAAGAAATCATCAAAACACAAAACAAAACATTGATCAGGAATGAGCATATAATTCTTACAAGGTTCATCAAGGCATGGCAAGTAAGTAATGCTTGATGCAATCTGACGCATGATTGCCTGTATCTCTCTCATAATCTCTTTGTCACTCTTTTCCCTTGACACTCTGAAATCAGTAATCATCCAACCAATCATCTATGACTTAAGAAGGGTTTATATTAGAATGATAAAGGAGTTAGGACTCTAGACAGGAACATTACCCTTTCTCCACAACCTCGCTATCAGTCTCGATACTGAAATTCCACCTCTCCAGGACCTCATTGGTTGGCTTACTCATTATCACCAGAACAACCCTCTGTAATTTCCCACTTTCCAGCCATTCTTTGCAGAATTCAAGACCAATGATCAATTACAATACACACAAAAGCATCGATTTATGTTGGATGCTAAGGAATAACACAAAAGAAAAGAAGACAAAAGTTGGTGGCAGTATTTCATTCAGAATTGAAAGCCAGCACAATATAGGAGGGTTTTCACTTCAGTGTTGCCCCTATGAAATGAAAAACTGATTCATCTTCTTCTTTTTCTACATTTTCCACCAAAAATCTAACATTGCTAAAACAAATAAAAGAAGAAGGAAAAACTGTACAAAGATAGATCTCTGGTACCTGATAACTGAGCATTGAGGTTAGCAATGAAGGATTTAACACCTTCATCTTGAGTAAGCAACATTGGGAGCCCATACTTCTTCACTTTCACAAAACTCTCTTCTGGATAAACCCCTCGATTGTAAAGTATACTAAACAGCAATCAACCAATCAAGATTAACCTCAAAACAAACTGCAAATAACAGAGATAAGCAAGATAGCAGAAATTAAAAACCAGAATCCTATAAAATATACCTGTTTGCTGCATATCCTGAAAAAGGGGTTCAATGAGTAAAAAGTATTAGCAAAAGTTTCTGTAAAGACCCAACAAACAAATTTAATTCAAGAAAGGAAATGGGGAGATTGAGACTGTGACATACCAAAGAACTCACTAACAATCGCTGCTGAACCACGGAGAGTAATTATGTCTTTTGCAACCGTTCTAGATGCCATAATTCTCTTTCACTACTGAAACACTGTAAGCCTACGGGGAGATAAGAGGAAAAAAGAAAACAATCGAAGTCTGTTTCAAACAAAAGAATCAATTGTGGGTTTCGATTCTTGAGCAAGAAAATTGGGTTTTGTTTTGTTTTGTTTGAGAATTGATTGCAAGAAATCAGGGTTTAGTGAGGGCGTTATGAGAGAAACAGATTAGGGCTTGATGAAATGTAAAGACGCTAGGGGAAGTAACGGCTAGTTTTCTAAGGTCTCGTCTCGAAGCGAAAATTAACGGCACCATTTTAAATTGCGCCTTTAACGGTAAGAAAAAAAGGGATGGGCTTTTTCCTGATTTTTTTTTCAAATTTGCGACAGTGCGCTCGTGGGGATTGTCTCAGACGTCACGTCGCTTGGTAAAGCGGCAATAAACTACTGTAAACCTTTGATTAAATTTTAGGGGAATTATTTATAAGGTTCTCAACCTGTTTTTTTTTTATTATTATTAAATTATGTCATCAGCTTTAGTTAACAGAAATGTTAAATATCCATATAAAATTCGAGCAATTCTCTCTTTTTTTCTCTCGAAAATATCAATTTTTATAAGATTATTGTTTTGATTCACATGATAGATCGTGTTGGCAGAAAACTTGTTATTTGTATAGCAGATTTCGAGTTTAAGTCAGAGTATATATTCCTTGTAAGAGCCTGAGATAGCCAAAATTTTATTCGTCCACCTGGACCTATAAAGTGTGTTTTTCGAAAAATGAAATTTCCTTGCATCCAATTTTTTTTTAAAATTAAAAAACATAAAAAATCTTATATTTTTTATATAATATATGATGACCAAAAGAATTACATTAAACTCTTAGGAAATAAAAATCACATGAGCTTCAAACTTATTATTTTGTTTGATATGAGTTTATTGATACATTAATCATTAAATAAGCCAAACTAATAAAATATCTAATTAAAAGTTTATAGATACATTATGAGTTTAATCGAGATTGTTTCTATACCAAGAGCATTTTAAACTAATTTTGGTTGGCTAATTCAACCAATTCATCTATGATCAACCTACTAAAAAGGTAATATATATATATATATATATATATATATAATAATGATATAAAAATTTATTTTAAAGTAAAAAATAAAAAAAATCATTTTTTTTTAAAATGCTTTGAAACATAGTGTCAAACACCACCCAAGTGTCTTAATCTTTTTTATATATATAAAGTGATGTTGAGGGGGTATTTTAGAAACTTTTCAAACTTTGATGGCTCCTTGAATGGCAAAGATAATTATCAAAGGTGATTGAGATGGCGGATCATGCACGAGAAGACGAAAGAAAGCAACATGTCCCCGGAGAGGACAGGGTACTGCAGGCATGCATGGACATGAAAAGCTGGCGAGTGGTCCTCCTCTCCATCCATGTAAAATGAAGATTCCGAGGCTCTACAAATGTCGTCATTTTCTGTTCATGTATTTCCCCATTTTCGCTAACAATGTTTCATAATATATCATAATGTAAAGTAAAATAATAAAATAAAACGTTAAAAACAATTCAGTACCATAAACTAATCTGTTAAATTATTAAAACGGACTCATAATAGTGAATTTGGTCTAATGTTCTTCATAAATTGAGTGGTGATGATGATTCTTTAGAAGACTTAGGGTATGTTTGACACAACTTTTGCTTTTGTGGTTGAGGTTTTAAAAAAGCAGTTTCATAAAAAGCACTTTAGCTGCGGTTCAAAATAAGTTTTGAAGTGTTTGGTTAAAACTGCTTTTGAGTTTGAGATTAATGAAAAGCAGTTTCATGTGTTTGGTTACCAAGCTTTTTCATATTGCTTTTAACTTGTGAAATTACTTTAAATGATATATATATATATATATATATATATAATTTTTTAAATATTATAGATTTAATAATTATAATAATATAATATAATTAATAATCAAGTAAATTGGACACTTTTTTTTATTCTCTCACCAAATTATTTTTATCAATATAATGAAACTTCATGTCAAATCTTTTTTGGTTTTTATCAATTATTCAAGATTTCAATTATCATTTTTTTTTCACTTCAAATTATTCAACACTACATGTCAATCTTTTTATCAATTGTAAACATTATTTATATTTTAATTAGTTTTTAGATTGTTTTAATATTAAAAATATATTTTTTATATTAATAAACATATATTGTAAACATTATTTATATTTTAATTAGTTTTTAGATTGTTTTAATATTTAAAATATATTTTTTATATTAATAAACATATATTATATAAATATTATTTATATTTTAATTAATTTTTAGATTGTTTTAATATTAAAAATATATTTTTTATATTAATAAACATATATTCTATTTTATATCTATATATATATATATATATTGTTATTTAATAACTATACTATGTTAACAACCCCCAGCCCCCACCCCCAGCCCGCCCCTAATTTTTATATATATATATATATATATATATATATATATTATTCACCCTTTCTCTCCTTTCTCTGCAGTAACGGGCGCAAGAAAAGCAGCATTTATCAGCTTCTCACGCAACCCGGGTTTACCCGTGGGACCCAGCAAGCTTTTTTCAACTTTTCACTTAACCAAATGTTTTTTGGCTTTTTTTCAAGCCATTTTTTTCAAACCAAAAGTAAAAAAGCTGTGCCAAACAGCCACTTAGGTGATGTGTGGAAGTATAGTAATGATTGTTTTTTAAAATAATTTTATTCAAAAATAAATTGTAACTCATCACTTACTCTACCTACTTTTTCATCTTTATGACAACTTATATGTAAGTTATTTAGTGCATGTTTGGAAATATGGTTGAAATTATTTTTTAATTTTTTTTCTAGAAAAATATCATAATGATATTTTTTATTTTTTAAGAAAATTATTTTTGATATTAACATATCAAAATGATTTAAATACACCAAAAAATAATTTAAAGTAAAAAAATAAAAATAAAAAAATCTTTTTTTTTTCAAAAGCGCTTTTGAGACACAATGTCAAACTTGCATTTAACCCAGTTTTGTTATGACTTGTAATTTCTTTTTTCAAGAAAAAATATTTATGAGAAAAAATATAAAATTGAGTTTTTAACATTAAATGTTAAAAGATAAAATTAGAAAGAAAATCAATTATATAAAAGAATCCATTAAGTATTTTAATTAAGAGAATGAGGGTGAAACTATAAGAATAATTAGAGGGCATACAAAAAATTTCAACGGAAAGGTTAAATTGAATTGAAAATAATCTTTGACCAAAAAAAAAACAAATAATTGGGGTTAGAATAGAAAAATAAAATAACATGAACTTTGATTGAAGGATGAAATTAAAAACCAATAATGTTTTAACAAAAGGGCTAAGAAAATGAATTAAAAATTAAAATAACAAGGACCCAAATGAAAAGAAAAACATTAATAGAAGAATGAGAACGAAATAAGACATCAAAAGAATGGGGAATGAAATTAGAAAAGCAAAAAATAAATAAATTTGATTGAAGAGTTCAATTGAAAGCCATTAAAACTTTAAGAGAAAGACCACTAAAATAAATTAGAAGTTCAAAGAATAAAGAACAAAATTGATATATAAAAAATAATTATTATCATTATTTTCAACACCTTATTCATTAAGAAAATTGATATATAAAAAACTAAAAAATCTAAATTAGATTATATTCGATAGTTTGATAATGTCTCATAATGATAATATTAATTTTAGTTTTGCTCTTTAATTTTGTTCTTCAAATATTTCCATTCGTTCTTTATATCATTTTGTTTTCAATGTTGTTAATATTGTTTTTGATTTTACTTTCAATCATAATAATAACAATGAGAATAATAATTCATATAATTTATCATTCGGTGTTGTATTTATTAAGAATTAAGTTTTTCAATTTCTCTACGTATGATGTTCAAATCTAATATCCTGGATTAATGATTTGAAAAACGTTTATGGCTCAATATTGTTTTTAATTTTTTTTATCTTATTTCTTTAAAATTGCAATTGGTATTAAATAATTTTTTTTTATTATAATCCTAGTGATTATAATAATTATATTCATAATTCTAATAGTACAAATTTTGCTCTTGTCCTTTAATTTTGTCCTTTAACTTTTTTCATTTGCTCTTAAAATCAAATAATATTTTTTCATGTTGATAATATTTTATTTTTGCCTTTAATCATAAGAATAACGATTAAAATAATTTATCATTAGATGTTTTTATATTAAGAATTAGTTTTACAACTTTTCTATATATAATGGTTCAAAAATAATGATTTATCATTTGATGTTGTATTCGTTAAAATTCCTGTAACTCAATGTTGTATTTAATTTTTATCTTATTTCTTTAAAATTATATTATTTAATATTAGTATTAAACATAAAAATTTGTCCTATAATTAGTTTTTTTGACATTACCTAATAAAAATTCTGCCTAGGTTGATTATTTTGCTTAGATGTATAGCCTCATAAAAAACTTTAGCACCATTAATATTTTTTTTACATGCTAAAAATCTAGCACCATTCTGAGTAGTTTTACCTTCTTCTTTAATATTTTTATTAATATCATTTAAATTATACTTAGTATTATTATCATTATTATAATTGTTTTGTAATTATTGATATTCTTCATATTATTTTATGAGCAATTATTATTATAATGAAATCCATAATTATTAACACCATAAGCATTATTATCATTGAGATTAATAATGTCACTATTATTACCATGATTATAACATCTAAAATTATTATTTTTATTATTACTACTAAAACAATAAAATATTAAATTACCCCGAAGAATAAAAAAACTCAAACACTTTAATAAAAGAGCAGGTAAGAAAAGAACTAAAACTATTATTATTATAGCGTAAATAATGAAAATAACAAAATTATCTCAAAGAATAAAACAATTTGAAAAATTTAACAAAAGAGCAAAATAAAATAAAATATAAACCACAAAAATTTTATTATTAGCTTAATAAAATCATTTGACTTGAAGAATAAATAAAAAGAAGAAGAAATGTCAATTTTCAAATGATCACCAACACAAATTAAAATTCAAGGACTAAATTAAATAAAAACATAACCTCAACAAAAGATAAAATAATAAAAATTAAAAACCAAAACTATGAGCATATACTTATAAACATGGACAAAATATAAGGACTATTTTGGAAGAATTGAAAAAGTTAAAGGAATTAAAATCAAATAAAAAATTAAAAGAATAAGGGCTGAAGTGAAAAAAATATATGATAAATTTCAATTGAAGAAAAAAATTGAAAAAAAATGCAAACTTCTATACCGAAAAAATTAAGGGATTTAAAACCAAACCGAAAAAAAGGACCAAAATGAATGCCAAATATATTCTCAATTTCAATTGAAGGACAAAATTGAAACAAATTAAAACTTCTATAATAGAAATCAAGACCAAACAAAACAATCGAAAGAGGAGGGATTGAATTGAAGACACTATAAACCAAGACTTCCATGTAATTTAGGTTGTAGGAGAGAGAAAAGGGAAAAAAAGAACAATTGATCACCATCACGTTTTCGGCCACCATGAAATGACACACACACCACCATATGAATGAGGACATGGCGGAGCATCTGGTGAGACCCTGGATGACTATTTTTCACCACTACACGACGTTGCATGCTCCGCCTGAAAGGAGCATTGATCACCACATGTTTTCGCCCATCATGAAACGACACGCGCACCACCATGTGAATGAGGACATGGCGGAGCATCCGGTGAGACATTGGATGAATATTTTTCACCACCGCATGACATCTAATGCTCCGCGTGAAAGGAACGTAAGGAAGAAAACTGTCGGTGCGTCCGACCATGTACCAACAATATTCTGCAGGAAAAAAAATCATAAAATTACCTAAACATTTCTACAATCAACTCTTGGATTTTGGCTTTCCCGGGGGTATATTCGTATTTGTAGTGCTTAGAAACATTTGAAAAAACAAGAAACACCCCACCGACAAATTTTTATTTTTGTCTTATTTTAGGGTAATATGGTTATTTTACTTGTCGCACCCTCCGCGAGAGCACGACATCGCGACGACCCTCCTCTTGAGCGAGGGTATTCATGTCAGGGTTTTATCTTTATTTTTGTGAGTATTATGGTTACTAGGAAACCTAAATTGGTATTTCAGAGATTCCAAGGCAAGAGACCGATTGCGTAAAGAGAACGTTTTAGCACCCCTAGTACGCCCTACCTAAGATAAGCTGCTTGGTGTTTTGGTTTGTCTTATGATTGCCATGATATTGATCTTTCAAAAATATATTGGTTAAATGATGATGACGTATTATTCCCGTAAAAATATTTTGGATATTTACCACTTTAAAGTTTCGTTATCCAAATATTTACTGTGAATAACTACGAATTATCCCCGCTAATATTTTGGATATTAACCCCTTCAGGATTTCTTTACCCAAATATCAACAGTGAATAATAACGAATTATCCCCGCCAATATTTTGGATATTAACCCCTTTAGGATTTATTTATTCAAATATCAACAATGAATAATATGAATCCCCAAAAATAAGATTTTGATATTTTTGGAATATTGGCCAATACCCGTTGTAAAATCCAAAAATGCGAGAAAATGTTTTTTCTTTGTTTACGAAATCCATGCTAAAAATCATTTTTCTTTAAAATTCTGAAATAGTATTTTTTTTAAAAGGAATGTTCAAAATATGTCAGCGTATTGGCCATATGCACGGAAACAACATATTTTTTTGTCTTTTAAAAAATATATTTTTTATGCAAATTTGTATTTTTTTGTATTTTTATTATTTTTCAGTGGGCTGGTTGACAACATGTGGGCTGCCAGCCGACTCACCTCGGGTTGGGCTTGCAACCCAGATGGCGTTGGGCTGGGTTGGAAGCCCACCTTCTTTCTGTCTAGATGGCCCAGCAGGGAGTGAATTAATTCACTCCCCCGCATGCAAATGCAAGATGAATAGGGGAATGCTTAATTTAGGAGTGTGAAGAACGGCGTACCTGTTAATACTGTTGAGTAGAGGAGGTTGAGGTGGTTCTTTCTGTCGTGGTGACGTCAGAAATGGTGGCCTGTGGTGGCCGGAGTGGGCGTCGGAAAGTGGCGGGTTGACGTCGTAGCCCCTGCTGCTGCTAACCTTGCCTGAGACCGTGGTATGGTCGCTGGTGAAGGGGGAGGCTACCGGTGGTGATTAGGGTGAAGTTGGGTGGCCTGCTGTTTCTGCCGGAGCTGCTAATCGAGAGGGAGAGAGAGAGAGAGAGATGGCTGCTGGTTTTAGAGAGTGATAGGGTCAATTGAGAGAGGGAGAGCAGTTGCAGCGTGGGGAAGAAGATTTATCTAAAAATTTGAGTAAATTTGGCTCTACAACTCTCTTCTCTTTCTATGTTTTTGACGTAAATTTCTTCTTTGTTTCGTTCCTCCCCTTTCTCTGTAAATCTCCTCCTCTGTCTCAATCCTTTCTTTTCTTTTTCTCCTCTGTTCTGTCTCCTCTGTTCTGTCTCCTCTCTGCTCCAATCTCTTTTCCTCCCGTTCACTCCTCAGTTCGTAAATTTTCCACTATTTTTCCTCTTTACGTAAAAATATCCCCTCTGTTTCGTGATTTTCTTTCTCTCTTTCTCTGTTCGTTCTCTCTTTTTTTGAATTTTTCTCCCCCTTTTTTTCTTCCTCTGCTCGTCGTTTTTATAGGCAGTGCAGGAGGTAGCCGTTGCAAACAATGGTGGGCTACCTCCTGCGGCGGCGTACAGGTGGCCTGTCGGCGGCGGGTGGAGGCGGCTTGTAGGCAGCGGGTGCATCGACTTGTCAGTGGGTGAGGCGGTGATGGGTTGCTTTAGGGGGTGAAAGTGTAGTCTGGTCCTTTAATTTGTAATTGTTCTTATTGCACCCCCAATTGGATTTAAACATATGAATTTTGTGTAATGACCCTGTCAGAATTTCAATATCAGCCTTGACTTTGCACGCCTTTTTTTATTCTGGTCCTTGATTTTTGATTTTTGCGATTTGACCCTCAATTGACCATTAGACTCTCAATTTGTTCAATTTGGCCCCCGATTTCGCAAAAGTGGCTTGGAAAAATTCAAATCGGTCTCCAAAAATTCCAATCTCATCAATTGAACCCGAATTAAATTTAAGAACTTGATTTCTCATTGACTAAGCCCTTAATAAAATTAATTCGACCAATTTAAAGTATAATTAAGTCCTTGTACTTAATTAAATCCTTCGATTGGACCCTAAATTAATTCTCAAATATAATTACACTTTTAAATTGGTCAACGATTAAATCAAACTGACCCATAAAAATATAATTATATCTTTTGACTTAATTTTTACATAGATTTATCCGATAATAAATTACTTTAGCCTTGAATCTGTGATTTTCTTCATTTTTGGGCATGAAAGAGGTACGATCAAGCTCTCGAAAACATCCAAAATTTCACCTTGATTTTCCTACCGACACTAGCCCCTTTTATTTTATTTTTTTTGTTATTTTTGGGTAGTTTTGGGGAATAACCCAAAATTGAGTTATGGCATTACTGTTCACATCGGTGTGAAAAATTGAAAATACTCCCCGGTAGTCAACTATTTGTTACGTGCTGGTAGGGGTAAAAACATAATTTTACTGTACAAAAAACCCGGAAAAGACTCAAATATTCCCAAACAATCAGAGAATATCAATCAGTCCCATGAAAAAGGCTTAAATGTCTATGAATCCAAGAGTTAAATTTTTATACACTAAAGGGTAAAATAATAATTTTACTGTTACAATTAGGGGTGAGCAAAAAAACCGATAAACCGATTAAACCGAGAAAACCGAGAAAAAAAAACCGAACAAACCGAACCGAAAAAAAAAACCGATTAAACCGATTATTTTTTTTCAAAAAAAATCTGGTTCGGTTCGGTCTCGGTTTTTTACGGAAAAAACCGATTGACCCAAACCGAACCGAACCGGTTCGGTTTAAAATATTAATATAAATAGAAACTTTTTCCCATTCTCGCTTGAAACCCTAGCGGCCTCGCCTCTCCCTCCCTCCTTTTCCTCTCGCTCTCGCCTTTTCCTCTCGCTGTCGCCTTTTCCTCTGGCCTCTCGCCGCTCGCCTCTCCCTCTGGCCTCTCGCCTCTCACTCCCTCTGGCCTCTCGCTCCTCGTCTCTCTCTCCCTCGGCCTCTCGTCTCTCCCTCCCTCGGCCTCTCGCGGGAGTCTTCTTCCATTCCAGGTAGTTCATTTATTAATTAAAGATATTTTTTTGGTATAAAATTATGTTTTTTAGTGAAAAAGCTGAGAAATTTGTGTGCTTTTTTTTTATAACAAGAGTATTTTTTTTTCTTTCTCAACATAGATGTTGTGGTTGGTGGGAGAGAGAATGATGGTGTGGTGGTTTCATCGGAGATAAGGAGTCATCTTGCAGAAGAAGGGAACCCCACATCTGGTGTTTGATTTTTTTGGATAGCATGTGAGTAAAAGCTCTTAAAAATTCTTGCTGCTGTAATGCTTGCTTTAGCGTTTCTTGGATTATGTAAGTGTTATTTTCTTGGATTAGAGAATGAGAATGAAAAGTGAGCACTTTATTGCCCTGCACTTGAGGTAATATCCTTCCGAATGCTTGATTTATGATAGTTTATCAGAACACATTGCATATACTAAATGGTTTATGAAGCATGGTTGATAACACATTGTAGTTTATCAACTTGATATGTTTATTTTCAATAGAATGTTATTGTTTGCCTTTGGTACTGATAGTCAAGACTGGTGTCCATCAACAGGGGAATCAGCTTGTCTTTTGTTTTTTTTCCCCTTCCAGATGTGTTTTTGGTGCTTATCTAGAAAATTGAATGTTCCCTTCTACTGTCAAGAATTGGTTCTCTCTTGTTCAGAATCAAAGTAATAACTCTTTGTTTACATGCCTCAACAGAGTTTAATGCAACTCTTGATTTATGTTGCTATACATGGGTGAAATTTGTGCAGTTTGCTCTGCTCGTGGCTTAGCAAGGAAAAAGCAGATTGGAAAGGAGGCTGTAGTGAAAATAATTGATGATGCTTACAGGTGCTTTTTTCAATTTTAATGTTATGCTCTTGAAATCTTGACAGTTGTTCTGTAGTGTGTCTTCTAAAACTTTATTTACCCGTCTATTTACTGGAAAATAGTGTTGTTTCCCCCTTTAGGCAAGTAACCCTGACAAAGAACGAAGGCAGGGAAAATGCCCTCTCACACCAGAGGAAGTTGGTCTTATGCTGAGAGCTCTGGGTTTCGGAAGTGATGTTCACTTGTACGTAGCTTCAGGTGTGAAGTATATGGAGGTGAATCAGGTTATTTTTCTTATACACTTGTATTTTTATTTTATTATCTATTAATCAACTTATTTTCAATCTAACATGTCTATTATTTTTTTTGTAGAATTTGGTGGAAAGTTAAATCTACTAACGAATGATAATTAGTTCAAAACCGGGTGTATTTCTCGAAATTTTTTTATGATGCTTGCTTATTTTGAAGCCCTTTGAAGGCATTTTCTGTAATTTAAATTTAAATTTGTTCACTTGTGTAGTTTTAATTATTTCTCATCATGCTAAATTACACAAAACAAAAGTATTAGAAAGGTTAAAAAAAACTTCATAAACACTATATTAACAATTTAATACATTAATATTTGTATTTGTTGCAAAAAAAATTTAAAAATACTTTGGGTTCTGTTATGAAAATAGTTTTTCAAGCCCACTAGAAAATTTATTAGAAAACCCATCAAAAAGCCCATCAGATGGCCCAAAAACCAAATTCGGTTTTATGAATTTTTTAACCAAAAAAACCGGACCGAACCGAACCGAAAGTGGTCGGTTTTGAATAGATTCGGTTCGGTTTCGGTTTGATTTTTATAAAAAAAAAAATCAGTTTGGTTATTTTTTTGACAAAAAACCGGACCGAACCGAAAATGCTCACCCCTAGTTATAATTCACAATAATTTATGTCTACTGCTACAATGAAAAATCGCACGGTGTATCTTCTTTTTAATAATAAATTATGTCTAGTGCTACTATAAAACACTCATACCTTATATATATTTTTTTATATATATGATTTAATTTTATTTTTAATTTTGTTAGGGTACCATTTCCAAAACGAAGGAGTATTGAGAAAACAAATGTGGAATTGTACTGCGTCTGAAAGTCTTTATTATAGTCTTTTTAAAAGGAAAATATTTTAATTAAAATATTATAGTCTACGGTAGTCTTTATTATAGTCTTTTTAAAAGGAAAATATTTTAATTAAAATATTATAGTCTTCAGGAGTCTTTATTATAGTCTTTTTAAAAGGAAAATATTTTAATTAAAATATTATAGTCTTCAGGAGTCTTATTATAGTGTTTTTAAATGGAAACTATTTTAATTAAAATATTATAGTCTTCAGAAGTCCTTATTAGTCTTTTTAAATGGAAAATATTTTAATTATAATATTATAGAGTCTAGGAGTCTTTATTATAGTCTTTTTAAATGGAAAATATTTAAATTAAAATGTTTAAAGTGTTTTCTAAAGTATGATTTAGTGTTTTGGATGGAGATATCAAAACTACTAAAAAAATAAATTTAATGCATTTTCACTTCAACAGTACCTTTTAAGAATAACTGTATTATATTAACCTCGAAGAAAACAATACAAGATAGATAAGAATCATAATAATACATAAAAAATAGAATTATCTAATTCAAAATTTATTTTCTAACCAAAACTAAATAATAAACTTTTTTATAGCAAAAAAAAACATCATAAACAAAGCTGAAAAATAATAAAATGATTATAAACTAAATAGTAAAAAAATTTCAGAGTCAATTAAAAACATCATACTTGTCAAAAGCATGTTGATTAATCAACAATAAAGTTAGAATCATCAAAGAATTATGTTTCAACATCATAATTACAACTAACCTCCTCATTATAAGCCAATTCTATAATTTATTTTTATATGTTTTCTATTCCTTGTTTTTAAACATCTTTTTCCCAAGAAAAAACCTTCACCATGTCCTCTTACATGAGCACGTTTTATTATGCAATTATCTTTTTCTACTATGATTATTTAATAACACATAACAACTAACCATTATAAATTATTTGATTTGGATGTCAATTGATACAAATGAAAACATAAGATAATAAAAAGCACAAATAGAGTAATTACATAAAAACTCTAATTCAATTTTTTTTTCATTAAATATTTATCCTAATGAAAACAACTCTTCTAAACGGCTTATATAATAGAAAACATGTCCTATATAAATATATAAAAAATATATTAAGGGAAAAAATATATAAAGTTATTGTAAGGATGTCGACTATGTATTTCCCTTGATTGAAAGGGTTTTTCCTTCTTTTGAATAAAAGCTCTAGTGATTATTTCTAACTAGATAGATGGTATTGATATTACTTATTGATTTTAAATCTTCCATGAAAGCATGGCTTGAGTGATATACAATTAGTTCTTATAAAAATACCTTATATTTGAAAATTTTATAGACTTATTTTTTATATATAAAAAATAATATTTATTTCCAGTGAGTGTGTTTTTTTTAAAATAAAAATATATAACTCAGGTCATAAATTTAACTAGGATGAATGAATTAACTTTAATTTAATTAAACAAAGGAAAATAAAATAATAGTTGATGGATCCACGACCCATGAAAAACAACAAGACATAATAGGGTCAAGATGACATAACAGTATATTTTGAATCAACTTGAGTTAGCCTGATAAACTTGTAATTCCAGTAATCAAGGTCAAGTCAACCCAAAATATTTTTTCAAACACACGTTAACTATTCAAACTTGTGACATGGGCTAATAGGCTCAAAGTATCCAATATAGAAAAAATGATAAAGTCCAATTCCCAATCAATTAAATATTAAAACATAGAATGAAAAAAAATCAATTATACGAAGGATTAATAAACAACAATTAGGAAAATAAGGATTAAAATTGAAAAAAACAATATTTGTTTTTTGTTTTATTGAAGGGTGCAATTGAAAAGAAAAATCAAGTTGGTAAGAGGATAAAAAAATCAAAAGAATGATGACTGAAATTGATATAAAAATAAAAATAATATTTTGATTGAAGAGTGAAATTGAAATTGAAAAGAATAATAACATTTACAAAAAGGCCAAAAAACAATTAAAGGTCAAAACAATAAGGATCAAATTGAAAAATGTAATAACATCAATTTGAATTAAAGAATAAAATTGAAAAAAACTAAGAAAAAAATATCAAAAATCAAAATAATGAAGATCAAATTAGAGAATATATGTTTTGGTAAATTAGGACCAAAGAGTTGCCATACCTCCTTACGAGAGCATGATGTTACGACAATCCTTCCCAGGGAGGTATAAAGGTCTTTGATTTGTTACGAGAGTCCCTACTTAATTTTATGGTTACTAGGAACTTAACTAGTCTTTTATATATTCCAAGAAATGGATTGATTGCTTAAAAAAAAGATATTAGCACCCTAATATCTCTCATCTCAGGTAATCTAATCTGCATTGCTTTTCATGGTCTGATGATATTTCTATTTATATCAGTCTACGATGGCTGGTTTGCTACAATGAATAAACTTTTGTTTCTAGGTCAAGAACTTGGTATGGATAGTTAAATGTCCATGGGGTTGGGGTCAGTAGGGTCATTGCAAACTTTTTTTTAAAATGATCAAATACGTAAATATCCCCAATAAGACAAAATCCAAGAATTGGGTGTGATGGTAATTTACTATTTTTTATTATAATTTTTGGCAAGTTATTGTTGGCGCGTCACCAGACACGTCATTTGTTGCGCTCACGTGGATTTCGGACGGCGCACGGAGTCTAAAAATGCCCAACCAGCGTCTATAATGATTCTCAACCATGTTCTCTTCCTCCTGGTGCGACGACTGTGGTTCCAAGGTGGTCGTAGATGTGTCAGTGGTCGGTTGAATTCCCCCCCTTTCTCTCTCCTGCCTGTGTCAATACACGTATGCCCCGCTGTTTATTGTGATTTCATTTTAGTCCTTGATCTTTCGATTGTTTTGTATGGTCCTTATTTTTGTTATATAAGTTTTGATTTGTTTCAATTTGGTCCTTCAATTGAAATTGATTATATATTGTAGCTTCATTTCAGTCCTCAGTCTTTTAATTTCCAGTTTTGTTTTAAATTCTTGATTTGTTTAGGTATCAATGTTTAGATTTGTTTCAATTTTGTTCTTTAAATGAAACTCATTATATATGTGTTTTTCATTTCGGCCCTTATACTTTTAATCTTGGATTTTATTTTAATTCCTTTATTTTTTTTTTATATACTTCTTACATAGTTTCTATTTTTGTCCATGTTTATATGTACATGCTCTTAGTTTTTGTTTTCAATTTTTATTATTTCCACTGTTATTAAGGTTTTTTATTTAATGTTTAAATTTTATTTTGTGTTAGTGATCATTTGAAAATTGATATTTATTATTTTTTCTCTTTTTTATTTTTATTTATTCTTCAAGTCAAATATTTTTTTTAAATCCAATAATATTTATATTTGTTTTGTCATTTATTTTGTTTTTTAATTGCTTTTTTTAATTAATATTGTAAGGTATTGAAATTTCTAATTATTATAGATAAAACATTCAAAAAACTCATTTCTAATAGATTTATCTATTCTAATTTTACTATTAAGATAACCAATTATAACACATAAAAAATAAATTAATTTTATACATGGAAAAAACTCGGCGCCGCTGGCAAATAACATCGTGTGTGATCTATAATATATCATCCGCTATATTTTATAAAAGACCAGACGCCCTAGAATCTTCCACGTTAATTTAACCCTTGTATAGTCTTGTTTTTTTTGTTTGTTTATTAAAAACAATTAGATATTTTTTAATATTTATTTTTTTCCACCTAGGAAGAAGATCCCAAGACAATGATATGCGCCAGCGCACCACTACAGTGGCCTTGCTTTTGCCCACCACTTTCCTTGATGAGGTAAAACTCAGGACTTTTACTAATACAAGCTGAGCCACAAGTGAGGACGTACCCATGGCCGCATGAAATGGGGACCTCCCTCCACTCAAAGAGCTCGCCCAGGATGATCAGCGGCCACTCTGATTGTTTCAGAGAATTCCAAAAGCTTATATTTCTCTGATAAAGCGAAGCCAAACCAAGCAAATGAAAGATTTAAATAAACAAGAGAGTGAAGAATTCTGCAGATATAAATCGAATTCTGCAGATATATATTCAAAGTTTGAAAAATATTTTCTTAATTACATTTCTTTCATTCTCGTATGTATATATAGGCCTACATAAACTAGTATTTGAGTATTTAAGGAAAGTCAACTAGAGATTACAATATTTGAAATTCTAATATCCTGTAAGATCTTCATGAGCTAAAAATCCTGATCCTGCAATCTTCATTATCTGTCAGTACTGGAAATCCTGATCCTGCAATCTTCATTAGCTGGCAATATTGATTCTTCAATCTTCTTATCTGTCAATACTCTAGCAGCAAAGCAGAATATTCTAGCATGCGTGGCTCGTGGCTCGTGGCACGTGGCTCGTTTACAGGAAGTAGAACACATGTTGTGTCACGACATGTATCAATGGATTCCAGGGGGGCTGCCAAATTTTGTGGAATCTGGAAAATAAGTTTGGTGATTGCCAGTGAAAACACGTGATACATTCATGGTGTTTCTGAATTGAGGAAGATTCAACGAGGAGACTGATGTCCACGTCATAGACCACTGGCTGATGTCTCTAATGGCTGCTGCACCCATTCTTTCCAAGAAAGCTTCAAGCCATCCTACAATGTTTTTGTACTCTATGTTTCGCTTCTTGGTTGTCTCTGGTGAACAAATTACAGGTTTTTTTTTTAATTAGCATGCTTGTGTTAGAGAATAATATAAATTATATTATGGGACCTCACTTACAAGCTTAAGCTCTTAGGTGAAATGGTTCCTTAATAGCGTGTTCTAGTCAGCTTGTATATATTTTAACTAATCCCATGATTTATGAAGTTAATGACCATGTAAACCTCTAATAACCATTATATTAGCAATCACAGGGCTCAAGCCTGAGACCACAGGAGGAACAAACCTCTTAGTCCCAAGCTTTTACCATATGGTCACCTACTAGAAAGTTATACAGGGTGTGTTTTGTTTACGCTACCACGCAGTTTTTTTTTTTATTTATTTATTATTATTATTGTGTTTTTTAATACTTATGATATGCTAATTGCATAAAAATAAATTATTTTGATGTATATAAGAGGGATTGAATTGAAAGTGGATGATTCTTGCAGACTTGTCAGCCTACCACCATTGTTTTTTTTTTTTTGATAACTGGGGTGTCCGGATCAGCTTACGCGCACCACAACTAATCTCCGGGCTCATTGAACATCCTGCAAACCCAGTGAGCATGTAAGGCACCGCGGGGGTGACAGGCGTGCATGGTGGGACTTGAACCCTGGTGCAAAAGAAGGAAACAAGTCCCTTCAACTGCTAGGCCAATACCCACTTGCGCCTACCACCATTGTTTCTGGTGCAGGTGGAGTTCAAAGATCTCAAAATCAACGTGGCCAAATCACACTGACGATCGTTTGCTTGCCATGAAAGTTGTGCTGATGAACACTATTTGGCTGATAATCGCGTTGTTAAGACTATTATTCCACGTGTCAAGGCCAAAAAAAGGCCTCGAGGGCAAGGTAGTCAAAATCGAGATTTTGACACGAATCGGAAAGGGCTCCGAAAAATCGGATCGTAAAATCGTAAGATCGTACCCGAATTTGTCCGTACAAAAATAGTAAAATCACAGCTAAAATTGTGTGAGAAGAAAAATCATAAAATCGTATGTAAAATATTTCTGAATACAAAATAACATAATTATGGACATAAAACTTAATTAGTTTAGGTTCATACATGATGTAAAATAACTTCAAAACACATTACAAAATAATTATGTCCCTAAAAGTTCATAAGTTAAAAACTAACAAATTTAAAACAAATCTTCAGCTGGCGTACAAGTAATTGTATATTTTTTTATGATTGTTGTATTTGAAATTAATTAATGTTATTTATTATCTTAAATTAATAGATTTTTTTTAAAATTATTTTTTATGCTAACTATTTTTTATGCTAATTATTATTATTATTATTATTATAACCCCTCCCCCGTATATTATTATTATTATTATATTATAACCCCTCCCCCGTATATATTATTATTATTAATTTATAACAAGTGAACCCCCCCCCCCCCCCCGTAAAGTTAGTATAAAAGTAAAACTTTTACTAACCCTAAATGGCTAAATCTCTTCTTCTTCACGCCGCCGCCCACCTCATCCATCATCTCCCTCAGGCCTCATCCATTTCTAAGCCTAAACTGCTTCAGTTCTCCTCGCATTCCCAAGACAAAATAGAAGCAGCAAGTCTATCCTCTCCTTCTCTTGCCTAAGTTCTTTCTTCTGTTCTTGTTTCTTTGCTATGCTTGCTCTACAAATTCTTTGACGACTGCGAGGATTCCAGTTTACGGTTTTGTGAAAATTGAGATTTCTCAAATGCAAAATTGAAATTGAAGAAAGCCCTTCGCCCCGTGTTGCGCACAGTAGAATATCATGAACTCGTAAAATCGGACCGATCCGATTTTACGAGTTAACCCGATTTTGACCGAGTTTGACCGGTTTCAGTTTTTTTTCCGGTCCAATCAGGTTTGCTGAGCCAACTCGCAAACTCGTACGAGTTTACGAGTTGACTCGCGAGTTTGACTACCATGCTCGAGGGAAACATTCCTCTCGAATGGATACTGCTGTTGACAAAGCACTGGAGAAGTCGCACGCCAGTGCCTTCTATGCTGTTTTGTTTTCTAAGAAAATAAATAGTATTTTTATTTAAAAATATATTAAAATAATAATATATTTTTTAAAAAAAGAAAGCAATGTTCCTATTTTAGTTTAAATTGAAAATAATAAAGAAAATAGGTATGAAATATCAAGTGAACTAAACGTAATCTTTAATATTTTCCATTTTTTAGAAAAATAAAGTGAAAAAGAACTTTGTAATTATCTATTGAGTCTTAAGAAAACAATAATTAAGATTTCTTTTACAAGTAGACACTGCCGAAGAATATTTTGGAAACTCATTGAAAGCCAAATTGTATTTGAACACTTAGGAATGAATTGTACGAAATGGATAGGATCGCTTAGTATGTGCATGCACCTCACCCACCAACGCATCAACCTCGACAAATAAAATAAAATAAATGTAAAATAATGGTGCAATCTTGAGATTAAAATGTTTGTTCCACTTGTATTTTTATATTCAAGCCATGCGGTTATTAATATAATGACCACTAGAGGTTTGCATAGTCGTTAACTTTAAAACTCGTGAGATTAATTGAGTTGTACATAAGCTGACCCAGATGCGGTTGTTAATATAATGACCACTAGAGGTTTGCATAGTGGTTAACTTTAAAACTCGTGAGATTAATTGAGTTGTACATAAGCTGACCCAGATGCGGTTGTTAATATAATGACCACTAGAGGTTTGCATAGTCGTTAACTTTAAAACTCGTGAGATTAATTGAGTTGTACATAAGCTGACCCAGATGCGGTTGTTAATATAATGACCACTAGAGGTTTGCATAGTCGTTAACTTTAAAACTCGTGAGATTAATTGAGTTGTACATAAGCTGACCCAGATGCGGTTGTTAATATAATGACCACTAGAGGTTTGCATAGTCGTTAACTTTAAAACTCGTGAGATTAATTGAGTTGTACATAAGCTGACCCAGATGCGGTTGTTAATATAATGACCACTAGAGGTTTACATAGTCGTTAACTTTAAAACTCGTGAGATTAATTGAGCTGTACATCAACTGACCCAGACATTCATATTAATAAAAAATAAATATAAAAATGAAACAAAAGCCAGCCAAAAACGTTGGAGCAGTAAACAATACAGTAGCAACCTTATCGTAAAGTAGATATTATATGTTCAATTTGTTTTCTTTGAAGAAAAAAGATATTTTCAGAATTACTTTAGTTAGTATATAAATAGAAATTAAATCTTTTTATTATCTTAAAAATGTGTGTTTTTCGATAATTCAAAAGACGAAGACTTCCACAATATCACTAAAGTTCCAACTTAAAAAATCAACTTGACGAGCAGGCCTAGCCTCATGAGGGAGTTGTGGGTCCGAAATTAGAGATAGTACGCGAAAGAAGCAGGCAGAAGAAAAGCCAATGTACTATAAATGACAACATTACTTAAGACATCCTGACTCTAATAACAATATCTGTGTCTCTCTCTTAATGAAAGAGAATCATCACCTAGATTATTTGAAGTTGACGTGAGCAGAAACTATTAAGATTCTGGTCCTGGGTTTTGTTCTGATCCTCTTGAATTATGATAAAGACGGATTCTTCAGCGATTGAATGGAAGAAAGAGATAGTGGAGGAAGAGAATTATCACCATGATGGTGATTGTTTTTTTATGTGTTTTTATATAAGAAAGAATCCTCTTTCCTTAACGCTGCGTGTCGGTAAACCACTTGGCTCCTGCTTCCTCAGGAACTGCCACCCTTAAAGGCACACGTGCTTCTTTCACGTTTTGGCAGGCAAGTTTGCTCTCTCGAAACTTTATTAAAAAAAACTCCATTTCTTCCTTTGTAGAGGATAATTTTGTTTCAGTTCTGTTGTTTTGTGTCCCTGTCTCGGTATCTGAAGTGGGTTGTCATTGGTTTTAACGTTAACACAGAGGAGGATGTTTTTGCAGGTCTCACACATTGCCTAGAGTGCTCTCTCTGGTGGATTTCTTTTGGAGGACATTTTTTCAGCTTTTGTCTTGAATTCTGAGTGGGTGAGGATTAAGTTGTGATGGACGTTTTTTTGCTGGGGACTAGAATGGACATTTTGATTGTAGAGATTATCAATGCAGCATTTTCCGTACTGTTACTGGCATGGCTGCTGATAGACATCTTGAAACAGAGCAGAGGCGGCGGCGGTGATCTGCACCGCAGAGCACACGAAGCAGTGAAGAAACAGCCTACAATGTTGTTTACTACAGTTACTGTTCTTTCTAACATCGTAATTTCGATTTTGTACCTTGGTTTTGGGGTTTATCAGTATTGGGACCTTGGAATTGTTACCTCTAAACCTGTGTTCTTATCCGTGACTTGGATTCTAGCTACTCTAGTTGTTTGCTATTCCAGAAACAGATTTCTTGGAGAAAACAACAGGTGGCCCATAGTCGTTATTCTTTGGTGGATCTTTTACAGCATCTTTTGTTCACTTTCTGTTTCCATTCACTTCATCACCCGTTTTAGTTCCATAGAATTGCCTTATTCCTGGCCCGAAGCTAATATTGCTGATCTCCCTTCCTTACCACTGTCAATACTGCTTTGTCTCAATGCTTTGACATTCAGATGCAGTAGTAACAAGACACAGGATGATCTTGACACCCCATTGCTTCAAGAAGAACATGGAAGTTCTTTCAGAGATTCAGCTTGCTATAGGAATGCTGGATTTTGGAGCAAGCTTACTTTTCGATGGCTAAACCCGCTGTTTAGTAGGGGGAGGATGGAAAAGCTTGAGCTATCTCATGTTCCTTCAGTTCCTGCATCAGAAACGGCCGAGTATGCTTCCTCATTGCTTGAGGATTCGTTTGGAAAACAAAAAAACGAGACTTCGAATTTGCCAAAAGCCATAGCTAATGCTGTTTGGAAGTCCCTGGCAATAAATGGAGTTTTTGCAGGTACCTCTTTGTTAATCCTGCATCTATCATTAGATTCTGTTTAGGAGGTCTATTATGCTCAATTCTGTTCATCTTCTGCAGGGGCAAACACAATTGCGTCCTACATGGGTCCTCTTTTGATCACCTACTTTGTAAATTTTTTGTCGGAGAATCATGATGATTCAGGATACCTCCATGGACTGGTTCTTGCATTCATCTTCTTTTTCTCGAAGACCGTTGAGTCCTTAACACAGCGGCACTGGTACTTTGGTGCTCAGCGTATCGGCGTGAGAGTGAGGGCAGCTCTATCAGCACTGGTTTACAAGAAATCTTTATCAGTGAAGTTTGCGGGCTCAAGCAAAGGCAAAATCATAAATATGATCAATGTTGACGTAGAGAGAATTGGTGACTTTTGTTGGAACATCCATGGAGTTTGGCTGCTACCTTTCCAGGTGTTCTTGGCCCTAGTTATCCTCTATAGAAACCTGGGTGCCGCCCCCTCAATTGCAGCCCTCTCTTCCACAATTCTGGTGATGGTGAGCAACACTCCATTGGCCAGTAAGCAGGAAAGGCTCCACTCCAGGATCATGGAAGCTAAGGACTCAAGAATCAAAGCAACTTCTGAGACTCTGAAGAGCATGAGAGTCTTAAAACTGTATTCATGGGAACAAACATTTTTGAAGAAGCTTCTTCAGCTTAGAGAGACGGAGAGAATCTGGCTGAGGAGATACCTCTATACAAGTTCAGCAATAGCCTTCCTCTTTTGGGCCTCACCAACTCTAGTTTCTGCCATCACTTTTGGAGTCTGTATTATATTGAAAACACCATTGACAACAGGAACAGTCCTCTCAGCCCTAGCAACTTTCCGAATTTTGCAAGAGCCCATCTACAACCTGCCAGAGCTCATTTCCATGATTGCTCAAACGAAGGTCTCCATTGATCGCATCCAAGATTTTCTAAGAGAAAAAGATCAAAAGAAGCAGATTCCTCGCCAAACTTCTGCAGCATCAGACATTGCAATCGAAATTAACAGTGGAGAATACGCTTGGGAAAAAAATGATCAAAACTCAACGAAACCCGCCATCAAAATTACCAAGAATATGAAAATAATGAAGTTATGCAAGGTTGCAGTTTGTGGATCAGTTGGGTCTGGCAAATCAAGCCTACTGTGCAGCATAATTGGTGAGATTCCCAGGATTTCTGGGGCGGGAATCAAGGTTCATGGAACAAAAGCTTATGTTCCACAGAGTGCTTGGATTCAAACCAGAACTGTGAGAGACAACGTGCTGTTCGGCAAGGATATGAATAAGGGTTTTTATGCGGAGGTTTTGGAAGGGTGTGCTTTGAACCCGGATATTGAGCAATGGTCCGATGGAGATTTGACTGTGGTGGGAGAGAGAGGAGTGAACTTGAGTGGAGGACAAAAACAGAGAATTCAACTTGCAAGAGCTGTCTACAGTAACTCAGATGTTTATATCCTAGACGATCCTTTCAGTGCTGTCGATGCACATACTGCCACACATTTGTTCAAGGCAAGAATCTTCCCACTATTTTTTTATGCCTTTTATCATCTCTCGCGCAACTATACTTCTGTTTCTGTATTCCCATCTTGTTGTTTTCCTCATATTTGGAATGTGTTTTTGCAGAAATGTCTCATGCAACTCTTGTCTAAGAAGACTGTCATATATGCTACCCATCAACTGGAATTTTTAGAGGCTGCAGACCTTGTTCTGGTACATAAGCTAGAGCTTTGACTAGATATCGAACTATCACATGAATTTATTTGTCCCTCCCAAGCTCTTATCCATTACTTTTAAATGTGTCTTTATAGGTGATGAAAGATGGCATGATTGTCCAGTCAGGAACATATAAAGACTTGATTGCAGATCCCACTGGTGAACTTGTTGGACAAATGGTTGCCCATAGAAGATCACTAAACCAAGTGAATCCACCTCAAGAAGATAACTCATTAACTAGAGTACCATCTCAGTTAAATCAAATTGAAGTCACAGAAGAAAATTTTGAAGAGCCTAACAGTACTGATAGATTTCCAGAGAGAACTCAAGAAGAAGTATCTGAAACTGGCAGAGTGAAATGGAGTGTTTACTCAACCTTCATCACTTCAGCTTACAAAGGAGCCCTTGTTCCGATCATTCTTCTGTGTCAAGTCCTTTTCCAGGGACTGCAGATGGGCAGCAATTACTGGATTGCATGGGCAACAGAGGAGAATCACAAGGTCACCGGAGAAAAGCTGATCGGCATATTCATTTTGCTGTCCTGTGGAAGCTCCATCTTTATATTGGGAAGAGCAGTTTTTCTGGCAACAATTGCTGTTGAGACTGCCCAGTGTCTCTTCCTTGGGATGATCTCATCAGTTTTTAGAGCTAATATTTCATTCTTTGATGCTACTCCTTCTAGTAGGATCCTCAGCAGGGTTAGATTTTGTTGCTATTCCAAGTTCGATACTTTGCTTTGACTAAACATGCTTCCTGGAAGAAAAAAAAATTATTTTTATTTTTTGTGTTTGTCCACGCAGTCATCTACAGATCAAAGCACAGTAGATACAGACATTCCCTACAGATTGGCTGGACTGGCATTTGCTCTAATTCAGCTCTTAAGCATTATTATCCTCATGTCTCAGGTGGCTTGGCAGGTCTTCCCTATCTTTCTTGTCATACTAGGAATCTCCATCTGGTACCAGGTATAGAAACAATTCTTCTCCAACTTCTGATCATGTTTTTATTGAATCAAACCTTATCAGCCATTGAAGATATTTCAACGGCTTGGCAGTAATTATGTGGTGCAACATGGATATGATTTGCTTGAAGTTCTTGGTTGAGTGATCTCCCAAGCTAGAGTTTATTAAAAATACAAGAACACTTCCTTATCATTTATGCTGCACCGGCCAAAAAAAAAAGCATGGATATTTCTAGTCCGAAGCTTAGATGATTTATCCCATTCAACTCGTATTTAAACATTATGGATCTTAATCAAGATTTTCTGCAGGCCTACTACATTACAACCGCTAGAGAATTAGCCAGAATGGTTGGAATCAGAAAGGCTCCTATCTTGCATCACTTTTCAGAATCTATTGCTGGTGCTGCGACAATTCGCTGTTTCAATCAGGAAGAACGCTTTCTGACGAGAAACCTAAGCTTAATTGATGATTATTCTCGCATAGTCTTTCACAACTCAGGCACAACGGAATGGTTGTGCATGCGGATCAACTTTCTCTTCAATCTTGGGTTTTTTCTTGTTCTCATCATCTTGGTCAACCTTCCTAAGTCAGCCATTAATCCCAGTAAGCTTCTCTTATCTCTTCTTGCTAGTGAACCAACATCATGAGAAACTATGCACGCCGATTTCGTAAATGAATATCACAAACATGGCCATGTTTCGTAAGTGATGATGCAATGGCAAAAGCTGCATGATTTGAAAACATAACCAAATCCATGAAGCTAGATTCTATTAAGGAAGCTTCAAAGAAGAACAGAAATGGAATAATGAAACCATTGTCTAGTATCACATATTTGCATCAAGCTCCTATAGTATATTTACTTTTCATTGAGAATATTGAACAAGAAAACCGGAGATGATAATGTCTCTTGTGATCAGTCGCTTACAGTTGTTAAAATCCTCAAGCATATTTGATGGCTGAATGTTGCAAGAAATATAGACAAGTAGAAGCATATTTTTACCTTTAATTCATTCCCGATTCTTTTCTGAAATTAATTATTTTATACTTGTAGTCTAATGGGTTGGTTGAATGGATCTCAGGCCTGGCGGGGCTCGCAGCAACCTACGGTCTGAACTTGAATGTTCTTCAGGCTTGGGTTGTCTGGAATCTATGCAACGTTGAAAACAAAATGATATCAGTTGAAAGAATTCTTCAATTCACTAAAATTCCTAGCGAAGCTCCTCTAGTGATTGAAGATTATGCGCCGAAGCCAGAATGGCCAGTGGATGGAAGAGTTGAACTGATAGGCCTTCATGTTCAATATGGTCCTTCTCTCCCAATGGTTCTCAAAGGGATAACATGCACCTTCCCTGGAGGAAAGAAAATCGGTGTTGTGGGCAGGACGGGAAGTGGAAAGTCTACTCTGATCCAAGCTCTCTTTCGAGTGATCGAGCCATCAGGAGGACAAATTCTAATTGATGGACTGGATATTTCCAAGATAGGTTTGCAGGACTTGAGGTCCAGGCTTGGCATCATTCCTCAAGATCCCACATTGTTTCAAGGAACTGTAAGGACTAATCTGGATCCTTTGGAGGATCACTCAGATCAAGAAATCTGGGAGGTAAGAATCAAAACTCTTTCTTACTGAATTAGGATTTCAATACATATTAACTCAACACCACACTCCGCTTTTCAGGTTCTCAACAAATGCCGCCTTGCGGACACAGTGAAGCAAGATAAAAGACTTCTTGACGCACCAGGTACGTATTATATTCACATAAAGAAAATTGAAGTCCTGTTCCTTTATCTTTTTCTATTTCAGAGTTTTGTATATTCAATTTCTTGGTTATTGAATGCCGGAATCCGGGAATGGATCAGTTGCTGAAGATGGAGAAAACTGGAGTGTTGGACAAAGGCAGCTTGTTTGCCTGGCTAGGGTGCTGCTAAAGAAAAGAAGAATTTTGGTATTAGATGAGGCCACAGCTTCCATTGATACAGCAACAGATAATATCATTCAAGGAACAATAAGAGAAGAAACAAGTAGATGCACTGTCATCACTGTGGCGCATCGAATACCTACTGTCATAGACAATGACTTGGTTTTGGTTCTCGATGACGGTAAGGCAAAATTCTCCAACATTATGAATTACTCTGAGAAATATATGGATCTGAAAACGTGAGTGCAATAGCTTTACTTGATTTTGGCCTTCAAAAACAGTATAGAAATATTATATATATGCTGAGAGAGAGAGGGAGAGGATTACAATTTCATGTGCATAAACTGACATATGTCTGAAATCAAAATGAAAAACAGATCAGAATTCGTAGGTACTTAATTTCCCCAGAGTAAATAATGTTGAGACCATAAAATAGCATAGCCTATCATCAATATGTTGTTGGCATGTACTTTTTTTTTTTTTTTTCCTTGAAGCATTTGAATATATAGATGCATATGTGGTGGTTACTGTAGGCAAGGTGGTGGAGTATGACTCCCCGGTGAAGTTGCTCGAGGACAACTCTTCTTCGTTTTCGAAGCTGGTAGTCGAATTCCTGAGGAGATCAATGCAAGAGTAACCACCAAAAGGATTTGTCTTGACGACAGTAGAGATTAAGAACCTGAGTCTTTTATCCTCAGGCCACAGGTTAGAATCTGGTCATACATTTGTTGGAGGATACTATATGATCTTATTAAAATGGCCCATTAATTGAACCCTGAGAAGGTCTAGCAGGAGCAGTGGGCAAAGTTTTGAAGAACCGCTGGAACCTGTGATAATGAGAAATTAGATCTTGGAATTCTAGAGATGAATACTTAACATCACCTTACTATCTGTATCGATATGTGTGTTGAATCACGAAGCTCCTCATCCTGCCTTGCTGTTTGGAAACCTACAAAAGATGCTTGTTCCGAACAAAAGTTTAAGGAAAGATTCTACGAAAGATAGAGTGAAAGCATCAGCTTCGAAGATTAACTGGAGTTTTACAGACCAGTTTCACGACCACTTCGAGCACAGATCTCTCATGCGTGCCTTCTTGGAGTTTGGATCGAAATGTCAGGGACGAACAAAGATATGCTCACCTTGGCACAGGCTTTCATCACAAAGCAGGGAGCATATCATGCCCCAAGTGCAGAGGCAGTCGATATAGGCAGAAGAGCACACCAAAAACCTCGGTCGTATGAATGAACTGAAAAGCCTCTAAGTAGATCTTCTCTTATTGATGTAAAATTATGACCCGTAATATTTCCAAAAGTAATTGAGAATGAGAAGCAACATCAAAAGTCATCGTATTGTAAGGTGTCTATTTCATGAAATTGTGTCGGTAATTTCTACTACGTAGATTTGATAAGAAGAACTTGTGAAATTTCATTTTTCTTATTTCTGGATCAATTACTTTAGGGTCACTTTAATTACTAGAACTAAGGTAATGTTCCACAGTATAAATATCTTTATAGATCTTAGCAAGTTTAATGCAGATATATCTTCTTCAATTATGAAATATAATGTATATTAGATAAATCTAGCTCTTCATGGGCGGGTGGGAGATATCGGTTAATGGGTTTGGTCTGGTTCACCCATAAGGTATGAACCTGGTTTATTTATCTAGAGGAGTTACTAAAATGTAACCGCTAGGTAACCGCTCCTCTTCTTATATAAATATGAACATAACCTCCTATGAAAGTATATGTTTTTTTATAATTGAAGAAAATAGTTTTTTCCCTTTTCTTCTATCTCAATTCTCTACATTTAACTTGCTAAGATCTGTAAAGACGCTTGTATTGTGAAATATCACTTTGGTTTTAGTAATTGAAATGACCTTGAAGTAATTGATTTAGGAATAGAAAAAACAGAATTTCACAAGTAAACTTTTCTTATCGAATCATTAAATTATGAGAACGGGGCAACATGTGAAAGTATGCTCGATTGAACTGATCCACTTGGGATCGATTTGGGCGAGGATCAATGTAGATGGATGTGCCAGGGTAAAACCAAGACTTCTGGTGCAGCCAGGGGCTAATGATGCTCATCTGGTGAAGAGCTAGTTTGTTCCATGCTCAGTGGAGACAAAAGTTTCAAGTGATCGCTTTCAAACTGATCAGTCAATTCAGGCATGCATAATTATAATGATCGAGTTCTGTACTGGATTAACAATAGTAATCAGAACTGAAAATCACTTGCTGCGCAAGAATATCTGACAGCAAAATTACATCAGGGATACAATTAGTACCAGGTAAAAAATAATCAGGAGAAAAGAGATTAGAAGATGAACTTTATTATTATGTCCCAAAAAGATGGAACAACCACTGTTTCATAATCTTCCTTGTCCAATACAAAAAACAATAAAATAATGTCTTTTCTTGCTCCAAATCTCAAACTTGAAAAGATGCAATCCTAAAATAGAGTGGTCAAAGGTTTTTAGTTAGATGGAAGATCCGGGTCTGAGAAGAAACCGTTGATAGATGGCATGATCTGAGGAGTTCTGTTTCGGACATACTTCCTAAGACCATGTTCTGCATATTTCTCACCCTCTTTAAAATTGTCAAGCACTCCTGCTGTCCTGTTCTCTTTCGTCACCCTGCGCCACCGCCGCCAGATTCAAATCAATGATATATAAATAACAAAGTCAAATCAATATAATTATCAAGATCCATCGATCTGGGCAACATCAATCTATCCGAAAAGTATCGTACGTGTTCTAATTAAGCCTCTTCTTTGTGCATAACATTACCTGACGTCAGGGTTTGTGGTTATATTCCTGACAAGTTGCATGCCACAAATGCCAACAGCTACACCAACAGACGCAAAGAGCGGATACGCCTGTTCCAAGAACCATTCTATTTAGTCATGAAACAAAACCAGAAAAATACTTCCTCGTATTCATGTTTCTTTGTCTGAAAACCCTAAAACCTCACACACACAGACATGGATGCATGCATGCATGGATTAAATGAAACTCATATATTCTTGTACATCATACATGTAAATAAACCAAATCATCAAATACAAGAACGTTTGGTATTTTTTTTCTATCTTCATCCGGAACGTACATAACGGAAACCAGACGGTGGAAGAACGTATACCTCAGGCCTTAGCCATCGTGAGGGAGCCATATATGCTAGAATTGCAAGAGAGAAGGAGAAAGAGAGCAAACCCTTTCTCCAACAGAATTAAGTTCGGGAAGAAGGAAAAGGAAATAAAGGAAAGGAGAGTATGAAAGGCAAGTTATTGATCCTGAGAGAATTTGTAGTGGATTCAAACGCCTGAAATTCAGGATTAGAGTGGCTGCCCGAAGGAAAAGGATCGGTCAACGATGATCAGCAAAGCCCCCCACCAACCATAAAATTAGTCGGTCTCCTTTTCCTTTCCTGTATTGGCGGCCGTTTCAAGTATCAATGCCACCGTCTCCCCCTCACTTTCTCTCAGTTCGATGTGCGTGCTGTCCAAGAAATCTTAATTAGTATTCTTGACAGATATTATTTTATTATATTACACAAATGATAGAAGCTAGCAAACATGGTGTCGTGGTGTAGTTGGTTATCACGTCAGTCTAACACACTGAAGGTCTCCGGTTCGAGTCCGGGCGACGCCAAAACCAATTTGTCTTTTATAAGTGTTTTTCCGTTTCCGTAGGGGCTTTTTCTTTTTGTTTTTAGTGAAGAACCATTAAATTTACCAATGTTTACTAATTTTTTAAAGAAATATATTACGAGTACAATTTTTTTTTGACAGTATTATTAAATCCAACCAAGTTGTCCACGGGTTTATAAACAACATGGATGACTAGTAAAAATATGTCATATCAAAAAAATAACTTTAAAAAGATAAAAAAAAATTAAGATATTGAGACGATACCAAATTGGATTTGACTATGATCATCTTGCGATCTAGATTATGGATTTCAATGAATTTAATAATTTTTATTAAATTTTATGATAAAAATATATGCTTGCAAAAATCAAAACTATTTATTTGATATCACGATCACCCTGTAGAAAATAGATAAAAATAAACTATGAATTTCATTTCCTAACCAATCTAATATTAAAGAATAGTGATATAAAAAAGGACAAAAAAATAAAAAAAATAAAAACATATCAGGTTTGATGGGTAAACATGTCAAACCCGTGAATCATGTAACTGTGAACAAATTGATAGAAATGAAATTTTTTTTAAAAAAAAATAGTTAAATTTGTCAAACTCATGAATAAGCCCAAACTATATGGAAAAATAATAGATAATCATATTCGAGTTTAATAATAATGAAAAAAAAGAGGTACCATGTTAAACTCGTGAACCAGGGCAATCAGTGCCACCTCACCAAACTCGCAAATCGTATTATTAACTCCATATAGGTTAATAACATAGTTTTTTTTTTCAAAATAGTTTTTTATTTAACTAAGTTTTTTTTTAAAAATAAATCACATTGTAATATTGAGATATTTTTCTGATATCAACTTCATGTTGAAATATATTTTTTGATAACCATATAAAAAAATTAAATTAAATTATCAACTTTAAATTTCAATAAACACGTAATATAAGGAGTAAATTAAAAAAAAAAAAGAGCAATAGCTACAGAAAAAAAGAGGGTATTAATAATATTATAATCCATAGTTAACTTGCGAGAAGGTGAATAATGGAAGGATCTTTAATAAAATATTCATGTCCTATATATCGTAGGTGATTTGCTACATTTAATTATGAATTTGTTTTTATTTAATCAAGCGATAATATAAATAGACAAACACATTCAATTGAATAATAATAAGATAAAAAGAAAATAAAAAATATGATGCATGACTACACATATTAGAAATATTAGCTGAAAATAGTTTTTTATTTTTAAAAATTTAGTCCATCAATAGAAAAAGACAAATAAAAATACAAATGAATCAGAGAAACTTATTCTAAAATTAAATGTATAACAAAAGAATCATCATCATCATTCAATAGAGGTTCTCTAAATAAAATAAAAGGTATTAATATATATATATATATATATATATAATTCTTTTAAATAAAATAGTTAGAAAAAAAAAACATTGATTAGAAAAGCAAATCGAGGAAAAAAAAATGTCAAACACTATTGGGCTTTACCTATTTAAGTAGGAGCCGTGTGCTTAGTTGCTTTGGCAGACCCGCATGAATGAAACGAAATTGTTTTTCATTGCATGTTGTCGGTTTTTTTTTTTTTAAATCAAACAACTTGTCGTTTCATCTTTTTTAAAATTTGGTCATCATTGTAGTTAAAAACATCAAGACTTTCATGCTTTTGACCTAAAAACATGTTTTTGGACCTATTTATGACCATACTTTAGAAATTGTGATGAACCTATCAATGACATAAAAAAAACTCAATAAAATTGATTCAAAAAACAAAATCAATCTAAATTCAGATATGTTTTTTCATGAAATTTAAAGGTAAAAAATTTATAATACGAACTCCTCTCATTAAATGGAACAACATCTCACAAAATTCATTAATTTTGGTGGTCTAAATTGATGTCAACTATATGTTTCTCTCTCTATTGTTGGAATCCAATGACCTCTCCCTCATCTCTCAATTAGAGACTAAAAAATAAACTCTTGCATTAAAAGTAAAATTGAAAAATACCATAATAATATAATTTGTATGATTTCTGAAATTTGAAGATCAAGATGTATTTATTTTGAAATTTATTGTACATTATCCATGTTTGATGTCTTTTTTTTTCCAGTCTTATAACTTTTTAGGAAATGAAAATCAATTTATCTTTAATTATAATGAAAAACTTGAAGAACAAATTGAATATTTTTTTTTTTTGCATAATATATCCATAATAGCATAGCACTAGTTGGATTGCCCGCACTATGTTGCGGGCGTAGTGCGGGCGGAACAAATAATCTTTATAACTGTTGAGATTAAAATATAATATTTCAGTATGTAAAATTTGATATAATGAAAAAGATCAACATTCTTTATTATAATAACAGTAAATCAAAGTCTTAACTTCTTAAATTATCATCACCATCACTGTCAAAACAATAAACATTATTCAACAAATCTCAGAGAAAAACAAAAAAAAATATTAATAAAAAAGCACGTAAGAACAAAAACTAAAATGATTATTATTCTTAGTATTAATATTATTATGCTTTAATAACGGGAAGAAAACGAAATTAAATCAAAGGCTTAAAAAAACCCTAAAAACATTAACAAAAGAGCAAATGAAAAAATAAAATAAATGAAAAAAACAATAAAAATTATTGACTGGAAAAAAAATTATTTGACCTGAAAATTTATAAAAAAATATCACACTACGTTGCGGGCTGAGTAAAAAGTTTGTATAACTGTTAAAAGAATAAAAATTATCAAATTATCCCGAGAGAAAAAAAACCTAAAAACCATTAACAAAAGAGTAAGTAAGAGAAAAACATTAAATTATTATTATTATTATTATTATTATTATTATTATTATTATTATTATTATTATTATTATTATTATTATTATGCTAATAATGAAAAAAAATAAAAGACTAAAAAAATCATAAAAACTTTAACAAAAGATCAAACAAAAAAATAAAATAAAAATTATCAGGTAAAAAAAGTCATATGACATAAAAATAAAAATAAAAAATGAATAAAAAGCTAAAAGAAATAACAAATAGAGAAAAAAAAATACAAATATCAATTTCCAAATGATCATAGATATAAAATAAAATTTAAGAACTATTTTTTTTTGAAAAAAAATACCACCCCAACAAATAAGAAAATAACAAAAATTAAAAATCGAAGCTAAGCACACTTATATATATATGGACAAAAGTAATGATTATTCTTGAAATAAAAAGAAATAAAGGGATTAAAATAAAAAATTAAAAGTAATAGGGCTGAAATGAACATTAAATATAAAGGGATTAAAATCCAAAATTAAAAGTATAAGGGCCGAAATGAAAATCAAATAAATTATCAATTTTAATCAAAGGACAAAACTGAAGAAATTAAAACTACTGTACCGAATAAATTCATCTTTTTCAATCCAATCCTGAAATTAAAAGAAGGAGGACCGAATTGAAAAATGGACATTGAATCACTTCCAATCGGAAGACCCAATCGAACTAAATCAAAACTTATATATAAGAAATCAGGACCAGAAACGAAATTGAAAATGAAGGGACTGAAGTGAAAAAGGTGAAAATAAGGGGGACTCTTCTGCACTTGTATGTGCAGGAGAGAGAGAAATGTGGCCAACCGCTTTAACCGGCCGCTGCCGCGTCCACGGACGGTTTGGGGTAAAACGCGTTGCGTGTGGAGGAAGACCACACGGAGGCGCAACGACAGAGACTCCTGAAGATCGTCTCCGGCCACCGTATGAGTCCGCACGCGCCACCTAAACAGGGCGTGGGGCGGGAAACTGTCTGGCGTGTGCCCATCACGCTCTGACAGCAACGAGAAGAAATAATAAAAAAATTATGTCAATTACCGTCCTGCCCCTGTTCCGAAGTCACCGTTTTTGTTTTATTAGGGGCTAAAACCGTATTTAGCCAATTTTCAAAAATAATAAAATAAGCAGCAGACTGGCGGGCTGGACCGGACTGGTCTGGTCCGATGTGCGCAATGACAACGGAGCCCCTCGGTTTGGCGGCGTTTTTTGTCGTTTTCGGGGGGCTGTTTCGTTAATTCATTGTTCAAAACCGGGGGGAAAAAAAAGAGGCGCACATACGCGTGCAAAGCACAAATTGAAAATGTCCACTCCACAGTGCAATTGAGTGTGAAGCTACAGTAAAAGAAGCTACAGTGAAACGCTGAGCTTTTTTAGTATATTGTATAATGTGAGGTGATAAAAAAATGCATGTCCATGTATTGAAAATCAAGCAGCTTTTAGTTTTTTTTTTTTTTTTCTAAGCCATAATTTATTTAATCGGCCTTTTTTTGTTTTTAGTTAATCGGCGGAGGGAGTCTTGGTCAGTTTTTTATAATTTGTTCACTGACTCGATTGGATCACCGGTGCTGCTTACAGGTTTTCTTTATCAAATGACATAACCACCATTACATGAGATTATAGATTTAAATATGGGTTGTCAGGGAACCTCACGCGGTGGCAAGCGAGCATGCCTTGTTATGAACCTGTCTTCAATTTGAAATTGATTAAAAATATATATACTTTTTATACATTATTGATTTCATGGGTGTTTGGGAATTAGATTAAAATTATTTTTTAAAGTATTTTTTTTCAAATAAAAACTCTTGAAGGTGTTAATTATTTTTTAATATACTTGAATTTTAATTTAGGTTCTTAACAATCATATCTTCCATCAGATTCAGTAACCACTGAAGTTGACTTCATCAGCTAGCAACTTGATGATCAACTTGATGATGTCTAAAATAATTTAATAATTCATTCAATATAATTAGTCGCCGGCATGAACAGTAGCAGCTCAAGCATGGTTTCCATGGGAAGGGGTGATGTCCAGGCTCACGCTCAAAAACATTGTCAATGCTAAAATGATTCCTTGTGACTGTTTAATTAATACAGGAGCTGTTCAGGTACATTGGTTTTGCCACTTGTATTGCCAGTGAGGTTTCTTTTCAGAACGCTGATTGGCTAACTTTCATACTGATTTAATTGTATAATTAAATTGTTTTTTATATTATTTTTAAAATTCAAACCATCTCAATACCTCATCAACGACGTCCTGCTAAAAATAATTAACAAAAAATATTTTTTTAGATAATGTGGTTTTTTTTTATAAGAGCATAGTTTTGGTAAAAGAAATTATAAAATTAATGAAAAAAAGAATAACTTCATAGCATTTTTATTTGGAACAACGTTGTCACTACCATTTTGTTCTGTTTTGTGTGTAATGACTAACGTATCTTGTTTTAGTTTAAAAATTAAAATAGATTTTATTTTACTCAAAATCTTGATTGTTTCGAAAATTTCTACTAGAATGTTTCAAATCTATTTTGGCTACATAATTTTTTCTTGTTTTTTTAAATATACTATCAGTCATATCTTTTATTTTGATCGTCAGATCAAGTTGAAATTTTATAATAAAATCTCTTAGTAAAATTTTATATTTCAAATTAAGATTTTAGGGCTATAAATGTTTAGAAAGGTATTGCAAGATTTCCAATAATATTTTTATATTTTTTTTTCAAATTAGTAGATTTATTTTGAAAGGTTATATTTTGTGTTTTTTTTATTGATTTTTGCTTCTCAATTTCATCACTCAACAATAAATTTATTAAGAAGTAAGCTTTGCAATTTGTTTATTTTTTTTGATTTATTTGGTGCTTTTATAATTTTATTACCCGAGTCATGAATTTAAAATATTAACTCAAAGTCAACCTGAATCAATCTAATATGTTATCGTCTTAATATGTTCTTAAAAAATAACTCATAGTGATTTTTTTTATGTCAAACTTTATTTTTATCAGTTGTTCAAATTGTTTTTGGATCCATGTCAAATCGATTTAACTTTCACTTTTTTACTTATGTTTTAAATTTGAATTGCATATTTTAGGTTGGTTTGTCTTTATATTAAAATTTTAAATTATATTTATTAAATTAATACACACACATGAACAACACAACCTCAAAACATCACGCTGAAATGCTCCAAAATTACAGCTCCCTAATCTAATTAAAAATACAACTAACAACTAGAACAAAATTAACAATCTTAGTTTGAAAATGAGATTGAATATTTTTTGTGAAGATTTATTTATTTTTAATATATTTTTTAATTATTTTAATACACTAATATCAAAAATAAAATTTAAAAAGTAAAATAAAATTTTAATATATTTTTAAACAAAATATACATTACAAAAAACTATTTCTAACCAACTACCTCTCATGCGGCTCAACTTTAATGATTGTTTGAGAGGGTGGTTGTGATTGACTTTAAAAATATTTTTAATTTATAAATATATTTAAAATAATATTTTTTTATTTTTTAAAAAATTATTTTTTTATATTATCACATGAAAATAATCTCAAAATATTAAAACTTTTTTAATTTAAAATAAAATATTTTTAATTTTCTTTTAAATATTTTTAAAACACAATATCAAATAAAACTTAATACCTTGTGACCTCGCAGGCTGCTATGTCAATAGAGAGCTCATGCAACTGGTCCACGACAAGAACCTTCTGTTCTGGGCCCAACAGCTTTGATCCCAACGGACATATCTCCGAATATTCTTATTTCTAGAACTTTGAGAATATCTATATTTTAAAAGTATTTTTGAAAAATATTAATTTAATATAATTTTTAATTTTATTATATATATTTTTTAATAATTTTGTATTATTTATATGAAAAGTAAGTTTAAAAAATAAAAAATATTATTTTAAATAAAAATATTTAAAAAAACAATTTCAGTATCACTCCCAAACAAGCTCTAAAAATCTCACTGTCAATAAAGAAAGTGTGCTACACTTTCCTCTTAACCCCTCCTCCTCGTAGACAAAGAAGCAACAACCCCTCAAGACTGACTCCAAATGCCAAAAAATCGCGTGATTCTTTCTTTTCAAAATCAGCGGCTAATACAAGGGCTTTTCAAAATCCCAACCAGCGGCTTAAAACCAAGCTAATTGTTTCTTTCGTTCTCCCCAAGAAAAAAAAACCGCTCACGTGACCTAACCCCCTCACCACGCACCTACTCCTTTATATGACCCTCAATTAGCAGCCACTCTCCTCACTAATAACTCTGTTTAAAGCGTATCCTTTGTATCTCCCATCTTAATTCTAAATCTTTCCTCCGCTCTCGTACTAGCAACAACAATGGGTAATGATTATAAAAATGTCCCTTCGTTACACTGTTTTTCGTTTGATTTTCATGTCGATTTAGTTTTCATTTTCATCTGATCTGATTTCGTATTGCTTATTTTTGTTGAATTTAACAGCATCTGACAAGAAGATTAAGATCGGTATCAACGGTAATAGTCCTGATCTCAAACATGTATTTAAAAAAAAAAACATTGATGGTAAAAGGACATAACATTAATTTATTAACGTTAAATAAAATAAAATGTTCATAGGATTTGGAAGGATCGGTCGTTTGGTTGCAAGAGTTGCTCTTCAAAGAGATGATGTGGAACTTGTTGCTGTTAATGATCCTTTTATCACCACTGACTACATGGTATTTATTTATTATTTTATTTTAATTTTTGCTGCTGTTTTCGTTTCTTTTTCGTGGTTGATAAGTTTTTTTTTTTTTTCTTGGGGGGTCTGCAGACATATATGTTCAAGTATGATACAGTTCATGGTCGCTGGAAGCACAGTGAACTAAAGGTCAAGGATGAGAAGACCCTTCTCTTTGGTGAGAAGGCAGTCTCTGTTTTTGGCATCAGGTAAAAAAAATATAAAAAAAATACTGTAAATATTTGTTAAATTTGTGTATCTTGCTGTTATTTTGCTGGGATTTTCTTATATGTTTATTCCTATATCTGATTATGTTAGGAACCCAGAGGAGATCCCATGGGCTCAAGCTGGTGCTGAGTTTGTGGTTGAGTCCACTGGAGTTTTCACTGACAAGGACAAGGCCGCTGCTCACTTGAAGGTTTCATTTCCTTGCTTTAATTTAATTCAAAATCCATCGAGAATGGTTTGGAATCTGATCTCTGATTACAGTGTGTGCGCTCACCTAATAAATAAACAAAATGTTGGATCAGGGTGGTGCCAAGAAGGTTGTTATCTCCGCCCCAAGCAAAGATGCACCTATGTTTGTTGTGGGTGTCAATGAGAAGCAGTACACACCAGATCTTGACATTGTTTCCAATGCTAGCTGCACAACCAACTGTCTTGCCCCCTTGGCCAAGGTATTTATCTATTTCGATGACTTCTTTTAACTAAATCTAGGTCATGGGCGGATTATTTATGTACTAATCATCATCTTTGCCCCTTGATTTACAGGTTATCAATGACAGGTTTGGAATTGTCGAGGGTCTTATGACCACAGTTCACGCGATTACTGGTGAGCTTAGCCTCATGTTATATCCTGATTTAACTTGTTGCTTTCTTGACATTTGGGTTTGAAAGTTAGTCCTCTGATGCCCCGTATCCATATTATTCAGCCACTCAGAAAACTGTTGATGGCCCATCAATGAAGGACTGGAGAGGTGGCAGGGCCGCTTCCTTCAATATCATTCCTAGCAGCACTGGGGCTGCCAAGGTATGATTTTTTTTCCGGGAAGGGTCATTATTGTTCGGTCATAGTTTATTTCTAAAATTTATGCACCTACGGACGACGGGCCTTATTCTTTTTCGTGCTTTGTCGATCTCACAGGCTGTTGGAAAGGTTCTGCCAGCACTTAATGGAAAATTGACCGGAATGTCCTTCCGTGTTCCTACCGTCGATGTCTCTGTTGTTGACCTCACTGTCAGGCTTGAGAAGAAGGCAACATACGAGGATATCAAATCTGCTATCAAGTAAGAGTTTGCCAGAATGATCTTCTAGTCGGAATCTTCTAGTAGGTTATTTATATTCTGATCTCATTTGTTTGCTCTGATGAAACTTCAGGGAGGAGTCTGAGAATAACCTCAAGGGTATTCTGGGCTACGTTGATGAGGATGTGGTGTCCACTGACTTCATTGGTGACAGCAGGTAAAGGAAAGGGCTGTAATGTTGTTTTCGTAGACTATGTGGATTGTGCCGGGCCTGCACACATGCTTTTCTCTATACTGTCTCTAATGGCTGGTGCTCTATGCAGGTCAAGCATATTCGATGCCAAGGCTGGAATTGCTTTGAACGATAACTTCGTCAAAATTGTCTCTTGGTATGACAATGAATGGGGCTACAGGTACTTTTCTTTCTTCTTTTCCCGATTCATAGCATTCATGTTTGTAATCTGTTTTTCAACAAAGGGACCTGATATACATGATTCCCATTTTTGCAGTTCACGCGTGATTGACTTGATAGTTCACATGGCCAAGACTCAAGCTTGAAGATGAAGTTGACATGGCCAAGACTCAAGCTTGAAGATGGAAGTTGAAGCATGGATGAATGATGAATTGAGGCGCTTTTTTTTTGTATTTTGTGGGTTATGAGAAGGTTTTAGGTTATTATGTGCGAAAGTTTGGAACTTAAAATAAATAATTGAATCTGATTTTGGTTTTTCTAAGCCATGCCGCAGGTTTATCTGTTCAAATACAGATCAGACGGTTTGTTTTATTGTTTATCCTATAGAAAATAGGTCATTTTTCCTGGTTTTAAAATATATTTTTATTTCAACATTGATCAAGTCCAGGTATTGTAAAAAGAATACATGTTCTGTTTACATAATCACATTGCTATTCTCATAAAATTTTATAAATATGGAATGTGTCTGAAACACATGAACCGAGTAAAAAGAATTTTGATTTTCAAATCAGTGTATTGATATTTTCAAAATTTAAATATATTTTTCAAACGTTAACTAGATATATAAGAACAGGGACAATAACAAGGAACTTGGTTAATGAAGCTCTGTTTCATTTGCCTCTTGGTACTGTTACCTGTTTCAAATTGCCAGCAGCAGACGACATGCAATCACATGAGAGCTCCAACTTCAAACTAAGTGCCTGTTTGGAGGAAGGATGGTTGAATTTTTGTTTCTTGAAGTATTTTTATTTAAAAATCAATTAAAATAATATTTTTTATTTTTTAAAAATACTAAAATATTTAATTTAAAATAATTTTTTTTTTAAAAACACTTTTTTTTTAAAAACGTTTTTGAAACCGTCAAACAGTTTGAGCTGAATGTCATGGCCATCTATAGGCAATAATAATTTATATATATATAGCTATTTCTCTTATTTAATTTAATGAATTAATTAGTCTCTCTGCCAAGAGAATTTTTACAACCGTTAAAGAGATCCGCCCTAATTTTATCCCATTACTCTTTTCTACTTCTGTTTTTAATTTGATTATTTAATCCTTCTTTTTTGAATTTATTCAATTATTTATTGTGTTTTCTTAATTTTCACAATTAGTTAAATAGCTAATTTTTGTCAAGTTTCCATTTTAAATTGAACCAAATTGGTTGCAAAAATAAATAAAGAAATTCAGTGATACCCATAAGAAGAAGAAACTTAAAAGCAATAAAACTTTAAAAGGAAGTAAATCAACGGTTAATTCAAACTTAAGCAATATAATCCTCCTGAATTATTTATGTTAATTTCCATTACAAAATTGGTAATAAAATAAATCATAAAAATTGGTTAAATTTAGAATTTTAATTTCTGTAAGGAAAAAAAGAAAAGAAAAGAACTTGAGAAAAATCTACCACCCAAAATAAGCATGAACTGGGCCCATATCAAATCATAACAAGGCTTCATTGAGCCCAACCTTAGTCTTTTTAGCTTCTGAAACCCCAAGCTCTTTTTCGCCCAAGGTAAAATTGCAGCCCAGTAGCATCATCGTCATCAAACACCACAGACCAGCGCCGGAGTTTCTCTGTAGAAGCTAGGGCAGGTGTTGCTGGCCGTTCAACTCTTCGGGTGCCCGTTTTCTTCTACTTGCTTCAAGTGGTCGTAATTTTATTAAAAATCAAGACTAATGAACAGGGTTCAAGTACTAAGGAGCTGTCTTAGAAACGCCGGTTTAGTTTTTAGTCGTGCTGATTATTGTTCTCTTGCCGTCTCATCTTCTTCTTCTTCGTGTGTCTCTTCTCCTCAATTACCTTCCGTGCTTACAAGCACGACTGTATTTGATTATCAAGATAACTGTGTAGACTCTAGAAACCAGCCAACTGTTAACTTAGTCGCTGCTAAAGCTTGTGTAGGGAGCAGTCCTGATGAGATTCTTATTTCTTTGGCGCACGATAAAGTGTGCAATAACATTGAGGCTTCTGATGATCTTGTTGACAAATTGCTCCTCCGCTTTAAGGATGATTGGAAATCTGCTTTGGGTGTTTTTAGATGGGCTGGATTACGCCCTGGCTATAAACATAGACCCGAGGCATATGATATGATGGTGGACATTCTGGGGAAAATGAAACAAATGGATCGAATGAGGGAGTTCTTAGAGGAAATGAATAGAAATCATCTGGTTACACTTAACACTGTGGGTAAGGCTATGAGAAGGTTTTCGGGGGCAGGAAAATGGGAAGATGCAGTGAGGATGTTTGACGAGTTAGGAAAATTTGGGTTGGAGAAGAACACGGAGTCTATGAACTTGTTGCTTGACACACTTTGCAAGGAGGGCAAAGTTGAGCAGGCCCGCGCTATCTTCTTGGAGCTTAAATCGCACATTTTGCCTAATGCTCACACATTTAACATTTTTATTCATGGTTGGTGTAAAGCAAATCTAGTTGATGAAGCACATTGGACTCTCCAAGAGATGAAGGGGCATGCTTGCCGCCCTTGTGTAATCAGCTACTCTACCATCATCCAATTCTATTGCCGCCGATACAATTTTTCTAAGGTCTATGAGCTCCTTGATGAAATGGAAGCGCAAGGGTGCCCACCAAATGTTGTCACTTACACCACTGTCACTGTTTTTCTGGCCAAGTCACAGAATATCGAGGAGGCTTTACAACTAACTCAGAGAATGGAGTCAGCCGGATGTAAACCTGATACACCTTTTTTCAATTCTTTGATTTATTTATTAGGGAGAGCTGGCCGATTTCAGGAGGCTGTTGATGTTTTTGAGAAGGAGATGCCAAACGCCGGGGTCTCCCGTGATACATCTACTTATAATTCCATGATTGCTATTTTCTGTCACCATGGTCATGTATCAAAGGCCCTTAGTCTTCTCAAGGAGATGCAAACGTCAGAACTTTTCAATCTTGATGGCCAGACATTCTACCCGCTGCTTAAGTCATGCCTTAGAACTGGAGACATGAATTTGTTGAGTCAATTATTGGATGACATGGTGAAAAAGCATCAACTAAGTCTTGATAGATCAGCCTATGCTCTTTTAATTCATGGCCTTTGCAGGGCAAACAAATGCGAGTGGGCTTACCATCTGTTTGAGGAAATGATCGGTAAAGATATAGTACCGAAATATCAAACGTGTCATTTGCTTTTGGAGGAGGTCAAACTGAAGAGCATGTATGATACTGCTGAGAAAATTGAAGAATTCATGAAAAAATTATAAATGCAAGGCGCAAGCTTCTCTGGTGATCTTCGTCTATTTTTCTCTTTCTCGTCTACTTATTTGTCTCCCACAGCATGTGGTATGTCAATACATGGCATTTTGGTGCACTGGTGCTATTTTTGGTCATTTTGGGCATGTGTGATTTCTTAATACTCCAAACATTATTTAATTTTTTTTTTGGCAGGTTGAGTTCATGTTTTGCACTTGTACTGTCTACAATTGGATTTTCTGTGGGATGGTAATCAAATCAAGATTTGGAACATGATTGTGAAGGTCATTTTCCTGATAGTGAATCAAATCAAACAGTGAGACATGAGATTCATATCAAATTTAAAATGAGTCCCCATAGACGAACACCTTAGTAAAATAATAAATTATTGTGTCCTATAATGAAGATAATAATATGGTAAGTATGTTATATACACCAGTTCAGATTTCACTATGATCAATATCTTGCTAAAAATCCAACTGTATTTTTGATAGGTATCATTAGAAACTAATCATAACACCGATGCACTTGTCTTCTTTTCTCTTGCTATGTTTCACTGACTCTCTATGCTTCAAGTCTTTATCTTTGCATGATTCATTGAATTCAAATCTCATGGAAATAGATGCAAACAATCTATTCTCCATTTATGCAATGTTATTCCAAATAACAAACTTAAACAAGCAAATTCAGGGCAGATTGTAGCACATTACTCAATGAACTGATAGTTCTTTACCTTAAAATGTGGTGGTTAGAAATGAAAATTTCTAGATGTCATTAGTTCACCTTATAATTTAACTTTTTTCCTCACATAAATTGATCATGAATCGGTCAATTAAGTTATTAGTTGCAGCTATTACTTATCAGGCACTTGCAGGTGTGGCAATGGCTGTAGAGCAAGAAGGTTCCTGAGGTCCTAAAGGCTATAAATCCATGCGTAAAATTTCACTGTGATTCCTTATTCCAGTATCCGTGATGATAAACAAGGAATGATCTTACCTTGCCATATTAGCTACTTGATTAGCAACCTGTTTTTTCTGCAGCAAGAAGCATTATGAAGCTGGCAACCTGCTTGACCTGTGATGTAAAGGAACTCTTTTTCAGACAAACAAGTGCCATAATTCTGTGAGAGTTATTTAACAGATGCATACATTCATCAACATCTTTGTCCAATTGAAGTATTTTTGTGTGAAACTTTCCTTTGCGCTTATTTGGAAATAATGCAAGATAGACTTGAAGAAATATTGCTCTTGTATTTTTTTGTTTTCAGAATGAGACGTTTTAGGGAATAAATTTGGTATTTGAATTCTTTTATTCAATATTTCCTGCCCCAAGCAATCTTCAAGAGAATGCAGATGACCATGTATATGTCATTTCTTGGTTGCTTCCTGGATGCCAATTGGTGCCACCCTCTGTGTGAGGTTAATGCATCGTGACGATGATTATTGATGAAAGCAATAGGAGAGAGAAAATGATTTTTATTGATTCTCTGCAAAGTTGCAAAGTCAGCTGTATTACTACCATTGACTACAGTACTGAGTACATTAAGGTGGTGACTAAGAGTTCTTAACTTTGATATTCTGGGCACCTTTGGTTTTAGCTCTACAATATCTTAGTTTATGCTTTTTAAGTACCTTGCGATCATTATTTGATCTGTTTTGGCTCTTGGTGAGAATACCCCGAGTAACCAAGAATGGTTTGAAGGCAAGATTTCCCGTGAAAACAGAATATGCTAATGGCTAGTGCTGATCAACAGGGTTCAAAATATTTACACGGCTTGGTTTAAATGCTTGATGATCGATTTGGTGAGCCGGCAGTACTAATAAGTGATCGAGTGTAGTGACAAGCTTGGAGAAGATAAACATTAGTGATAACTAGGGAGATTATTACAATGAAACTTGGATTGGCCACTGTTTTAATTTTGATTTTCTTGTGGTAAAAGTAGAGATCAGTGAGTTTTGTACAGTCCATATTGTTGAATTGAAAGCGTCAAATGTTCTCTTTTTATGCCTTTTGGGGGTGCCCTGGACCTCCTGCTCTACAGTAAAATATCAATCAGCATGTTACCCATAACACATGGTTGGCTCCAGCTCTTGCAATAAATTTGACAGCCAATGGATTATTCCATGTGCTAACCTATCTTTTGATCTTTGTGAGCCTTTAAAGCAGCTACAAAGGAATGCCATTAACCTACAAGGCAATTGCAGAGTCCTTGAATGGAAATAGAAGCATCCAGAAGATATGATTTGCATCTACCATAAAATTAATTAAGGTTGCATACAGGTTTGCTTATGCATATGAGTTGAAGTTGATTGCGTGGGACAGGAAAAACTTGAATTAGCTGAGCAGGGAGGATATCGTGGTTTGATGGTTAAGACTTGCACATCCTGAAACTGCTTGTACCATAGACAGTAAAGCATGAAGTTAGAATTAAGCTCTGCTTGTTGCTGATACTATTTTGTACTCAGTGAGTATATGCTATACTGATATGTGTTAGCAATTTATCCGACTCTTCTTATGGTACTTGAGTCCAAGGATTTGACAAGTTCCTAAAAATTGAAACAAAGCCGTACACAAGGATTCGGGTACAAAATACCATTTCCATCCAAATTTCCATTTCTTAGACCTGCCATCCTTGAAACGTATATTTGTCAGTGTGTCATATGGGTTCTGGTTGTTCAGATGCCAACTCTGGCAGTACTTATATTACGAGCCTTGTTCAAATGGAGAACCCTGACTTATCAAATGGGTAGTGGCCTTTTCTGGGGGACTTCTCGTATTGCTATTAGCCCTTCAATGTGTACATTGGCAAGTCCCTCTCACTTTAGATTCTCAGATTCACCTCCTCTCTCAGCGAGGTCTGTTCTTGCCACAAGAGTTTACTCGTTTTACTTTCTTGAAAGAAATGACCAGCAGAATTATAGAGTTCTCCCTTGCTTCTGTTTGATGGACGGGCTATCAGATGTCAGGATTACTCCTATCTCATGATTGGAGATGTTTTATATCTAGAGCCTTTCTTCTGGCATGTAATTGCATGCTCATTTCGAGTCCATTGTGTTCTTATTATCCCTTCATTTTTATTTTTCATTTTTGCTCACGCAGGGGTGAATCCACTTTGTTCTTCATGGTGATACCCCTTATAGATTATCCTTGGCCCTGGGAAAAATGACAGAAATTTATCCTGTTCATGCAGGTAGTTAAGGATCTAATTACATGCTATGATATCATTGCCTCCAGAGATTATCAAGGGAATACGGCACTACACGTGGCTGCTTTCGGGGGTTACTTGGCTGTGGCAGATTTTGATACTTGCATCTCCCTCACTCGCCTCCTTTACAAACAACTATGGAGATACTTTTCTACATATGGCAGTGTCAGGCTTTCAGACCCCAGGTTTTCGAAGAGTGGATAGGCAGATTGAGCTCTTCACTCAGTCAGTGAGTGGTAAGATTGTGAATTTCAAAGATGTCGCCAATGTCAAGAACAACGATGGAAGAACAGCATTTCATACAATCAATCAACTTAATATTAGTGACATGGACGCCATGACTCCACTAGAACTCCTCAAGCAACAGCCAAGATCAACATCTTCTGAAACTCCAATCAAGCAGCTGATTTCAGCTGGAGGGATCTCTTGTCGTCAGGATAACATAGCCAGAAATGTTATTGTTTCCCATCTGAACGGGTATGGGTATAGGAATGAGTCCTGGCACTTCTTTTAGAATTTTCTTGTACACTGGTATTGGTAAAGAAATTTACCACGGGGCTAATGCATGGTGTTATTCAAGCAAATCAACATTTAGCTGTTTCAGTTAGATCACCTTCCAGTCCATTTTCAGGTTCATCCCTGTCCTCGCCCATTTCATTGGATAAAGAAAAGGATATTGATATTGCAGGAACCTCTTTCTCAAATCAGTCATTGAAGCATAAACAAGCGTCTTTCGACAAGAAATCGACGAACCAGTGTTTTTGCTTTGGTGCTCAAGGGCTAGCAGTGAAAGATTCAGGGACGAATCAGAGCTACAAGCATGCCACTCCTTTAGTAGCCTGAATTGACTGTAAAAAGACATGGGAGTTTTGGCAGGATTCTCGGAGTATAATCTTTTGTTCTGGAATCCAAAGTGTTCTTTCCACATTTTAATTTTCTTCATCCATTTGGTCTGCCTATACCAATTTTCTTTTAGCGCATTTAAGAGTGTAGTAGAAATTATTTTTCAAAGTATTTTTTACTTGAAAACTTATCAAAATAATATTTTTTTAATTTATTTTTATATTAATACGTCAAAACAATTCAAAATCATAAAGTAAAACAAATTATAGAAAGCGTGAATACATCTGGTCCTTGAGGTGAATTAAATTTTAGAAAGCGTCATTTCTATATAACAAAATACCCTCAGCAGGGTTGTGGCTCAGTGGTTGTTGGGGGCACCCTCCTTCATGCGAACATGGTTCGAGTCCCAGTAGGAGTGGAGCTGGAGGGTTACTCCCTTCATGTCTTTCCTGGTCCATCCTTGCAAGATGTTTAGTGGACCCGGGAAATAATCGAGATGCACGTAAGTTGACCCGAACATACCGATAACCAAAAAAAAAAAACCCTTATGGACCTCATAATTTCTTTATAAGTTTTTGTAGCCACCCCATTTCTTGGTCAAATAAGTCACTATTTCTCTGTATCCTCCCCACCTTCGGGACCTCAAAAGTGTTAGCAGAACAAGAGAGAGAGAGAAAAAAAGAAAATCACAGCCCCTCCCACCCCTATATCTGCATGTTTTCAGTACAATGATCTAATTATAAACAGTTTTTTCGGGGAATCTGCGGTCAAATAGCGGCTACCAGGATAAAAAATTCGACGTGCAATTTTCAAACATGCGCAAATTGACTAATGAATCCCCTCCTCTTGATATAAACATGAAACAAGATGAGGGTATATGGGTACTTTAAAAGTGAATACCCGGTCCTTCCTCAACGGATGGTTCAGCCAGATTCAAAATTCGGTCAGGTGGTGAAATAGAATCCTGAACCACCAATTGCCAATTTACCATCTTTGGTCGAAGGATCATCTGCTAATTACAGAATCCTCCACCAATTTTCTCTCGTATATCTTCATTATAAATTGTATTTGGAGGTGATCATTTTATCAGAGTTTCCTGTGGCTCGAGGAGAAGGAGATTCCGGGAGGCTAAGGTTGCTTGAATCAGCCAAACGTTTCTGTAACTCTCTGTTAAACTGGCTTGATTGAAATCATGTCATACAACGAGTCGCAGAACGATGAGGCAGCAAGAGAAAAGGCCATAAATGATTGGCTTCCAATCACCTCCTCGAGGAATGCCAAATGGTGGTACTCAACATTCCACAATGTTACCGCCATGGTTGGTGCTGGTGTTCTTAGTCTCCCCTATGCCATGGCTCAACTTGGATGGTATGTATCTTTAAGTATATGCTTAATCTTAACTTTAATATATACATATACACACACAGATCAATACAAGTATGGGCTCTAAGTCCCCAAGGAGCGTGGTGTGATGACAAAGCTTAAAATCTACACAACAGATCTCGATTTTGAGTCAGGACATACATTTCTTGTAAGAATCTGAGACAGTCGGGGTTTTACTTGCTCAACTAACCCATAAAATACACTTTCAATAGAATGGGGTTTTCTCAAATAAATAAAAAATGATCTCAAATACTCTTTGATTAATTCTTTGTTCTGCATCCATGAAATTACAGGGGACCAGGTGTTGCCATACTTTTTTTGTCATGGGTGATTACGTTATACACTCTATGGCAAATGGTTGAAATGCACGAGATGGTTCCTGGTAAGCGATTTGATAGATACCATGAACTAGGGCAACACGCGTTCGGGGAGAAGCTGGGCCTCTGGATCGTTGTGCCACAGCAACTAGTTGTACAAGTTGGAGTAAACATAGTTTATATGGTTACCGGAGGAAAATCATTGAAGAAGTTCCACGATTTGGTTTGCTCCGACTGCAAAGACATCAGGCTAACGTACTTCATCATGATTTTCGCTTCGCTTCAGTTTGTGCTGTCTCATCTTCCTAATCTCAACTCCATCAGTGTCGTCTCGCTCGCTGCAGCAGTCATGTCCTTGAGGTACGGACCTAGCAAATCGATTCACCTCACTAACTACTTGATCATTTTGATCCCTCTTTTAATTTGTATATTATGATGATTGCACCATGGAGTTACTCCACGATTGCTTGGGGAGCCACGCTGAACAAGGGTGTCCAGCCTGACGTCGATTACAGCTATAAAGCAAGCACCAAAACAGGAGCTGTCTTTGACTTTTTCGCTGCCTTGGGTGACATAGCTTTTGCATATGCTGGCCACAATGTGGTCCTGGAGATCCAAGCGACCATTCCCTCTACTCCGGAGAAGCCTTCCAAGAAACCCATGTGGAGAGGAGCCTTCCTTGCATATGTCGTCGTCGCCATCTGCTACTTCCCAGTTGCCCTGATTGGATACTGGTATTATGGAAACAGTGTGGAAGACAACATTCTTATCTCACTCGAGAAGCCGGCTTGGCTTATTGCAACTGCTAACATGTTTGTTGTCGTTCATGTCATTGGAAGTTACCAGGTGCGATACGTAGTTACTCGTAATAATATCGTTATCATAGTCTTGGATTTTATTTAATAATTTTTAGATGAGATGATTCTTTAATATGGTATCAAAACCTTCTTAACTTAACAGTCACGAGTTCGAATCTCAACACCCTATTTTATTTGATAAAAATCAAGCACATGGTAATGTGGATCTTTGTAAATTTCAAGCTCAAAAAGCTTTCACTTGAAGCGGTATGTTAGAAAATAATATAAATTATATTCCAGAAATTTACTTAATAGCTTAAAATTTTAGGTGAGATGGTTACTTATCAGATTTCAATCTGCAGGTGTATGCTATGGCAGTGTTCGACATGTTGGAAACTGCTTTGGTGAAGAAACTCCACTTTTCTCCTTCTTTCATGCTTCGCTTTGTTACTCGCACGGTCTATGTTGGTGAGCGATGCAGTTTCAAGGCCACTCTTTTTCTGAATTTGTTGTATCTGCAGCTTTGGGTGCTGATAAATCTCTTCTTTGAATTGCTTGTTGCAGGGTTCACAATGGCGGTTGGTATATGCATTCCGTTCTTCGGTGGCCTTCTTTCGTTCTTCGGTGGATTTGCTTTCGCCCCAACAACATATTTTGTAAGAACTCATCGCTAACGCTGCATGTATTATCTACCATATTCCTGCTATCATTTCTAAAAAGAAATCTACTCTTCACAGCTCCCTTGCATCATGTGGCTTTCCATCTACAAACCCAAGAAGTTCAGCTTCTCCTGGATAGCGAATTGGGTGTGTAAGCTTGACATTTGCTTAAGAACTTGCCAAATCAGTTATATTTGAGATTAATTGATTCAAAAATATGCTTGATCAGGCCTGCATTGTGCTTGGAATTTCGTTGATGATAGTGTCGCCCATTGGTGCTCTAAGACATATCATCCTCACAGCCAAAGACTACGAGTTCTTCTCATGAGCATCCAACAAGGCCCGGCCAGATGTAAAGAAAGGGTGTATTGATTTAGTTGCTGGTATGGCCTCGATTTGAACTTAGCAGGAAACTCGAATTTAATATAAAAAAAAAGAAAAATTAAGTGGAGCTGTCCTCCTGTTTATACACCGTGTGGGGAACTGGTTTATTTTATGTGACGGTTTCCCTGTATGAACAGCGAGCAACAACATTGATGATTTGTACATGAACTGGGAAGTAACTGAGATGTTTAATGTTGTCTTGCTCCAACTAAATAGGTTTAAGCCTTAAGGTATATTAAATAAATGACATGCTTCTATGTAAACATGATGATGGTATTGGCTGTGGAGGTTTTTGGCTCAAAATTCATCCTCTTCTTGGACCTTTTAAGTTTAGGGTTTGTTCAAGTTGGATCCATCTCCTATTGTTTTGTTTTTTTTATTAACGTGAGTGTCCATATCAGCTTGCATGCACTTCGACTAATTTCATAGATCCTAAAATTAATGACCATGTAAGCTTTCAGTGGTCATTATATTAGCAACTACAAGGCTTGAACCTAAAACCACACGAGGAGCAAAATCTTTAGTCTCAGACTCTTATCACCGGAGCACCTACTAGATAATTAATCTCCACTTGTGTTTTAATTTGATGAGTTGTAAGTAGTTATTGAAATGTGATTATAAAGAATTGGATTTTAAAACAAATCCACCCATTGATTTTAATTCATCATTTAAATTAGGATTTCAATTACTATTTTACAATCACCATGTCATAGAATATTTTTGACATTTTAAAATAAATTAAGAAAATATTAAAACCATCATGATTTGAGAAAAAAATTTAAATCATTTTGATGGAGTACCAGTCAATTTCTAGCATCTAAAATCCAGTCAAGGTTAAATTAATTGATAAACAGGTTGAACAATAACAATGATTTTAGCCACTTCTTCTTCATAATTATGTGCCTTGAAGTGAACACTATTGTATGCATGAACATGGAGTCCATCCATTACTGGTTTGAAATTGCAGATAAACCATCAATTAATATTTTTTTATTTAGTGATTTTTTTATTAATTTTTATAACCATAAATAAAAACTAAAAGAGATTGGAAATTCATTGGCATGATTTTCTTTTCAATGAGTGCATTTTGACATTTTTTTCATTAATCAAGGGAAAGATGGGTATTTGTTTTTAAAATTGCAATGCAAATTGTCATAAATACTCTTGAGGTTAATGTATTGTTTGATGTCATTTAGTGGTAGATTAATATTTTTACATGTAGAATACACAATTAAGTTACCAATTTATCCTTTAAAAAAAAAACCTAGCTCGCTACGAGGGGTAGATTTGTATTTTTATATAGAGAGTCACAATTAAGTTATCAATCTAGCCTTATAAATAAAAATTATTTTGGTTGGCTACGAGGGGTGTTTCCATCTTATCCTTTGTATTTCCATGGTGAAAATACGTTTTTGTCCCCCGATTTTATATTTTTATATCGTGGACCTGAAAGTATTTTTGTTGTTGTATTATTGGGTTTTTTTTATTGTTATTGGGTAAAGTGATGATTAATTCTTTCTTTTAATAAATTAAAGGGATTCAAAAAACAAAATTGGTGTTTGTTGGGCACGAGTCAAACTCTTTTTGTTGTGTTTGGATTGTGTATGTAGTTTAGGGCATCATTAGATTCATCATGGTGTCTCCTCTATGTTGAGGTGGCACATGGAGAAAACGAAGCTCTAGTTTTGCTTCAATAGACAATTTTAATTTTTTTTCTTCATCTCTCTCTCAATCAAAGTTATTAAATCCATTTCGTTCCGGCCGGAACACCCCGTTCCGTTCATAAAACCGGGACAAAACGGCGTCGTTTTTGTCCCGGTTATAATTCCGGTATGTTCTGGAAATTCCGGCCCAATTCCGGCCGGAACACCTCGGTTTTATTCCGGGCGTTCCGTTCCGGACTGAAGAAGGGAGACACTGAACTGAAGCGTGGAGACTGAAGATTATTTAATGGAGAAGAGTTGAGATTGGAGTTGTGTTTAATCGATGTGGGACAAGGACTAAGGAGAGTGGAGCGGAGAGTGGAGTGAAGAGTATTTATAAAGGAGAAGTGGGGAGATTGGAGTGAATTTCAAATTGAATTTGTCCCAGCATTCGGACAAAGTCAAATTGAATTTGTCCGAATGCTGGACAAATTATATATATATATATATATATATATATATATATATATATATATATATATATATATATATATCATGGAATCACTCTTGAAAATCAGTAATTGTTTTGTTTTTTATTTTTAAATTGTTTTGTAATGTATTTTTAAATTATTTTGAATTATATATGAACCTTAACTAATGAAGTTTTATAATCATAATTATGTTGTATTGTATTTAGAAATATTTTACTTACGATTTTATGATTTTTTATTTATATCATATTGTGTTCCGAATTTTACTTATTTTTTTTTTCAAAATCTATTTTTTTCTTTTCTTTTTGAACATATGATTTTCAGTACTATTCTCTTTGTAATTATCTTACTATGGTATTTACTATTTTTTTGGGATGCATAATAAGAAATTCTAATATTTTTATATTAATGATGTAGAAGATGTTTGATGTATTTTTCTTTTATTTTAGAACATTTTACTTTCATAATATTTTGGAATTTTAAAGATGTTTCTAATTTTGAGATTATGTTTGTATTGTATAATTTAAAGTTCATTTATCTTGAATTTAAATTATACTTGTTAAATTAATATTTTATTTTTTTCATATATATAATTAAATAAATATGAACAGTACAAAACCGGAACGGAACGCCGGAATGCACCGAAACCGGAACGTTCCGTTCCAAACAAAAAATCGGAACGGGGCCCGGAACGGATTTTACAACTTTGCTCTCAATAACTGTGTCTTGCCCTGCAATTTTTTGAATCATCCCTTAACTTTTCTTTATTTCTGATTTTAGCCTTTATCTTTTAGTTTATGTTTGTTTTATTTCAAATAAATTATGAAAATCAAGATTTGCTTCAAATAAATTTTAGCCTTATTTGATTTTTTAAAATATATATTTTTCTAGTCCTTAGTCTTTTAATTATTATTTATGTCATCTAAAATATTTTTCATAGTGTAATTTTTTTGGTGATTTCACCCTTGATTATTTTTTCTATTAGATTTTTCTCTTATTTTTTTTACACTCAATTTTATCCTTCAACATTGAGTTGATTTGAATTTGAATTTCTTAGTTAACCCTGTTTTGAAATTTCATGGATTTTATTTTGGAAAATTAACACAACTTAAGGGCTTGTTTGGGAGGGCGGTTGCAGTTGCTTTTGAAAGTGTTTTTCATTTAGAAATACATCAAAATGATATTTTTTTTATTTTTTAAAAATCAGTTTTGACATCAGCACATAAAAATAATTTAAAAACATCAAAACAAATTCATTTAAAATGAAAAAAAAATTCAAATTTTGGGGAAACGCGGTACAACCGCCGTCCCAAACAGCCTCTAAAAACGTTTACAACAAGTTGCTTTTTGTTGTTATTGTTATTTTAAGCTAATGTTTTATAGATTTTTCCCTTATTTGTTTTTTCCTCTTTACATGTATAATATCTGATTATTATTTTATTGCTTACAGGATTTTTGTATGGTTTGTTTTTTATTGTTGCATCTAATTTAAATTAATTATGAGATATAATCAAGTTAACAAACGAAAATTTACATACTTCTTTCAAAAAATAATCGCAGCATCACGTTCTGCTAAAGAGGAATAGTAGTAGTAATCAAGGAAATGAAATGGTAAACGGGCCGAATCGGGCTCACTGGACCGGACTTCTTTCAGGGCATTTTCGAAATAAATGTGTGGGAGAGGGGATTATAAATTAAAAACCCGCGAAGATCACAGTTTTATCTACTGAACAACATTATTTTCCCGCCATTTCGCTCTGCAACGAAACCCTAAGAGAGAGAATCTGAGAGGGGGGAGAGAGGTTACTTGATGGAAGAGGAAATCAAAGCAGAATTTAAGAGGAGCGGGTTCGCTCTAGACGATGAAGAAGAAATCCTCAAGAAATGTAAGTCATGCTTTGCACTTGTGTCCCTTAATTTTCTTGCAATGCCAATAGTTCTGTTCAGATCCTAATCTGCTTTAGTTATTAGGTCTTACTTTCTGTATAAATTACAATCTGAAGTCATCGGACCTCGTCTCGAGCTGGGAGGTTTACTATCTCAATAGGTGAATTTTGTTCTCCTTCTAGGTTTCTTTTTTTCTTTATTAATTTCATGATTGTTTATTTATTTTTATAGAATTTCACCGTAAAAAAGAACAGCATTATTGCCTTTCAATCTTAACTGTGTGTGTGGAATGTGAATATGGTGCAGGCAACTTGATGAATCGACGGTTCGCAATGCTGAAATGGATGGGTTTTTGTTGCACCTGCAGAATGAACAGAAAGAAGCTGTTGTTAAAGAGGAACCCAATTTGTACATCTATTCAAGCAAAGATGTGGACATGTGAGCAGTTCATTTTACTACTGCTTCTCTGTTTCGCTTGTTAATTTGTTTCTATGATGGATTGACAATGTTTGGTCTGTTAAATTTGACTGAAACGTATCATGCTGTCTAGGATCCTGAATTACGATGAAGAAGACATGAAAGAAGAGATTCCCGGGACTCCAACAGACAAGTATTTAAAACTCAACTCAGAGCCATTCGATTCAACACCCAAATCGTATGGAAATGGTTATTCTTCTGGGAAACCATCAAAACTTGTGACACCCTTTGGACGGCGAACTGATAAGTTTGTGGTCAAATTCAACATCAATAGCCTTCCTGTGGTGGAGAACAATGATGTCGAGCATGACCATGGGAATCTTGAGGATGAAATTATTAAGAGGGCTCCACCCTGCAAGAAGTGTTCTTTGATGATCCATAGATTGGGGCCAGAACCTGGTTGCAGGTTCATGTATGACAGGATTGAAGATAGGGTATATGATACTTCTTATTGCATAATCTATGAAGTAGTCCTTCGTACCTCCAATTTTTCTGTATTGCACTAACATGATTTTCTTACCATTTAGTTTAATGCACTTGAAAATCGCATTAGAAAGCATGCAACTGTACTCTGTGCTTCTGGACTGTATGAGGAACCAATGGACCCAACAGTTGCTTCGCAGGTAACTTGGCTGCTGTTTGCTTTCATGGTATTTATCTTCTTATTAGCATTCTGATAACTGCAATCATGCCAGCATGAAATAACATGGCCATGTGCTTATCTCTGTTGCATGTAAATAAATGTATGGAGACCCTAACATATCAATTGTGTTAGATATCTTTTATCCAAGATTCTCCCTATACTCTCTTCTGTTATCTGCTTCTTCTTTTTTTCTTATGAAAAAAAAAAATGTATATAATTTTTTAGTTTGCCTTTGATGAATTAATTTCTTTCTAAATTCTCCAGCATGCTCTATGTAAACTTGTACACTGCTGTAAAGCTGTTCATCCATGCATCTGATTAGAGCTATTGTTTCAGAGAAATATATTTGCTGTTGGAATGATCTGTTGTGACGGAGAAGGGCGTTTAAATGAGAAATCCATCATGTTGCAAAGCAGGTAAGAAGTAACATGATTTTTCCTTATGATATTCATTTGCATCAATCAACTTGTAAGGACATGATGCGATGTGCACAGTAGGCCATCCATGATGAATTAGATTTACTTGCTGGTATATTCAAGGAAAACAGCAATGATGTCAATTCATGGTCTAAAAACCTGGTCTCATTTTGGAAGAAATGAGGCAATGTGATAAAAATAACTGTCTTGGCCAAGTTTGCCCCTGAAGGGTTGTGTCCAGGCTAAAACAGGGTCTAGATTCCCCGGTTCCTAGATTTGTAATCAAAAGATCTGACAATCAGGGTGTTCTTGGATTTTTTTTTATCATATGAAAGATAGTTGCGTGGAAGAGAGTGTTAAATGCTAGCCCTGATTATGTGTGCCATATCTATGCAACAGTGTTGAGCATTCTGGAGGCCGCAATGTTCGTTTAGAATTGCATAACTTGAGCCAGTTCTCTATTTTCCCAGGACAGGTAAACTGTTAATAAGATCATTGATCTTTGATCCATATATCCCTAAATCAAGCTTAGCCCACAAGGTTGCATTTTTGCAGATTGTAGGTATTGAAGGTCAAAATCCTAGTGGACATTGTTTGATTGCATCAAAACTGGTGGACTCAGTTCCTTTATCTGCCATTGCTGCTGTGAATCAGCATCCTACAAAGAAGCAAGCTTTGGATCTGGTGGTTGAGTCAACTGATTCTTCTTATGTACAAAAGGAGATATCAGCTGTATGTAGCCTTGTCTTCTGCTTCAATTGAGGATATTAGAATAGCACTGTTTCTTGTGCTTGATCATAAGCCATACATACCATGTTTCATAGCTGTTGCTGAGTATAGAAGGGACAGATGATTTGGGGTGCAAACATTGAAAGAATCCAATAGTAGAGCATTTGACTGAAAATATGGAATTAAAATAGTTTAAAATGTCCAGGATCAATGTGCACTTGTAGAAGCTAATGAATTAAAGGCTTTCAATTGGGATAGATTTAAAAAGTATCAGCAACAGCGTGTGCATTTCATTTGCTAACTGTAGAGAAACTACTGCAAAGCTGAGAAGGCAAAAGGTTTTAAATTGCTGCTTGAAGTGGATAAAACATGCGTACTTGCACAATAAGAGCTTGTATGTCGCTACTTTTTTGCCAAAGTTTTCTTTCATAAGTCACATGCGATATCATAATAATTTGAGCAATCATATTTGCCCTCTTGTATTCTGCACTATTTCGATCCTATAGGAAATAATTTGTTTGTATCTGACAGCTAATTGCTTCGGGCCCTTTCACCACAACAGACAACTTATTCTTTGAGCCTCTGACAGAGCTGCTTGCATATGCAAGCAGAAAGTTGCCACAATTACTTGTACTGGTACGACTTTACTATTTTTGAATGCAATGTCATGCTTGGGTCATGGGCTCAGGAAATATCATGTTGTAGACTTATTGGCAGTTTTTCTTAGATGGGACCATTCGTTGATTCTGAACATCCAGAGATTAAGAAAGGGGCTGTAGACAGGAGCTTCGATGAGTTGTTTTCTCAGGAAATTCTGAGAAGGGTAACTAATCAAAACATTGTGAATTGTTTCATGGAAGCAACTTCATTATTTTATAATCGTTTAGCTGTTTATTGTTTCAGTTGCAAGAGCATGTGGAATATGCTGGCTCTGATGTGCGTGTGATTCTTGTTCCATCTATCCGGGATGCTCAGCATGATTTTGTTTTCCCACAGGTCATGATAATGATATATTGAGTACTAAAATTAATTCCTTAATCATAGTAAGCACACACGTGCATTTCTTGTGTATATTGTTCTTACCTATAGATGTGTATATTTGTTACTGAGATTTAGTTGTGGTTGTGCAGCCTGCTTTTGATATTCATCTCCCCAATCTCAAACATCAGGTACATGATATATAGGATTCGAGTTATAACAAGAAACAAGCTACTTGTTTGATAAAAAAAAAAAGAAAAAAAAAAGAAACAAACAAAGAAGGTATTTGCAGTGCATCTTACCACCACATGCAGGTCATACATTTTAAATTATTTTCTGTTCTTTTGCCAGATAACCAGTCTCACAAATCCAGGAAATTTTGAAGCAAATCAGGTAAAAAAATGCTGTCTACTTTTTTACACAAATTTTCAATTCTCCACGCTTGAAACACTCAACAATGATTTTTTGGTTTTCGCTGATGGAAAATTGATTTAGAATTTCTATTTTTAACAATTGTTCAGAGAAACTATTCATCTCACCTGTATGTTTTACAAGCTCCTGTCGGGCAATCAACTTTGAACTGTCTTATGTTCAATATAAGCTATATTACTCTTCTTATTCAGATGTGCGAGGTTTGTAACCAGTAACCACTATGCAATCTTTATAACGAGGCTCTTGTAGACCTTAATCGTAACCAAATAATGATTGCTCACCATTTGGATGATTCACCAGGTACATCAGATTTTTATGGGCAAATGTTCATTGTTTTGGATCAGTAATTAGATCTCAGAATTTCTGGTTAAATGCTTGGATAGCAAACTAAAAGACTGAGAACCTAGGGGAAATGATAACATTCAGGACATAAGTTTTCCATCCGTTTAAGCTAACTCCAAAGGATTATAATTATAAAGGAAGCTAAAAATTTTTGAACCCCTTTCAGGTTCAGTCTAGGTTTAGGTTCCACAGGCGATAAATTTATATATTTCAAAGTTATATATTTCGTGCACGTCAATAGAATGTTCTGCCAGAGTAATTGAATTTTAGCTTGAACCTAGCCCAAGCCTCGTTTCTCTAGACATGTTATGCAACTTGGGTGGTCAGTAAACATCCTGAAATTTCTCAGGATCCATTCTTGAAAATTGAGAATCTTCTTGCCCTAAGTTTTTTAAAGATCACATGCCACTTAGGTCTAGTAGCCAGTCATCCCACAACTTCAAATTTCAGAGGTGGTATTGATCCTTTTTTTCTCATAAACATGAATCTTTATCAGAGTGTGCAAGGCATGTATTCTGTTTAATAGTTTTAGTTTCAGGTCAAAGTAGGCTGCTGCACAGTGGACATTCTAAAACAGATGAGTGGAGAGGAGATGTCACGAAATCCAACAGATGGAACACCCAGTGATCGAATGAGTAGACTTGCAAACCATATTATCAGTCAGCGCAGGTATGCTTGAAAATTCTTGTTGAAAACTCCTCCGCGTGATATTTTTGTTGGTTCAGGAGATCAGAGGTCTAGAGCACCTGACTTATTTCAAATAAATGAAACAGCTTTTACCCGCTTTATCCGCCAGCTGAAGACATTCCATTGGATTCTTCACTTGCCCCAGAAGCTCTTGACATTACCTCAATCCCAGATATTCTCATCCTGCCTTCAGATGTGAAGTACTTTATAAAGGTAAACACAGCAGCACCAATTGCCTGAATCTTCTCCGTTCCAGTCCCTTTTTTTTTTTTCTAAAAAAAAATGCAGATAGTCTCAAAATGTAGCCCAGTAGTGAAGGATGATGGGTTCAACTTGTTCAAAGTGTTTGCTCTCTGGCACAGGTGCTGACCCTTGGTGAAGGGGAAGAGCAAAGAAAGTGCATCTGCATAAACCCAGGAAGACTGGCAAAGGGAGAAGGAGGCGGCACTTTTGCAGAGCTTAACTACCAAGGGAGTCCTGACAAGATGAAAGCTTCAATTATAGGCATATAAATCCCGGACCCAAACTCGTTGAGTAATGCACTGAACGATCTTGTTCATATAATAATCTACAATGATGGAGAATAATTCAACTCTTGTTTTATTAGATTTTATTTATTGAGCTTAATTTAATTATTTATTTATTTAGATTTAATTTAGTTATTCTTAAATAATTTATTTAACGGGCTATCAACCCAAATGCACATTCTAGCTAGAATTTTAGTATTTATATTATTTTCATGCATTTTAAATAAAAAATACCCAGCTTAAATCCAAATCCTTAGGGGCTAAATTCTTTCCACCAGTACAGTACACTCCCGGATTACACTTGAGTTACTGTTCATCCTTCGTTATTTTTCCTTCCAGATTATATAACCCGCCAGTGACAAAACAGGAGGGCATCGTAGATACATTCATTTTCTCTGCAATAGAAAAGAATCATGCAGAGATTCTTCCTGATAACAAGCAATTTTTTTCAAAATTTTAAGAATGCTCACTGGTTTATCTTTAGTATAGTAGCATAAACACCATTTTCTTACCAATACCACACAGCAAATACATTTCCATATGCCAACCACAGCCTAGAAAAACTGCTACGCCTCTCTTCTACCGTTTCAGAAATGCTTCTATCAAAACTTGTCCCGAGTGCTCATTTATTACACCGTTGTATTATGCAAAAAACTGTCTCGCCCAAGCTAGTCAAAACCCTGACTTGACATGCAGTTCCAAAAAGCACCTGCATGAACTTTGAATCGCGGTTTAACCAGACATGGCACTTCACTTACATTACCATTCCTCCATCAATCGTGAACACCTGCAAAACAATAATATCTAACTCAGAAACCATGAAAATGGAGCAGGGGCTGGGCTCAACATTCATGGGCTGGGATGCCTAAGGAAGGGTGAGGTGAACCACACCAAGGGACTCCACTTAACACTTGGATTTGGCCAAAGGACCTCATTACATGCAGTTCTCAACCATGGCAGAGCATAGCAATTAAGTGCAATGTAAAGCTAAGGCAATGCATGCTATACAACGAATCTGGTAAACCAGGGCATTAATTTGATCAAACCATTAGAATTTGTCTCCCTATGACCTATGCTACTTATTACCTAAATATGTTTAGCCAATGGATTACATCGCAAGGTCACGACTCCTCAAGGGATAGCCAAGGTAATGAAGCTGACATGTAATTATCAAACCACTAGAATTTGTCTCCCTATGAGACTTAATAGCTAAATAGCCAAGGTAATGAAGCTGACATGTAATTATCAAACCACTAGAATTTGTCTCCCTATGAGACTTAATAGCTAAATCTGTTTCGCCAATGTATCACATCACAAGTTTATGGCTCCTTAAGGGATGGCCAAGGTAATGAACTCACAGGCAAATTTAAAGCACGCAAGGGGTTGACTTAGACCAGGTAAAGGGAGAATCAAAACAGTGCCTAGGCAAGCCATGCCATGACAAGAAGCGACCAAAAGAAAATAATTTAGAAGAGCAGGTTTGGGCTATAATTTCACTAGTGAAAACTTACAAAGCATGGAAAATCAAAATAGAATAGATTTAGAACCTGTCCAGTGATGTAACTGGAGGCGGGATTAAGAGCAAGGAATTCCACTAGTCCTGCAACCTCTTCTGGTTGGCCATAACGTCCTGAAAAAATATCAACTGTTATGACCACCATCTGAACATAATTCTATGAGATGCTTGTGAGAAAAAACTCAACTTGTTCAAATTCAAATGACTGGATCAGTTAAATAAGGAGATCAAACTGGCAAGGACCCGTTATTCAATAGAAGTATAGAGCTAGAGAAATATTCAGATATACTAATACAAAGAAAGAAAGATTTGATGAACTACGTAAGCTAGCACTATAAGCACATTTCCAAAAGCAAAAAATGATTAGGGCTTTCAGATGAGTTTCACGTGAATACTTCTCAAACCCTTTGAAAAACTCATTGCCTCAAAAACTTTGCAGCAGAAACTTAAAGGCCCAACTGCAATGTGACACATATAGAAAGTTGAGAAATTTAAGGGGAAAAAATTATACTCACCCAGAGGAATTGTTTCCAAGATTTTCTTTTCAATATCATCTCCAAGCTTGGCAGTCATGTCAGATGCGATGAATCCTGGGGCAACAGCATTTACCTGGAAAATAGTCTTAATTAGATCTGATTCCATGCAAAAACCTAAGAAGTGCAGAGCAATTTTAACAAAAGATAAACTCCTGAAAACTCACATTAATGTTTCTGCTTGCATATTCCTTTGCAACACTCTTTGTCAGGCCAATAACTCCTGCCTTTGCAGCACTATAGTTAGCTTGCCCGGCATTGCCAACCAAGCCAACAACTGATGCTATGTTAATAATCCTTCCCTGCAAAAAATAAAAATTTCACTTAATGGAACTTATATTACGCCTTCATTCCGTTTTTCATTTAATTTCTGCAAATTATAGATACTGAGGTATTAGCTAGAAAAAAGCTGAATCTGCTGAAAGTATCCTCGGTCTTGGACAAGTCAGTGGTCAGTGTGCACCCATTGGAAACAATCCTGGTGACAGTCTCAAAGTTATTTTAACTTTGAAAAATGATCCCAGGCTGTCAGTGCAAGTTTCAATATGAGGAAATAATTTTCAGCCTATGATAACTTCTTAACAATAATCTGACACTGTTAAGATTATCTATAAGAGAAGTGCATGATGAACAAAAGAAATTTAAACTTGCAAGGAAGCTCAAAACTGTGATAAATTGGAGGTCTGAGAGCACAAATCTATCACTGGCCTGATTAGCCAAGAACATGGAAGGCCAATGACTTGAAGATGGGCAAGGGATATTACCTTTCTCTTTTTCATCATAATTTTGGCTGCTGCCTGCACAGAGCACACTATCTCAGTTTGAATAGGATAATAAGTTGATGTCAAGTAGATCAAATTATTTGGATCTCAATGCTCGCACCTGTGTACAAAGGAATACACCAGTGAGATTGAGATCAATAACCTCCTGCCACTGAGATTTCTTCATTCTCATCAGCAACGTATCCCTTGTAATTCCTGAAATCAAGGTATATACATTACAAGCACTAAAAGGAAAACACAAAGTGATGAGGAAAGATAGGGGTTATTACTAACCTGCATTATTTATCAGTATATCAACGGTTCCCCATGCATCAACAGCCTACAAATGTGACAGTCATTAGAAAAAGCATAAGTATTATTTGCAATTAAATTCAACCAACAGAAGGAACATCCGCTCACAGTTTTCATCATTGATTCCACATCAGCCTCTTTTGAAACATCACCACCAAAAGTGAGGGCCTGGCCACCACAAGCCTCAATCTACAAAATTATCAAACAAACCCATCGGTCATTTTAGCCATGGACTGTGAATTAGTAACAATTTCATTTCCAGTAAACAGAAGAAACAACCGCATATACAGCAAGTAAACTGAAATTTCCAGGTTTGAGAAAAAATATTTTGAATAGAACCTGATGAGGTTGTTAAGCCAAACATCACGATCTCTACCAATTTCTATTTTAGTCATTATTTTTACTTCCATTTCAAAAGGGTAAACATATGGCAACGCAGCAAAAGAAATACAGTGGCGACTTTATCATATCCCGGCCGCATCTGGCTACAAAGGAGCTAATTCACATCTTGAGCCCTTGAAAGTATGTCGTTTTAACACTTGGTGGAAAATAGTTGATCGGAACCTTCTATTTCTTTCAATTGGACCGACTCATGCTAATCAAACCAGCATTTCGGTAATGGCCAGAAAATTATTGATGGTAAGCTACCCATTAAAACCTAGGACCATGAGACACAGAAATGCAGAGCTGAAGGACAGCTTGGTATTAAAATTACAAAAAAACAGGGATTCACCTACCTCTTTGGAAACTTCCTCAGCTTCCTTTGAAGACCTAGCATAATTAACCAAGACCTGCAATATCAGAAAAGGAAAATATCTATAATTCACCATTTTCCAGAAATTAAGAAATAATAATTCTATTCTATGAGTTTGATGGTGGGATTTTACTAACCTTGCAACCTGCTTTTCCCAGAGACAAAGCAATTGCTTTGCCAATACCTCTAGAGGCTCCTGTCACTACCACCACCGGTGACTCCACCTTCTGTGCCGCCTCTGCGCTCACTTTTTCAGAAGTGGCAACCTGAGCTCTTACACCTGCAATCAATTGATCACTAAAGAATAATCTCCGACGTAAGTGAATAATCACTCTAATCAGAAATCGAAACAGATACCAGAAGAAGCGAGTGAGCTCCTCGATCTACACTGGAGAGAAATGCGAGGTCCGACTCCAGCGGAGACCGGAGAGAAAGGGCGAAAGTGGGCGATTCTTGTATCAGCGGAGGTGGAGAAATGAGCAGCGGGTTTGCAGGAGACAACATTGGATCCGGCAAGGGAAGCAGCAGCAGCCATGAGAGGTGCAAAGTGTCTTCTTAGAAGAGACGAGGAGGAGGAGGTGGAAGGGAAGAAGAGAGCCAGAGAAACCACTACGATTTGCTTTGCTTTGCTTTCTGTAGGAAAATAAAATTGAGAAAGTTGATTGGTTGTTTCTAGCTGTGGCTTCGCTTTGTTAGCTCCGGACACTGTTATCAGTGGCGATACACACCAAGTAGATTTCTTTTCTTCCCTCTCAATGGATTAAATGGGTATCGTTTGTTCATTATTTACAAGGAAGCCAGTAGTTTCATCCTGCATTGCCATCGACGAACCGACCTGGCATTGGCTCGAGATGGCAGGGTGGTAAATTAAGAATATTTTGAGTTCTTTTTTGACAATAAATGGACGGGAAGGTTTGGTACTTTGGTTCATCCGCGCAAACTACTTACAGCCCACTTTTCCTTGGTGTAAACAACTCTTAAACGGCGTCGTTTGTTTTCTCCTTTTTTTTAGGAGCTGTACGACACGTCAGGCTGGGCTAAGGTTTTTTTATAGTACATGGGCCGGGACGACACAACTTAGAAATCCACGGGCCAGCGCAACCGTGTTACGTGCAATTAAGTTAATAAGGATGCGTTCGTATTGTGTTTTAAAAGTATTTTTAAAAAAAAATATTTTTTATTTTAAATTAAAAAATTTAATTAGATTATTTTCATGTTCTGTTGTCAAAAATCAATCATACTTCAAACAACCACATAGTAGGTGGTCAGTTGTAAGAGCTTGAGACTAAGTGGTTTATTTGATTTCAGGTTCAAGCTTTGTGATTGCTAATATGATGATCAATAGAAACTTACATGATTGTTAACTTCAGTACTTGTAGGATTAGTTAAGGTGCGCAAAAACTGAGCGAATACCCATATTAATAAAAAAATCAAAAATCCAAAGTTAATTTCTAACCCCGAAAATAATATAGCGGCGGTGTTTTTTTTTTTTTTCTGGTACAGTGGAGTGAAAGAATTTGAATTATAAATAATTCTCTTGTAACCCTGATTCCAAGCAACCATCAAACTATGTTTATGGGCCAATAGTTTTTTAATAAAATACATAAAAATGTGTAAAAACTAATAAGTAAATAAATCTATTAACATTAATTAAATAATGAAACAAAACGTTTATCTATTTTTAAGAACTAGGAGAAAGAGGCACATACTAGTGTTTTACTTTATTTTTTATTTATCCTAAACGATAATTTGATTGCTACTTGCAAATATAATTTTTATAAATAAACCATGCAAATAAAATTTACCTATCTATTTTTTTTTAAAAAAAAAAAAGTTTACAAATAAACTATGAAGTATTGTAAAATTATTTTTCAAGGTTAATTAAAATTTTCACAAAAATCAAACCAGACCATTTAAAATACGAGAAAGAAAATATTAGTTAAAAGATAAATTTTAAAAACACATTTAATGAAATCTCAAGAAAAATAGTTTTTCTATACATGCTCCTAGCTTAGTTTTTTACATGATTTTTTTAGTTTATCTTACTAGATGACGCATCAAACTATCCATTCACAACTTAATGTTTTTTAATAAAAAAAATTAATTTATTTTCACTTAGAAAACTTAAAATATAAATAAATTTATTTTCAACTTTACAGCATCTTTAGATTTGTTTAAGACTTTGAAATCAAATAAAATTAAACAAAAAACACGGGATTTAATTTATACTTTTTCAACATATTTAAAGAGAAAAATTACTTTCACTAAATTTTTTTATTTGTGAGGTTTAGCAAACAAACACCAACAATGACTCATTACATATTTCAAATGGCTCAATGACTCATTACAAAACAAAGGCATTGAATTCATCAATATGAGGTTTTAATACACATTACTCATGTGCAATAGAGGTTCAATCCAACCTTGTTTGAGCCATAAGGTTTCCACAACAAGGCTGCCAATTTTTTAAATTTTTGGTTAACCTTGTGTTTATGATATTTATATGTGTTTTGTGGATTCCTAATTAAAGTGGACTTCTTATTATGTATGAGAAATTTATTTTCATTTAAGTAATGTAATTTATTATTTTGTTTTTTTCTTGTCAGATAAGGAGAAAACACAACAAAGGAGACAAAATAATTGAAACCGGCTTGAGAAACAAAATGGTAACAAAGCTTTCTAATTATGCAAAGAGATCATTTCAAAAACTATAATTGTGTTTCCTAGCATGCACTAAGAGGCACTAAAAGAAAGGAATTAATACCAACAATTACTCTCATTTCAAAAATAAGAAAAACATGTGTCTAAGATTATAATCTCACTACAACTTGGAAACAATATAGACTATTACCTTTCCTTTAGTTTATAGGATTAATTGGTTGCATGAAAGGCTATAAATAAATTTGAATAAGTTTTGTAAAATTTTCTTTCCTTCTCTTCTTCTCACGACATAACAAAAATTTAATATTATAGGCTTTGATCCATGTGCTAATTATAACTCAAGGCTTATTTAAGCTTAATTAGTATTTTGTTTCAGTTAGAATCCAATGCTTGTTTGGATTAGGTCTTCGATTTTTCAGTTTAAGATTTTGGATTAATTTTATAAGTATGCCAAATCAATGCACTATGATAGATCCATAAGGGTCATGATTTAAAAAGTAAATTTTTTTTTGTAAAGCCTAATAAGAGGGCCTTTTATCAATAAAAAAAAAACCCATAATGTTTTTTTAACTCGTGTAAGAGTAATTATTGCATTTTTCAATTCTTAAATGAACTGAATTTGACTTATTAAAGAGTAATTGGCTTTATGATGTAATTTAACTTCATTGCAATAGTTTTGGTGCTCTTGAACAGATTTCTATTGTGTCATACTTCTATCAAATCTCTTTCAACTTTCCAGGATTAAATCTTAATCTTGATTGTGCTGCGTGACCACTGATCATAAGGTTGTTTAGAGATGATATTAAAGCAAGTCACTTTAAAACTAGTTAAAACTTTATTTTTTGTCAATTAGGGATGAAATCACATCATATATGAAAATAAGGTGTATTCTAATATCGTTTTCTAGAGGTTTCAATCCGGAGTTAGATTATACCACAAATGGTCACAAATGTTAAATGAGTTGCATGAATCTTGTATTTTCTCTACAAATGACTTTAAAATAGGGTGCCATCGGATTAGAATTAAAAATAACATTTAAAATTAAATATGGTTTGTATGCATGGTTAGTAATGTCTTTTGAACTTACAAACGCACCGAATATGTTTATACATCTGATAAATCATGCGTTGTGTTGATTAATAAATAGGTTTATGGTTATTCATTTTGATGATATCCTGATTTTTACCGAGAACTCAATCGAGTATCTTGATTATTTATGCGATGTGTTTAATATATGGCATACTGAGAAGTTATGTATTAATTTTTAAAAAATATATACCTTTTACATAGAGAAAATTATGTTTGTTGGATATGTTGTAACTATACCAGGTAACTGAGATGAATGATGAGAGAATTAAGGCTATTTCAAATTAGCCTTCACTAAAATCATTAAGTGAGAAAATGAGTTTTCATGGATTAAATATTTTTATACTTGTTTTATGAAAGATTTTAGTGCATTAATTGCACCCTTGAATTATTTTTCTTTGTATACTTAGAGTAGGTGGTGTGGATTTTTATTTTGTTACTGCTAAATCCACGTATGCACCTCATTTCTTCATGGAATCACCTAAAAAGTTATATTTAACATGCTTGGTACTGTGGTAATGATTGTTTTTTATAATGTATTTTGTTTAAAAATTTATCAAAATAATATATTTTTTTATTTTTTAAAATTTAGTATTGACATTAACATATCAAAAGAATATAAAAACACTAAAAAAATCAAACCAAAGATAAAAATGTTTTTTTTTTAAATACTTTTAAAACATAAAAGCAAACATGTTCTAAACCAATAAAAAAAAGATAAATGAAAGGGGTTGGCCGTGACATGAATAGGAATTTATCGTAAAAACTAAAATAAATCAACAAGAACATAAACTAATCTCTACCCTTTTCTTCTTCTTCTGATTCTGGATAAATTATCCATGTTAAGCTAATAAATAGCTGATCATTTTTACTGATATTAAAAATGAATTTTTAAAAATAAAATAAAAATTATTTTAATATATATTTTAAAAACAAACAATTTCAACAACTCACCCAAGTTGACTTCCAACTGCCCTCGAGTTTAATAATGCAAAAGGAACCCCTAAGTTAAAACTGCTGTCGGGTTTTTGGGTATCGGGCACTACCAGACACCAAGGTCTGAGGTCTCAACCTTTTATAGCTTCTAGTTAAAAGGTTGTTAGGTCCAAATGTAGCCCTTCGCAAATTGTTTTTTTTTATATATTTATTTTACGTTCCCTTTTAAGAAATATTGTTTGACTTTTCATGGGGCTAGAAGCCTGATATTGACCTGAAGCCAAGCTTGATCTTTATCCAAAGTGATGGATTAACAATCACACCAGCAGCGATTTAATAAATCTCAATCAAACAGCGCCACCTAATCATGACATGGCAGCTCGGGATATTTCTCGACTTCCCATTCGGTCAATGTTTAGCGCCAACTCCTCGGCTAGAAAGTTGCTATGTGGCCTGGCGCGAGGAGCTCATTCGCCGAGACCTTTTTAAATTAAAGCGTGGAGTGTGATTTCTAGCCTCTCTCTTTTTTTAAAATTATATTTTCGAATATATGATAAATAATATTTTCAGGTAGGTAAGTTATCACCTCCCAGCAATTTCATGAAGATATCGCACGTATTGATCTGTTGTATTCGGAATAAAAATATTATTTTCTTTATTATTAACTTCAAAATTTAAATTTAAAAAATCTAAAATAAAACTGTTGAATTAGCATCGAAGTTTTGCAGTTCCTCCCCGCCCAGCACCCACAACAATTAAATCCCATCTCCTGAAAATCATATTTTATGAGTTCAGATAAGTAAGTAAAACCTTAATTATTCTAAATTCTTATAAAAAAATATATATTCTGACTTAAACTCGAGACCTACTATATTCATCACAACACACTAATTGTGAACAATTAAAAGATAGCATGCCTCGCTAAATTGCTATACATGCCATGTATTTGTAGTTATTGTTTATTACATGACAAGCTACCCCCAATTCCACCGAAAAGAGTCTTAAAACATAGCAATATAGCATGATAACTAATCACAATTTCATCTCAAAATAGATTTAAAATGACAAAAATTATAATACCAGTCCTGAATATTTTTATAAGCACAACATATTTTGACATTAATACATGAAAATAATATAAAAATATAAAAAAAATTAATTTAAAATAAATAAAAATATTTTTTTTTTCAAAAACATTCTAAAAAAACAATGTTAAAGAGGGCCTAAATTCCAAAAAAATTGAACATAAATTCATTTTATGAGCCAAGCTCAGCTTATCCAAGGAATGCCAACTTGATGTTGCAATTAAATATTTGTCACATCAAATAGTTTCAATCGTCATACGTTGGGATCACACATTAATGTTGTTAGAGGATAATTTTCCTTGTCCCAAAAAAAAACAGGTTAATTAGCTTGTAAGTACAACAATACTCCTACAATAAAAGGAAAGCAGATACGAAAATTCTCTAATTAATTATTTATTTTCAATTATATATATATATATATATATAAATCATGGTAACAGGAATACGTGAGACTGAAGGACGTAGAAAGCCGATCAACGCACGTGACCACTGGGTTCGTATTTCTAACTTTTTAAAAATAAAATTAATAAATATTTATATTGGAAATATAAGTAAGGAAATAAGAATTCTCGTATTATACTGTCTTAATGAAAAATAATTGCAATCAAGATAAATAAAGAAAATAATAATCAGAACAATAATCGAGAAAAGGGAAAAGAAAAAAGAAGAGAGGAAATATCCATCGCAGAGCAGCGAGAAAGTGAAGCGACTGAGAGAGAAAGAGAAAGGAAATGGGAGTTTGGTGTTGATGAGAAGGAGAGAAGAAAGAACAAGCAAATCAAAGCAGCTCCGTGACAACTAAAAAAGAAGAGTTTTTATTATTTTTTTAGTCTCTCGGAGGAGAGAGAAGAATGCTGGAAAAAAACAAAGGTGATCGATCCGCGATCTGGCGGTGAATAATATAGAGCATTGAATGTGCTTAGATCTAGAAGAGAAAGCGGTTCTTGAGGGTGTAATTTGGCATTCAATCTTGGAATTTGAGATCCTCGTTGAAGAATTTGACTTGAATTTATATAGTTTTTGGTTTCGGGTAAGTGAAGCTGCTCTGCTTCGGTTGCTACCTGCTGAGTTGGCTACTCCTCTGCTGCTTTAAAACGGTGAGTTTTTAATCATTATTTTTTATTCGGTGGAAGGTGATTAGAAGTTGAGTTGAGTTAAATTGGTGGGTTTTGAGTGCGATGGAGTGCAGTACCAGTGTTCTGGGATCATGATGGAAAGGAATCTAGGGTTTTGATATTGTATTGCGAGATGAAGGACTCTGTTTGCTTCTTATTTCCACATGCTTGTTGAGCTACTTCATTTTTACTGCTTCATTTGCTTCAATTAATGTGATGGTATATGCTGTGCTGTAGTGTTTGTCTTTGAAGATTTGGGGTTATATTGTATGCGTGGGAATTGGTTGGCCTTGCTTCGGGTTGCTAGAAGCGGAGTTAATTTAATCCAGTGAAACTGGAATTGAAGCTTCATTTTTGGGAAGAAAAGGTGTTCGATTAATTTAATCGTTTGGTTTGGTCGTTGGATACCGGTTAATGGGCAATCTGGGTGGAAAAACGGTTATCTTGGTTTTAGTGTCGAGGAGAGGTTGAAGAGATTAGTTTGGAAGTTTATTCACAGTGGAGGAGATGCCGCCTTCTCCGGCTTTGAGATATTCTCCTGGGAGAGAGCCGAGAGCAGAAAATCATAAGCGAGGGCGTAGCCTTGAAGGTGGATTGCTCTTCAAAGAGAAAGATGACGATCTTGCTCTGTTCAATGAAATGCAGTCTAGAGAAAGAGAGGATTTCTTGCTTCAGTCAGCTGATGACTTTGAAGACTCATTCTGTAATTGTCCATGCAAGCTCCATTCTTTCATTTGGTTTATTTATTGCATCATCTATCTATCCTGTACTGAATACAAATACTTCTGTGTTTCTTATGCCTAATGGTGTTGCATGCTCCGTTGTCAAATTAAATTGTTTTATGCAGCTACAAAGTTGAGATACTTTTCAGACTTCAAACTTGGAGTTTCCATCCCTGTTCGAGGAGAGAGTAGTGAACTTCTCAATGTAGAAGGGGAGAAGAATGACTATGACTGGTGGGTTATGGTTTCCTATTTGAAAACATTTTATTACACCTTCGTAATTTTTGTTTCTCTTGTGAACATAATATTTAAGTTTTTGACAAAGAGAAACTTGTTTTTAGGCCACAGTCCACTTTTCTCTAGCGGGTTCAATTTTTCATGGTTAAAAATTCAAGCTTCGAGGTGTACAAGTTAAATTTACCATGTTTAACAAGTCAAGTTTCTAAATGTCGTCTGTTTTCAAAATTCATTTTATAATAATTAATATCGTATTTTTTCTTTTGCATCTTGCTTGTAAACTCTCTTAGCTGTTCTTGGCTTTGATGAATTGCTTGGTCTTAATAATTTTGTAGGTTATTAACTCCTCCTGAGACCCCGCTTTTTCCTTCTTTGGAGGATGAACCTCCACCAGTTAATGTTGCATCCAGGGGCAGACCTCGTAGCCAACCCATTTCCATATCGAGATCTTCAACAGTAAGTCATCGACTGCTTTTATGGAATACAATTTATTGCCCGAAGGTTTGGGATAAAGAATACAATTATATCCATTCTTAATTTCCTGTAATTGAGATGTGTGCATCCATATGTAGATGGAGAAGAGCCACAGGAGCAGCAGGGGCAGTGCAAGTCCAAATCGTCTAAGCCCTTCCCCGCGTTCTGGTAATAGTACATTTCAGTCAAGAGGAAGGCCATCATCGGCATCTTATTCTAGTCCAACTCCTAGTCAACGGGCTGCAACTCCATCGCGTAGACCATCTCCTCCTCCTCCTCCAAGTAAAGCCTCAACACCTGCTCCAAGGTCTTCTACTCCAACTCCAAGGAGGATGAGCACAGGATCGGGGGCAAGGGGAACTTCCCCCATAAGGACAAGTAGAGGGAACTCTGCCTCACCAAAAATAAGGGCATGGCAGTCAAATATACCTGGTTTCTCCTCTGAAGCACCACCCAATCTTCGCACTTCTCTGGCAGATCGGCCAGCATCATATGTAAGGGGTTCCTCACCAGCTTCCAGAAATAATAGGGACTCAGGATCAAAATTTGGCAGGCAATCAATGTCTCCAGCCTCTAAAAGTGTCAGCTCATCGCACAGTCATGATAGGGACCGGATTAGCTCACATAGCAAAGGTTCTGTGGCATCATCTGGTGATGATGACGTGGACTCTCTACAATCCACTTATGTGGGTAGCTTAGACCGCTTAGCTTCAAAGAGAACTGGTGGATTTCCTAATAATAGAGCTCCTGCACTCTCCAAGAACTCAACGAGAGTATTTTCCCCAAGTTCCGCTCCAAAAAAATCCTTCGACTCTGCTCTTCGTCAAATGGTATGTGTCTATTGCACCTAATAACTCTCATCTCTGTTAAATAATTACTGTGATAAAGTATTGCATGTATCCCATCAATAGTCACTTTAACATGCTTGACTGTTAACAGTGCAACTTTGATCATCTGATTCGTAGTAAAATTCACACTTTAAAAGTAAGTATATCATTTGCTTGTGGCCTTTTTTTTTGGAAGAAGTTTAATTTGGAAATGCATATGTTGCTTTTGTAAATGCTGTCCACATTGCTTTGCATAGTTATCACAAAAACATGTCAACAAATTAGTTTATTGACAATTTTGATAACTTTTGTTATCACCATAATAAGTCCTTTTATTTATTGTCCATGATACTAAAATGAAAAGCTTCCACAGATATATAAATATAGCCAAAATTGTCATGAACACCACTCTATGACCTACCTCAAGAACTTAAAACTTTAAGATCGCTGTTAGTACTCAGCCCTAAGATCGATAACTAATCCATTCCTAATGCCTACAATTGTGTGGGAAGTCATCATAATTCCTGAAAACTTGTGGGGTTGTAGCCAAACCAATCCGACAGTAGATCACCCTTCCACCTGCATTCTCCCCACTCCACAAAACAAAAGAAAAGTTGAAATGGATGTTGAATAAAATGGATTTTTTATAAACTTATCCAAAGAAATAAAAAAATTATATATACATGCTCAACTGTGACAACGAAATTGTATCAGAAAGGAAAGGCATTGTGAATTGTTATCATGTCCATTTTTAGTTTGATAGTTTATTTCTTTGGTGACCACAGCCATTGTAATAAGAGTATTGAGTTTTTTTTTTGTATTTAATTTGAATTTTAAATGCATTAACACAGTTTTTTAGTGGTTAGCTTCCTTGCAGCGCTGAAATAAATGCTTTTTCAGTCGATTGATCTTTTCCTTTTAGATAAAATGGCATGCATTTTTTGTTTGTATGCACTGAGCATACATGCTTCAATTATTCATTTTCTAGTTTGATATGTCTTACCAAATTGTTTATTAATTAAAATCATGTAATTAGTTAAACTTTTTTTTGTTGTGGTCATGCTGTCACATCATTTCTGGAATAATGCAGGTCTAAACTGTCCGGTTTGACAAGAAAGAAAAAGTTTATTTACAGAACTGCCCATGAAACCTTAAGTAGTTTATATTTATTCTGGGAAAATCAAGGAGTTCTTGCATTTACTTTCCTCTATCTAGCATTCATAGTTTTTCAGAAGTCTTGGTGTGCAGATCATTTGTTTGATAAATATTTTTGTGTAGGATCATCGGAAAAGTCCTCAGAACATGTTCAGACCACTTCTATCCAGTGTCCCCAGCACTACCTTCTATAATGGAAAAGCAAGTTCTGCACATCGCTCTTTGATGTCAAGGAACTCTTCTGTAACAACCAGCAGTAATGCGAGTTCTGATCAAGGTACCAGCGTTGCACCTGATACCGATGGAGGTGACCACCACCAGGAAGATATGAAAACTGAAAGTGGTAGGGCACTGTATCCTGATGCTCAGGAAGAGGTATTTGCCTTTGATAAGGTGGATACATTAAATAAAGATGCCGGGCATGATACAGATGATGGCCTTCACTTTCAGCTACATGACTTGGAAAGAGACCCCTCAATTGAATATGATGAACCTGGTGGTTATGAGGAGTGCAGACACCATAATATGGAAATCACCTCTCCTTCTGACACTTTATGTGTAAAGGCTGATTTGTCAGAAGTTGATAGTCTAGAAAAGACAAGAGTTTGTTCTAAATGTGGTTGCAGGTATAGTGTTGCTGAAACTCTGGAAAAGGAAGTCAATCTCTGTCCCGATTGCTGTAGGCAGGACAATTTTGTGGACACTGCCACTCCAGACACAGCAACAGTAGCCATTGAGAGCGTCCTAGTGCTGTCTATTAATATTTCTGAAAAACATCAGCCATCGGATGAGCCAAATATCCGGATGGCCGTACCTGAACTACAGCCACAAGTTAATGATATGGAATCACAATTTGTTGAAATGGTTGATGCAAGGGTTTCCCTGCCTGAAGACAGAGTTAAGCAAGGCGAGACTTCATACCATGAGCAAAACCATATCTATTCCCGAAAAAGTTCTCTCACGAGGTCTTTGATGGAAGGAGGTGAACATAGTATTGTTAAGCAAGGTGAGACTTCATACCATGAGCAAAACCATATTTATTCCCGAGAAAGTTCTCTCACGAGGTCTTCGATGGAAGGAAGTGAACATAGTACTACTGGCCATCATGAAATAGGACAGCCACCTGCTGGTCATAGCCTTCCCAGCGGAGATGCTGGGGATCAGCAATTGCCTCGCTCAAATAACTATTCAAGCTTGAAGGCTGGTGTTTCAGAAGGTGCCGGGATTTCTGTATTGCTCAAGAGGTCTAGCAGTAGCAAAGGGCCTGTTGTTCAAAGCAGGACTTTAATTGCCTCTACCATTGCTTATGATGATTTGTCGTATACAAGAGACAGTGCAAACAGTTTGAGAAGCTCCATTGGGCATGGTAGTACTTCAGCATCATCCTCCATTGATTTCAGCACCAGCAGACAGGTTGAAACACGTGTTCAACGGCAGTTAAGTGGCAGGAAATCTGACTTGGAGAACTACAGATATGACCAAAGCTCAAGACCTCAAAGCACCACATCATCTGGAACTTTAAATGATGGTCACCAAGCTCTAGGTCTTGCAACAAACTCACGTGAAGAAAATGTTGAGCTTTCTGTTGGCAATATAAAATATGACGGCTTGGAGGAAACACCTGTAGCTTTTCAAAGGATATTGCTGGCTTCAGAAAATAAAGAAATGGATGTTTCTCGTGCGTTTCTTACTGATGCAGCAGTTCCTGAAGAAGATTTGTTTGAGCAAAAGGACAGTGATAGAAAAACTGATGTATCTCCCTCAGATTTGCCAAGTCATACAGTTGGGATTCGGTTGGAGGAGAATCCAGTACTATCAAATCATGGCAACTTTTCTTTATATGAAAATGGAGAAGATTTTCGAAACAATGCAGGGGATGTCTCAGATGTAGAAGCATCAGCTTTTCCTCTAGATTCTTCTGTTGTTACAGAGCATAACATGCTAAACACCAGTCTTGAGAGGTTGAATGTTGCTGAGATTCCTGCTCATAGTCGTTTGGCTTCAATATCAGAAATAGAAGCTGAGAACAATTTTCATGGTACTAGCTCAGAGAATGATGATATCTCGACAAATTTGAGGAGCACCATAAGTGAAATTCAGGATCATCCAGTCCCAACACCTTCAGATAACGAAATGCCTGCTTCTGTTTTGGAACACAACATGCCAGGTCATGCAGATGGCATAATAGGTATGTTTAATCCTGGGTTATGATTTGTGTTGATTTCATGTTGTTTGTAGGTTTGAACACTGTTGACTGGAACATGGCTCCAATTGATGGAGTTGACTTTTTTTTATTTGCTTTGGCAGTCTGATTTAAACATTTTTTTAATTGGTTTATTTTCCAGTTAAAATAATGAGTGATATTCTGCAGTTTGTAAAGTAATGTTAATAGCAATTCCTATGTTTACAAAATGATTTTCCGATTTCCAAATGTTTGCCGCATATTTAAATTCAATGCTAACTTTGAGATGGGTCTAGAATGTTTTGGTTTGATTCTCTAACATGTTTAACTTTTGACAGAGGAGTCAACCGTTATGGTAGACTGTCAGGGAGGGAGCAAGGCAAGAAGCCTAACCCTTGAAGAAGCAACAGATACAATACTTTTCTGTAGCTCCATTGTTCATGATCTGGCCTACCATGCTGCAACTACAGCCATTGAAAAGGAAAGTTCAGTCGCTTTGGAAGGTTCTTGGCCAACTGTTACAATTCTTGGAAAATCCACAGCTGACAGAAAGGATCCGCGTGGGAGACCTTCTGGAAAACGTACTTCAAAATCCCTAAAAGTAAGGCAAAAGCGGGCAGGAACAGATGCAAAACATTCTGCCAACAAGACTGAGAACGATGAGAATGCCAATGAATCTATGGTGCATAATGTTGGGCTTCCGAACGAGATGGACAGCATGAAGCCTCCTAAGTTGGAATCTAAGTGCAATTGCACAATAATGTGAAATCCTCCGAAGATGTCCGAAGTTGGAATCCGAGTGCAATTGCACAACAATATGGAAGTCTTTCACTCACTGTGTGTGACGACTATCTCCAGCCACATGGAGAGATGCCAAGTGCTTGTATGCTAATAGATTTGTGTTTGAAGGGCTGTATGGACTATTGCCAATTCATTTATGTTGATTCCAATTTATTTGTAAGAAGCACCACCATGTGTTGGTGACATAAATGTAAAGTTTTTATTGTCATTTAGGCTGCTATCAGCAAGGCATTGGAGATCTGTGTTTGCTCTGCTCCAGCTGCCATATTCCTGTTACTTATCCTGTCTGATTCTAGTGCTCCGGTAGAAAAGGTGAGTTAAACCCCCAAGTGTTCATATTTGATATGATTTTTTAAAAATTACAGCTTGATTTTTTGTTCAATGGCTCGTCTGTGGTGGCATTTCGTAAAATTAGAGTAGCAAAAGTGAGACTGGTGAGAAACTCTATTACATTACTGTGAAATTTTATGACCATTCAACAAGAGAGAGAAAGAAAGAGAGAAATCACCACCAACAAACATACGAAAGACCTCACAAACATGAAATTTCCATCTGGGCTAAACAGACACACTAGGATTTGCAGCAGAAAATTCAAGCAGCTCCTTGTTCGATTCAAACAGGGCCATGTCTTCGGGACTCAAGCTTATCCACGCTTCTATTCCATCACCATCCCTTGTGTCGATCAAACACACGACATTTTTCAGTTCTATAGTGAAAACAGGACTCAACCATGTTGGTTTTCCCCATCCGAAATCAGCACCATACAGTTCAAAATTACACCAACTGGTGCAGTTATAGTAGTCAATATCTTTGCTCATGGCCATTTTTCCAAAGTCTTCTACCGTCTTGCAAATTGCTAGCGAAATATCACCCCCTTGGGTTATTTTCGCGTAATGCTCACCAAACTCTGTTAGATCTTTCCTTATGCGGCTCACTATACCTTGTAATTCTAAATCATCGTGATCCTCCATCCGCGGTGATATACTACCTACGTAGTTCCCACCATAGCTGTCTGGTAAGGCTGGCACGAGCCTCTTACGTATATTCACGCCAAGAGACAACACAGCTTTTCTAGGAACCCCCAAGTTTGATCTTGATGCGCTCATGGCACATTTCCAGATCAACGCTGTTACAGATTCCACCCTTGTTGGATTTGGCACGCTTGCACTGATGGCTTTTGCCCTGAGCGCAGTAATTTTGGGAGCTTCAAACCCAAACCTTTTCAGGACAGCCTCTCCTTGAATCAAATCTACTGGAAGCATTGGGATTGGCAGATCCATCTGTGGGAAAATAGAAGCACCCATGAAAACTGGACTGATTATCACCTCGGTACTCGAACTGCGAGCGGTTGCAGCCCAGCACTTGATGAAAGATGCTAACGTGGCTGCATCTGCAATCTTGTGAGAAAGATTCACCCCAATTGCCAGGCCACCACAGTCAAAGAAACTAGCTTGCACAAGCAATTGACTATCCCTGGCCGTGATCACTGCATCACCTATGGCTGCAGGCAGGAGTTGTTTTAGCACTTCAGTTTCAGGCTTTCTGAGAATATCAGATAAAATACAGTGGATTCGAGCCTCGATATATTCAGCCCCATGGTCATCACATTCAATGGACGAATTTTCTCTGAGTCTGCCTGCGAATGGATAAAAAAGAGTCAAGGCTTCAGACAGTGAGGTCTTTAGTCGCAGTGAAGTTTCCTTGGCTTTGCCGAGGTGATCTGTGTCGTTTCCATTGCCGGGGTAAAATAGTACCAGTGTAATGTGAGATATGGGCATGAACTGGTCGAGAAGAGAGAGCTTGAGACTTCTCAAGGCAAGGGGCGTTGGAGAAGATGGTTTGATGGTTTCTCTCTTCATGATCTCGATTCTCAGTGGCAGTACAGACATGGTGGATGATCTCTATTTTCAAGACTGGTTAACAAATAATTCCTCAACACAGTTTTCTGCTAGGTAAGTATATAACATGACAACTCACCCGATAAGAATGGAGTGATAACACGAAAGTCAAATCTAAATATCCAGTCAACTGAAGGAAAAAAAAAACCCTATTTTTTAATTCAGTGGAACGATGGAGCCATACCAAGAAAATATTCTAATTAAGAATGGAGTGATACGATGCAGCGTGCGACGCTTTCTTTCTATTTTAATAATAGTTGTTGTGTTATTTTAATAATATTAAAAAAAATTAAGTTTCAATTTTATTAAATCGAGTATAATTTTTAATTCTATTTGAATTTTTGAAGAAAAAAATAATCCCTGGTCATATTAAATTTTAAAACTTGTGACTCGTATTATCACATCGAAGCATAATACATTCTTGATCATTTGAGAAGACATTGCTGTGATTTAACTGCTGCGATGCATAATTTACTTGTCTCTGCCGACTCGTGTCTTGTTCCAGTACTTCAGAAAATTGCTTTCGTGTTTGAAAATGCTGGCAGACGTGACGCTCTGGAAAATTGAAAGCTCTCTCTGGAGCTTGTGGCTCGTAGAGGGACGAAAAATCAAAGTCGTTGGAGTTGCTCAGAAATTGATCCGGATAAGGATTTGCAACTAATTGATAATTGATATTTGAAAAAATAAATATTTTTTATTTGAAAATTGATGTTTGAGAAGTACTAAAAATTTAATTGGTAAAGGATAAAATTTAATTGGTAAAGGATGACGGATAAAGTCATCACTGATTTGCCTTGGTCTGTGAATATTGTTTTTGGATTTGGTAACCATGGAATGAGTGTTGGACGGAACCAACTGGGCAGTTGGTTGTGGAGCAGCAATATGTGACGTGTCTGGTGGAGCAGACTCAGGGGCTGCATGGATTATTGGAGAATTCTGGCAATTTGTTTCTGCAGAAAATAAGACAGATGGTGCAGGTGATGTGCATGTGATAACAGGGTTAGTTTGCAAATTTGGGAGACATGAGGACACAGAGACATTCAATTGCTGAGGCAGAGACACAGAGGATGAATATTTGTTGGAATTTATGACCGATGCACATTGTGTTGAGTATGGGAAAAGAGTCTCATCGAAAACAAAATGGCGTGAAACATAGATTTTGCTCGTTGATAAATCTAAACACTTGTACCCTTGATGACAAAGACTATAACCAATAAAAATGCAAGTTTTAGATCTGAAATTCAATTTATTTTTGTTATATGGTCTTAAATTTGGCCAGCAAGCACAACCAAATACACTTAGAAAATTATAATTAGGAACTCAATTGTAAAGAATTTCAAAGGGGGATTTACGACTCAAAACAGGAGTTGGAAGATGATTGATGATGTAAGTAGCGGTTTGAAACGCATCTTCCCAAAAATCATAGGCATATTTGAATGTGCTAATAGGCTTAGGCCAACTTCGACAATGTGTCGATGTTTCCATTCAATTGAACCATTTTGTTGGTGGGTATGTGGACAGGTTAGGCGGTGGTTAATACCATTTTGGTGAAAATAGGTGTTTAGTCGGCGATACTCACCACCCCAGTCTGATTGGATCGCTATTATTTTGCGTTCAAATTGTTTTTCCACATGCGCCTGAAAATTTTAAAAATACTTGTTCAACGTCAGATTTCAATTGGATAGGAAACAACCACAAAAATTTTGAATAATCATCAAGGAAACTAACATAGTATTTAGCACCGGATGTGGATGTTGTTGTTGTAGGTCCCCACACATCCGTGAAAATTAAATCCAAAGGGTGAAGATTTAAAAGGCAAATTATGGCTTTTTGCCATTTGACATTCAAGGCATATAGCGTGTCGTGTAGATTTTTCCACGAGAACAGAAAGGATAGATAGAACTTGATTGACAATTGGACTAGAAGCATGACCGAGTTGACTATGCCAGTCATGCGTCCGAATACTGGAAAATGCACGAGGGATGGCGGATAGGTGGGTGAAACGATAGAGTCCATCATGGAGATAGCCTTGATGAAGGACCTTCCCCGAGCCTTCACAAGAAAGTAGAAAGAGTGAAACTCAAAATAAACATTATTGTCAGCACAAAATTGATGTACAGAAAGTAAATTCTGTTGTATTTCTGGAACAAGGACTTGATTTAGAAAAAATGTAGAATAAGGAGTTGTAATTTTGGAGGACCCAATTTTTGAAATTTGCAAACCTTTCCCATTACCGACTTGCACACTGTCAGAACCAGTATAGTCATTTTTTCTGCAAATTCAAATCAACAATGTTATTTGTAAGGTGATGTGTGGCCCCTGTGTCTGCATTCCATGGTGTTTCCTCTGTGTCTGATCCATGACGTATTGCTGCCAATGCTTGTTTTGATTGTAGTGATGGTGATTCCTGGTAAGACAAATCAAACGAAAATAACATTTCTTAGCATTGTGTCCAATTTTACCATAGATTTGGCAGTTGATGGGGAACTGATTGTTCATGTGGGTGGAATTGTATCCACCACGATTGTGAGCTCGCCCCCTGTCACGAAGGCCACCATGCCTTGGATAATTATATTGTCGTTGTGCCATATATGCAGATGGTTGCTGGATGGTGGGAGTGAGCTGGTGTCGAGCAATTCGAGCTTCAGATGTCAGAAGAAGAGAGTAAATCTCTTCAAGAGTGATGCTATCGATTCGTGTTGTTATTGAGGCCACAAGGTTGTCATACTCGTGATTGATACCTGCAAGAATATAAGTGATAATATCATCATGGCTTAGAGGCTACCCAGCAACAGCTAGCTCGTCAGTAAGCCTTTTTATAAACTGGAAATATTCATTGGCTGTCTTTCATCTAGAGCATTGGGATCACATGGAAGTGGCCAGTTGGGTGCGAATCTGGAGGATGCGAGCACGGGATCGTGAGGAGAAAGTTTCATCTAGAGCATTCCAAACAGCCATGGATGTGGTGTAATTGACCACTTGAACAAGGACTGGTTCAGATAAAGAAGTCATTAGTGTGCTTAGGATAAGGTTGTCTTGACGGATCCAATGTGAGTAGGCTGGGTATAATCTTTCAGAGACAATAGCTGTCCAGCATCAGTGACAAATAATTTTGGATGGTTTATGGATAGATCCATAAATGTATCCAAATAGGTCTTGACCTTTGAGATAAGGCACTAACTGTGCTTTCCAGAGAAGAAAATTGTCATGGTTCAGTTTTACCGTGACAATCGTAAGCATGGAGATGACAGAGGGGTGGGCTGTGGGAGTGTTTGAGGAAGACATTTGTTAGACGTAGGTCTTTTATGGCTCTGATACCATGAAAGTATAAAGGATACAGAGTTTTAGAGAGAAAGATGAACACTCTTTATTTTCATATATTTTCACTTTACATGTTGCACTCTCTCTATATAGATTACATTTAATTCATACATTCAGAAATTATAACGTATCTATAGTTTTAATGTACAGGATCGAATCTTCCTCAATTGATGATCTGCAAATTTAATTAATGATTTGTTGCATGATTTTGTTGCTGCCTTTCCTCCTCTGCATTTGCATCTTTCCATTTACGTTGCTGCTGAATGTTTTCCTTTCCATTTATGTTGCTACTGTATTTCCTTTGTTGCATGTTTTCCTTCAACATTTAATTGTTGATCTTCTCCATTGATTGCATTTATTTGCTGATCATCTTCCTTGATTTCCATCAGCGTAATCTGATTCTCTACACTCACCAGCTTCGGGAAATAATAGGGACTTAGGCTCAAAATTTAGCTCCAGCCTCTAGAAGTGTCAGTTCATTGCATAGTCATGATAGAGACCGAATTAGCTAACACAACAAAGGTTCTGTGGCATAATCTGATGATGATTGTTGGGAATTCTACAGAATCCTCTCTTGATTCTTAGCCCACAATTATAGGAATGTAATATATTGTATTTATGTTTTATTCTTTCCTTCCTAGTAGTCCTATTGTACATGTATTCTCTATATAAATAAATATAAACTCAGTGGTTTTTAGCAAACCTTCTCATGGTATTAGAGCTCCTAATCACTCTCATCTCTGTTAAATATTTACTGTGATACAGTCTTGCATGTATCCCAACAATGGTCACCATTCTATGACCTACCTCAAGAACTTAAAACTTTAAGATAAAATGAGTCATTAACCTGTGCTCTGTCGCAATGAGATTTTTTTTTTGCCTTGTTTCAATAGATGTGAAAATAAAGGAGTGCTTGCATTTACTTTCCTCTATCTAGCATTCATAGTTTTTCAAAAGTCTTGGTGTGCAAATCATTTGTTTGATAAATATTTTTGTGTATCATGATGCTCAGGAAGAGGTATTTGCCTTTGATAAGGTGGATGCCGAGTTGAGACGTTGGTGGTGAGTAGGATTTGGAGAGTAAATGGTTTCTGTAATGGAAATGAAGCCTCGACTATGCTGGTTAAATATAATCCTTCTTTCTCTAATGGAATCTCAATATTCAACATGTTTATCTCAATAATGGAAGCGTACCAATAGCATATTTTTTGGTGAAACTCAAAGTTCAACGTCGTTGCAAAGTTCAATGAAGAATGGTGTGGGTTCTGGAAGGATTTTGGAATGATTGGTGGATTAGTACTAAGCCTTTACGAAGCATTCATTGCTGGAATACTACTCAAAAAACTTCCTAACTCATGGGACGAATACAAGTAGCAACTTAAGCACAAGCATAGACAATTGTCAAATCAAACTTGGTAGAAGGGAATTCATATCAAAAAAGGAAACTGTTTTGTGTGTAGTAAATCTAGCCACCATGCGCCTCAATGCCAAAATAGAAAGAGAAACAACAATCCTCCTAAAGCTATGGTCAACATGGTTGAAGGAGAAGACATCATTGTTGTGGTTGTTTCTCAAGTCAATATGGTGATCAATGAGAAAAATTGGGTGGTAGACTCCGATGCTACTAGGCATATATGTGCAAATAAAGAATTCTTCTTCACTTATACCCCTTTTAAGGATGGAGAAGAAGTGGTTTACCTTGGAAATTCAAGGACAATAAATGTTCTTGGAAAAGGCAAAACCCTTTTGAAATTGACTTCGGGGAAGACGTTTGAGGTACTGCATGTCTCTAATATAAGAGCAAATTTGGTCTGTATAGCTTTGTTGGGAAAATTTGGGATTAAAGTGTTATTTGAATCTGATAAGATTGTAATGACAAAGAACAATGTATTTTTGGGGAAAGGATATTGAAACCATGGACCTTTTATACTCAATGTTGTTGAGAATATGAATGAAAATACATTATTTTCTGCTTACTTGCTTAAAAGTATTGATTTATGGCATGCTAGATTAGGACATGTTAGTCTATCTTCTCTTAAGGAAATGAGCTCTCTTGGTTTAATCTCTACTTCAAATTATTCATCTATGAATAAATGTTAAGTATGTGTCGAAGCTAAAATTACTAAGAAAACATGTACATTTGTTAAAAGAGAAACTGACTTACTTAGCTTAATACACACAGACTTAGGAGATTTAAAACAATCTATGACTAGAGGAGGCAAGAAATACTATATGACCTTCATTGATGATTTTTCAAGATATACAAAACTTTACTTGCTTAAAAGTAAATATGAAGCTTATAACATGTTTTTATTATATAAAAGAGAAGTAGAAAATCAACTAAACAAAAAAATCAAACGAGTTAGATCAGATAGAGGAGGTGAGTATGTTCAGAAAAATCTTCTTGCTTTTGTAATGATGATGATAATTTGATGCTGGTTATTTCATTGAAACTTACTAAACAGATAAATTTATATTATTTTAAAATTCATATATTTTATAGAAAACTTGCACTTCACAAAAATTCTACACGGATTTATTATTTTGACTAAATTTATATTATAATAAAAAAATCTCACACAATTAATATTTTTTTGCGTTGAAAAAAATATGGTGCCACCCGCTACGAAGCGCCGGGGCTTTGAGTAGTGTGTGTGTGTGTGTGTGTGTGTATATATATATATATATATATATATATATATACATATATATATATATAGGGTGCATTGATTTACTATGGAGGCAGATATATTGCACTATAGATTTGCAACAGTGTAATGATGTTTTTGCTCTCCACAAATATATAACCCACTAACCGGTAATGTGCTGAAGATTTCTCGTGTTGCACCTGGTAGTAAATTCTTCTATCATATGAATTTGCTATTAATTTGGATTTGCTGAAGATTTCAAACTTGCATTGTACAGCTACTACTCGTTAATTTCCATCAGAATTCTCAAATTAAAATGAAGCTCTTGCAACACCGCATGATGGCTTCCTTTTAGATGTCAGGTTGCACATTATTTATCGCATCATCGACTATAGAGATAAGTTTTCCTAGTTGATTAATCCTAAACGTCCACGTCACGGCGATCCTTGTCATATATGTAAATTCTCTGTTAAAGTGGAACCATTTTTTGAGGATCAGCAGCCACATTATATCATGGTACTCAATAAATGTGTGAACATCAACCAGCGAGCGTTGCCTGCCATGACTTCATTTACATTATATGTGTGAACATCAACCAGCCTGCCATGACTTTATTTGCATTACCAACAACTACAAAAAGTAGCAGACTTTCATCCACTATCTATCTAATAAATTTTGAGATAAGATTGTAACCAATAAAAAAATTAGAATAAGTTCATGCATATAAAGATGAATTGTGTAAGAGTAAAATCTTTGATTCGCTCTTTACGCATGAGGCAACGTTTATACTCTCTAAATATTTTGTTATTTTATTAAAATATTTTTTGATTATCTGAAAACATTAAATTTGTTACCATTAAAAAATTATTTTTAACAATTACAAATTTTAAAATATTTTCTGTTTATTTTCTCCAGTATCATTGTCACCATAATTTAATTCTATACCAACTATATTTTAAATTATTGTAACAAGCCATTGTAATTTTTTAAAATTACAGGTTGATTTCTGTTCAATGGCTCGTCTGTGGTGACATTTCGTAAAATTAGAGTGGCAAAAGTGAGACTGTCGACAAACTCTATTACATTACTGTGAAATTTTATGACCATTCAACAAGAGAGAGAAACAAAGAGAGAGAAATCACCACCAACAACCAAACGAAAGACCTCACAAACATGAACTTTCCATCTGAGCTAAACAGACACACTAGGATTTGCAGCAGAAAATTCAATCAGCTCCTTGTTCGATTCAAACAGGGCCATGTCTTCGGGACTCAAGTTTATCCACGCTTCTATTCCATCACCATCCCTTGTGTCGATCAAACACACAACATTTTTCCGTTCTCTAGTGAAAACAGGACTCAACCATGTTGGTTTTCCCCATCCGAAATCAGCACAATACAGTTCAAAATTACACCAACTGGTGCATTTATAGTAGTCGATATCTTTGCTCATGGCCATTTTTCCAAAGTCTTCTACCGTCTTGCAAATTGCTAACGAAATATCACCCCCTTGGGTTATTTTCGCGTAATGTTCACCAAACTCTGTTAGATCCTTCCTTATGCGGCTCACTATACCTTGTAATTCTAAATCATCGTGATCCTCCACCCGCGCTGATATACGACCGACGAAGTTCCCACCATAGCTGTCTGGTAAGGCTGGCACGAGCCTCTTACGTATATTCACGGTAAGAGACAACACAGTTTTTCTAGGAACCCCCAAGTTTGATATGGATGCGCTCATCGCACATTTCCAGATCAACGCTGTTACAGATTCCACCCGTGTTGGATTTGGCACGCTTGCACTGATGGCTTTTGCCCTGAGCGCGGTAATTTTGGGACCTTCAAACACAAACCTTTTCAGGACAGACTGTCCTTGAATCAAATCTACTGGAAGCATTGGGATCGGCAGATCCATCTGTGGGAAAATAGAAGATCCCATGAAAACTGGACTGGTTATCACCTCGGTACTCGAACTGCGAGCGGTTGCAGCCCAGCACTTGATGAAAGATGCTAACGTGGCTGCATCTGCAATCTTGTGAGAAAGATTCACGCCAATTGCCAGGCCACCACAGTCAAAGAAACTAGCTTGCACAAGTAATTGACTATCCCTGGCCGTGATCACTGCAGGCAGGAGTTGTTTTAGCACTTCAGTTTCAGGCTTTCTGAGAATATCAGATAAAATACAATGGATTCGAGCCTCGATATATTCAGCCCCATGGTCATCACATTCAATGGACGAATTGTCTCTGAGTCTGCCTGCGAATGGATAAAAAAGAGTCAAGACTTCAGACAGTGAGGTCCTTAGTAGCTGTGAAGTTTCCTTGGCTTTGCCGAGGTGATCTGTGTCGTTTCCATTCCTGGGGTAAAATAGTTGCAGTGGAATGTGAGTCATGGGCATGAACTGGTCGAGAAGAGAGAGCTTGAGACTTCTCAAGGCAAGGGGCGTTGGAGAAGATGGTTTGATTGTTTCTCTCTGCATGATCTCGATTCTCAGTGGCACAGACATGGTGGATGAACCTGCTAGCTATCTATTTTCAAGACTGGTTAACAAATAATTCCTTAATACAGTCTTCTTCTAGGTATGTAAATAACAGGACAACTCACCTGGTAAGAATGGAGTGCTAACACGAAAGTCAAGTACACGAATCAGTCAACTGAAGAAAAAAAAACTTGGACTATTATTACAAATTACAAAGAAAGCTGAAACAAAACGCAAAAGTACTGTTCATTTACACCCATTAAACTGTGGATTGTAATAGTTAGACAACAATTAATTTAGACTTTTTTTTCCATTTTTGGCTCGACTTTAGATGAAGGCAACAATTAATTTGTAGCGTTTCTTGCTTGAATTGTGGGTTATAGCAGTTATTAAAGCAACAGTTAATTGACACTCTTTCATTGCAAAATCATCTCTGGCTGCTGATGGTAATTGTTTCTGTCAACTCAATTAATGTTCTTTCATTGCAAAATCGTCTCTGGCTGCTGATGGTAATTGTTTTTGTCAACTCAATTAATGTTTACTTTCATATGCTAATTAATGCTCTGTTCTGTTATTGTACTGTGCCAATAATTATTTTATGCGTTCATCACCGTTTTTTTTGGTAATGATCGGGGCAATACGCCCTTCTAAATTAAACGAGGAAGAGTAGACCCAATCAGGTCATAGTACAACAAAATATAAAGCCCTGACGGAGGGTCAGTTATAATATCCGACCCCCTGTCTAACAAATCCCTAGTTAACCCAAAATCGGCCACACAATTGGCCTCCCTGTAAACATGTACCGTTACAACCTCCCAATCCCTGCCCAACATATCTCTTATTTGCCTAACCAGATTATAATTTCTATCTACCCTCACACTATTCCCCTTAATGAGCCCAATTACAACCTTGGAATCTGACTCCAATATTACTTTCCTAAACCCTTTATCGCATGTAATTTGTAACCCAATATAGATAGCCCATATTTCCGCAGTCACTGACGAACAAATACCAATATTTCTAGCAAATCCCCCTATCCAAGACCCCATATGATCTCGAATAACTCCTCTAGCACCTGCTACCCCTGGGTTACCCTTATTGCATCCAACCGCGTTGAGTTTGATCCATCCAACTTTTGGATACTTCCAACCTATGTGCTCCACATCTGTACCGTCATTCATTCCACCACAACCACTCATCTGGATCAACCTACTATCACCCACCGTTCTTTTAACAGCAAGCGCCGTCCCAAACCAATTACCCTGGTCAACGCCAAATGTTCTATTGCATCTCTCCTTCCAAATATACCATAGTGCTATGCCAAATACCAGCCGCCAATCTCCGTATTGTATATGCCTATTTCTTGATCATAAATTTGAAATCAACCATACATACCAATTTTGGCTGAAAAATAGCTCCCTTTCCTCTATCCTGACGAAGGCCTCCCAAACTTTCCGTGCTTTAGGGCAATCTCGTAAAACATGAGTTAAAGTTTCCGCTTCATTAACACAATGACCACAACATTTATTATCAGATATCCTTCTTCTCCATCTCATTTCATTAGTCATAATGGCGTTATGTGCTATAGTCTATAGAAACACTTTGATACGCTCAATTCCTTTCCACTTCCAAATAATCCTCCACAAAGGGTCTCTATCCATAGCTCCCCTTTCCTCGCGAACCATATAAGTTGTTCAAACTGTTAACCACCCATCCAAGGATTGATCCCACACCACTGAGTCTTCAATTGCATCCTGCACAGGAGGAATGTAGCCAGTAATGCCCATCACAACTTGCATCGGAAGTAAATGAGCAAACCCTTCCCATTTCCAGTTGCCTCCACTATCCACAATTTCAGCCACTGTACAGTTTAGATTCTCTACCTGAGTCCTGGAATTTAAGTGATTGATTAGCGGCCCATAGCTCTCCAACCACCTATCCTTCCAAAATAAAACATGCATGCCATTTCCCAAACTCCAGCTGACATCCTGATTTACTACTTCCCATTCCTGACATATGGATTTCCACAACACCGAGTCTCTTGAGGTTGCCACCGGTTGACTACCTCCCCTAATATAGCTCATATATTTGTCTTTTAGGAATTGCACCCACAAACTATTTTCCTGTAGCATTCCCCAAGCCAATTTCATTATAAAAGCCTTATTCATCACTTCCATTTTCCTTAAACCCAAACCACCCTCCTCCTTAGGTTTACACATTGTCTTCCAATTTACTAGGTGAATCTTGTCTCCACCCTCTTGCTGACCCCAGATGAATCTCCTGCAGACTTTCTCTATCTCCTTGCATGTCTGCTTGGGAATAATTGCAGCTTGCATAGGATACAACAGAATAGTGGCTAAGACAACATTGCAAAGTGATCCTTCCTGCCAGGGATAAATTGCTAGTTTTCCAACCAGCTAACCTTTTTTGCATATTCTCTACCAAATAGCTATATGTCTGTTTAGTGACTCGATGATGAAGCAACGACACTCCCAGGTATGGTATCTTCCCAAGTCTTTTGTGACTTGAAACCCACTCCTTCTACTATTAGCCTCCGCCAAGGATGCTGACACATTCTTAGAGAAAAATATTCTTGTCTTCACCACACTCACTCTCTGGCCCGAAGCTGAACAAAACATATCAAGGCAGTTAAGGACTCTCTCTACTTGATCCATATTTGCCTCTGTAAACAATAACATGTTGAGAAATCTTCAACCCATTCCTTCTCACACTAAACGGCTTCCAACTATCCTCCTCCACCTTCCGATTTATTAGCTGTGATAATCTTTCTAAACATAAGACAAAAATATACGGAGATAAAGGATCTCCTTGCCTTATACCTCTTTTGGGATGAAAAGTTTGAGTAACACTCCCATTCCACAATACACTAAGGGATGTAGATTCAATACAATGCATGATGATTCTTACTAGCTCACTAGGAAATCGTGCCACCCTTAGAGTATCTCTAATAAAACTCCAACTTAGGCGATCATAGGCTTTCTCAAGATCCACTTTGATGGCCATAAAACCTCTTCTGCCTTTCATTTTACGCATGGAATGAATAATTTATAGCGTTAGAATTAGTAGGGTATGAAGCTGATTGGTTGAGAAATTTTTTAATTGAAATTCTATTGGGAATAAAATCAACTCCTTATCATGCATTATGATTGTCAAGCGGCAATATCCATTGCAAAGAATAAATCTTTCAATGGTAAAAATTGACAGATTCGATTAAGACATGATGTAGTAAAATAATTGTTAAAAGATAAAGTTATTGCAATAGATTATGTGAAGTCAGAAATAGATTTGGCCAATCCTCCGACTAAACCACTTGGTAGAAAGATGATATTAGAAACATCAAAAGGAATGAAACTAATGTTAAAGTTAGAAATCAAAATAATAGTAACCCAACCTATAAGATTGGAGATCCCATGAATTAGGTTCATATGGGTAACAACAAAGTTATTTGTGATTTTACAGCACTATAACACTAGTTCTTTTTCTATGATGTAAGAATAGTGCTTGTCTGCAAATCAAGGAGAGGATGAACTATAAAGTTCTTAATGAGTTCCATATTCCTTATGAATAATGTTCAAAATATAATGAACACGTGATGGAATCACCTATATGAGTGTGGAGTGGGGCCGCTCTCATAAGATACAAGCAAATTCTTTAAAGCACTCATGAATAACCAGGCAATTTGTCTTCATGCAGAAAATCATTTGCTGTAAAATTGTTGTTGCTGCTGACAAAATCTGCCTTCTGCTATGTTGTGTATACTCTGTTGCCTCTTTTTTTCTTTGTGTTTTGATTCCTTTTTGTATCATTTCTTTCGTGTATTGTTTTGTGTAGCTGCTCTTCAGTTTTGGGTGTTGTTTACTGTTCTACTGGTTTGTCTTTGTTGCTGTCGAATTGTTGTTGTTCCTAAGGTTAGCTAGTTATACATATAAATGGTGTGGGGAAAGCATTGTAGCTCCCCACACATAGCACTGTGGATTGTTAAAGTTCTTTCCCACTACAATGCTTTTTTTTTCATTTTTTTCCGTTTTCCATTTCAGTGTTTTTCCCCCCCAATTTTTTCCCTTGATTATGCTTTCTTTCGTGTTTTTTTCCTTGCTTTCTCACTACTGTGCTTTCCCCCCTTATTATGCTTCTTTTTTTTCATTTTCTTTGTATCCAGCAACATTGTTTTTTTTTTTCGTGTTTTTTTTACCTGAAATATTTTTTTCCTCAGTTATACTTTTTTTTATTTCCTTTTCCACTTATATATTGTTTTTTTTTTATAATCAGGGTGTTCAGGCCAACTTAAGTGCACCATGATTAATCCCTGACCCAACATTTTTTTTAATGCTTTTTTTTTCATGTTTTTTTCCCTAAAACATTTTTTCCCCTGGTTATACTTTTTCTTTAATTTCCTTTTCCACTTATACATTTTTTTGTTTTATTTTTTATAATCGGGGTGTCCGGGCCAGCTTAAGTGCACAACGACTAATTCCCGGATCCAATTTGTTTTGATAACTGGGGTGTCCAGACCAGCTTACACGCACCAGGATTAATCCCTGAACCCACTTTTTTTTATTTTGATAATCAGGGTGTTCGGGCTAACTTTCATAAAAAAATATTTAGGTTTTATTTCGATCCTCAGTCTTTTAATTTCCTGATTGGCTTTAAATCCTTTAATATTTCTGGTATCAAAGTTTGGATTTGTTTTCATTTTGTCCTTGAATGAAAAGGTTTCTATTTTTATTCATGTTTATACGTATATACTCTTAGTTTTATGTTTTTAATTTTTATTATTTCCTCTTTTGTTAAGGTTTTTTTTTTAATTTTGTTCTTAAATTTTAATTTCTGTTGGTGATAATTTGAAAATTGATATTTATTATTTTTTTTCTTTTTTTTTGGTTTTTTTTATTTGTATTTATTGTTGAAGTCAAATAATGTTTTTTACGCTAATAATTTTTTTTTCTGTCATTGATTTTTTTTATTTCTTTTTCGTTTATATTTTTAGATGTTAAAATTTCTAATTATTATAGATAAGGCATTCAAAATAATGATAATGATTATTTGTAAGGTTTTTTGTCTTATAAATATGTTAGACTAATTATATATTTTGAAATTTGTTTAATATTAACGCCTTAAAATATATATAAATAAATTATCTAAGTTTTTTTGAAAAAAAAAACTCTAATTAATTTAATGTCAGTATTCTGAAATACTTTTAATATAATAATATTAAGAATAAATCTTATAAAATAAAAAAAATAATTTTTTTTTCTAACAATAATAATAGTGCCAACGATAGTATGGCAATAATAATTAAAATATTAATTATGTACAATAATGATTATAATGACAACTATAATAATTGTGACAATTTAACAATTATAAAAGTTGACTTTTGCAACTTTTTTTATGTATGGTAGTTCAAATTTAATATCACATAAAAAAATATACGAAGTCATACATAGACAAAACGGGTGGAAAAATTGTGCCAAATTATCTACAATAAAAAAATATACGAGCCACTCGCCCTACACTTTGCCATAGCTAGAAACAAATTTTTTAACATGCAAAAAAATGTTAATGGCCTTAGATTTTTTTTTATGATGCTATATATCTTGGTGAAATAATCAGCCTATAAAACTTTTGATTATTACTTAACAAAATTATTTACAATAATAATAATAATAATTGTATATTATTTTTTATATATTCATTTTATTATGTAAAATGTGTTTAAAATAATGTCATATTATTAGGGGTATTTTTAATTTTTTTCATTTATGTGCATAGTACAACAACCATAATACCCTAAGTGGGGGTGTCTTGATAATTTTACATTTTTAGTGCACAGTAAAATAACCTTTGTAGCCTCAAATAAGACAAAACGGAAGAGTTACCTACGGGGGTGTTTCAAACATTTCAAGTTTAACTATACATGCATAAGAGAGAGTTTCACTCTCATTTTACACCATCAAAACTAAACTTACTATATTTTTTAACGCAAACTGCATTTAATAATAAAAATACAAAAAACTTAAAAATGTAAACTAAGAGCAGAGTTGTATAGATACAAACAAAAAATTAAGAACTACCTCTGAAGCACCGAAAAAAATCAAGGGATCGAAACTAAACAAAAAAAATAAAAGAATAAAAACTAAAATTCAAAACAAGAAATTATATATGTTAAAACTAGATAAAAACAATTTTGACCCCAGCAGCAGAGCACGGGTTTATGGCTCGTTCTTTATTATGTAACGTGCGACACTTTCTTTCTGTTTTAATAATATTTATTTTGTTATTTTAATAATATTAAAATTTTTAAGTTTCAATTTTATTAGATCGAGTATAGTTTTTAATTCTATTTGAAATTTTGAAGAAAAAAATAATCCCTTATCATACTAAATTCTAAAACTTATGACTCATTATTATATTGAAGCATAATACCTCGAATTTTCTTTAAATGAAAAAGCTGTAATTTAACTGTTGCAATTGGTTATATTAAAAATAAATAAATATTATTTCAATATATTTTTTAATAAAAATATTTTAAAAAATATCTTCCAAGATTAAACACTCTCCACTTCAATCACCAAGTTATTCTCGTTCCATGACCTGAATTATAGGTTTGGCAAGTTAATCCAAATTAATTTATCCTATTTCTTTTTTAATCAAATATTTTTTTCAATTTCATCTCCCAAACTAGGTTACTTGGGGATTGAGTTTCACAATCTATTTTTATTTTCTCTTTATCATGGTATCATAATCTTATTGCTTGACTACAGACGTGACAAGTTAATATGGTTTTAACTGAAATCATGTTTCATGTTTTAATTGGTTTATTTGTTCTATTTTTACTCTTCAACAACGAGTTTGTTGGATACCGAGTTTCATTATTTTGTATAATTTGTTTTCTATGAGGTTTTTATGTTTTTCTAGCATGCAAATTAACAAGTTAAATCGAGTTGACCTAAATTAATTCAATATGTTTTGTCTCAATATCTATAAAAATCTCATGTTGAATATTTATTTTGATTCAAGTTATACTTTCACTGGACAACTAGATTATTCATACACCCGTCAAGTTGATTGAGCCACGCTAGATCAATCCTCACATGCTTGAAAAAAAACATAACAAATGTTTGAAATATATTTTCTATTCTATGTTTTTTTTACCTAACCAACAATTTAACATGGGTCAATAATCTAATTAATACCACTATACACACTAATATGAATAATATTATATCAAGATTACATATTGTCAGTATGATTATCTACTTTTTAATTAAAAAAATGTGTGATTATGGAATAATAATCTAAAATAAACTATAGAGCTATATGAGTTACAATACCTTTACTAAAAAAGATAATGTTAGTCTAGGGTGACATAAGCGTGTGTGAAAAGGTCATATTAGAGATCTCCTTCCTCACAAGGTTTTTTCACTATGACCGGCCCTATTTGACATTGCATTTTAAAAGCGTTTTTGACAAAAAAATATATTTTTTTATATTAAATTATATTTTTTTAGTGTTTTAGATCATATTCATGTGTTGATGTTAAAAATAATTTTTAAAAAGTAAAAACATTATTTTGATGTATTTTCTGAATGAAAAGCACTTTTAAAATCAACTTTAATCACACTTTCAAACGGGCGCGTAACATAATCATATTTTATTTCCCCTCTTATTTTTATAAATATTTTTTTTCCAATTCATAACACTTTTAAAAAATAATTAGACTTTGAACTATTTTTACACGTGTTGCGGGAAAAGCATGGCTATTAACCCTCCCAAGTCCCGATTCCAATCCTGGAATTCTCCAAATGGATAAACTTGTACACATCAGTAGAACACTTGTTAAAACCAAACTCTCCTTGACTACATTAATTAAATTGATATTAATAATATTTTTAATATTTTTATTTTTTATATAAATATATCAAAATATTTTAAAAATGTATTTTCTTATTTGTTTTAAATAAAAAATAAACAGACTAATAATTTAATCATGTTGAAGGGATAAATTTATGGAGAATTGATATATACTTTGACATATGAACTCTCTCCCTCTCTCTCTCTCTCTCTCTCACGCGCACACACACACACACACACATATATTAAAGAAAAAGCTAAATTGTGTTGTGAAAATACTTTTTATCTAGACTCATGGAACTGTGGATTGGAATAGTTCCTTTATTAAGTCTTGTTGTGCCTTCTCTTGATTGTTATTGTCAAGGCAACAACTAATTAATACACTCTTTCGTTCTCATCTTTTTATAATCTTTTACTCACCTTTCGACAGTTAATTAATGTGTCTTATAGGCAGTCACCTTTCAGTAGTTAATCAATGTGCTATTTTATTGTCATCTTTCAATAACTATTTAATGCATCATTTTTCGTTGATTGTGTTTTGGGATAACCACAATTCATCAATTAATTAATGCAATTTTGAAGCCACCTTTCAGTAGTTAATTGATGCACCTTTTAATTGTCATATGTCAATAGTTATTTAATGCATCTGTTGTCATTGATTATAGGCTAGAGTGCACACTTCTTGACAAGAAAGAGAGTTGCAAAAATTCAAAACAGCCCATTGCAATAACACCTAGGCAACAAATCTATTGAGGGTGGTTTCGACAACATAATAGAAAATTTCCTTAGCTGTATTTTTTCCCTTGGCACGCGTATGTTAAAGAAAACCATGTGAAAGATGAGGCAACCCCCTTTTATGTTGTGTAGTGATGAAATCGACAGCACACTTCCTTAGACAAGAAGATTGATGTTGTGTGGTTTCTTGCTTTGAATCAGCTCTGGACAAGGAAAAGAAGTGCAGAAAATCGAGGTAACCTATTATAATGACATTTGGCCAACCAATTCATTCTTTTTTCCCTTGTCATGTGTCCATTGAAGGAAATCACGAGAAGATGAGAAAGCCCCTTATCATCAATGTTCAACCAACATAATCATTAAAGATGAGATTGGCGGCTCACTGCCCAAAGCCAAAAACATATGTCCTTTCATTTTTTCTAGAATGCATTGCCTAACCATTAGAGTTCTTAGCACAGTGATTTTGTTTAGGTGTGAGCTTTCAGGTGGTCAGTTTGCTCTTTATTTTTTTTCTCTGTCTTTAGAGTTTATGTATGACTTCTTATCCATCATTCTTTGCTCTGTTACCTCTTTTTTTTTATTTGTTTGGTTTGTTTCTTATACCAATTTCTTAGGGTGTTGTTTTGTTCATGTTCTCTTAGGTTTTGGGTGTTGTTGGAGGGCAATTTTATAGTTTCGGCTAATTGTCCTTCACCATTGCCAGATTATTGTTATTGCAAAGGTTAGTTCGTCTTGCAATTGCCTTTTGCATAGTTTTCCCTTGGAATTCTCATCGTAGTGCATTGTATCCTCAACCAAGTTTTGTTGTTTCGATGATTCATGTTGCAATCTAAATCTTTTCTTTTCTCTTATTGGATTCAACTATGTTCGTTGCTCTTTGGCCATCAGCTGTGCACCATCGTCTTGGTTGTTTTTTTCCTTTTCTGCTTCTCATGCTATCTATCTTTGTTTTATAAATTTATTGGCGCAAAGTTTTAATGGGGTGCTATTTGATTTAGTTTCTCTCATCTTTTGGGTATTGCACGTGTGATTCATTTTGTGTTGGACCTATTACCCTTCACTATTGTGGTGGTTCTGTTGTTACTGAGGTTAACTAATGTTTATGTCTTTATTTAACTTGGTTGCCTTTTACATTCCTGGTGCAATACATTTGATGTACAATTTTTGTGTTATTTATTTTGTTGTTTGTCTTTTTTTTTTATCAAATGTAAGTAATTGTATAGATAAAAAAAAGTTAAACCTAGATGGAAAAACCAACAAGTTAGATAATATAGACATGTACAAACAAGCAAGTGACAAGGAGCAGTCTCCCGAGAACAAGCAAAATGAAAATACATAAACAAGTATGTTGACGAGAACAGGCTCCTAATAACAAGCTAAACAAATGGAAATGAAGTAGCTAACTGTAACTAAGGGACATACTCTAGTCCAACAACCAACAAAAAAAATATTTCTATAGCTAAACAAGCAACACCTATTCAGCTTGACATCGACCAATAAGCAACAGTCCCCGATTGGCTGGGCAAACCTGGTCGGAAACAAACCATTAGCAGCATGACCAACATTACATTATCAATGGAGGGACAAGCTCCCTATAACATGCAACTAGTTGAGCATGCAGTTACAACAAAATTGCACAACAAAACTAGCCCACAAAACAGGCTACTGGGAGATAGCAGACAGCGGTGCAGCATAGTCCACTGGCAGGGGAAAGACTCCTATAAGAAAACCGTGGAAAAGCAGCAACAATGGTGGAAAAAATGGCATTCCAAATCACAGTTGTCAAAATAGCAAAACTTAATGGGAACACACCAATGTAGCAGCATTCCCAGTAAAAACTTAGCTACGAGTCAGCTCGGGGCCCCTAAAACAAAAGGATACTTGAGGACTGCATGGACTTCTATAGGGGGACGACAACCATGGAATTAGACCCCAGAGGAAGAAGGAGCTCAACCAAAAATGCCCCTGAAGCCAGAAGAATACCTGGGAAAACGACTCACTCACCATGGCAGGCCGACAAACTGGGTCGTTGCAAAGCTGGTTGGAGAGGAGCTTGAGCCAAGGGCCACAAGGGACATCCCAACCCCATGACTCTAGATTCGGGCTTGCAACCATATCTGCACCATGGTGATGCAACAAGAACAACAACCATGAACTCAGACCCTAGGAGAAGAAGGAGCGCAAACTTCAGAGGAAGAAGAATAGATAGTAGATTTGAGTAGAGTAGACAATAGTGTTGCACAATGAGAGGAGAACATACTCACTGGAGGGGTGCCCTTCCTTCATTACAACCGAGAGCTTCTCTCTCTACTGGAACTTCTCATTGGATTTGCCCTGTCTTAGATGGTGGGTGATGGTGGTGGTGCAGTGAGGGAGAACAACAACTAGCAGGGATAACCCATCTGTCAAATAGGGAAAGCAGCAACCATCTAGAGGAAGAAGGAAGGCGTCTCCGGCGAAGAGGGTGCAGCTAGTCGGGGGAAAAAGGAGAGAAGCCAGAGCTTCTCTTTGTACCCACAGAAACTTTTGACTCGTTTACATCTTTTTTTCCCATTGCTTGCTGAGTGCCTGAATTTATATTTGCCTTCACTTGCGTTTCATTGTGGTTTTTAGCTATATGTGCTGCTTTCTTTGTCATTTTTATTGCTTCCATTGTTTTCACCCTTTAATTAATTTGTTGTGCATCTAATGTCAAAAGATTTGTAAGATTTTCTTGTCTTCTTGCCGGTTGGGTAGGTGTTTTGTTAAGGTTAAGACTTGCTCCCCTTGCTCTTTTGGCATGTGCAAAATTTTATGACTGAAACATTAGTGCCTTTATTTCTATTGCTTTGTTATGCTTTATTATTGTCTTTTATGGTTTTTCATGTGTGTTTTTGCCTACCATCAAAGACATTAATTGAGAGAAGTTTGTTTAGGAAATTATTTGTCATGTATTTTCTTCCTTTTTAGTTGTAATCACACTTTTGCCTTGAATTCCCATCTTCATTTTATTTACTAATTCATGTTGCGATTTCCACGTGTTGTTTTTCATGGTTGCCCATTTTTTATCCTTTCATTCATTTGATACAACATTGAATGCTTTTAGAATTTAACATAGTAATTTGAGTAATTAGTTTATCAAGTTAAGCATTTAGATGTTGCCTTAAAGAGATTGCAATTTGGGTTCTCTAAAATTGTTCTCCTCGACCAATGTTTTTTTATGTTTGTTGTCATTGTCGCTTCAATGCTTACCTTTTAGAAGTCAATTAGTATATTAGAACAACCTTTTTAGGTTCATAAATTAATTAGCTTAGAGTTTTTTTGTTGTTGGTTTATAATTATCATGGTCATTTAGATAAAAAAAAAACTCAAATTCATTGTTTGTTTCTTGCTTGGCCGCACCTGGTGAACATTCATTTGGTTCCTTTTATAAAAAAGAAAAATAAAATTTTGTTACAAATCCTCTTAATTAAATGAATATTGCAGGCTCTGTTAGAAAGAAAATCCATTGGCCACTCAAGTTTCAGCTTCGACTACAAATTGTTTGTTTTACTCCTTTCTTGGATGGGATTGGTAAGCATTATTTTCTTCACTTAAAAAAAAGGTTGCATATCCACCCAAATTGGTGAATATTATAGGTGTTGTTACATAAATACTTCATTCATGAAACAAGTGTCTTCTAATTTGATACTTGGATGCAAACGTTTCAACAGTAAAATTAAATTAAATGAACAATTTAAGACAACCCTTTAACATTGACAAATTAATTAATTTCATTTTTGGATGCAAATATTTTTTTTAAAAATAAAACTAAATGAGTATTTTAGGCTAGCCTCTTAGTATTGATAGATTAATTAACTATGTTTTTGTTATTGTAAGCCCGTTATGATAGTAATTACTTAAATATGAGATTTTAATTTTTTTTATTCCTTTTTTAGCTATATAAATTAGTTAGCTTTATTCTTTGTTGGGACCATTTTAGGTGAAACTTTTGGCTTTGATAGATTGATTAGCTTTCATTTGTTATATCATAAGCCCATGATGCTGGTGATTGCAAGTATAAAATCCAATTTTTGAAATGGTTCCACTTGCTTCCTTTTAGAAAAAAATAGAAAAAATATTTAATTACGGTGAAAATATGTATAAAAAAAATACAAATCTCAATAACTATTTTATCCGTTTTTGAATAATTAAAAAAAAAAACTAAATCATATATTATCCGTTCGTCAAGACTTATGGGACTATGGATTGGACAACCCCTTGGTGAACAAATCTTTGACTTTCACCTGTTAGTAATTGTTTTTCTTGAGATTTGCAATTTGTATTTGATGTTGGTTGTCTCTCACATGTTAATTAATAAGTTTGCATATCCCTTCAGTTTGGTGCAGAGTTTAGTGTACAAGTGTTCATTCACACAGTAGAATTCTTGTATGTTTTCCCATTAATTTATTGGTGGAATTTCGTTATGAAAAAAAAAAACCTTTGTACTAGGATGGTTCACCAGCAACTAGGGTTAACTTCTAGACTAGGTTCCTAAGACAAAAGATGAGATGCATTGCACGCGCGGTGTGATGGATTTTTGTATTGAATTTGTTGAAGTTATGAATAAATAGAAAGTAACATGAGCGTAAAAAAAGTCTGAATTAACTATTAACTAGGTTGCAAGAACAAAAACCTAGCTATATTAATTAATATAAAGAAATAAACATAGTGTCGATCAAACAATTAGACAAAAAGTTAAAACAGATCATACAATCAACTAGTTTCTTACATAAAGCAAATAACACATCTTTGACGGATTTTACCGATTGCATTGTTTTACTGTCACAATGCATTTCATGCACATTCTCTATGTCGGTGTTTGTTCAATAAGTTATTTTTTTTATGTATACCCATAAATTTGTTGGAATGATTGTATTATTAGAAAAAAAGATCTGGATAAGGTAACCAACAAGTGGTGGCTCAGCCATAAAATGAACTCATGCTTCCTGAGCTAGTACATTAACGCTGTCATAAAGACTAAGAATAGTCATGATAGAACCTTTCCAGATGAGCACAGGATAAAATGAAACACATGTTTGCTGAGTTAATACAACTCCATCGCGTAGACCATCTCCTCCTCCTCCTCTGAGTAAAGCCTTCTACTCTAGAAGTGTCAGTTCATCGCATAGTCATGATAGAGACCGCATTAGCTCACACAACAAGGGTTCTGTGGCATCATCTGATGATGATTGTTGGGAATTCTACAGAATCCTCTCTCGATTCTTAGCCCACAATTATAGGAATGTAATATATTGTATTTATGTTTTGATTCTTTCCTTCCTTGTAGTCCTACTGTACATGTATATTCTCTATATAAATAAATATAAGCTCCATAAAGCAAATTGCAGTGGTTTTTAGCAAACCTTCTCATGGTATTAGAGCTCCTAATCACTCTCGTCTCTGTTAAATAATTACTGTGATACAGTCTTGCATGTATCCCAACAATAGTCACCATTCTATGACCTACCTCAAGAAATTAAAACTTTAAGATAAAACGAGTCATTGGACTGCGCTCTGTCGCAATGAGATTTTTTTTTGTCTCGTTTCAATATATGTAATTTATTGTTTTGTATTTTTATATTTTTTTATTTAGTTTTGATCCTTTTTTTTTTTATTCTTCTGGGGTAATTCTTAATTTTTGTTTGTATTTATGTATCTATACCCTTAGTTTTGACTTTTAATTTTTATTGTAATTTATCTTTGTATTAAATACAACTTCCGTTAAAAAACAGAGAAAGTTAAGCTTTAATAGTGTAAAATGAGAGCAAAACTCTCTCTTATGCATGTATAGTGAATCTTTCGCTGTTAGTGACTTGTTATCTTTGTGTTTTTTTTTTTTTTCATTTGTTTTGTCTATGTATGATTTGATATATTTTTAGTTTAAAATGATTTTTATTTAAAAAGAACTTAAATTACTTTTTTATTTTTTTAAGATTTATTCTTCATATTATTTATCTTAAAAGTATTTCAGAACACTGAGTTTAAATTAATTTGAGATTTAAAAAAAAACTTAGTTCATTTTTTTTATTTATATATTTTAAGGCATTAATATTAAACAAATATCCATGTAACTTTTGTCGTCACCATAAGTCCTTTTATTTATTGTCCATGACACTAGAATGAAAAGCTTCCACAGAACTTATGGATATGCAAGTTATTTACATAAATGCATTGCTATTTATGGATATGCAAGTTATGTTATATTTTTTATTTTGTACATCAAAACCATAAAAAACAAGAAAAAAATTATTCCTTTCAAGCAGTGTCAGGCTTCAAAGAACAAAAAACACAGGATCAAACACTTAAAATGCAGTTTTTTCTTGAAAATTCAATTTTATTTTTTAATTTAGCAATCACATAAAACCATTAAAATACACCAATTTAATAACAACGACTGTCTTCGAAATGAATTAACAAAGCCCATACCCCATGGTTGTGAGTCTGCCACCAACTGTCAGTGAAAATTGTGTTTTAAGAGCATCTCCGGTGGGGAGTGCCATTTTGAAGTGCCAAATCTCCAAAATGGCATTTTGAATAGTGTAAAAATAGCATTTTTGTTGATGTGTGCTCCAGTGATAAATACCATTTTGAAGAGCCATTTATTTTTATATTATTTTAAATATAGTGCAATTATTTTATATGTAGTTTAATTATGTCATTAATCAAACAATTAATAGGAATATGTTATATAATTAGATAATTGCTTTTAAAAAACCCTCCAACAATATAATTATTAATTCTGTATATAATTTTTTACTCTCTTGTTGAGGTATTTTTAAATAAAAACAAAAATATTTATTTTTTAAAAATATTTATTTTTTAAAAATATTTATTTTCTATTATTAATTATATATATATATATATATATATATATATATATATATATATATATATATATATCGGTGCCTGGAGAGAAGGTGGAGGGCAAGAGAGCAGCGAAGGGGCTGCTTTGTATGGAAATTAAATATGATTTATTAATGATGAACAGTGCTATGGCCTTCATGCATTCTCTTTCATCTGCTCTGCCATATATAGCAGCCCGATCATGAACATTTATTTTTAGCTCCGTGTATAGCTCTCCCGCTGGAGCATATACAGTAACGAAAAAAAGCTAAAAATATATTATTTTATTTATACCTCCTCAGATAGCACTCAGCGCTGCGGTTGCTCTAAGAATGGCAAATCATGATAGCCGCTGAAACATATCATGTGAAACTTCTGGAAGCCAAGAAATAATACTTCGACAATTTGGTATTCAAATTGATTCTAATATAAAGAAAAAACATAAAATTATATAAAATATCATTTCAATAAATTAATTGACAAGCATATTAAAAAAACAATTACTACTAGCCAGATGAATGATTAAAATTTATGAATAAACAGCACATACCAATGAAGACAACAACATTATTGATCAATAGAATAGATTACCATATCTCCCACTAAAACAAGGAAGCCATACCAGCGCAATTTTAAACTGGTGACACTGCATAGCAGTTTGATTTGAGTGTTTTATTTTTCTTTCAGGTGCAAGAGTAAACCATTGAAGAACTCGTCACCTCAAAATTGTGGCTCAACTTAGATTTGTATGAAAACCTTAATATAAATTGTATTCTGGGGTCTCATCTAATAGATTAAGTTTTTAGATGAGATGGTTTCTTAACATGAAATCAAAGCTTTGTTAACTCAGCATTCACGAGTTCGAATCTCCCCACCCTCATTTTATTTGATAAAAAATCAAGCACAAAATAATATGAATCTGTGCAAGTTTCAAGCCAAAGAACTTTCAGTTAGCTTTCTGCCCCACCTTGAAGCTCAGCAGCCAAGGTCTCTACACTGATACGTGGATCGCCCACCGAGGACTACAGATCCATCTTCAACGCTACCATACCCTGGCCAAATCACTTACAACAAGAGAACCACACTCTAGTAAATCCAGCCCGAAGGTCTTACAAGGATATATCTATTGTCTATTGTCTATTGTCTTTGTTCCTTGAGCATTTAGCTTGAAACTCAATTTGTTGCTTTCTTAACATAAAGAAAATGCCACGGTAAAAAAGAATTGATACTCAAGTCATTAGTTCAATTCATAAATTAAATAACATGAACAAAAAATACAACAATATAAACTGACAGTAAAAATAACAGCAAAAAAAATAAAAAAGACCTGAGCCTTTTCATGAAACTATATATATAAATATAGCCAAAATTGTCATGAACACCATTCTATGACCTACCTCAAGAACTTAAAACCTTAAGATCGCTGTGAATAAAATGGATTTTTTATAAACTTATCCAAAGAAATAAAAAAATTATATATACATGCTCAACTGTGACAACGAAATTGTATCAGAAAGGAAAGGCATTGTGAATTGTTATCATGTCCATTTTTATTTCTTTGGTGACCACAGCCATTGTAATAAGAATATTGAGTCTTTTCTTATTTAATTTGAACTTTAAATGCATTAACATATTTATTTTAGTGGTTAGCTTCCTTGCAGCTCTGAAATAAATGCTTTTTCAGTCGGTTGATCTTTTCTTTTAGATAAAACGAGCTGATTTGCCCGCTTTGCTGAGCTTTTTTATCTATGTAGAAAATTGATTGATTTTATAAATGTTGTATTTTGTTATTTTAATATTTAATTAGTATAATTGTAATTGATAGAATCTGTTAAAAATGGTTTTTTTCAACCAAAATGTGATTGAATATTGCTATTTCTAAAAAACTTTTGATAAAATTTGTTAGAAAATTTGCTAAGAAGGTGAAATGATTTATTAGAAATTTGTTGTCATGGATACTTTGGTAAAAAAAAACAAACAAAAAAAGAAACCCGGTAAAAAACGAACAACTGACTTGGACACTAAAAAATAAAAAATACATGTGAAAAAAAGGTCACAGTTTCTTAAAAGGAAAAAAGAGTCTAAAATATAAATTTCACTTCAAAGCCAAAGTTTTTTTTTATAAGATTTATTCATCATATTATTATATTAAATATATTTAAGAATACCGATATTAATTTTTTTTTTCAAGAAATTGTAGGTCATTTTTTTTCTCTCTCTATATATTTTTAGGCGATAATATTAAATAAATATTAAACACATATACTTAGTCTCACATACTATATAGTGTGATCGAAATGGGAAGTGATTTTTATATTTTTTTAATTGTAGATAACCTAGGTAAATTTGTAAAAAAGAAATATGAGTTGCCTTTTTTCCCCAATAATATTAGATCTGACACATTATAAATAAAAATATTGCAATTTTTTTTAAAAAATAAATATAATTTTTTTGCGTGCTATAATTACTTATTTGCCGTCTAAAAAGAACAGTGTAGTTGAAACGGAAAGTGCCTCATATATTTTTTAATTGTAGATAATCTAGGCAAATTTGTTTACCTTTTTGTTTTTTTGAGTTGTATTTTTTCCCGGGTAATATTAGATCTTAAATATTAAAAATCCAATTTTTTATTTTTTTTAAGAAATAAACTTGAACAAAAGAGCACAAAATTAAAATTCAAAGCCAATTTTTTTTTTATAAGATTTATTCATCATATTTGTTATATTAAATGTATTTAAGAATGCTGATATTAATTTTTTTCCTGCAAAAAATCCGAGGTCATTTTTTTATCTCTTTATATATTTTTAGGCGATAATATGCAATAAATATTAAAATATATAATAATGACTTGTTTGCCGTTTAAAAGGAACAGTGTAATCGATATAAAAGTGACTTGTATCGTTTTTTAATTGTAGATAACCTAGGTAAATTTGTCTATTTTTTGTTCTTGAGTTGTCTTTTATCCCCAGTAATATTAGATATAAAATGACTATTGCTATTATTGCAAAACAATTAAAATTATCAAATTATCCCGAAAGAAAAAACACTCAAAAACATTAACAAAAGAGTAAGCAAGAAAAAGATTATATTATTATTATTATTATTATTATTATTATTATTATTATTATTATTATTATTATTATTATTATTAATCTTATTATTATTATTATGATTATTATTATTATTATTATTATTATTATTATTATTATTATTATTATTATTATTATTCTAATGAATGAAAATGAATGAAAGTGGCAGAAATAAATAAAAGAAAAGAAAAATCGAGGGAAATCTAACACTAGGCAAATAGAAAACAAATTCAAAATAAAAATTATTAGGGAAAACGTAGCAATTATTTGATAAGCATTAAAAAATTAAAAATTTAAGGGCTAAATTGAAAATGAACTAAACAGGGATTTAAATCATAAATCAAAAGTTGAAGGGCTGAAATGAAAATCACATTTATTATCAATTTCAATCCAAGGACAAAATTGCAAAAAATCAAACCTGTGTACCGAATTTATTGACCTATTTGGACCCAATCCGGAAATAAAAAGTTGCAGGACCGAAGTGAAAGGTGCACATTTAATTAATTTCAACCTGAAGGACCAAATCGAACCAAATTAAAACTAATGTAACAGAAGTGAAAGGTGCAGGAAAACAAATTGCAAGTTGAGGGACCGAAGTGCAAAAGGCAAAAACACGGGGGCCTCTCCTGCACTTTGACGTGCAGGAGAGAGAGAGAAACCTTGCCACCGTCTTCAACCGGCCTACGGGCCGTCCACGCACATCGGATGTGGAAACGCGCCGACGCGGGAGGAAGAAGACTCCGAGGCGCACCCAGTAAGACGGTGGTTTCCCATCTCCGGGCACTGTATTACTACACACGCGCCGCCTCAACAGGGCGTGCGACGAAAAACCTTCTGGCGCGTGGATCTGACGACCTGACAGCAACCGAGAGAAATAATAAAAAAATAGGGTCAATTACCGACCTGCCCCTGTACCTAAAACACCGTTTTTGTCTTATTAAGGGCTATAACCATATTTAGCCAATTTCCAAAATTAATAAAATAAGCGGATGACCGGCTGGGCAGACCGGACTAGTCCGGTTCGATTGGTGCAATGACAACGCAGCCCCCCGGTCTGGCGGCGTTTTTTGTCGTTTTCGGGGTGATGTTTCGTTAATTCACTGTTCCCAGCCAAAAAAAAAAAAAACGGGTGGACGAACTCGCGCGACAAAAGTCCAGTCCACAGTGCGTTGAGTCTTAATGCACAGTTCCACGAGGCTGAGTTGTTTTTGCTATTGTATAATGGCATGCAATTATTGTTTGTATGCACTGAGCATACATGCTTCAATTATGCATTTTTCTAGTTTGATATGTCTTACCAAATTGTTTATTAATTAAAATCATGTAATTAGTTAAACTTTTTTTGTTGTGGTCATGCTCTCACATCATTTCTGGAATAATACAGGTCTAAACTGTCCGGTTTGACAAGTAAGAAAAAGTTTATGTATAGAACATACCAAAAAAATAAAAGAATTAAAATAAAATCAAAGATTAAAAGTATAAGAGCCGAAATGAAAAATAAATATATAATCAATTTCATTGCAAGGACAAAATGGAAACAAATCCAAAATTTGATACCAAAAATTATAAAAGACTGAGAGCCGAAATGAAACCTAAATATATTTCATGAAAGTTGGCCCGGACACCCCGATTATGAAAAAAAAAGTGGATCCGAGAATTAGTCGTGGTGCGCGTAAGCTGGTCTAAACACCCTGGTTATCAAAAAAAGGGTCCAAGGATTAGTGGTGGTAAGCTTAAGCTATATCAGACACCCCAATTATAAAAAAACAAAACAAAAAAACAAAAAAAATATATAAGTGGAAAAGGAAAAAAAAAGTATAACCGAGGAAAAAAATGTTTTAGGGAGAAAAAAATGTTTTAGGGAGAAAAAACATGAAAAAAAAACAAAAAAAAACACTGTAGCGAGAAATAAAAAAACAAAACAAAAAATTCATTGTAGCAATCCACAGTGTTATGTGTGGGGAGCTACAGTGCTTTCCCCAAACAATTTATATGGATAACGAGCCATAAACCCGCGATTCGCTACTAGGATTTTTTTTTCTAGTTTTAACATATATAATTTCTTATTTTGTATTTTTATTTTTATTTTTTTGTTTTCTAGTTTAGTTTCGATTCCTTGATTTTTTCGGTCATTCTGAGATAGTTCTTAATTTTTTGTCTGTATTTATACACCTTTACTCTTAGTTTAGATTTTTATTTTTGTATTGGTATTTGTATTAAATGCAGCTTGCGTTAAAAAACATAGTAAGTTCAACTTTGGTGGTGTAAAATGAGAGTGAAATTTTCTCTTATGCATATATACGAAGGTTATTTTGTATTTGTATATTATAAAAAACATGTGCAATATCCTTAATAGCCCAGGATTTAACTATTGATTTTTATCTTATTAGAGGGTATTATGGTTATATTACTGTACTCAGAAACATTAAAAATCTAAAATATCCCTAGACTCATGGATAAAATCACTATTCACCGAGAGGTAAAATAATAATTTCACCATTACAATCTATAGTAATCTGTGTCTAAATACACAATGATTTTTACCGTGCAAAACCCTGATCTCCTTTAGCTTTTTAGTTAATATATATATATAAGAACAATTTAAAAAACAATATAAATAACGCTTTTAGACAAAACTCATGCAGAAAGCAAAATGCAATTGACAAGTTTCTAATATATGCACATTTTTTTAAACATAATAGCTGCCATGTATAAATGTATAAGTGGGAAGGGACTTGTTCCCTTCCTCTACACCCGGGTTCGATCCTCTCTGTGCATGCCTATCACCCTACGGTGCCTTGCCTACCCACTGGGCTTGCAAGGTGGCCAGTGGATCCGGATATTAGTCGTGGTGCGTGTAAGCTGGTCCAAACACCCCGGTTATCAAAAAAGAAAAAGTGGGTCTGAGAATTAGTCATGGTGTGCGTAAGCTGGCTCGGACACCCTGGTTATAAAAAACACAAAAAAATATGTATAAGTGGGAAAGCATTGTAGCAAACCAAACAAAATGTATAAGTGGTAAAAACAAGAAAAAAATGTAAAAAAATTGGTCCGGGGATTAGTCGTGGTGCGCGTAAGCTGGCACGGACAACTCGGTTACTAAGAAAAAACCAAAAAAACATTATAAGTGGGGGGAAAAATAGAAAAAAATGTAAAAAAAAGTGGGTCTGGGGATAGTCATGAGCGTATAAACTAGCCCGGGGATCCCTGTTATATATATATATATATATATATAAAAAGCATAAGCAGGAAAGCACTGTAGCAATTAAAAGAGAAAGTGGGTTTGGTAATTAGTTGTGGTGCGCGTAAGCTGGCCGGACACTCCGGTTATCAAAAATAAAATGTATATGTGGGGAAAAAAAAAGAAGGAAAAAAATGTAAAAAAAAGTGGGTCCGGGGTGCGCGTAAGCTGGCCCGAACACCTAGTTATAAAAAAAAACAAAAAAATGTATACATGGGGAGAAATATAAAAAAAAAGTAGGTCCGAAGATCAGTCGTGGTGCGCGTGAGCTGTTCTAGACACCCCAGTTATCAAAAATAATCCAAAAAAAAGGTGCCCGGTAAAAAACAAAATGTAAGGGAAAGCACTGTAGCAATAAAATGTATAAGTGGGAAAAAAAGGAGGAACAAAAATGGGTCCGGGGTGTGCATAAGCTGGCTCGAACACCCTGGTTATCAAATATATATATATATATATATATATATATATATATATATATATATATATATATATATATATATATATATATACATGGGAAACAAAATAGGAAAAAAAAAGGATCTGGAGATTAGTCGTGGTACGCGTGAGCTGGCTCGGATACCCCAATTATAAAAAAAACTAAAAAAAAAAGGTGACCGGTTAAAAAAAATGCAAGGAAAAAAAATGTTTCAGGAAAAAAAAACACAAAAAAAAAAAAAACTGTAGCAGGAAAGCACTGTAGCAATTTATTCTGTGAAAATCAAGGAGTGCCTGTATTTACTTTCCTCTATCTAGTATTCATAGTTTTTCAAAAGTCTTGGTGTGCAGATCATTTGTTTGATAAATATTTTTGTGTATCCTGATGCTCAGAAAGAGGTATTTGCCTTTGATAAGGTGGATGCCAAGTTGAGACGTTGGTGTGAGTAGGATTTGGAGAGTACATGGTTTCTGTAATGGAAATGAAGCCTCGACTATGCTGGTTAAATATAATCCTTCTTTCTATAATGGAATCTCAATATTCAACATGTTTATCTCAATAATGGAAGCGTACCAATAGCATATTTTCTGGTGAAACTCAAAGTTCAACGTCGTTGCAAAGTTCAATGAAGAATGGTGTGGGTTCTGGTAGGATTTTGGAATGATTGGTGGATTAGTACTAAGCCTCTACGAAGCATTCATTGCTGGAATACTACTCAAAAAACTTCCTAACTCATGGGACAAATACAAGTAGCAATTTAAGCACAAGCATAGACAATTGTCATTGATCGACCTTATCACCCACATCATCATTGAAGACACACATAGAAAGGCACTGCAAGCTACCAGGAAGGAGATGATTACCAAAGAAAACTTGGTAGAAGGGAATTCACATCAAAAAAGGTATGAGAATACAATTTAATAAAAATTTAAAGTCCAACAGTAACAATATAACTGTGTTCAAACTCAAAACTAACAGTTTAAAAAAAAAATTGTTATGTGTGTAGTAAATCTAGCCACCATGCGCCTCAATGCCAAAATAGAAAGAGAAACAACAATCCTCCTAAAACTATGGTCAACATGGTTGAAGGAGAAGACATCATTGTTGTGGTTGTTTCTCAAGTCAATATGGTGATCAATGAGAAAAATTGGGTGGTAGACTCCGATGCTACTAGGCACATATGTGCAAATAAAGAATTCTTCTTCACTTATACTCCTTTTAAGGATGGAGAAGAAGTGGTTTACCTTGGAAATTCAAGGACAACAAATGTTCTTGGAAAAGGCAAAACCCTTTTGAAATTGACTTCGAGGAAGACGTTTGAGGTACTGCATGTCCCTAATATAAGAGGCGCTGGGACATTGACTAGTATATATATATATAGGGTGCATTGCATTGATTTACTATGGAGGCAGATATATTGCACTATAGATTGCAACAGTGTAATTATGTTTTTGCTCTCCATAGTGGGAATTTTGGGATAAACAAATATATAACCCACAAACCGGTAATGTGCTGAAGATTTCTCGTGTTGCACCTGGTAGGAAATTCTTCTATCATATGAATTTGCTATTAATTTGGATTTGAGCAACATTTCAAACTTGCATTGTACAGCTACTACTCGTTAATTTCCATCAGAATTCTCAAATTAAAATGAAGCTCTTGCAACACCGCATGATGGCTTCCTTTTAGATGTCAGGCTGCACATTATTTATCGCATCATCGACTATAGAGATAAGTTTTCCTAGTTGATTAATCCTAAACGTCCACGTCACGGCGATCCTTGTCATATATGTAAATTCTCTGTTAAAGTGGAACCATTTTTTGAGGATCAGCAGCCACATTATATTATATATGGTACTCAATAAATGTGTGAACATCAACCAGCGAGCGCAGCCTGCCATGACTTTATTTGCATTACCAACAACTACAAAAAGTAGAAGACTTTCATCCACTATCTATCTAATAAATTTTGAGATAAGATTGTAACCAATAAAAAAAATAGAATAAGTTCATGCATATAAAGATGAATTGTGTAAGAGTAAAATCTTTGATTCGCTCTCTGATGCGACCATATTATTTGATAATTTCATCCATATTTATATAGTGTTTTGCATATGTTTTGTGTATAAAATGCCTTGATATTCTTTGTTTTATGTTTTGAAGGCATTTTTGGATGAAAGATGCAAAAAGGAGTAAATTGGAGGTATTTTGCAGATTTGACGTTCAGTCGATGTTTTGTGCAGAGCGTGAGTTCTAGAGATCGAAATGAAGTGATTCCAGTGGAACTGAAAAGCTAACATCCATACCTTTCTGGAAATGTAATGCAAGAAAAATAAAAGGAGAAAGATCATGGAAATCGCATCCTGCAAAGTCAAATCTCGCATTCTGCCAATGTCGACCTTTTTCCATTCCAACTTCAATATCTCAAGCTACAGAAGTCCGATTGATGAAAACTCAATTGGAGTGGATTAAGGACTCAAAGGCCTATAAACGCTCCAAATTTCAGCTCAAAACGATGTGATATGAAGGAGATATGAATTTTACAAGGGACAACTAAATTCTGCCAACTTAAGGAAGGACTATTTTGTAAAATAGACACTAGGGTTTCTAAGCATATATAAAGGAGAAGAGGAGCAAGGAAGTGGCGGCTAGCACAAAAGAAAACACAAAATCTTCCTCCTCCAAACCCTAAATCATGTGTTCTTCCATCTTTTTATTTAATTGTTCAATAAACATGCAAGGCTAGACTCTTTTGCTTGGTTGCAAGGACACGGAAACCTTCAGATTTCAAGAACTGTGAGATCTATTTTTACCTCAATTTTTCAGTTTATATGATGAATATGTTTGTTCTCCTATGCTTATTTTTCTATGATTGTTTATTTAATTGCTAAGAGCGGACTCGAAGTTATTATTGTAGACAATCAATTGCTAAGTTTGATATCAAAACCGGAGTTGTGGTATATGAACTTATGAAACAACTACGTTAATAATTGTAGCGGATCTATGTTATTAATCTTAGGGAGAACATTCAATCGAACTAAACATATATTGCAGACAATTATGTTTCTTAATCGATCAATTTATCTAGATTTTAATGCTGCCATTGAATCAAATTACTAGTGCGGACACTGTGGTTGTTTGATGGGTAGGGTAAGTTATACGGCGGATCCGTTAACGAACCAATCTTAAGAAGAGATAAATATTCAGAATATAAATTGATGTGTCGTTTCCATGATCAGTTCTTATTTCTGTAGGTGGATGTTGATTTGCGACCAAGGTTTGTTTTATTGATAAATTTCAGTTTTATATATTTTTCGCTTAGTTTGCTTTAGCCTAGCCTAGACAACTTCCAACCCCCCCAATTGCATAACATATAGCACAAAAATCTGAACTAAATCGTCCTCGTGCTTCCAACCCCCCCAATTGCATAACATATAGCACAAAAATCTGAACTAAATCGTCCTCGTGGGATCGACCCCTTGCTTGCTCTATACTATCTTGTTTGATTTGTTTTAAGCTAGGGTAATTAATTTGTGCGACCACGACATCGCAACACTCTCTATGAATGAGGCAACGCCTATACTCTTTAAATATTTTGTTATTTTATTAAAATAATTTTTGATTATCTGAAAACATTAAATTTGTTACCATTAAAAAATTATTTTTAACAATTACAAATTTTAAAATATTTTCTGTTTATTTTTTCCAGTATCATTGTCACCATAATTTAATTTTATAGCAACTATATTTTAAATTATTGTAACAAGCCATTGTAATTTTTTAAAATTACAGGTTGATTTCTGTTCAATGGCTCGTCTGTGGTGACATTTCGTAAAATTAGAGTGGCAAAAGTGAGACTGTCGACAAACTCTATTACATTACTGTGAAATTTTATGACCATTCAACAAGAGAGAGAAAGAAAGATAGAGAAATCACCACCAACAAACAAACGAAAGACCTCACAAACATGAACTTTCCATCTGCGCTAAACAGACACACTAGGATTTGCAGCAGAAAATTCAATCAGCTCCTTGTTCGATTCAAACAGGGCCATGTCTTCGGGACTCAAGCTTATCCACGCTTCTATTCCACCACCATCCCTTGTGTCGATCAAACACACAACATTTTTCCGTTCTCTAGTGAAAACAGGACTCAACCATGTTGGTTTTCCCCATCCGAAATCAGCACAATACAGTTCAAAATTACACCAACTGGTGCAGTTATAGTAGTCGATATCTTTGCTCATGGCCATTTTTCCAAAGTCTTCTACCGTCTTGCAAATTGCTAACGAAATATCACCCCCTTGGGTTATTTTCGCGTAATGTTCACCAAACTCTGTTAGATCCTTCCTTATGCGGCTCACTATACCTTGTAATTCTAAATCATCGTGATCCTCCATCCGCGCTGATATACTACCTACGAAGTTCCCACCATAGTTGTCTGGTAAGGCTGGCACGAGCCTCTTACGTATATTCACGTCAAGAGACAACACAGCTTTTCTAGGAACCCCCAAGTTTGATCTTGATGCGCTCATGGCACATTTCCAGATCAACGCTGTTACAGATTCCACCCTTGTTGGATTTGGCACGCTTGCACTGATGGCTTTTGCCCTGAGCGCGGTAATTTTGGGACCTTCAAACACAAACCTTTTCAGGACAGACTGTCCTTGAATCAAATCTACTGGAAGCATTGGGATCGGCAGATCCATCTGTGGGAAAATAGAAGCACCCATGAAAACTGGACTGATTATCACCTCGGTACTCGAACTGCGAGCGGTTGCAGCCCAGCACTTGATGAAAGATGCTAACGTAGCTGCATCTGCAATCTTGTGAGAAAGATTCACCCCAATTGCCAGGCCACCACAGTCAAAGAAACTAGCTTGCACAAGCAATTGACTATCCCTGGCCGTGATCACTGCATCACCTATGGCTGCAGGCAGGAGTTGTTTTAGCACTTCAGTTTCAGGCTTTCTGAGAATATCAGAGAAAATACAGTGGATTCGAGCCTCGATATATTCAGCCCCATGGTCATCACATTCAATGGACGAATTGTCTTTGAGTCTGCCTGCGAATGGATAAAAAAGAGTCAGGGCATCAGACAGTGAGGTCTTTAGTCGCAGTGAAGTTTCCTTGGCTTTGCCGAGGTGATCTGTGTCGTTTCCATTGCCGGGGTAAAATAGTACCAGTGTAATGTGAGATATGGGCATGAACTGGTCCAGAACAGAGAGCTTGAGACTTCTCAAGGCAAGGGGCGTCGGAGAAGATGGTTTGATGGTTTCTCTTGTAAATTGGATATGAGAATTGAATGGAATGTGTATTTTGTATTGATGACTTGAGCTGAATATTTATACAAGAAATGTAACAAACTAAATAACAAACTAATCCTAATGTCTGCATTTATATTGTGCATGTCAGACCATTAACTGGAAAATAACTAACTGCCTAACAAGACAATGAACATGTACACTGTGAAATAGAAATGGCTGCACACACACATTCTTCATCTTCAACACTCCCCCTCAAGTTGGAGAGTGGATATCTTGCACTCCCAACTTGCGAATCATAGGAACAAATAAATCTCTTCCAAGAGGTTTTGTCAAGATATCTGCCAGCTGATGTGCAGAATTTACATACCTCGTAATTATCGAACCATCCTGGATTTTATCTCTAATGTAGTGACAATCCATTTCTATGTGTCTGGTTCGCTCATGAAAAACTGGATTGGCTGCAATGTGTAGAGCAGCCCGATTATCACAATATAGCAAAGCAGGCCCTTCGTGGGAGAAACCCAAATCCTTCAATAGATACCGAAGCCATGTCAATTCACAGCAGGCCCCCGTCATTGCTCGATACTCCGCTTCTGCTGAAGAAAGTGAAACTGTTTTCTGCCGCTTTGACCTCCAAGATATCAATGAAGGTCCAAGAAAGATGCAGTAACCTGTCGTAGATCTCCTGGTAAGTGGGCAACCTGCCCAATCTGAGTCACAATAGGCTCTCAACTTAGCATCACTGTTTGAGGAAAAAAATAATCCTTTACCAGGAGCCCCCTTTAAATATCTCACAACCCGAAGTGCTGCCTCCATATGCAGTTTTCGCGGTTGATGCATGAATCTACTCAATACATGAACAGCATACGTTATATCAGGCCTAGAAACAGTCAAGTAAATCAACCTGCCGACAAGTCTTCTGTATTGACTGGAATTTCTAAGCAAATCACCTTCATCTGATAATTTCAATCCTCGCTCCATAGGGGTATCAATTGGAGCTGCCCCTAATAGCCCTGCATCCGCAATGATCTCCAATGCATATTTACGTTGAGAAATGAAAATTCCACTCTTGGAAGTAGATACCTCAATGCCAAGGAAGTATTTCAATTTTCCAAGCTCTTTGATGCGGAAATTATTATGCAGAAATTTCTTAGTTGCATCAATACTAACAACATCATTTCCAGTAATCAGGATGTCATCAACATATATCAGAAGAGCAGTAAAAGACTTGCCTTGTTTCTTGGTGAATAATGAATAGTCAGCCCGTGATTGTTCATATCCTGCGGAGCAGATGGCCTCTGAAAACTTTGCAAACCACTGGCGTGAAGCCTGTTTCAGTCCGTATAAGGACTTGTGTAGGCGACATACTAAATCATCCTCCCCCTGTCGCCGAAGCCCTGGTGGTGGTGACATGTATATTTCCTCAGTCAAGTCACCATGCAGAAAAGCGTTGTTGACATCCAGCTGGTGAATGGACCAGTTATGAGAAGCGGCCAAAGCAAGCAAACAGCGGACAGAAATGATCTTTGCTGTGGGGGAAAAAGTGTCCTGATAATCGACGCCCTTTAGCTGAGTGAAGCCTTTGGCGACCAAACGAGCCTTGTACCGCTCGATAGAACCGTCGGGGAGATGTTTGATTTTAAACACCCAACGGCAACCAATAGGTGATTTTCCTGCTGGAAGAGGGACGAGGGTCCATGTACCATTATCTTGGAGAGCTTTCAACTCAGAAGCCATGGCTGCTTGCCAATTAGGATTAGAGGCAGCCTCGGAATAAGAGGTGGGTTCAGTGGCCATGCTGAGCTGTGCAACAAAAGAGTGAAGAGCAGGTGTATATCGGTGATAAGAGAGAAAATTAGCCATGGGATACCTCGTACCTTTGCTTGGACCGGGGAACAAGGAGGATGGTTGGTAGGAGGAAACAGTGGAGCATACATAGTCGTGAAGCTTGGCCGGTGGACCAGTGGGTCGGGTGGAACGCCTAGTGGGAGCAGTGACAGGAGGTGGATCGGGTAGGGAAGGTAATAATGGTGATTCTGTGTCTGGTGGGGAAAGAGGTGTATGTGGGATGGGGTGAATTGGAGAGGAAGGAGATATGGGAGGGTGAGTAGAAGGATCTGTTTGTGGGGTTGTAGTGGGCGAAGGGTAAGGATCATAGTGGTCTGGGGCCGGAAGTGGTAATGGGCCTGTCTGGGTTTGTGGGTCAGATGGAGGAAGGGAAGCATAAGGGAAGACCGTCTCATGAAATTTGACATCGCGACTTGTAAAAATTTTTCTTTGTGACAAATCATATAATTTATAAGCTTTTTGACCAATAGGGTAACCGATAAAAATTGAGGGTATAGAACGATGATCAAATTTATGAGAAGGGTGGACATTAGTAGCATAGGCTAAACAACCAAAAACACGTAAATGGGAAAAAGAAGGAGTTTTTAAAAAAAGTAGTTCGAAAGGTGTTTTGAACGAAAGAATTGGTGAAGGAAGCCTATTGATTAAGTGCACAGCAGTGAGAGCACATTCGCCCCAAAAAAGGGTAGGGAGAGTAGCCTGAAATTTCAAGGCTCGAGCTACTTGCAAGATGTGTCGATGTTTGCGTTCCACAACCCCATTTTGTTGAGGCGTGTAAACACAAGAATGTTGAAAAATGACACCATGATCATTAAAAAAATTACGAAGGGAAATAAATTCCCCACCATTATCACTGCGAAAAATTTTGATTTTAGACTCAAATTGGGTGTGAACATAATTAAAAAAAAATTTTGAGCAATGATTGCGTCTCACTTTTTTGTTGCATTAAAAAAATCCATGTAAAACGTGTATAATCATCAACAATAGTGAGAAAATAATAAGCACCAGAAATTGAAGGATGGCGATAGCGCCCCCAAATATCGCAATGAATTATCTCAAAAGGTTTTATAGATGAAATTACGCTAGGACGAAAAGGTAAACGACTCTGTTTTGCCAAAGGGCAAACAGGACAAATTGTACTTGACTGAATTGAGAAATTTAAATAATTCTTAGCAATAAAACTTAAACGAGATGGTGATGTATGACCTAATCGGTGATGCCAGAGATCGGTGGTTGAAATGGTGAGGTTGCAGGTGGGTGAGATATCTGCGTCGGTTCTTTTTGTTGCTAGTGCCACCAAGTAATATAGCCCATCATGCTGTTTCCCCAAACCAATCATCCTCTTCGTAGCCAGATCCTGCAAAATACACCAATAAGGAAAGAAAGTTATTGAGCAATTCAATCCTCTGGTCAGGCGGCTAACCGACATCAAATCCACTTTGAATGTGGGAACACACAGCACATTTTTTAAATAATAAATTGAATTAAGAGGTAATGATCCTCTCGCAACAATTTTGGCTTTCTCTCCGCTGGGCAATGACACAGGAGGTAATGAGTAATTTTTCTCCATGTGGAAAAATAATTTTGATGATGAGGAAATGTGATCCGTCGCCCCGCTGTCAATAATCCATTTGCGGGGAATTATTTTGGACAAACCTGGCTTGGTAGGTGCTTGAGAAGTCGATGCCTCATTTTTAATGTCAAGCAAGGACAGTAGTTGTTTTATCTGGGTCTCCGAAATGCCAATGACTGGACTGCTAGAGGGCCCATCAGATACATTATTCACCGCCGGCCTGTTGTGGAATGGGCCCGGGCCCATGGGCCTGCCCCTTGGATGACCAGCCGGGTAGCCCTTAAGGGCATAGCATGTTTGGGCCCAATGGCCCATCTGCCCACAATGACTGCACTGTGGGCGTCCTCTCGGCCCATCAAGCATATTGGGCCCATCACGCCCAAAATCACTTCTCGGCCCGTCACGCCCAAAGCCATTTCTCGGCCTGTCACGCGTAAAACGACTCTCTCTTCTTTCTCCTCTGCCATTCACGCCCAGACCTCCAAAACGCTGCCGTTCTTCACTTCTCTCTTCCCTTCCATTCATGCCACCAAATCGATCCCAAGAGTGAGTTTCTGGAGACCCATTGTTGTACCTTCTTGGAGGGACAAATTTATTGCCACTGTTGCTCCGAACCGCCATGGCAGCGCCACCCCCAATCTCTGCAAAATTGGTCGAACTGAGGAGGCGTTGCTTCTCCTCTTGAGCCACGGACGAGTATGCTTGGCGAATGGAAGGCAGAGGACTCATCAAGAGGATTTGTCCCCGTATACCACTGTAAGTATCATTCAAGCCCATTAAAAATTGCATCATCTTCTGTTGTTCATGCTGCGTTTCATGCATTATTGCATCGTTGTAGGAGCTCAATTCATCCCAAAACCCCTTGAGTTTTGTATAGTATGCCGAGACAGAGAGCTGTTCTTGTCTGAGATAGGCAATGTCTCTCTGTAACTCAAAAATGCGAGGTGCATTACACTGTGAGAATCGTTCATGGAGGTCCTTCCAAACGTCATTAGCAGTAGTGTAATAGATAACACTGTCTGCTATTTCTGGGCTGAGGACATTGATGATCCAAGAGTGGACCATATCATTACACCGAGACCAGGATGCATAATTTTCTGGGTCTGCTAATTGTGAGGGGGGACTGATTGAACCATCAACAAACCCTAGTTTGTTTTTGGAATTTAAAGCCAAGGTCATGGCTCGTTTCCAAGTAGAGAAATTGTCCCCATTTAAGGGTTTTGAAATCAAGACCAGTCCTGGATGGTCTGAGTGATGAGAGGAGTATGGATTTGAGATGTTCAATCTCGAAAAATCTGTGCTGGTATTGGCAACTTCTTTGCCGTGAATAGATGGAATATTTTCCTGAGACATTGTGGCTGGATTTTGGGTATTTTGATTTAGACTGGATTGGATTGATTTGGATTGTGAACCTTTGCTGAGAAAATTGATTGATTGTGGCTGGATTTTGGGTATTTTGATTTAGACTGGATTGAATTGATTTGGATTGTGAACCTTTGCTGAGAAAATTGATGAAGATGATGAATTGTTTTGAATTCTGGGTGATTGATTCTCGGTGAAAAAAAAAAAAGCTACTGACCAAGCTCTGATACCATGTAAATTGGATATGAGAATTGAATGGAATGTGTATTTTGTATTGATGACTTGAGCTGAATATTTATACAAGAAATGTAACAAACTAAATAACAAACTAATCCTAATGTCTGCATTTATATTGTGCATGTCAGACCATTAACTGGAAAATAACTAACTGCCTAACAAGACAATGAACATGTACACTGTGAAATAGAAATGGCTGCACACACACATTCTTCATCTTCAACATCTCTCTGCATGATCTCGATTCTCAGTGGCACAGACATGGTGGATGATCTCTATTTTCAAGACTGGTTAACAAATAATTCCTCAATACGTACAGTCTTCTGCTAGGTATGTATATAACATGACAACTCACCTCGTAAGAATGGAGTGATAACACGAAAGTCAAAGCTAACGATCCAGTCAACTGAGGGGGGAAAAAAACCCTGATTTTTAATTCAATGGAACGATGGAGCCATACCAAGAAAATATTCTAATTAAGAATGGAGTGATACGATGCAGCGTGCGACGCTTTCTTTCTATTTTAATAATAGTTGTTGTGTTATTTTAATAATATTAAAAAAAATTAAGTTTCAATTTTATTAAATCGAGTATAATTTTTAATTCTATTTGAATTTTTGAAGAAAAAAATAATCCCTGGTCATATTAAATTTTAAAACTTGTGACTCGTATTATCACATCGAAGCATAATACATTCTTGATCATTTGAGAAGACATTGCTGTGATTTAACTGCTGCGATGCATAATTTACTTGTTTCTGTCGACTCGTGTCTTGTTCCAGTGCATCGAAAAATTGCTTTCGTGTTTGAAAATGCTGGCAAACGTGACGCTCTGGAAAATTGAAAGCTCTCTCTGGAGCTTGTGGCTCGTATAGGGACGAAATATCAAAGTCGTCGGAGTTGCTCAGAAATTGATCCGGATAAGGATTTGCAACTAATTGATAATTGATATTTGAAAAAATAAATATTTTTTATTTGAAAATTGATGTTTGAGAAGTACTAAAAATTTAATTTTGATATCGGTGTATAAAAATAATCTAAAAATATAAATAAATAATATTTAAATATAAACAAGCTATTAGATCCTTATGTCTTTTAGTTAATGGGTTACGAGGTAAACTATTTACATTAAAATAATATTATTTTTCTATTTATTTTTAAGTTTTAAAGTTTGATCAAATTTGTATTTTTAAAATGAACCTTAATCATACTTTCAAACGCACATAGCACGATCATATTTTATTTCCCCTCTTATTTTTATAAATATTTTTTTTCAATTCATAACACTTTTAAAAAACAATTAGACTTTGAACTATGTTTACACGTGTTACTGGAAAAGCATGACTATTAACCCTCCCAAGTCCTGATTCCAATCCTAGAATTTTCCAAATGGATAAACCTATACACATCAGTAGAACACTTGTTAAAAACAAACTCTGCTTGACTACATTAATTAAATTGAGATTAATAATATTTTTTAAAATTTTATTTTTGATATATTTTTATTTTTGATATAAATATATCAAAATATTTTAAATATATATTTTCTTATTTGTTTTAAATAAAAAATAAACAAACTAATAATTTAATCACGTGGAAGGGATTAATTTATGGAGAATTGATAAATACTTTGACTTAAAAAAAAATCTCTCTCTCTCTCTCTCTCACACACACACACACATAATAAAGAAAAAGCTAAATTGTGTTGTGAAAATACTGTTTATCTAGACTCATGGAATTATGGATTGGAACAGTTCCGTTATTAAGTCTTGTTGTGCCTTCTCTCGATTGTTATTGTTAGGGCAACAACTAATTAAAACACTCTTTCATTCTCATCTTTTTATAATCTTTCACTCACCTTTCGACAATTAATTAATGAGTCTTATAGTCAGTCACCTTTCGGTAGTTAATCAATGTGTTATTTTATTACCATCCTTCAACAACTATTTAATACATCATTTTTCGTTGATTGTGTTTTGGGATAACCACAGTTCGTTAATTAATTAATGCAATTTTGAAGCCACCTTTCAGTAGTTAATTGATGCACCCTTTAATTGTCATCTGTCAATAGTTATTTAATGCATCTGTTATCGTTGATTATGTCTTGGGATAGCCACAATTCAATAGTTAATTAATGCATCCTTTCATTGCCATTGATTCTGTCTTCGGGTAGCCATGATTATAAGCTAGAGTGCACATCTCTTGACAAGAAAGAGAGTTGCAAAAATTCAAAACAATCCCTTGCAATAACACTCGGGCAAGAAATCCATTGAGGGTGGATTCGACAACATAATAGAAATCTCCTTAGCTGAACTTTTTCCCTTGGCACGCATATGTTAAAGAAAACCATGAGAAAAATGAGACAACCCCCTTTTATGTCGTGTAGTGATGAAATCGACATCATGCTTCCTTAGACAATAAGATTGATGTTGTGTAGCTTTTTGCTTTGAATTAGCTCTAGACAAGGAAAAGAACTGCAGAAAACTGAGGTAACCTATTACAATGACATTTGGCCAACCAATTCATTCTTTTTTCCCTTGTCATGTGTTCATTGAAGGAAATCACGAGAAGATGAGAAAGGCCCATGTGATCAATGTTCAGCCAACGTAATCATTAAATATGAGATTGGCGGCTCACTTCCCTAAGCCAAAAAAATATGCCCTTTCATCTTTTTCTATAATGCATCGCCTCATCGGGTTAGTTATTTGTTTTTACTTTGTTACCTCTTCTTTTCTATTTGATTGATTTGTTTCTTATATCAATTTTTAGGGCGTTGTTTTGTTCAGGTTCTCTTGTGTTTCGAGTGTTGTGGGAGTATAATTTTATAGTTTTGGCTAATTTTCCTTCACCATTGCCAAATTGTTGTTGTTGCAAAGGTTAGTTCATCTTTGCAATTGCCTTTTGCTTAGTTTTCCCTTGGAATTCTTATTGTAGTGCATTGTATCCTCAACCAAGTTTTGTTGTGATGCTGATTCATGTTGCAATCTGAATCTTCTCTTATTGGATTCAATTATGTTCATTGCTCTTTTGCTAGCGGTTGTGCACCATCGTCTTGGTCTTTTTTTTCCTTTTCTGCTTCTCATGCTATCTATCTTTGTTTTTTAAATTTACTGGCACAAGTTTTTAATGGAGGTGTTGTTTGATTTAGTTTCTCTCTTCTTTTGGGTATTGCATGGGTGCTTCATTTTGTGTTGGACCTATTACCCTTCACTACTATGGTGGTTCTGTTGTTGCTAAGGTTAACTAATGTTTATGTCTTTATTTAACTTGGTTTCCTTTTACATTCCTGTTGTAATACATTTGATGCATAATTTTTTTTTGTTTATTTTTTTATCAAATGTAAGTAATTGTATAGATAAAAAAAAAGTGAAACCTAGCTGGAAAAATCAGCAAGTCAGAAGATACATACATGTACAAATAAGCAAGTGCAAGGAAACAAGCTCCCAAGAATAAGCAAAATGAAACATACACAAACAAGTTTGTTGAAGGGAACAAGCTCCCGAGATCAAGCTAAGCAAATGGAAATGAAGCAGCTAACCGAAACTAAGGAACATACTCTAGTCCGGCAGCCAACAAACAAAATATTTTCATTGCTAAACAGGCAGCAACCTATTCAGCTCGGCATCGACCGATAAGTAATAGTCGCCGATTGGCTGGGCATACATGATCGGAAACATACCATTAGCAGTATGACCAGCATTATATAATCAACAGAGGGACAAACTCCCTATAACACGCAACCAGCTGAGCATTCAGTAACAACTGAATTGCACAACAAAACTAGCACACAAAGCAGGCTACCGGGAGGCAGCAAACAGCGGTGCATCATAGTCCATCGGCAGGGGAAAGACTCCTACAAGAAAACCATGGAAAAACAACAGCAATGGTGGAAAACTGTCATTCCAAATCATAGTTGTCGAAACATCAAAACTTATGGGAACACAGCAACATAGTAGCATTCCCAATAAAACTTAGTTGCGAAACAACTCGGGGCCCCTAGAACAAAAGGACACTTAAGGACTACATGGACTGTTACAAGGGGATGACAACCATTGAATTAGACCCTAGAGGAAAAAGGAGCTCAGTCAAAAATGGCCCCTAGAGCCAGAAGAATACCTGGGAAAACGACTCACTCACCGTGGCAGGCCGTTAGACTGGGTCATTGCAAAGTTGGCCAGAGAGGAGCTTGAGCTGAAGGTCACAAGGGCCATCTAGACCCTATAACTCTAGATTTGGGCTTGCAACCAGATCTGCTCCATGGTGCTGCTACAGGAACAACCATGAACTCAGACCCTAAGAGAAGAAGGAGCGCAGACTTCACAGGAAGAAGAATAGATAGGAGAATGGAGTCAGTGAAAGAAGAAATAGAACATTGATGAAAATGACAAGATGCTTGTTGGATGAGAAGAACATGTCATTAAAATTCTAGGCAAAGATAGTAAATATAGCAGCTTACCTTTTGAATCGCATGGCCACGAGAGTCTTGATGGGCAAGACCCCTTATGAACTCTGGAATGTTTTTAAACCCAATATTAGTCATTTGAGAGTTTTTGGCAGCCCCTGTTATATTTTAAAACCTGAAGACAAAAGAAGAAAACTTGATCAGAAGATTGATGTAGGGATCTTTATTGGTACAACACTAAGTCTAAAGCTTATAAAGTGTATGATATAAATACTAAAAAAGTTGTGATTGCAAGAGATGTTAAAGTAGCAGAAAACAACAAATGGAATTGGGAAGTTGTTGAAATTGAAGGGACAATATTGGAGCATCAAATTAAGATAGATGTTACCAAGGATGGTGATCTTATTGATGACATTTCAGTAAGAGGAACAAGACTCTTAACTAATATGTACAGCAGGTGTAATGTGGCTGAAGTAGAACCAATAGACTTTGAAGAAGCTATAAACTCGCAGGTGTGGATAGCTGCTATGAAAAAGGAGCTCTTGATGATAAAAAAGAATGGAACATGGATGCTAGTTGACAGACCTACACACAAAAAGGTAATTTGTGTTAAGTGGATTTTTAAGACAAAACTAAATGCAGATGAGAGTATTAATAAGCACAAAGCAATTCATGTAGTTAAATGATACTCACAAGAACTAGATACTGATTTTACAAACACTTTTGCTCCTGTATCTAGACTAGATACAATCAAACTAGTGTTAGCTCTAGCAACATAATGTGGGTGGCTTATTTACCAATTAGATGTCAAATCTACATTTCTAAATGGGGCGCTAAAAGAAGAGATATATGTTGAACAACCTGATGGCTTCAAGAGGAAGATCAATGCAAACAAAGTTTATATGCTAAAAAAAGCTTTGTATGGCCTGAAACATGCTCCTAGAGCCTGGTACAGCAGGCTGGATAAGCATCTTATGAGTTTAGGGTTTGAGAGAAGTATGAATGAAGTGACTTTATATGTGAAAAATGTTGACAATAACATCTTGATCATATCAGTATATGTAGATGATTTATTGATTGCAAGAAATAAAGAGCAACCTGTAACAGAATTCAAAAACAACATGAAGGAGATGTTAGAGATGAATAAACTCAGCTTGTTGACATATTTTCTAGACATGGAGATAAATTAGTACAAGCAATGATACTTTTTAGGTCAAATAAGATTCATTATCAAGCTATTAAACAGGTTTGTTGTGGAGAAATGCAACTCGGTAAGTACACCTATGGTTTTAGGTCAAAAACTGACAAAAAAAAGATGAAACTCCAAGGACTGATGGCAGAACCTATAGAAGTTTGATTGGAAGCTTATTATACCTAATAGATACACGTCCTGACATTGTGTTTATTGTAAATTACCTCTCTAGGTTCATGCAAAACCCAAGTCAACTTCATTTTGCTGCAGCTAAAAGGGTCCTGAGGTACCTAAAGGGAACCTTAGAGTATGTGATACATTTTGAAAAATCCAGCTCAATTAAGTTAACTGGATTTACAGACAGTGACTGGGGAGGCAATGATGAAGGCATGGTGAGCATCTCAAGGTATTGTTTCTCTATGGGGGAAGCATTTTTTGTTGGAATTCAAAGAAGCAATCTATGGTTGCTCATCCCACTGCTAAGGTTGAGTATATAGCAGCCTATGTAGCAGCAAAGCAACTAGTTTGGCTAAGGAAGATCTTGTGTGATCTAGACATCATTCAACAAAAACCCACAGAATTATTTTGTGTCAATACCTCGGGTGTTGCTATTTCAAAATTTTTTGTTTTCCATGACAAAACTAAACACATGAAAATCAAATTTCATGCGATTAGACAATTTTAGCAAGAGGAAGAGCTGGAAATGAAGTTCTGCACTTCAAAGGAACAATTGACTGATTTGTTTACCAAACCTTTAACCAAAGAAAGGTTTGAAGATCTAAGGGACAAGTTGGGTTGCGCAGCCTTGGAACCAAGGGGGAGTGTTGAAGATTGAAGATTGATTCCAAGACTACTTTAGTGTTACAATTAGACTAGATTTCTATTATTGTTTCTTTCCTAAATAAGATCAAATTGTTTGATCAAGTTCAATTCTAGTACAACTGTAACTCTAGCTAATAGGGAAAAAGTTATAATCAATTAGGTTTCTTATTCTCATGTAACACTTTCATTTTTTGCTATAAATAAAGAAAAGGGATGACAATAACCTTACCTCGATTCTGCCCTTGATCTTGTGTTAAACTAGTGCTATCTCCTTTTCCTTGTTCTTTGACAGTGCTGAGTTCTTTGATTGAGAAGCACAAGAAGGCATTCTCTGCAAAAACCAACAGAATTAGATTAAGGCAGAAGATCTGAGTAGAGGAGATGTTAGTGTTGCACAATGAGAGGAGAACATACTCACCAGATGGGCGCCCTTCCTTCATTACAATTGAGGGATTCTCTCTCCTCCATTTCTCTCTTTACTAGAACTTCTCATCGAATTTGCCCTATCATGGATGGTGGGTGGTGGTGTTGTGAGGGAGAACAACAACTAGCAGGGAGAACCCATCTGTTAAGAAGAGGAAAGCAGCAACCATCTGGAGGAAGAAGGAAGGCGTCTTCGGCGAAGAGGTTACAGCCAGCCAGGGGAAAGAGGAGAGAAGCTCCTGAATTTATTTTTGCCTTCCCTTGCTTTCGTTGTGGTTTTTAGCTATATGTGTTGCTTTCTTTGTCATTTCTTATTGCTTCCATTGTTTTCTCACTTTAATTAATTTGTGTTATGCATCTAATGTCAAAAGATTTATAAGCTTTTCTTGTCTTCTTGCCGGTTGGGTAGGTGCTTTGTTAATGTTAAGACTTGCTCCCCTTGCTCTATTGGCATGTGCAAGATTTTATGACATGAAACATTAATGCCTTTATTTCTCTTGCTTTGTTATGGTTTATTATTGTCTTTTATGGTTTTTCATGTGTGTTTTTGCCTACCATCAAAGACATTAATTGATAGAAGTTTGTTTAGGAAATTATTTGTCATGTGTTTTCTTCCTTTTTAGATGTAATCATGCTTCTGCCTTGAATTCCCATCTTCATTTTATTTACTAATTTATGTTGCAATTTCCATGTGTTGTTTTTCATGGTTGCCCATTTTTGCTCCTTTCATTCGTTTGATACAACATGGAATGCTTTTAGAATTTAACATAGTAATTTGAGTAATTAGTTTATTAAGTTAAGCATTTAGATGTTGCCTTACTTAAAGAGATTGTAGTTTGGGTTCTCTAAAATTGTTCTCCTCGACCAATGCTTTTGATGTTTGTTGCCATTCTCGCTTTAATGCTTACCTTTTAGAAGTCAAGTAGTATGTTAGAACAATCTTTTTAGGTTGATAAATTAATTAGTTTAGAGCTTTTTGTTGTTGATTTATAATATCACGGTCATTTACATAAAAAAACTCAAATTCATTGTTTTGTTTCTTGCTTGGCTGAACCCGATGAACATTCATTTGGTCCCCTTTATAAAAAATAAAAATAAAAATTTGTTACAAATCCACCCAATTAAATGAATATTGCAGGCTCTGTTAGAAAGAAAATCCATTAGCCACTCAAGTTTCAACTTCGACTTTAAATTGTTTGTTTTATTCCTTACTTGAATGAAATTTGTAAGCATTAATTTTCTTCACCTAAAAAAAAGGTTGCATATCCACCCAAATAAACAAGTGTCATCTAAATTGATACTTGGATGCAAACGCAAACGTTTCAAAAATAAAATTAGCATTGCTTAAATATAAGATCTTATTTTTTTATTCTTTTTTGGCTATTTAAATTAGGTACCTTTATTTTTTGCTGAGATCCTTTAGAGAAAAAATTTAGGTGAACCTTTTGGCATTGATAGATTGATTAACTTCATTTTGTTATATCATAAGCCCTACATTGCAACTATACACATCATATTAGGATAATCTCATATAAAAAAATATTAAAGTTGATTATTAAGAAATCAAAATCTAAAAAACATTTTTTTAATGTTTTGGACATGCCAACTTAATTGAAACAATGTCAACTTAAAAAACCATTTGGACAAAAAACATTTACACTTATGTTACTTTGTATTTATTTATAATGTCAACAAATTTAATACAAAAACTCGCAGCAGATTACGGACAATGCATGTCGTATATATGAAAAGAGAACGCTCAATTTATTGTGTTCAAGTCGTGGCGAATGATCGAGATTTTAATTAATAGTGATGGCACAATAATAATAATAATAATAATAAAAAAGATTTTCGGACATTTTACAAGAGATTAAATAAAAGCACCACAGTTTTGGCGGGAAACCAGCAAATGATTAAAAGCAGTCTTATTTCTATTTCAATAATCCCTCCAAAACCCGACCTCTCACTCCTCACCAAATGGAATCCGATTCAGACTCCGACTGCTCCCACATCTCCTCTACTCCTCCCAGAAACCCCATGCCGCCGCCTCCTCCTCCTCCGCGGCGACCAACTCTGCTCTCTTCTCACAAACCCAAAACTAGGCTGAAATCCTCCTCCTCCAGTTCAAAATCTCAAAGAAAATTACCATCTGAACCAGCCGAACCGCCTCCACAACCCTCTCTAGACGACACCTCACTCAACCCCCCTCCTCTCTCGACTCTACCTTTCCAGATCCGTTGTTCCTCCAATCTTCACCGCCCAAATCTGATCGAAACCCTTCCCGCCGGCTACTTCTCAAAATCAACATTCTTTTCCAAAATCCAAAGGTCTTCCCTAAACTTCGAGCCGTCGGAAAGCTTTACTTGCCCGCCGGTTTCCACTGATAGGGCTCCGCCGGAAAACAAACCGAACAATGTCATTAAGAAGCATCCTAATCTAATAGGAGCTAATGCGCCTTTACCACCTGCAAAATTGCGTAAATGCAGTGGCAATGAAGGCAATTTTGTGAAGCTAAATTTGAATCATGGTAGAAGGAAGTTTGTGAACGGAAAAGGGAAAAAGAAAAGCAGTTACGCGTCGAGCAGCAGGGGATTATATAGGAGAAGTAAGCGAAAATCGAAAGGTGAAGGTGATGTGGAGATGGAGAGCGTGTGCGACGAGGAAGGTTTGGTCACGGAAATTGGGCAGCAGAAGCCGAAGAAGGGATGTGAGTTAATTGAGGAGGCAGTTTTGAAGGTGCAAAACGAGGCTTCGGATGAGAATTTAGCGAGGTTGCTGAACGTGATGTATGGATATGATTCATTTAGAGAAGGGCAGCTAGAGGCAATCAAGATGGTGCTAGATGGAAAATCGACCATGCTTGTTTTGCCTACTGGTGCTGGTAAATCACTGTGTTATCAGATGCCGGCAATGGTTTTCTCAGGAGTTACACTTGTGGTGAGCCCTTTAGTGGCATTGATGATTGATCAGTTGAAACAGCTGCCTCCTGTGATTCAAGGTGGCCTTTTGTGTAGCAGTCAGGTACTTTCTGTGCTCTCTTCTGTTTCTGTTCTTATTACTTGTATAGTTTTTACCGTGTTGTCTAATGTAAATTGTTTTGTCAATTGCTTTAGAAACCCCAAGAAGTTAGTGAGACGCTAAGATTGCTGCAAGAAGGGGGCATAAAGGTGAGTTCAGTGAAAGCCTTGGATGCGGGTTTTTTTTTTTTAAGCGATCTGGGTGTTGGGCTATTAAAAACCAACTGATATTTTGGCATTTATGTATTCTTTTTGGTTGGTTAATGCTCGTGTTTTTTTTTAAATTTCGCTTCTTTGGTTAGTTTTGATACGCATCTGGTTCCATGTTTCAGTGTTTCTTACCCCTTGCATCATTGCTACGGCCTTGGTTCTTTGATTATATATCAGGTGCTTTTTGTTTCACCGGAGAGGTTCTTAAATGAGGAATTCTTGTCGATTCTCTCATCTATTCCCATTTCACTTCTTGTGGTAGATGAAGCTCACTGTATTTCCGAATGGTGAGCTGGGATGTTACCTCATTTTGCTTCGGGTTTCTGTTATGTACTACGCTTACCCTATGAGTTGCATTTTGTCAACAGGTCACACAACTTCCGGCCTTCATATACGAGGCTCCGTGCATCTTTACTTTGCACCAGGCTCAATATTGGATGCATTCTTGCAATGACTGCAACTGCCACTGCAACAACTTTGAATGCTATCATGTCTGCTCTAGAGATTCCTTCCACCAACCTCATTCATAATGCCAAGTTGAGGGATAATATGCAATTGTCAGTATCTTTGAGTGTAAATAGGCAAGTGCAAATGACCTTTTTTCCTTTCGGTTATTCTTTATATTTCTGAATTTAATTCAATTTCTTAGAGCTCACCTGTCACCATTACCTTGAATTTAACAGAACGAAAGATTTGCTGAAATTAATAAAGTCTCCTCCCTTCGCAGAACTTCAAAGCATCATTATATACTGCAAATTTCAGGTAATGAGCTTTAGACATTTCAGGCTCTTTATGTTTCCATTCTAATGTTTTGTTAAGATAAAAAATTTGACAGCTTAAATGCTTTGTCATACCTCTGTTGACTTGCGGATGAGATCTTCCCTTAGTTCTTTTGAAATTCCTATTTCTCTTGCGATATCACAGAATTTCCTGATCAGCTTACTATGCACCGAAGTCATTGTTGTGAAAGGAATAAAATATAGTTGAAACTGTTGTGAGCATAGAGTTGTTTCGGTACTCAGTTAATACAATTTCACTCTTTTTCTCCATTTTCGTGTGTCTACGTGTTTGTGGATTTCCCATTATATTGGGTATACAGTGTTCGAAGCTTCCCGTTATAATTCACAAGATTATTATGTGGTTATTGATTTGCAGTCTGAAACTGATATAATAAGCAGATATTTATGCGATAACAACATCTCAGCAAAGGTTAGTATTCTATTTGTCTGCTGCGCATCACATAAATTTCTTCAAGTTACTGAGCCTTTGATGATAACTAATGAAGTCTGACAAGATGGTTTTGAATGGCTACTCAGAGTTACCATAGCTCTATCTCTTCAAAAGATCGCAGCCGTATACAAGAACTGTTTTGTTCAAACAAGATTAGAGTGGTAAGAAAAATCTCTCTCTCTCTCTCTCTCTCTTGCTATATATGTATGTATAGATTGATAGGCAGGTTGATGGCATGTCAGTTTCATGATTACTGACCTGTATTTATTCTTGCAGGTTGTTGCAACTGTGGCTTTTGGCATGGGTCTTGACAAGAGGGACGTTGGAGCCGTAAGAAGAAAAACTTGCACTCTGATTTGAGTGTTCTCTGCATTTATGTTACGTTTTCTAGTATTGATACATTTATGAAGCAAACCATGAAACTCTTGCCAATCATAACATGGTAAATCATGATGGACATATAGGGAAGCACTTTGGTGTTTGCTCTAGACTTGTGACTTCATACAAAAATCTGACTTCATAGGAAAATAAAAGATTTTTTTTACTTTACAGAAGGAACTGTTGTTTTCACTAACGGGATCATGCTGTCTAGTTTGTGACATGGTATCAGACTTTTTCCACCCTTGCACTTGCTTTGGACACAGCTAGTAGTAATTGATCGCCCATGGAAGTTTTACTGATACCATAGTAATAGATACTATGTTGACATCATTCTGTACTTAAGTTTGGGTGCTCTTGATGGACCTACATTTTCAATCACCATACACACGCACCTCCTTTGGCATATAATAATAGACAAAGCTGTGAAATTTTTTATTGCATTTGTTTCAGGTAATTCATTACAGTATGCCAGAAAGCTTGGAAGAGTATGTTCAGGTGGTTCCAACACTTTTGCTAGATCAGGTGTTCTTTATTTTATATTTTACTCATTGAAGTAAATTTTATACTTGTATAGGAGATCGGGTGCGCTGGACGAGATGGGAGATTGTCCCATTGCCATCTCTTTTTTGATGATATTACCTATTTCAAGCTTCGAAGTCTTATGCACAGGTGGTCACATATAAACTGTATATTCTTTTTGGAAAAAGACTATAAACTGTATATTCTGTTGCTGTTATTTTACAAGTGCAAGATCTGGACTTGACCTGTGACCTTGTGTTCTCAGTGACGGAGTAGATGAATATGCAGTAAACAAGTTCCTCTGCGATATATTTTCCACCGACATTAAGCACCAGGGAAAAATTCATGCAATGATCAAAGAATCTTCATCTCGCAAATTTGATATGAAAGAAGAGGTTCTGCCTATCTACTAACGCTGCATTAATTTTCTACATTTTCTGTCTGAAGCACCTGCCATGTTAGAATCATTGCTATGGCTGAGTTTCATCTGGTATATGCACAACGCTAAATGATAACATTACCTTTTCTCAATGTCCCAAAACCATGAACAGGAGGAAGTCACACACTTCTTCTGAATTTCATCTGGTATATTTTATTTCCTGAAATGCTGTATTGTTGCTCTGACTTTGACAGGTTATGCTCACACTCTTGACACAGTTGGAGTTGGGTGAAGTGCAATACATTAGTCTACTTCCACAGCTAAATGTTACATGCACTTTGAATTTCTACAAGGTTGGTTGGCCGTGCAACCTAAATTCCATGCATGCGCCCCCCCCCCCCCCCCCACCCACTCTATTGCCTTTCTAAATTTGAGAAAGCATACAAGCGGATGAATCCACTATGTATCAGATTGATTGAGCTTGAACCTCAAATAGTTTGTCTAGAACTTTGTTTGAAGTAGAAGAAAATTTTGAGATGCTGTGCAAACATCTGTTTACCATCTCATAGTATTCGCGTTACATCTACTGATGCTTTAAAAATGTAAATGCAGACTTCTCCAATGTTGCTTGCCGACAAGGATATTGTGGTTTCAGCAATTCTTAAAAAGTGAGTATACACTTTCACTTGATATCTGATGACTGTCACTTTCAATTAGTCATTCTTTGTGCTGATTTATGATTCATGATGTTTCAGGTCTGAAACTAAGCAAGGTCAATATGTATTTGACATGCCTATCGTGGCAAATAGCATCGGGGTTACAACCACTGAGCTATCAAATCATCTATATAATTTAAAGGTGCTGAACATGAAGTCAAATCATATTTCCATTACTTCTTTATAGTGATTTCCTGGAATAGAACCTTTGTTTTATCATCCTTCAAGTTAACTGCATGCTTAAAACATCAGGAAATAAATACATAAAATAAAAATAAAAATGAAAGAGAACATGCTATGCTAATATCAAGGTTTTGCCAGAGCGAAGTGGTCAGGTTCTCTATTGAAATACAAAGACCTAATATTTGGATCACATTAATTTCTGTGCTTTCACTAATTCAAGACAACCAGGACATTGGTGATACCCGTGATAGATATTTTGGTTCTTGAATACAGCTGCCAAGTATGATTTACAATGATTGAATTTCATAGTAGCAACCACAGCACTGCAATTTCTAACAGAGCTGTAACTAACCTGAAATTCAACCACAAAACTACATGCTGTCTTTTGTGATTAGAAAAACATTTGGTTTCATTGCAGCTTGCCTTGAAGGTATGCAATATCGTTCTTTCAATTTGAATGACAACATTACCATCCTACCTTGACCATTTTCTGAGTTTTTTTTTTTAATTTTCCACGTGAAGAAATTGGAATGCTCATTACGTGCAGAATTGGTCTACATCTAAGATTATAGATGTTTTCCTTGGTTCAGAACCGTGGTTTGCTTTGTGAAACTCTTTTTTTTTTGTCTTGACTGTTAAACTATACCAGTTGAAGGGCGAAATAACATATGAGGTCAAGGATCCTGCCTATTGTTATTCAATCGTGGAAGTCCCAGAGGATTTTTGTTCTCTCTCAAGGCAACTTACAAAATGGTTATTGGAAGTCGAATGTTTTAAGGTAAATGACTTTTTTATGTTGTCAGTCATTCATATGTCTCTCAATAGCAACATATTTCAATGCAAGAGATGACATCACACAGATCCTCATACTTATTAGATGCAAACTTGCTTTCACTAAGTCGGTTAACTTTGAGATCATGCAATATAGCTGTTAAATCATTGAAGTGCTCTCTATTTTGATCAATCAGACTATTGGCGCTTACTGCATGCTCTTATAGTATTTAATATTCTTCTTCGTTATCTGCAAATAACACCTGTCTATTTCTTAAATCAGGTAGATAAACTAGATGCAATGTTCAACGCAGCAATCTTTGCTGTGAATGATTGCGAGAAGATGCAAGGCTGCCATGGTACCCAACACGCACCATGTTTGCAAAGAAAGATCTTGGATTACTTCAAGGATGATGGTAGACATGATATCCCTAGCAAGACGGGACAAAGCAGGTGGGGGCTGGATCTTTATTGCCTTCAGTAGCACCACTAGCAAGATAGTTCTTGGATATTGAAAAATAAATCACGCCGATCTCTCTGCCTGTCCATATACTAAATTTTGTTATGTTTTTTTTGCAAATTTAATACTACATATCAATTGAAGTGTCATTTCTTTTGTGCAGCCCTTTTTTACGAGCAGATATAAAGGTGAGGATGCATGGACCACAGGTGTACTAATATTCCATATCGAAGCAACTTCTGTTTACGTGATCATTTCCTGGCATACAGGTGTTTCTGCAGGGCAATTCACAGGCCAAATTTACCCCCCGAGCTATTGCAAGAATAATGCATGGCATTGCTAGCCCAGCCTATCCATCCACAACTTGGTCTAGAACTCATTTCTGGTATCCTAAAACTACTTCACATTTTTGACAAAAATACTGGAATGCATTAATTAGTTTTCTAGGGCTCCGGTCCTTGATAAGTAAAATGTGGGCGGGGAAGCCAATTTCTATTTTTAACAGATAACTGCTATGCACAGCTTTAGTTTTATTCCTTTCTTCTGTCATACTTGTCATATGAGTAGATTAATGTATGTAACTCTTGGAGCATGTGAGTGATGAGCAATGATACCTGGAGACTGTAGCTTCTAATCTATTTTAAATCATTTGGCCCACTTCCTTGCTACTGTGTCCCTGGCTATATATGTGGGTATAGTGCATGACAGCTGCATGAATTTCTTCATCAATGGAAAATGTGCTTCTCACTAATCTCTGATTGCAGGGGAAGGTATACGCAGATAGACTTCCAAGTGGTCATGGAAGCTGCGAAGGTGGAACTCATGAATTTTGTTGGGAAGGATGCCCTCTAGACTTTAAGGATCAGGCTTCATGTGGTTTGGAACTATGCTGGAGGGTATAAAATGTTGAGATATCTCCAGTTATTCAGAGTAGTTTGCTCTGTCAAGCTAAGTTTTTTTGTTCAATAACGAGATACGTTTGTTTGGTTGTTTCCTTGCAGATAGTTAGTGGTCTGGTTGGATCTATGGATTACGAAAAGGCATATTCACCCTCAAACCAGTTTATGTGTCAATACATGACTTCAGAAATCAAATTGCAATGACTACGAAGTTAATTGTAGGTAAAGTTTTCTTCATCTCTCAAGCTGATTCTAGCTAGGCTTCGGCAGGTCAATAATTTGTTTCAAATCAAGGGGGTTTAATCTTTGTAACAGCTAAAGGATCGAATGAACTTCGAATAAATCAAGTTATACAACCCACATGAGTGGTGACCTTTTTCTGTTTGTCCTGCACATCCAAATTCAGATTCTTTTCGATTACAGATTGGAGCAGGTATATATTGTGCATCAATTATATGAGAGAGAGAGAGAGAGAGAGATTTAGAGGTGGCAAATCAATAATGTCATAGACATCTTAATACTGGTTTGGATAGTCTACTATCAACAACAGTGAACACTGTGCACGGCCTAATTGTTTCTGCTTGCTCGAGTCTAGGAACTTGTCAAAGGGAAAGGATTTTAGAGAAACTGACTAGCGACTAGAGTTCCATTGGCGACTGCTGAGCGTGACCACGTTATCTTTTAGTTTGGGAGCACGAAGCGCTAACTACACAAGTGATCGTATAGCTGCAATCCATGAAGTGGAATTTGAAGGACCTACCTGTGTTGAATCATCACTCCATGCATTTTCAAACATGAATGTATGTTTCCTTCAAAGGGGTTGAATGGCAGGATGGATATTTCGGTGGGGTCAAGCCAGGAGAGTCTTGGTGCCCCAAGTCCCAAGGAGATTTTAGCACTGTCTGCAGCCATTATTGAAAAGTAAAAAATATGTTTCCATTTCCTGTAAAATAGAGCTGTAAATGCACTGGTTATGACAAGAGGATACTGTTCCTTTTCGATTTACGTTGACTATTGCTCGATTGACTTTCAATGACATTTTTAAAATTTAATGGTGAAATTATCTTACATTAATTTATCATCCTAGATTTCAAGTGCCTGTAAAATTCCATCTCTGGTTTTTTACTGGATCATGACGGTGCTAATTAGTTGCCGAATCTTCAATCAAACTTCCTGGCATAAAGATGATTGTAAATAAATAAAAACACCAAAGAAAATTCCAAAAGTCAAAGCAAAAAAAATAAAAAAGGTATTCTTCTGAGGGTATATTCGAGATACCACTTGAAGAGGAGAGAGAGACATATTCAGTTAAGTTAGGGGAGAGAAGAAGAAGAAAACGAAGACCGTTAGTTGATAGCATAAGAAAGGAAGCAGCAAAGCCAAGCTGCCTTGGTTTCTTCCAAGAGGTTGTGCTCTGTCTTAACAAGAAAACAAACTCACTCTCTTCTCTCCTTCCAAGAAACCAGACTCGTATTCTAATTTCCTTCCTGAAAAGAGAGAGAGAGAGAGGATGATGGTTGAGATGGCGACCGGGTCCTCGACGACGACGATCCAAAATTCGGGGGCTTCTTTATCGTCGTCAATATTTACGAATTATCCACTGATCTCTGCTTTTCTTGCCTTCGCTATTGCCCAATCGATCAAGTTTTTCACCTCCTGGTACGTACTTGTTTTCGATAATCTTGTAATGAACTTCGATTCTCTCAGCTAATTTCTTTGGCCTTGAGTGCCGATTACACTATCTTTTTCCCCCTTCCATTTTTCTCTAAATATCAAAATAAATTAATTTATATGTATATATATATATTGGGTCGTCTTTGATTGCGAAATTCAATCGAGGGAAAGTGATAAATTACGAAAATCGTGGAATGCTTTGAATAGAAAAAGCATTTTACGCTGATTAGTCCCCCCTAAGAGCCTTAAGCATACCTAGATTTGCAGGTACAAGGAAAGACGATGGGATCTCAAGCAACTAGTTGGATCTGGTGGAATGCCATCCTCACATTCTGCTACAGTTGCTGCTCTTGCCATGGCCGTTGGATTCCAAGAGGGCTTTGGAGGATCATTGTTTTCGGTTGCATTGATTTTAGCATGCGTTGTATGGTTTTTTTTCCCCATCCCTCTCCTTCATGTTTTTGCTCATCGTGGATGAATTCTTGCTGGATATAACTCACAAGGATTTTGGTGGCAGGTGATGTACGACGCAACAGGTGTAAGGCTACAGGCTGGGCGCCAAGCAGAGGTTTGATTCTTCTCTATCCATTTGAAACGCCGGCTCTTTGTTTCCTCGTTTCATGTATTCAGACAGGATTTCTTTTCTTCAGGTCCTGAATCAAATCCTGTATGAACTCCCTGCCGAGCATCCTCTTTCTGAGAGCACACCGCTGCGTGAACTTCTTGGGCACACCCCACCTCAGGTTACATTTTCTGTTTCTAAGAAGCATAGATCGCAGGAAGCTGACGATGTCTGATAATGATTTTTTATTGATAAAAATAGGTTATTGCTGGCGGTTTGCTTGGTCTTGTCACAGCAGTTATTGGCCATTTGATCACGATCCTGACAACTAGTCGAAGCTGATACCCGACGATCACCATGGCTGATTCTCAAGTTCAGATCACTCGAAAGGGCAGAAACTGTAATTGTAGTGGTGCTTAAAAGCTCAAATGCTGAGAACTTGAGATTGTTGTGTTTCAAATGAAGCGTCGTTGCTCATCCATTATATTCATTCTAGTTGCAGAATCTGATGTAATTATCATTCGTGTTGAACGCATCCCATTATTTTTACCGGTATATAATTCTTGCAGATTGTCAAAGCAATTTTACATGATAATCACCTGCACTGACTATTTGATCTCATTTCGTCGTTGCTATTTTTTTATTTTTAAGATAAACACAAAAACAGATCTTTTTGATAGCAAATGATGAAATTTTATTTTTTTTAAATTGGGGGACAAAAAAAGCATTAAAAAACAAAATAATAATAATAATAATAATAATAGCACTAAGACTTGATGTTAAAGACCTGACTCGTCAAACATGCAATTTAAATTATGAACTCAACATGATTCTTTTTTTAATTTTGTATGTAACCTGAATATAAAATATATATTTTTTAAAATAAATAACATTAAAAAACTGAGTCATGTAGGCCCAATATGCCCCAGCCTTTCAGAGAAAGATGGTTTTATTTATACAACACATCGTATGACATATTATTTGTCAACCCTAATTCTCAAAAATTAATCAAAGAATCTAAAATCAAACCAGTTAGATTTGTTTTTCTCAACTTAGATATATTTTATTAGATGACATTGAAACTCTCGACAACTACCATCAAACTTCTTTTAGTGTTTTTTAATTAATTAATTAACTAATAATTATCGATGTATCTTTGTAGTTGTATCAGAAATAACCCGTATTTTATCAAATTATTCAGTGTTTGGAAGGTATGCTTCAAGAGGTATGATGGTTAAGATTTAGGGAGGAGAAAGAAGAGGCTTGGAGTGGGAACAGAGGAGGTCTGAGTTATCCTTAGCTCTTACTATTCTTTCTTTTTCTAGAATAGATATCAGCTATCCAATTAATTTATGAGGAAGTTTAAGAAAATAAACTAATTAATCACTCATGGTGCCAGAAAATTATTGATTCGAAGTTCTGAATGTACTTCAGATTTTTCCCATCGTCGTTAACTCAGAGGCATGGCACTTGGCAGGCATTCTTCTGAACTCCTGTCCACTGCTGTATTTGTCCCGGGCCTTCAATCTGAAAGGAAAAAATAGTATTCGCGCTTTGAACAATGTTTTATTAGAGATGAAGCCCTGAAATACTCGCACCTAACCAGGCAATATTCTGGGGCTCTGGCATCCATGAGAGCTCTGTTTGTGGCAGGGGAAATTCTGCAGACAACCAATCTCTCTTCAGTTGGCCAAAATATTTCCCCATAATGAAGAGGAGATCACAATATGGTATTCCAATTCAAAATAGACACAGCAACGGTGGAATCGTGGTTTCAGGTGGAGGATTTCATCCCTTTTTTTTATATATGTGAGGAAACTCTATCTCTGGAAAGCATACTTTGTGGACCCAGGTAAACGATTAAAACTCCAGCTGTCCCGGGCTCTTACAAATAGTACACGTTTGACTCGAATTCAAGACCTTCTATGCAAATCGTAAGCTCTTTATCATCACATCATGACCGTCAGAGACGGATTTCATCCCTCTTGCACAGAAATCCTATGTCTTCCGAGCATTTTTCTTTCTCAACTTCAACGTTGCAGGAAAAAACCCTTCTCATCTCTAAAGAAGTGACTTCACACGCCAAGCAATGTGTTCGTCAGGCCTAACTGGTGAAGCCCACTTTATACAAACCTTGGCAGAAACTTCGAATTCCTCAGCTACCTTGAATGCAGAAGAGCAAGATGGTAGGACTTTTCAAGTGGTGCTACAATGAGTAGAACTCAACCTTGTCTTCAGGAAAAAGATCAAGTGCAGAAATACAGGCCTACAAAACACTTGACAGACTGAGACACAAAAATGCGAAACTGTATGTGTATCCATATAAAAAAGTGAATCTGAATGTATTTGTGAAAACACAAACTGGCACTTAAACATGCTAACAAATTTATTTAAGGTTAGAAGTTACTCTTGCTGAGAGCGCCACCAGAACAGATCACGCATATTCATGAGCAGCCTTGATCCCTGGATCTGCAGAAGGGTTCTAGCCCCTCCGACGACCACTATGGGGTTCTGGAGCACCATCACTGTCTGGAACAAGTGCTCCTTCAAGGTACCTAAACTCAGACAGGTATAAAAAAAAAAAAGTAAAATAGATGAATTGAGTGGATAAATATATTTTCTCCTGTAATGGAACAAGATCAAGACGTCAAGAATTTCGAGTTTTTGAAAAGTAAGAATTGCTTGTCAGTCTTCTGCCTACATCAAAGGTTATGTATACTACTAGCCAAGGGATAAGAAAGGTGATCTAACTATCAATCTTTCAAGTTCACCATACAGAACAATGACATCAAATAATGAACATCCATTAATTGTGTTTGAAATTGGTGGGATGTTAAAGAGTAGAAACCTAGTGATAAGCGATGAATCTAGGAATTTCTTTGACTCGGAAAACCTTAGAAATTCTCAAGTGCATTTAAAGAAAGATCACAAGGTTGAGCAGAAGTAGCTGCGATGCACATCTACATCGAGATTTCACTAGCAATATGAGATTTATGGGAGAGATACCTGAAGTCAAGATCTTCAGCGGGAAAGTGCAGCTCAAGGCTCTTTCCCTCTTCAAATAAACGCCTTAGTTGTCGCAAGCCTTGAAGACACAAGTTGGTTTTTCTCATTTAGAAGAGATTCTGAAAGCTGCACACGACCTATTTGTGAAAATTCCGTCCAAGATTTCCCTCTGAAATCCAGATGGAAAAACGAAATCAACCCCATCAGTAATGATTCGATGCACCGCAAAGCCAGAAACAGGTACGGAAATAAAAGGAGCAACATGTCACCAATGAGCACGATTTTCTTTTCTGCTGAGAGCTGAGACAAAAAAAAAAAAGGAAGGAAAATAAATCAGGTTAATCATGTAAAAAATAAAAAGACATTGATTTATTTTTCATTACACTCATCAAAACGACTGAACACTACTGCTAATATGCCAAGCATGAAAAAAGGAAAAAACTGTTCTGGGTACCTGGATTTGCAACTATTGGATCAAGACAGGTGCAGCAGGAACTGCCATGCTGTATTGAACTTTGTAATCTGAGAGAGAAGAAAAATGAAGGTCAAGGATCCTTCCAAGTATAGAATAAACAAGAAGTAGAAAGACAAAAGCAATATTGGCCTTAAATAAGGAAAATCAAAGATGGTGGCAATACCCTTTATTAGAGCAGCGATTTTCCAGTCAAGATTATGAACATCCTGAACGCCAGTATTCAATCCTGCATTGAAGAATAGATTCTCTGAATGTTAGAGCACAAAAACTGGTGCACTTCCACAAAACGTATCTCACAAATTCCCGATCACTACTAGCACGACATATATCACAGAAATTATTACAACTAATCCTTCCCAATCATCATAGTGTCAGGAGGGAGAGGTTTAGAGCCAGGGATTGCTGATCTCTTCAACTTTCTATTAACCAAGCTACGGGGTGAAAAACAAACTTGAATTTGTTTACTTCACAAAACAGCGGAGCTCGCCAAAACCAACAGCTGTGGGGGGGTCGATGAGCTGCATCCCCAGCAAGTATTATTCGATTGTCGCAACTCGCAAAATTTTCTGCATCTTCAGGATGCATCATCCATGGCTTTATGTCAACTACATCAATGTCTGAAAACTCCTGACCAACCAATCTGAAGATGAGGTTTTTGCATGTCTACAAGATGAACATTTCAAAGTATTGCCGGCGTGAAGAAGGTACACCCTAAATATTACCACCACAGAAACTAATCGCCTAGTTCTACAGCACTAACACTGTTAACAAGCTCTTGCTACTATCAAGCTACCTTCACTACTTGATGGGCCAACAATTATCATATTTTAAAAACAAAAACTATAATTATTTGGGCTCCGTTTGCGAAGCCCATTTAGAATGACCCATAAAACTGGAACTCCTGATAAGGATCTGACAAGACCACCCTTTTTGTAGGCCCAGGACATCCCATGTGGTCCCTTGAAGTGAATCACAAAGACATGGTCCGCGCTTAAATTATTCTCATTTTTTTTTGTCATATCCCTGTCACAGTTATCGTTTGTTATTATGTTTTAAAAAATTAAAAAAGAGTTATTTATTTTTATTTTTGATATTTTTAAATTATTTTAATCTAACTATATCAAAAATAATTTTTTAAAATAAAAAAATATTAATTTAATATAATTTTAAATAAAAACTATTTTAAAAAACAATATCACTTGTAATAAAAATAGCACTGGAAACTTCGTCCTCCTTCTACGTTGTGAATCTTAAAGTTCGAATCTTTCTCTTGCAATCAGACAAAAAAATAAGAGAAGGTATAAACATACAAAGTACTTTTGTAGAATACGATGGATATGTTGGATGGATACTAAAGTTTCTCATTATTAGAGCTTCAATTTTAAAAGTGTTTGGAATCTGAATTTCATAAAAATATAGATTAAAATTATCTTTTAATATTTTTTTATTTTAATATGTTTCAGAAATACTTTACAAATAATTATTCCGAGCATCCTCTATGTTAAATTATGAATCTTTTAGTTTTATTATGAGTAATATGTTTTATTAAGAATCGTAATTGTTACATTTAATTTAAGGATTGATCTTAAAAATGATCTTGGTATCACTTGAAAGAAGAAAAAAATGATTTTTTTAATGTATTATATATATATATATATATTCTAACAAGAAAAACACAAATAAATCAATAATGATTTTTTTGATGTGTTCATATTAAAAAAAAATCTAACAAGAAGAACACAATATTATCTCTAACACTAGACATGAAGTTCCGTGCTCTGGTCAAACTGTACACAATTACAAATAATAATAATAATAATAATAAAAGAACAGTCAATTCATATTTCATTAACTCAGGAACTGTACCCCCACAGACCCAGCCCATTATAGAGAGTGTTTGAGAGAGCTGTTGCTGTAGCTTTTCAAAGTGATTTTCGTGTCGAAATATATCAAAATAATATTTTTTATTTTTTAAAAATCATTTTTGATATTATCCCATCATAATGATCTAAAAACACCAAACTATATTCATTTAAAATAAAATAAAAAAATAAAAATAAAAAACTGCAAACCAGCATTTGAAAGTCCATCCAAACAGCTTATAGTCACGTGAACAAGTCAGAAAACCCACATTCTCAATCTTAGAGCCCGACACCATCCTCCTCATCAGCTGGCAACTTGAGTCAAATCTCTGCTGTCCACGTGTCCCAGCACGCCCCCAACTCCATCCCAGTTACCGTTAGAGGACAACCGTATTTTAAAGCAGCACTCCCTCACTACTAACAAAGTGTACACAGCAATCTATGCATTGGTTATTTGCATGAGACAGTGTAGATTACGATCTTTCCCTTTGGATTACCCCTGCCAGTCCCCTAATTGCCAAAGACTCGAAACAACACCACCAACTCTTTCTGGTTATTCATGTTAGTCCAACAAATCTATTTCTTGTTCATGGATCATAGATGTATGGGCATCTGCGTTGACCTGAAACCTGTGTGTACGATATGTTGACTGATACGTTGGAATACTGCGTTAATTTCTTCAGGAATTTATATAACATGCTAGTTTTTGTAGTTAGAGGACTGGTTTGAGATGTGATTACACGACTGGAAACCTCTTTGTAGATAACCTTTTTTTACCATTACCGCCATACATTTTGAGTTTCAACCGTGCAGGTGAGTTTGTATATTATTTGTTTTAGGGTACAATGGATCTGAACTTTTCATGAATGAGACTCTGCTAGTCTCAAAAATTCATGGTTTCAACTTTCAAGGTATTATTCCCTGCAGATGTGCTTTTCTTTCCCTGCAAAATCCAGCCCATCTCTGGTTTTCCTGCTGTTTTTGCATGACCATAATAAATTCTCTCCTCCATCTTTTTGGTGGCTCTCGACAATTATCAGGCTCTGATAGTTTCTGATATCAGCTAGACACACTAAACATTGAAGTGCACCACCACTATATACTTTCCATTATTAGCTTCTCCATTCTCTCTCTCTATCTCTCTATCTCTCTCGTGTGTTGCTGATTACAGGTAGAGGTTTATATGGGAAGTAGTCATCCATTTGGATATGTGAATCACTTGTAAAAGGAGACCGTGGGTTTTCAGCACAGAGTGGGTGGCTAGATTCGATGTCTTTTGTGCTTTAATTACTGAAAAATCTATTTATCAATCTTTGGATTAGCTAGTGTCAAGCAAATAATACTTCAATTTATCTGTCCCAAGTCAGTTCACTGAGTTGCAGTACAGAGAGATCTAATGTAGCCAACGGTTTTCCATCTCCATAGAGGATCTGGACCATTTTGCTGACTAAGGATCTAATCTTCAAAGATATGAATTAGACTTCATGAATCACATAGCAAGTTAAGTGGGATTTCTGTGCTTTTTAGTGGCCACGCGTCATATTTTTGCTTGTCCTTGAGAGTGAGTGTAAGAGTGAGAAGATTTGTTGAGAGAATGAGATCTGTAGAGGATAAAGGGTGTTACCACCATGGACCAACTCAGGAGATTTCCAGTAGTAACGCAATTAGCTTTGAGTTTCATATAGGCAATAGAGCGACTGCTCGCGGTGGTCATCACCGAACAGCTCTAGGCAAACCAACACCGTCCAAATGGGATGATGCACAGAAATGGTTAGTGGGATTGTCAAGAGGAGGGGGAGGAGATAGAAAAGAAAGCAAGCCACGAAACTCAAATGCCGACGATAGGAGGCTTATAGCTCCAGTTCCTCAAATGGAACATGACTATTCAAGTGGAGAAGATGAAGTTGGAGGAGAAGAGACAAATGGGTGTTCTATTTCAATGACAAATCAATATGAAGTAGAGACAAAGAAGGTAGATTATGATGGGTCAGTGTGGAGAATTGATAAGCCTGAGCAGAACCCAACAATGAGTGCTGTTAGATCAATCTGTGTTAGGGACATGGGGACTGAGATGACCCCCATTGCTAGCCAAGAGCCTTCAAGAACAACAACACCGATTAGAGCCACAACACCGGCGGCGAGGAGCCCTGTATCGTCAGGATCTTCCACCCCAGTGAGGGGCCTGAATGGGTTGCAGGGCAATGAAGGATATCAAACAGGTTTGGCAATGACTGACAGCAGAGGTGAGGCCAGTTCTGCTCCCAGAGGGGTTAGTGTAACTGGGCAGCACTGTGGACAAGAATTTAATCGGTCTACGATACCCGAGAATATGGACTCGGATCAAGCAAGAAAGATAAATGCTCTAGAAACAAGAGCAATGGCTTGGGATGATGCAAAGCGAGCCAAATACATGGCAAGGTGATCGATCCACTGTGACTTTTCCCTCTGCCCGTTCTTTTAATCCGATTAATTCGATATTTTTATATCCGAGTTTCATGTGCTTAAGATTGGTCATTCGTTATGTAACATGTAGGTATAAGCGTGAAGAGGTGAAGATCCAAGCCTGGGAAAATCATGAGAAGAGGAAAGCAGAAATGGAAATGAGGAAAATGGAGGTATGGTTACCAATCCATTCAAGACAGAATTACTTTATTTTTATCCGTTGAAATGTTTTTGTTTCTACTTAAACATTTTTAACAAAAGTAGGGTCCCATAAAGTTGTGTTGCCCCTGTTGCCATCTTGTTTGAAGAAATGAAGAATAACAATTGGCCAATTTGTCAACAAAAGACTTCCTACACATCCAAAATGCAAGAAATTATGGTTTAGTTGATTACACATCCTAGTTAACCTATGTCCAGCTGCATCAATAGCTTATATAGTTTTGTTATTCTTCATACCAATAACCCTGACAGAGAATAATATAAATCATATTCTGGGACCTCACCTAATACCTTGAGCTTTTAGGTGAGATGGTTCCTTGACATGGTATCAGATCCTCGTTGACCCAGCAGTCACGAGTTCGAGTCTTATCACCTTCATTCTATTTAATAAAAATCAAGCACAAGGTAAAATGGATCTGTGTGGAAGTTTCAAGCCCAAAAAGTTTTCACTTGAGAGGAATATTAGAGAATAATATAAATTATATTTTAGGACTTCACCTAATAGTTTGAGTTTTTAGGGGAGATGGTTCTTTGGCAAACCCTACATCAACAAATATCTCAATTCTCATGGCCTGGATTCCTGTTGCCACGAAATGATGAATATCTGCATTGCCCCTGAGCGAAATAACCTAAGTACAGCTCCAGTTTCATCTCTATAATCTGGATTGTCTGCTTACTGGTGCATAATCTTTATATATAGGTGAAGGCTGAGAGGCTGAAAGCTCGAGCACAGGAGCGATTGGCAAACAAACTGGCCTCGACTAAGAGAATAGCTGAGGAGAAGCGTTCAAATGCAGAGGCCACACTGAATGAGAAAGCCGTAAAGACTTCTGAAACGGCAGATTATATAAGGAGGACCGGGCACTTGCCCTCTTCTTTCTCCTTCAAGTTGCCTTCCTTGTGCTGGTAGCTACACGGCACTGTGTTTACATGTAACATCTTCTAGTTTTGACATACATATCTGAACCTGTGGAATCATTTTATCTGTTAAATCCTGCAATTGCATTCATAAGGCCTAGCTCCTCTGATAAAAGTTGATTGAATAATTATTTGTTTAGAAATTGGAAAAGCTGAAGATAATAGTTGATTGAATAGTTCAGGTTGTTTTTCTTAATTTTGCTTCCACAGCTGGTCTGCTTAGAGCTTAAAGCAAGGCTGCAGGGTCCCTTTTCTGCTCCCTTCAATTTAACAAGCTTTCTGTCACCAATCCCACTTCACCTCCATAAGATTCCATTGGCTTCTAGCTGAGTATCAGGATCAGAGGAAATTGTTTGAAGAAGCAGTGTTGTTAATTTCGTTTCATTTGGCCCGAAACGGCTGAAATGTTTCGTACTAGTTAAAAAATAAGATAAAATAGCGTAGTTCTTACCTCGTTTAAAATTGCAGTCAGTTCTTGAAATTCCGTCCAAATTTTGGTCGGAACGTTCTGATTTAGTTCCGCCCATTTCGTTTCTGTCAAATAGTGTTTTTTTAAATAATGAATAATTTTACAATATCAATCATATCTCTTAATCCGATCGTTAGATTGAGATGAAATTTTATGAGGAGTCTCTTGAAATATTTATATATATTATGTTAAAATTTCAAAGCAATCAGAGAATGTAATAAGTTTGCGAGATTGATGATGATATTCTCGTAATATTATACATGTTCATAATTTTATTCAGAAAAATCATTTTATTGTGTCTTTTTTAGATTAAATTGCACAATTCTAAATAATTTTATTTTTGGATTTGAACTAAAAAAAATGAATTAATAAATTGAATTATATATATATATATATTACCAAAAATCTAAACGGCGTGGCGAAATCCCTGTGCTGAACACTGTACACTGTCTCACAATTCACTGTGGATTGTGGCAGTGTACAGACGAAATTAGCCTTGGTCATCCGGCGTTTTGTGTTTAGTTTATGGGGGTGTTTTCGGTTTTTGGCTTTTTTTTTTTAATAGCCGCAATGTGCACAGTGTATTAACGAATCTACCCCCGAAAAAAACAAAATAGCGCACAAGACACAGGGGCGCCCTCGGTTTTTCGCACTTTTGTTGAACAGTGTGCTGACGGAAAAAGCCCTCGATAACGACAAATTTGTGCACAGTACACGGGGGCTGTGGCGTCCTTTCCCCTCCGGTATTTTCGTAAATACTAGTGGGGGCAAGGCTGTTTCGGTCATTCACCGGGGGGACAGCTGGCGCGTCTCCTTGCCGCGCCAGCGGCGTTCCACGCTAACTCTCCCTTGAGGAGGCGCGTGCGGAGGCTTCCCGGCGTCCGAAATGAACTTCCTCCGTGCCGGGAGATGCGTCTGAAGGTCCTCTATCGTCCGTTGCGGCGCGTTCCGGTTAATCGGCGACGGACGTTTATTTGCCGGCTGTTGTTTTTCTCTCTCCTGCCGCGACACAGTCAACTCCAGTCCCTAATATTTGTGGTGAGTAACTTTTGGTCCCTGGGGTTTTAATTTCGTTTTGATAACTGATTTTTGGAAATTAAAGTTTTGTGGATTTCAATTGTGCCCTTCAATTAACATTAATTGTATACGAAGTTTTCATTTCAGTCCTTATACTTTTAATTCTTGATTTATTGAAAATTTATTCAAATTTTCCGGTACAGAAGCTTTGATTTCTGTAATTTGGTCCTCCAATTGAAATTGGTTATATATACAAAAGTTGATTTCGGTCCTTCTTCTTCTAATTTTTCTCTACAATGACAGCAATTGTCATTATTTATTTTTGGTCCTCCAAGTTTTTTTTTTAATTTTATCCTTCAATTAAATGATTTTGATATATGTCATTTTTCATTTCGGTCCTTATTCTTTTAATTTTTTCTTGGATATTAATTCATTTGGTTTTTTTTATTTTTTGACAATGTTTATTTTTTATTAGCATTTATGCATTTATGCTTTTAGTTTATGACTTTAGTTTATATCTCTTTTTCTTGAGGTTTGATTTTTAATCGGTTAAAACCTAGACTTTTCATTTATATTTGTAATCATTTTAAAATTAATATTGCTCCCTTTGTCTCTTTATTCAATTTTTTGTCTTCTCTGTTATTTTTATTTGTTCTTTTGATCAAATGATTCTCATAATTTTATTATTTGCGCAATCCTAATGATAATTTTTGTGATTGTTTTTTTTATTTTTCTCTAAAAATCTTTTGAGTTTGTTTTTTCAGATTTTCCTGGAATTTTTATTTATATCAGTGATCATTTTCCTTAAAATAATAATAATAATAATAATCATGATTTAATTATTTTTCATTCTTACTCTTTTGTTATTTTTTTTCCCTCCCAATAATTTTATAATTTTTTTTTTTGCCAGTAATAACAATGATAATATTTTTTTTATTTTTTTTTATCTTTTTTTCAAGTTTCTAGGATATTTTTAATCTTTCATTTATTTTTGTTTCTTTCATTATTAACATAATAATAATTATAATAATAATAATAATATTGATTATTATTAATATTATAATAATAGTGATTATGTATTCTATTATTATAATAATAGTGATTATTTATTCTTTCATAATAATAATAATAATAATAATAATAATTTTTTAATTGGTTTTTTTTGCTTGCTGTTTTGTTCATGCTTTTTATTTTTTTCTCTCGGTATAATTTAATAATTTTTGTTCTTTTTATTCTAGCGGCAATAATAATTTTAAATGTTAAGACTCCGATGTTGCTATTGTTATAATATTTTAAATCAATATTGCTTCCTTTTCCCTTTTTTTTTTTTTTTTTGCTCTGTCTATTAACTCATTTTTATAATTTTATTATCTGCACAATAATGATTTCAGTAATTTTTTTTTTTTATTCAAATATTTTGCTCTCTTTTCTAATGTTAGAGCAAATATTTTGCTCTGTCTTTTTTTTTTCTTTTGTGATCGTTTATGACGTAATACCTATATTATAAAAGATGTGATCTATGCTTACGTGACAAACTCAACTCAAAATTTTAAACATTTTATCTCCTAATCTATAACTTTTATTTACTTATATCATATAAATTTATCGTTGTAGATTTAATTATGTTAAATTATATATAAAAAAAATACCCGCGGCAACGCGCGGGCAATTTGCTAGTATATATATATACATAAATAGTATAATCTTGAAACAGCACACCAAAATGCTCCAAAACTGAAATATTTTGTTTCGAATGAAAAAACGAAGTATGCCCAAAATGAAATTGAAAAAATTGTGAAGAAGACGACGATGATGAACGTTACACTCTTGTCATGAATTCAATTTGCAACTTCTTCTCTTGAGTTTTCAAACCTAGATAAATTGGTTTTGAGAATAACATTTTTGACATGTGCCAAAAAAATCACTGCAACACGGTGCGTGCAGCCCAGCAGTCTGTCTGTTAATAATAAATCTTTAGTTTTATGATTTACGTCGAGGAAGGATGGGAGGTGAGAAGCAGAACAGTGGTGTGCCTGCATGCTCTTCTCTGCTCCCTTTGTCCTGGCCCGTGATCAATGGATAGAGACGGGTTTTGAAAAAGTGATGGAGCAGGATCCTAATTGCATCAAATACTTGGCATGTTCAGGATAAAAATAAATAAATAAATAAATAAGAGTATAAATTAATAAGTTCATTTTTTAAAATAAATGACTAATTAGTTATAAATTTCGAGTTTTATTATATTTCTTAAATTACCTTAACAATGCATGTGAAAAACTCCTATGACTGCTATCTATCTTCTTTTTTTTATTTTTTAGAATAAAACTTTATTGTGTATTTGGTAATATTTTTTAGCCTCTAACATTGTTATTTGTTTTTTATTGGAAAAATTAAGAATCATTATCGTTAAGTTTTATTCTTATGATTACTTTTTTTATGCGAGGAAACTCCACTCTTCGAAAAATATATTTTATGATAAAATCCTGATTGTCTCAGGCTATTACAATGGATGCACATCCTGAATCAAATTATCTATATTATTGGCTACATTTCAAATAAAACAAAACTAAAGATGCAATTGATGTGATCAAGTTATGATTATTTTATGTAACTTGGTTTATATTTTCTTTAATTTTTATTTTTTTAATAAATTTGAAAAACAAAAAAAAAATTTATGAATACGTGACAACAGGCTGCCTATCCAATAGAGGCATGCCAAGGGGAAAAATCCAGTTGAGGAAATTTTCAAGTCTGCTGCCAAATCCACCCTCAATGGACTTGTCGCCTGAGCGTTACTGTAAGGGGATGTTTTGATTTTTTGCACCTTTCTTTCCTGCCCGAGATGTGCATTCCAGCCTAAAAATGTGGCTACCCAAAACAAAATCCATTGATTAATTCCAAGGATGCATTAATTAATTTCTGGACTGTGGTCATCCGAAGAGATAATCAACAAAAGTATATGCATAGGGTAGAAGTATCAGCAGATGGGTGGATCAAGCTCAACGCGGATGGATACAGTAAGGGTAACCCGGGGTTGGCGGGTGCTGGAGGAGTTATTCGGGACCATATGGGGTCTTGGATAGGGGTTTTTGCAAGAAATATTGGTTTGTATTCGTCTGTGACTGCGGAGCTATGGGCTATCTATAGTGGGCTTCAGCTGGTATGAGATAAAGGGTTTCGAAAAGTGGTTTTGGAATTGGATTCCAGGGTTGTAGTTGGACTCATTAATGAGGAGAGTGTGAGGGTAGATAGAAACTATAATCTAATCATGCAAATTAAAAATATGTTAGGCAGGGATTGAGAAGTTGTAATAGTTCATGTTTACAGGGAGATCAATTGTGTGGCCGATTGATTGACTAATTTTGAGTTAACTAGAAATTTGTTAGACCGGGGGCAAATAATATAACTGACCCCCCGACAGGGCTTTACATTTTGCTGTACTATGACCTGAATGGGTATACGGTTCCTCGTTTAATTTAGAAGGGCGTAATACCTCGATTTTTACCAAAAAAACAAAAGTAAAAATAAATTGTTGCCTTCAAAATGCATTAACAAACAACAAAATGCATTAACAAACAACATCTTCACAACACAACACAGTCAAGGAAATGTTTGAATCCACAATTACATGAGTCTGAACAAACAATATTTCACGATTGGGCTTAACTTTTTCTTTAATGTGAAGAAGATAAAAAACAAAAACAAAAAATCCTTATCTACCACCCTAGTATCTTTTTATTTTTAATCCTGAAAAGTATTTTTATTGTTTATAAATTTATAAAAAATAAAAAAAACTTTTGATCAACAACATAAATTTTGCCGTTTTTTAAAATAAATAAAAAAAGTATTTTTATCATGCAAAACAGACTAGAAAAAACTTAAGTAATTTTTTAATAACTAGTAAACCAGTAAAAAATAGCAAAGCACTTCCAGGAACAAGTCTATCATTTTTTTTATAGTAAAAAATAAAATAATTCATCGCAACACTCAATTATTGTTGTGTCTGTGAAATTAACACGCTATACTTAACAACCATTATGATTATGGCTCGGTAAACTTCAAAATTGGAACTTGCTGGAAAACAATTAGACTTGATTTGGTGCGACACGGCCCACAAGAAACGCCATGCATCCACCTGTGAAAATTGGACACGTCAACTTTTCAATTTATGCCTTAAAACTCTAAACTATTAATCCCCGCGAGCCTTTCCATCCTTTCAAATTCCAACATGGTAAACGGGCAGACACGAATTTTTTCATCGGAGACATCGCTTCTTAATTATTTCATATATAATTGTCAGACTATGCAAACTCATCGCAGGGCTGCGCTGCTGGCTGAGTACATATATTTTTACCATAGCAAAAAAATCCCGGGGTTCAAAACTTAAAATCTAATTTATCTTGTATTTGCTTTTCATTGTATTTCAAAAACATTTTAAAAAAAAATTTGTAAATTTTTTATTTTAAATTATTTTTTAGTATTTTTAGACCATTTTAATATGCTAATATCAAAAATAATTTTTTAAAAATAAAAAATATTATTTTGATGTATTTCTTAACGAAAACACTTTAAAAAATAACATCAACCACACTCACAAACATGTCGCATAACTTAGTTTTAAAATTAAATGGTACGAGAGTTCATGTAATATAATCTAGTTATATTTGATAGTTCAAAGATAATTTGGTTAATAAAAAAAGTTTTAGAATAGAATTGAGAAAAAAAATAATAGAATTGATAAAAAAAACTCATCACAAACTAATTTTTTAATTAGCTTGAATTTAAAATTAAAACGTGCAGACTTTCTTAGCATAATCTAGTTAACCCGGTAAATTCAAAATAACTCGACTGATCGATAAAAATATAAAAATATTTTTTTATAAAAAAGATAAAATTGATAAATAAACTTATTCACTAAACTCTTTACTTAGCTTAGGTTTAAAATTAAATTGCACGAGAGTTGTTCTAATATAATTTAATTGACTAAAGAAACCTAGACAATATGTATTATTCTATGTATTATTCAGTTTAACTAGCTAATTAAATTTTGAAACTGATTTAAATTGAAATCTGAATCATATCAAGCTATAAGTCGAATTTGGGTTTAATTACTATAGTTGTATAGACTAGAAGGACATAATTAATTCATCAGCGCACAAATTTCCAACTACGGGGACTGCATTATAATATTGAAGAACTACTAAGGTCTAAAATGTAATTTACAACTGAGAAAAATAAAGACTTTAAAAACACTCTTTCGCAATCTCGCCCGGGCTTTCTATTTTTTCGATCGAGGAGGGTACTTTGCATCTTCTCACCCCTCTATCTCCATGATCCATATAACCAGAAACGGCGGCGTCCTCCATTTCTCCTTCGAGTAAACCCTAGTTTATTTCTTTCTCTCTGCTGCCAACTGATCTATCTCCACTTCGAGATCGAGATTTTATCACTTGGTTCGCTCTTCTTCTTCTTCTCTCTCTCTCTCTTTTAATTTCCAGGGTTTCGAATCTCTATCTTTTATATCCCTTTGATATTCGAGCAAGTTTGGAGCTTAATATATTATTTCTAGGGGATTCGAATTGAGTTTTTCTTACCTCTTTAATGCTCTGCGTCTGTGCTACTTTGGGATTTTCAAATTACTTGCCTTAGGGTTAGGTAATTTAGTTTTTGTTAATTTGGGATAGTTTGAAAAAAACTGGCCGGTCAGGGTTTTTTTAGGCGAGAATAAAGGTAGTTGGATTGAAAATAGGGTTTTGTATTGTAAAGCTTTGAGATCTGGATATATGGCCGCTGGGAGACACGGGGGTTATCACGATAATGAATTCAAGGACCGGGACTCTGATTTTGAATTGTTAAAGGAGGATTTTGCTTATTCCGAGGATAAATATGATAGAATTGAGAATGACAATGCTGCAAATGATAGGGGTCAAGTTCGTGACTTAAGAGATAGAGCTAGGATTAGGCAGAAGGATATTAAGGAGATGGGCATGCCTAATGGTGGGTATCGGTCCTCTTCCAGCAGGAGTGATTCAGGAAGCAGTGGTAGTGGTAGTGCCCTGAGGCCACGGAGGTGTGGCTTTTCTGTCAGGGCTACTGATAAGGAGCCAGGTGAGTTGTCTAGTGAGAGTGGGTCGGATGATGCCATTGACCCTGAGTCACATGCTCATAAAGATAGTGAGGTTATGAAAGTAACACCAGTGAAGAAGAAGAGGAAGTTTTCTCCTGTAGTTTGGGATAGAGATGATAAAGCAGCCAGTAACTTATCAAAAAGTTGGAGTTCCCCTGCAGCGACCGCCCTCCCTCCACCGCCACCCCTGCCTAAGGCATACCGCCAATCACCTAATGTTATTCCTGATGGAGGTGTAGAGATATCTCCTGTTACAAGCAGTCAAAACCTGACTTTACAGTCTTCTTCACTGCTGACGTGTGTGGTGGTTAAAGGGTCAGTTAACAATTCCGCATCTAACTCTCCAGCAGAGTTGGCTTTCTCACTGAAGGGTTCAGTGGTTAAAGGGCCAGTTGGCAATTCTGCATCTAACTCTCCAGTAGAGTTGGCTTTCTCAATGAAGGGTTCAGTGGTTAAAGGGTCAACTGGCAATTCTGCATCGGAGTCTTCTATAGAGCTGGTTTCCTCACCAGTGGAGGACCAATGGGGTAATGACCAGGAAGCACGGCACATAGAAGATGAAGACTATGTTCCAATGAGGAATATATCATCTTCACGGTGGGCAGACGGGAACAATTCTCCTGTTGATGAGGGTGAAATCGTGGAGGACCAAGAAGTTCCTAAAAGGAGGAAGAAGATGCCTCAGTTGGAATCGCTGGATTCCAGAGTACGCAACAAGTCATCGATGTCTGATCCTGGGGATCTTATAAGAGAAGGATCTGATGCAGCTCGAGGGAGGTCATCAGAAGAATCTGATGAGCGAGGCACCCATGCCAGGTCTTCAATTGGGGATGATTATCCTGGTGATGATTCTGGGAGGGATGACTACATGGAGGTTGACGAGGAACACAATAAAAATGATTCTGATACAGATCCTGAGGATGAGGATGAAAATGATTTGTGCGAAGCTCCAGAACCTGCTGGTCCACCTCAAAGATGTATAAATATGCTTCAGGGCTGTAGAAGTGTTGATGAGTTTGAGAGATTGAATAAAATAGATGAAGGCACTTACGGTGTTGTATATAGAGCTAGGGACAAGAAAACTGGGGAAATTGTAGCGCTGAAGAAGGTAAAGATGGAGAAAGAACGAGAAGGTTTTCCACTGACTTCTCTTAGGGAAATAAACATTGTTCTTTCTTTTCATCATCTGTCAATTGTTGATGTTAAAGAAGTTGTGGTAGGAAGTAACCTCGATAGCATTTTTATGGTGATGGAGTACATGGAACATGACCTTAAAGGACTCATGGAGTCTATGAGACAACCATTTAGTCAGAGTGAGGTCAAATGCTTAATGCTCCAGTTGTTGGAGGGTACAAAGTATCTTCATGATAATTGGGTTCTTCATCGTGATCTAAAGACATCAAATCTGCTTTTGAATAATCGTGGTGAGCTGAAGATCTGTGACTTTGGGCTGGCTCGTCAATATGGGAGCCCATTGAAACCATATACTCATTTGGTAGTTACTCTGTGGTACAGGTAAGCTGAACTCACATATAGTACTCCCACTAGCATAGTAAATATCTTTGCCTCGCCGTTTTATTTGTGTTAGATATCCTGTTTGTTTTCTTGTTTCTATAGACCTGGATTATTTTCAAATTGATCTCTTACTGTTTTTGCAATAGGCTTGCGTTGTCTCTATTTTCAAAGTATTTCTGTGCATTTAGTGTTGAACTTTTTTGTGGTGTCTGATATTGATGATTGTAAATCGGCACTATTTGCAACTTTTTATCAGTTTGAATCGTGTTTTTCTATTAACACTGGTCATATATAGTCACATGAGTAAAGTGCTATTTGCTAGTAGTACTGGTAACTCCTCAGCTATGCATAAATGTATAATAGAAGGATGGTTTGTTTGTTTGTGGATGTTACCTTTATTGATTATATGACATTGAACATGTAGATTGTCTTGTCTCTGCAGCCAGTTATCATAGGACCCTTTTTGGCTGCTGCTGCTTCTCTGTCTTTTAATGTCGACACATAATATAGACATGCATCATCACCTTGGTGTCAAGTGTTTGATGTTCTCTCCCATTTATCCAGGGCACCAGAACTACTTTTGGGAGCCAAACAATATTCAACAGCAATTGACATGTGGTCACTTGGCTGCATTATGGCTGAGTTGTTATCGAAGGAACCTCTGTTTAATGGCAAAACAGAAGTGGATCAACTTGACAAGGTAAGTTAAATTTCCAGAAAGATAATACAAGGTAGACTTGTTCAGTTGGTTTTTACTTACCTGTGATCACTAAAACCTCCATTGCATTGCTTAGTGAGCAAGCATTCTAATTACTCCTCTACGACCCTTTATAATTGCAGATTTTCCGAATCCTTGGTACACCAAATGAGACAATCTGGCCTGGGTTTTCCAAGTTACCTGGAGTGAAGGTCAATTTTGTCAAGCATCAGTAAGTCTAATCTTGCATAAACTTATTTTTCAAGTTAATGATAATATGCAGTTGTTCTTATGTTGCTGCTGTTTTCCCAGGCTTCCAGCTGGGTGATTCTGGTCTGGTTATCTGGCCTCTATTGGTGATCCTTTTCTGTTACATGTCATTATTCTTTTTTTCATTAACCACCTGATACGTTCCTTTCAGGTATAACCTACTCCGCAAGAAGTTTCCAGCAACATCCTTCACTGGATCACCGGTGCTTTCTGATTCTGGATTTGATTTGTTGAACAAGCTTCTAACCTATGACCCTGAGAAGGTAGATTTGCTTTACCGTTAGTGTATTGCTTTTATTTTTTTGGCATAAATAGTTTAGTTTATTGCTATAATGACTTAATAAGGCTTGTTGTATTTTTTTTTGTAGCGGATTACTGCTGAAGCTGCTCTTAACCATGACTGGTTTCGTGAAGTTCCTCTTCCGAAGTCTAAAGATTTTATGCCTACTTTTCCTGCCCAGCATGCTCAAGACAGGTATCTTAAATGAGAAACAGTTGAGTATTTATTTATCAATCCAGTCTTTGTATTTTATTTCTTTATTCATTTAGGTTATTTCTTGTTATAATAATTAGGCGTCTCCGAAGAATAATGAAGAGTCCAGATCCTTTAGAAGAGCAACGGAGAAAGGAGTTGCAACAAGGGGGGGAGTTAGGGACTGGTGGTTTGTTTGGCTGAGAAATTAGTTGGTCAACCTTGGCTCTGAGCTTAATTCTTCCATTTTGCGTGCTACTGTCACAAGACGAGGTTGAGGTGAGAGATATCCATTGAAAGGAAGTTGCGAACATTGTTTCTGAGACGATCATTTGTACTTTCTTTAGCAGGCCTCTGTGATGATTTGGGTGAAGAAAATATTTGCCTCCTGCCATCAACCAGTCACGTTTCAGGTTAACTCTGCTCTCCAGCCTTGTTAACATATAGATGTGCCTGGGGCACTGCTTTTCTCGCAAGGTGTGGCACAATGGCTTTTCATTTTAAAATATCAGTTCCAGCTGAAACCATGTATGTAACATATTGTCATAGGTACATTGTAAACATTATATTTAAATTTGGTTCGGGTGATTAGAACAATATTGATTTATTGCCCCCTACCAGCTCTATTTTCTTCTCCATCTCTCTCTATTTTTTTTTTTAATATTGACATTGTGTTTGCAAGAAACAGTTGGTGTGAAGTCCAGGAGATGTTCTTAGCTTTTCATTGACGAAGAAATAGGCAATAACATAGAATGTCAAAGGTAATTTGTTGATTTGATTATCTACAGAATGTTATCCAGAATCTGGATTGTGCTTCCCATCCATCATGTGAAAACTCATAAACAATTGATTCTTAGTCTGTCTATTGCTTTAATTTGTTTTGCTGTAACCCTTCAATATTGCTGCCTGTGGATGACCTCCATGTTATCTTGAGATAAATATGCTATTGCATATTAGGTTTTCAGTCACAAGTTTGGTCCTGTGAACTGCAGAATTTCAAGAACTCTTCTACTTTTTGAAGAAAAAGAAGAAACTACAAAATAAACAAAGCAACTGTCATTAGTCTAAGGAAAGAGTTCTGTAGTGCAAGCTTCTGTCTTATCTTGCTGATAGTTGCAGCTACAGTGGGTTGCTCTTAATCCTTTCCCTACTGTTGCTAGTCCTGTTTCCCTAGCAAAAAAATGCAACTTGTTTTTCTATGTTATTAGTTGAAAATTTGTTGACTAATGACAACGACTCATTGATGATTCTCAAACAATTTAAAAAATGTTGTTTTTAATTTGATAGTCTTTTAATCGCTAAAAGATTTGTTGTTTTCCTAAGCAATAGGTACTCTAATTTCAAACTTCAGAGGAAGGGTGAAGCCATCACATAAAACAATGATTTAGTTCTTCCCTCTACCTTCTTGATTTTCATTGATAGTTGATAGGTCCTGCAGAATTCACTTTGTTAATAGATATCAACTGTTTGATTTGTTTTTATATGCTTCTCCCTAATTGATGAATATATCTTATGGTGTATTCAAACAGTCATTTTGTCTTAGTTGCTCATTGTTTTTCCTGCTGCTATTACTTGTTCCCCCATCAAGTTTCTTAATTTAAATTCTTGAGTATCAAAATTTGAGCAAATATGTAGCCTTTCATCTTGTTTTACATTTGACGATGTGAAAGATGAGGATTTGACCCATCAGAATGTTTTTATGACATTGTCTGTGGATGTCACTGCAGTATCAAAGCTAGCAGGTCGGGGAGGTTACTAGCTGTGGATTTTATAGATCTTTCAATTAGTTGTCTTCAGGCTCAATAGAGGTACAACGCAAACCTCAGATTTATTTGATTGATCTTAATATTTGATTCCCTTAGATGTCGATATACCTCGGGCGATCTCATTCTCACGGCTCTCTGTTAGTTTTGTTCCTATGATGGTAATCTTCTGTAGGATTTGGCACTTCTAATCCTTAGGGCCTATTTCTCAATTGGGGTGGATTTTATTTTAATGTTTAGGCGCTGGGTAGTCTTCTTTTAATTCTATCTATATGGCATTTAGGCAAGGACTTGGGCACAACTTTGGCAGGGTTGCATTTCTGATCAATTAGCAACGCACTTCATCAATGTTTGGAAATTCTTTCATTTATTACTGCAAGCTACGTAGGGCTTGTTTCCCACTTTTAAATGGCATCCTATTTATGCTGACTTATTTATAGCAAAGATAAGATGAAAGCTTCTATTAGGACATTTTATGATTGTCACCACATGATGATTTACTCAACGAGGAAGAATTAAGCCAGTCTGAGATTATGGTACCTCATGAAATTATGTAGAATAATATGGTGGTTGTTGGACGTTAGCTATCATGAAGAAATTTAACGTCATTTTAAATCAAGTGCGATCCTTTTGTTGGGTATCAGTATTCCTTTTGTCGACCAAAATCCTAAACCCTTTAGCAACCGTCAATGTTTGTGCAATACAATTTCTACTACCTTCAAGATTGGCAATTGATATTGTGGGACAAAGTACACATTTACCTTAAATTAAAAAAATGGTAATTAGAATTGGCAAGCTTGTTCAGAAGGTAAGGAGTCCCAGCTCAGTTGGGATTGTGTAATTTTTTCTTCTTTTAAGTAAACACATAATCCTCTTTTAGATGAATTTTTAATATAACTAAATTTTTGCAGAATAAGGATCTTTTGGGATATCACATGAACAGAATTTACATTGGCTTCTAAGTGGCTGGTGAACTGTTTGCATTCATGCGTATTGGTTATGGAGTATCTGTTGCTTACGAATAGCGACTGCAACTCCAAGTGATTTGTCTTCTTTGCTCACTAGCTGAATAGCTGATGTGGTACTTTTCATACGCATGGTTTGCTCAAAGGGTCCCTGATTTTCATCCTTCCTTGCGTTATGGTCTTCTTAATTGTTAGTCCAGCTCAAGTTTATGAAACTGACCAGTGGTTTAGCTAATATTCCATGTGAAGCTTGTGATCAAACAGGTAGAGTGTATACTGAGCCAGTGTTTCTGTTACATAAAGTATTTGTTTGGTTTTTCCTTACTGTTGCCAAACTTTCGAACTTTTGGTGACTTTTAGAAGCAAAGTGCTAAAAAAAACTTTCATATTACAGTGCATCTTCATGCTCAATGATTTTGCATAACGTCAACTACAAAAGGATGTTCCTGTTGATTTGGTTTTTATCAGTTGTTGCGGCTGAACTCTGGATCCATCCACCAATCAATGCACACACACACAAAAAGATTCTTCCTAGTGATTTTTTTGTGGTCTTCTTTGCTCACTAGTGCAGTTTTGTGGTGGAAGTAGCTAGTTATATTGTCATCCATGCCTAGATGCATGCATGTAATAGATGAAGCTGGCAGAATGTATGGTTTCAGAGCATCCACATCTCATTATGGGACTACTACCCTAAGAAGCCATGCTGCCCTGCCTCTTCAAATTCTACTAGTTTTAGTTTTCAACTTTCTATTTGTGGAAGTGGCGAACATTTTACTATTGTTTGAGATGTCACAGGCAACAAAGATGTGATGGTCATCATAAGGATTTTCTAACCAACCATACAATTCTCCAAGGGGTTTGATTTGTTACGGTGCGTTTGGCATCTGAGGATGCAGTTCAGTCCTTCAGTGGTATGGGTTTTTTTTTTTTTCATTGCCTTTTGAAGTAAAATAAGTCTAATTGTATGTCTTATATTGCATATATCTTTATGTATGTGAGTAAAATTTAAATTGATTAGAAGAACTTGCATGATCTCTCCAAACTAAACCTAAACTGAGCCTCCATTTAATCTATATGTAGACGGTGGTAATTGGATGTGTATATGGTCAGAAGGGACAACTTGAACGATCAAATAAGCAGTTCATTGTTTTCCTTTCGCTCTATATTTGAGTCTCTTCAAGATTCTGTTCTTGTAGTGTAAACAACGTTTTTAAAGTTCAACCGTAACGGTTTGCTGCTACTTAGCCGTTAGTCAACGTAGTACTTGTTTTTTTTATCCTTTTTCCACGTCTACTTCTCACTGTTTTTCCTTGGATTGAATCCTCTTATGTTCGAACATGAGAAGATTTAAACCAAAACATCCTTCTTTTTGCTGTCTTTAAAGCTATACATATGATAGTTTTTCACTGACTTCAAAACCCTAAAATCTCTTCAATTATTATTACTACTATTATTTATTATTATTATTATCTGAAAAGGGTCTTGTTGGGAGTTGCCACTAGCTGTTCAGAGTATTTGATATTTGATTTTGTGGTACCGGATGTTTTTAAAGTTTTACTGTGTTTTTATTTTTATTTATTTAAATTATTGTTTTATATGTTTTTGAATTATTATTTTTTGTTGATGTTAATTTTTTTTTGTAAAAAAATAGTTATTTTGATGTGTTTTCAAGGAAAAAACATTTTGAAAAACAATTTCAATCTTATTTTCATAGAAGCACTGAAACCAATACTTGCAGTGATCATCAACTTGTTTCCACTATAGATCATATTTAAAAGAAGATTAATGTAAAAAAAAGAACTTGTAGATGATGTCAACATGTTTTCAAGTCAAGGAAACAAATTGTTGTATTTGATGTGTGGATATAATAAAATAAATCACTTATTAAATGCACCAATAAATCTTAAAATAAAAATATGCCACGGGGATCCCTTAAATTGTTTATTAATTTAATTATATGAGAATGCTTTTTTATTTATAAGTAATAAGTTGAATTATATTAAAACAAAATAATTTGTTAGTATAATTTCTCCTTTTCTTGTTAGTACTCTATAATTTTAAATTATTCATTTAATAAAAATAAAAAACAAAAATAACAAATATCAAAGAAGATTCCTGACTCGGGATGGTGGGTCCAAATTATGGGTTTAGTCAGTTTTAACTTTGCTTTTCCTTAATATCCAAGGCAGATTTATACTCAATAATAAAAAAGAAAAAATCTGGTGTATCTAGGTGAAGGCGAAATTAAGCAAATTTAGGCCCGCGTTTCAAAAGTTTTGAAAGAATTTGATTTTTTTTATTAAAATATTTTGATGTTTTTTTAAATTACTTTGATGTGTTATATCAAAAATAATTTTTTTTTTTTTTTAAAAAATTTTAATATATTTCTGAATAAAAAATACTTTTAAAATCAACTTTTATTACACTCCCAAATAAATTTTTTATTACACTTGTGTTCCTATAAAAAAAAAAAAAAATCAAATGAGACAAAATAAGGTTACAAGAAAAGCATATTCGTAGAGATATGTGTACCCTAGCTAATTGAAAATCTGTGGTACATTTCTGACAATGCAGATATCCAAATACAAGGAAAAATAGAAAATAAAACAAAAAATGTTTACACCTTTCGCTGGAAATATTCATATTAATTTCGTTGCATAGATGGCGTGTTTGAATGCGTTTTCTTTTTCGTAATGAGGTGGAGAATTTGAATCTTTCGTTCTCTGACAACAACGTTGTTTGTTGCAAATGAAAAGGCTAAGGATAACACAGTGTCTAGGTTTTTTCGTGAGTCAAAGACAACCTAATTTTTTTCAAAAAACAACCACGGAAAGTCGCATGATACCAAAGACACCATAGAATAACTTTATGGCAGTGAAGATGCTCTTAAATTGGCAATGTCGTTTGTCTTTGGCAGAGTAAATTAAGAATATTATTTTTTATATTAGAATATGAAACACCCAAAAACCCAATTTAAAAATAAAAAATAATTTCTAATTTTTTCAAAGCAATTTTTAAATGGTTTCCAAACAGAACCTTTTATCCCCGATGGCTTAATGCAGTATGAGCCATGAAGCAACTCATAAAATGTCAAATCCAATGACTCCTTTTCACTCTGTTTGAGTTTGACCACTAGCTGCTCCTCGTTTTTCACCGATCGTACCCTGTAATTAATTGGTTAATATATTTAAGGCCACCCGTTAACTTCAATGCACCTCACCCTCCTTCAGTCCACGGCTCAAACCAAACCAAGCACTCACTTCCACTGAACATGGAGAATCAACCAACAACTTTAATCGATCCAAAAAGCGGTTTCTGCTCCAAAACCAAAACCTACCACTCCCTCAGACCTCACCTCCAACTCCCTCCACTCACCTCTCCTCTTTCCACCACCGAATACGCGTTCTCCTTCCTCCAACATTCCCCTCCGCCCCCACAGACCACCGCTCTTCTCGACGTTGTCACTGGACACCGTATTTCCTTCCCTGAACTCATTCACTTTACCGAAGTCCTAGCCTCCTCTCTTTACAGCCGTTTTAGCCTAAGAAAAGGCGACGCCGCTTTTATTATCTCTCCCAACTCAATCCACATTCCGATCCTCTACCTCTCTCTCTTCTCTCTCGGCGTTGTTATCTCCCCCTCAAATCCAGTTGCCTCTGAACCGGAGATTCTCCACCAAACCAACCTCTCTAAACCTGTCATCGCTTTTGTCACGTCACAGACTGCTCACAAAATCCCTGACACGGTCAAGAAAACGATCCTCCTCGACTCGCCCGAGTTTGAATCTCTTATAACGAGTCAGACTGGAGGCAGAGTTGATGGATTGGAACGGGTTAGAGTTTATCAATCGGACCCGGCAGCGATTCTCTACTCCTCGGGGACAACAGGGAGAGTCAAAGGAGTGTTGCTGACACACCGGAACTTCATATCCATGCTGGCCTCTAGTATTGCGACCCGTGGCGTGAAGAAGAATAAGATCACTTCTGTCACCTTGTGTACAGTGCCGTACTTCCACGTGTACGGTTTTGTATACTGCTTAAGGCTGGCAGCGATGGGGGACACGCTGGCGTCCATGGGGAGGTTTGGCTTAAGGACGATGCTGGGTGCGATTCAAGAGTATAGGGTGAGCGACGTGGCAATGGCACCACCGGTGGTAGTGGCGATGGTTAGAAATGTTGGAGTAATGGACGGCTATGATTTGAGCTCCCTTGAAACGGTGGCTTGTGGGGGAGCTCCTCTAAGTAAAAGAGTTCTTGAGCTGTTTAAGGAAAGGTTTCCCAATGTACCTCTTGCCCAGGTTATTATTATTATTATTATTATTATTATTATTTTGTATATTTTATTTGGATTTTGAATAGTATATATGCTTGAATGAAGAATTGGGATTGGATAATTAATGAGAATAAATCTTTAACGTTGCTTTTGATTTTGTTTTTGTTAAGAGCTTACTGGAGCAGTAGTTTAAGCATGATGTTAACTGTTAATTAACGGTGATGACATGAAGGGATATGGGCTGACAGAAACAACGGCCCGAATATTTTCAACAGTAGGGCCCAAAGAAAGTGAAGTCACGGGAGCAACAGGAAAGCTTATATCAAATTGCCAGGCAAAGATTGTTGATCCAGAAACTGGTGAATCTCTTCCTCCTTCCAGACCTGGGGAGCTTTGGGTTCGAGGAGACACTATTATGAAAGGTAATCGCTCGTCTTCCATTCGTTTTAGTGCGCATTAGATATACAGAGCACCAATGTCAAGTTGATTTTGTCGTGATGGATCATAAAATTATGAGAGGTCAGGCAGGGCTAGTCAACTGGGATGTAGTTTTCACCTGGGTTGCATGAATTTGCATCATTCTAGCGCAGGTTACATTGGTGATGACAAAGCAACTGCTGCAACTTTGGATTCTGGAGGATGGTTGAGAACTGGAGACCTCTGTTATATTGACAGGGAAGGTTTCTTGTTTTTCGTGGATCGTATCAAGGAACTGATCAAATGCAAAGGCTACCAGGTTGATACCTCTATCTTTGCTGTTACTACTGCACAAGAGATTCAGACGTCAAATGATAAATCTTAGTGGGTTTTTTTTTTGTTTCTATAACTCGCATAACTTTTTGATAAATCTGTGATTGCATCAGGTTGCCCCAGCAGAACTCGAGCATCTGCTCCAATCGAATCCAGATATCATTGAAGCAGCTGTAATCCCGTAAGCCATTCATTTTTATCAGGGATTTGTAGTTTAGCTTTTTGAAATTCATTGTTGTGCTAGGGCTGTTTAAGTATCACCTTGTACATTGCAGGTATCCTGATGAGGAAGCAGGTCAAGTGCCTGTGGCCTTTGTGGTGAGACAGAATGGAAGATTTAATGACGAATCAAAAATCAAGGATTTTATTGCCAGACAGGTACTTGCTAAATTCTCATGCACGATGATGATACCAGAAGAATTTAAAACCTTGTTTCATATTTTATCTTTCTTCCGATCTTCCAAATTATTTTGTTGCAGGTTGCACCATACAAGAGATTACAACGAGTGATGTTCATTGAATCATTACCTCGGAATGCCACTGGTAAGGTGCTGAGAAAGGAACTAATCAATCTTGCATTATCGAATGCTACCTCTAAGTTGTAGTTTCATTATGTAATTTATTGCCCTTGCAATTGTATCAAGAATCATTGTGCTGGTTTTGAAAAGTTATAAATTCTAAAAAGCTCCAATTATCTGAAAATACCTAGCCTATTCTGCACACAATCGCCTACTAATTTACATGCAAACAACTCTGATGAATGGCAAAAGCCTATCATGGTGATCGAGTATAAATAACTTATTCTCTTTGTCAAGTAAACTCACCTGAAAGTGTAAACTTTGAGGTGAGTTGGTTCATTAAAATGGTATCAGAGCCTTGTTGACCTAACAGTCACGAGTTCGAATCTTACCACCCTCATTCTATTTGATAAAAATCAAGCACAAGGTGGTGTGAGCATCTATGCAAGTTTCAAGCCCGAAGAGCTTTCAATTGAAAGAGTGTGTTAGAGAATAATATAAATTATATCTTGGGATCTCACCTAAGAGCTTAAACTTTTAGGTGAATGGTTCCTTGACACTCTTCAATTGTCTGTATCATCAAGTATCAGAAACCAGAATTAGAGGAATCCAGTTTGTCAGCGCAAATTTGTTTCAATTGTCTCTTCAATTTTGTGGAAATTCAACCAGAAAAAAGAAGATGAAAATCGAAGGCATGAATCACCACGTGTATATTCTTTCTCTGATTTAGAACAATGGAAACAGGTTTTCGAGAACGTAGCGAATAATGCACGATACAGGTACCTTGTGGATGCGGCTTTCCAACCTTAGTTTCACAATTCGGATCCAAATCAATTCATTCAAGGCAATGCATAACCAATCAGAATAGTATTGAAAAAAATGTCAGGAAATGTTCAAATGAAATTCTCAGGAGAACACTATACCTTTCTTGGTTGGAGATCTACCAGTTCTACAGCGCCTAGGATAAGGCCACTTCTAGCAAGTTCTTCATCCTTGTCAGGACCACCCAAGTCATTATAAAGAGCATAATCATAAACTCTATCATGAGGCTTTCTCTTGCCCTTTCCATTACCACGAAGGCTGAGCAAGTCCTCACGCCGTAGATCTTTGATACCATGTGGTGTTTGTGATGGTAGATGTGCCTGTACACAACAACGCACACATCACGTAAGTAGATGAAACAAACAAGTTTAGTAAGGAAAAAAAACCCTAATAAAAAACACTCAATGGATTTCTAAAGATAATTCTGTCATCAGGGTTATCTTTGCACGAATGAATCCATGTATTTGCAAGGAAGAAAATGGGACTGCATCAAAACCATGTACTTCAATCTCCATCAAAAACACCTCCTTGCCATGATTGGTAACAAGAATAGCTCCAGGATTCCCAAAATCGAAGGGAACAGTGAAATCTGCTGCATATTCAAAGATATGCTCATTAGTTTGATGGATTTGGCAATCACCCCCTTACCAAAGCTCTTGCACTCTTTCCTGAATTGGTTTCTACAAGAACAACAAAACCATAGACACTTAGAAAGTTAAAATCATGACATATTATAACATTTTCATAAATCCTTGTACACCCAGATTAAATAAAACAGAGAAAAAAAACAGATCATGATTTGTCCTTTAGTTACACAGGCAAACTTTTTTTGCTTTGTCTAGCTATATGAATAAAAAAAAGAAGCTTTGATCACTATTCACTAAAAATAAGTAACAACCACTCAACATTAAGAAAATCCCAAAAACAGTACTTCAAATCAAGAACTGTAGCAATGTAATGAAACTGGAAAGCAAAGTTTGAAATGCACTCCAGAATCCCACAGCACGTGTACTTGCATTTCAAAATATCCAAGCTTTTAACTTTTTAGGGCACAAATAACATTATAACAAACAAAGATCACAAAAAAGAGTTCTTTCAAGTAATAGAACATGTACTGCTAATTACCAGGATCAATCTCCGCACTGACAAGTTGAATCGAGATCCCACTACCAATCCCATTAATGAAATATTCCCATTAATCCTCAATCTTTCCATTGATCTTCTCTTTCATCTTCTTCTTTATAGTGATCACTGCCCTCACATCTACCCCTCCTCTCCCTAATTTATCACCAGTACTCGATAATTCAGTCCCATTGACTTCTTTATTATCCTTGTTAGGTTTCTCTAAAACCTTGTCATCATTGCTTATCACTGCCCGGATGGAACCTGTCGTCTAAATGACCTTTGATCCATTAAACTCGCACATCTGGGCTTGGTTTAATTTCTTAAAAGGATGTTTTCTGCATCTATTTTTTGAAGAAAAAAACGCATAGATAACATGACATTTGCAAGCCAGATTTTGATCACTGATGTGATATCTAAAAAAATAGAGTAATGTTTATTTCATCATTTGAAGTCATTTCAACCCAAAAAAATCCTCATAAATACTCTTGGAACACCCACAAATAATCAATCCATCAAACCAAAAAGCCTAAAAAAGGCCAAAAAGACTGAAATCAAGCCAGGTTAGATTTATTTTCCTCTACTTAGATGTATTTTTTCAGGCAATACTGAGGCTCCAAAACACCACCATCAAACCTATCTCGTCGTATTGAACATGCTGACACAATTTTGATGGTTGAAAATTGACTTGAACAATGATTTTATCTCTCATCGTTGGAATTTAACGATCTCTCTTTCTCCAATCTCTTTTAGAATTAAAAAATAATACAAATGAGTTTTTGTACCAAACTCTTGAAATTAAAAGGGACCTAAATTATGTATTTTTAAAGATGGAGGATCTAAGTTTATTTTTCATGAAATTTCTAACATGTCACTCATGTTTGATGTCTTTTTCATTTAGGTTGTCTTTTTCATTTTCACCATTTCCTAAGAAATACAAAATATTTGACCTTCGATTAGGATTAAATCGCCCAAAATAAAACCTTAAGAAGCAAAATAAATTATTAAAAAATAAACATTAAGTCCACGATAATTGGTGAGTGTGTGAACAATATTTATCTATATAAATAATACCACACCTTTTGGTGTTTTTTATAACAATTATATCTCTTGGAAAATGTTTGGTATTATAGTGACTTATGTTTTTTGTCCAATAATTAAAAAAAAATGTATATGAATGGTAGTGATTTCTGTAATGTATATCATACACGTGGGAATTCAGCTTTTGGTAAATCACATAAATTTGATGAATATTTTTTTAAAGAGAATAGATTATATGTGCTTATGAGTTCTATGCATGAATTATTTTTTCATGAAGAACATAAATATAGTTTAATAGGATGTTTTGGTGTAGCTAATGTTGGTGTAGTTTGTAAGTGAATAAAGAAAAAAAAATAGCACTTGGACACCTAGATCTTGAAACTAGATCTGTCAGATTAATTTTAATTAATATATTTTTTATTTATTAATTTTTTTAATTAAATTTAATAGATATGACTATTGGAATAAAACTAAATATTGAACAATCATATTGCGTTCATTGAACAATTATATTGTTTCATTAAAATGACTCTTCATTAAACAATCATATTGCTTCATTAAAGTGACCACTCATTGAGCAATCATATTGTTTCATTAAAATAATTGTTCATTGAACAATCATATTATTATTAAAGTGTTACAAGTTTGCTAAACCTGTTTATATATACTGTCTTAATATACAAAACAGACATGTATGAAAAACATGTTTTTCTTCCTTTTGTCTTCTCTTATTCTTCCAAGAGGCTTAGAGGGCTTAGTTGTATCCTAAAGGTGTTTTCCCTGTGTGGAAAAATAAACACCTTAAAGATAATGTTCTTTTAACGCCTCTAAGTCATGTTCATATTCTGTAATTTGTTTCCATATCAAAAGTCTCTAACATCTAAAAATTTAGATGTGTTGCTTGATTATTGTATTAGCATAAGATGAAAAAATATATGTATTGCATATGTAATAAATACATTACATATATAAAAGCCAAGTATAAGGTCCAACCACATGGTTTATATACTCTTTTGCATATACCTAAAGAACACTAGGCAGATGTTTCAATGAATTTTATTTTGGTTTTACCTATGCCAAAAAAGGTAGAGATTCCACATTTATAGTTGTCGATAGATTTTCAAAGATAATACATTTTATAACATGTCATAAAATCGATGACCTAGCTAATATAATAGACTTTTTCTTTAAAGAGATAATATGTTTTCTTACAGCTCCTAAGAGCATAGTTTTAGATAGTGACATGAAGTTTCTTGACTACTTTTGAAAGGTTTTATTGGAAAAATTGAGAACTAAATTTTTGTTTTCAACTATATGTCATCCACGATCATATAGCCATATACAAGTGTAAAAGTATTGTTTGATATAGATAATGATTAAAGATCAAATCTTTTCAATAGAGAATAAATGATACACATCAACCTATTAACACAAAGGATCTATTAAAGATGCTAATTGGGTCAATCACAAGATCAAAGGCCAAGAAGTTAAATGAGGTATTAAATGAGCTTGTTCAACATATTTGGGTCAAATCTAACTTTAAGGAGGCTATAACGTATATGATTCGGTCCATAATCAATCAAAACCAAGTGCAAGAAGGGTCAAGTTCTTCTATAACATTAGCTTAAAATTGACATAATAATGACAACCTTGTTTGAAAAATTAATTCTAACATCACAATGATATTTTGGTATAATGTTTAGGGAGTTTTCATATTCTACAAGAAAACTAAAAGATATGAGCTAATACATAGATTTTCATGCTTATTTAAGAGAGTAAAAGTTCTTTTGGGGGCTAGTTTTTTAATGCACGGTTTTAATCTAACAAATGTATTTTTCAATTGAATTGTTGGATCAGTTTGAAATTTTATCATGTCTCTAGAGGTATTGTTTTATATGTTATCAAAATTTCATGTCAATCTAACACTGAAAAGGTCGTGGAATAAGGTTCATACGATAGTGTACAAAACTTAATTTGACTTATCAAATAACAATTATTTATATGATATCTTCCTTATACTTCTTGTTTGTGATTTACTGAGTATTTTGGTTTACGTAATTGATGTATTATGTTTTTATTGAACTTAATATCAATCTTAATTATAGATTACTAAATTTATATATCTATGGATTTCACATTAAAAAAAACTACCGCAGTACCAAGCACGCGCTAAAGTAGATGAAGAACTCCCTCCCTCTCCATTTTATTATTATTAGGACCCCTACAGTCTACAGAAGATGCATATATAGGTAAAATCTAGATATTAAAGAAAAGGAAAGGAAATTTATGAGAATTTTTATAACACATGATTGTGTTATCTTGCTGAAACGAGTCACATGCTCCACTTTTTTTCTTCCTTTTCTTTTATATGCTATGAAGTGCTTGTATTCTCTGTTACTTGTGGCTATTAATTATTATGGTTATAAAAAATTATTCGGTAATATATTTTTTTATTCTTGTATGTTATATAAGATTTAAAAGTCTCAAAAGGTTTATTTTGTCGGGGATTTTTTTGCTTTCAGGTAGTTTTCAAAGCAGTTTTAAAATATTACCAAACACATTCTTCATTAATTGTTTTTAAGAATATCGAAAAATAAAATAAAATAAATCACGAGCCTTTGTCTGCTAGGTTTCCTTTTATCTTCCTGGTTTGAGAAATTATAGATGTTTTTTTACTATTTTCAAAATTTCATAAAAATGAAGTTTAGTTCTAGTTTATAAAATACACTCACATTTTACACACACACACACACACACTTGAATTATTTCTTAACTTTTCAACATGAGATAATTATATTACACTTTATATTTTATAAATTATTTATTTAATCAACATCAACATGCATCATTTAAATACATTTGCAGTATTTTATGCGTTCTTGATATATTCAAATTAACAAAGCTCTTCATCTGGAGTTCAAATCCTAAGACGAGGTCGTATGAATGCGTGGAGTAGTTGCCTGCTTTTAAGACCCGACTGGAGAGAGATTGAGTATCATTGTACAGAGTTGGCCGAGTTATAGCTTTTAAAACGATATAAAAAAAAAAAAAATGTGATTTTCAAAATAATATCTAAAAGCCAATCAACTAACATGAGTTTGAATCTCTCAAGCCTCAAAATTTATATCTACGTCTAGAGAACCACTAGAAACTTCCTCGGTGGTAAAATTGTGAACGGGTGAGGAACACATAAATGGTATTCAAGCCACAACATGGAATAATACCATGGGTGAGAAAATATGTTACTTGAAGACCAAAATATGCTACTGACCTTCAGTGTCTCCATTTTGGCAGTCCCCGTTCCATCACCGGGGAGAACCCCGGGGCCGTATTTTATGCCAGCCAATCCTACTCTCTCTGAATTGCTTATTAGCTCATTTCTTTCCTTTACGAGCAAGAAAGCGATCCCTAGCTGCCTGAATTCTACTTTCACGGTCATCTGGAACTCCAGCAACAGCCTCCTCTTTCTTTGGCAAGGAGGAGACCTTTTTCTCACTTTCCTCTCTAATACTACGACCAGATCCCCCGCTGCAAAAATAATAATAAATCAATATTGTCAGCACTATTGTCTTTTGTCCTTTGTTTGCTGGCTTGAGGGATTGGTAAGAGAAAACTAGCAATCTTACTAAGAAAGGGGGCTTAAAGGAAGGAGACCAGATAAGAATTATCTTTTCTTGGCTAATGGTGAAAAGGCCACGAGGAGATAGTCTGTGATCCATGGATCTCAGATTGGAGAAAGGAAAACGAAAAATGAAAAGATATAGGGATATTTTACTAGGAAAATGAGGTTGGAACTAGAACTAAGCCCGCCCTCTCATTATAAAAATTGCATATTTATCAAAGTTACCTTAGCTTGTCAATATCCAACTTCTCAAGCTTCTTCAAAATGGGGCTGACCCATGCCATCTCTACGGCACATACATTGCGCATAAATGGACGGGAGGTGGCAATGAGTTCATGATACACAATGTAGTTTGGAAACATTCCATCTTCATCTGTTTTCAGAGTAGATGATGGATGCACCTGAAATCACAATTTTCAGTTGAAATGGCAGCTGACTTCAAATATCACAAATAGTAGATGTAATATAGATAAATTTACAAATCAACTTTACTAATATCAATTAAATGTTTTTTTCCTTAGTCAGAATACATAAGCAATTGTTGCAAAAAAACATGTATCTATGTCTCGAAAGAGAAGAACTTAGGAGCTTCAGTTCTTTTTATTTATCATGAGGACCTTTAGTTTCGTACCAAAAGCCTCAACCAGCAATTTACTCTTCTTCTCCTTTTAACATAAACCAGATATAAAGCTTTTATAATCTCTTTTCATGAATTAAACACAAGGTTATAAACATGATTGCACTAAACTCTGAAGTTTAGTCATGCAAAATGTGGAATCAAATTGACCATATTCATTATGAGCAACAGCTGAGATTCAGAATAAAATAACTACCATATATGAGCTTCAATACCTGAACTAGTTGGGGTTTGAAACCTATAGTTCTGTAGCCATTGTGCTGTACCATTCTCTCAGCAAGCTTATTTGCATAGCCAACACACAAAGCCTTCCTCAAATTCTTGTAACCCCGTTGTCTTTCTTTATATCTTTCATTAGTTCGTACATTTAATGAACCTGCTTCCAAATAAACATAATTTCAGGTCAAAATACACAGTATAAAGATAATCCATTAGGATGGCGAAGCAGAAAAATGCACAGGGAAGAATACCTCCCAACTAACTAGACAGAAAATTCAAAGTGTAAAATGCAGAAGCTCTTCCACACATTCTCTTATTCCACAAAGATGGAGAATGATCAAGTTCATTTGTGTTTAGCTTATGCTAAAAATACATAAGATGATTAAGAAAATCTAGGCAACTATGGTGTGATTAAAAGTGCAAGGCACTTTAGGTTGCAAGATGCTTCGTCACAAAATGTGCCAGCCTGGACTCTCACTGGGATGAAGCTGGGAGCTAGTTTGCTGATATGTATATATAGACAAATAGATGTTCACACGTGCACTTGAAAGAAATTAAGCAACTACAGACACTAATATCATCATCATCAAATAAAAGCATCTGTTCAACATACAAGTTTAACACTGTCATCCTTGTAAACCCATTATGAAGTGAACAAATTCATTTTAATATCACACCACAAGCACTATTCAAATATCACCATATCAATATCATATGAAGCGCAGGATAGGGTAGAGAGTTGTGGTTAATCCTGAATGTGGCTGCTAATCGGTGGTTTTCAAGGGAAGGCACAACCCCAATGAGTTAATTTCATCAGCATCCACTACATAATCATCAACATCCATTCTCTCCTCGCCTCCATCACTAAATTCATAACCTTCAATCTCTTCCTTTGTTTTCTCTGGGATAAGCCTCTTCCTTTTCAACATTTGCTATGAACTTGACTACTTTGCACTTGTATTTGTGCTTGTTTGTTTCCTTCTGTATCTCCTCATTTATGAAGCCCCAAATTTTCTTATCAGTTACCATATCACTTCATGTCAAATTCTCCTCGCTAAAAACTAAACATCTTCTGTGACTGTATTTGAGGTGCTAACACCAGTGATGTCAGAAGGTGCTTGCTGAGGTGCCAGGTCAAGGCATACTGTTAGGCACCTCAATGCCTATAGGCAAGGCATATTGCTAAGGTGTTGCAGGCCTGCACTTCTCCTAGAGCATTGGGTATGGGAGGTGCTTGCCTAGCTAATTTGTCTCTTACAAAATTCCTTGTATTTATTTGCATTGTTCTCCCATCTGATCGCCTTTCTACTTTACGCTGAGGGACTTATTTTACAGGAGGTCATTCATCTTCTATTTGTAACTTCATTTCAATATCGAGCTAAAAAATTGAGTTGCCACAAACATGGTGGAAAATATAAAATAGTTCCTCTAAAAAGAAAAGACAGCAACCAGCATAACATCTATAACTATGCCCAACAATTTCAATGATACTGGACAACAAAACTAAACATGAAAATGACATCTTGCCAACGAAAGAGATTTAGACATGTGAAATAAAGGATCTCTTTTGAAAAATTGTCTGTATGATACCATAAGTCAATGTTTCTAAAAATAGTACTAACCCTTTGCTATTTTTTGCATTAACTGGGACAACTGTCTTCTCACATCTTTGACAAACATCATCCCTCGCACCTACAGATGGTAAACCACATACATTATTACAGCTAAATACCAGGCTGAGTTTGCTGGTATCCATAAATAGGAGCCTTGGCTTCTTTTTACTGCCAAAGGCCCAGGCATATGCGAGAAAATGAGAGCACATATGGATAATATGTAGCACAGACAGTGCATATTCCTCTGCCTTTCAGCCCAATAAAAGAAATAAATACTTGAAAAAACACACGTGATTTAGAAGTAACTTTTTATCAGATAGGAAAACATGTGATTGTATGACTTAGCCTCAGTCTAGCAAAGATGATTTGGAAGTTGGTCAAAATATACCAAGCTTTTACGTGCAGAAGATAACATTACCTGCAAACCATTGTCTTTGCACCAGCCAATATCAAAGTCGTTTTGATCCCATTGCTCAAAAATCTGTAGCAACTGAACATGATCACCCCAACCAGAACCATCAGGAAGGTCAGGGGGAGGGTGTTTCCTCTTCTTTTCATTACTTTTGCCACTGCAGAGTCAAAACCTTAATTAAGCTTTGAGGCATGTGTACATTTTATTACTGCAGAGTCAAAGGACACACACAAATCATTAATGCGAGTCAAAGGTGAAACTCAAGTTCATTCTGCAGTTAATCAAAGCAGATCAATGAATCGTCAATGCAGGTTTTCCGCCTTCAATAATTCAGGTATTTAAGAAGGTAGCTTTAGAATACAAAAACTAGTCTTTTTTTTTAGCAAGAGAAAAGCAGATAAGTGCTACACCAAACATTATTTGAGTAGCTGTTTAGCATGTAGAAAAATTATTAACATCTTGACTTTTCTAGACACCAACAGAAGCCTATGACTATCCACAAGTGGTGTTCCTTTAGTTAAACAAATTAGCATCAGCATATGGTTCTCAAACAAATTTTAGATGCATATCACTGGTATTAGGATCCGGCATTTTTAGTGATGCAAGATAATATCTCAGAGTTGGAATAAGAAAGGCAGACATAATTTAGGTTATTAGCAGCCTAAAAAATGCAAAAGGCAATGGGGTCACAAAACATGCAGCTCAACAAAAGATCAGGAGAGAAAAAAATCAAATAAGGAAAGTAAACAGCAGCTATATTATTTTACTCATTTAGCTTTTCGTTTTACTTTTCTCTATTTTTTTGGTTTTGCAGAGTTGAGATGTTACCTATATTGACATTAGTCAATTCCAAAATAAAAGACATGCTTTGAAATAATAACAGCTTGGAAAAGGCCAAAAAGGACCATCTAGTGAATAGTACAAACTAGCCTTTGTGCAGCTAGTAAAGTGGTTTCCGCTGACAACATGGCAGCAACAGTCAAAGCCTGGGATAAGCAACCATTCTCATTTGCCTCCATCAAGGTTCTTGAAAGTGAAGGTTCTAGTGGAAGTTCTGAATCAAAAGCAGATATTATTGTCAGCAAACTTGTGACAAAAAAATTTATTTTATAGATATCAAAAGCATGCAAACTTTTAAAACTGCTGAGAATAACACATAATTTTAGCTGATGACTGAGCATTAGAAGTTAAAAAAAAAAAAAAGGGATTAGCTAGCATTAGAAGTTTATGAAACTCATGGCAGTAGATATTCCAACATTTTTGTTGTGAATGATCATGGTAACTGGGCATCAAGATGCTGGTTGAGTGGAAATTTGTGTTGGTAGTTCTGAATGTCTTTCCTTTTCTACTCTTACAGAACTGTAACTAGTGAAAGAAAATAAAATATACAATTGCATTTTTCCCACCAGAACTTCAATAAGACCGAGAATTGACTTCAAAGTTATTCAGTTAGTAGTTGATGGGAGGAAATTCAATCCTTTCCAAATAACTGCAAGTGGCAAAAGTAAATACTATCACTAATAAGTGGACACTGACCACCACCACAAGATGGTGAGTGATATGACAAATATAGTTCACTCAAACAAGAAAAGGTCCAATAAGATGATGAGCAGGCAGCTGTTGATAGCATGAAGATTAATGCAATACTTACTGAATGGAAAAAAATGTATTTAATAGAAAAGATGGAAGGCTGTGATGCATTAGAGCAACTGATATCGGTTCAATTTTTCAAAGCAAATTTGACAGAACCCCAATAAAGCACTCCAAATTAGGGCACACTCATGAATTTAGTGAATAGGAGCAAACAATGAGAGGGATTAAAATCCATTACCAGCCATCGTTTGTCCAACTCTTGTGATCAACCCAGTATCGTCTATGGCATCAATGAGATGTAGTTGCTTTAAAGCATCTTCTAATGACTCAACTGAAATAAAGACAATCAGATTTAGGTTCCATATACTATATAGAAGAAAACACAACTGGTTCTCTTATGCTCTCTAGTGTCTAGTTTTTTCTTAGCAGAAGGGAGTGAGGAGATAGATGTTGGTTGAGAACTTGGATTTTAGACCAGGAACATGTTAATTGCTTACATGAAGGGGGATCAAGAAAATCAAACTTGAGAATGTCAATATCTGGCAGATCTAATGATTTCAAGTAAAGAACACTCCCAGCAAGAGAAGACCGCTGTATTTCAGGAACTGTTACGTCAAGGAATTCTTCTTCATAAGCCTCAGAGGAATATAGCCGATAGCACTTTCCAGGTCGTGTTCTTCCAGCTCGTCCTGCGCGCTGATTTGCCTGCACCCTGCAATCAAATAAACCAGAAAAGTTACCTTATAGCCAAGGAAAAATATTTGCAGAATTAGTATGTTTGGTGATGCGTCTCCAGTACATTTGCAAAAGTCTTTTGGGTGGAAAAAGCATCATGCATTTGACATCAATATTTTGTTTTTTCAACCTAGAAGCGCTTGAAACACATTACCAAACAGCCCTTAGTATTTACAAAAAGATAACTGAGTGTAAAGTGAAGCATAGGTGCTACAACATCTCAATGAATTTGTTCCTTTTCTTTTTGGAAGTAAATAAAATAATATGGGGGAAAAAGTCCCAGAGAATGGGTGGAGAAACCCTCCGGTACTTTTCTTGCTGTATTGCTGGCCAGTGATGAAATGTAGGCTTAAATTCACTGCATGGAAGCACTAATGTAGTAGAACAACGGTAATATTGCTGCTTTTAAGCAGCATATACAGACACAAAAAGAAAGATAATTTTCAACTTATTAACCACACCTAACACTAAAAATAAGCATTCCCTGCAAAATATGGGAATCAAGTGCCCAGAATACTCTGAATCCAATTTATCATGGCACAAGCATGCCTATAAAAAAAATTGAGAATCTACCAAGTAATAACCAGAACACTTATATAAACACTTTGTGTCAGCTTACTGGTCATGCAATGTATGTCTCAAAATATATAATGAAGAACGATGACAAGAGGTCATGCAATGTATGTCTCAAATATATAATGAAGAACATAGCTTTGCTGATAATGAAGAGCATGGTCTTGTAACAAAAAAGGTTTCTAGATACATTTTTCCAATTCATCCCCAACTTCTATGGATATAGTTAAAAGCAAACAAAGACAAATAAAGAGAGAGAAAAGCAGTAAGACTGCAAAACCATAGTTGCCAATTTGAGTAAGCAAATTAATTGCAAAATGCATTTGCTCGGATATATGGCATTGAGTGAGGCTGGCAGGACAGATCACTTCTTTACCTTCTCATCAATCTCAATGACCACCATTTAATACAAATAAATGGGAGAAAGAGGGCCTTAGAACAAGATTTTTTTGTGGTTAGAAACAAGACTGACTCATGCATGGAAAACAAAAGAGTACAAAATTTTCAAATATAAGGGGAAAAAATAAAGAAATTCCAATTAGACTGCTTACTTGCTAATTTGAACAATATCAAGAGAATACATGCCAGTTGATGGGTTGTATTGCCGTTGCTTTACATATCCAGAATCAATAACGTATCTGTCATTGAAACATAATTTGCAACCAAAATAACAGATTAGGGATTTAGAAGGCAAATGAATCAGTGAAAGAACAACAATCTTGAAATGACAATTGCATTAAACAAAATAAACATGCACAAATTGCATAGAGAATACAACCAAAACAAAAGGCACTTGTACATGATAAGTGTCTGATTGTCCTTACACAACGCCATCAACAGTCAAAGAAGTTTCAGCAATATTTGTTGCAACGATAAATCGCCTACAGTTTGGAGGTGGAGGACTAAACACACGCACCTGAAGGGTCATAGGAAACACATGGCTGTTAGCCACAAAAGTATAAGGAATTGCTAGGTAAGATTCCTGCTAGGCTTGCTAATTCATCAGTTTCTTTTTCACTTGATTAAATGGTGTGAAAGACTCAAAATTTTAGTTCAAAGAAAGACAGGAATCTGAAAGGTATCAATATGAAATGGAATGATCCCAAAAGGGATCCCTACAATTGCAGGCATAGAGTTCAATAAACAAGCTTACTCGGTTTCATTTGTGGACCAAAAGCAAAAAAGAAAGACCTGCCTGCAGTTCAGGTGGTAAGGAACCATGAAGTGGAAGGATAATTGCATCCATGCAGGAGCCTTCCTCTAGGCTTTGAACTCTATCCTCCAACTTTGAAACCAACTTTTCTATATCATCCTGCACGACACCAAACGTGACTTTTTACAACCAATAGCACAAAACTAATAATCATCAAAGTAGAAGGGTGGAGCTGAATTCAACATCACCTGTCCGGTCATGAAAATTAAGACATCACCTTCTGGTTCCCGAACATGTATATCTGAGAGGAACAATTGGCAGAAAAACCTCATCAATGAGCTAACTTATCAAACAAAAAATATAATTGACAAAACATTGCAGTTCACTGCCCTTTTCAATATATTGAAACCAAAGAGGAGCATATGGTTACTAGGAATGTGAGGTGTTTCAGATGTATTTAGCAAAAAGCTCTCAAAAAATACATCACTATCATTTCCTATATAGTATATGTAAATATTGGCAACATTAGCTGCCAGCAGAAAACGAAGCAGACAGCTAAATACACATTCTACCCACCTGCGTATCTACCCAAACAACTTTACTGCAGATTTACTCAACATTAGATCCTAATCCCAAATATTTAGGGTCAGCTATTCATTTCCTTCATTGTTTGGTCCATGTCATATAAGATGTAACTAACTAAATGCTGCTGTCAACCAATGACAACACTCCTGTATCTGAGCTTCAGAACAGAAGTGCTGGATGCAGCATAATGTCCACAGCTAATTGAATAAGAAAATAACAAAATAAGCACTGAAAATGATAATACCCTCAATTCACCCTCATTAAGATGGCAATTGAAACTTTTCATAGAAGGTAGCTTACACTTCCTTTAGTACTCTGAACAGAAGATTGTAACCCACTTTGTAATTTAAATTTGTATTATGGACATCCAATGTCAAGGCGCAAGAGATGTTAAAGTTAATTTATACTGTAGCAAAACAGAGCATAATAAAAATTGAAAACCTGATTGGTGGTGGTGAATGATAGGCATCTGGAAATGAGTGGAAGAATAGCTACGAATTCTTGAAATATGCTCATTTTTACTATTTGAACAAAATTTCAATCAATATCAGTGCCAATTTTATTAAAACTTACACTCCGTATATGTCAATCCTGTACCTATATCTGCTGCAGTTACCTAATTAATACCCCGTTTGTTTGTAGAATTGGCAAAAAGGAGGGGATATTTTTAGATGAAAACGCCAGAAACATGTCCATTTAACGATTTCCTACTATGTACTCTGGATGAATATTAACTGATGGAAATTTATAGTAGGAATCTCTAGGGGAATGAAACATGACATTAATTGATGCCAAACACAAAGGAATACTGTCTTTTCATACCCATAGCTGTTCTTAAAGAAGACTCGATATAGCTTTTAGGACTCTCTTCACTGTACATTATTTCCACCGGGTATAACTTTCCAGGAACATTCAATAAAGGGCAATCCGAAAAGAATTCTGATACTTTTTCACCATCTAGAGTAGCTGAAGTGATGAGAACCTTCAATTTGGAGGCCCGTACTTTAACCAAACGTTTCACCAGTCCCAGCAAAATATCCCTGAGGCAGGATCAATTGATAACAATAGTGAACATGTGGGGAAAAAAACAATATTACCAAATAAATCATATTCCAAAGGCCTTCCTTACGTGTTTAAACTCCTCTCATGAGCTTCATCCAATATGATCACTGAATACTGATTAAGCTCCGGGTTAGACAGGCTTTCGCGAAGGAGCACCCCATCAGTAAGGTACCTGAGCAGCTCACCATGCTATAATTAATAAGACATGACAAAAGAAGAAATTAAATATATATATATATATATATAGTAGGATTGAGCTCCATTACTTGATCCGGGTCAAATCTGAAGTTCTGTCTTCAAATCGAATGGCATAACCCACTTCCTCCCCAAGAGTAACGCCAAGCTCCTGCGCAACGCGTCTGTTAAAGAACCATACGTGCAAGTTTAGTAAACAGCAACAAATTTAGCAAACACGCGAAGAAGTTAGTTGGAAGCTGTTATTGAAACCTAGCAACAGATACGGCGGCGACTCGACGGGGCTGAGTGACGGCAACTATTCCGGATTTGGTGTAACCTCTGCGGTGAAGCATCTGAGAGAGTTGAGTGCTCTTTCCTGAACCAGTCTCTCCAATTATCACTACCACAGCATTATCTTCCACGGTTTTCATTATTTTGTCTTCGAATTGCACTATAGGCAGATGACTCGCCATTTAATAGAAAACAAGAAGAAATTGACCTACAGCTTGACAGGAAGAGGCTACACGCTCTTCTTGAACCTCAACTCTGTCTCTGCTGCTTGCTAATTTTCAAAACATGCCCCTTCTTGTGTTTGGAATGTCGTTTAAGATGTTTGGGACCGACTCGTCGTCTTCTTATTAGCGGTCTAATTGCCTTCTTGACAACGTGTCACTTTTTCCCTTCTGGTTAATATGCGTAGCTTCGTAAAAAGAGTAAATTATTACTTTATTTAATCCCCGATTTATGAGTATATTGTATATTAGTCCTTAGGTTTTGAGAATCGTTAAGAAACTCAAAATGTCCAAAATACTTTTTTTGAAACGCCCTTTAGATTTTATTTTAACTAATTAAGAAATAAGCTAAATGAGATCGTTGTTTCACTATTGCAAAATTATAGTAATAGATATAAATTATTGTGGATTGTAATAGTAAAATTATTATTGTATCCCTTAGTGCACTTAGCCTTGGAATTAGAAGTATTTTTTATTTTTTATATTTTTTTGCACAGTACAATGACCATTATACTCTCAGATAAGACAAAAACTAAAAACTTCCAGCAGGGTGACACAGTAATTTTATATTTTCAGTGCACAATAAAATAACTTTTATACACTTTAATAAGACAAAACAAAAAAGTTGCATGTGGAAAATTCTTAGTATCCAAAGCAGTCAGTTGTGGAAATAGCTTTCAGTCTTCTGTATAAAACAAGGGTCACCAGATCCAAGGGCCTAAGTTATAGGTTCATAAACTTGAGGGACTACAGAATAATTTCCATTTAGTGAGTGTTGAGAAGATCATAAAATCTGCGGCATACGTCACGTAATCTCTCGAAGGCTTATTTGTCAGGGTTTTTTTCCTAGATATTTGTCATTGCAAAAATTATGATGAAATGAAGTGCAGAAATAATAATTAAAAAAAAATTATATATTTTTTTTTTTTATAATCAGGATATCCAGATCAGCTTATACGCACCTCAAACTAAAAAGGTGTTTGGTAATGTTGTGGTATATGTAGTTCCAAATAAATTTGTGTTTTAGTGTTTGGTAAAGAAAAAAAAAGTAGATAATTTTTGGTGGGTCCCACCCTTGAAAATCAACCAAACGCCGGTTCATGAAAAGCAACTATTTGCTGCTTTTCGGGCCTGTTTGGGAGGGCGGTTGTGGTTGCTTTTGCAAGTGCTTTTTGTTTAGAAATACATCAAAATGATATTTTTTTTTATTTTTTAAAAATCATTTTTGACATCAGCACATCAAAATGATCTATAAACACCAAAAAAATTTCATTTAAAATATTAAAAAAAAAATGAATTTTGGCCAAATATCAATTTGACCGCACATGGCTTCTCGTCCTGTGATAATTTATGAGCTGCTTAAATAAATTGATTCTTTACACTTTACAGCAATAATACCGTAAGCATTTTAATTCCCAAAAAAACTCTCATTCTCACTCATTCTCCCCTTCACAGCGTCTCCCGTCCCTCACTCACACCAACTCTAAAACAAAGAAATGCAGATAATAAAAATTGAAACAGAAAGAGCCCATCAGCGGCCATAGCAAAGACGGAGAGGTTTCTCCTCCTCTCTCGCTATTGGCGTGAAGTTGAAAACTTAGAAAAGTGTAAGCCAAAGCACGTAGAACTTCCCAAGAAATGAGAAAGAGAAGAAGAAACTAAAATTGAAGCACGAGGATAAGGGAGACCAAGAAATTGAATTGGTCTTCTTTGAGACCCATTGAAATTACAGGGTGTGTTTGAACCTGAACCTGTTAGTCTCACTGTCTCCGCTGCCATTTTTATTGGCTTTTTGTTCTGTGTTAAGAGACCTACCTTGAGTCCCTCTCTTTATTGGTTTTGTGTTGTGGTTGGGCTTGTTTTGTGGGGGATAACGAAGCTCGTCTACTTCGGCTCAGGCTTCTGTTTTGTACTTAATTTTTTTCCCCTTTGAGTTAATTTCTTAAAATTGAGCTTTTTTATTGTTTGCTCTATTATTTGAAGAAATTAACAATATTGCCTAAAATCCCACTCAATTCCTGGGCTAATACTCCCATTGATTAACATGAAAAGAGAATATCTTGTGTTTTACCTTATGTTTCAAAAATATTTTTAAAATAATTTGATTTTTTTTATTTTAAATTAAAAAAATTAATATTTTCATATTATTTTCATGTGCTCATATTAAAAATGTTTTTTTTTAAATAAAAAATATTATTTTAATATATTTCTAACCGAAAAGCACTTTAAAAAACAATCAAATTTACTTGAATTATTAATTACATTATGAAATTATTATTACTAATACAATTTTTAAATATACATCCACTCACACACACACAAATAAATGTGTGTGTGTATCTATACCCTTTAAAATAATTTCACAAGTTGAAAGCAATATGAAAAATTTGGTAATCAAGTACATGAAACTGCTTTTCATTAACCTCAAACTCAACCACAGTTTTAACCAAACACTTCAATAATTATTATGAACCGCAGTTAAAAGTATTTTTTATGAAATTATTTTTTTAAAATCTCAACCACAAAAGCAAAAACAATATCAAACACACCTTAATCCCCAGACTTACTGAACATCTTGTAAGTCCAATGAGCAGTTAAGACACTGCGGGGGTGACAAGCGTGCATGGTGGGGCTTGAACGGTGCAAAGGAATGGAACAATTCCCTTCCTCCGCTAGGCCAAGACCCCACTTACAAATTATACACATTCATAGTTATTTATCCCAGTTACACATTTTTACACCCACATCCCCAAATCATTCCTCCCTAAGGCAATCCTCAAATATGTGTAAGAGTTTGATGGTTTTGATTTTTCTTAAATTTTACCGTTACTGTTTAAGGATTTTGTTGATGCAATTGCCCTATTGCTAGCTGGAATCACAGTAATCAAAGTTCAAATTTAAAAAACAAAATCACCATAATCAAAATGTTTAGCAATTAACATGCAAAAAAACAGTGATGATTACTGCCCCATATCAAGATGATTTATTTCATGGGAAAAAATAAAAATAAAAATAGCAGTGATAATATCTAAATTCTAAAACATGTTAAACAACATGTTAAAAAATGAATCAAACTCTGTTTCGTCTGAAAATGAAGCGAAGGTCTAACACCAGGAGAAAAAGAGAGAGAGAGAGAGAGATGAGGGGAGGGTCAGTGAGTTATTACCAGTAGCTTTCTGACAAGTGTTAAGTGAAACCTCTGCCTGGTAATCAACTGGAAACACATGTTTTCCGGCTGGAAATACGGCGCCGGAGTTCCCAAATACTGTCATTTCTCTCACTTTTCTGTGTGGAAGACTCCACGTCTCGATCTCGCCAGCGTGCAGGAGAAGGGAGGGTATAGGAGAGGGTGGTCAAGGAGGGAAAGGAAGCGTTTTATTTATTTTTGGGAGTGGCTTGACCGTGGTTAAATGGTTCGCTTGACGACGTCGTAACCTGATTGCGGGACCTTCTTGAGATGGGGTCCGGTAATTAATTCTAGTATTCATGTTCTTGTCTCTATTTAACGAGGTCCACGAGGGGCAAAATAATCTGTTTAAGAAAAAGTTTTTATAGCAGTTTTGTGCCATTTCGGTGGGGGGTGGGGGTTCTCCCTTTTCAGCTATGAGGGTTTTATAAAAAAAAATTATGAGATATGCTTGTTGATCATTAATTATGTATTTGAGGATTGTCAAATAAAATAAAACATGAATTAAAAATGATATGTTGCGTATTCTTAGACAATTAGTTTTTTTTAATATATCAACTAGGATGTTGACCTTTAATGTATAGAGACTAAATGATTATTTTTACTTTAGTGAGAGATAAAATATAAATATCAAAAGATAGGAATGTCAAAAGGTATGAATATCAAAGGATAGCTTATTACCTGTATATATAGTCATGGTCCCCAGATTATAATTTCAACTTCATTTTTATTCTGACATCTCGTCATCGGAGAGAAAATAAGGTTATGGTAGAGAGAATCAAAGAGTTCTCAAAGAAAAACGTATTAATCTGAAAGGTTATCCGCACGACTCTAGAGAACGATTTTCGAATATGAATTTAAATATGTTTCTACTTAATTGTGTATGTATTCTTGATAATTCAATATAAATAATTTCTATATGTTATGAAATACAGTCCTAACAATGCTTAATAGAGATTCTTGAGTAATTGAATTGAAAGGGTTATTTAGGATCATTCTGATCACGTACAAACAAAAGAGATTATTATTATTATTAGCAGTATTATATTTGTAAATGTGATAACAGTTATTTTCTTAAGGTTTTTTTTGTGTAAGAATATATTAAAATAAGTATTTTTTAAAAAATATTTTTTGTATTATGTTTGTGATTATGATATCGGTTGTTTTTTAAAGAATTTTTCGTTTAAAAATACATCAAAATAAGATTTTTTATATTTTTCAAAATTTATTTATTATATTAACATATCAAAATAATCTAAAAAATATTTTTTAAAAATTAATTTCTTACAGAAACGCTTGCTAACCTTAAAAATGGATAAATATCTTAAGTTGGACACCTTCCATGGAGTTCAAAAACAAAGGAATAAAAATAACGAAGAAATAGAGCAGTAAACAAAAATTAAAAAAGACAAAACAACGCCACCTTCCTTCCCAATAATCGATCACGAGAGATACATGCATTGCAATTATTTAAAAAATCAGGATTTAAATTGCTGAATGTATGCCAGGTGTTCAATTTAAGATTAAAACTTCTTGACATAGTTATATATATTCATGGATGAAAATAATATTTTGCTGATCTACTCATAAAATTCTTACAAATGGCATTTATTAATCGATAGAAGAAACTAACTACAGCTTAATTAATATTGAATTTTAAAAATATTTTTGAAAAATTTTGAAATTTCTTATTTTTAATTAAATTTTTATTATTTTTAGATATTTTTATGTGAAGATGTAAAAAAATATTTTTTTAAAATAAATATTTTTTTAATATATTTTAAACTTGAAAAACTTTCAAAATATAGTTAATGCAATATGATTTCCATTACTTGAACACGTTGCTTACAAAGGGCCATGCATGGAAAGCAGTGGCGACATCAAGTGGGAATGTCCATTGGACGAACTACGAAGAGGTTAAATTTCTACCACCTGCCGGATTTGCCCTGCATGTCCTGCTTGCAATGGCCTTTGCGTGCGTCGCATGAAAGAAAGTCTGTTTGCATGGATGTTGACAATCAACAAGACAAAAACAACTATATCATTGACTCGCTTTATCTTGTGGGTGGTATCAAGTTTTTCTTTTTTTGACACAAAAATAAACATCTAAGCATTGTTGGCGTTTTTGTGGTGAAAAAAAGAGAACTGATTTGACTCTCGAGAGATAATCTAAATCATCATTTGAAATATATATTTCAAAGATTAAAATGATATTTTCTAATATATATATATATATATTAGAAAATATCATTTTAATCTTTGAAATATATATATATTAGAAATATATATTTTTAATCTTTTTTACTTAAATATATATATATATATATATATATATATATATATATATATATATATATATATTGAGAGACAGAATATTATATTAACCTGACTTAATTTGGAATAACATGTTAAATTTATATTATAAGTCATAATAACCCAAAATAAAAAAAGTAAATTATGAATATCAATTTCTAATCAATATAAATGTTGAATGATAGAATTTTAAAATTAATTAATTAAAAAATAAAATAAAAAATTCAAGTTAAACTACCAAATTAATTTAAAGATAAATAATTCACATGCATTCAATGAGCAGCGTGTGACCCAAGATAGCTTGGATCTCTGAATTATCAAGTCGATCAGATTATGTTTATTTATAATTATATTTAAAAAATAAATATGGTTCTAAGCTAATCAAAGATCCACTAAGACAACTTATTAGATTGGTCAATTAGCTCAAAGTCAATATTCCTGGTTTGTTAAATTAATTTCTTATTTCCATGATTTTTAATAACTATTATTACTCAAAAAATTACAAATTGGGAGCACTAAATCAAGAATTAACATTCCACCTGCTCTGAGTTGTACCCACTCCATTTGCTCATTGTGATCTAGACCAAAAAATTATTAAATTATTGTATCTTTTTGAAGCATAAATACTTGAAGATAATGTTCAACGCCACACTCTCAAAGATCAATACCTAGAAAAAATAATTATTCTTTTTAAATAAAAGAGAGAGAGAGAGAGGAATGAAGAATCCGACGACTGTATGATTGAGGTACAGTTTAACATTGCATTTTAAAATGTTTGTGAAAAAAAAATGATTTTTTTTATTTTTAATTTAAAATAATTTTTTGGTGTTTTTATATTATTTTCATGTGCTAATATAAAAAATAATTTAAAAAAAATAAAAAATATCATTTTAATGTATTTTTAAAAGAAAAATATTTTAAAAAAAACTTTAACCACGCTTTCAAACAAATATGAAATAATTTAGGTCGGTGGTAAAGAAAATATGGGAGACATATTATTTATAATTGAATTTTTTAATTTTTACTAAACATCATTTACCAATATCAAACTTGAAACATTTATATCTGTTTAAAAATGTCTGATTATATTAAGGATTAAATAAAATGATGCACTAATTAAATGGGCCTGGATCCAAACTATATTGTGATATTAGGAAACTGGGCCTGGGCTTACGTTTCAGACAAAACTTGAGCTTTGCAGACAGTGATTCGGACCCAGGTCGAATCCCAAGAGCTAGGCATATTGAAATCGATCCAAGAATCAGAACCGCTGATTTTTGGCGAAGTCACAGTAGGCGGGTGTCTATGCTACGTGTTACCCGTGCTCATCACAAGCACCCCCGTTAAGATCGAAAATCATCGCCGTCCATCTTGCATACTTAGCGACAGTCGGATTTCGATATATATTCTCTCAATAGTCCATTTCTCATCTGGATTTGTTGCAGCTGAATCGACTCGAATCGTCAAAGCTTACCTGCTACATTTCTTGCCATGGTATTATGTTTTCTCTGTCCGTTTTTTTTTCTTAATTCATTTCTCAGTCTTAGGGTTTCACTTAATCTTGCTGATTTTTTCGTATATGAACGATTATCGAAAGCATGTTTGTGTAGATCCAGTTTTTTTTGTTAGAAGCTTTAATCAAAGGTTATTGAGGATATTCCGTGATAATTTGTTTTTGAGTGCGTGCTTAGTGTTGAGGTAATTCTATTTTTTGCACGTCTTAGTCAAAAAATCAAGAATTTTGTAAGACGAAATTACTGAATTCATGATCCTGGCGGAATTTTTTGCTGCCATTGGAAGTTAAGTTTTGGCTGTGTTTGTAATAGAACTTATATTTTTTGGTTGTTGCCGGCCTTTTTTTGAATGAAATGTTACTGGCCTTGTTGTGGTTATGGAATGGGCATCGGCCTGGTTTAGACTGGTATATTTGAGTTATATTACTGGACTGCCGTGTTTAAATCTTTCATATTTCATTGATGATGGTTTTGCAGCTATCCTTATTAGTGCGCACAGGTTCTGTGTTTGTTTTTGTTTTTTGTTAGAAGCTTTAGAGCTTGTTCATATTGTGAGAGTGATTGGTTTTTGGAAATGCATTAGAATAATATTTTTTTATTTTTTAAAATTTATTTTTGACATCAGTATATCAAAATAATCTAAAAGCACAAAAAAATATTTTGAAGCAAAGAAAAAAAAAATCCATTTTTTTCAAAAGCGCTTTTGAAATGCAAAAACAAACGGGCTCTTAATTAAAGCTTGTTAAGGCTATTGTGTGATAAATTGTTTTTGGGTGTGTGCTTAGTGCTTAGGTAATTCTTTGTTAATCTAAATTTCAAGATTTGTAAAATGAGACTACTGAATTCATGATCTTGAAAGAAATTTTTGCTACTTTTGAAAGTTTAATTTTGCTTGTGTTTGTGGTAGAATTTGTTTATTTTGGATGAGATGCTACCGGCTTTCCTTGTTTTTGTTCTGGAATGGGCATCAGCCCGGGTTTGACTGGTATTTTTGAGTTCTATTCTTGGACTGGCGTATTTAGATTTATCATATTTCACTGATGATGGTTTTGCAGCTGTACTTGTTAGTGTGCATAAGTTCTATGTTTGTTTTGTTGTGAATCTCGAGTTCTTAAGAAAACATTTACTGGACATGGGAGTTAAATTAGGTATTTGAATGAACCTGTGAAATTCATATGGCATATCCTAATATTTGTTTACTTTTGCGTAGGCACCCATTAGGGGTATTTTTTCTTTGCAAAGAGCAGCTTTGGGGCAGCGTCAAGGGGAGAGGTTGGGAGTTGGCTTCAGGTCATTGAGTACCCAAGCTCCATCAAATGCTGGTGCTCCTCAGCCTCCCCCACCTCCCCCACCTCCGGAGAAAACCCATTTTGGAGGGCTCAAAGATGAGGACCGAATTTTTACCAACCTGTATGGAATGCAGGACCCTTTCCTCAAAGGTGCCATGAAACGGGGTGACTGGCATAGAACTAAGGACTTGGTGCTCAAAGGTACTGACTGGATTGTTAATGAAGTCAAGAAATCTGGCCTCCGAGGACGCGGTGGTGCTGGTTTCCCATCTGGTCTCAAATGGTCATTTATGCCAAAAACATCTGATGGTCGCCCTTCCTATCTTGTTGTCAATGCTGATGAAAGTGAACCTGGAACCTGCAAAGACAGAGAAATCATGCGGCATGATCCACACAAGCTCTTAGAGGGATGCTTGATTGCCGGGGTAGGAATGAGAGCTTCTGCTGCATATATCTACATTAGGGGTGAATATGTGAATGAACGATTAAATTTGGAAAGAGCCAGAAAAGAAGCTTATGAAGCTGGGCTGTTGGGCAAGAATGCATGTGGATCTGATTATGATTTTGATGTCCATATCCACTACGGTGCTGGTGCTTATATTTGTGGTGAAGAGACAGCGCTTTTGGAAAGCCTTGAAGGAAAACAAGGGAAACCAAGATTGAAGCCTCCTTTCCCAGCTAATGCTGGGCTGTATGGCTGCCCCACCACTGTTACAAATGTGGAAACAGTGGCTGTCTCTCCCACCATTTTAAGGCGTGGTCCAGAGTGGTTTGCAAGTTTTGGCCGAAAGAACAATTCTGGGACAAAATTATTTTGTGTGTCAGGTCATGTGAACAAGCCTTGCACAGTTGAGGAGGAGATGAGCATACCACTGAAGGAGTTAATAGAGAGGCACTGTGGAGGTGTTCGAGGTGGATGGGACAATTTACTTGCTGTAATACCAGGGGGTTCTTCTGTTCCACTGCTTCCCAAGCACATATGTGATGATGTGCTTATGGATTATGATGCACTTAAAGCTGTCACATCAGGATTGGGGACTGCAGCGGTGATTGTGATGGATAAATCTACTGATGTCGTGGATGCAATTGCTAGGCTGTCTTACTTCTACAAGCATGAGAGCTGTGGACAGTGCACACCATGCAGGGAGGGAACAGGATGGCTTTGGATGATCATGGAAAGGTTGAAGGTTGGGAATGCAAAGTTGGAAGAAATAGATATGCTTCAGGAGGTGACCAAACAGATTGAAGGCCACACCATCTGTGCATTGGGTGATGCTGCAGCTTGGCCTGTACAGGGTCTCATAAGGCATTTCAGGCCAGAGCTTGAGAGAAGGATTAAGGAGCGTGCAGAAAAGGAGTTGCTAGAGGCTTCTGCATAAGAATTTTATACAGGTTTCCACTTGCATCTTATTCTTCTCCAGTAGACTTTAAAAAGAAAATATAATATGTTGTTCTGTATGGTTAATTAATATACATGGGTTGCCATGATTATTTGCACAAAGTTAGGAGTGTCCTGGATAAAAGCTTATAAAGTTTGGGCAGATTGATGGTCAAGGTTTTGCTTGTTTATTCAAATTAGGATGCGATTTTCCACCAGAAAAAAAAAAGAAAAAGAAAGGAAGCTTGATTTATGCTAGGCATGTTGGAAGGTGATCACTACAATGTTGTCTCGTTGCCCTGTTTGGAGGATGGTATATTTGTTTTTATTCTTGAAGAAGAAGAGCAGAAATAGGGAAGGCATGCCAGGAATGAAAGGAAGATTTTTCTTAACAGCCTCTTGTACTATGTATAGGGTTATTTTTTCTTGGAAGGGGGTTGGGGGGGAAGAGGGGAATAAACCTTTGAGGGTTTTTCACTGTGATAAACTTCCTCCAACTTGTACAAAATCTTGACAATCCATTTATGTGGCATAAGGAAGTATAAGGGTTACTATCCCCTCCACCCTCTATAACAATAATAGATGATGCATTTTGTATTATAAAAGGGCCAGCAAAGGATAGCAATGCAGAAATAGTGTTTGAGGATTATCAAGAGCTACTGACTGACCTTTTTAAAGGAATCCGAGGTGGATTAGTCAGTATGTAGTGAAGATGCTATGTATAATTTTGCCTAAAATAGTACCTGTATGCATATGCATCAACACATGTCATGTTTCAAGTGATTTTTGTTGCAGCAATAAATTTCAACAGCATTAGAATAAGTTGTGTCTAATTGGTGGATGAACTTTCCAAGACATCTGATTACAACTCTGTTTAAACATAGGATCTTGATACAAATTTTAATTTGTTTTTCTCAATTTTGTCCTTTCTAGCACCTGAAAGATAAAATCATCGAGAGGCTGAATAATTGGGTAGCGTAGTCTGACAGTGAAAACATCCAACACTAGATTGAGTAGAGCCAGGCATTACAAGCACGCTTTTTGGGAGGTGGAGAATGCATTTAGATACTGAATTGTTTTCTAGGTTTCTCCTTAGCTATTTCTAATTCCAAGTGCTATAAATTTCCAAGGTCTTTTACCGAGCTATAATGAGTTTTCTTTCTTCTATGTAGGGAATGCTTAATTGGTGAACATCTTGAAATAAATGAAGAAGCTACCGAATTGTGTGGGTGGTTAGTGACCTAGAGGCACCAGCAGTCCTGTTAGTGTTTTTTATTATCATCATTATTATTTTCAAAGCGAGATTCACTGTCCCATTATGACTCTTCTGGGAAGGATAATTCGTTGTTTGTTCATGTGCTTATGTCTTTGGACACTTTTGGAAAATGTTGTCAATAATCTGCATTTCATTTTATGACAAATCAAGGAGAACAGATTTCAAATGGAGCCTAATGTCAAATGCTTAATTTCCGATGTGAAATTATGAATAATGGACTGCTGTTTGAGAATGTTCTAAAGTTGTTGTGGTCCAAAATTATTAGGCAGTGGTTACTCGTAAGCTTGGGTCTGAATAAGAATAGGCCAGAAATGAGCTCAGCCTCGACCAATTTCCTGCAGACATTATCTGGGTGGGTGCTCAAATTATGTGTTTTTTTTTAGTGGCCTAACAAGGAGCTCTGCGCTGTCATGATCTAAATGAGCTTAGAGGGAGAGGTGATTGGTCTTTGAAGATAAAAGAAGAGAAAGCAAAAACAGTTCTACCATTGATTTACGAAGTTGTTTCATTAGTACATCCCAGAATTCAATTCTGTACAAATCCCCTCTGGAATCCCTCCTCCACCCAGGCACCCAATAAGACCAAAGCATGCATGAGAAGACCTGTATATGATATGAGTCAAAGTTGTCAATACCGTTCCGGTCGCCGTTCTAATTTTTCGATTGGAACGGAATGTTCCGGTTTCGGAGCGTTCCGGCGTGCCGTTTCGGTGTCGTACTGTTCATATATAATTAATTATATATATATGAAAAAAAATAAAATATTAATTTAACAAGCATAATTAAAATTTGAATTCTTTTTTATTTAAAATATTTTGGTGTTTTTAAATTATTTTGATGTATAGATGTCAAAAATAATTTTTTTTTAAAAAAAAATTGATTTTGAACCCGGAACGGCACGCCCGGAACGGAACCGGGGCGTTCCGGTCAAAATTTGACCGGAATTAAAACCGAGACGAAAACGACGCCGTTTTGTCCCGGTTTGTTGAACGGAACGGAATTAACAACTATGATATGAGTGGAAAATACTCGGTCCATGCTCAATATATGTGTGCATCATTTTACATGGTAAACATGTCTAATAGGTTCTCATAGAATTCTTACCGCACAAAATTATAATTCGTACTTCTATTACTGACATTTAACTAATGTACTTACCTATCTAAAATATTCACAATTAAAGTTCAAAAGTTAAGTATTCAAGAAGTAGTAATAAGTGATATCACTTTAACGAAGTTAAACGATGCAATTATGATAAACAAATCCTAAATAAAGATATTCTTATCACTTCGTTTTATATTCTATCTCTTTCTTCAAAGAAAAAAAATAAAAATTCTTCTCTTCTCCATTTCATAAAAAATTAAAAATTGCCATATTTGAACACAAAATTCTTTTTTCTTTTTTCGTTTTTCTTAGAAAAACGGTTTTCTTTCATTAGTAGCCCCAAAGGGGAAAATGTAATGATATGAGCTATCTCTAATTAATGATCCCACAAGCAGAATCCGATATCAATGCTAAAACCGGCTGAATTTCTGTAATCTTTACACATCGGAAGATTATTAGGCCTTCTTCTAGCCACCACGATCAACATATATATTTGTTAGCTTTAATATTGTGTTAAGAGTCCCCTCCGTAGGATTATATTTTGGATGTTTAATAGTCTCAATTCTTTTTCCTCCTTCCCCTCTATACCAAAAGAGTCTGTGGCACTCTGCATTTTAGCATTCAGCGCCTGGAAACTCCAAGTCAATACATATAAATTAACAAGCTGGAGAAAATTGATACATTGTGATGAGATAAATGAAGAGCTCCATAAGACGGAAGAAGGAAGTAAAATGATGCAAGTACTTGTTGTTTTAAGAAATACAGGTTGTGGGTTACGGGAAAAAAACAAATAAATACAGGCAATGACCAAAACCCTAATGCTGGTGGCGTATGTTAGGGTCTGGCTTTGAATGAAGTTCTACATTGACAAAGGCACTAACATTTGCAAAAGAATGGAGTAAAAAAGAAATTCATGTTCTGTGAACCAAAAGATACTGCAATCAATACTTCATTGGATGCATTCAGCCGGCAGCAGCAGAACTTGGACTTCAGAGTAGTATTGCTGTGACTATTCAGATAACTGGAGGTAATCTAACAAGAATGTAACATTCCACCCAGTTTTTTTTTCCAGGTTAGATCCTGCTGATAGGGTGCATATAGAAGTCATTTCGGTGAAGCTCAATATCCAGCTAGAAACATTTTGTTCAAGCACAAACCATCAAGATGCTAAGATGAGAATTTGCCATCCCAACAATTTACTAACCAGAAAAACTTCACCTGGATATCTAACCAGAAGTCGCTACACCAAAAATCTACCTCATTTCCCCTGATTTGACTGACTAACTTCATCCTCATTATTGTTGCTTTGCATTTCTAGTAGCTTCTGTTGTTCTTCATCAGTTTGCTCTGCTTTTACTTCAGGCACAGCCTTAGGCTTGCTTGTGGACTGTTGATACAAGATGCCACCTAGCATGCAAATAAGAAGTCCCACTGTCCCAATGAATGTTGAATGCTTGTCCCAAATAACCAGATTGATTATAACTGTCAACAACTTGTTCACCACACCAAGAACTGTAAATCCTGTAGCAGAGATTGCTCTCCGGCAAGAAAACCCAAAGAAAGAGATGGACAAACCAAACAAACAAGACAAACCAACTGGCAAAACAACTGCAAATGAGTGCCAATCCGACTCATCTGAAATGTCATGCTTTATCTTCTTAAGCTCCCCCATTATAAGCAATTCCAACGGAAAGAGTAGGAGGGCCTCAAGATTGTTGTACAGCACAAGACCCCATGTATTTAAACCAATGGTCATAACAACATGCTTGATATAGACAAAATCTATAGCCATGCTTACCAAGTAAGCTAGAGCCCAGCTGTAAGCCATAACTGTGAAATGATAATCTGTTAGCACATATAGCACGCTTCCACCAAAAATGGTGGAAAGAGACAACCATGTATTCAACGAAGGCCATGGCTGGTGTAGGAACAAGGTCTCTCCTATTGCAACAAAGATGGGGACTAATGAGCGAAAGACAATGAAGGTATCAACATTAGCATGCAGTAAGAGTTCACTGTTGGTAAAAAGTGACAGGTAGAAGATAACGGCTGCAGGTAGGAACCGCCACATGGTCAAAAGGTCTAGTGAGTCATGCTCTAAAACCTTGCACCGCCCACAAACAAGTACACCTGCAGTGCTAGTGAGATACTGTAATGCAGTTAGTGCCCCAGGATAGGGGAATTTCATGACAGCCCACTTGTTGATGATGGAGAGCAGGGATGCTGAGATGCAATATCCAGCAGCAACGCCATAGATGGATGTTTGCTTGAGTAAGGCACTATACCAGGATGCCAGGGTTTCATTAACAGGAGAGGAGGATCGTGTACCTTTCTGCCCCTCTTCAGCTTTAGGATTCTCCATGTCAGCAGACATCTGAGAGAAGAATGATCGAGCAAATTATAAATTTAGTATAGAATTTTTTTATCCCAATCCTTCAAATTCAGAATCTTTATCCCAAAGGTGGCCACATGCTAAAAAAAATAAAAGAATACCTAAATTATTTTATGGTTCATGGCACAAAGAAAAGGTGGCAGTAGATTTTGATTTGGTATGCTTACCAGTTTCTGATTCAATGTAACCTGGGTTTATTCACGTTAGCAAATTGAAGCTTTTGGAGTTGGATTTTCGTGTTTTATGGTTCGGTTTTGAAGTAAGTTGGATTTTCGGCACTTAGCCCTTTCTTTTACAAATTACTTCAAATCAAGCCATAAAACACGAAAATCCAACCCCAAAAGCTTCAATTTGTTAACTTGAACACAACCCAGGTTACATTGAATCAGAAACTAGTAAGCATACAAAATCAAAATCTACTGTCACCTTAATTAATAACATTTTCTCCAAAACACCAATAGCCAGTGACCCAAGAATTCCAATTTGATGAACTACTTTTACTTAATGTATTGAATTGTCAGGCATATAACCAGCCTTCAACAAGCTACAGACAGGGAATTGCAGCAGATTTGTAAACCCACATTTTCCCGGCAACAAAACAGAAGAGAAAAGGGCGTGCATGGTCAGATCAAAGAAGGAAAGGAAGAAGAGATACCTGTGTTGTGGATCTTGCAATCTGTTAGCAGAGAGAGAGAGAGACTGTGTGCGCCTGGTTAGCGTTTAGATGGGTTGTAGGCAACAGGCCAGGCACTGGGCAGTGAGAATAAAACAGAATCGGCAACGTCTAACACGAGATTTTATAGAGTTGAAGTCTCCACTGGCTCAGGATGGAGGGTCGGTGGCTCGGTGCAGTGCAGTGCAGTGCAGCTTCAGCTGAGTTGACCTGACCACGATCACTTATAAATTGTGTTAGCACTTAGCACTGGTGTTTAAAATTATTTTAAAAAAATAAAAAAATATATTTTAAATTTAAAAAAATTAGCATTTTTAGATATTTTAATATATAATATCAAAATTAATTTTTTTTAAAAATAAATCATTATTCTAATACATTTCTAAAATAAAAATATTTTAAAAAATAACTTGAACAATAATCTCGCCCCATTAAAGTAACATGTCACATGTAACTATTTTGTGCAGTTGCTTTCGGGTTACAATATCATTTTCTTTCTTTATTTCTCTTTCCTTCTCTTATGACTTATTTATATCTTAATCATAAAAAAAGGAAAGATATAACTAGGAAAGCTATAACTATCTTCCGCTATCATCCTTGGCGACTAATGGATGGGTCATGGATGAATATGACGGGCCATTATCATCCTTACCGACTAATTTACGAGGAGGATTTATTGTTGTATAGATTTTTTTATAAATTAATCTTAAACAAAAGTAGATTTGTTAGTTAAAAGGGTATTTTTTTATTAAGAATTTAAAATTAATATGAAAAAAATATTATGTTTTTTTTTCAAATGCAGTAGCTGATTTTGAAAATTATTTTTTAAAATCGCTTGAAAATGAATTTAATTTTGATAATTATGCATGTTGGCTTGAAAATACTTTTACATAGAAAAATATTTTTTTATATATTTATTTCTCGACTAGTAATGTTCATTTATTGAGAAACTTGCAAATTAATTCGTTGATGTTATAAAAAAGAAACAATTAACATACAAAAGCATAAATATTCAGAATATAATTAAAATAGACAAGAGAGAAATACATTTTTTATTATGAAATCTTCTCTTTTTCCAAGTTTTTATAATACAAGACAAGTAAATATATTTATAGGGGAAAGAAATGAACTCAAAGGTAGTTGATGTTATAAAAAAGAAACAATTAACATACAAAAGCATAAATATTCTGAATATAATTAAAATAGACAAGAGAGAAATACATTTTTTTATTATGAAATCTTCTCTTTTTTCAAGTTTTTAGAATACATGACAAGTAAATATATTTATAGGGGAAAGAAATGAACTCAAAGGTCATGAACATTCAATACATATAATTATGAATTTATAACACTTCCCCTTGAATGATCATGTACTTTGAAATTCAATAGAGTACTTTGAAATTCAATAGAGGACTTTATATAAATATTTCAAGATCCATATTTGAATACTTCATGATTCATTAAAACAATATCAAATTGCTTCATTAAAACCTTGCAAGGAGAAACCCGGTGGGAAAAAACTTAAGCGAAGTAAAAGGGGTACAAATTGCATTGACTTCCTCTTAAAAGTACATGTCTTGTGACAAATTTTTAAGATGACACATTCCAATATTATAGACAAGTTTCTTGAAAGTTGAGGCCGATAAAGATTTTGTAAACAAGTATGCTAAATTATTACTTGACCTAATTTGTTTGATATCAATTTCTCCATTTTGTTGGAGCTTGTGAGTATAAAAGAATTTGGTGTGATATGTTTTGTTTTGTCTTTTTTAATATAGTCTTCTCTAAGTTGAGTGATGCCGGCAACATTATCATCAAACAATATTGTGGGACTATTTTCAATGGTTGACAATCTAAATTTTTTCTTTATGTGCTGGATAATTGACCTTAGTCATATACCTTCTCAATTTGCTTCATGTATCGCAATAATATTTGAATGATTTGATGAAGTAGACATCAATGTTTGTTTGATAGATCTCAAAGAAATTGCACTACCGTCATAGGTAAATAAATATCTTGTTTGTGATATTCATTTATGAGGATCAGAAAGATAACTTGTATCTGCATATCCAATCAATTGTGAATTTGATCTACAATAAAATAACCTCATTTTGGCTTTTCCTCAGAGATAGTGAAATTTATGTTTGACTTTATTCTAATGTATTTTTATGAAAGTGAAACTATATCTTACTAATAAATTTACTGCAAAAGCTTTATCTGGTCTTGTACAATTTGCAAGATACATAAGTGTTCCAATAACACTAAGATATGGTACTTCAGGACCTATAATTTCTTCATCCTCTTCTGGAAATCGAAAAGGATCTTTTTTCGTATCAAGTGATCGAGCAATCATAGATGTACTCAAATGATGAGTATTGTCCAAATAAAAATGCTTTAGGATTTTTTTCTGTATACATCAATTGATGTACAAATATTCCATTTGAAAGATGCTCGATCTGTAAACCAAGATAATTTTTTGTCTTTATGAGATCTTTCATCTCAAATTCATTTTCAAATACGTTGTAGTTTTTGTGAGCTCTTCATGAGTACCAATAATATTTAAATCCTCAACATATACTGCAATAATAGCAAATCCGGATATTGTTTTTTTTAATAAAAATACACAGACAAATCTCAAACCCTTTTTTTTAACAGGTATTCGTTAAGATGATTATACCACATCCGATCATATTACTTTAACCCATATAAATGTTTTTGTAGTTTAATGGAATAAACACTTCCAAATTCATTACAAAAGGCTTCAGACAATGTATCCATGTTGTAGATTTAACAAGTAAACTCAGATTGACCTAGATCTTTTTTCATATATAATTTTTATTTCAACATTGATTTTGTTGAAAAATAATGTTCATGATTTTTTATATGCTTTTTATAAGATTATTTTAATTTTATAACCTAAATCGTAAGGAGGTAACCCAGTTAATTCCAATATTTTTTTACAAATTTAATATATTTTTTCAATTCTATTATTTAATATTAAATTAATTTTGATTTTATAAATCACATATTTAATAAGTGAATCTCAGACAATCTGATTGGATTTACCAATAATTAAAAAAATACTTCGTCCATTGAAATCTCCATGCTAGTCAAGCTCTCCATGCTCGGATCTTCACCCAATGCCGCAAGGGCGGTCTCGTGAATAGAGCTTCCACGTGCCGAGAGACATCTAGGGTTAATAGAAAATAGACAGCAACGCATTTTTCAACTCTTAGGAAACAGAGCAGTTTTTAATTAATTAATTAATTAATTTCATGCACTCAGAAGTCACTGCTACAGTGAGGGTCATCCCTCGTGGCTTCCGGTTTCCAAATCCCAAGATGTATTGGACTAATTAAGCTGTATTTAAATTAATATTTTTATCGAAATTATTATTATTATTTTCTAAAAAAGATGTTCTCTCTCTCACAGGATAACTGGGATTTAAAGAAATGGAATTCATTCATGAGTCTAAATTAAGCATGGTAATTAATTTGAGTCAAAATAAAAATATATTTTTTTATTTAATTCGGATTTAAGCATGCATTGTGTTCACATAGGATTAAGAAATTTATTGTGGCTAACCCAGAAAATTTTAGCACCAATTTATTATCTACTAAGGAAATGGAATTGATGAGCTATTAGGCAATCAATCCCAATAATTTTTCAACAATTCAATGTTGATATTGAATTTTCTTGTTTTTTAATCATTTATTTAGGAGAAAAGAGGGATGTTAAATTCAGATTTACAAAGAGAAATTTATCATTATTGATGATTTTAACCATAAAAATTGTTTTTTTTAATCAAATGATTTTACATGGAAATGAGAGTTCATGTTGGTTTTTTTTTTTTAACTTGAAAGTGTTTAAAAAACAAATATGAGCTAAGAAAATTTTGTGTTTCGAGTTAATTTTGGTTCTTAAGTTGATTTTTTTTTCATTTTTTGGAAGTCGTATATTGGTTTAGCAAGTTTTCTATAATGTTTTCTAGGTATTTTGAGTTGAGGGTGGGTTTATTTATAAAAACACTTTGGAACCTCTTTTAGGGATACACGAGGTTACTTGCCCGCGAGCTGCGTTTGGTTTTTTTCTATGTAGAGAACTGATTGATTTTTTGCGTGTTATTATTGGTTATCTTAATATTTAATTAGTAAAATTATAATAGATAAAATCTGTTAGAAATTATTTTCTTTTTTCGCCTAAAAGAAATATTGTAATCGAAATGCAGGAAAAGTCGTTCGTATATTTTTTTCATTATAGATAATTTGGGCACATTTGTCTACCCATTTTGTTTATGTGTTGCATAGTTTTTTTTGTTTACATAATATTATATCTGAAATATTATACATAAATGTTGTAAAAATAATTTTTTAACCAAAACAACCTAAAATTTAAGAATTAAATTTTTCTAAGAAATACAACCTAAACAAAAGAGGAAATAATTAGAATTAAAAACCAAAATTAAGAGCGTATATATATATATATATATATATAAACATGGACAAAAATAGGGACTATTTAAAAATATATCTAATATATATATATATATATATATATATATATATAAACATGGACAAAAATAGGGACTATTTAAAAATATATCTAAAAAATAAAGGAATTAAAATAAAAAAAAATTAAAAGTATATGTATCGAAATGAAAACAAAATACGTAAATAATTTTAACCAAAGGATTAAATTAAAACAATTAAAAGTGTTGGAAGGAAAAAATAAATAATTCTTTTATCTCTTGCTTTAGTTTTGATCCATTTATTTTTTAAGTAATTTTGGTATAACTCTAAATAATTTGTTTGTATTTATGTATCTATACTCTTAGTTTTGACTTTTAATTTTTATTAGAATTTATTTTTGTATTACATGTAGTTTTGCTTAAAAAACAGAGTAAGTTCAACTTTGACAATGTGAAATGAAAGTAAAACCATCACTTATACATGTATAGTTAATATTCAGTTGTTAGTTATTTGTTATATTTTTGAAGGCGTTAATATTAAACAAATATCAGAATATATAATTATTTTTAAGAGAAAAAAACTTTAAAATAATCTTTCTCGTTATTTTAAATGAATTATCTATAATAAAATGAATATAATATACAACTAAATACTTGAAAGTCTTGTAGATTGATTATTTCGCTTTAATGTATAGCGTTATTGAAAAAAATCAAGAACCATTAATATTTTTTGACATGTTATAAAATTTGGTTTTATCTGCGGCGAAATGCAGGGCAACTGACTAATATATTTTTTATTTGTAGATAATTTGACCAAATTTTTTCACTTGTTTTGTCTATGTATAGCTTCGTATATTTTTTATTCATGTAATATTAGATATGAAATATCATACATTAAAAAGTTGTAGAAGTTAATTTTTCACAGAAACAACATCAATTAATGAATTATCTTGATTATTATTCTTATTTTTATTATCATGATTGTTAAATTGTCACAATTATTATATTTTTTATTGTAACAATTATTGTAAATAATTAAATCATTACTAACAATATTATCGCTGCCACTGTCATTATCATTATAAAAAAAATTATTTTTTTTCTTCCAAGTTTTCTTCTTCATATTATTATATTTGAAGTATTTTAGAATACTAAGATTAAATTAATCTGATAATTTTAAAAACAAACCTACTTCATTATATATATATATATTAAGGTGTTCATATTAAAAAAATATCAAAATATATAATTATTTTTAAGAGAAAAATACTTAAAAATAATTATTATCATTATTTCAACGCATTTTTCATAATAAAATGAATATATAAAAACCTAACATACAATAATAATAATAATTATTATTATTATTATTGTAAATATTTTTGCTATAGTAAGAACCGAAAATTTTTTAGGCTGATTATTTTGCTCAGATATATAGCATTATTAAAAAATCTAAGACCATTAACAATTTTTTATACTTTAAAAACAAATTATTTATGGCTACGGCGAAGTGAAGACCAATTGACTCTTATATATTTTTTAATATAGATAATTTCCCCAAAATTTTCCGTCTATTTCGTCTATGTGTGACTTCGTATAGTTTTTGTTTATGTAATATTAGATATAAAATATTATACATAAAAAAGCAGCAAAAGTCAACCTTGAAGAAAAATAACATCAACTGATGAATTATTTCGATTATTATTGTCATTGTTATTATCATGATTGTTAAATTGCACAATTATTGTAGTCTTCATTATAAATGTTATTATAAATAATTCATATTCTAATTATTATTGTTCATACTATCGATGAAACTATAATTACTGTAAGAAAAAAAAATATTTTATTTTATAAAATTTATTCCTCATATTATTATATTAAAATAATTTCAGAACACTAATATTAATTTTTTTTTTAAAGCCTAGGTCATTATATATATATATATATATATATATATATATAGACACACACACACACACACACATATACATATACATATATATATTAAGACGCTAATATTAAATAAATATCAAAATATATAATCAGTCTCACATATTTATAAGGAAAAAAAAACTTATAAATAATCATTATTATTATTATTTTAAATGTCTTATCTATAATAATTAGAAATTTCAACACCTAACAATATTAACAAAGAAGTAATTAAAAAAATGACAAAACAAAAATAAATATTATTAGATTATTAAAAATTATTTGACTTCAAGAATAATTAAAAAAAAATAAAGAGAAAAAATAATAAATATTAATTTTCAAATGATCACCAACACAAATTAAAATTTAAACATTAAATAAAAAACTTAATAACATTGGAAATAATAAAAATTGGAAACAAAAACTAAAAGCATGAACATATAAACATATATAAAAAAAAGGAACTATTTAAGAAATATGTAGAAAAAATAAAGGAATTAAAATAAAATCCAAGATTAAAAGTATAAGGGCTGAAATGAAAAACAAATATATAATAAATTTCAATTGAAGGATAAAATTGAAACAAATTAGAACTTTGATACCGAATATATTAAAGATTTTCACCTAATCCGAAAACTAAAAGACTGATGACCAAAATGAAACTACAATATATAATCAATTTCCATCTAAGGAAAAAATTGAAACAAATCAAAACTTTAAAACATATATTAGGACCATACAACACAGTCAAAAGATAAGGGACTAAATTGAAAACATCGGCAACATAGGGGACTGCCGAGCACTTTCAACTACAAGATAGAGAAAAGGGAGAAACAACTTTCAACCGTCAACCGACACGTTTTCAGCCACTTGAAAAGCAACACGTGCCACCATAAGATGTAGGTCATGGAGGCACACCCGGTGATATGCCGAATGGTAATATTTCACCGCCGATTCTGACCGCACTTACCTAACCACCCCTACAACCAATTCTTGTTTTTTGTTTTTTATAGGGGCATAGACATATTTGCACACTAATGTCACTATTCATTGTGGAGTAAATTAATATTTAAAACATGGTCAATTATTTAGACACCCGTAAAGCCAATTCGTGTATTTTGTCTTTTAGGAATCCCTCTCTAATGCTACAGTACAACCGTGAGCTGATTTAGCTTTATATTAATAGATTTATTTAGAAAAGACTCATTTAAATAAATAAAAATCATATATTCATTAAAATGTTCTAATACTAAAAATATAAAATTCAATTGTTAACTTTCGATTGATTTCAACTTTTATAGTTGTTTTTAATTATATATATTCACTAAATATTATTAATAAAAATAACACTTAAAAATATATATTATTTATTATTTGTACCCTAATATTTTATATTAAATCTATATTTTAATTTAAAATATCATTTTAAGGTTAATTACGCATAATATTTAATACTGTCATTCCATAATTTTGGCATTTTACAGAGTATATATAAACTCTAAAAAAATTATTTATAGGTTTTCTTAATAAATATTATGATTAAATTAGGATATTTTAGTTGTTTAATTAAGATATATGTTTAATTATAAATATAAATGAGCATAATTGTTACTTGGCTTCCCAACGATCAAATCTCGCATCTCGATTTATAATATTAGAAAAAACCTAAAATTCCTCCAAAAACAAATATATAAATCGGTGGAGATGCATGATTAAACCCTGCACCTCTAGCATTCTAAGCGTGAAATTTTCCACTTGAGCTACATCCCCGCACATTTATTTTCTTAACAACATTAAATAAATAGTAATTTTACTATTACAATCCATAGTACTCTGAGTCTAGAGCTACAATAAAATTCACTATAGTTAATGCACAGTAAAACCATAGTACTCTGAGTCTAGAGCTACAATAAAATTCACTATAGTTAATGCACAGTAAAACCACAACCTAATTTAGTTGTATAGATAATAATAAACGACACATTATTCACATAGAGAAATGACAAATTAGTTTGTTTGCTTTAAATAACTATCGCGGATGACTCATCCACCCCATCAACCATTATTTAATGGGACAAGTGTTAGGACTTACCAAACTCAATAGAATTGGACCTAATTATTATTTTTAATTAATATCTTGTATAATATGTATTTCTTGAAATAATGTTTTCACTTGTGGTTTAATTAGTACCCATTCTTTTTTTTAAAAAAAAATACTATATGATTTATATGTTAATTTCTTTTCTAAATATATAGATATATAGATTAAATTTATTTTTTTCAAAAATATATTGATTTCCTATAAAAAAATTTAATAAGTGCAATTATGCATAGTATTTATTTATTGTATATTATTCAATAAATTGTACACATGTTGGTTTCTATTAAAAAATATTTTTATAGACAATTCATTAAACACAACAAAGTAAATTACTTGTGTGTTGTGATGTTAAATATTTTGATATGTGTCTTTCTTATAGTTTCATTTTGTTGATGACTTTTTTTGATTTACACAACAATTATTGATTTATTTAGTTAGATGCATGCATAAGTTTTTTAATTTCCACCTAAGAATTTTTTTTCTAAAAAAGGACTTTCAAAAATCATGCATGTGTATTTTTTTATTAAGTTTTGATGTCTTGGATTTGATCTTTATTCTTGTTATTTTTTTATTATTGTATTATAATTTAATAAAAGTTTTATAGTTTTTATTTTCACCTTTCGATCCAAGTTTACAATGTATTTTTTATTTTATTTTAGTCTTTTTTCTTTTTATGTTTGATTCCTGTTAATGTTTTTATTATTTTCTACTTAACTTTTAAATTGAAATTTTGTTGTTGTCCTTTTTTTTTAGATTTAACCCTTATTGTTTTTATTATTGTTTTTGTAAAGATTTTTTTAGTGTAAATTTAACCTTTTTATATTTTTTTATTTAATAACCCTAGTCATGGTTGTAAAGTCAACAAGGATTGAAAATTGTCTTGACTTATCTTTTTTCAATATTGTCTTTCAACTTTGTTTTTTTTGTTATCTTATATTTTTATCATATCATCACATCAATCAAGATTTGTCTTGTTATAAAACTCATATTATTTATTTAAAAGCATGAACATCTCCATAACTTTTTTTTTTTCAAAAGATAATTTATTTACAAAATATTATAAATCAATTATCAGATATTTTTATCAGTAGTGAAAAGGTAGTCAAATCTCATATTTTTGCTGCAAATGCTCTGTCTAGAATTAAAATCCCTGAAGGAAAAAGTCAATATAGTAGCAAATGAATTTATATCACGCCTGAAACGTGAAAGACCTATTGGCGCTAAAGAGAAAAATCCTAGAAAACAAAAACTTCAATGAATAGATTATGGTACTCTTGGAGAGTCCTCACCAACAAAACAAAATCAAATCTTGTGTCCAAATCATCTTATTATATTAATCCCCCTGAAGATAGACCTCCTAAAAATAACAGGTACCTGAAATTAATGAAGTCTTCATAAACTATGTGCATACATGAGAGATTTTGGAACGAGATAAAATTATCATAAATGATGTGTTTGTATTTAAGGTTGCTATTGGCATCACTAGAAGTAATGATGAATTTGAACCATAAATAGTTGAAGAATGTCAACATAGAAATAATTGATCAATATAGAAAGAAGCAATCCAAATAGAGTTACACTTACTTGCAAAACGTGAAGTATTTGAACTTGTAGTCCATACACCTAAATGTGTTGTACTCGTTGCATATAAATGGGTTCATGTTAGAAAATGAAATGAGAACAATAAAAATTGTGTGATACAAGACACGACTTGTTGCAGAAGGTTTTTCACAGAGACTTGACATTGATTATGATGAAACTTATTCTCCAGTTATGGATACAATCACTTTCTGATTTTTACATGGTTTAGCAGTCTCAAAAACTCTAGATATGTGTTTAATGAATGTAGTTGTAGCATATCTATATGGATCATTAGATAAAGACATCCATATGAAAATCCCTAAAGGATTTATCGAAAGCAAATAAAAAACTACAAAGCTCTATTTTCAATAGATACAATGTTGAAAGTTAACATTCAGAATAAATAAATAAATTCATCGGATCAAAATAACTCAATAGAAAACAAATAAAAACACTACAAAGTCTGATTCCTGAACAACCTCCTATCAAGAGATGAAATTTTTTTTATAAAAAAAATGGGGTTGATGGAGGGTGAATACACACACACACACATATATATTCAATTAAAAAATGAACTAAGTCAATCTGGGTTTACATGCCAAACTTACGACTCGAGTCATAAGATTGAGATAACTTCATATAAAGCAAATTGAAAAAATATTACAAAGTGTAGTTGAAAGATGACCTAAAAAATGAATAGAGTTGATCTATTAAAACCATAAGTTAAGTAATGAGATCATAATAACCAGAAAGAAAATTTTTTTAAAAATAATTATGAAACTCAATTTTCAATCAATTTGATGTTCAATGGTGATATAAAAATTAAAAAAATAGTAAAAATAACAATTTTAGTCAATTCGAGTTAACATATTAAACCCAAGTCACTAGATCATGATAAATTTATATGAAATAAATTGAAAACAATTATAAAGCCCATTTCTAACAAATATATTATCGATAGTTTAAATCAAGAAAAAAGTTAAATCCACTAAACCAATATACAACCCATAAAATAAATAAATATAAAATACAATTCTCAGAATAACATAATATAACAAGAAAAAACTAGAAAACAATTTAAGTTATTGAGCGGTGAGTTTTTTATATATAAAAAAGTTCTCAGAATAACATAATATAACAAGAAAAAACTAGAAAACAATTTAAGTTATTGAGCGGTGAGTTTTTTATATATAAAAAAGCCAAGTAAAAACAAAAATATTATTCCATTAAGAAAAAAGCTAAATGGTGTCGATTATTCACTGTAGCTATAGACAAAGTTTACTATGGATTGAAAATAGTGTAATTATTGTTATGCCCTTCAATTCATAAAATTTAATTATTGGATTTAGGGGTGTTTATGTCTTTTCATTTTATTTTGAATAATGTTTTTGCCCTTGGATTTAGTCAAAAAACATTAACTAAGCAAGGGTGTTATAGACATTTCATTTTTCAATGAACAATGAGATAACTCTTTTGCCCTTGATCAAGCCAAAAAATAAGGGTTGCCGATAAGAGTATTGTTGGTTTTTCTATTTTTATAGACGATGATAACATTGATTTGTCATCAGAAAACACAAAAACAAAGGGTTGGCCCGAGAGGTATTTTAATATTTGCATTTGATTTTTTTCACTATTAGAACGGGCTCCATGGGGTGTTTTGGTGATTGTATATTTTTTTATACTTTTTTTTTAAAGTTATAGGCGTGTTTATGTGATGCGCTAACTGTTTTTCTGTCCGTGCCATATAGGCGGCACGTGAAGCGTAATGTGGGCTAAAAATATTCAACTTCATCTTATTGGATCATTGTTATCAAAATCACAAGTTAACTCGTAAAATTACGATTTTACAAGTCAACATGTATTTACGTGCAAAATCAGACGAAAAAATCGAAACCAATAAAATCAAACTTAACTCATGAAAAATCAATAAAATTGTTAAAATCAGTAAAATCAATCCAATTTTACGAGTCTACTAAATTTTTGATATGCAAAATTGAATTTGATCTTAAGATATTTGTTGACTAGTTTTGTGAGAATGGTCATATCTTTCAAACTATTTATTGGATCTAGCTTAAATTTTATAGAGCAATACTAAACACATGAAAATATATTGTGGTAAATTTTTAAGTTAAGTGGAGTTCATAAACATATTATTTCAGAGAGTCAAAGTAGACCTTGATGTATTGTTTTGGACACATTCAAAGTTACAGGTGGAACTTTGTTGCGATTCTAGTCGGGAGGAAAATTAGACATCTCAATATTTTTAAAAATATATGGTAAGTTCAGTAATTCATCCAGACAAGAGAGAACTATATGTTTGAAATCACGACTGAAATCTACCAGAAATTTATGAAAATTGGAGATTTGGACTACATGGAGAAATTATAGCATATTTTATTAATCGATTATAATATTGTTGATTCTCTTTAACAGGTTTAATGTAATTTCATTTATTGTCTGAAATTATCAATATATAATTAGTTAAAAATATTTGCTTGCAATTTTACGATCTGAGTTTTCATGCTATGTCAAAAAAAGAAATTTTGACAACCTTGCATCAGATACACCGCCATGGCCTCTTCGCCATAGCGGGGTGCATATGAGCTCGTGGTGGTAGGAGACGTGCTGATGGTCGATTTTTTTTTCATTTTCTCTCTTGAAACTGAAATGCATACAAGTCCTCTTTATTTATGATTTATGCATTTCAGTCTTTTGATCTTTTGATTTCTTTTTTTGCCTGATTTCTTCTATAGAAATTTTTTATTCTTCAAAATAATTTTATGATATTCATTATTTGCGCAATAATAATAATAATATTTTTAGTGATTTTTATTATTATTTTCTTGATTACTCTTTTGTTAAATTTTTTGGGTTTTTATTTTTATTTTTTTTGTATAATTTAATAATTTTCATTGTTTGAGGAGTAATAATAATATTAATTGATATAATCATGATAATAATAGTGACATTACTAATGATGATGATGATAACAACAATATTTTATTATAATGGTTGCGGTGCTTATGATATCAATAATTATGGTTGTGGTGATAATAATAACAACAACTCATAAGATAATATTAAGACTAACAATTATAACAAAAAATTATAATAATGATAATAATACTAATGATAATTTTAATGATTTTAATAAAAATAACATTGTTAGTAATTTTAACAGTGGTTATAATTGTGATGACAATAGTAGTGGTGACGGTGCTACCACTAATAATAATGATTAAATAATTACGCTAACAATAATGATGGTGGTGATAGTAAAAATAAAAATAATTGTGGTATTAGTTATAGCTGTGATGATGATAATTGCAATGATGTTTAACCGATAATGATTATTGTGGTAATGACGATGACGATAATAGCAATAATGATGATGGCAATTACAATAATATCAATAATAATTAGAACATTAATTATTTATAGCGATAATAATAGTGCTATAACTATAATGATTATAACAATTTAACAATCATTATAATAACAATGAGAATAATAATTGAGATAATTCATAATTCAATGTTGTATTTGTTAAGAATTGAGTTTTACAACTTCTCGATGTATATTATTTCGGATTTAACATTCCAGATTAATGGTTTAGAAAAAAATTGTTGCTCAATGATATCTTTTTTTTTTTTTTGTTAAATTGCATTGCTTAACGTTATTTTTTTTTTTAAATCACTCAATTTTTTTTATCATAAAAATTAAATCAAAGCAAAACTGATCGAGTTTACAAAGTTTGGTTCGGTTCGATTTATTTTTCTAAGAAAATATAAATTTAATTAAGTTATTTTTATAGATAAAAACTAAACTAATTAAGTGGATGTACGCGGTTCGCTACTGGCTGGGCAGAGAGTTGTTTAGAAAAGCTTCCTTTCCTGATCTTGCGTCCTTAGCTCTTTTTTTCTCTTACGGTTTCAGTATTTTCACACAGGAGAATTTTCACATTTGACTCCTGGCTTTACTTTAAACTCATAAAGAAACCTAAAAAACTCATAATATCTGACAAAAACAATATTCCTAGCTTTCATCAGCGACTACTACACTGTTTGTGTTTCGTGATTCCTCTGCACCCGACAACCTCTTTGTTCAGCTTCATGTACTGGAAGGAAGGTGCTCTAGCACTACCAGCCTAACCTCGTGCACTAAATAAGGTTCATCTTGTTGCATAACTCTGGTCTTTACTACTTCGGTTCTTGTTTACTGATTGCATTGTCTTGATCGTGTTTTGGGTATCTTTCATCTGGATCTGATGATGATTTAAACATGACTTACTTTAATGGTACGATGGAGTGTGTGGTTTTGCCTTTTTATGCTATTCTTGTCTTGGATTCTCTCTCTGTTCTGATGCTTGCCTACCTGTGAACGGTTTCTCGTAATATTTATTTGTTTTCTTCTTGATTTTTCTTCTCATTTTTCTCTTACTTGTGTTGAATATATTGCAAAATTACTCCCTTCTCAATGGTTGGAGTACTGTTCTGGTTTTCCCTACCCTCTGACTCTCTCTCTGGGAGATTTTTCCTCATTAATTGGTTTTTATCATTGTTATTATTTGTGGAGGCCCTCTTCGGGGATATAGAGTATATAATATAATTTTGAGTGCATGAATATGGTGGGTCACATATTCTCAAATTAACTTGTAATGTTTAGACCTGCCCACGTTCTCTGCCGTTCTTTCTTCCTTTCCCATATAAGCTCAACACACCATTTTTTTTTTAATTTCAAAATCACCCGCATGAATTACATGATTATTTGAAATTGGATTTTGATTTTCTCTTTTTGTGTGTGCTTATTTTGAGTATGTTTGCTGAATTTTGGATGTTTTTGTGTTGACTTGAAATTGCATAAGGTTTGATCAAAGTACAGGTATGTGATTGATTAGACCCGTCAAGAGAAAAACACGTATTCTTCATAATAAAATGGTTCTTGGGCTTAGATCAAAGAACAGAAAAGGCACTTCAGTGCAGCTTGATTACCTTATTTTTGTACAAGAAATCAAGCCTTGGCCCCCTTCGCAGTCTCTCAAATCTGCTCAATCTTTATTGCTTCAATGGGAAAATGGTGATCAGAGTTCTGGTTCCTGCACTTCTAATGTTGGAGATGGGAAAGTTGAATTCAGCGAGTCTTTTAGGCTTTCAGTAACTTTATGCAAGGAGGTATCCAGAAAAGGCACTGCCCGAGACAGTTACCTGAAGAACTACCTGGAGTTTAACTTGTATGAATCTCGAAATGACAAGGCAATGAAAGGTCAACTCCTGGGATCTGCAGTCATAAACCTTGCAGATTATGGAATCATCATGGATGCTGTAACCATAAATGCCCCAATTCATTTCAAGAAGTCTTCTAGGAGCATGGTGCCGGCAGTTCTTTATGTAAATATTCAACAATTTGATAGAGATAGGTCCAGCTTGTCAAAACAAGTGTCACTGGACAAGGATGGAAGTGAAACTGTTTCGGAAGTGACAAATGAAGGGAATGATGATGAAGTTGAGATTGCCTCATTTACTGACGAGGATGATGATGGTTCCTCACATTCATCACTACTTGTTTCCTCTTCTGCATTGGAGTCTAGAAGAGGTTCACCAGGTCAATCTGACAAGGTACTCTTTTATACCATTTTATTCTTTGATTCCATCTCTATTTAATTTCTTTACAATACTTAAAGTTATGGATATATGACTGGAAATTAAGATCTTTCGTTTTGTGGGATAAAACTAGAATGGATTTGGAACTAACTTATCGATTTTCATTGAATACCACTTTCTGAATTCATAATATATTACATGAAGGTGGATTTGGTGGTACAGCAGGATCCATTTGCTAACTAGTTTGGTGTATTATACCACCAAACTATGACCAAGCTCCATGTGCATTCCCATTCCAATGGCATATCCTCATTTTCTACTTGTTGAAGATAGCTTTATAGCGTTGAAAGGATTCAATTTCAATTAGTCATCTTTATTTGCAGCTTTTGGTGATATTAATAAATTTATAGTTCATTCTATACATGTATTTTCACACTATCCATATTTGTGAAGCGTATTTCCTGTCCTCATGTTTATCACATATTGCTGGCATTGATATTTTCCAGCATGAAGCTTTGCTATTTCCTTGTAAACTTAATTACCAGCTGCCTTAAATTGCAGAGGGGATCAGGAACAGCAAACAATGGCTCAAAAAGGATTGATGGGGAGCCTGCATTTCCCTCAGGTGTAGCGCCTTCAAACCTAGAAGCGAAATCAGCAGCTCAAGAATTCAAACATCCAAATGGAGGTTCTCCTCCATTGCGAACAGACATGTCCTCTAATCTGCTGAATCCTGTAAATAATCCTGCAGAAAATGTTATGTTGTTGGATGACTGTAGTCAGTTGGATAAGAAGTCAAATCGTGTAGGCTTGGGAGAGTTTCGAACTAAACAAGATGCTGATAGAAAACCCTGGAGATATGAAATGAATGGACTAGAGAATGCTACAACTGATAATTTATACGATGATCTTATGGATGAGAAAGAGAAAAGGGAGCTGGATGACAAGGGACAGAGTACAGTTATTTTAGAGGTAAGGAAACCTGCTTTTGAGAAAAAATTACACGGTCAATTACTTGAAGATGCATCAAAAAAGCAAGCCAAATTAAGGAGCAATACTCTTGCTCTCAACAGAACAGTAATTGGAGTGCAGGGTAACACCCGCAGAGATAAACTGAAGCATCTGAAGTCTGTTCAATTACAGTTTAACTCAGCTGAGGGTGAGGATCCCTTCATCAATAGCCAATTCATGGAGAAGACAAAGAAGATTAATATTTCTGAAAATGTTAATAAAGGTGCCAAGGATTATCCTCGCAGTGAAAGAGAAAAATCAACAAAAGGGACTTATGATAACCAAGGTGAATCAAAATCTAAAGTTGAAATACTCAAGGAAGGGTTAAGTGGAGCTGCTTCTAAGGATGGCCTTGCCGAGCAAGGAAATTCTAAACAAAAGTTCCAGCTAATGGAGAAGGAAAAGGAAATTGATCTTCCTGAAAATGTTAATAAAGTTGACATGAGTTATGAACGAAGTAAAAGGGAAGAAGAAACAAAAGGAAAATTTTCAGGAAACAAAGTTGAATTGGAGTCTAAAGTTGAAATGCTCGAGGAAGAATTGATGGAAGCTGCAGCCGTTGAGGTTGGCCTTTACTCAGTTGTTGCTGAGCATGGGAGTTCTATAAATAAGGTCCTAGCTCCAGCAAGGCGCCTTTCAAGGTTCTATCTTTATGTTTGCAAGGCCGGGCCCTGGGCCAAGAGGGCAAATGCAGCTAGAGCTATCATCTCAGGATTAATTTTGGTTTCTAAAGCTTGTGGAAATGATGTTCCAAGGTAACATATCCTTCCACAAACCTAGCAAATTAATTTCAACTGATTTTAGTTAACAATAACCATTATGGATGGAAATATTGATTATGGTTTACAAAATCGATAGTACATGCACCAATAACTAGTGACACTAAAACCAGTGATATGTGTCTTTACAGTGATGGAAATTTTTCACGTAATGTCATGGAAAGGGTTCCATTTAGGAAACTTTCTTCTTTCCGCTTGATAAATTATTCATCATTTCCCTAAATATTCCTGGATTTATCAAAAGCTTTATGTTCATTTCAACATCATGTTAATCAGGTTAACTTTCTGGTTGTCAAATACGATTGTGCTAAGAGCAATTGTAAGCCAAGCTGTTGAGAAGCTGCAACTTGCTTCAGTACCATCCAGAATTAATGGTCCAAAGGGCAGGCAGGAGTCAACTCTAACTGAAGGAGAGAAAACTAATAAAACAGAAAGTCTCGATGAATGGGCAGAACCTCAACCATATATAGCAGCATTAGAGAAGGTTGAAGCTTGGATCTTCTCCCGAATTGTTGAGTCAGTTTGGTGGCAGGTCTCTACTTCTTCATTGCTGAGCAATTGAGGTCTTTGATCGTGAAGATTTTAGTGCAGCTGAATGTGCTTATATTGGTCTTATTTTTTATGCATTCCAGACTCTGACGCCACATATGCAATCAACAGCTGTAAAGAGCTCAAACTCCAGGAAGACCCATGCTAGGAGGCATGGATTGGGTGATCAAGAACAGGGAAATCTTGCTATTGATTTATGGAAGAAGGCTTTCAGGGATGCATGTGAAAGGCTTTGTCCTGTTCGAGCTGGGGGGCATGAATGTGGTTGCTTGCCTGTGCTGTCAAGATTGGTATGTTAGACTTAAATGGTGATCTCCTTAGTCATAGTAGAGTAAAACTTCTTAAATAACTTCTTGTTGTTTTCCTATTAGAATTGAATTTTCTATCTTCATGCATTTCAAGGGATATAATCTATGTAAAATTGTGCTGACGAGCATAAATCCATCATATTATTTGCATGTTGCTTGATTAAGTCCCATCGACAACATATTCTGATCTAAATGATTTTAGATAATGAAATAACAAGTACCCTCAAGGTATATAAATTATATAATGTATTGTAGTACCATTGTTTCTTTTCTTATAACTATTAGTGCTCTAATTCACAAGGTGTGAATGCAATCTGCAGCAAGACACCTACTTGGAAATGTTTTTAAAACAATCCAAATCCTTGAATTAAACGAACTTTGCTACATGATTTTAGATCAGTGGTGTTATGTTTGTTCACATTCTTAGCTGGATGGTTTTGAGCCAGGGATATTGCTTCAGCCAAAAAAGATTGAAATTTACAGTGACCTGCTGAATAGTCAAGGAATATAAACTTCCTATGAACCCTCTTACTGTCCTATAGTTCTGTTTTGATATATCCAGTTTTTAAGGTTAGAGTATAATATAATCATATTCTGGGGCCTCACCTAAAAGCTTGAGCTTTTAGGTGAGATGGTTCCTTAACATGGTATCAGAGCCTTGTTGACCCAGCGGTCACGAGTTCGAATCTCACCACCCCCATTCTATTTAATAAAAAAACCAAGCACAAGGTAATGTGGGCCTGTGCAAGTTTCAAGCCCAAAGGGCTTTCACTTGAGGGGGTGTGTTAGAGTATAATATAATCATATTCTGGGGCCTCACCTATAAGCTTGAGCTTTTAGGTGAGATGGTTCCTTAACAGAATTAATATCAGTTACATTTCCTATAAAAATGGAGAGCATGTTGATCTTTTTCTTGTAATGGAAAGTGGTGCCCTGATCTATATTTCACAAGAAAAGGCAGAATGTTGATTTTTGCACACTTATTTTTTGCAAGTTCATATATTGTTATAGCTTTCATTTTAGGATTGCACAGCTGCAACATCATTTTGATGTGAACTTTCTACCTTTGCTTTTCTTTAGCCTTGCATTATAGCATGTAATTCCTATTTCCTACAAGAAAATGCTGTGTCGTGATCTATTATGAAGAAGAAACATGGTGTAGCTGTTTATTTAGTATAAGAAAGTGACACACTGATCTTTCTCATAAGAAAAGGTATCCTGTCGATCAAATTCCAAAAAGAGGCTGCATATTGATCATTTTCAAACAACAGAAGCTTTCATTCTGGCTTTTGCTAATCTTATTTTCTACCAATTACTTGATTTCCATTCACCTTTTTTTCTTTTTTAAAAATATAGTTCCATGTTTTTCATCTTGAATATCCATGGATGTATTTCTATCACATGTAATTTATTTTGGCACTATGATAATTTGAGAAGCTGTCTGGAAGAATCATAGAATGTGACAGTTTCAGTTCCGCTTTCTAGGTGATGGAACAGTTGGTGAGTAGATTAGATGTGGCCATGTTCAATGCTATACTTCGGGAATCAGCTGAAGAGATGCCGACAGATCCTGTTTCCGACCCGATCAGTGATCCTAAGGTTCTTCCAATCCCAGCTGGAAATTCAAGCTTCGGGGCTGGTGCACAATTGAAAAATGCTGTGAGTAATAGGCACTTGTTGCCTCAGGCCGCATGCTTTCAAAGGAATTGATATGTGCAATATTATACGTGGTCAGTGCATGCAACACTAGTAACCTATTTCCAACAAAAAGCTTTATTCTCGGAGTTCACCACTGAGAAAATATTCAAAAGAATCTAACTCTGGATAACTGATCTTACCGGGTATCCCTTGGACTGTTCATTGGGTAGTACCGTGTTTGTGTGCTTCTTCAAGGAGAATTGGTCAAAATGTTCATTAAGATGATGTTCAAAATACACAGTTAGGAAAAGTATTTGGCACATATTCGTAGCTACTGAAAGCATGTAAGAAATCTGCTATGTTTGTGATAAATATACGCTTCTTTCCTATTCAGGATCAGTTCTTTAAGTTTGCGCTGAATACTTGCAGAATAGTTTTTTGGATGCCTATTAGCTAACACTATGAATTGCATCAACTGTATTAGTTTCTATTTCTCTGTCATGATGAAAGGATCTCGCTTTCTTGTCTTCATGTCACCAGGTTGGAAATTGGTCCAGATGGCTCACGGATTTATTTGGTATTGATGATAGTGACTCTTCAGAAGAGAAGGATGAACTTAATAGCACCAGGCGTGTAAGTGAGACACCCTTCAAGGCTTTCCATCTTCTGAATGCTTTGAGTGATCTCATGATGCTTCCATTTGAAATGCTTGCAGATAGGTCCACAAGAAAAGAGGTAGGTCCTAAATATTTTCACTGATAAGTTGTCCCTGCTGGATCCCTCCCCTCCTGTTAGAATTTTTCTTCACTATAAATGACATTCTCCAATTTCGTTGTTTAAATTTAATTTTCTGAAGGTATGCCCTTCATTTGATGCTCCGATGATCAAGAGGGTTCTTAACAATTTTGTCCCAGATGAATTCAACCCTGACCCAATCCCAGAGACCATTTTTGAGGCCCTGGATTCTGAGGTTATTCCATCCCCAATAAGCCATTGCTTTTTTGAAAACAAAAAGAGCATCTGCTTTCTTATATGCAATAAACTCACTCAATACTTTTTTTGGGCTTCATATTGATTTAGGATCTTGCTGAATCTGGAGAGGAGTATATCACAAACTTTCCATGCATTGCTGTTCCCACAATCTATTCACCACCTCGTGTAGCGTCACTAACAAGCATTATAGGAGAGGTGGGAGGCCAAACTCTGCAGAGGAGTAGATCAGCCATGCTTAGAAAGTCGTACACTAGTGATGATGAGCTTGATGAATTGGATTCACCTATGACTTCTATCATTGAAAACTCCAAGGCTTCTCCCGCTTCGACAGCATGGAATCGGATGCAGAAGGGAAAGGCAGGCCGGAAAGTAGTTAGATATCAACTCCTCCGGGAAGTATGGAAGGATGGTGAGTAATCTCTCATTTCTCTCATATGCATATGGTGTATACACGTCTGGAATTTGAGTGGGCTGGTTCAATTAAACTATCTTCAGTGGATTTTGTATGGTGAATTCCAATTAGAGCATGCAATAATAAATTTTTCAGTTTCCACTAGCAAGTCTGAGTTCCGAGCCAATCACATTTCTACAGGATCTAAACTTGAAATCTCAAAAGTTGGAAGCCTAAAGACAACTTTCTTTATGACCAAAAACAAAAACTAATCAACGAGATTCTTCCGAGTCCTAGAGAAAATAATGATGGAAGATATCAATCAAAGATTTAACCAGCAAGAAACTTTGATATGAAAACAAGAAACTAGCTTATTGAAGTTTAAGGGAGGGAGATTAATGAATGTGGTGATTATTTATTTATTTATTTTTGAGATATACTGTTTAGGAAGAGTTTAAGGAGGGTTTTAAGAGGGGTAAAAACCACGGTTAACTATTGCAATTATCTAATCAGTTCATCAAATCTTCTCCATTTCATCTTTTCTTAGAAAGGATTTCAGCCAAGTTAATCAGGGGCAACTGCATCTTGCGATTGCATTAAACTTTTGCATGTAAGATATATATCGAGTGGCTTCAGGTCCATGAAGGTATAAGATAATTTCAAGTACCAAAGAGGAATCTATAGACCAGAAAGTACATCCCATATTGTGAGAATGGCATGCACACCATTTCTCCATCTTTGCTTGGACCTGCCAAGAATCTCTAGACAGAGATATTCCCATTCGCATAATGTTATGTTTTTAATTGTTTTTGGATTTTTGGTGTATTTTTGTGAAAGAAAGGCTATAAACTGTGAAATGAAAAATATGAAAAGGATGACAAATTCTGGAATTCAAGGTTCCAGAAACCTGCTAATGCTCACGGCAATTTTGTGTTGATTTTCCAAGATGTCTTTTCCATTAAACAAACAATACTTAAATACATAACATAAGCATAACTGATCTCACTAATAAACCCCCCCTTTAAGTACCCATTACAACTTTATTTAATGTATTAATTAACCCGAAATGCATAACTGAAAATACATAAACTGAACACTGGTTTAATGAACCCAACCATGGTTTAAATAACCACAGTCAAGAATAACCAGGGTTTGCCAAATGTCACTCATCCCGCCTGTTAGGACCGCTTGCCACGCGTCACCCATCGGCTGGCCACGTGTCGATGATCGGGCGCGTAACACATAACTGTTCGTAACTTAAACAGAGATTAGTAAATCCAGCAACGTACAGAAATGCAGAATATTTATCAGATTTGCATCACAGTTTTTCAACAGCTTTATACGGTATGAGAAGCAAAATCAGAGGCAAAATGTAGTCTCTGCTATATTGACAAATCAGGTAATCCAGTTTCTACAAGAACAAGTGTTCGATTCCCACTAAGCCTTGCATGCCAAATTTGACGATAAATCTTTGCAAAACTGTCGAGAGTCATCTCACCTAAAAATTTAAGTTGTTAGGTGAGGTTCTAGAATATGATTTATATTATTCTCTAACAAAAACAAAGATCCCACCAAAGCTCTGACACAGAAGTTGAAAATTTTTCTTCTAAAATCTGAATCGCTAGATGCACACACATCAGCCATCGTAAGACTTTTAAGGATAATGCTGATGAAATGTTTGCATTCTGAAAGAAATGAAAGTAATAGGAAGGAAGGAAGAGATCTTACTGCTTGGATTCTGCACCACCTATCAGGCTGGGCAGCGCATCATGGTGCCCAAAACCAAGATACAGGATTCTCAAAACCATAATCTTGACCGTATTCAGCTATAATTTTGAGGCTACCGGAACTTTTATCTCTCATGTATACAGTGATCGGCATCCTAGAAAAGAAAATAATGTATGGCATCAAATGTGAATGTTTTGATATTCCTTTTACTAACTTGGGCTAAAATAAAAATAAAAAACTGTGCACTTGAGGGTCGTGATCTCGCGGGGAAAGTGACTTGTTTCCTTTCTCTATATCTGGGTTTGATCCTCTCTGTGCATATTTATCATCTCTGCGGTGTCTTACCTGCTCACTGGGCTTGCAGGATGTTCAATGAGTCCGGATATTTGTTGTGCTACGTGTAAGCTAGTCCGACACCCTGGTTATAAAAAAAAAAAATGTAGGGCATGGATAATTCACTTATTCACTGCAATAGATAACTACCTTTTTGCAATTCCAACAAAAAATCAATAAGCTAGGTATTCATGGTAATATGATTGTTTTTTACAGGAGCCATTAGTCATTTAAGATTGAATGGGTTCAATTCATTTTTTTTATCTTTTAAATGCTTGTAAATACCATTTTATACTTAAAAATAAAACTTTAAAAAATATTGATGGGGCCAATGCAGTATTTTTATCTTTTGTATGTATTATGATAAATACTTTTTTTTTTCACTTTCGTTTCAATAGAGTTACCCCAATCCTATGCTTAATGTCACGGGATTAGCAGGTTGACTTCTATGTTTTTTTGTTTGATAATTAGATTTTATATTCAATTTATTTTTTATATTTTATTTAAATTAGCTGAATTTATTAAACTCAATCGAGTCAATAACTCAGATCTCAAGGTTTTTTTTTTATAATACATGTGTTGTCCTGATATATTTTCTTACATTAAAAAAATTAAACTGGCCCACGGGTTTATTAGTTTCATCAATTTTACATGGAAAATTAACTCTAATTTAAAGTTCATGATAAGAATAGTTTGATATAACTTGAGTTTAATCAGCTAAACTCGTGACCTGAGTTGTGAAAAGGCCATTGCCAACCATCGAGACTGGTATGCAGAAACTTTACTGAGTCATACAGAAACCAACGAGATAATGCTCCTCTACACGAACTGAAATATGAAGTTCATTTAGCACTTTATCTCTGGTCAGCCAGCTCTTTCACTCAGAGATGGTTTCCAGGCCCCATGGCAAAGCACCATGAATCTATTTATTTAAATAACTTTTCTTAGTCTGCTGCAATTAATATTTGCGGTCCTGAAATGTCCATGGAAATCTCAGTGGAAGCTATACATGTCACCAGTGAGAAGAAAAATTTAGGATTTGGGCTCGCCATCTGTGAACAAGTGTTCGCTAAATTTGAGAAAGAGAGAATAAATATATTTTAGAAATAGGGATGATGAGAATGCATGTTTTTTTTATTTTTATTATTATTATTATTTGTTCAATTGCTGTTTCTAGATTCTAGGCCTAAAATACGAAATTCCAAGAACTGCCAAACGATAAATTCTCCTGCTAAAATAGAACAACCGTACGGATCTCATTTCCGCGTTCTCGTCCACAGCTTCGCTTTAATATTCCTTGGTGACAGTTCGTTCTATGCATTAGTTTTCTTCTTCTTCTTCTTCTTGTTTTGTATACCTTGAAGTTACCGGTATGTTATAATTACTGTAAATTTCAATTCTTTTTTCTTTCTTATATTTCAATTCATAAAGATTTTGGAAATGATTAGCTATGCTTTTGAGGTTAATACTAATCACATGGGAAATATTCTTGTTAAATTTGTTTCTGATTTCCCATGTCTTATTATTTTACATGAATTGTGTTCTGCAAAATTTTGGAGTGTCTGATGGGTTCCTTCAAGGAAAATATTTCATATTTCGCCTGAAAAAAGAGGAGACCAAACCTGTTGACATGTTTGGATTGAATTTCTCAGGAATCAACAGCAGGAACCTGCAGAATGAGTGCTAGGCGTCGTCCGTTGCATACATGTGGGGTTTCTTTCATGGAAATCGCTCGCAAAGCTTACACAGAAACCCAAGAATTCAATGGGCCTTTAGGTCTGTTGACAAAGAAGATGATCAGGTTAGCTCCATTTGTTTCCCTCCTTGTCTATGTGCTGCAATACGAGTGTATCTTCTTGGCAATCCTCTCTTTTGTGGATGATCATATAATATTAGCCCTTGAAAGAAAGGTGGAGGCTATTTTCCCACCATCGAAATATGCGTTCAACGAGGTTGACAAGCTCGTCCAAATCGTAGAAACCCTTCCAGCAAAAATTGATTTTGCTGTTGGCAAGTTGCCCGTTATTTTCCATCAAATTCCATTTCTAGATTGGGCACTTTCATGTGCTATCTCATGGCTGAACTTTTGGATATCTATCCTGACTCATTGGGGATCACGAACTACTCACGAAAAGGAGATCGTGGTCGATATAAACTGTAACGACAGCAGTATTGAACAAACAAATGTTCAAGAAGCAGATAATAACATGGTAGAGTTCCAGGATGAAACAAAGGGATGTTTCAGTCCTATGTCTGCAACATCAGGCTCGGAAACCGAGGCAAGTAGTCCGAACGGTAAGAGATGCACGTACAAGGACGCACTGGAGAAAGTTGTGAAATCCACATATAAGGATGCACTAGAGAAGGGAACAGGTGGAAGCACAGAGGGGAGCCCAAAGCAAATGATCCGATCCACTTTTAGCAGTGAAGCAACTAGTCCAAAAGGTGAGAAAAATGAGAGCATGAAAGCGAAAGAATGCATAGCAGACGAGGAGACAGAAGAAGCCAGTGCTAGCAAGGAGGAAACTGGAGAAGGAGGGGATCATACGGCGGCAATGGAAGATGATCCAGTCGATTTACCTGCAGATAAAACGCCAGAAAGCATCGGCAAGGAAGATCCTATTTTAGCGCTATTCGAGTCTGCTTGGCACATATAAAACCTGTAGAAAACTGCTGTAAACGCTCTACTTCATACCAATGGTGAAGGAAGCTTATGTAATGTTCTACTTGATCCAAGTGGCTATGAAAAGGGGGAATTTCAATATCGTGCTCTGACATTGTTGAAGAATCAGCATTGAAGTAGGTTCAAGCTGCATATATTTTTGTTGTTTGTGGGTTGTGCCCCGATATTTTTGTTCTAGGAGATAATATTTGAGTACAGAGCTTGGGGCACTGTATCCTTGCTTTGTACTTGAGTTTTGGCTTTGTTGAAATGAATAGTATTTCGGGAATCCATCCTGAAAATTCTTATTATGAGTGCAAGTACCTTCATATGGTGATAATTTGAGAAACAATATGAAAATCTATAGAGCATTTTTCCAGTGAATCTACAGATACGTCGTCACATTCCTTGGTATCATGGACCAACACCACTTTCTATCACGCAGCTACTTATCTAGTAATTCAGTTTGTATTTTCATGTCCTTTTTTCCTATTTCCCTTCTCCTTTTTGAAGATTATAGATATCTCATGGAACCAATTTAACAGGACAGATTCTCGAGCCACGCAGGTCACCTGCTCTGAAAGAATTGCTCGAGAAGATTTCCTCTCCACGCATCAGATGGCTTCAACTAGTCACTATTTTTTGCTGCATAAAAAACCCCGCAGGGAAATCTTCGTCCATCCCAAATCACCATCTTCCACACAAATCTTTCATATCAAATAAGTTTTCTCTACCAGCCATGACTTCAACAACATCAGTTTTATCAACTTTGCAGGATCCGTGATGCTTGGCTGGTCTATACTCACTGAAGCTCAGGCCATGACTAACCAGTTAATTATTCCCCAAAAACTTCATGAGAAATGTCATCAAGTCTCGGACACCTTCTTCGGAAGTATCTCTTCTCAAATGTCATCAATTAAATAAATAAGTTTTTTTCTCTCTCTTGTATGAGCTAACTTTGTCTGGACTGCTTAACTTCATTGATGGTTTACGGTATCCTAGATTAATCTTGGTCTCGGTATCCTAGATTTTACACAAGTGAAATTAGGCATTGTTGAAATAAGTTCGTATTTGTTGGAATTGATGATGAAAAATCAAACGTAAATACTGTATGTAATAGAAAAAAATGGTTAGAAATGGCATGTGGAAATACACCAGAACCGAGTACATGGTGATATATGTGAAGAAAAAAACGAAAATTTAAGCAGAATTTCAGGGAAATAACACATACATGTTGCTTTCATGGTCATGGCGATCATATCCCAGCAACACCGTTTTCCATAATCTATTTTCTCATATAAACAATCGGTAGATGGTGGGAAATGGTGTTGCTGGGATATGGTCACCGTGACTCGTCTGAGAAACCAGAGAAGGGAAACATGGATATGTTTTTTCCCTTGAAAAGCTGCTTAAATTTGCAAGTCTTTTGCGTTGTGGTTGTAGTCAGCTTCCTCGGGACATGTTTTCACCTCTCTTCAATTAGCCATGGCTTCACTACTAAGCAAGTAGCCAGAGAAGAACTTCAAAAGTAGGCGATGGGCCATACTCTTACAATCAGGAAGCTTGATGTTTCCAAAGATCCAGGGGACAAAGTAACAACCAGCGAGGGTCAGCAGATTAATGACACGTTTAAAGGAATCGAACTTGTTTGGGAGTTTGTATGTACTGAAAATCAACAAGCTGTTGCTGATAATGGAAGTGGAAGCGACTCCAGCAGAGGTTGCAGAATAGCTCATGAATAATAAGAGCAACTCCAACGGGAGAGACATCCCGATAGACAAAGCTAAATTTTTGAGTTTTTGGCTATTTTTGTTCTTTTTTACGTCTCCAATGAGAGAACCATCCAGGTAGTCAAAATAGCTTTTTTTGTTCTCTGAAGTCATTCCTACACTTTTTCACTGCAAAGTCAAAAAGAAAATATAGTCGTTGGAATTATACCGTTGATTTCGGCAATTAAAATGCTGCAGCAACAAGCAACAATGAACTGAACAATTGAAGCAATTCAATAAACATAGATAAAGAACAATATTTTCCAGCCAATCAGAACACTAAAAAATACAACAACATTTGCAGCTTGTTCCTTCTCTTGCCAGCCAATCAGAACAAGAAAAAAAACAGTAAATACCTTCATCAAAATCATGTGCCCAGTTGAAGAACAACTTTGGTGATCAAAATCGACCTTCTGCCCACTGCTTATGCTAATTACTTCAAGGTTTGTTTTCTAAACTTATTCTATTTTGGGGCTGGGATTTGAGTTGATTTAGGATGAGATGTTGGCAACGAGGTAGGTTGGAGTTGGCGCATCAAAGGGAGATGGCACGGGGGAGGGGAGTTAATGGGGGGTTTGGTGGGGGGGTAAGGGCAGCAAAGGGAGATGGGTCCGGGGAGGGTTTCACGGGGAGGGGAGTTACGGGTTTGGTGTGGTGGGGGGGAGTAGGGTGGTGGAGGCGGCACAGCAAAGGGAGATGGCACAGGGGGTATGCTAATTATTATTATTAATTAGCATAAGGGCAGCAAAGGGAGATGGGTCCGGGGAGGGAGGGTTTCACGGGGAGGGGAGTTACGGGTTTGGTGTGGTGGGGGGGAGTAGGGTGGTGGAGGCGGCACAGCAAAGGGAGATGGCACAGGGGGTATGCTAATTATTATTATTATTATTATTATTAATTAGCATAAAAAATAATTATGCGAAATTGGGAATTTTTTTTGTTAGTTAGCTTAATTACATGCTTTAAATTCATCGTTAAATTTATTAATTATAATAATAATAGTTAGCATAAAAAAATAATTATGCGAAATTGGTAAATTGAGAATTTTTTGGTCGGTTAGCTTAATTACATGTTTTAAATGTACTATTAGATTTATAAACTGTTTAAATTTTTGTGTTTAGAGTTGTTGTATATTTATTCGTAATTTGTATGTTCATAATGATTTTATTTTCCTTGTATGAAATAGATGTTTTTATAAGTTTAGTAATACTGTAAGTTTGATAGAATTTGAGTTAGATAGAATGTAACATGGGGCAATCACACAATTTATTTTTTTATGCAGATGGACTCAAATTTGCCAAACTCATTCACCAACTTTCTTATGAGTCTGAACAGATTGTTTCTCAACAAAGTGATTCTAATAAACTTTCTTATGCCTCCATAGACTCTAATTTAATTTTTCATATAATTAAAAAATCACAAAGAAGTGAAACCTTCTCACTGGAGAAAGATTGTTTACTTGTATCTACATAGTTCAATACTAGCAAAGATCCAATCACAAGAGTTGAACAACAAACAAGATAATTTTGGGCTCGAGTACATGCTTACTTTATCGAGAATAGAGGAAACTTGAATAATCATTCTCAAATAAGCATCTCAAGTAGATGACAAGAAATAAATAGAGAAGTTGGAAAATTTGTTGGCCAAATTGAAAATCATCAACAAAGTGGAACGACTGAAGAATCAAGGGTAATTTTTTTTTGAACATTTCCATATTTAATTATTTGTTTAACATATTTATTATATAACATAGTTTTATTTATCGAATTTGTTTTACCAGATTAATGATACTCAGCAAATGTATGCTTCAGTCATCGGCAAATGATTTCAACTAGAACATTGTTGGGTTATCTTAAAAAAAGAACCCAAATGGCAATATGAGCATGCAAGTCTTCATCAAAAGTAAAACAAGAAACAAAAAAAATCATGAAAATGCAAGTTCAACTTCTTTAACTCCATCAACCCCTGATTCTATAAATTTAGGAGAAGATAGTGATGCATTTATTTATTAAAATAGACCAATTGGTCAGAAAGATGCAAAGGAATGACTTAAACGCAAACAAGGAAAAGAGAAAGTTGGGGAAACAAGTGTAACAAATCTCTTACAACAATTCAATGATACTTTAGTTGGAATTGAGGGAGAGAAAAAACAAAATAGAAAAATTATGTTAAAGCAACAAGCTCTAATGATTAAACAAAGGCAAGAGAAACAAGAAATTATGTTAGAGCAACAAGCTCTAATGATTAAACAAAAGCAAAAGAAACAAGAAATGGATAGGATTGAGAAAGAAGATCAAATTTTGAAGATGGATACTTCTACATTAGATCCAATTTCTGCAACGTATTTTCAAAATAGAAAGTTGGAAATTATGACAAATAGGGTTTTAATTTGTAATTAATTTGATTTAATTATGTGTAATGAAATGTATTTTAATTAATTATATTTAAACTTATTGGTTACTTGAAATATATCGTTTAGTGTGTTAAGTTTAGTATTTGATAATTGTTTTTTTTTAGTTTACGGGTATTTTATTTTAAATTCATTTTTTTAATTTAAATATAATTAAAAAAATATTGTCGGAGGGTTTTTTAAAAACAAATATTTAATTATATAACATACTCCTATTAATTGTATAATTAATTGCATAATTAAATCATATACAAAATAATTACACTATATTTAAAATAATATAAAAAAAATAGTTCTCTAAAATTGTTTTTACTATTAGACATGTCAATAAAAAAAATCATATATATACTATTCAAAAAATGATTTTAGAGATTTGACATCGGAGTTAATGCTGCTGTAACAGGGCTGCTCGAGCTTCCAAAAAAAAAAAGTAAGCATACATATATATAAAAAAAACCATGACAAATAAAAGCGCCCACCGTGGGGCTCGAACCCACGACCACAAGGTTTAAGAGCCTTGCGCTCTACCAACTGAGCTAGACGGGCTTGTTGATAGAATCTTTTCTTAATAAAATATAAACCTTCATTACAGTTTTGCACTAAGCGCTTAAGCCTTGATGTCAAAGAATCCGGCATTGATTTCTTGATTTTAACTTTGATTGTGTACCAGTAAAAATTCTTGTTTTAAGAAAAGCTCGTTCACGAGTGTTCCTCTGGGCTCGGACACAAGGATTAAAGGACCCTCGTTGTATTATTAAGTGGTAGAATATGATAGCCTGCTGCTTCTTCCACGTTCTTCACGTGGGATTTTAGCCTTCGAAAAATCATGGGCATTATAAGACGCCACAAAGTTGTTTTACTATAAGGCTAATCTACTAAGGCTTCCATTATATGGTACATGCATTCCTGCCAGAAGAGGAGGAAGGCATAGGAAAAAAACAAAATCCATGCTTACAAGGGCCTGTACATCTCTTCTTCCCTATGAAAAGAAAAACAAATAATGCCCCCTGGACAAAAGAAAAGAAAAAGATAAAAGCGGAAATTTACAACACCAACTTAGCACTGGTAAACTGAGTAGCTCTTGCTCTTCCAAAAAACGCTTATAGCTTTCCCCATCTTTCTTCTTGAGACAGATTTGCATAGCGGTTTCGTTTCAGGAGCAGGCATGGACATGGAGCTACTTTCGATTTGCTGAAAGCGCCCCTCGGCAGATGATTGTTCTTGCTGAAGGTGCCCCTCGGCAGATGGTTGATCTCGCTGCCGCTGCTCCCGGAACAGCATCAGAAGTTTCTGCGCTTTCTCTTTCCCTCTTGTGGTCCCATTCACCGAGATTGAGACCAGTGCAGGTATCACTCCTTCTTGTAGGACCAATTGACTACCCTTGTCGCTCCCGTTGCACAAAATGTAAAGGCAGGCAACAGATTGCTCCTGCTCTATGGGTTCGCCAGTGTCCAATATAGTCGCTAGCGCGCTAATGAGGCCAGAGGCGGACAGCATTTCATCTTTTGCTGATTGACTACTAGCTAAATTTATCAGCACTGCTATGGATTTTTCTATCCATGCATGACCACCAGGGACTGCAAGAAGGGATTGGAGGCCACTGATGATGCCAGCTGAAAGGAGATTCGGAATATTGGTGGGGTGGGAGGAGAGATTATAGAGGGCATGAAGGGCATCGAGCTTGCACTGTGCTCCAGCTTCACCTTGAAGAATTTGGACTAAAAAAGGCACAGCCTGACTTGAGCCAATGACGGACTTTGCTTCTTCGAGGCAGGAGAGATTTAGATAGAGAGCTGTTGCTGATCCATCAGAATCAGAGTTGCAAATCATATCCTCCAACAATGAGATAACACCAGAAGCCAACATCATTTCCTTATTTCTGGAACAGAATAAAGAAAAGGAAACCAATTACACTAATATTCATGGCATGTCTTCACACTTCATAGATCTATGGAAAATGAATCAAGAACCCAACTCCCTATCTCTAGCAGAATTTTATCCATCAACAGTAAGATCCACAGCGGTTCCAGTGATAAAAAGCATGTGTCACTTAATTATTACATCATAACTCCATTCTAGTCTGCTTTATAAGTGATTAGCACACTCTAAATTTCAAACACCTTGATTTTAATATTGATTCTAACACCTAATTACACATATCATAGTGCTGCTGCTGCTGCTGCGTTAATTTGATATATTTAGTGACTTAAACGCACCTGTTATTGTTGACAGCAAGGTTGAAAAGAGCCATTGCTCCAGTTTCCTCGGCCATTGGATTCCTGGCAAGCATAGCTGACTCTAGAAATAGCAATAGTGCTTCGACAAACCCATTGGCCCCCATAAAAATCCTGGCCTCCTCGTCATCCTTCAAATGAAGCCTCACTTGTTCAACTATTTTACATTTTTTCTTCAAGTCTTCATCGCTATTCAAGATGGTCAGAAAACCCTGGTATCTTTCAAATACATTATCCTCAAATTCATCTTCTGGAACAGAATCTTCCTGTTGCAGTGATAAATTTTCAGTTTCAGTTTCTTCAGCCTCTTCAATGGGACCACTCTCCTCCAAAGGAACTACCTTGACCCAATTCAACTTACAGGAACCGACACTCTCCACGGATCTTCTTGAGTTTGCAGAGTCAAGCTCGGACATTGCCAGCCTCCAATAGTTGAGGTCAAGAGACTCCGGGGGAGCATCAGGTGCTGGGACTCCATTTTGTTCGCACCAACTAGCAACAAGACCCTTGACACAATAATTAGGAGTCAAGCAGAGATGAAAAAGCTTTTGTTGAGTCTTTGGACAGGTGTCATGCCCATCACTGAACCATTTCTCAATGCAGATCCTTTCATATGTTTGTCCAGAAGCAATGATGACTGGATCATACATCAGGTGCAATGATATAGGGCACCTCAATTCTTCAGGTGGAAGAGGCATTTGCCCAGATTTCCTAAAGTTTGGCTTGAAATTTAATGAACTAAGCTTTGATAAGTGTCGCTCAAAGGCATGGCCATCACCACCAGGGCCTCCATCTTCAAGAGAACCCCCAACAGTGGGTGAACAAGGTGCTGAACCCTGTGAATCATTGTCATCTATAAGGTCACTTCTAAATAACTTTGAATATTTCCTCATGAGATGTAAGAGATACGCAACAATTGATTCCTTCCGCTTGTCTTCCTCCACACGAGCTCTATCTATAAGTTTCTTAAGAGCTCTTCTCTCTGTAAGAGCTGCTCTAGAAGAGGTAATACCAAGTTTATTGGCAGCCTGATGAAATGATTCTAGCTCATTAGTGTCATTACAGTTGTCGAATTTTCTCCCCTGCTGAAGCAACACAATTATCTCATCACCAACTTGCTTCTCTAACGGATCAAGAGAGAATTCAGTACCCCCGAGTTCACTTACAATCTCCAAAATCTGACAAGATTTCAAATTATAAAGTGGATCAAAAGGTGTTTCTAAAATATAAAGGCATAAGGAACAGAGCTAGAAAAAGACCACAAAACAATTCCTGGATAATATTGTGGTTTATTCAACGTTAATGACATGATGTTAATGAAACCATTGCAGATGAAATATTAACATATAGAAATGAAAGAAATCTTGTTAATATATAGAAAGGAAATGAATAATCAAATTTTTGATACATCATTTCTAAGTTCACTTTGTTTAGACAACCCAATTTATGACTGATATCATTTTTAATTAACCATCAAAAAATAGCCTTCAGAAGGGAAATACTACCTGGCATCCAATTGATTGTGGAACAATATCTTCAACACGCCTAAGACTATCAACAAGGGCAGATCTTGCCTTTTCAAATTTTAAAAGGACAGAATCTCCAGTTATAGCCTGTGTCAGAAATGCTATTCCATCAGATAAAGATATCACAGAAAACAATAAATAAAAACAGAAAAAGAAAAGCAAATTTTAGTGCATCTATAAAAAGGATTATCTTACCAAGTAAAGCTTACTACATTCTGAGCAATGCCGGAGAACATTCTTGGCTTTCTCAAGGGCTATATGCATCGAACATAAAGCTTGAATGCCAGATTTACTCCTAGGTCTTGCAGCTTCCAAGGAAGGGAAAATGGACAAGATTTTGCAATAAATTACAGAGAGTTCCTTGCACATTTCTCCATGCAGCTGAATACAGGTAGAAATATTGTCAATTAAGTTACATTTCATGAATCTGCTAGTCATTGAAGACCTTAAAGAAAAAGTGTTTTCATGGCCTAAAAAAGGGTAACAATGTGAACATAACAACAATAACTATATTGCAAATAAGACACCCCCAAAAAAAATATGTCAAGGAAAATAACTTCTGGCACAAGAGGAGAAAAAAGCAAGCACCAGATGCAAGCAAAACAGAAGCACATTCAACACAATCAAACCCAAGTCTACCAGGCAATCACCATAAACAGCAAGTGCCGTAATTTAAAAGCAGGCATTGCATTCTCCGTATACATCAGAAAACAAGCAAAATCATAAAAATTAAAGAAACATACAAGTAGGCTGCTCAACCAGATGGTATCAGGGATTCCACAAGAACAGTACACAAAAAACACCAAATCCAAAAAATTTCTCAGAAAATAAAAAACAATACCTTGGCATCGCTTGCTGCAAACAAGTTTTCTTCAACCTCAGTAATATCCATAATTCACATTCACCGTGGAAAATTACAATACAAATTTATATCAACTGAAACAAGAACAAAACACATTAGTGAGGCAAAACAGACCCTCCAATGTAGTTTCCAAATAAAATAAAATAAAAAACACAATTTGGCATCATTAAATAGAATAAGAAACCAAAATTCACACTCACATTTTCTTGGATAAGAAATTGCCAAAAAAAAAGAAGAAGAAAACAGACTTGAAGACGAATAAAGTGATAGCACGAAATAACATACCCACCTATACGAATAAACTCTCTTCTAATCTCAACACACCTCCGAAACCAGAAACGAATTAAGAAAATAGCATACGAGATTATTTGATTATTTTTCCAAAACAAAAAAGGAAACAAATATTAAATAATAATAATAACAACATCTTCAGAAATGAATTGACACATGTAGCATCATTCTATAAGCAAAACACGAAATATGAACATCATTTGATTAAGACACTTCATCAAACCTCAAAAACATGAAAATAGAGAAACTCACAAAGCAGAGGAAAGAATTTAAAAACAACAAACGCAAATAGATTTAGACATTGCATAGAGGGGGGGAAAGGAGAGGAAAAACCTTACCTGATATTAAATGAAATAAGAATCGAAATATATTTTTAAAAAGGATTGATTTCGAAAATGACTTGGAAATCCTTTTACCAGGAAAAGCAACACCGAAACAAGCATCATAATATCATTTCATTTTCCTAAAAAAAGAAAAAAAAAAACAACCAGCCAATCATAGCAAACCACAAAATACCTTTTTAAAACACGATTTGACTACGGATGCACAAAACAGAAACGCTCCAAAAACAGAAAAAAACAATTGTAATTATTAATTTTCAAGAAGGAAAATAGTAACAACTAACAAACAGCAAAAAATTAGGGTTTGGTTGAAAAATAGAAAGAAAAGGAAACTTACCGGGAGAATCGGGGCGAGTCAGGGAGGCTCTATAAAAGAGCATTTAGGAAAAAAAGTAACGAAAGAGAGGATTACGGGTAAGGTTTCAGTGATGATCTGTACGGTCCCATCTCGTTAGAGCTGGAACTCAAATCGATTGCGTTTTGAGGAGAAGAGGAAGATAATGAGGGGACCTTTTTTTCATTTTTTTTATTTTGGATCAAGTGGGTGTCGATGGTAAAGGAATAAATAAATAATAATGTAATGCAACCACTGCTAAGAAATAAATAGATAAAAATAGTATCTGTGACTGTGACTGTGACTGTGACTGTGAAGGGAAGAGAGAGTTAAATGATAATTTTGCTTATTTTTTGAAATGGGGGGAGGGGGGGTTTGGGAATTTTCGCCGACTATTAATGTCTTCTCCCAAGTTCACCGGCCGACAATTGCCGCCCTCTTTGTTTGTCGGTTAGCAGATCTGTCATAAATGCTATCAGATTACCATATTGTCCTCGGTAATCTCTCCTCCCTTATTGCTGGGCCTTCTCTTACTTCCTTTCTCGCAAAGAGGCATGCAGACATTATGTTACGGCTGCTGAAGTGTTTTTTATTAAAAATTTAATAAAATATATTTTTTATTTTTAAGATTCTTTAAGATAAATATATCAAAATAATTTTTAAAAAAATCATTTTAAACAACAACTGAAAAAAACATTTTGTAACAAACAACGTTCACGATGCAATGCCATGCATGTTCTAGAAAAATGCTTCTCCTTGTACTTGTTAAATAATAAGTAGTTAATGTTTTATAATAGGAAAAAAAAATGTTTAATATTTAATTTAAAAAAACATCAAAATAAATCAGTTACGAAATATTTTTTAAGTAAATTTATGTTATTTAAAAAGAGAAATTTGTTCTATTTGGCACGGCACTATATTTCAAAAATATTTTTTTATTTTTTTAAAAATTATTTTTTAAAAAAGTTTTTAAATTATTTTTATGTATTAAAAAACATTTGTGCACGAATGATCAGAAATTAAATTATTCATCTTGTTTTAAAACTTATTATTTATTAAATTGATTGGAGTTTAACATATTCTTTTCTTTTTTCCGTGCAAAAAATAAAGTGTAATCTTGCTACATCTAGATATATCTTAAGAAACAAAAACAATCAAACAAGACTATTTGCCCTTTGGAATTAAGGGTTTATTTGGAAGTATGGTTGCAATTATTTTTCAAAGTGTTTTCACTCAAAAAAAGTATTATAATAATATTTTTTATTTTAAAAAAAATATTTTTGACATCAGCATATGAAAATAATCTAAAATCATCAAAAATTTTAATTTAAAATAAAATAAAAAAATAATTATTTTCTTTTTCAAAAATATTTGTGAATGCAGTGCCGAACAGGCATTAAAACCATCTTGACAAGTGTCAATTCACCATATTTTTCTCTAAGATTAAACACTAATCCAAACAAATTTTTAGAGAACAACCTCTCACGTATACACAACACAACAAAAAAATAATCGATTATTTAGCAATTGCAATAATTATTGTTAAACACAATTAGTTGGGTTGATTAGGATAGGAGTTAAAGTTTTTAAGAGTATTTTTAGTTTAAAAATATATTAAAATAATATTACTTTTTTAAAATATTTTTAATATTAGTACATTAAAATGATATGAAAATATAAAAAATAAATTTAAAATATTTTTATTTTAAAAAAAAAATAGTGTCAAACATAAACGAAATATTTCATATAGCATAAATATACGTTTTATATATTCCTTCCTTTTATATACAAAACAATTTTAAAAAACAACATTTACATGCTTTTTTTGGACAAATAGAGTCTTGGTCAACGCAAGAAAAACAGCACCTCGTGGATCCTTGGCTATCGAAGATAATCATATGATAAAATAAAGATAAATTGCTAGATAAAGTCGGTATACTATGTCACACATGGACTAAATATATAGATAAAAAAATGATGGGCTCATTTAATGACGTAAACATCTCACGTGATAGTCACGCCATCAAAAGCAGAAAGTGATAACCACTTTACAAGATTTGAATGCACTTATTAGAGCATCTCCTACCGATGCTAAATGAGGAGCCACATTTATTTTTAACAATTTTATATACTTTTTTTCTTTTTCAACTCAATAACTATATTAATAGATAATATGGTATTTATGGTTTTGTTGTTTTTAAAATTATATTTAAAAAAATATTTTTTATATTAGTATATCAAAATAATTTTAAAAATACAAAATAAATTGTTAATATGGAGCAAAGAAAAAAAATTAAAAAAACAAAATAAAAATAAAAATCAATTAACATAGATAACATTGCTGACAAATTTATAATAGCAGTCTCCTTTTTACAAATAAGGAATTGAATTTGAATGGTTTTTGTCTTACGGTTTGTCAACTAAATTATAATCAGTATGTTTGTTTCGCTTGTTTTTTTATATAAAAAAAAGTAATATTTATTTTTTTAGTTTAATTTTTTTTATGATAGGTTGATATTAAAAATATATTTAATATATTTAAAAAAAACATTAATTTTACAACCCGAAATGCGATGGCGGTAGGCAAAGACGGCTGGTGAGAAGGATAGGCTTGAAAACTAGAAAGAGGAGAGGGTATTATTGTCATTACAAAACATTTGGGATTTGATTGGCCTCGGATGTTACCTCTGCCAGAGTACGGAAACAGAAATCCCCAGTTATAAAAACGATCCCACGTGGTCATGTTTTTCACCATCGATTTTAACATGATAATAATATTATTAACCACCAGATCCGTACTTCACGGAATTTTCTGTGGTTTTCTACCGTCGACGGTGAAAAATATCTCATAAGGCCCACGTACATGGAGGAAAGAGCAGAAAATACCTAGAGACAAACTACACGTGCTGCTCGCAGCACGAAAAGGCTAGCCATTAATTTATTTTATTTTATTCCCTTTTTCCAATACATTGAAAATATATTTTATCTTCCGATTCAGAGTATCTCCTGTGGAGAGTGCCATTTTGGAGAGACAAATCTTTAAAATAATACTTTAAATAGTGTAAAAATAGCATTTTTGTTGATGTATGTTCGAGTAGTAAAAGCCATTTTGAAGAGCCATTTATTATTATATTATTTTAAATAAAGTATAATTATTTTGTATGTAGTTTAATCATGCAATTAATTATACAATTAATAAGAATAAATTATATAATTGTTTTTAAAAAACCATCCAACACTATAATTATTAATTTTTACTCTCTTGTTAAGGTATTTGTAAATAAAAATAAATATTTTTGATATAATTATATTATTTTTTAATATATATTATATTTTTTAAATATATTTATATATTATAATATATATAAAAGGTGGCCCCAAGGTGGGGCCACCTTTTATAGCTCTATGTCCCGAGCTGCTACAAATAGCAGCTCAGGACGGGGATGCCATTTCTTAAAGTAAATATTTTTTTCTTTGAAAATATAAATTATCCCACACAATGAAGCTTTTAAAACTTCAACGACAGTCAATTTCAACATTTTAAAAATTGTCATATCATCATCATTATTATTATTATTATTATTATATGTAAAGATAAAAATATAATGTGCATACTCATCGTTTGATCAAGTCTTACATAATTTTCCATCATTGTCTTGTCAAAAATAAAAATCAATATTTATTTCCATCCTATTTTTTTTGGAATAATGATGGGAAAAGGTTAAGGTTTAAACTATCTATACATTATATAAATGTTTGCGTGTCTACACTATTATTTTGATATGCTATGTTCCTTATTGTATTTTCCTTAGCTCAACAAGTTTCTGGGTCAAATTGAGTACAAGATCATGGTTAGTTTAGGTACATGATGTGATTAAAAGACATCATGTGTTCAAAATGAATTTTTAAGGTAATTTTTATTATAAAATCAAAGATTAAAAATAAAAAAAATACAAATGTTAATAAAAAGATACGTCACAAAATTCAAATTTAGACATGTGGCACATTCTAATCATGCCATGTTCTTAAACTAGCCGTGATTTATACTAAACTTAATCCAAAGATACATTGAATCAAGAAAAAAAAATAATAACTGAGAGGTCTTTAACTTATAAATAATAAATAAATAAATATTGGGGCAGTACGTGCAGGTACTTTTCAACATCTCCTGCAATGTACACGTGTCGATCAAACGGTAGCGTTTCTATCTCTATACAAGGAGTCATTTTCCAAGGAAGAAGATAGCGTACACTGGTAGGCTGGTAGCTCACTTTTATTCAACTTCCCGGCAAGTCCCATACCACGGTGCTGTGCTGCGAGGACCGATTTGTCGGGTCGCAAAAGGTTGGATTTGACCCTTTACAATATTCTAAAGCTACTGTTCATATCCAGTTTGATGCTTCACGCTTTTAGCAAATAAATAAATACAGCTGCCGGGTCATATTTTTCACGTGTTTTCCTTAACTAATTTCCCGACAAAAAATACTCTGATTTTTGTAGTTAATGCCGATAAATACAGCTGCCGGGTCATATTTTTCACGTGTTTTCCTTAACTAATTTCCCGACAAAAAAATACTCTGATTTTTGTAGTTAATGCCGTGTAAGCTTGTTTGGATATTTACATTAATAATTAAAAAAAAAGAGTTAATTTTCAAAAATAACGGTTAACTTTAAATATCAAGTATATAAAGAAAAATTAAAATAGGATATATATTTTAAGCTATAATTAATTAATATTAAGGAGATTATTCAGAAAAATAGTCTTATCGATAATTAATCGTATTCTAATCTATATCAAATTCTTTAAATCATTGGATATGTGTATGGAAAAATAAAACATTTCATTAAATTTTTATATTGACCGGACTAGAGACTTTTTTTAATATATATATTTCCATCGGTGTTTGGACCGTTATTAAAGTTTAACAAAATATAATTTTAATTTTTATTTAATTTAAATCTCATCCTTAATAATATTTTTCACACTTATATGATTCGATGTAAATAATTATATGAAAAACATAAAAATCATGCTAAAACTTGAATGATAGTTAAAAATGACAGAGTACATGATACGACGTGATGATAGAGAGTTTGTGATCTGCATAACAGGTCTCAAGGTTGAGTTAGGACGTGCACTCTTGATAAAAATCAGGGATAACCAGAAGTTTTACTCGCTTATCTAAATTTATAAAATATATTTTCTAAAAATAATGTTTTCGCATTCAAAAAAGATAATGAAAATGTTAAATCATACGTGTAAATGGATATCCAATGAATATACTATTTTTATTTTTAAGTCACCAAACAAAGAATATTATTATTTTCAAAAATGATATATTTTCGTAGAAAATAAAATAAATACAATCTGGATGGATACTTGTGTCAATAAAAAGTTGTTTAAAAAATAATAATAAATCGCGCCACGTCATCAGTTCTCTGCTTTATATAAAAGAGAAAAAAAAACACCTGATAATAATGACTAATTCCAGATTGAATTTGAGAAGGAAAGTATCAAGAACTGTGAAAACTAATTTTTTTTTTCTTCCTGATCACGTAACTTTTTATCATTTCGATCACATGGGGTATGGTATAAATTTTGGTCTGTCTTGCCTCCAAAGCCAGGCATCTAACCACCGATTGATTTGTGAGCTTTTGCTGTCTGCATCATCTCTACCTTTCATGCAAGGCACGTGATTTTAAGACAAGTTGAGGATCGCTGGCCTTGCTGGTTGGCGTCGTTGCTTCTACTTCACATCAATCCTGCTGACCCTATACGGCAATCTTATTGATTTAAGCTCCCGAACTTTCTTAATTTAGCATGTCTGGTTCGAGAGGCTTTGACGCGCCTTTTTGTTCTTGGATGCCAGAAACTCTACCCTGTAAATTGTAAATTGTAATTTGTGAATTTAGATAAGCAATTAAAATTTTAGTTGTTTTAGATTTTTATAAAAAATGATCTTTAAATGTTTTTTTCTTCTAAAAACCAGTTTCGATACAAGTTCTTGTTCTTGTTGGTAACTGAGAAACAACTTCGATAAAATTCTTAAGGAATTTTTCAGAGAGTTTATCAGTAATTATTTTAAATGGAACTATTATTGATGGTTATATCGACAAAACATTCTGTTGGTAGCTTTAGAAAGTTAAACAGTAATCACTCAAAGTATCATTATTATCGATGATTCTATCGACAAACTATTAGCAGTAGAATCACTGATAACAAATACTGATAAAATATTAATGATAGAGTTACCGATTATATATTTTGACAATCTCACCGAGGAATTATATATGGTTTTTTTGTTAGTAAATTTAAAGTTGGTATTCTCATCAATAGATTCAATTCCTATGAAATCATGGACAAAAACAAAATGTCAACTAAAGTTTTATTGATGAAAGATTTCTGTAAAACATTACCGATGAAAAATACATTACTAACAAGAATATTCATCAATAAAATAATTAATTCTGATAGTAATAATCATTCTAAAACAATTAAAAAAAACATTGCATTTGTATTCACGCGCGCGCGCTGGCGTGTAGAAGGGATTGATTAGCAGAAGAAGGGCTGTAAAGCAAGGTGATGAAGTGATTTGAACTTTAAACTAAACCAAATGATCATATGGTGTAATAAATTTGCACAAAAAAGGAAATATACTAATAAGGATATGTTTGGTGTTTTTTTTAATTTTTTTTATTTTATAAAAAACACTTTTAGCTGCGGTTTATACCTAAAATTGAAGTGTTTAATTAATATTGTGGTTGAGTTTGAAGTTTAATATAGAATAAAAAAATAAATTCCCTTCAAATAAGAAATTAAAAATATAATATCAAAAATAAAAATAATAAAATCTCTAAACTAAAAAAATAGTTAGGATTTATTTCTTTGAAAAAATAGAAAAGGTAGATAATATAAAAGTACGATGAGAAAATAAAATATATTTAAATAAACAATATTAAATTAAACATAATAAGAATAGTAATTAATTGAATAAATTTTGAAACTAAAAAAATATGTAATTTGTTTTATAAAACTAAGAAAATAACTCGTAATTTATCTTGCCAAAGCCTTAACTAACCATTAGAGAGAGCCAACCGAGATTGCAAGATTTAGGATTCCAACACCTTAACATTTCCGAATTAAGCGCTATCATAATTTAGGTAGGATTGCTCAAAACTTAAAGCAAGAAAAAGAAAGAGAAGGAGAAATTAAGAAAAAACAGTCTACAGGACCCACAGGTGATTGCAATTCCATTCGAAAAGCTAGCCTGTTTGGCCAAGCGGCAAAATTTGAAAAATTTTCTTTTTTTTTTTATTTTAAATGAATTTTTTTTTTGTGTGTTTTAAATCATTTCGATGTGCTGATGTCAAAAATGATTTTTAAAAAATGAAAAAATATCATTTTGATGTATCTCGGCACGAAAAACACTTTGAAAAGCTACCGCAACCGCAACCGCACTCCCAAACAGGCCCCGAGTGCGTTTTGTTCATTTTACTCTACAATATTTCTATATTTTAACTTTAACCAAACACTAAAATTGAGAGTTTTTTTTTTTAAACTCAGTTTATATCACAATACCAAAAACTTACTATAATGACTGGACGAAGACTTGGAATGATTCATATTATATAGTACATCTAATTATCGAGCGGCTCCATAATACGTGGAGTCACATGAAGCCTTTGACCACATAATTCGCCACAACAAGAAGAAAAATGAACTCATTTTAATCATTTAATTTTCTGATTAAGGTAGAGATACCAGGTTTAATTTTTCCTTGAAGACTAAACATAACTGATAAATTTGAATAATATAATAATTATTAATAATCACTATAGATTTATATGATCGTTAATTTCAGGATCTGTGAGATTAGTCGAAATGGATGCAAGGTGACCTTGACACCCATATTAATAAAAATATATATAATGAAATTAAGATTTTTTTTTTATTGATGTCTAAAAAACAGAGACATTCATTCGTTGTTATGAATATAAATAAATTAATGTATATTTATTTTAAAAAATACATTTTATTTTGTATCTATTGTTTATAATAAAATAGTTAAAGAGAGCACGATTTCAAGGCAATTTAATAATTAAATGGAGTTATCATGATGCATGCATGGATGGTATCTTAATTCCTTAGACAGCATCATTACTTGGAGGGCTAGGAGTGAGCCCTACACGTGCTGGATTCGCGTTGACTGCTTTCATTTGAAAGTGGAAACGACTTGTCTGCTACTAACCCTCCAAACCCAATAATTTCTTCTCGAAGGTTAAAATCATCTGCCCGCCTTTCTATTTTAGTGTGGTATAATTAATTTTCTTAAAAAATTATTTTTAATATGAGTACATATCTAAACACATAAAAAAATAATAATTAAATAAAATAAATATTTAAAAAAAACACTTTTATTAGTGTTTTAAAACTAACAAATTGATATTCTCTAGGATTTCATGATAATTCGTATATCTTGATGCTAACAAAAAAAAACTTAAACAAAATTATTTTAATAGATCTTATGTGATTAATTAAAAGAAATTGAATTTCAAATTTGCCTTTATAGATTGATCACTTTTATAATTTAAAATTTCCTTTAGTGATGAACGCACTTTTTCTTAAAAATAAAATAAAACGGGCGAGCTTTTGCATTGGGGAATTTTCAGGGGTAAAAATAAAGTTATCGGGAAATAACTAACCAGTTGTTTTTTTAAAGGGTGGAGAAAGATTTGACTCCAGAGGATCAAAACGACAAAGTTATAGCAGCGGGCATTAGCGGTAGGGTAATGAAAGGGCTGTGCCACCGCAGTTTCAATTATGGAGAGTCACCTGATGCACGTGAGGGTGTTCTGGGAGTGTCTGACCATGCTCTTTGCATGACAGCTACCTCGCAAAGCTGGCCAATAAGATGACTGCATGTAATGATCCGACAACCAATCTAAAACTGCCATCTCTCTCTCTCATTCAAATGCACAGACGGTCTCTTGACCTGAGGGCAGGGATATAATCACCATTTCTGTGAGATTAATCTTGAGTTAGGCCAAGATTAAAACTCGGGTCATCACGATTTGGGTTGATTCATACCCCCTGTTTCGCTGCCACCAGTGACGGTATGTGGTTCCACGCGCCACCACTTGATTGCCGCCATTGTTGGCACTGTTCATGTTGTTTGTGTTGCAATTTTAGATATTTACGAGCTGATTAGCCCGCTTCGCTGGGCATTTTTATCTATGTAGAAAATTAATTGATTTTATAAATGTTGTATTTTGTTATTTTAATATTTAATTAGTATAATTGTAATTGATAAAATCTGTTAAAAATAGTTTTTTTCAACCAAAATATGATTGAATATTGCTATTGCTAAAAAACTTTTGATAAAATTTGTTAGAAAAGTTGCTAAGAAGGTGAAATGATTTATAAGAAATTTGTTGTCACGGATACTCTGATTAAAAAAACAAAACAACAAAAGAAACCCTGTTAAAAAAGAACAACTGAGTTGGACAGTAAAAAATCAAAAATAGATGTGAAAAAAAGGTCATCGTTTCTTAAAAGAAAAAAACAAAGGGTCTAAAATATAAATTTAAATTCAAAGATAAATTTTTTTTTATAAGATTTATTCATCATATTATTATATTAAATATCTTTAAGAATGCCGATATTAATTTTTTTTTCAAGAAATCGTAGGTCATTTTTTTTCTCTTTATATATTTTTAGGCGATAATATTAAATAAATATTAAACACATATACTTAGTCTCACATATTATATAGTGTGATCGAAATGGGAAGTGATTTTTATATTTTTTAATTGTAGATAACCTAGGTAAATTTGTAAAAAAAAACAATATGAGTTGCCTTTTTTCCCCAGTAATATTAGATCTGACACATTATAAATAAAAACATTGCAATATTTTTCAAAAAAGGAATATATATTTTTTGCGTGCTATAATTACTTATTTGCTGTCTAAAAAGAACAGTGTAGTCGAAACGGAAAGTGCCTCATATATTTTTTAATTGTAGATAATGTAGGCAAATTTGTTTACCTTTTGTTTTTTTGAGTTGTATTTTTTCCCGGGTAATATTAGATCTTAAATATTAAAAATCCAATTTTTTTTTAAGAAATACACTTGAACAAAAGAGCACAAAATTAAAATTCGAAGCCAATTTTTTTTTATTTTATAAGATTTATTCTTCATATTATTATATTAAATTTATTTAAGAATGCTGATATTAAATTTTTTCTTGCAAAAAATCCGAGGTCATTTTTTTTATCTCTTTATATATTTTTAGGCGATAATATGCAATAAATATTAAAACATATAATAATGACTTGTTTGCCGTTTAAAAGGAACAGTGTAATCGAGACAAAAGTGACTTATATTGTTTTTTAATTGTAGATAACCTAGGTAAATTTGTCTATTTTTTGTTCTTGAGTTGTCTTTTATCCCCAGTAATATTAGATACAAAATGACTATTGCTATTATTGCAAAAAGAATTAAAATTATAAAATTTTAACGGAAGAAAAAACACTCAAAAACATTGACAAAAGAGTAAGCAAGAAAAAAATATTATTATTATTATTATTATTATTATTATTATTATTATTATTATATTATTATTATTATTATTATTCTAATTAATGAAAGTGGCAGAAATAAATCAAAGAAGAAAAAATCGAGGGAAAATAAAATTATTAGGAAAAACATAGCAATTATTTGATAAGCATTAAAAATTTAAACAAGGATTTAAATCATAAATCAAAAGTTGAAGGGCTGAAATGAAAATCATATTTATTATCAATTTCAATCTAAGGACAAAATTGCAAAAATTCAAACCTGTGTACCGAATCCGGAAATAAAGAGTTGCAATACCGAAGTGAAAGGTGCACATTTAATTAATTTCAACCTGAAGGACCAAATCGAATCAAATTAAAACTAATGTAACAGAAGTGCAAGGTGCAGGAAAACAAATTGCAAGTTGAGGGACCGAATCGCAAAAGTCAAAAACACGGGGGCCTCTCCTGCACTTTTACGTACAGGGGAGAGAGAGAAACGTTGCCGTCGTCTTCAACCGGCCGACGGGACGTCCACGCACATCGGATGCGGACACGCGCCGACGCGGGAGGAAGAAGACCCCGAGGCGCACCCAGTACGACTGCGGTTGCTCATCTCCGGACACCTTATGACATCACACGCGCCGCCTCAACAGGGCGTGCGTCGTAAAACCTGTTGGCGCGTGGAGCTGACGTACTGACAGCAGCCGAGATAAATAATAAAAAATATGGTCAATTACTGACCTGCCCCTGTACCGAAAAACACCGTTTTTTGTCTTATTAAGAGCTATAATCGTATTTAGCCAATTTCAAAAATTAATAAAATAAGCGGAAAACCGGCTGGGCAGACCGGACTGGACCGGTTCGATCTTTGCAATTACAACGCAGCCCCCCGGTCTGGCGGCGTGTTTTGTCGTTTTCGGGGGGCTGTTTCGTGAATCCACTGTTCCCAGACGAAAAAAGAAAAGAAAAGAGGTGGACGAACTCGCGCGACGCACGGCGGACAAATGTCCAGTCCACAGTGCGCCTGAGTCTGAAGCAACAGTGCGCCGAACCAGAGCTCTTTTAGCTATTGTTATAATGTATTTGTTTAAATTGTTATTATTTATTTTTATTATTTCTCGTAAAGGTGTTTTAATTGCCAAAGCTTTCAGAAAAAAATTACTCAATATTTAATAATCAATTTATTAAATCCTCAAGAATTTAGTCAATATTTAAATAATTCATGAACTTAATTAATGAGGATTAATGGTTAAATTAAAATATAAATGATGGACCTATAAGCAGACTAATATTAATAATGATTGTAGTGCTTATGGTATTAATAATTATAGCTATGGTGCTAATAGTAACAATAAGTCATAAAATAATATTAAGAATATCAATATTAAAATTTATTATAATACAAACGACTATAATAATTATATCTATAATGATAATCATATTAATTTTTCTCTTGTCATTTAATTATTTTCATATATTCTTCGAATCAACCAATATCTAGTCTATGTTGATAAAAAAAAAATTTGGTTTTGGCTTCAATCATAATAATAACAATGAGAATAATAATTCAAGTAATTTATCATTCAATGTTGTATTTATTAAGAATTAAATTTTACAACTTTTGTATATATATAATATTTCAAATCTAATATCCGGGATTAATGGTTTGAACAAATCATGTGGCTCAATGTTGTCTTTAATTTTTTTTTCTTATTTCTTTAAAATTGTATTATTTAATATCAGTATTAAAAACAAAAAAGTTATTTTATAATTATTTTTTTTAACACGCGTCACAAAAATTATGTTCATGTTGATTATTTTGCCCAAATGTATAGCACTCTAAAAAAACTCACACTTTTAACATTTTTTTACATTTTAAAAAATTCAGTTCTTATTACGGGTGAAACACAGGGCAAATGACTCGTCATTTTTTTATCTTGTTAGATTCATTGATTTTGTAAATTTGATGAATTTTCATGAATTAATTCTTATTAATTATGTTTTATTTAATCATTTTAATTATATATATATAATTTATCATTTGATGGTGTATTTACTAAGAATTAAGTTTTATAACTTCTTTATACCTAATGATTCAAATCTATTATCTTGAATTATTAGTTTGAATTTTTTTTATGGCTCAATGTTGTCTTTATTTTTTTATTTCTTTAATATTGTATTACTTAACATTAGTATTAATCACAAAAGATTGTCTTATAATTAGTTATTTAATATTACATAACAAAAATTCTGCACATGTTGATTATATTTGCCTAGATGTATAGTATTAAAAAAAAAATCTCAAGCTCATATTTTTTTTTAAATTTTAAAAAATTTAGTTCTGACTACGGCAAAGTGAGGGCAAGTGACTCATTATTTAACAACTTCTCTATACATAATGCTTTAAATTTAATATCCCAAATTAATGGTTTAGAATTTTTTTTTGTCTTATAATTAATTTTCTTAATATCACGCAACAAATATTATGTCAAGGTTGAATATTTTGCCCAAATATATACCATTAAAACAATCTCACACTCTTAATATTTGTTTATAATTTAAAAAATTTAGTTCTAACTGCGGCAAAGTTGAGCGAAATGGCTCGTTATTTTTTATATCTTCTTAGATTCATTTATTTTGTAAATTTGATGAATTGTCATGAATTAATTCATATTAATTATGTTTTATTTAATAGTTTTTTTTTTTTTTTTGTAATTCGATGAATATATTGAATTAATTATGCTCCAATGAATCTTCTCATGTTCATTGTTTCTACAATTCAATGAACTGGGAGGAATTAATTCGAATAAATCTTGAGCTATTTATGTTTCATTTTAAATCTTCCCATGTTAATTGATTGTTTAAATTCAATTAACTATAATTATTTTTGCATCCTAGCCGCCTATGTAAATAGGGGTGACGGGACTGCATTCCTAAGTGTTTAAAATAAAGTACAAAAGAGAAAAAAAAAAAAAAACCAGGAAATCAAATCACCATGTGTCTTTTGCTCTTGTTTAAAATATATTTAAGTGGAAAAGAACTATATAAATCCACAAATAATTCTAATAATCAGGGTGAGATGATCGTGATATCTCACCAAAATAATAGTTCAAATCAAATTTTATATTTAATTAACGGGTGAGAGTGAAAAAATAATAATATGGTAAAACATTATTTTTAAAAAAAAATAACACAATGATAAAAAATGAGATGAAAATACAAACAATGTTGTGATTAAAGGGTGAATTCAAAAAAATAATAACTTTTATAAAATGACGAGGAAATTAAAATAATAATGACCATATTAAAAAAATATAATACTATCATTTTAAATGATGAAATTGAAAACTACAAAACTTAACTAAAAGACCCAAAGATATAAAATAGAAATCCAAAGAATGACGACCACATTAAAGAATATAATATTTGGTAAATTGAAATTAAATAATAAAACTAAAAACAAATAATTGTTTCATAAAAAAACAAAACCAAGAATAAAAAATCAAAAGAATAAAAAAACAAAACCGGATTACGACACTTTTAATGACACAACAAAAAATAATTCTAGATGTCGAGAGACACTACATGAAGGGCACATACACCTCGTATGAAGCCTTAGGTGTCGTACAGACACACTTTTTTTTTTTTTAAATATATAAAAACAATAGTCAAATACAAAATTGCTGCTAAATTGACTTTATAATTATAAAAAAACCACTGTGAAAATCAGAAAACTCTCCCTAACCTCAGCCTTTTTTTTTTAATAGTTTCATTGTGTATTTAAATTTTTATTATTTTTTATATTCATGCAAATACCAAAGTGCCCCAAAACAAATATTATAATATCCAAAACAAATACTATAAAAATACCACCAAACCCAGCTTTATTTATTTATTTATTTTTGCTTTAAATGATATTTAGGTCATCTTAACGTGCGATCAAAATGAGAAATTAATCATTTGTTCCTGTTTATTTGGTAATAACATGAATCATGTGAAAAGATAGCAGTATCTTTGATTAAAATTTATTTGTTTGAAGAGAAGAAAAAACACCACTGCACAATCAGTAACAATAAATATAGAGCCCAAGCCCATTAACTCCAAGACTCGGTCCAAAGAGATCAAGTTACTTAATTTCAAAAGGCCCAAATAAAAGCCAGGCTCAGAGTCCCCGCCCTTGCCCGTTGAACAAGAAAAGGTTCTAGCTCTATAAAATCCAACAATCGTAGTACAGTTAAACTTGAGATCCAGTAACCAGTTATCACACTCGATCTCTGCGCATATTTCTTCTCTTTCTCGCAAAATCTTAAGGTATGTTACGTAAACATGCATCATTTTTTTAGGGTTTTACAAAATCCCAATCACATTATTTAGCGCCTTTAGCAACATTTGATTCGATAATTTTAAGCTTTATATAGCTTTGATGTGATAAAACAAGAGATTAAGGATTGCGACCTCATGTTTCTAAATTTGTGCTGCTAATTTTGGCGAATTGATTTCAGTGACGGGAATTAGGGCTTTTAGTGCTGAAGGTGTTGTGTTCTTTGCTTTTTTAGATAATGAAGTTTGATACTAGTGGTCTCGAATCCACTGCTTCCGTATTTGGAACGGCCGGCAGGGAGCTTGTTGATGGGTTTGCTGCTGCTGCTCCTCCAGCCTTTGAGCTACCCGTGACTAAGGATGTAAGTTTTAGTTTTATTTGTTATGCTATTCTATGTTTGCGATTTGTGTGGAGAAAGTCAGAATTGTTAGTGGGTTGAGTTTTATTTTGCTTTTTGCTTCCAGTTTGATGGCTTCCAGAAGGAAGCTGTTCAGATGGTGAAGCCAGCTAAGGGGACAACCACGCTTGCCTTTATCTTTAAGGAGGGTGTCATTGTTGCAGCTGATTCTCGTGCTAGCATGGGGGGCTATATTTGTATGTTTATGCACTTGTTTGTTTGGATAAAATTCTGGTTTACTGTTTTGTTATATATATGTGTGGAGTCATTTTTTTATATGTATATATATATCAAATGCTGCGGGTGTAAAGTGCTCCATCATATCTCCTGGCTTTAGTAATTGGAAAACCTGGACATGTTGCAAATTTTTTTGTAGGATGAATATGCATTCCACTTGGTGTTGGTCATTGTCTTGGTTTATTTCAAGTCATGTTGTGTAGCCTTCCTCATTGCATGCACCCCATCAATAGATGTTTCCAGCATTAATATTGATCTTTCCCATGGTTTCATTAGCGCTATGTTTTTAATTTTTCCTCAAATTCTTTTCAGCATCACAGTCAGTTAAAAAAATCATTGAAATCAATCCCTACATGCTTGGTACAATGGCTGGAGGAGCTGCTGATTGTCAGTTTTGGCACAGAAATTTGGGCATTAAGGTTGTGTACTTAAGTTTGGTTCTATACAGTTTTCCTATGTCCATGAGCGTGTTATTTATCAGTAAGAACTCCTGCAAATACTAGAATTTTTAACTAATAATAGATATCCTTGTGGGCAAGGCCAAACCTATGGGCATGAAGAATTCATAGGCAAGGTTTTCCAGTCTGTAAAGATTCTGGAGTTATGGTATTGACCTGGTAGGAAACAGCATATGTGGTGTTTTAAATCTTTGGTACTAGAGAATAAACAGGCCCTATTGGCCAAACCACCTCTCCTTTTCTCCCTAATAGATGCATGAAGTACAGCTCGCAAGATTGCCTGGTGAAGTCGGTAGCGGTTCATGCTCCACTGGGCTAGTCTTGACAGCTTCATGGCTGCTTGATTTATGTGACATTTGCACTTACATAGTTTCCCTTGTTTGCACACATTCAATGGTCGTACAATTTTGTAACTATGTTTGTGCTCCTCAGTCACTAAATGACTGGCAAGACTGTAAAACTAGTTCAAAATATCTTTTGAAATAAGTGGTCAAATAATAACATTCCAGCTAGATGCTATCCACACCTAGCCAATTCATGCCAGGAAAAATGGGGAAGGCAGCGGAAACTTTTATTCGTTGCTCTGATAATATTGTAAATTTAATTGCTGAGAATTTCTATCGACGCCCCATCAAATGCTTTCAATGTCCAGTGCAATGTAACTAAATTATGCTTAGAAATTCTTAAACTGAGGCTTGTTTTATTTTGCTAACAATTTCCTGTTTCATAGTAGATGAAGTAAAGTTGTACGATAAAGATACATGTTTTTCTCTAAGTTAAAATTCCACATTCAAGTAAATTATATATTAAAAAACCGTAGGCAAATGATTTGTCAGGCTAGGTGCAGGAATATCCTTCCAGAATACTTATTGAGTAGCCAAGTCTAATGAAATATAGTTGCATGTGTCAAGGGAATCAATTATGTATTAATTAGAAAAGTAATTATAAGTTATAGATAGTAGTGTTTTAGTAGAACACTTATGCTTTAATACTTAGCTCTAATTTGTAGCTAAGTTTATTGTCTATTTAAGAGACAAGACACTCAAGAAGAAAGGGCATTCAGTTCCCATTCAGTACCTATTCAATACAAATTTGACATGGTATCAGAGCTAATCCTAAGACCCTAAGAGAAACCCTAATCCTTTCTCTCTTTGGGGGCTGTAGCCGCAACTCCCTTAGGGCAGCAGCTGCAGCCCCTTTTCCCCTTTGTTAAGGTTTACTTGTTTGTGATCGCATCAAAAACAATGGCGGAGGCTGAGACATTTTCTTTCCAGGCTGAGATCAATCAGCTGTTAAGTTTGATCATCAACACTTTCTACAGCAACCAAGAGATCTTTCTGTTGAGACCGTGGGTACGGTGATGGTGGATCCAGGTACTCTTCCAGGGGTGGATCTGATGGTGGCAGATGGAGGGATTAGGTTTTGGGTGATTTGCGGTAGTTATGTTTGTGATTTTTAATGGCGTAGTATTAGTCATGGGACGTCTCGTTTTGGCTACAGGGCCGTCCTTCATGGTTTTGATTATCTGGTTGTTGCTTTTCTCCCTGTTTAAAAAAAAAACAAAAAAAAAACCATGATATTATTTTTGTGAAGATCGGAGACTCTCTGGTGTGAAATTTTGGTGTGGCTGCTGGGTCTCCTATTTTTGTGGTGGTTGGGTTCTCTTGTGGTGGACATCGAATGATATTATTTTCCATAGGCTCTCTGTTGTCGCCGACAAGTTCTTTGGTGGTATCTTCAGATGCTGAGCATTGTCGCCGTGTTGAGGTTACTGTTCTTCTTCCTGTTCTGGCATCGTGGTGAAGAAGACAACGTGAATTGGGTTCTGCGGGTTGGTTCTTTTTTTTTTTAATTTGCTTCTGGGCCACTGCTGTGGGCTTCAATTGGGGGACAATTTGTGGCTGCTGTGGGCTTCGGTGTGGGCTGATTTTTTGTGGCTGTTGTGAGCTTCGGTTGTGGGTTGATCCGTGGGCCTTTGCTTTCTTTTGCATTGGGCTTCTATTCCTAGGCTCTGTTGTGGGCCTCTGTTCCGTGGGCTTTCAACTTTGCAGCCCATTTTTTTTTTTTATTCTTTGGTTGTGGCTAGGTGTGATTCTTGGTTGTGGCTGTGGGCGTATTGCTCTGGCGTGTTGTTTTTGCGGTGATCGCGTGGTTGTAGCGTCAGTTCTCTTTGGTTCTGGCGTGATTCTTAGTTGTGGCTTGGTCGGAGAACAGCCCCTCGACATCGTCTTGGTTTCTGGGCTGTATTTTTTAGAAACAAGGCTCTCGTGTGATTGTAGCGTCGGTTCTCTTTTGTTCTGGCGTGATTCTTGGTTATGGCTTGGTCGGAGAACAGCCCCTCGGCATCGTCTTGGTTTTTGGGCTGTATTTTTTAGAAACAAGGCTCTCGTGTGATTGTAGCGTCAGTTCTCTTCTGTTCTGGCGTGATCTTGGTTGTGGCTAGGTCTGTTGACACACAAAGATTTTTTTAATCCTTGTGTGGCAGGACAATTTTTTTTTTTTTTGGTGTGTTGGCACTGTCGGTGGTCATTGACTTCATTGGTTTTCTGTTTCGGTGGTGTTCGTGGTGGTTGAGTGGTTTACTACTCTGTTTCTGGTTTGCAGCGACACCTTCGGCTCTCTCCTTTGTTTTTTGGGCTTGCTTCCTTATGGATCTTCGATGGACTGATATTACTATTTAGTTTACAAATTGATGCTTCTTGATCAACTAGCATCAATTTGAGGGGGGATGTCAAGAGAATCAATTATGTATTAATTAGAAAAGTAATTATAAGTTATAGATAGTAGTGTTTTAGTAGAACACTTATGCTTTAATACTTAGCTCTAATTTGTAGCTAGGTTTATTGTCTATTTAAGAGACAAGACACTCAAGAAGAAAGGGCATTCAGTTCCCATTCAGTACCTATTCAATACAAATTTGACAGCATGATCACAAAGTCTTGAAAAATAGTGCTTCTATGTTTTTGGGTGTATTTTCTTCCACATTGAATCTGGGATTGGCCACATGAATTGTTTGATGATCATTCGTAATTTTGTGCTTCTATGCTCATTGCTAATTGAGTTTTTCTGGGGTTGTAATTCAGTGCCGACTCCATGAATTGGCAAACAAGCGTAGAATTTCAGTTACAGGGGCATCAAAGCTTCTAGCAAACATTCTGTTCTCTTACCGTGGAATGGGCTTGTCTGTTGGTACAATGATTGCTGGTTGGGATGAAACGGTAATGACATGTGAATGTTACCTTGCCATGTTTTCCTTAAGTAACTTGCATAGCCTGTGTTATATTCTCTTTGTTGCAGGGTCCTGGACTATATTATGTGGACAGTGAAGGTGGAAGGCTGAAAGGAACAAGATTCTCTGTTGGATCTGGTTCTCCGTATGCATATGGTGTACTGGATAGTGGGTGAGCGCACTTTCTTGTTAATGATTTTTTCTTAGTTTTGATTATCACCTGGCAGAAGTATTCGTCAAAATTTTCAAGCATTTTTTTTAATTAGATAACTAGCCAATAGCTTGGGTCTCTGTCTTGTTCGAAACATCTCATTGAAATACTTGGAAAAGAGGACAGTGAAGAAGAAAGAAAAGAGCAAGAAGCACATGCAGATGCTGAAATAAATGTTAAGCGGATGATTAATACCACTGTAAAAATTATGTTTTGGCTAAAAAAAGAAACAACTTATAAGAGATGCTCAAGAATTGTGAAGACAAGATTGTAGGATTGGCTGTGAGATCATAAGAAGCATATTTGTTTGTTGTGGAAATTTCACTCTTGATAAAAAATGATTGGGAAATGGATTGTCTATGGTCCAACACATTTCATCCAGTGTGTAGGTGGTTTATATATATATATACACATATCCTTTTAGCCTCCCTCCCCTTTTTCTCTGAAGAAATGTTGTGGAGTAAAACTTAAAATTTTTAATTATGGAGCACATGGGTGTTGGTACAGAGAGGTGCCTCTAAAATCTCAAGGCTCCAGCTGCATTACTCTGAAAAGAAGTTAGAAAATTTGTGATTACACCAATAATTTTTGTGCTTGTGGTTTTTGATAATGTATCCTAGATGTTACATAAGCTGACATGATGCGTTGGCCAACAAAATAACACCTCACTTTCTTTCATTGCTTCAGCGGAGCAGTGTTGCTGAAGTTTTACACCATTTCCCTGCAGTGCTGTAAAATATAGTTCACACTTTTTCTTAACATATCCTCACACTTGTGCCAGATACCGATTTGATATGTCAATTGAAGAAGCTGGAGAGTTAGGTAGAAGAGCTATTTATCATGCAACGTTCCGCGATGGGGCTAGTGGTGGAGTCGCAAGCGGTACCCCCCGTGCTTGCTTGTGCATGTCTGTGTGTGTACATATGCATGCTTTCATGAGCTAATTTGTGTTTTCAATTGTGCTTTTTTATCAGTTTATTATGTGGGAGCAAATGGATGGACGAAACTATCTGGCGATGATGTCTCGGAGCTCCACTACAAATACTATCCAACCGTGTCAACCGAAGCCTTAGAACCGGACCAAATGGTTGAAGCATAAAGTAGGGGCCTTGCTGCTCATGTTTCCAAAATGTAGCTCTGTTTCTACTTTTTGTTGATGGCATTTCAAGCTGTTAATTTGTAGACTTTCCTCATGGAATCCTAGTATTTTAAAATCCCCGTGTGCTTAAAATCTTGAAAATGAAATATTTTGGATTCATGGCAGGCCTTTTTAAACACACACACAGAGTAACAACTTGAGGAGTTTATGCCAAGAATGTCAATTCTGTTTTGGTAGTTGCTTTGTTTTTTCAATTAAAACGGAATGTTTTGGTTATGGAGTGTTTTGTCGTGCTGTTTCGGGATTGTACTATATATATATATATAATTAAATATATTGATTCAATTTTTTTTAGTTCAAATTCAAAAATAAAATTATTTAGAATTGTGCAATTTAATCTAAAAAAGACATAATAAAATGATTTTTCTGAATAAAATTGTAAACATGTCTTATATTATGAGAATATTATCATCAATCTTGCAAGGTCATTATATTTTCTGATTGCTTTGAAATTTTAACATAATATTTATAAATATTTAAGAGACTCCTTGTAATATTTCATTTTATTCTAACGGTTGGATTAAAAGATATGATTGAATTATAAAATTATTTATTATTTTTAAATAACAAATGGAACAGACGGAACGAAACCGGAATGTTTTGGCTGATATTTGGCCAAAAAATCTGGAATGGGCCGGTATTTAAATCAAGATAAAAATAATTTTTTTTTTTTTTAACTGATACTAAATATTTCAGTCAAAACAAAACTAACAATCCTACTTTATGCTTGGAATGTGCGGCCCAAATAGGAGGGTGGTGTCATCGTGCGAGACCTATTTTGCGGTAAATGGTATGGAAGTTTCTCATTGAATAACCAAACCAAATGCTATTCAAGGGAAAGGTTTCATGTCATGCCACGTCAATTGCATCCCTTCAATGCAAAGCAAGGGATTTTGCTTTCCAATCCCAATTCCATGTCTATGCCATACAGGTAGGAAATTGCTCTCACCAACTGTTTCATTTTCGTATTATTGAAAAGAACAAAGTATTTCTGCCTGCTAATTCAAAAGGGCAACCGATTCCCTACTCTAAACTACATGTCGTGTGTATAAAGGGACCGGTTGGAGTAAAAATCAGCAGCCGGCATGTTACTGTTTGACGTGTAAATTATACTCTCAAAATGGAAGCTCGATCGCCCCTGATTCTTCGAAACGAGCCAGAAGGAAACACTAATAAGAAAACAATAACAGTAGCCGGAAAGAACATCTCTTCATTAGCTTCTAAGCATGCTTTCATGATTTAGAGTGGGATTTAATCATTCAGCTCTTTCTCGTAAAATAAAGCCTCTACAAGAAGCTAACAAATCGGACAAGTACATCGAAAATGTGAGACAGAAGTGTCTGTCAAGTTATATTATTATTTGTTAGTGTGGGCGAAGTGGAGTCGGTTACATGAAAGAGATTGGTCCGAAATGGCTAATACTTGGACGGATTAAGGATTATACTCTGATTCAACAAGATGCATGTATTTTTTATACGAGCCAAGACCATCCATCTGTTAATTATCTAGGAGGTCATCTAGTGGTAAGAACTTAGGATTAAAAGTTTTTTTTTTTGTGTGGTTTCAGGTTCAAACCCTGTAGTTACTAATATGATGTCCACTAGAGACTTACATCATCGTTAACTTTAGAATTCGTGAATTAATTGAGGTGTTAATATATATATATATATTTAACATTCTATGTTAGAGAACAATGCTATCATATTACATCATTCGAAAATAACCTCGTCATATTTATAATCTAGGTTTGAGTGTTTGTTTTTATAAACCTGGAGTTACGAGGAGAGTAGAATATTAAATACATAGAGGAAAGCATAGTATTAATTTTTGGGTTTACATGCGGTTTTTAGACCTGTTTAGATTTGAATTTATCAAATTTAAAGTGTAAATGATTTGGATAGTCACCTGCAAGGATCTAATTCATCGTCTTGGAAAATGCTGTTTGCAGAATCCTTGACCATCAGATCTATAGAACTATTATCCATCTGGGAATCATAAAACAGCTTAAAACATTGCAAACACAAATAGTAATATGAGCAGCAGAAACAGTCAGCTATGTTTTCTGGATTGCTTACGCGTGTATCTCTGCCGTCCAAATTCCCACTGCAGTAGCTGCCTCTGGATGGAATATCTGTAAATCACAGATCGGAGGTCCCTTTTTAGCCACTTGTTAAACCTTATTTCTTCTCTTCTTGACAGCAGGTTAGGTCTCTGTCAAGAAATATACGCAGAGAAACCTACTACCTGACACGATGCAATGCCATTCATGTCAAAATTCTTGCAAATCCCAGAACTCCCACTGGAGTAGACAGCGGTGCTCGTTCCAGCCCATTACAATGATATTGGATATTTTTTAATTGGAAATATTATAATATTTTAGCTAAACTTCTGAAAAAACCCTGTTAGATTCTTTTTTTCTCTTCGAGAAATGCTATAAATCACAAAAACAAACACATTCCAAATAATTAAGGTTGGAACTGATCGGTGATCAAGCAATCAAAAGCACCAGCTGGTCATCAAGAATTATCTTTAGTCTCGTAATAATCACCTTCATCCCACGAATTCTTTCGGCTAACAATCACTCGAGAACAGGCCCCATGATTAGCTCAACAGCAAACTAAAAGCAGGCCCTAAAAATGGCAGAAGAAAGACAAAAATATTTTCCAAGGAAATTTCCACCGTTTCCTCCTTCCAAGTTACAGACAAGAAGAGAAACGTTGACGCATAAAAACATCAGCATCATGCATCAGACCAAACTCTCTGATCAGAAAGCACTTCGTGTCATTGCTTTTCTTCTACTCCCCTCCCTCTAGGAGCTCCCTTCTCTCTCTCTCTCTCTCTCTCTCTGTGGTGGCGGGAGGCGGACCCCATTTTAATCAAAATCTCGTCTTGCTCAAGTCTCTTCCACTCCACTCATAAATCTCTAACTCCCACCCACCTCAAGAATCACTTGCCTATCTTTTGCTTCTTATAGTTTCCACTGTAAATATATCCCGCTCTCTCATTTCACTTCTCTCCAAAACAAACAAGCCATGATGAAGAGAAACCTCTCGTTAACGCTGCACTTTATCTTCTTTCACATCCTATTCAGCACCAAACTCAGCCAATCCCTCACAGCTGATGGCTTATCCCTCCTGTCCTTGAAATCAGCCGTTGATCAAGTTTCTGCTGGCTCTGCTTTCTCTGACTGGAACGAAGATGACCAGACTCCATGTCGCTGGAGTGGCATTTCCTGCATGAACATAACCGGATTGCCAGACCCTCGTGTTGTTGGCATTGCAATCTCCGGAAAGAATCTCCTCGGCTATATTCCATCCGAGCTTGGCACCTTAATTTATCTTCGGAGACTTAATCTCCACAACAACAACTTCTACGGTTCAATACCTGATCAGCTGTTTAACGCTACTTCACTTCACAGTCTTTTTCTCTACGGTAACAATCTTTCCGGTTCTCTCCCTCCTTTCATGTGTAACCTCCCTCGTCTTCAAAACCTTGACCTTTCCAACAACTCGCTGTCGGGTTCCTTGCCTCAAAATCTAAATAGCTGCAAGCAGTTGCAGAGGTTGGTCCTAGCGAAAAATAAATTCTCCGGTCCAATTCCAGCTGGGATTTGGCCTGAATTGGATAATTTAGTCCAGCTTGATCTTTCTGCTAATGATTTCAACGGATCCATTCCTAACGATATGGGTGAGCTTAAGTCCTTGTCCAATACTTTAAATCTTTCTTTCAATCATCTATCGGGTAGGATTCCGAAATCACTGGGAAACTTGCCTGTTACTGTGAGTTTTGATCTGCGAAACAACAATTTCAGCGGCGAGGTACCTCAAACAGGGTCTTTTGCTAACCAAGGACCGACTGCTTTCCTTAGCAATCCTTTGCTTTGCGGGTTTCCTCTTCAGAAATCTTGCAAGGACTCCGCACATAGCTCGCCTGAAACTCAGAATTCAGCACCGGTTTCTGACAATAGTCCTAAAAAAGGATTAAGTCCCGGTTTGATAATATTGATCTCAGTAGCTGACGCAGCTGGTGTGGCGTTTCTTGGTCTAGTCATAGTTTATATTTACTGGAAAAAGAAGGATGATTCTAATGGCTGTAGCTGCGTTGGAAAAAGCAAATTTGGTGGCAATGAGAAATCACACTTGTGCTCACTATGTTATTGTAGTAGTGGGCTTCGAAACGATGACTCTGAATTGGAAGATCAGGAAAAAGCAGAAAGAGGGAAGCCAGAAGGAGAGCTGGTGGCGATCGACAAAGGCTTTACTTTTGAGCTTGATGAGTTGCTCAGAGCATCTGCTTATGTGCTGGGGAAGAGTGGGCTGGGGATAGTGTATAAGGTGGTGCTCGGAAATGGCATTCCGGTGGCGGTGAGGAGGCTTGGCGAGGGAGGAGAGCAGAGGTATAAAGAGTTTGTAACGGAGGCGCAGGCTATTGGGAAGGTTAAGCATCCAAATGTCGTCAAGCTGAGAGCTTATTACTGGGCTCCAGATGAAAAGCTTCTCATCAGTGATTTCATCTCCAACGGCAACTTGGCCAATGCTCTTCGAGGTCCGTATTCCTTTTCTCTTTGTTCCTTTTACGATATGTTTAAGTTGCAGTATCTTTTATGAATTATCCATTGCTAAAGCCATTGACTATGTATTAAACCAAACCTTAACTGTTCAAACCGAATGTTCTAACATCTGGTTCGAGTTGGATCGCATGTTGGTAACATGCTGTCCAGCTTGAACCCATTGTTACTAAACCTATTCCTACACAAACTCGATGCTTTTGCTTCTTTTTTTTCACGAAGAAAAAACAGCTCGAACTTGTCTTGACGGCTAATCTAAGATGAACTGTTGTGGGACAGACGAGGAGGGGAATTGAAAGCAGGGAAAGGCAGGGGATAAACAAGGGAGGTACTGGTGCAATAGTAACTGTTCCCTTCGATGGAGGGAACTTTAATTAGGGATCATAAATGGGCTTAATTAATGGAGATGGGAATGGCCATTATGACTCGGATATTATTGGGCATGTGGCCTCCCTTTTTGACTCACTCACTCCCCTTGGCCTCGTCTCAAGGGCAGTGCTTTTTATAGACCATGGTTTAGGGTTGCTTGAGAATGCATTCTAAAAGTATTTTTTGAAAAAAAATTATTTTTTTATTATTTTAAATTAAATATTTATAGAATTTTAGATTATTTTGATATGCTGATGTCAAATATAATTTTTTAAAAATAAAAAAACATCATTTGATATATTTTTGAATAAAAAACACTTTAAAAAGAACTTCAATTACAGTACAAAACATATACTTTATATATATTTAAAATCCTGTATTTAAAATCTAAAACAAACTAGAATTTCATATTTGACCTTATGCCTTGAGCTAGATAGAATTTAGATCCTCGCTTTTGGCGCAGTGGATCTTCAACCCGGGTGTGGTCGGGGTGTCTAGCCGCTAGGCTAAGTGGGTGAAAAAGGGGAATTTAGGGAAGTCCAAAGGAAATAATTAGACTACATGTAATGCTACTATTCGTAGGATGTGATTGTCTCTACAAGGAATATTTATATGTGGGTGCAAGCAAGGGTTAGGATGACTCTGTAGCTTTGCGTATGAGATGCACCGAATTGGTGGGTCCCTCGTCATTGGCCACGTATTACCTGAACTGGTGCATGGTGATGGAGTAGCGATGATCGTGGGAGCTTTAACATTCCAAGATCTCCATTAACATTGTGATGCGTTGACCCCACCAATTCTTCTTTAGGTGAGCATTAACTGAGGTTCAATAAATGCTAGCTGCGGTCAAAACCACAGTGTGCCCTACATTTTGATCCTCTGTAGAATTTTTCTCAAAGCTTATGCGTTGGTGAAACTGTTAAGGAACTATGTTACCTAAAAACTTAAGCTTGTATGTGAGGTCCCATGATTTATATTATTCTCTAATATATCCCCTCAAGTGAAAGCCCTTTAGGCTTGAAACTTGCACAGACCCACATCACCTTGTGCTTAGTTTTTATCAAATAGAATAGGGGTGATGAGATTCGAACTCGTGACCGCTTGGTCAATAAGACTCTGATACCATATTAAAAAACCATCTCACCTAAAAACTTAAGTTTATAGATGAGATCCTATAATATGATATATATTATTCTCTGACAAAAACCAATGTCCATGCCTCAAGTTTCTTTCAGAGGCTCACGCTTCAACTTTGTCAAAAGTTCCCTTTTCTCTTCGACTTTTATCAGAATGTCAAACTTTATCCCAAAAGAGTGATCTTTATAATCTTTCTTGTTTTTACTCCAAACAATTGATTCAAGTCCCCTGTACTGTAAATTTGTAACTGATGATCAATCTATGTAGCACCTACCTGGGTGCTCTGTGCTTGCTGTCAGAAGTAGTAGAAGACATTTAAGATTCTTAACTCTAATCAAGCTCCGTCAAAATAAATATGCTTTATACCATACATTCAGCCAGATGGCTCCTCTGCTTCCAGATGGGGTGATCATTTTTGTTCTTATATCCCTGGCATGTCCATAAGGGATACTAAATGTTAGAAGAATGAAGAATAAAAAACTTGAACAAACCAGACATTGGTTTCATTTTCCGGATATGGGTCCATGGCTGTAAATAAATGCAGGAGCAATTGAGAATCTGCATCCCATCTTATCTGGTTTGTCTGATATAGCAGCGATTAATGATACCTTGCCAGAGTGTTTGTTATAGTTTTGATTATTTTGCATAATCTTTCTGTTCTGTAATGACCATTTTCTGAATCCACTAATAAACAGCATTAATTTACAGGGAAGAATGGCCAGCCATCGACAAGTCTGTCATGGTCAACCAGGCTGAGAATTGCCAAGGGAACAGCCAGGGGCTTAGCCTACCTTCACGAATGCAGCCCGAGAAAATTTGTCCACGGAGACGTCAAGCCATCTAATATTCTCCTCGACAACGAATTCCGACCTTACATTTCTGATTTCGGCCTCAACCGACTGATCAACATCACCGGCAATAACCCTTCCTCTTCCGGTGGCTTCATGGGCGGAGCACTCCCGTACTTAAAATCAACTCAAACGGAGCGAACAAACAACTACCGTGCTCCGGAGGCTCGGGTTTCAGGCAACAGACCTACCCAAAAATGGGACGTGTATTCACTTGGAATTGTTTTGCTCGAGTTGCTTACTGGAAAATCTCCCGAGCTTTCACCAACCACGTCCACTTCAGTAGAGATTACAGACTTGGTGAGATGGGTGAGAAAGGGATTTGAAGAGGAAAAACCATTATCAGACATGGTTGATCCGATGTTGCTCCAAGAAGTACATGCAAAAAAGGAGGTAATCGCGGTTTTTCATGTTGCTCTTGCTTGCACCGAAGCTGACTCCGAGGTTCGTCCGAGGATGAAAATTGTATCTGAAAACCTTGAAAGGATCGGAAAATAGGAGGAGGCGTCCCATTCTCCGGGATAAAAAGTTTTTGATTTTGCAACGACCCAAGTGGATTGTTGAAGGTCAGGTGGCTTAAAGATCGATTCGGATTAGACTCCCGATGACTCCAAAACCTGGCCTAAAAGTTTTGAGCAGATCCAGCAAGATTTCATAGCATAGATGGAATGAGTAATACAATTTCGTCTTCTCTTTCGACGGAAGTAGCTTCATTTGTAATTGTAATTTAAAAATTTATATTTCGTGTTTCTATGGGAGATTTTGTAATGAGAAACAACAAAATCTTTTCACCTTTTCAACATAGTAGAGTTACTTAATTATCTTTTTTTTTAAAATAATATATTTTTATCCGGGTTGTTTTCATCATTTTCTACTTATTTTAGCACTCTGGAAATGATAGTAACACCGTTAAAAATTAAAAATTAAAAATTAAAAATTATCACCCCATAACTATTTTACTTTTTCACTCTTTTTTGTTATATCCATGTTGATTAAGCGCTCGTTTGGTTATGTGGTACAAACTACGTTTTGGTTATGTGGTACAAACTGCGTTTTGTTGAAAACGCAGTTTGTACCCCTTTTGTAGTGTTTGGCAACTTTAAAATTGATGGTGGGACCCATCAATTTTAAAGTTGCAAACCACGGTTTGCTGAAAGCAGGAAATTGCTGTTTTCCGCAAACCGTTTTGACCTGAGGGGGCGCTAAGCTATGCGCCCCCCTGAGGTTTATATATATATTTAAAAAAAATATAATTTTTGTCTCGCAATTCTAATTTTGTTTTAAATGATATTTTACGATTGTTTTGGGATCGAAGAGCCCTTCACGTATAGATTTAGTTTGGATGAAATTACAAGTAGTTTGATGAGAGAATAAAAACAAGTGTCTAATTTAGTTGAATTATTAATTATATTTTTTTATTATAATTATTAAATATTTAAAAAACAATATATATATATATATATATAGTGTGTGCGCGCTTGCGCGCACATGTGTTATGTAATTTCACAAGTTAAAAGCAAAATAAAAAACTTTTTAACCAAACACATGAAACAACTTTTTTCCAACCTCAAACTCAACCACAGTTTTAACCAAACACTTCACTGCTTATTTTGAACCGCAGAAAAAACATTTTTTTTTAAACTGCTTTTTTTCAACCTCAACCACAACAGCAACCGCAATACCAAACAGACCCTAAGGGCGATTTGTTTTTTTAATAAAATCAAAATAGTAAAAAAATGATATGTGTATACGCTCCATTATCTTTGAGCGACACGTGCGAAGACCAACAACAATCAACAATTAATTTTTTAAATGTGGTTGAATTCATTTTGTTTCAACAGTCTTTCTCTTTCATGGTGATAACATGACTTTATGACCTCTCTTTTAGCACTAATGGACCTTTTCTTCTTCCATTTTTTTCTCTTTCCACCTTAATTTTCATGTGTGACCCTTTATAATTTTAAATCATCCATTCAATTTGTTTTATATTCATATATGATTTGTATTCTTTTAATTACTATTTTTATATTTGACATGGTTTATAAAATTGGATTTGTTTTTCAATTTCATTTTCTTTCAGTTTTTTTTATCTTTTAGATTGGTCATATTTTTTTTATTGTTGTATATTTTATTTTGGATAATTATTAGAATTGTAGTTTTTTTTCTTATGATTTCATTATCCTCAATATTATTTCCTATCTGATTCGATCCTCTTTCTTCTTGTTTTTTTTTTGCAATTCCATTTATTTTGACAATTGTTTTTTCTGTTTGTAATTTTACCCTTTAATATTAAATTGGTCAAAATTTGAGTTTCTCAATTGAATTTGAATCTAGGATTTTGCGAGTCTATAGTATTAACTCAAGTTTATAAAATTCACATAGGTTTGATGTTTTTTTCTCTTTTTAAGCTACTTTTTAATTTTTTCATCCTCTAGTATTTTTATTTTACAATTTCATCTTCCTTAAATTTTTATTTGTCATATCTGATCCCTATTTTTTAGTTGTTATTTTTTTTTAATGATTTTAAAAATTAATTTCTCTTTGCAAATTCATTCCCCTTCCATCCTTTTTTCTTCATATGTGATTTAATCTCTATTCTCTTTTTTGTTTGGAAAAATGGTCGTAATTATTTTTGAAAATATTTTTTGTTCAGAAATATATCAAAATATATATTTTTTATTTTTTAAAAATCTTTTTTTCACATCAATACATAAAAATAATCTAAAAACTCAAAAAAAATTAATTTAAAATAAATAAAAAAATAAAAACTTTTTTTTTTCTTTTCAAAACACTAATAAAATGCAGCGCAAAACAGGGTCTAACGTGAATCGGGTGATGGTGCGAGCAGTAAAAAAATAATCAAACTTTAAAAAGCTACTATTTTCAAAACTCAGAAAAAAATTAAGAATAATACTGCTAACAATTAACGTATAGGGACCGAAATGGAAATCTCATGTAATTTTAGACCGAAATTATCTTTCCCGTTTCTTAGCATGGACTGCTTACTGAACTGATCTGCTGCTGATAGCCCGTTACAACCTTTTGGCTTTGAATTGAAGCAAGAAAAGCGGTTCCTCGCGGATTCTTTTTAACGACTTTTCTGAAGATCCATAATCTGGAAAACTTGCTGCAAGGTAATCCTAACTCAAATCTCTATGTCGCAAAGCCCTAATCTAGTTTGCCTAAATATTGATGCTCTTCGTTCATTGATTTAGTTTGCTAGGCAGCTGCATTGTAACTTTTAGATTTGAAGGAAGAGAAGCCATAATCATCAGATCAAAAACAAGAAGCAAGACATGGTAAATTAAATCAGATTTCGTTACTGTTAACCTGTAATTTCTGTTTTCATGACGTGGGTTTTCTTTTTTTTTCAGTCTGCACTGTTCAATTTCCATTCGTTTCTGACAGTGGTGCTGTTAGGGATTTGTACATGCACTTTCGTGAAGATGCACTTTCCAGCAATCCTTGAACAGAGAAATGGGTATGTCCTTTTTTTTTGTGGGTTTATTATATGCGTAGGAGAGATGATTGAAGAGTGTATTGCTGATTGCGTATTGACTGTAAGAAATAGTTGCATTGTATAGCAACCTTGTTTCACTATGTATGTAGTTTAGAAAACTTAGATCATGTGAAGCTTGATTGCCGGCTGCTTTTTCGCTCTTTCTTTTCAACATTTTTTAGAAATCTAAGATTATGCATCTACTTTGTTTTGTTTTTTTAATGAGAATTTCTGTTTTTGATAGCTAGTTTCAAGTGAATGGCACTAACCTCCTGAATTCTATCAATTTTGGCCATCAAATAGTACCTAGGTTTCCATCAGTCATTTTTTATGCTGCATAAAATAGATGCACATATTTCTGAGCTTCTCTTAGCTTTGGACACTCTTTTCTGCTAAATCTTCTCATTTAGCATGTGATAAGATTTGCTGAAATGTAGCAGCACCACCAGTCTTTTGTGTAGTTGGAGCATAATCCAAACCAATGATAGCTTAACAAAGTTTAATTGAAAGTCCACTGGATCTTCCAAATTCAATATTATTACTGGATTTACAATTTAACCATCCCCATCTTGAAACTGTTATGCTGTTATCTGCACTTGCTCTGCTATTAGGTTTTACATTTTCATAATGGTCCTCTAAGCCCACGGCAATTATTTCAGGCATGTTAGCATCCAACAAAAACAATAAGGTTCGAAGAGGAAGTTTCAAACACCTAAAACTACGCCTCTCAAAATACCAATCACTATGGCCTGTAGTGTCTGCACAAAATAAATGTTGAGCCTTGGTGATGCAGATTCTATAAGGGCACTGCCCAACAGACTTCTAGGGTCTAAGAATCACACAGACTTTAGATCTATAGCATCAGTTTGAAAGCATAAGGCATGTTCAGTGCTATTTCTCAAGTCATGCTGTGCTATGTTGTCCTCAATGAAACATGTTTAATAGCAGTGGCTAACCTGCTGATTATCTGCTCTTGTGGAGCGCATTTTAAATTGAGTCTCTTCAGTAGGGTAAATTGCAGTGAGTGGAACATGAGAACCCCCATTACTTCCTTTCCACCAGTCAATGGGACATATGGCAAGATAAGTGGGGTTGTCAACATGTTGAGAATCGTTGGAGGCGGCTCTGGCATCTCTGCCTCAGCCAACAATTTTATTTTATCCCTGCTCTGGTTCTGTGAAATCGGTTGGTATCCAATCCAAAACATGAGGTGAAGAAGGAAAAGGCACTTCTTTTTTAAAGCACAGTACATTAATCTGTGCTGTTCAAGTTCATTCATGTAATGACATTGTATGAAAACAGGAGCACTTGAAATATAACACCTGATTCCCTGTCCTTAAAAGTCTACCAATGACCATGAGAAAAAATAAATTCATAAGACAACATCGACAACCATCGTGGATACCATAGCTAATAATATGCTGAACACTAGACCCCTGGTTCACACGAAACAAGATGGTTTTAGTCATTGTAGGATCTGTTGCAAGAGATTAGAGAATTGCTACTGTAAACAAAGTGACAACCAATTTTCTGTCATCATCAACACAATGATCATAGCATTTGAAACTTCATAATCAGGCATAGGTCATGGGGCATGAATGAATGATTAATCTTGTTTGAAGCTATTAGTCATCCTTGCTTAGCCTGGGAAAACTTGTGCCCAATCCCTTCAACAAAAAACAGCAGGGAGAGGCCTCCAAAATTTCCGGAATATTACCACCCCTAGAAAAAAGTATCTTCTTTATCAATGTGCTTAACTGAGCGTATTATCCTAGAACTTTGTGAAGTCAGTTATCTCTAATCCTCCAGGTCATCATTTGTTCTCGTTACACCCAAAATACATGTGATTATACAATCAATATATTCCTTTTCTATCTATGGTGCAACTTAGCAGTGTTAAGAGATAATTATATTCATGGGAGTTTTGTTGGTGCGTGGTTAATATGTATGGATGATTATGGAACTAACCAGAATAATATACTTTTTGATTGACAGATTTCGTGGTTTCTTTTGGAAGGCAGCCAGAATAGGTAGGTGTCCTTACCAAGATTCCTTGCCATCAATTAGTGGAATAATATACTTTAGCTTTCTTTGGGCATAACATCTCTTTATTTTTCTCCATATTCAATTAGTTAGCAGAATGGTGGACTTAATTTGTCAGGGCCATTTCCCTTTTTAAAAATTAACAAAGTGCAAGCAAAATAATTTTTTTTCTTTCAATATATAAAATGAGGGTTACAATATCCAGGTTCACCTGGTAACAGTTGGGTGCAAATAGGGGTTAGACGCTCTCTTAGTAGTTGGTGTAAATCAAAGTGGGTTTCTTCCATGGTCACTAAAACTTTTCAAGTTCACAGCATTTGGGTTTCAAGTTCACTGTAGGAGCAATATTACAAAAAAATTCTTATTTAGTTGGTGTTGCGGTGAAACTAATTATCATGCAAACCATGATGTCTATTTGGAAGTGTGGATGAGGTTGTTTTTCATAGTGTATTTCGTTTAGAGATGCATTGAAATAATGTTTTTTTTTTTTAAAATATTTTTGATATCAGTATCTACAAACACAAAATTAATTTAAAACAAAAAAAATATTTTTTTTTTCAAAAGTTTATTTGAAACGCAGTGTCAAACAGGCACAGAGAAGAAAATTAGAATTGCAAATAAATCGATATAGGTCTTTGGCAATTCAGGATATGAACAACTATCTGACTTTCTGGTGCTTTCTTTGGTGATACTGAAATAGGTGAACGTTTGAGCCCCTGGGTTGCTGCAGGATGCTTCACGATGGGCGTGTCAATAATCTTTTTCTGAGATAGAAATTTGTTGCCTCTGTATGTGGAAGTAAGCTCCATCTTTCTTTCTTGTGGGTAAAATGTCACCCATGAGATGAAATGGTTTATGTGATATAATGAAATAGATAAAAACTGTTTGGCATCATTATTAACCTGTTTTCATGGCATTTTTTTGGTAAATGCCTATTGATGGTACATTCTCTTTCATAACGGATTGATTGCCAGATTCTGAAGGATTTTCTGCTGGAATTAGTTATAGAAAAGCATCGGTGTATGCCATATCACCTTGGGCTCTTTCTTTATTTTGTTGAAATTATGTAATGCCTTGAGCTGTCGATTTTAGAAAGTGATTTCACCTGAAAATTTTATCCCCTAAATACAGCTAGGCATGTAATAACTTATGTTACCCAAAGTTATGTGTGGATCTTTCTTTCTTTCCCTTTTTTTTTTCCCAGACTTCTTTCATCTATACATCAATGATTGAGAGAGGCTGCTGCTAATGAATAGAGGAACCCTGTTTTCTGCACGTCTTGAGAAATTAGAGATTGATGTCTGTAATTTGCTACATACATAATACATATTTTATGCAAACAGTATAGTTGTTTAGAAGACATGGCTGAAAATAGTGGATTTAAACTGAAATTAGGGCTGTAGGGGGCTTAAAGCTGACAGGCATGCAAGCTATGATATAAACCTGGATCTTATGCTTGAATTTCCTCAGTACTAGAACCTTCCCTTCACTCCAATGAATTACTGATATGATCATCCTCTTAATGGGTTTCTTCTCAGTCTCCTTGTTTGAGGCACTGACCATCTCTTCATTGGCTGTCTCACCTTCTGCTACATGATAAAGAGGATAGCTTCTCAAAAAAGCCCTTCTGTTGTTGTAATCTTCATCACGGAAGCTCCTTGTCCTCACCCCTGTCCCGTTTTCCTCCATATCTTTGCAATCCATGCTTGCGATGTTAATGATTGCAAAGCTGACTTTTAGAGGATTGTGTCGAGAAATTATGAAGATTGGGGTGGCTGGGGGAGGAAGGAGAGAATTGTCAACAGAGATGATTCTGGGAGTAGAGAGATAGGAGTGCGATTAATTAATTCAGTCAGTGAAAATTATGGTGGGGTGTTGTAATTAGTTTTTAATATGGTCCAAATGAATAGTCTCACTTCATCTATATCTTATCATTAATATCTGTTTGCAAATGTTCTACGGTTATGATATTTTGTTTCAGTGTCGTCTCTGAATTTCTTGATTGATAGGTTATCCTTGCGCAAGGTTTTGATGACATCCTAGGACCTGCCTGCTTGCCTGCCTGCCTGCTGCTTAACCGAGCCTGTCACCATCCACATCAGTATGCTATACAAACAACTGTTAAATTATATTTATTTTTTGTCTGCCATGGATCATATCAGTTGAATATGCTGCTCATTTTCTTTATTTTTGTTTTGTCTGCAATGGATATTATCTTGTTTTATCCAAGAAATATGGTGTGGAAATTGAACAGTGTACAGGGTTTGAGGTGAAATTTTTGCTGCATCACTGAGTTTAAGGTTCATCCATCAACTCATTTAGATCGCCCAACACATAATTAGCACGCACACGGCCACAAGAAAACCTAACCCTATCATGGTTAGGAAAGTGTCGATTGTCTCGGCTGGTGTATATTGCTGTCAAAACTTGTGATATCTGCCATACTTAGTATTATTGTTTATTTTATTTGTTGTTTCATGAAAGCTATGATGCCGCCTGCAGAAGACAAAATAGATAGTTTGCCGTGAAGGGGGATCTACATCCAAATGATTTTATATTCTGAAGTCATTTGCATAGGGAATAATGATCCCCCAGTGAAGTCACGTCAAAAGGACACGAACTGAAATTATTGATGAAACGATGTTGATTTGGTCAGGGTTTAGCAATGAAAGATGAAAAGGACTTGTATAATTTTGATAATTTATGATCAGTAATGTAGTTAAAATTGTTTTTCAAATGTTTTTATATTTTTTTTAAATTATTTTTGATATTAGTATACTAAAATATATAGAAATATCAAAAAAATAATTTAAAATAAAAAAAATATTTTTTAAATTTTTTCAAAAGTATTTTTGAAATGTAATGTAAAACATAACTCGCAAAAAACTATAGTGATTTTACTTTGATCATATATCAATAACTTATTTTCCATCCTATTTGTTCCTAAAGATTTGTTTCATAACTTATTTTTCATTCTATTTGTTTCTAAGGATTTGCTCCATATTGATTCCGATGTTTTTTTTTATAAAAAAATAGGAATTTGAAGCACTCATAAGTCATACTTTTATGGATTTTAATAATCCAACCCATCCTTTAATTAATTAAAATAATGCAGCAAGTTCAATCGTAGAAGAAGAAGATGATGAAGGGAGAGAGAGATAGAGCACGTTTAGTGCATGAAGAAAGAAGGTGACAGGGAGAGAATCTCTCAATTTCTGTTATAATTTTTCCGTGTCCCTTCTGTCACAAATAGCAGGGTATTTAAAACAAGATAACGATCTCCCAACGTGGCATTCTCACGTGAGTGTCAGTTGGCTAAGGGAAATTAAAAACAAAAGGCTGCACAAAACGCAGTCGTTTACAAGGAAATTAAAATAAACCGACTGTGTGAAATGCAGTCGTTTTTACTTAAGGTTTGGCTGCCCAAACATAGTCGTTTAAGCTAAGGGATTTAAATTTCAAACCCAGCTCTGATTCCCTCCACTCGTGAGCTCATCTTCAGATTTCAGTTTGTGACAAATAATAATAGTACGGGTAAATAGAAATAACCCGTAGGACTTGGAAGAAAAGGCCAATATAAAGAAAAACCCTATTAATTAATTAATGAAAAAACCCTAAATTGGCGGGTCGGCTATTTTGATTGACGGGGATACTTTTTGCGGCAAGGGCTCGGCACATCCGCTCATACAGCTGTAATTGTTGTCTTTCTTTTGGCTCTGATAGAAGGAGTTGCCTAATAAGGTTTTGAGAAGACCCTATGCCTGTTATGGCTACTGGTGGGCCTGGAGGGTTCCCTATGGGCCAAGCCCAAGAGTCTTTGTTGGGTTCTTGGTTCGGTGGGTGCTCAAGAAGAAGGATTCGAGGGCAGCTAGTAGTAAGCCTAAGATTTTAGAGAGTTTTGATGCACCGCTATTTTAGAACATGATGAATGCATTCTATTTGTTGTTTGTGTGTATGTATGTGTGTGTGTGTGTATATATATATATTACGGGCATCAACATAATGCATTAACAATTTTGTACCTTTTTTTATATTAAATTTGTTGTAACTCATTTTAGGCTCCATGTGCTGGAAATGACGTATATCTCTTTTGAGCCACATGCGAGAGTTTAGCTCATGGTTACTGGACGATTGAAAAAAATAAAGAATAAAAATGTTTTTTTGAACTCTGTTTTGCTGATTTATGCGTTTCTTATCCACCTCATTTGCTGCTAAAATTGTCAGGATTCTTATATTAATCAGGAATCTTCATAATGCTAAAGTCATCTTTATTTATTTAGTCTTTAAGGTTGGATAAATCCCTCAGAATTTGACTGATTTTGTTGTTGTCGCAATTCTATTCTAATACCAAAATTTTCTTCCAATTTAGACTTTGAATCTCATTTGGTTTCATGCAATATCTGACCATCCCAGTTATATTCTGTCATTCATGACATGTTCAAGAATTGATCTGAACTTTTATCGGATCCTAGAGCCTACTTTCTTATGTCAGATTCTTAATCAGATCGGGATGGTCGACATTGTTAGTTTCCGAATCAAATTAGGAGATATTTTTGACTAAGCAGATTGTGGGCAAATTATGTTCTTCAAAATGATTTTCTCTCTCTTTGGATCCTTAATGAAAGTTGTAGTCCTATACGTATAGATGACTTTAGATTTTTGAATGTCTAGTCCTGCTTGGTTTTTGACCAAGCAGATTGCAGGAAGATTTTGTTCTTCAAAATGATTTTCCATTGTGTTGAATCCTTCATGAAAGTTGTAGTACTGTACATGCAGATGACTTTAGATTTTTGAATTGCTTGATTTCGATATCGTAAGCTCAAGATATTCTCATTTGAATATCTAGCGTAAAAAGAGAAAATCCTACTACGAGAATGATTTTGACCCGAGATTTGTAGGTCTTATTCGAGAGACCCAATTTAATGTTTCAAGAATTTATTGGGATAATCAAAGATCAATTTTAAATCTGGGAAAGTTAATTAGTCTCGTTGGAAAAACAAAGAGGCGGTTCAGGGAACGTCACACTATTCTTGTTGTTCGACTGTCACGTAAAGTTATATTTTGTTTAATTTTGCAAAACTAGTGGTGTTGTTTTTATTTACCATAGGTTTAAGATTGGATAAACCCTCAGAATTTGCACTAAAAAATGATTTTTGTTGTTGCCGCAAATTCGTTTCATCAAAATAGGTTTTGACCAAGAAAATTGTAGATAAATTCTGTTCATCAAAACAACTGTTTCTCACTTCAAATCCTTCATGAAAGTTATAGTCTTGCACGTGTAAATGAACGCATGGTTTTGAATTGCCTGATTTAGATATCAGAATATCAAGATATTCTCATTTTAATGTCTAGTGTAAAAGTAAAAGATCCTATTGCGACAGGTACTATCCATTATCATTTTGAGAAACAACCCCGCCTGCAAAATATTTCCTTTGCTCTACAACTTACCGTTTGGTTTCCATGATTTTCTCACTTGATCTTTGAGATGCAAATCATGTTTTTTTTCTTCCTCAAAATCATTAGAATATCAACAATAATATTTTTTTTTTCTTATTTTGTTTTATCTAATTGCATAAAAAATGTGATTTTACATCCTAGATTAAATGCAATAAATCTTCCCTAAATAGAGCTATATATATATCCCTTCCCTACTAACCTAAAGAGAGGAGGAAGAGAGGATAGAAAAAAAAACAAAACAAAACAAGAGAGAGATAGCAAACAAAATTAAAAAGCACAGTGGAAAGACCTCCTTCAACCAACTTTTCCCTTTCCCCTTAGCCTCTCTCTCATATCCAACGATTGCTATAACACCCCTCCCAATCAGATTTCTTCCCGTCAGCCACCACCATCTTCTTCAGCATTATTAGTCTCTAAAAGCAACGATCACCAGTTGTGTAGGAGCTTAGCATAATCATCTCCGGCTGTCAGCTACCACCAGTTTCTCCAACATTTGTCAATCTCCAAAAGTAGCGACCACTGGTTGTGCAGGAGCTCAACATCATTGTCTCCGGCTGCCAACTGCTAGGTAAGTTTCCATGCATTCCTTTTCTCTTCACTTTGCATTTTAATTACATAGGTATTATGCATTCATTTGTTTTACTATTCAAGTGAATTGTAATTCACTTGCACAATAATTAAGAAGGCACGCGTGAGCACTTGAATAGTAATAAAGGAAGCATGCGTGAGATACCTCACACATGCCTTTTGTGTGCCCAGCCGGGTCACTGGTTTGGGGAAGTGACTCAACATTTTTTTTAAGAAATATATATATAAAGACATCATCATTTTACTGTCAATTTTTCACTATTCACATAAACATAATTCATTGTGGATTGCGACAGAAAAAAATACCACTTTACCCCAGGGCCAAAAAAATTAACCCCCGGGACCATGGTCATTTTCAACATTTTCAGGGGACATGAATGATATTTTCAAAATCTTTGCACAATAAAACCACTATTTTACCCCTGGGTGCTTAGAAAAGGACATAGAACAGTTGAGGGTGTTTTAGTTTTTCTCAAATTTTTGTACAGTGAAACTACAAAAATAACCCTCGAAAAAGACAAAAAAGAACGCCTGGAACCGGGGGTATTGCAGTAGTTTCACCTTTGGTTTTTTCATGGTTATCGTTGGGTCCAGGGGTGTATAAGTAATTTATCATTTTTTTAATTTTTTTCATTTTCTGGAACACTGCAGGCGTGTCGTACAGACATGTCAGTAGTGTTTCACGCGCCATTCAAGCAGCGCATGCGACATCTTTGGACGGTGGAAACTTCCTATCCGCCATCTCACTTAGTCCACCTCTATGTCCTCTACCTCCCGGCGCGATGCGTGTCATTTGAAGGTGGTCATGGAATTGCCGGCGGACAATTTTTCTTTCCCCCCTTTTCTCTCTCTTGCTGCCGGAAAGTAAGGTACAATCCTTCATATTTATGGTTGTTTCATTTCAGTCCCTGGTCTTTTGATTTTTTTTTCCCACTAATTATGTCCTTTAATTGAAATTTATTAAATATGGTATGTTTCATTTCAGTCCTTAATCTTTTGATTTTTGGTTCTTTTAATAATTTTGTTATGCAAGTTTTAATTTGTTCTAATTTTGTCTTCCAATTGAAATTGGTCATATATGTTACTTTTCATTTCGGTCCTTATTCTTTTAAGTTTTTCAACAATTACACTATATTGTTTTTCTAAATCCCTTTATTGTTTTTCGGTCCCAAAGTTTTGATTTGTTTCATTTTTGTCCTTCATTTGAAATTAATTATATATTTTGTTTTTCATTTTGGCATAGATTTCTATCCTAGTTGTATCTTAATTCACAGGCTGTAAATTTATTTTAAATCAAACATAGATTTCAAGATATCTGCATTTGTTCTCCTTGGCACTATATAGACATATCTAAAGGTATGATCCATTTGGCCAAGGGAAATTTCCCTTAGACTTCGAATCCAAGTCTATTCATCATAGCAAACCTATCTTCGGAATATTGATAAACACCACCGTCATAACAATCATAAAGCAAACCATAACATCAAGCAACTTATCTAAGGTAGAGCGTACTAGTATGCTAAAACCTTTCTTTTACGCAATCAGTCTTTTGCCTTAGAATCTCTAAAAGACTAGTAAGGTTTCTTAGTAACCATTATACTAGTTGATGACTCCCTTTTTCAAAACAAAAGAAACCCCGACAGGAATCCCGTTCCCAGGGAGGGTCGCCGCGACGCAACGCTCTCTCTTAGGAGGCAACAAAATTGTTGTTCAGGGTTTATTTATTGTATGAGATAGCATCTTGCACATGGGGGCAAAAGGTCTTGCTTTTTTATTATCTCACACACCCTTTCTCTGTTTTTGATTGTTTGTATCATTGGTTTGCTTATGCAATTTGGATGCATGTTTCTATGTGAACATGAATGAGTGTTTTCTTTGGCCGCTTCCTGTCTAGTTTGTGCATTGCCATGCATATTAGGGCTTTAACCGAACAATGAGAATATGTGTGTGTGGTTTATAAGTTAAATCTCTTTTGTAGTTTAGGCTTGATTTCATTTCCTGTAAACCAGTGGATTTTGTGTTTCCTATACAAGGTTTGGTGCTGTCATTTTCTTCACTGAGTTAGGACTAGATTAGCCAAGAGAAGTATGATATTTTGCCCCAAGGATTAGCGTCTTCTCTAGGACATCAAAAGTTATGGTTTCTGCTGCACCAACTTATGCCCACCTGTCTGAAATTTAGCTCGTAGAATGCTTTACAACGTTGTAATCTAACAAGGTGATGGTATGGGTCAAAACTCAATTTTTTGCATGGTAACTAGTCCTAGTACAAAGCTAAGTACCGGACTTCTACCATTGGGTGCCTCTCTGACAAGTAAATACTGGCTAATTGCCAAGAGGAAGCAGAAAAGGATGGAATCCAGATGAATTAGGGCCACAGGGCCGTGAAGCTGATCTGGAGTTTATCATCTTTATGGGTTTATTCTCAGTGTTCTTGTTAGTGCTGCTGTGAATTGTCTTGTTTTATGCTCCACAATGAATAGGATGGCTCCTCAAGAATACCTTATCAAGGAAATAAATGAATCTGCCACCTCCAACACAACTGCACCAAAAATCATGCTCCCATGATTTCACAATCTGTCTTTCCTTCCCTGTAAATATACCATTAAATGTGATTGTAAACTTTCCTTCGTTTATGTATTTTTGAATCCCTAAGATTAGGCTCCTTGATGTATAAATCTGTAAGAGAACATGAATAGAATTGTGAGTGAAAATTATTATAGTGCTTCATCTCTTTATGGTATCAGAGCTGCAAAAACTCTAACGAGTAGTTTTCCTCTTTACCTGTGCCATGGTTGCAAGATCTGCATCCTCTACCGACTCACAAATCATCACTCTCAACTCCATAACCACCATTAACGAAAAACTCACCCCTTCCACCTTCCCTCAATGGAGAGCCCAATTTGAAGCACTACTCATAGGTTACGACCTTATTGATTTTGTCACCGGTATAAAAAAATGCCCTGCTATTGATTCAACAAAATCCACCACCTCCAGAGCTGCACACTCCCACTGGGTGCGCCAAGACAAATTAATACTTCACACCATTCTTGCATCCACATCCATTACAATCACCCCACTTCTAGCCGCATGCAAGACCTCTAATGAGGCTTGGACATCACTACATCGACTTTATGCAGGAAAATCACGAACACGAGCAATGCAACTCAAGGAAGATCTAACCTTGAGCACCCGTGGAAATCGAACTGTCACTGAATTTCTTCAAGCTGTAAAAATGGTTGCTGATGAACTTGCAATCATTGATCATCCAGTCTCTGATGATGATCTAACTCTCTATATTCTCAATGGACTGGGTCCAGAATTTAGAGAAATTGCTGCTCCCATCCGTGCTCGCGAAACCTCCTTGAATTTTGAGGAACTCCATGATCTTCTTGTTGGGCATGAAAGTTACCTTCGAAGGCTGCAAAATCAACAACCAACAACCTTCATTCCTACTACAAATTATTCCCATCGGCAAGGAGGTGCCCCCCAACAACAAAACCATTTCATACCCACTACCAATTATCCTCAAAGACAAGCACGAGCTTCTGGCCAGTACAGAAACAACCCTAGACACACTTACACCAGGACCCGTAATTTAAATGGGTATAACAAAACCGGGCCTCCAAATTCGGGACATAGAAAATATCAGCCAAAATGCCAATGGTGTGATCAATTGGGCCATACAGGTAAATATTGCCCAAAAATGTCCTCCAGGGAATTTACTGCAAACTGTGAAGCATCCTCCCAAGACAAAAATCATCAGTGGCTAGTTAACTCTGCAGCATCCCACAATATGACCACTGATCTTTTCAAACTCTCAATTCAATCAGAATATGATGGGATTGACGAAGTGGTAATCAGTGATGGAACAGGTTTGCCCGTATCTCACATTGGATCATTATCTCTTCCCTCATCTAATCGAACATTTCATTTACGTGATACCCTTTGTGTACCCACAATTCAGAAAAATCTTATTTCCATTCATCATTTTACCAAACATAATGATGTTTACCTTATATTTCACCCTGATTATTTTTTGGTGAAGGATCGGATCACGGGGGCGACACTGCTTAAAGGCGCATGTGAAGACGGAGTGTACCCATTTCCGGAGCATCTACCATCATCTTCCAAAAAGGTTGTTGCCTATGTTCACAATCGCACTACCATTGATGAGTGACATAAAAGACTTGGACATCTATCGTCCAAATTAGTTCATCATTTAATTCACACCTTCTCGTTACCAACCCATCACAATGGTCATGTATCCCCCTGTATTTCTTGCTCCTAAAATAAAGCTCACCGTCAACCTTTCAATAACCATGGTCTCACTAGTACTGCTCCTATTGAATTAATTTACACAGATGTTTGGGGACCATCTCATGAAATTAGAATTGAAAGGTCAAAATACTATGTCATTTTTATTGATCATTTTACAAAATACATTTGGCTATACCCTATGAGCCATAAATCCAATGTTCATAAAATATTCCCACAATTCTGAAATCTCGTAGAAAATAAACTTAACACCAAAATCAAGAGTCTTTACTCCGATAATGGTGGAGAATATATTGGTCTCAAACCTTACCTCTCTATTCATGGGATCAGTCATTATACCACTGCCCCTCACACTCCTCAACAAAACGGTATGTCCGATAGACGTCATAGGCATCTTGTTGAAACATTTCTCACTCTACTCACTGATGCACATATGCCCTTATCATTTTGGCCATATGCGTTTCAAACCGCAGCCTACCTTATAAATAGAATGTCCACTACAACCTTACAAAATCAATCCCCATTTAAAAATTGTTCCACCGACATCCAAATTACCTTAAACTCAAGCAATTCGGTTGCTTATGCTTCCACTTGACTAAGCCCTACAATCACCACAAACTTGAACCCAAAGCCCAACCATGCACATTTGTGGGCTATTCTCTTTCTCAAAATGCCTATCTCTGCTACGAGCCCACCAATAAAAAAATGTTCCATTCTCGGCATGTTATCTTCCATGAAAAAACCTTTCCCTTTCAAAAAACCTATTCCAGCAGTACAATCCCTAATTCCAACCCATCCAACATTGCAACCTCCCCAGTCCCAATCATGCTACCACAAGTTCTACTGGTTCCTTCAACCTCCTCATCTCCAGGCATGGGTACTGCTCTCTCTCCATCACCTGCGACTGTGTCTCCTCCGACGCCGTCTCCTCTCCAAGTAAGTACTCTGTCCCTTTCTTCTTTACCTTCATCACACATCACAAATACTGAAATTGAACATGCTGCCCCACAAACCCATAGAATGACCACTCGATCCATGAATAACATTCATAAACCTAAGAAATCCTTTGTGGTCACCAAACACCCCCTTCCCCCTTCACTGGAACCGACGAGTGTGGCTGCAGCCATCACCGATTATCGATGGCGTAATGCTATGTCCTCTGAGCTGACTGCTCTAATGAGTCATAATACATGGCAACTCGTCCCACCACCAGCTAAGTGTAATATTGTTGGCTGTAAATGGGTATTTCGAATTAAAAGGCATGCCGATGGTTCTGTTGACCATTTTAAGGCCAGACTTATGGCCAAAGGATTCAATCAAAGACCTGGACTAGATTACACAGAGACATTTAGCCCAGTTGTCAAACCTGTAACCATACACATTGTCTTAACCTTAGCTATTATGAATGGCTGGTCACTAAGGCAATTAGATGTAAATAATGTCTTTCTTCATGGGAGTCTTAGTGAGAAGGTCTATATGCAACAACCACCCAAATCATGTTTGCTGCCTCACCAAGGCAATCTATGGGCTAAAGCAAGCCCCTCGAGCTTGATACTCTGCTCTTAAACAAGCACTGCTTGAATTTGACTTCATGAATACTAAGTCTGACACCTCATTGTTTGTGTTTCATAATGGAGATATGCTTGCTTATTGTCTTCTGTATGTTGACGATTTGATTCTCATAGGAAATAATTCAGCTTTTGTAGCTAGCATTATTGCTCACCTTGGACAAGAATTTTCCATAAAAGATTTGGGGTCCCTGCATTTTTTCCTTGGTGTCGAAGTCATTCCCACCAAAGATGGACTATTTCTAACTCAGCACAAGTATATTCGAGACTTGCTAGCAAAAACCAGTATGGAGGGTGCTAAGGATGTCACAACTCCCCTCTCTACCTCGACTCCTCTTCAGCTGGCTGATGGCTTAGCATCAGTTGATCCGACTGAATATCATGCATGATTGGAGCCTTACAATACTTGTCTTTCACCTGACTTGATATTAGCTTTGCCGTCAACAAACTCTCCCAGTTCATGCATAACCCCACACAAAATCATTGGACTGCCACCAAGCGCCTGCTGAGGTACTTAAAGAACACCATATTCCATGGGATCACTATTCATAAAGCATCAAAATCGATACTCACATGTTTTTCAGATGCTGATTGGGCTGGCAATTTGGGCGACAGGAAATCCACTTCAGGCTATCTTATATTTCTTGGTCAGACACCAATCTCCTGGAGCTCCAAAAAGCAGCGTGCTATTGCTAGATCATCAACCGAAGCTGAGTACAGGGCCTTAGCTACGGCTACCTCAGAGTCGATGTGGCTGTTGTCTCTACAACAAGAACTAAAAATCAAGTTATCACAACCACCCTTACTGCTGTGTGATAACTTGGGGGCCACTCATTTAAGCTTTAACCCTGTTCAGCATTCAAGGATGAAACATATTCAACTCGATGTGCATTTTGTGCGAGATTTGGTTGAAAAAAATCTGCTCAATGTTCGGCATGTTCACACTAATGATCAACTCGCCGATTTACTTACAAAGCCACTGTCACAGCAACGAACAACTTATCAATGTACCAAGCTCGGCCTATCTGATGGTAGCCTGTTCTTGCGGGGGTGTATCAAGGAAATAGATGAATCTGCCACCTCCAACACAGCTGTCACCAAAAATCATGCTCCCATGATTTCACAATCTGTCTTTCCTTCTCTGTAAATATACCATTAAATGTAATTGTAAACTTTCCTTCGGTTATGTATTTTTGAATCCCTAAGATTAGGCTCCTTGATGTATAAATCTGTAAGAGAACATGAATAGAATTGTGAGTGAAAATTATTACAGTGCTTCATCTCTTTATACCCTTCTGTTATTGTATTCTTCATAGCAGAAGTTCCTCTTCTTCATCCCATGTTCTACCTTATCTTTGCAATCCATGCTTTCAGAAGCGCTAATGATTTCTGAACAATGGTGGCTTTTATGGAGTTGTGATGAGGAAAAAGTTGGGATAGTGTGATAGGGGGAGAGGGAGAGAAATATCAGTAGAGGACAAGATGATCCTCGGAGACTAAAGAGCAAGAATAATTTGTTCTGTTGAGGTGAATAATTGTATTTGGTTTTTTACATGGTTCCTGTGAACAGACTCTCGTCAATTACATTTTCAGCTTTGATAGTTTTTGTAAATGCTCGCTCTATGGTTCTGGTATTTGGTATGGTGTACGCTCTAAATTTCTTGATTAGTTGATTTTTTTTTTAACGTCTCGACTAATACTTGAAGAAGGTGCTGATGACATCCCAGGACCTGCATGTTGCTTCACTGTGCACAGCAGTACGCCATAGCAATAACTCCTAAATTATCTCTTTCGTGTGATGGAAGTTTCTTCTGAGAAATGCTCCTCTTTTATCTCCACAGAAAATAAAAGTGATGTTTGAATCCAGGAAATATAGGGCCACTTTAAGTGGCTGATTTTAGGTGACAACTTGCGGGTACTAATTTAAATGATCGTCACAATCAGTACATTCCAAATGAAATTTTGGGTTATTTAGGTTCATACAGAAACTGGTTTAAAATTAACCCAGTTGCTTTTCTACTCATTAGAAGTCTCACAACCACAAGTGCAAGCTATCCTATCATGGCTACGAAGGTGTAGAAGTCTGTTCGTATCATTGTTGAATGGTTGGAATTATCAAACTTTAAAAAAAATAAAAAAATCTGTGATGTTGCTTCCGTGTTTTTTTTGTCTGAGCCTTGAAAGCACAGAGACTTAGAGAAGACAAGACTGAAACAGAGAGTTTGGTGACACAAGAATCCAGATCCAAATAAACTTTTCATTTCGAAGTTTATGCACAGGAACCCAGTTGTCGGCAAATCAGTAAAACAACAAATTCATTGTTTTGATTGCTTAGTTTGGAGCATTACTTGAAGATTGAAGGATCATGATTCCTGGTTGACTCTATATGCAGTTATCATTACTTTTTGGTTCATATTGTTGGATCTGTAAACTCAATCCAAATGGAGCTTTGCTAGACTGGCTCAGCAGGGTTCATGAGGTTTGGAAAAGAAAGGAGACTAAATCCGAAATTAGCTGCAAGAGAAAATAGGAGTTTGACCAACTTAGATTTCGAATTTTCGGGCTGGCACAACACTAACTCTACAGGATGGAACTGCATGAGATCTCCGTTAGTATGAAAACGTTGTACCATGTCTGAAAACTTCCACTAATTGGAACAGATTTTTGATCAGCAGTTAACTCAAAATATGCTAACATGCCACTTGCTCCATGCATCAATCCTGCTTTCCAAAGCAATCCAAAAGAAGAAAAGGAAAGAGAAGTGGAAGTTATTGGGACCAAGATTGGCTGACAGTAGAAGAAGGATAGCGGACGTCAATTTCATCTGATATAGTTGAAGTTATCTTTTCCACTAGAAAGAAATAGCATAATTACTTTCTTGCGTGTTTTTTAAATTTCCTGTCCTTTTGTGACATCATTGAGTATTAAATTTGTAGACCAGGTAAAGTTAAGATAAATCTACCTTAATAATTAAGCACCCATATGTTGATTCATCCTTCCTTTCTCATGAAAGATAAGGTTGCGTTGCACTGCATCAGTGCTAAACTCTTGAACAGTTAAAGATGTCAAGAAACCATCTCACCTAAAAACTTAAATGAGATGGTTTCTTGACATGGTATTAGAGTATTGTTAATCCAACGGTCACGAATTCGAATCACTCCCATTCTATTTAATAAAAAAAAATTAATCACAAAGTAGTGTGGACTCGTGCAAGTTTCAAGTTTAAAAGACTTTCACTTAAGAAAGTGTGTTAGAAAATAATATAGATTATATTCTAGAGCTCTACCAAACTGCTTAAACTTTTAAGTAAGATGGTTCTTTGGCATTGCATGTGTTTAGAACTAGTAGCCGACAAGGCGATAAGCTCGCAACAAGAAAATGATTCTTTGGATGGAGCCTTATAGCAGGGGAAATATGGGGGTGATCTTGGGATTTTTGAATGCCTTGTTCATTTATTTTAAGCTCGGCTAGCTAATGAATTTCATTTTCAAAACCACTTGATTTTCAAGTCAATAAACATCCAATGATAAAACACCAAAAAAGATCAGTAGTACCAAAAAGGGTCTATTCATTTCAAAGTAAAAATAATGGGAACCACCCAAAAAGCAGCTTTTCTCTCCTTGTATTGCAGCTGCCACTAACAATTAGTAGCAGTGGTGCAAAGTTAAACAAGAACAGGAAATCTCAAGAAAGGGTGGGGTCCCTCTGCAAAAGCCATTACTTCGCTTTCAAGACCAATCAACTTCTTTCCCAGATTTTAGTTGGAGAGTGACCAACCTTCCCCCCCAAACAACATTAAGTCCAAGTAATGCATGTTCAGTAACGGATTAATAGAGTTTAGTTGCAGACATGGGCAATTGTGCTTCAGTTCGAAAGAAAGCCAGCCCTGCTATGAAATTCAGTTGCCCCATTGATTCTCGAGGAAACTGTATCCATATTGAATCACCAGTGAAGGGCAGCAGCACTGAAAAACTCAATTCCAAGCCCCAGTCCTTCTCTCCAATGTCTTGCCAGGCCAGTTTTCATGACTTGGGTACGATTCTAAGTTTATTTTATCATGTACTTTGTCATCTTTTGTGTGCCATTGTTACCTCCTGTCCTTAATTTATCCTTTTTTTCTAATTTGCTTTCCAGTTTGTGAATGTGAAATGTTGAATAGATGTTGATCATGTAAATGTTTCAATGGAATGCAAAAGATGTCCCTCATTTGGCCCCGACCTTAATTTTGATGAATGTAGCTGGCTGCATCTTGGTTATTGTTACTGATGAAATGCTTATCGGCCATGAAATTCGTTGATCTACCTCTGATCATCGATCTGGTGATGAAAATGAAAAGGGACGTTTCAGCTGCTAACAACAAGTTCTTCCTATATAAGAAATGTAAATGAAATCTCTGCAAAGCTTTCAGCGAACTGCAGTTTTGGTTTATGAATTAATCTTAAGAAGCATGAAATATATGACAACTTAATCAGATAAAACTTCATATTATTCTGGAACTTCATGCTTGTAAATAGTCGTTAAAGGCCATGGCATCCTAAGGATATTGCCCTTAACAAATCTCTGGTTAATATAAACATCCTGAGGATCTTCCATTACTCTGTGCCCTATTTTTTATCTGCTCTCTAAACCTGTTTAGCATTTGTCTCAAGTATGCCTCTTACTTGTTCAGGTAACCGAGATGATATGTTTTTTGATTCTCATCCTTGGATAGAATCTGATTGTGAAGATTTCCTCAGTGTCGATGGTGGTGAGGTTTCCTTAAATTTCTTTCCGTGTCTTAATTTCTTCCATGAAACTCGTACTTTTAACATAAATCATTGCTGAGATTTCTCTGCGTACACCTTTTGGTTTTCAATTAGATTAACTCATTTATTCAGATTTCACTCCATCATGTGGCACTACTCCTATCCACCAAGGCAGCTATATAGAAACCCCTCCACGTGAAGAACCTCTCTGTATTATCACTTCAGCCAGGTCATTAGCTGAACCTTCTCCAGCTGATATGAAGAAGCAACTATTCGAGCTCTTTCGAGAGAACATCAGTAGCGATCAAGCTAATGGCAACCGAAGTTTCCAATACGCAGCCAATGGGAAGCCTATAACTGCTTACCTCCCTCCTAAATGTACAAGTAGAAGTCCATATCAGTCTGCAGAAAGCTCTGCCCGCAGCAGTGAAACAACTTTACACAGAGATCCCAGATCTGGGAAAGAGAAACCAACTCATTCTGCACACTGCTGCCTTCCGAATGTTGTGCGGGGCCTGAGCCTCAGTGAGAGAAAGAAGGGGCTGAGCCCTGCCTATGGTGGTGGACAGTAATAAGCTTTTCCCGGTCAACTTTTTTCTGTTCTTGAAAAGAAGAATTGTATCGGCACACTGCAAGGAATGGAAACTAGAATACTTTCTCATTTATACTAGTCTTTATCCTGAAGAAAGCAATTTGCGAACTGGGTTCTATATATTAATACACTGTGCAAGAGCTTGTTGAGCTTTTCCAAAATCAAGAAAAACGAAAATGATTCCTTCGTTTGCCTGTGCATGTATTGTTATACAGGGAAAAAAAGAATAGAAAGAAACACATGAAAAGGATAGATAGTATCAAGAAATGTCCAGCATTTTATCAGTTTGATTCAAGCCTCATCCTTCCTAGCATGTAAATCAGTTACTGTGATGTCCAATGAACAAAAACACAACAAAGAGGAACACGACAAGGTTACATGTATTACAGATTTGTATCAGCTCTTACATATATTACAGGTTTCTTTAGACACGAATGCGTAGACTACTGAGGTCCAGATATAGAAAAAAGATATGAAAGAAATAGAAGGTTCAATATATTTCAGAGACGAGCCACCTCAATTGTGAGTAAAGATAAAAGGTATTCATCATCCCATTAATAAAAAACTGTCATAAGCAACTCACATCCAGCAACCTGATCACAAAACTTGGTTTTGCCACTTCAAGGTTGATTGAATGAGCCAGAAGGGGGGGGGGGGGGGGGGATATGAGCTCCTTGCGAAAAAGACTGCAAAGCTATCCTCCGATTTAGGCTCCTGTCGGCCTCAAAATGATCCTTGAACTCAATGAATCAAATTCTGGGATAGTTGAATTCCCTCAAATTTAGTGAACTCGGGAGAAGGGGGCAAGAGGAAATATAAAGGTGAGAGCGGTTGAGGAAAATGAAGTCATGCCTGCCAAGTCTAGCCGATAGTTTAGACATTAGATTAGGTATATGAGGTAAGTGATCAAATAAACACAAGATTTTGAACACCCCCTCTGAGATAAAATCAACTGCATTAACTGCGTTGCCTCAATAACCATGAATGTTAGTACATAAAATGCAAAGCGTATATTTTAGAGAATATAATCGGGATAAAAACGGCGTATGCCTCATCATCTTGTGCTCCATCTCCTTAAACGAGATACATTCACAGCAGCAATGGCCACAAAGATTTTGTCTTTCGTTTTGTCCACGAATTGGAAATAGGCACGTCTCCAAGACTTCTTCATTATCAATGTCCCACAAACAACCCAAAACCCTACGGAAAATCCTGCGTCCATGCCTAGGTAAAACCACTGCATTTCACCATCATCTCCATCCTCTACCTCACCATCCTTGAATTCTGGTGATGAACAGCTGGTTGGTATTGGAGACCTGCAAAGCTGAGAGTTACCTTCGTATGTAGATGGATCATTGAAGGTTTGGAATCGGTTGGATGATGGAATTGGTCCTGATAAGTTATTGTATGGCAAATTCATGGAAGACATGCATGGAGGAATGAAAGATGGTTGTATGAGAGATCAAGAGTTTCTAACCGTTGTAGACTTCCAATCTTGTCAGAATCTTTCCAGTCAATTGCTTCCAAGATAAATTCAAGGCACCCAGGTATGTGCGATTAATTCTCTTCCGAGATTTTTCCCTTGAAATAATTGCTTGACAGGTCTAAGACATTTACAATGCCAAGTGTGAGGTTTTACTCAAGTTGTCTTCCCTTCACGATCAAATCCATACTCTGACGATAGGAAACAGTGAAGTCTGGAGGATCCTGCTCATAAAAAGATGGAGCTTGCAAGCCACTTAAATTGCCAAGACATGTTGGAATGAAACCGGATAAATGATTATGAGCTAGATCTAAGATATGGAGATGAGGGAGACGACATGGTTGCTCAGAATGTTCCAACTGAACATCGCCTCCCAGGGAATATTGACATTTCCAAACATAAAATTATTTGAAAGAACAAGTGGCCCTGAATTCTTTATTCTGGTTATGAATTGAGGGATGCTACCATTTTTGTGAGTTCCTATAAAGGTCTAAGTCTGTTAACGATTACATTTCTTGACATAAATTCAGGGTAATGGGACATGACAACAAATTACTTTTTAAATTGAGTACTCTCGCATTATACCAAATTGGGAGTGAACCCTCCGAGAAATTGGAACTAAAATCAACCCAAGCACTTGATCTAAATTCTAATGAACTGGGGATTTCTCCACCAAATTGATCATCAGAAAGATCCAGCAAAAAAAAGTGAACGAGATAATTTCCCAAGTCAACAAGGAATCTTGCCTGAAATTGCTGCATTTTTCCAAGTCAGAGTGGAAAGGCCTTTCTGGGTGCTTAGCCATTGAGGAAATGTGGAACTCAAATGGCAATCTACAATTTCAATGTCTTGAGGACTAAAAGGAGGAACCCACTAAAGATACATGGAATCTCTCCAACTTTGCAAGGCTCAAGAAATGAGTTTCAGACACATTACCTGTCCAAGAATTCCATTTTAGATTCAGAGAAACAAATATTGATAATTGTCCAATGCTATCAGGGATCGTCCCATTCATTACATCGAAACTCAAATCTAACGTCTCTAAATCATCCAACCTTCCAATATATGATGGAATTGAACCGGAAAAGGAGTTTTTTTTCCTGAAGATATAGAGATATCATTTGTCACTTCATTCAAGAATTTGTGCCGCCTTGGTGCAGGAATGTGGTCCGCAACTACCACCAAACTGGGTTTCTGTGGGAACAGTATGACCAGAAGAATGGTAAAGGAAAGGGTGCACGCCTGTTTACTGGCTGGACATCACTTGTGCTGCTAATCATGGCAGAAGCTTATACTTGAACGTGTATACTTTTATTTATCCATGAGAGAGAGAGAGAGAGCTTAAATGACGAGCCCCGAGAAATATATAATGTGCAATCCACTTGCGCACCCCGAATGTGGTTTCTTGTACAATTTGAGGAAGTTGAATTCTTGTACAAATGTACAGATAGATTTTGGAAAATGCTATATGGATTATGTACTCATTGACAACCTGAACCTGTGTTATTTAAGACAGGTTAGTCATTTGCTTCTGTTCACCGGCATGTCCATCGGGCCTGGTCTTTCTATTCCTACCTCCAGGATCTGAGGCTGGTTTAAAAATAAAATTAAAACACTTACAAAATACAAAGATAAAGATAAACATAATAATACTATTATTATATAAAAAGAATTCAAGAAAATAGTATAATGTGTAAAATCTGGTCTTTCTAATCATACAAAAAAAAGGCTTGAACACTGTTTGAAAGTGTCGTTGTAGTTATTTTTGAAAGTATTTTTCATTTGAAATACATTGAAATGATTTTTTTTTATTTTTTAAAAATAATTTTTGACATCAGCACATGAAAATGATCTCAAAACACCAAAAAAATAATTAAAATAAAATAATTTTTTTTAATTTTTTTTAAAAAAACATTTTTAAAACGTAGTGTCAAACACTCCCTTAGTTGTGCTCAAAGTTGAACTCTTTTTTTTTAATATTATTTTCATGCAGCTCATTTTACTTCTCTTTTTTAATTGGACTACTTGTACTTTTTATATTTAGAAAAAAAAACTTGCTAGACCATATTCTGCTAACATAAAAAAATGAATATTGTACCAAAATTGGACTAATTGTTCCAAATTTATTGATTTAGGATAAGCAATTAGACTTCAAAGAAAGTGTATGCAAGTAGAGTTATATATATAGTTTAATTGTGGTTTATTTATTATATGTTTGATAAGTCAGTGTGTTTTTATATTTAATTGAAAATATATTAATATATATTTTTTAAAATTTTATTAAAACATATTATTTTAATTTTATTTATAATTATCAAACAATCAAGTGTGTCTCTCTCTAACTTTATGTAAGCGAATAGAATTTTATACGCAATTCCATAGATACAAATACAATTATGTATGTAAAGTCGTCGTATCTTGATAAAAGCATAATGCACGTCATGAATGGAAATCTCTCGTATCCCTGGGTTTATAAATCTTTTTAGATGATGGGCTTATAATCTCGGTCAGAGCCCATCTCCATCTTCCTTTGATCCAGGGCCCAGGCCTTTGCTCTTTCAGGACTGAACTGAACTGAACTGAACTGAACTGACTTCAATTTAAGTCAGTGGGAAAAAAAAACAGAAGACGAAGAAGAACCAGAAAATGGCTCCAGGCAGTAGCCGGAGGAATGCGCGAAGCAGAACGTCGTCCTCCACCGAAGCTAACGACGGGGGCGACAATTCTCTTGGAAACGCAAAACCTAGACGGAGAGATAGAAATAAAGATCAGAATTCGATTCGAATTTTGAACGTTGATATCAAAATCTTGCTAGGAATTAGCGTATTGGCTTTCTTCGTAATTTTGTTGTTGATTCGTAATCTTATTATAAGGCCTGCTGGAAAAGCACAAAGACCTAGGGTTTATCACTCCATTTCCTTCTCCTAAACTCATGGACCTTCCTCAAGTAAGTAGTAATTGAATCCTAAATTAATCTCTTTATGTTTTTAATTTACTTTTTGTTGATTAGATTAGTTTCTCATGGTTTCAGTTTCAAGGAGAGCACAGAGAGAGCTTATATTGGGGAACTTATCGTCCTCATGTTTATTTTGGAATTCGCGCCAGGTATTTAATTATGTGTCAATTACTTTCTAATTTATTTAATTCTTTTTAGCCTTTTTAGGTTATTTCATCGTGCATGTAATTTTTGAATTCGAAATGGTGGTTGCGGAATTGGTTGGCAGGACTCCTCGGTCTTTGGTTGCTGGATTGATGTGGATTGGTGTGAAGGATGGAATGTATCATATGCGACATGTGTGTCAAGACTCTGATGAGCTTAACACGTATGGCTGGACGCAGCATAATGGCCGTGATTTTGGACATCAGGTGTTGGTTGATCAGGGATTGAAGTTAACTACGAGTTTCTTGAAATCCAAGAGTGAAGGAAGTGGATATGGAGGTGACTGGGCCGTTCAAATTGATGTGCAAACTGATAAGTTATTGGCCTTACCTGTAACTTGAATGATTTCTCTGTTCAATTTGGATGGTGCATTCTATGTGTGTTTTTTTTTGCCACTAGTTGGATGTAGTGTTGTAATGAGAAAATTGTAGTAGCTGGTTTTTTAAGCTTCCTGATGCAGCTGGTGCTCCTCATTGTGATTTTGTAGACCTGAGTTGGATAACGAAATGCTGAGACATGGGCATTTGTTCTTCTATTTGGCTGATGAAAGTGGACATGTCCTAAGTTTGGCAGGAGATAACTTAGACACCGACAAGAATTCTCTATTAGCATCGGGTTCACGATCTGATATTGGGGATTGGCAGCTACATCTGAAATCCAAGGTAATATGGAAATGGAGAAGCAGCTATCATCTCTCACCTTGCTTTGTGAATTATGTATCACCAATCTTCGTTTTTCCTTGGTATGGACATTTGCAACTGTTAATTTTCTAGTGATGTTGTTATCACCAATCTTCGTTTTTCCTTGCTATGGACATTAGCAACTGTTAATTGTCTAGTGATGTTGTTTCTTTTTTATCTTGAATCTTGATCTGGAGCCAATTTCCTTGTTTTTTAGGAAGTTTTGGAGCTCCACTATTCTGGTTTCAGGACACCTCATATTCACAATTTATCTGATCTTGTCCAGCACAATCTCGGAGCCCAAGTATTGCACTGTTTAAGTTTTATTTTAAAATACTTGGTGTCTAATATTTTACAGGAAGTGTGCATGTTTTGAGTTCCTATTCTGGTTTGTCCTGATTTCTCTGTGTTGCATTGCTGCATCTTGCCAGGTAAGAAAGTTTGGCCAACTGCTTCTATCTGACTCGTCTGAAGATTCTCCAAACATTCTAGTTTTTCAGGTATTGTGTGCTCATCATAAGTCTTGTCCTAAAATACAGGGGACTGTTTATAGACTCGACATCATATTAGATTTTAAATCTTGCAGATTTCTGCAAATATTCCTTTCAAAGCAGATATTGCTTTCGTATCTGGAACCAAAGTGAAAACGTCAAAAGTAAAAGAACGTGTGAGCAGGCTTACAGGTTTTGTCCATATCAATGCCATCTCCATAAAAAAATTGGCCTTCTTCAGCTATTTCCTAACCATCGAAGTTTTCTCTTAGTTGTATTATAATTCTTACCACTTCCTGTACATGATTCTGTGTCCTACCAAACTGGGAAAGTAGACAATCCAACTAATATAGGGTGATTTATTGTCAAATGTGCATGACTTCTATATTTGCCACAATTTTTATTTTATTTTTATATGTACTGCTCAGGTGCCTCGCTGACAAGTTTATTACAAGATATGCAAACAGAGTTTGATGTGAAATTTGAGCGGTGCTTTAATGTTGCTGACAAGGTAAATATTTAGGGAAAGTACATTGTGTTTTATTCCTCAAATTTTATCATCATGCTCAGCGATGAGTACATTCTGCTACTAGATGTCCTTTTCATTGTCATGTAGATGATATGTTATAGGAGCTGTCATGATCCTCTGTTATGATGTACTTCAATTTGAACAATTTTTGGAACGATGAATGTAGGAATTAAAACAATTCAAATTCAATAACTGAAAAATCTTGTGCAATTTTGGCATCTTGTTTAATTTTGAGTGCAAATAGTGTCGTAAGTGGACGTGAAGCCTATCCAAGACCTTGTTTCCTCTTCCTTAATGGTTTCTTCATCTCTTCATCTCTTCCTAGAATATGTCTTATCTGAGTGGTTTATCTTACTTTCTTCCAAAAGCGACTCCTGAAATGTTGCACGTCTCATTCAAATCCCTTATCCTTCTATAAATTTCAAAGCTTTTACGAACACATGCTCATCTTTTGGGGATCTTCTCATTTAAGCTGCAGGACATGATGTTAAAAGATATATCCTCTGATTTCATTGGATAAATTTGCAAGCCGGTCACATGGCATAGTACATTAGTAATTGATGAATACTAAAACGTTATCCTATGCACAATAAAGCATGCATTCCACTAGGTTATAGACATTATTTTCTGGCATTGAAGAATTTGTTTTTAGGATTATGACTACGTGGCAATTGTAAAGTCCCAAATATATATTTGCTTTGAATTAAAAGAATTGTGACATCTTCTAATTGTTTGCCCAGCTTGAACCTGATTCCACAATAGTTGGTAAAGCTGCTATTGCTAATATGTTGGGAGGCATTGGCTACTTTTATGGTCAATCAAAGATTTCAATCCCTGAAAATTCTAGTGTAAGTTGTATGCAGTTTTTTTCTTCTTCTATTTTTAGTGCAACAGGTGCTCTCATTAATAGGTGTGTAGTAGTTAAATGCTCAATTTAAATCCTGTTTTTCATTCATAGCATAAATTCCTACTCTCTGTGTTTCGAGTACCAATTCATGTCTCAAGTTGAATACTTCTAAGGTTTCTGGGTCTTATTTGTTCAAGTTGGCTACTCCTTTTGCTTTCAAAATTGCAGCAGTTGTTCTAAAAGCACAGCTTGATAGAAAAAGGCTTTTGAGTGACACATTTAATCCAAAATTGTGACATAAGGGCACCATCTTAGAAATGCTAAAATCAATGCTCATATGGGTCCAACTTAAGTGAAGTGTTTCGTGTCCTTGCAGTTAGGATTCCATGTGCCATGTAGTGTATGGACTGGTAGTAAGAAAGAAGTATCAAATCATGAGCAAGCATTATCTATATCAGTTCATTAGATGCCAGGAGCTCTCTTTCTTCAACACTTTTCTTTTTGAAGTGATATTTTTCTGCTTTCACAATTCATGTAGCCTGACTGTTTCTCTTTAACCAAACTGTTTCTCTTTATGTATGATCCCTGTCATATTTTTTTATGTCTGACAAAGTCAAACAGTTGGCCATTTTCCTTGCAGCTTAGAGGACATGATAATTTTATTTCATATTGGCCAGCTGAGCTGTATACAGCTGTTCCAAGCCGACCATTCTTCCCAAGGGGATTTTTATGGGATGAAGGTTTTCATCAACTGTTGATCTGGTGAGGTCTAATTTTATATAGGCCAGCTGAGCTGTATACAGTTTGGAGTTAGTTGTATTGTTGTGAGGCTAACTAATTGTTTTTTTGGATGCAAGCAGGCGTTGGGATGTCCACATTTGTTTGGATATTATTGGTCACTGGTTAGATTTAATGAACATGGATGGATGGATTCCACGTGAGCAGATTTTGGGTTCTGAAGCTCTAAGGTATCATAATTGTATTGTTCAAATATTTTGAAGTGAATTTAAATCTTAAAGTTTGGCTGCCTCCTTTGAAAAAAAAAAAATCCTAAAATTTGGCTGGGGAGATTTCTTGCCTTATTCATCCTTGAAGTAATTTTGCAATGTCTTTTCTGTTGTAATTGCAGCAAGGTTCCTGAGGAATTTGTTGCTCAGTATCCATCTAATGGAAATCCCCCCACCCTATTTTTGGTTATTCGTGGTAAGGCTATTATTTGTAATCACATTTTCATCACTGTATTGTACAAATTTTGCACGCTTTGTTCTTGTGTGATAGAATTGCTTTAGCTCTGCTAGTCTTAAGGTAGAAAGCAACACCTATCCTTCTAAACATCAAGAAAAGTCTTCTAATTTAATGAGACGCCTTCTTCCTTAAAATTACAAATCATGCTACTATAAAGAAACTTATTTTCCTGGGGTGGTTCAAATAAGTTATTGTCATTTTCTTATAATTTATGGTGTGCATGTTCTTTCAGATACTTGCCAAGGATTAAATTATTTGGTAAAAGTTTTTCTATGTGCACTTATGGTCAAATTGTTTAAAGATGATTGCTAAGGTGGTGTTGCCATCTCCAGATTTACTTGATGGGATGGAGAAAAACAAGTTCACTGCCACTGAAAGCAACGGGATCACTTCCTTCCTAGAACGGGCTTTTGTTCGGTTGGAAGCTTGGTTCCAGTGGTACAACACTACGCAGAAAGGTATTCCAATTTTCTACAGCTATTGATTCTGCACTGTACCAATTTATGTTAGCATCTACTATGCCGAGAATATCAATGAGCCTGATTATTAAAATTACTCAAGATACCCTTTTTTAGCTTCTTGAATCTATTTCTTAGTTCAAGATCCCTCTTACTATACTAACCGGAATCAAAGAATTAGTAGATCTGCTCTGGCCAAAATGGGAATGGGCTAGGGTTATGAACTTATAATCTATAATCGAGTCGATTTCATGATTATAAGTTCATTTCATTCCCGGCCAGATTGGAGTCTTAAATAGGTTTAAGCAGCTGGAGGTTTTTTATGAGTGTTAACTGTAAATCACAAACAAGCTTTCAAATCATGAGAGAGATTAGTATACAATCAAAAAAGGTTGGCATAAGGATTTGTTATTTACTTTCTCCCCTGCCCAGGTAACCATAACAATTACATGCTTCTATAAATTGCTGCTCAGCTTAGTTGATGGAAAAGAAAGATAAATATGCCCTTAGCTTTCCAAACATCAAAACATGTATATTTTGTCTGATGTTTACACTACTTGTTCTTGAAAGGTGTTTACATGCGGAGATGTATACTAACACACTTTTTTTAAATTAAGGTGCTTACTTTACATGATTTTTCTTTTTGGATGCAGGGAAAGAGATGGGTGGCTATTATTGGCATGGAAGAGACAACAAAGTAACTCGGGAACTAAATCCAAAGGTGAGTTTACAGTTTTCTACTTTCCAAAAACTTTGAAAAGTACAAATAAGTCTTAAAGATTATAGTGGTGCCATTGTGGTGACAGTTAGATTTTTAGATGAATTCATCTGGGCCTCTATTTCCTAGTAGTTCAATTATGCTCAACTTCGTTGTAACAACAAGATAACATATGTTACAACTCTTATACACTGTTAGATGATGGCAAAATGCTTGCACGGTATCCAATTAATTGGCCGGAAAATGTTGAAAGAAAAAATATACAGATTAGAGAAAATAATTGTTTAAAGTGATTTTTACTATTTTGTTAAAATTAAATCAAGCAGGAAAATTATTTGAACTTTTCTTTTCAAAAAACCCTGAATTCTTCTAGCATTTACTAGAGGACAATAATTATTTCATCTTTTATAACCCAACATGAAATTGTTCTCAATTTGAAGGAATTATGTAAAGACCTAATAGCAATTAAACAAAGAATTGCCAAGAGTTAATCTGACTTCTCTCTGAAAATAGAAACTTGGAAACCATTTGCTCTTCCCTGCCTTTTCAAACTGTCCAATAGATAGTCACTTGTACCATTTTGCAAATGAGATAGTTCACTGATGACTGGCCTCCCTTATCCCTGTGTTCTCTTTAAAGTAACTGTAGGAGTAGAATCCATTAAAGAAGTTTGGGATATCATGTTATGGTAAAGGGCTTGGCACACATTAAATTCAAGGGGCAATGGTACACAAGAGATTGAGAATTATCATAAAATTAAAAAAAGAAAATCACCAAGAAAAACAAACAATAAATATAAGCATAATATATGTTAAAAGAAAAGAAAGGTGAACATAAAGCCAAAGAGAAAGCTTGATGTCACTAAATATCAACAACAGAAACTATATATCTGGATTAGAATAGAAGGAGGTAAAGTAGGGATGTATGGTAGATGAAGACAATAAAAAAAATAAGTATTTTTCCTTTTTTTTAATATTTGTATTGGGAGGACTTTAAAAAAATGTTCTTAATATTTTTTAGCTTTAAAGATGTCAAAGAAAGTGACATGGCAGGTGCCTGGCATTTTTTGTTCTTTGCAGATTGTTAACTTCTACCAATGGAATTAAAAGAAAGAGCTTAATTGAAACCACTAAGAAACTGAGGATTTAGGTTTTTTTTCCCCAGGGCCCTATCTTTTAAGAACTAATGTGGGATTTCCCTACTTTTTTTTCCCTTTGAAGTCAAAGAAGTTGACAGTATGATCGTCAAATTTTATGCAAATATTATGCATGGTGGTTTCTAAATATACATGGTATTATTGCTAATAGCTATGCTTCTGTTTCTTCCCATCAACAACACTGGCAGTCTGACATTATTTCTGTCATCTAGACGCTTAGCTCTGGGCTGGATGATTATCCTCGTGCTTCACATCCAAGTGATGAAGAACGACACTTGGATCTTAGGTGCTGGATGCTTCTTGCTGCAAATTGCATGCAGTCTATTACTCAGTTGCTTAAGAATGATAATAAGCCTGAAAAGGTATACCTAGTAGACTAGTTATCTGGAACATTGTTAAAACTTAAAATCAATTTCACTGCTTCATAGCCCTTGAGCATTTGAATGCAGGAATATGGTTCAACGGCTAAGCTACTTTCAGATTTTGACATGCTGAATCAGGTTTGTATATTGCATTTCATTCCTTTTCTGTTAATGCTACTCAACTGGCGCTGCATAATACTTATGTGATATTCTGGGACTTCCTGTTTCTTTATATCCTACATCCTTAATGTTGTACAGATGCACCTTCATCCTTTTGTTGGAGCTTATTATGATTTTGGGAATCATACAGAAAAGGTATGCTCCTTTGTTTCTGTTTCTTAGAATTTGGTAGCTCTAACATATGTTCACTGACACACTGGATTACATGCCAATGATGCTCAGATTGCTTATTGTGTATTTATTTATATTCCCCTCATTATACCTGTATCATCTATGCTGCCTATCAAGTTACTCTGAGGAGAACATTTAATTAAACTTGAAAAACATCTTGAGCTCATCCTAATGGATGGATGCTCTAATTTTTTTTTATCTTTAAGTCATTCTGATTGGTGCTGGACAACAATTTGCTAGCCCTGCCATTATATTTTTTTAAGAAGTTAAAATTACAGGGTTAGCATTGTAGCATGCTCTCATTGTAATGTTTAACATTTGCCAAGTGCCTGGACATTTTTATTATGCGAGGTGCATGCCATGTTGGAATCAATATTTTGCTTTTGTACAGTTGAACATAGCATCTCTTTCTTATGAAATTTTCACTCTGATGCTAAATATTGCTTTGAGCATTATAGGTTCGTTTAAGTTGGAAAGAGACAAGGGTGGGAACTCGAGAGCTTGTTCGTGAGGTACTAGAACAGCCAGTACCAAGATTTGTTCCTCATATTGGTTATGTCAGCCTTTTTCCATTCATGGGAAAAATTATTCCATCTGTAAGTTTCGCCTTTCATGGAATGTTGATCACTGAAAGAAATTGTCTCGCCAGTTTCTTTGGCACTTGTCTTTGCTTCCTTGCAGCATGGTGTAGCTATGCCTCCTTTCTTTCAGTTGAGCTTACTGTAGTTTTTCTTGTTTATTTCCTTGTGCAGGACTCGTGGATTCTGGGAAAACAGCTTGACCTCATTTCGAACAGTACTGTTTTCTGGACAGACTATGGTCTCCGTTCCCTTTCCAAAACAAGGTGAATGTTTTATCTCTTTTAGCGTGCGTTGTGGTCCTTTTATTTGTAGGTACTGAAATATTTTCGTAACATTAATCTTGTATGCAACAGTTCCATGTACATGAAGCGCAACACAGAGCATGACCCACCTTACTGGAGAGGCCCAATTTGGATGAACATGAATTACATGATTCTATCTGCACTCTACCACTATTCCAAAGGTATCATCCACTGACTAGATCCACCGAGGAAAAAAAAGTCCTTTAAGTAGTTCATTTCCACCAAGGAGCAATTGGGGAAGGAATAGCTAATCCAATAATGATGCTTATGTTTTATGATGCTTATTTTAAATTAAATTTTTGCAGAGGATGGACCGTATAGTGACAGAGCCAGGGTAATCTACGATGACTTGAGGGGTAATTTGATTAGGTACTGTACACTGCAAACCATGTGTAACGAGATTGTTGCTCCACATTTTATTTTTATTTTTTAAACCCATATACATTTGTCACTTCATTCAAGAATTTGTGCCGCCTTGGTGCAGGAATGTGGTCCGCAACTACCACCAAACTGGATTTCTGTGGGAACAGTATGACCAGAAGAAGGGAAAAGGAAAGGGTGCACGCCTGTTTACTGGTTGGACATCACTTGTGCTGCTAATCATGGCAGAAGCTTATACTTGAACATGTATACTTTTATTTATCCATGAGAGAGAGAGAGCTTAAATCACGAGCCCCGAGAAATATATAATGTGCAATCCACTTGCAAGCCCCGAATGTGGTTTCTTGTACAATTTGAGGAAGTTGAATTTTGGATAGAATACTGTGCCTATGTCTTGTTTTATTGCTGTACAGTACGCAAATTCCTTCCAGCTTACTTGCAAACTTCTGCTTCTGGTTTAACAATAAGCAGCTATCTTCAAGTAGTTTATTTGTTCATCAAGATCAAGTTTTTTTCCTGGACAATTTTAATGGCGTCCGTTGGTTGTATTTAGAGAAAAATAATTTTTTTTTCCAAGAAAGATCACAAATCCTTAGTTTAATGGGCTGAATGATACCCAAACAGCAGAACGGACAGTGGAAAATGCTATGGATTATGTACTTATTGACAACCTGAACCAGTATTATTTAACCAGATTAGTCATTTGTTTTTGTTCACCAGCATGTCCATCGGGCCTGGTCTTTCTATTCCTATCTCCAGGGTCTGTGAGGCTGGTTTTTGTATTACTGTGTGAGTATTGAGTTTTCTGTTTGGGTCCAACATTTCTTTCGTGTAGCTTTTAGGTTAAAGGCTATAAAAGACTTTCGACTAATTACACAAAAAGAATTTCAAACTCTTCGTGCTGATAAATATTTGGAATATTGAAATTGTCAAAATTAAAATTGGTTGGTCAGTAAAAATCCCAGTTAAATTATAACGTATAGGTTTTTCTTATTGCCATTGTACCTCCGTGGTTGAAGTGATTTATTTATTTATTTGCATGAAATGGTGTAGCAAACAATTGAGAAATTCAAAACAATATTTAAAGTAATCCAAACAATGGCCGAAGGAACGCAAGGCTAGTTGCTAGTTTACTATTTCGTTCCTCGGCGTAATCGGATGCACATTTGGCATGGAATGGGGTGATTTGTCCGCAAATCACAACCGGAAACCATTTGTAGTCATACCTGCACACAACCTCGGAAGCTTAATTTAGATGTTAATATAGGTTCACTGTCCACGTTATTATTCAGATTTCGAGTGTTTTAAGTGGTTACAAAAATATAATGATTGATCTGAATGATGCACATTTCTAACCTTAAATATCAAAAAACAAAATTCTTAATTCCATAAAAACATATTTGGTATACTTATTAAAAAGACTTGTAATTTTAAATTAACAAACGATTAAATTTAAGAAACCATCTATATATCCTTATGTATTTTATTCATGTTCTATAATCTCTCTTTGTCAATTATTTTACATGTAATTTCAGTTCAACTGGATGAATCAAAACCTGAAAGATTGAAATCTTGCAAGTTCTACCATGAATGGCCAGAAACCCGCCTGTGGGTTGAAAACCTAAAACTTCGAAGGGCTAGAAATCAACTTGCCATTTCTCACAAAAACAGAGGTCATGTTACACTAAGCTTGAACATAGTTGAATTACAAACCTTTCTTTACAACCCGCGAAATAAAGAGCCTATTAGGGACCCTTACTCCCGAGAGCTGAGTGTCATCCTTGATCAATTGAAATTCCCTTTTACAAATTCAGTAACAGCTAACAAGATCCATTTGGTACGCTCGCCATCACTGATGGTGATGATGTCACAAGAAGACCCTAACAAATTTAAGACATACAAAGGGATGGATGGGGGAGGGGTGGTGCTTTTAAACACGGTAACAGCTGGAAGGGGAGAGAGTTTTTGAGTTATTTTATGACAGCTCTTGTCGGAGTTGAAATCGATCGCAGATCACTTCTTAATTGAATCGGTAACAAAACAGCAACATGCCCAAGAATCAGAGCTAGTGCTTGTCTCTCTAGCTCAATTATCGTCATTTATGTTTCCTCGGCCATCATAATTTCCATGTCCCTAATATCCCGCTTCAACACATTGCCAAGCCTTGCAATAGCTTCAGTCTGCTGCTGTAAAACCTGCCCGCAAAACCAGTCACTTGTTATTTATCATGCATATTCCTACGAAGATCAAAACAGGTGAATTATAACTGTAATTGCAAACTGTATAGGGCCATATAATTCATCAAAGTAGAAAAATGATCATCTCTTCGTTAAAAAAACAGTTTTGCTGCAGTGCCATTCCTGCTTTATTTCGAAGTATAATAATTAATAATATTACTCCAAACCAAATGCTGCCATATCATCATGGTTGTAGAATATATCAATGGGTAAAGAGAATGAAGCAACGAGCTTAGCAAGAAGGATCCTAACTGATAAAGTAACATCTTCCTACTTGTCCCTCTCTTACCTCCTGCATATCAGCAAGACTCTCTTCGTGTATTTTGGTTGATCCTGGAAGATAAAGAGAACCTCCAGCACCAATTCCATTTGCTTGAACACGAGATACAGTGAGTAGGTTTTGAACTCTCCTGGAAAGTTCTACTCCAGATCCTTTTAGCTGAAATGGCGTCAACTTGTTAATAGCATCTCCAGATGCAGGTTTGGTGATCATACTAAGTGTAAGGATGAGGGTGAGGACAAGAAACACCTACCTGTCTGGTTATCGCAACTAACTTCTCAGCCAATTCAGCTTCCCCTTTTGTTAAGGGCAATCGACAACCCTTGCCCTCCAATGCCTCCATTATTCTCATCACCTTCAAGCATATGATAGAAGGTAGATTTAGAATAAGTTGTCCGGTACTGAATGCATAAATTTCCTACACAATAATGCTTTGGAGCAGAAACAGGTATTATGATCCCCCGCAGTTTGATTAAAATACCACTTCGGACCTTGAACTTTAAATTTGAAGAATTCAGGATTAAATATAACTTAGTCCCTATAGTTTATGGAACTAATTAATTAGTCCCTTTAGTACAAAAATGATTGAATAGTCTATTGACCACAGTTGAGCATCCTCGATTTAGTAGGTTTTGTTCCAACAATAAATTCTTTTTCTAATCTGCATCTCTCTTTTATTTTTTTTCTATTTTTCAAAAAAGGAAAAACAAATTAAATTAAAAAAGAACATGGATTGGCAAAAGGACTGAGTTGTTAATGAATTTACATTCATTGAAATTGAACAGCACTTTTTGAACCCTTGAGGACCAATTAATTAATTTCATTATACTACAACAACCGAGTTGTAATTAACTTGAAAAATTTAATCTTGTGCGAATTATTGATGCAATGCTAACCATCTACAATTCACATAAAACTAATGGACAGAACAGTGGCATGAAGTTGTGCATTCAAAACAAATAGGATTTCTTGAGAGATTATGGATAAAAGGGCAGTTCAAGGAAACAAATAGCATCTGATACAAAAAATTAAAAATTTCATCAGACCACCTGCTCCCATGAATCTAGGGAAAGAAAAACCCTAAACCTTTCCTACATTCCTTTTGTTTAGTTCATACACTTAACATAAATGTTTGTCTGGCTTTGATATACAAGTGTCATGGAACTATTTCATGCACAATTTTAAATTAAAACACGGTAGCAAAATGCATTCTCCCCTTGAATGTTAAAGAAACGTAAAAGCTGAAGGGAATTTCAAATTCTGAGAGCTTACATAACAAGTGCACACTGTTCACATCAAAGAGTAATTCAGAAGATGACAGCCATACAGACCACTTGGAACAAATAAATTTAATTTTATGGTTGAGAGAGGGAGGGAGGGAGGGAGCACCCATTCTCACCCTTAAAAGACGCCTCTGAAGACTATGCTCTTTTTGTCTCATTCTTTCAATCCATGGAAGAGTCTCAGCTTGAAAATGCCTTTGAAGCTGAGAAGAATACCAGCATGTCAAAACAACATCCAGAAAATATGATGAGTAGAGTGGAAAGGCAGACAGCAGTACCATTTTTACATTGCTTTGGGTCATTCGCAATCTCTCTGCATCTGAAACAATTACTTCATCTTGGAGCTGCATCAAATTAGCAATAAGCATTCTAATGTTAGAAAATTCAGTTAGCACAGTCCATTAACAGAAACAACTAACTGCAAGGAGAACTGCACAATCCATAAAGCCTTACAAGATAGAACCTTAATGTTTTTCTATTATTTTCTTTTACAAGGAATTGCAATATGCAGTGAGTAAAAGTAAGCTACCTAAATCCAGCCTGAATTAGACTGCATCTTCTGTATATAAATATATAACCTCGTTCTTAGCAGTCCTTGAAATCATGATCGGTGTCAATTTTTCTTCACAGACTTTTCTTGAGCTACTTTAGCCACTCTTTCAACTAGAAATTTGTGTTTAAACAGTTCTTCAATAACAGGTGTGTGGTCATATGATTACCTAATTGATTTTTTGCACTATCAAGCATATAGATAGGTTTACAATCATTGATTGAGATTGGTAGGTAGAGACCAATCAGAGAACCTTAAACCAGCTATTATACATTATTTGAACTCAAAATCCTCTTCAACTCAAAAAGGATCAGGGAGCTTCATGAAATACAGAGCATATTCTTAATAGCAGATTTTAAGTTGGCGAAGCATATCAAATGATAACTATCACCAACCACATTAAAGAAGTAAAAAATAATCTAAAAAATATAACTTTCAAAGCTCTAACTTCTAGCTTGCAGAACTTCTCCAAATTCGATACTTATGAATCTTAAAGAAGTTGATGACCATTTGTTAATCACTCACAAGACAAACTGCTAAATAACAAATCCTATTCAACAAAAAAAAATTAAAACACAACAAAGCCTCAAATTTAGAGTGAACTACCTTGAGGCGGTTAGAAAGATCTTTGAAACCTTGAACAAGCTGAGGCCAAAGGCGTTCTCTATCTGCACTGTCCATACCCTCTAGCTTTGACATAGTTTCCGCCCACATGATCTAGCAAAAGCAAACTATTCTCCAAACTTAGCCACACACAAAATCAATGAGAATCGCAAACAAAACAGAATAACAAAGCAGTGATAATAGTAAACTAAAATTAAAGTGATAGACTCACTTCTGATACACCAGCAGGCTTGACTCTATGCTGTGGATAAGTTACACTTAACAGCAAATACTGCCAACAAAAGAGCCAACACAGCAACCATGTCAACCTCCAAAAAAATATAACCACGGAATTATATACCTAGAAAGCAGGCATTTTTTTTATTTTCCTTAACTTTCTCTGCAACCAAACACATAAAAGGCATAAAAAACAAACAAAAAAAGGACATGCACCTTGAATGCATACTTAGGGTTCCCAGGCTCCTCCTTATAAGCATCCACAATCGCCTACGATCAAAACTAACAATTATATTTATATTAAAAAAGAAAAAGAAAAAACAAAGAGAAACTGATTTAAATTAGGGTTTTAGGCAAAAGAAAAGAAAGGGGAAACAAACTTGAATGTCGCGATCGGCGAGAGAGAAAGGAAGAGGAGCAACCGGAGCCATTTGAGTAGTCAATTGAGGAGTAGGGTACGGTGTCATTTGAAGTGGCGTAGCGAACGGATTCTGCTGCTGTTGCTGTTGAAATCCGAAACCAGTACCAGACGGTTGTTGAAAAAACGGAGATTGTTGTTGTTGCTGCTGCTGCTGTTGTTGTTGCTGCTGCTGCTGCTGCTGTTGAGTTTGAGAAGTAAATGGAGTTGAGAACAAAGAAGAACCGAATCCTCCAGCAGCGAAAGCCGGCGTTGAAGGGGTGCCGAATGCGGGTGTGGAAGATGGGGTGCCGAATAAGGGAGTAGAAGATGGGGTGCCGAATGCCGGAGTGGAAGACGGCGTGCCGAAGGCAGGATTGGAAGACGGCGTGCCGAACATTATTGTTGTTGGAAAGAGAGACCGGAAAGGAGAAGGAAATATTTTATCGATAGTGATTTCAAGTCATGTAATGACAATACCAGTGCCTTTTGTTGCTCAAGTGTTTGATACTTTGCCGCCTTAAGTTTTTTTTCCTTTTAATTTTCCAGTCAAGAAGAATTTATATTTAGGTTTGTGGAGTTTGATTTTACGGAAAAGGGATCCTCTCGGGTCAGCGGGGCGGAGCGGGCTGTCAATAATAAAGCTTTTTGTATTGTATTTTAAAAATATTTTTGAAATTAAAAAAATATTTTTTTATTTTAAATTAAAAAATTTAGATTTTAAAAAATCAAAAATATTATTTTAATATATTTTTAAATAAAAAAACATTTTCAAAAGGTTGCTCAACCACACTCTCGAACATGCACTAACTAGTTTGAGGATATAAGAAAAAATTAGAATAAATCTAGTTAAATTTGAAATAAATCAAATTTAATTTTGATCAATACTAAATTGACAAATAATTAAAAAAATGTAAAATTAGGCTATTTGTACTTTATAGCTAAGAAAATATTAAAAAAAAAACTTTTGGTGCATATTTAAATTTCAATGCTATATTATATTAATATTTTTAAAATCATACCTCATAAATGGATAAGTTTTAGTAGGTGTTTGACTCTGCGGTACCACCAATGGTTGAGGCTCACCGCAGAGCCAAACATATATTTTACCAAACGAGATCTCAAATTTGTATTGTAGGTCCCACCAATAAATCAGAAGTTCAGTTGCAAATGCAAAGTATCTAAGAGATTATTTTGCAGTTGTGGCCCACGTGACCACACTTTGCCTTTGCCTCAAACACACAGACACAGAAATCACATTGCCTTCTCCCTTACCTCTCTCTCCCCCTCACGGAACCTGTCTCTCCCTCACAAGGCAGCCACATTCACCGTCCCTTCCCCCTCAGCCATACCTTGCTCAGAAACACTAGCCACACCCATCTACAACACTCCCTCAACCACACTTGCACGGAGTCGAGCCTTCTCCCTCACACCAAGGCAGCCACACTAGTGCCCTTCTCCCTCAACCACACCTATCTTCCCTTCTCCCTCAGCCACACCTCCCTCAGAAACACCCTATCACGAAAATAGCAACACCTTCCCCCATAGACGGTCTCTGTTCACATAACACCCACACACCCTTAAATCCGTCTCTCCTCACCATCAGCTCCACTAACACATCAGCTCACAGATTCGTCTCTCTCGCCCTCAGATCAACAAGGCATCTCACCGTCAGCTCCACTGACTCATCTCTCACCCTTAGATCAATATTGACAACGAAGGGGAGACACTAATTTCTGCAGATCTAAGGTATGTGTATTTTCCCTCAGTTTTCTTCTTCTTATAAACAAAAGAGAGCATAAGATTTTGATTGTTTAATTCGGTAATATTATAGCAAATGTTTATGAATAATGGAATTTTTTTAACAAATAGCTAGTAATGAATGACTGATAATTGTTGCTTATTGAATGTTTGAATAGTGTGGATTGTGCTCGCAATACCAATGATTTGAGATGAAAATGATACCAAGAAATTGCTTTTCGAACAAGTTAGGCTCGGAATTGGTATAAAACTAACTGTAATGGTTTGAAATTTGTTGGAAATGCTGTGAACCGTGGTTGTGAAACAAGCTCAACTGTGCCTATGCTCATTTTCATTGATTGTTTCTACAAATTATAACAATTGCATACAAAATGTTGTTCATTTATTATTTCTGTTAAATTTATGCGATAAATTTAAGCTTAAATTTATATAGTTTACGAAAGCTTGTGATAATAAAAACATGTGTTGAAATTGTATTATACATCTAATATTGAAGATGGAACACTCGAAAAGAGCTTAGGGTGAACACATGTTTTTTTATGAATGTATGTACAGTTGAAGTTTTGTAATTTTGCTAATTAATTTATGTTGTGATATTTGTTAATTAAGGTTTTTTTAGGTTAACTTGTTTAATTAACATGTATAATTCATGCACTTTTGTTGTTATACAAATTATTAATTCTTGTGAAATAATTTAAAATATAGAATGGAAGGTAGTGAATTTATGGATAAGGTTGCCTAGACAAAGGAAATGTTGCATATTTTTTGCTACATATGTATATGGGCAATTGATTTAGGAATACGAACTGCAACGCATTTTGATAAAACGGGTTAGAAATTTTTGATCACATCATTCAAAGAACGAACTGGTCATTCATTGACCAAAGCACAATTAAAAAACAAGTGGATGACTGTAAAAAAGATTGGAGAATATGGACGAAACTCATTTCTGAAACTGGGGTGGGTTAGAGTAGAGAATTGAGGACAATCTCAGCTACGAAAGAGTGGTGGAAAGCAAAATTTCAGGTTCAGTTTCATTATCTAATATATTTAAATTTATTTTCCATGTTTCTGACTATTTTATGACAGAATATTTTTATGAATTATGTGTTTATATAGGAAGTTAAAGGAGCTAAAAAATTTAGGCATGCTGGAATCGAGTAAAAGGGTTGAATCAAACTTGAATTCATTCATTTGATAGGGGCATATATATATATACAGATTCACAGTCCTATAAACTAGAAGGATTACAAGGGATTTACAGAGTTTGAATTTAAATACAACTTTTGAATTTCAAATTACAGATTCTTGTTTATCTCTTATCCAAATGCTGTGTTGACAGAGTCCATGCTATTATGCCCCCTCAAGATGGAGCTCGGGAGAGAAGTCCAATCTTGTTTTTGAGTTCAAGAAATCTCTGTCGCGGTAATGGTTTAGTAAGAGCATCAGCTAGTTGATCTGCAGAAGCAACATGCGCAACCCGAAGAGCACCTATTTGCACTTGGTCCCTGATAAAATGAAAATCAATTGCCACATGTTTCATGCGGGAATGAAAAACCGGATTGGAGCAGAGTTGTGTAGCACCAATGTTGTCACAATAAATGACAGGACAGTAGGCAAGTGATACACCAAGATCAGTCAATAGATAACATATAAAATTAAGCTCCGCGGCAGTATTGGCAACCGATCTATACTCTGCCTCCGTTGAGGATCTAGCAACAGTTCATTGCTTTTTAGAACTCCAGGAAATTGGATTTTTTCCGAGGTAAACAACATAAGCTCCAGTTGAACAAAAATTTTCTTTATCACCTGCCCAATCAGCATCCGAAAAGGCATGCAAGGTGAGTGAAGTGTCTGTAAATGCATGCAGCCCGAGACCAGACTCTTTGTAAAGTTGCAGACTATCATTACCGGTTCCTGCAAGATAACGCAGAAGCCTTTTTACACAAGACCAGTGGTCTGATGTAGGGTTATGCATATATTGGGATAACATGTTGACAACAAAAGCAATGTCAGGTCTTGTAATGAGCAAGTATTGAAGGCTGCCAACAACCCGACGATACTCAGTAGGGTCCGAAAGAGAAGTTCCAGAATTGGCAACCAGTGGTGGATTTGTTGGCATAAGAGTTTGTACTGGCTCTGCTTTTAGCATATTTGTCTGTGCAAGGAGATCAAGAATGTATCTCCGTTGAGAGAGCAACAGACCACTTTTATTAGCAATGACCTCCACACCTAAAAAATAATCCAGCAGCCCAAGGTTTTTAATTGAGAACCTTTGAGCCAAAATCCGAATGAATTGGTTGACAGTATCTTCATGGCTCCCTGTGACAATTAGGTCATCAACATAAACAAGTAGATAAATAGTTTTACCATCAGCATGAAACACAAAGAGGGATGTGTCTGCATATGAGTTTTGGAAGCCAAAATTGCAGAAGAAAGGACCGTAGCTCTTGGTACCAAGCCCGAGGGGCCTGTTTGAGGCCATAGATTGCCTTGTGGAGTTTGCAGACATGGGAAGGGTGATCAAGATCAACAAATCCTGGTGGCTGTGACATAAACACAGAATCAGAGAGATGGCCTTGAAGGAAGGCATTGTTGACATCAAGCTGCCTTAAGGGCCAGGCACGACTTACAGCAAGACTGAGCACAATGCGGACAGTGACTGGTTTGATCACTGGACTGAAGGTGTCCTGATAATCAATTCCTGGGCGTTGGTGAAAGCCCTTTGCCACTAATCTGGCTTTGAATTTGTCAAGTGTACCATCTGATTTCCTTTTTGTTTGGAAAATCCACTTGCATCCAATCAAATTTTGACTGGAATCTGGGGGAACAAGGGACCATGTGCCATTAAGAACCAGAGCATCATATTCTGCAGACATGGCTTGACGCCATTTGGGATCAGCAAGGGCTTGGGTGTGTGTTCGTGGCTCAAGATCAGTGATTTTGGCAAGCTGAGTGTTTAGGTTCATTTTGGTGAGGGTTTTCTTATATTAGACTTGGCTCTGGTGATCATTTGGTGGGCTGGTTGCTTTAATCGGGATTGATTTTGAGAGACGGTATTAGGTTGTGGTAACAAGCCAGAGGATGATGTGGGAGAAGTGGAACACGAAGAAGAAGGATTACTTAAGGTCAACTGCTGTTGGGTTATCACTGAAGATGACGAGTCAAGTGGCGTTGATCTGTGGATGAGTGGAATTGGAATTGGTGGGGGGATCCACGTGTTAATGGGATCTAACGGCTGGGAAGGAGAAGAAGTATGTAGATCATTAAAAGGAAAATTGCTTTCAATAAATCTAACATGCCGAGATGTAAATATTTTAGACGTGGATGGATCAAGACAATAAAATGCACTCTGTGTTAAAGAATATCCAAGAAACACACAGGGTTTGGAATTGGATTCTAATTTATTTCTTGTATATGGACGCAGCCAAGGATAACAAAGGCAACCAAAAATTTTGAGCTTGGAATAATTTGGTGATGAGAGAAAAATCTTTTCATAAGGAGACACATTATTTAATGTGGGTGTAGGAAGGCGATTAATAAGATAAACTGCCGCAGCGAAGGCGTAAGGCCAATAAATTACAGGAATGGAAGCATTAGAGAGTAACGCTAACCCAGTTTCGACAATGTGGAGGTGTCTCCGTTCAGACATACCATTATGTTTAGGTGTGTGGGGAGGAGATGTAAAATGGGAAATGCCATTGGTAGAAAGAAAATCGGCAAGGGCAATATACTCACCGCCGTTGTCAGAATAAAGCTTTTTAATTGGCTTTTCGAAATGTTTTTCCATAATGGCTTTAAAACGGATAAATATATTTTTGACATCGGATTTATGTATAAATGGATAGAACCAAAGATATCTAGTGAAATGATCAACAAATATTAAATAATATTTGAAGTTATTTATGGACGTAACCGGAGATGTCCAAACATCAGAATATATAATTTCAAGAGGTGCTGACGAAGTAATCATTGATTGGGAAAACGATAACTTATGACTTTTATTACTTAAGCAAGCATTACAAGAAAAATTATTGGGATTAGAAAAATCAAGTTTGTTGCGGGAAACAATTTGTTTTAAAATTGGAAAAGCTGGGTGCCCGAGGCGTTGATGCCAATCGGACAAAGATGTTTTATTGCATGAAAATGCGAGCATAGGTGAGGAATCAGGCCACTCATAAACACCATCCTTAGTGTTCCCCTTTAGCAGGATTGCCCCCGTTTGGATGTCCTTTAAAAAAAAAGTGGGTAAGAACTCAATAGATACACGGTTAGATGTGCAAAATTGAGAAATTGAAATTAGATTTTTCTTCATGGCAGGAACACAAAGAACATTATTTAAAGAGAAAGAGTGAGTTCAGGTGTTTAGAGATGTTGAACCAGTGTTGGTGATGGAGAGACCCGAGCCATCGCCGATCATGATGTCGTCGGTACCACCATATGGAGAGTGAATGGTAAGGTTTTCTAGATCAGCTGTAACATGGTGGGAGGCACCACTGTCAAGAAGCCAAGATGGTTGTTGGCTTGAATTGTTTGCAGCAAAGTTCGCTCGCGGCTGCCATGGAGTGACAGACAAAGATTGTGACCCAGAAGATGTGCCTGATTTTTGAATTGGAATGAAACGGAAGGAGGGACAGCGTTTTGCTGTATTCCCTTGGATCCTGCAGATCTGACAGTGACCTAAGTATGGTCGAGATGGACGATTACCTTGATTGGGTTGCTGATTGGGTGGAGGAGCAGAGGGATACCTGCTTTGAATGGATGAATTGAGACGTCATGGTTGATTGCTTGCCCTAGAATGGTTAATAGGGTGCCAATTGGTCGTGTTCTTGTTGGCAAGGTTGGCAGTGGCTGGGAATTGCAGTGGGTCTGTTGGTGAAGGAGTTGAGTAATTTCTCATGGAGTTCTTCAAAAGAAATGGGCAAATCCCTGGCTTGAACAGCACGAGTGAGTTCATGGTATTCATCACCAAGGCCATCAAGTATTTTGTCGGTCAAATCTTCAGTGTGAAGAGGTGCTCCCAGAAGAGCTAATTCATTTGCTTTTGCTTTTACAGACTATAAGAAGGAGGTAACACTGGCTGAACCTTTTGTTAACTGCTTGAGTTGGGATTTGGTTTGTTTAATTCGGCCACGGGATGGAGTGGCATAGGTTGTAGCCAAAATATCCCAAGCTTCTTGAGAAGTTTTGGATTGGGCAATGAAGGGTATGATGGATGGTGAAATGGATCCGATAATGGCATTCAAGATCAGTTGATCTTGTCGGACCCATGGTGTGTATGCAGGGTTGGGACTTATGGTGTTGTCGGTTGTGAGAGTGAGAGGTGGGCATGGTGTAGAACCATCAATATATCTCAGGAGATCGTAGCCAATAAAAAGAGTGTTGAATTGTAGCTTCCATGAAAGGTAGTTTGTGGAGTTGAGTTTGAGGGGGATTTGTGCAGCAATGTTGAAGCTGATAAGGGAGTGTTGGGTTTCATTGCTACTGGTTTGTGTTTCAGTACGTAGAGAGGTGGCCATTTGTGAAAAAAAATGGTTAGCAAAGAAAAAATAAGTTTTATTGGCTTATTGCTCTGATACCATAAAAGGGTTGAATCAAACTTGAATTCATTCATTTGATAGGTGCATATATATATACAGATTCACAGTCATATAAACTAGAAGGATTACAAGGGATTTACAGAGTTTGAATTTAAATACAACTTTTGAATTTCAAATTACAGATTCTTGTTTATCTCTTATCCAAATGCTGTGTTGACAGAGTCCATGCTATTATCGAGCCTGCATTAAAGTTAAAATATCATAAAATGCATTCCAACATTATGGCTACCAGATAGTATACGTGGACACCATCATCAAGAGTGAAAAGTGGTGGTAATTGTTTTTAGCTTGACACTAACGATGTCAACATTGACGCGGTTGATTTAGAGGAAGAAAATGGTGATTCATGAGAGGATATAAATCATGCGTCCGACAATGATATTGCTCGGTTAGTTGGGGGGTGAACATATCAAGTAGCAGAAACACACAGAAGATTGGAAAAAGAAAAGAGAAGGAGGCTAATGAGGGTCGCGAGAAGAAAAAGAAGACTGACAATGGCGTTCAACTAATGTCAAAGTGGGACCAGCTACTTAACAGTATGTCGACGAGGAGTGATTCAACTTCTTTGCATATGGTTCGTCAAGGGTGTAGTATTCATGAGGTAATGGCTAAGCTCCATTCAATTCCTGGAGTCTCAGTTGACTATAAGTTTCATGACTTCGTATCAGAATTTCTACTCCAATGTAGGAGGCGAGAAATGTGGGCTATTATGGGAAGTCTTGAAGAAAAATTCAAATGGTTGAAAATGATGCACGAACGTAGTAAAAGAAATTAACCACAAGTATGACTATTTTCTACATTGTAAATCATTATTTTGTTTTGCAATGTTAGCTGAATGCAATGTGTGTTATTATTGTAATCATTGCTTGATAATTTATGTATACATTTACATTTGCAAAATTATTGCGCGGACAGTTTTAGTAACATAAGTTTGCAATACACGCATCGTTGAACATGAGTTTTGTTGTTGTATTAATCGATATGTTTTAATCATTGTTTCAATGTGTTTCTTTTAATTTGAATTTGTATTTGAATTGTAATACAAGTTTGTATTTGAATTTTAATTCCCTGATTAGTGTTTTAGGATACATAAATTGGTTGTATGGTTGTATTAATACATGAGTGAGATTAATTTTTTTTTGGCAATTTGGTTATGCTCTTGCTCATAATTTTTCATGTTATGCATATTTTAATTTTTTTTGCTCCTGTTTTCGGCAATTTTTCCAAGATAAATTTGTGTTATTGTTTATTTCTGTGTATTTTGAGTTGTGCACTGACTTGAAGCATCAAAAAATGACCCAAAATCAGGTCTCCTGCAGAGAAAAAAAATATATTCTACAATTATGACAAACAATTACTATTCACTCGCATGTTTTACATGAAAAAAAAAGGTACAAACCGTGTAGAAAATTTGAATTATTATTGGGTAAATGACAAGAAAATAATGTAAAGGAAAGCCAAAAGTTGCAGAATAACATGTGAAGAATTACACAATTCATCAATAAATTTTTCTATATAAATGGGAGTGATTCCCAAAAAATTTACAATCTCAAATATTTACAATCTCAAAAACATCTTTTGAAGAGCAACTTTGTAAGAGAAACATCATTCTTCAATTTACAGGTTTATGCAACTTTTTTTATCTTAAGTTCTTGAAATTTTAATTTATTCTCTTTAACCTTATAAATTGTTTTTGTTTAACGTGTATTTAAAGGTTTTTTGTTTTTTTCATGGAATTTGAAGATATGAATGATCCATGGTACAACAATATAATTAATGAAGATTTTGAAGGCAATTATGAAAATGTTATGAACTGCGTTGTAGAACAAATTAATTATCATGTTTATGAAGGTGCTAGTACGTCGATGGGGGCGGTGATGATGTGGGTACTGATGATGGAAATGACAACAACAACGATGATAATAGTACCGATGATGATGATGACATTGACAACGAAATGGATTGTTTTAGGAGATAGTTTGAGAAGGAGAAATTAATTATATGTACAGCTGGAGGTGTAGACTTGTATTACATAAATTATATGCATAAGGAACCATGTATGTTTTCATACAATACAGGTATGTGTTGGATGACCGAATTACTAAGTGGTCATTAGAAACGATGTGTTAACATGTTTAGAATGAACACAAACACTTTGACGAGTTTGTGTGTAGATTTAGAAACATAATATGATTTGAAGCCTTCAAGATGCATGTGTTGTGATGTAAAAAGTTGCAATGTTTCATTTAAGATAGCAGTTAACGTGTTTAACAGGGAAGTGCAAGAGAGATTCCAACATTCAGGCGAAACCGTTAGTAGATTAATAAATGAAGTCCTTGAAGCAGTATATTTGTTCGTTGTGGACATCATAGAACCAACAGATCCAGAATTTATAAACACCCCAAGAGAAATTGAAATGAATCCAAGATATATGCCACATTTTGAGTCAGACGTTTTCATTTTAATCATGTGAAAATGAATTTATATTCTTTTATTCATGGACAAAATAATATATGTGTTATTTAAAGTAATTTCACAAATTGACAGTAATATGAAAAGCATGGTAACGAAACACACAAAACTGTTTTTCATTAAACTCAAACTCAACTGTAATTTTAACCAAACATTTAAATTTCAGTTATGAACCGCAACTAAAAGCACTTTTCATGAAACTGTTTTCTTAAACCTCAACCACAACAACAGCCGCAATGCCAAACAAGCCCTTAAAAATAAGAAAATCTCAATTCGTCTATGATTTTACTATTTTTTATGTGCCTTTGACACATTTTAATAAAAAAAAAAATTATATTTATATTTAGTAATATATTCCAAGCTGTGTAAAAAACTTAGCATAATTTTAAATTAAAAAATAAAAATTATAATGTCATAAATTTATTTAAGAAAAAATATAGTATATGAATTAATTGTAGAACGTCAACAAAATCTGATTATAAAATAAATCTCTTATAAATAAGTAATTAAAAATTGAATACATCGAAAAAAGAAATAAAGCTTGTTTCCTCTGGCCCCTTGGCCAAGCTTAGGAGGCCCAGCCCATATAACATTCCTTTCAAATACAGTGGATGCATCATTCTTTGCCATTTTTTATTATATTAAAATATGTTTTATTTTTAATATTAAAAAACTGAAAATTTATTAATTTGATATTTATATTAAAAAAATTGTCTCTAAAATTGAGGGCATTCAGCAAGGAATTCCAGACTGCCTTTTTTCACTATTTGTATTTATAAAGATTTCAAACTCATCCCTGCAACATTTATAAATTAATTTCCACTCTAAAATCTAATCTATTTTTTCTGAAATTTTCAGGGGACCAATCAACTTCACTTAATGGGGCGATTTATTTGACAATTATTTTATAAAAGAAATAAAAAAAACATGGCCATTTTTTCAATATTTGCCCCTGTCCATGATGCTAGGGACTGCCATATAATTAAAATAAGATTTTGGATCAAAATAAAAAAAAATATCTCAAAAAAAATATAATTTTAATTTGGTTGTTTTTTATTTATAAAATCTGAACAGAACTGAAAATACTAACACTTACAAAAATACATGAAAGCAACCACCATGTTTTGCCTTAATATAAAAAATAATTAAAAAAAATAAAAAATATTATTTTAATATATTTTCAATAAAAATCACTTTAAATAACAATTACAACCACTCTCCCACACCGTCACGAAATTAGACACATCAGTGGCAAAACACAGAGCACACATATAGTAGTTAGTAACACAGCTGTGTCGGTAACTTCCACGAGGGAAAAAAAAAAAAAACACTACAAATCTCTGCCTATCTGATTAAATCTACAGACCCATCCTCATCGATGCACTCACTCTGTCATGCCTTGATGGTCACACAGCGCACGCAGCGTGCAGATGGCTTTATATCAGAAGCGCACCATTCGGAACCTGGCGAAGCATTCGGATCATACACAAGCGTACGATAACCCGGCTCCTCCTTCAGCGAGAATAATAGGAGTTTCCCATCAAGGATCCCAAACCGAAATTCAATGTTCGAGTTCCCGGTCAACGGAACCGACACCGTTTTCCATGAACTGTCCTCCGGATTGAATATCGATAGTTTCCGCTGGTTCCTCCACTCCATACAGAAGAGCTTCTTCCCCAGAACAGCATGGGCAGTAACCATCACACGGCCATTCTTCATCTCGCACCACGTGTGCTTCTCTGTGCTGTACACGTCCACAAACCTTGAATTGCCTATGGTGAAGGTTGACCTTCCTCCCATGACGTAGAGCTTGCCCTCCAAGCCACAGGCAAAGCAACCCCATCTTGGGCGGCGGAGACTTTCTATCAGGGTCCACCTGTCAGTGTCAGGATCGTACATCTCAACACTGGAGAGGCTTTCTCCTCCCGTTCCGTACCCTCCGGCAGCGTAGACCCTGTCATCAACTTCCGCACAGGCAAAATCATACCGAGCGACATTCATGCTCGACAATTTGCTCCAACTGCAATTTCAACGAATATGTTTTCTGAAGAGTTCAAACTATAGAGAGGTAATGCATTATACAGTGTGAATCTCAGAATGTGATTTCTATCAAAAGGTTTTGTAAATTGTACAAGTTTCCTGTTTGATTTGAATAGGCAATCTCTCCAAAAAAACGATAAAAATCTCCGACCCTGTTGATATATCTGTGTACCTGGGTGTGTAAGGTCCCGGTTCACAAGATTACAGAAACAACTAAATGCTTCATTTAGATTTTTCCCTGTGAGCCAAGCATTTCATAAACCCGCCTAATTAAGATTTCAGAAATATCAAACAAAAAGATTTTCCCTCCTGGCTAGCAAACTACAGTAATCCACTAGGCCGAGATGTCAGTTTCAGAGAGAATCCAAATCAAATTGACAATAATTCCAAGGGGTAGAGAGAGATTGGCATGCTTGACAGAAAACAAACCTGTTGAGGTAGCATTCGTATTCATAAACATCTGCTGAGGCAGTGCCAGTTCCGTCAATCACTGAACAGCCAGCCATGACAAGAAGCTTTCCATTTAGAGCAACTACCCCAAACCCAGTCTTTGTAGGACCAGGCATTGGTGGAAGAAGCTGACGTTTGACTCCCAAACAATCCAGAACCTTCCACTGGCTTTCTTTTCCTCCAGAATCCATAGTTAGCACAAAAAGCCATTCTTGAAGCAAGCCAGCTAATTTTCGCATGGTGATGAACTCCTTGGTTTTAAGAAATGACCTCCATTTCTTGCAAACAGCACCCATAGCTGGGAGGTAGCGGCGAGGAACAAGTGCAAAGCAATACTTTGCCACGTCATCAGGCAATCCAGGTAGAATGGAGCCATCAATATCATCATCTGCAACTCGCGAAGCTAACAGAAGGTTGCTTTTTGAGTACACTGGAGGATTTTCGTGTGTGATCAAAGTGGAGAAAGACATGCTTGTGTCTAAGAATCTCTTCTTACTCGTAAAACCAGACATTTTCTATAACTGACTGGAGATGGAGATGATTCATGTCGTTTATTATATCTCCCTAGAATCTAGAAGGACCTTGGAAACAATGAATTAATACTTGATTAAATAAATTTAAGTTAACTATTCCCTGTTGGAATTTTAAGAGAAAGGGGCATAAAAGAAGCTGCAGATCGAATCAATTGAGAGGTAAATGCCAAGGGTTTCCTGTGTTTTGCCCTGTTTGATTCCATACAAAAAGTTCTTCTTTGTAGAGTTTTAAATAGTCTCTTCCCCCACACACAGCCCAGATCCCTGCGGATGAAGGAGAGAAAAAACACTAAAAACGCAACATTCATCCATGAAAACAAAAATTGGAAATCCAAGTACATATGTATCTATACCAGTCAAGAACCATAAAACTCAGGAAGCCTCAGCCTGCTGCGACTTCAATTGTTATTGAAGTTGATAATTAATTACCTGGATCACATAAAAAGAACACTATTTGACTAAAAAATTACCGAACATGAAATATTATAAGTGAAAAAAGATTAAAATAATCAGCATCTCAAAGCAAACACCACTCTCAAAACAAAAATCTACACCGGACCCCTGATTTCCACAGAATCACAGTAACCAATCATTCAGTCACGATAGAAGAGAAATTAACAAACAGGAGAAATATTCAGGCAGCATGAACAGAGATCTTGATTTACATCCTTAATCGCCGAAAACCCACAACAAAGCAGAAGCTTAAAGAACCTGATCTCAAGGTCAATAGCTAGAGGTTGATAAAAACCGAGCATGAACAAAAACCAAACCAAAGAATTCAAATCCTAGAGTAAACTCACAGAAGAACGGAGACATGGCAATAAGCAAGACATGCAGGGAGTGAAAACGGGGTGACGAAAACAGGATATCATTACCTTACGTTGGTAAATTATAGCAGGATAGCACAGCTTAGAATGAGAAAGAAGACAAGCAGTGAAACATCATCAGCATAAAATAAAAGAAAAACTATGATCAAAATGCTGACAGATCCAGCCAAGAAAATTGAGGCCAGAAGTTTATGTGAAGAGATGTTAAGAGTGAGAGAGAGAATTGACCTGGCTAAGAAAGGGAAAAAAAAAAAAAAAATCGCGTGGAGAGGTGGATAAGGGAGCTTGGTATGGATACAGAGATTCGGTCTTTGAGAAAGAAGCATAAAATGAGGGTCTTATAGTGGCCCGAATGGCAGTTTTCAAGATAAAACTGACAGGGCGCCACCACGTCAGGATTGGATTTCTGATTTCTATTATTCCTTCTCGTTAATACCACCGGAAAGTACTAAGAAAGGACACTATACATGAATGTGTGATTATTACATGGATTTCTTTTTAAATGCTGTCCTAAGAACATGGGTCAATTAATATTATTAACAAGTTTTTAGGATTTTTAAATTTTCTTACGCTACTCGGTTACATGAATCTCTATGGAAAATTAGGTAGTGTTTGAAATCATGTGAGTGATTATCTTTGGAAAATTAGGTAGTGTTTGAAATCATGTGAGTGATTATATTTATTATTAAATTAACATTTTTTTATGTTTTAAAATTTATTTTAACATAGTATATTAAACACAATTCAAAAAATATATTTTGAAAAAAAAAATCATTGTGTGGTTGAAGTTGTTCTTTAAAGTGTTTTTCATTCAGAAATGTATAAAAATAATTTTTTTTAAATTATTTTTAATATCATCAAATGAAAATGATCTAAAAACACTATTTTTTAAATTTTAAAAAATAAAATAAATAAAAATCAAATAATATTTCAAAAAAGTACTTTTGAAATAGGGCCTTAACCCACATGTATTAGAATAATATTTAATAAAAAATAATATGTGTGCAAAGGAACAAAGAAGGGGTTTTTATATTGATTTTACTCTTTTAATATTAAAAAGTTTTTATTTTAAATGCATTAGTTGATGTGAATTTAGTTTATTTTTGAAGTAGTTGAAAGAAACTCGAGTGTCACTTGAACTGATTTTTTTATTAAGAAAATGATTGCCTGTAATAATTGTGGAATGGATAATTTGCAGCTTGTAAGAGAATGTGGCGTGTCACTTTGCTGGTGAGAGGTTGAAGAATCACTCGATTTTATCGGTACTCCATTGACCACATGCAAATTATTTTTTGTTTCGAGAAGGTAGTTGAAGTTATTTATAAAAATATTTTTAGTTTAGAAATGTATCAACATGATATTTTTTTATTTTTTAAAAATTATTTTTGATATCAGTACATCAAAATAATCTAAAAACACTAAATTTTTTTAATTTAAAATAAAAAATCATTTATTTTTTAAAATATTTTCTAAACATATTCTCAAACACCGCTTATAAAAATGATGGGATGTAGGTTCTAGGATTTTGTAGGTTCCAATCCGTGGGCTGGTAATTACCAATGAAGAGAGAGAGGGAGACACGGCCGATCAATTACATTTGGAGGCTGTGTAGTATCGTGGTAGGTAGAATAGATTATTTTTAAAAAAATAATATATAAATATATAAAAATAATAATTTAAAGTCAGATTTTTTTGAAAATATCTTTTCACCAGAAAAACAAAGATACTAACAAACTCAATTTAATTAAATTATGTGGAACGATGAAGAAAATGAAGTGCTTAGGTTGTGTTGGGTCAGTTGTCTCATGACAAAAATATCAGCTGTAAATAAAATAAAATAAAATAATGTGGTTTAAATGACGAAAGGCTTAAAATAAATAAGTTTTTGAAATAATTTGTAGAATCTGGTGGTGGTGGGAGATAGATATCATATAGCCATATTGGTGGACTAGGACAGGAGATATCGCGCGCCAGTGCTGTATGTGTCATGGTCCACGGTTAGTGGTTTTGTTGGCTGCAATTGTCAATTTAAGCCCATGTTTGTTATTGAAAAAGATAAAAACTTTTTTATTTTTATTTTAAATTTGCAGGTTTTTAGATTATTTAGATTTTTTGTATTAAAAATATATTATTTTAATATATTTATAAATAAAAAAAAAACAATCTCAAGTGAATCCATTCAGTGATGATGTCTCTGGTCAAGGATTAATTTCTGCTATCCACACTATATTTTAAAAGTTTTTTTGAAAAAAATTAATTTTTTTTATTTGTACTTTAAATTATTTTTTATATGTGTTTTTAGATCATTTTCATGTGCTGATATTAAAAATAATTTTTTTTTAAAAAAAATTCTCTTAATATATTTATAAATAAAAAATACTTTCAAAATCAACTTAAACCACAATTTCGATCTAGTAGTCGGTGAAGGTTTTGTGAGGGAAGGCTGTGGCTTCTACCTTTGTATGGTGTCATGGAACAGGAGAATCCATGGCTACGAATGGAGGACAGATATCTTTTGTTCCCATTTCCAATTTTCGTTGATTTATTATTTATGTGCAAATAATCCATGATATATTTTTTAACTGCAACTCACCGACGTATGACTTTGGAAAGCTACCTTCTTGTCGTGCAGCCCAGAACTTAAATTTTCAAAATACTCACGCACGCTCGGTAAGATTTAGCCCGGTTTTGTCCTGTTTCAAAAGTGATTTTTAAATATTTAATTTTTTTATTTTATTTTAAATATTTTTAAATTATTTTAATATGCTGATGTCAAAAACAAACTTTAAAAAAAATAAAAAAACGTTATTCTAATATTTTTAAATAAAAAACAACGACAGTCTTAAATTATAATTTAATTCCCATTTCCAGGGGTTGTCACTTGCCGACTGATTACTTTTTATGTAGTTTGTTTAATGTCAATAATGGTGGACTGGTGGTGGTTAGGAATACGGATTAAGAGCCTGTTTCTCTTTGTTCTTTTATTATTTAAAATTAATTATTTTTAATGTTTAACGTTGCTTTTATGCGTTGATATTAAAAAAAGTTAATGAATAATAATTATTGTAATACATTTTTAAAAAAAAATTAGTTGACACAGTAATACAAACACAAGCTTCAAATCTACTCGGGTCAAATGGTGGGGTAGAGTAGCAGTTGACGGCTGGAGCATGGGCGATTCCTACTCGGGTAACATTGAGTCATGGTGCGACCTATACGAGCATGGAATATAGGTTGGTGGCTAGCTTGGCCTCGCCGTGATTAGCCATGGCATATTTTTTAATCTGCATTTTCAAAGGAAAGAGAGCAGCAGGAGGATGCGTGGCATATAAAGTGTAGACCCCATCAGCTTGATCCAACGACTAAAGATTTGTTTGAGAAAGCTGTTGTGGTAGCTTTTCAAAGTGCTTTTTATGTTAAAATACATTAAAATAATGTTTTTTTATTTTTTAAAAATTATTTTTGACATCAGCATATTAAAATAATCTAAAAACACCAAAACATAATGAATTTTTTTTTTTACCAAAAACTGCGGCACGGCGGGTGAAACGCGGTGCCAAACAGCTTCTAAATCTTTAACTCCGTTGACGGGTCTATGGCGTGCCTAATTCACAAGTTGTTACAATAGCATGGAAAAAGTAAGAACTCTACTCTCTCTCTCTCTCACTCTCAACAACTCTATGCAGCTGGTCCACCATCGTTGACCTGAAATTTGAAATCATTTTTTTAAAGTAATTTTATGGTATCGTTAATTTTCAAATACATCATCTATTATCAAGAGAAAAGTATATTTTTCGGTCCATTTGCGTGTTAAACCAACTAAGAGGATATTTGGGAAACAAGAAAAAATATTTTTTAAAAAACTTCAATTTGTTTTTGTTTAAATTAAGTTTTTTTAAATCATTTTAATGTGTTAATGTCAAAAATAATTTTAAAAATATATAGAATATTATTTTGATATATTTTTCAACGAAAAACATTTTAAAAAGTAACTTCAACACTAAGTTTCTTTTCAAACAAACTTTAAAAAACGCATTTCTCACATTAATTTGGTGCATTACAAGGAATTCTATATAAAAAATTAACATTGATTTTAAAATTGAAATTATAAAATTAAGTCTAAGAAGAAATCTTTTCTAATTATCAAACCAATCCTGTAGATTTTGTTTTTTTAAGTGAAATTAGCTCTTCCTTGAAGAAAATAAACAAGAAAACAAAACCGTGTGGATGGTTGACGAGATATTTTATGCCAAGTAGCAGGTTTATTTTATGCCAAGTAGCAGGTTTTTTTAAGATGTCTTCGCGACAGCCATTGTATTTATATATATATATATATATATATATATATATATGATTTAATTAAGATGCCTAATGGTAGGGACGAATCTAATTCTTTTTAAGATGGAGAGAGGAAAGTGAAAAATCTGATAAGGCTTGATGCTACAAGAGGATGGTTCCTTGCAGCCACACTAAAAGCATTTTAATGTAGCATTTGACATACATTATTATTTAACATGTGGATTCTAATAGTATAATTATTATTTTATTTTTTAGTGTGTTTAATTAATTCGGGGGTATTTTTAATTTTTTCATAGAATCCGTTGACATTTTACCCCAGCTTTTTCATTTATTTTTAGATGTTTGTATTTTTTTTTTCAAGTTGAAGATGATTTTTGCCCCTTCAAATTACATTTTCTTGGCTTTGCTTACAAGACTGGTTCTCTCATTTTTTTTTTATATATAGAATAAATAAATAAATCAGTCAATGATATAAAACAACGTGGATCACCTATCTAAGTATATCACTAGTATAATTGAGACTTCTTTATTATAGTTCAAGAATAAAATATATACTCTCGACCAATTGAAAGAGGAAATTGTTGGTTTTTCCCCTCTCCATATCCGCTTGTGACTTTATTGAGAAGCTTGAGGTCGATTGTAGTGGATGCAAAGCGCACAAACAAATGTTCAAGAATATAAAAGTGACCTGTAAAATGTAAAAGTTTTAAATATTGAAATAATGATATAATATAATTAAATGTAAATAAATTATGTGAATGATTCAGTAAATATTTTTATAGATTAGAAATACGTCTTGATCCAAGAGGAGTTCGATTGCACCAAATCAGATTTGCATCTTGAAAAAGTTGAAACAAAATCAATTGTTAGGAGTGTGGACAGGACGAAAGGCTAAACACAAGAGAAGCCAAAAATTAAAGGGAAGCACCCCCCTACCACTTTCTGGGCAAAGAATTTCATCTCACGTCACCCAAAGCTGCAGTCTACGGTTCTCCACTGTTATTACTTCAAAGGCCCTTCACACTAGTTCCATCAACAATGTTCATCCAAACAAAAGAACAATGACTCAAATACGGGGAACTAGTTTCTTATTTTAAACTTAATTTCATTTTCCCTTCAGGAAATTATTCTTGTAAATAATCATATATTTTCAACCAAACACAACAACGAGTTCCAGCATTTCTTGAGATTATGCAGGATTACATATATTCAGAGAAAGAACGAAAACTGTTCAATGTGCTGAATTAAAGTGTATAACAAAATTGTGATGCATTGTAAACATTGTGATGTAATTTAAAATTTTGAAGACTGTTCAAGAGTTGGATGTCAATAGCGAGAAAAGGAAAACAAATGGAAGAGAAATATCATCATTCTTTCCAGCAGCGAAAAATACCAGACAAGATAGAAGACATATGGCTCATCCTGCAATTATAAGATCAATCTCTTCACAAATGAAGCTCAAAGGGGGCAGTAAATGAAGTTATCTAGAATCAAATCATTGCAACTCCACTTTGTTCATGGGTATAATGCAATAATACCTTGTTTCTTAGTTCCTGTTAATAGCTTCAACAGTAAACCCTTTCCACAAGATTCTTTAACTGAGAATTGTATCAAATGTACACCCACTTCAGCAAATGCAGCAGGTTTAGCCTTGGTGCTTTCTTGATAGTAAAATGAAAATTTACTCATCCAAAAAACTAGAATTGAAAGAATTATATACCTCACTTTTATCATCAACATTCTCTCTTAATAATCAACTCAATTATATTTAAAAGACACAACAGTCTATATTATTACTTATCAACAAAAACAACAAACCGTCATGAAAAAGCAAACCCACTTCTCATCCAGAACATAACCAGGATCCATTTCCCGTATCATTATAAGCATCTGTCTCGAATAACACCCATTTCAAGCCATTGGATAAAACAATGTCTATCATTTTTCTATAAGTTTAGCAATTACGTTTTCAAAATCCAATGGCTAAGAAACATCTGAACACACAGGAACTTGCACTCCGTTAACAGTAGGATGGATTTGGTCTAGTTCTTGTCTATAAAAAAAAATGCAGGACTCTTAACATTGGCTATCCATACTAATAATCATACTAACCTGCTGCTGTCACTCTAAACAACCAAGAAGAAAAAAAGCATGAACAGAAGGTCAAAAAAAGTAACTGAAACTCGAATTCCATTGTCTATAAGGTATCCAATTTATAGCAAAACAAAGTTATTCTAACATCCAATTCATCCAATAATGTTTCATTCCATCCACTGAATTGACGATTTAAAAACCCTAGCAAACAAATGCTAAGACTAAAAAACCAGTCAAAATTAACAAAACCAACCTACTTCTTGGACGATTTCTTCTTGTCCTTGGAAACTACAGCCTTCTGTGGCTTAGGGTGCTTCTCAGCTTCGCTTGGGTCCAACCACTTGAGAGGATGGCGATTGAAGAAGGGCCAATTAGGGACAGTAACCAATGTGGTACAAAACACTCCGCCGGCGTAAATTAGCATCATCATTCGAAACGATCCTATTATATAACCTGTAGCTAAAGCCCCCACCGAGAAAACTAGCAGCAGTATCTGCATCCATAGCTCCGCTTGTTTCTGTCCTTGCCAATCCATCTAACCACCAAAAATTACAACGATCACCCAAATATAACAATTCAATTTAATTAACACCCAAACCCTTGATCATAATTACGGAATTAACGAAAGAATTGAAGTAATAATTCTAAACGCGGATCACATGGCTAAATTAGAGGGAGAGAGAGGAAGAATCTTACCGAGAAAGCGAGAGAGATGATTTGATCTGCAAAATTGAGATATACTGACAGAAGACTGAAGATGTTATAAAAACCGTGTCATCAGACTCATGGGACACGTAACGCATAAGGGAATCTGTAATGCTATGATTAACGGTGGAGATTAGGCTACACCCCTTCTCTTTTTTCTTGTTATTATTATGTTTTATATATAATAATATTTTTTCTCGTTTTTAATCTACTATAATCTAAAATATCATAAGTATTTAAATTTTATAAGTCTCCTATGAATATCAAAAAATTTAAATGAGAAATCATAAATAAAAACTAGAAGATAAATGATTCAATCTAAAAAAAAGAGACAAATTAACACTAGTAGTAATAGCTACAGCAATAACTAATACTCTCAACTTATCCAAAATATATAGTCTTCTCTCAATACGACTTGTCCCAATCAGTTTCTGAGACTACAGATTCTACACACAACAAAAAGAATAGAAAATTAAGACTAAATAATTGCTAGAATTATATATTGCACTAATAGAAACAAGATTCAATATGAGGTTCAAAATGAGATAGACATTAGGGAAAGACACATGAGGAGTGATAACAAAACCGATACCTGCTAAGAGCATAGAGATGTCATCAACAATCATGACATGAATAAAAAACAAAGAAGACATAGACATGAAAGATGATGAATTTGTAAACATATGATGCGAAATGCTAGAATCCAAATCTCATTTAGAATGTGACATACCTGAAGAACCATGAGGTAATTGACCTACAAAATAGAAGCAAACATAGCTTGTGGTTGTGAGGAGAGAAACCTCTTAAACTTCTTAGCCATAGTACTAGGATCGATTAAAAAACTTGGTGAGATTGTGTTGTATTATTATGGTGTGGTAATTTGTAACCCTAAGGTGGTTTATGAGCATTAGATTATGACTAAGTATCAAATTTTCTGGTTTGATTCTACTGTCTTAGCATAGGACATCAAATCTTCCAATAACCGTTTTGCATATACAAATTGCACTCGTCGAAACACAACCCTTGTGTAAGTTTTATTCTGATAATTGGAGAATGATTTTTGGAAAATTATGCTAGTATTGAAGAATTAAAAATAATTTCTTTTTCAGAAGAAAAAGAAAAATGAAGACATATTTATTCAGCCAATAACTACTGTCTCAGCGTAGGACATCAAATCTTCCAATAACCCTCTTGCATATATAAACTTCACTCGTCGAAAACAACCCTTGTGTAAGGTTTATTCTGATAATTGGAGAATGATTTTTGGAAAATTTTGCTAGTATTAAAGGATTAAAAAAATTTCTTTTTTAGAAGAAGAAGAATGAAGACATTTATTCAGTCAATCACTCATTGCAACTGAATCAATAAAGGAAAATGAAGAACAATGCAAAAATTAACCTCTAAGTCCTTCAAAATTATTGCAAATTGCTATTAAAACCGTACCAATCATTGTTGCTCTATACGATCAATATAGACACCACATGCCTTTAATTTTGTAAGAAACAATTGATCCTAAAAATATATCATGGTAGAATAAAACTTCTATATACTCATATTTGTTTTGTGAATAGCTTATATATCATTCTCCAATTGATAATGTTTTGCAAAATTTGATGGAGTAAATAACATTTGCAGATGATCTCAAACTTTTTTTGCTGTCTCATACTTTGACAGTTATGTACCTATGAAATGTTTAATAAAATTGCTAATCAATAATTTTTGAATTATTTACTTCTCATACATCTATCAAAACAACACAAACATCATGAGTAATCTTAGGTTTTTTATAGGAGTTCCACTAACATATTTCCATATCTTTGTACCCTTAAAAAAAATTCTCATCACTGAACTCTAGTATAAAGTAATTTTTTCCATGCAGCTCACACTTAATGACATATTTGCAGAAAAGGAAAGACAAATTTATGAATTCATGGGAGCATAAATTTCGGTGACAACTATGTTTGAGTTAACAATTCATCTTGTTGCTACCCAATTTTTGACTCATTTATTTTTCTGAAAAATACATATCTTGGTACAAGGGCAAAATTGTACAAATTGAGAGTTTAATGGTCGATTGGGGATTAAATCGCGAAATCAGGAACCAAGGACCAGATAAGGAGATCGCGCAAAGCTAAGGTTGAGATTGAACTTTTAATGGGATAATTGCATAAATTCAATTTTTAATCCAATTGGGTGCAATTAGAGAATTTTTAAAGGACCAAATCATATTTTTTTTCCTTCCTAAAATTTTTTGAAATCTGCATTTTTCCGTTGCTTTGCATTGAATTTTCACAGCAGATCAATCAAAAATTCTTCCTATATCAATGTTGATTTTCTTCCCGATTCATCTCCATCACAGCAAAGTAGATCAGAATTTCATTTCATTTTTCCCTAATCAATCGTGATTTTCTTCCCAAATTATCTCCATCAAAATCGACTTCCTGATTCTCCTCCATGTCTTTTTGATTCTCCTCTGATTGCTATCAATTCGCTGCATTAAACGTTGGGTCTTCTCTGCTATAAATAGCAATGCACGTTGAAGAGAAGAGAGAGACAACAGAGAAAAGTAGTGAGAATTTGTAGAAAACAAAGTTTTGCAGACTAGAAAGGTGAAGGATAAACAGAGCAGAGGAAAGAATTTCGTAAAAAACTCTAGCATTTTTCTCACACAACCCAGCGGCATCAATTTTTTTTTCTTCTTTCTTTCTTTTTCTTCTCCCTCGGTCTGTTCGACCGTCTTCTCTCTCTAAAGAAAATAGAGGAGCTTCTGTCTCTCTCTCTCTCTCTCTCGGTGCAGCACTTCAAGCCTTGACTCCGGCCACCTTGTGCCACCACTTCGTCACCATCATCTCTGCCTTCACTCTAGCATCACAGTCACCTCCTCCGGCGAAGTAGCAGACCAGCAGCAGCGTCACCACAGCACAGCCCCGTCACCTTCCGACGCCATTTCCGGCCACTACAGGCCACCATTTTCGACGCCATCACGACCAAGAGAACCACTGAGAACTCCTCTACACAACTGTAGTAACAGGTAAGCCATTCGTTGTACTCGAAAAATCCTCCGTGTACTGTTCATCATCCCTGTATTTGCATGCGGGGAGTGAATTAATTCTCTCCCCGCGTGGGCTTGGCGGGCCAGGCCTTGTGCCCGGCCTGCCCCTGAAGAAGACCCAGCCCAGATGAGTCTGGGCTGCCAGCCATATGGGCTAGCAGCCCAGCCTGGAGGCAAGGTGGGCTGGGCTGTCAGCCCAGCCCGAATTTAGGTGGGCTGACAGCCAGCCCACCGAAAATAGAAAAAAAATAAAGAAAAATATAAAAATACAAATTTTCCTAAAAATATTTTTATTAAAGAAAAAATATGTTATTTTTTTGCATACGGCCAATACACTAGCATATTTTAAAAATTGTTTTTCTTTTGAAAAAATATATATTATCTTGGTTTTTGAAGAGAAAATGAGTTTTAGCATGGATTTCACAAAGAAAAAAATCATTTCTTGTATTTTGAGATTTTACAACATGTTTGTAAAATCCAAAGGGTATTGGCCAATATTTCAAAAAATATAAAATCTTATTTTTAGGGAATTTATTATTCACTGTCGGTATTTGGATAAATAAATCCTAAAGGGGTTAATATCCAAAATATTCGGCGGGAATGATATGTTATTATTCACTGTTGGTATTTGGGTAAATAAATCCTAAGGGGTTAATATCCAAAATATTCGGTGGGAATAACATGCTATTATTCACTGTCGATATTTGGATAAATAAATCCTAAAGGGGTTAATATCCAAAATATTCGACGAGAATAATATGCTATTATTCACTGTCGGTGTTTGGATAAATAAATCCTAAGGGGTTAATATCCAAAATATTCGGCGGAGTAATATCCCATTTGCCATTTAATTAACATATGTTTTGAAAGCTCAAAGCCATAGCAAATCATAAGCAAACCAAAACGTCAAACAGCTTACCTTAGGTAGGGCGTATTAGGGGTGCTAAAACCTTCCCTTTACGCAACCAGTCCCTTACCCTAGAATCTCTGAAAGACCAGTTTTAGGTTTCCTAGTAACCATAATACTAGGTGGCGACTCCCTTTTTTTCACGAAAATAAAGAATCCCTCCGACATTTAATCCCCCGCTCACGGGGAAGAGTCGTCACGACGCCGCGCACATTTTTTTTTTGGGGTGCGACACATCTGTTTCCTTGATACGCCCTCACAAGAACGGGATACCATTGGATAGGACGAGCTTGGTACATAGATAAGTTTTCCTTTGTCGTGAGAGTGGCTTTGTAAGTAGATAGGCGAGTTGGTCATTAGTGTGAACATGCCGAACAGTGAGAAGATTTTTGGCAACCAAATCTCGCACAAAATGAATATCGAGTTGAATATGCTTCATTCTTGAATGCTGAACATGATTGAAGCTTCACTGGGTTGCCTCAAAGTTATCACACAGAAGCAAAGGTGGTTGTGATAACGAGGCTTTCAGTTCTTGGAACAAAGACAACAACCACATAGATTTTGCGGCAGTTGTGGCCAGGGCCCCGTACTCAGCTTCTGTTGATGATTGGGCAATGGCATGCTGCTTTTTGGAGGTCCAGGATATGGTGTGTGACCAAGGAATATAAGATAGGTTGAAGTCGATTTTCGATCATCCAAACTACCAGCCCAATTGGCATCTGAAAAATATATGAGTGCTGGTTTGGATGCTTTATGAATGTTGATGCCATGAAAGATGGTGTTCTTTAAGTACCGCAACAATCGTTTAGTAGCCATCCAATGATTCTGCGTAGGGCTATGCATGAATTGTGAGATTTTATTGACGGCAAAGCTGATATCAAGTCTGGTTAAGGATAGGTACTGTAAGGATCCAATCATGAGATGATATTTTGTTGAATTAACTGATGATGAACCATCTACCAGCTTGAGAGGAGTCGAGGTAGAGAGGGGAGTTGTGACATCCTTAGCACCATCCATACTTGTTTTGGCCAGTAAATCTATGATATACTTGTGTTGAGTTAGAAATAGTCCATCTTGAGTGGGGATAACCTCAACATCAAGGAAGAAGTGTAATGACCCCAAATATTTAATAGAGAATTTCTGTCCAAGTTGATAAATAATGTTGGCAACAAATATTGAATTGTTTCCTATGAGAATCAAATCATCAACATAAACTGGACAATAAGCAAGTGTGTCGCCATTGTGAAACACAAATAGAGAGGTGCCAGACTTAACATTGAGAAAACCAAATTCAAACAATGCTTGTTTGAGAGTTGAGTACCAAGTCCGAGAGGCTTGTTTTAGCCCATAGATGGCCTTGGTGAGGCAACAAACATGATTTGGTTTTTCTAGACTTCAAAAACTAGGTGGTTGCTACATATAGACATTTTCACTAAGATGCCCGTGAAGAAAGGCATTATTAACATCTAATTGCTGTAGAGATCAACCATTCATAACAGCTAGAGTTAAGATAGTGCGTATGGTGATTGGTTTAACAACAAGACTAAGTGTCTTTGTGTAATCCATCCAGGTCTTTGGTTTAACCCTTTGGCCACAAGTCTAGCCTTGAAACGATCAATAGAGTCATCAATATGCCTCTTAACTCTAAATATCTATTTGTAACCAACAACATTACAGTCAGGTCGAGGTGGGACGAGTTGCCATGTATTATGACGCATTAGAGTAGTAAGCTCAGAAGACATAGCATCACGCCACCTATAATTAGCAATGGATGTAACAACACTCATTGGTTCTAGTGATGGGGGAAGGGGATGCTTGGTGACCACAAAAGATTTCTTAGGTTTAAGAATATTATTCATCGATCGAGTGGTTATTCTGTGGGTGCGCAGTGCATCATGCTCAATTTGAGGTATTGTGATGTTGTCTGAAGGCAAGGAAGAAGAGGGTAGAGTACTTACTTGGAGAGGAGACGGCTTAGGAGAGGACACAATTGTAGGCGATGGCGAGATAGTAGTAACCACTGCCAAATATGGGGAAGCTAAAAGAACTAGGAGGACTTGAGGCATCATGATTGGGATAAAGGAGTCTATAATGACTGATTGGGTGGAATCAGGGATTATATTATGAGATTGTGGTTTTTGAAAGGAAAAGTGGCTTTCATGGAAAATGACGTGCCGAGAGTGCAAGATTTTACCGGTGTTGGGCTCGAGGCAAAGGTATGTGTTTTGTGAGAGGGAATAACCCACAAATGTACACGGTTGGACTTTGGGCTCAAGTTTGTGGTGATTGTAAGGCCTAGTCAAGGGAAAGCATAAACACTCGAACTGTTTTAGTTTGAGATAGTTTGAGATAGTTTGGATGTTAGTGGAACAATTTTTGAAATGGAGATTGATTTTTCAAAATTGAGGTGGACATTTTATTTATAAGGTAGGTTGCGGTTTGAAACACATATGGCCATAAGGATAGCGGTATATGAGCATCTGTGAGTAAGGTAAGACTTGTCTCAACAAGATGACGATGACGTCTTTCTGACATACAATTTTGTTAGGGAGTGTGGGGAGCAGTGTTATAATGGCTAATCCCATAAAGGGAAAGATAAGATTTGAGACCAATATATTCACCACCATTATCGAAATAAAAACTCTTAATTTTGGTGTTAAATTTATTTTTCATGAGATTTTGGAATTGCGAAATTTTTTTGTGAACACTAGATTTATGAGTCATAGGATATAGACAAATGTATTTGGTAAAATGATAAATTAAAATAACAGTTTTTGGATCCTTCAATTCCAATTTCATGAGATGAACCCCAAACATCTGTGTAAATTAATTCAATGGGAGAAGTGCTGGTAAGACCATGATTATTGAAAGGTTGATAGTGAGCTTTTTTTTAGGAACATGAAGTACAAGGAGATATATCGCGACGACGATTTTTTTTACGTGCTTCGCGCCCCGCCATTCCCCGTGATTGGGGGAGACAATGGCGCGCGGTGAAAATAGGGTGTGTGTTTTATAGCCGTAAATTTTACGACTATAATTAGGAGTCGCCACCTAGTATTACGGTCACTAGGAAACCTATTGGTCTGCGAGAGTCTAGGGTAAGGGGACTTGTCGTGCAAGGGGAAGACGCATCACCCCCAGTGCACCCTACCTAAGGTAAGCTGCATTGTTGTTTGATTGTTTTTTCTAAGTTTATTTTTCTTACACTGCATTTAAAAAAAACATTTTTTTTGTGTCTGCGGGTGTACTTTACGATGTAATTTTACACCGCAGTTAAAAATCTTTTTTTTCTTATCTACGGATGTACTTTACAATGTAATTTTACACCATAGTTAAAATCTTTTTTTATCTACGGATGTATTATACAAAGTAATTTTACATCGTAGTAAAAATCTTTTTTTACCTGCGGGTGTACTTTACAATGTAATTTTACACCGCGATAGATAAAACAAAATAATTGTTAAATTATTTTTGATATTTTGGCCGAATTCCAACGGATAATCATAAACTGGTTACGATATCCAATTTTCGTTTAAAATATGATAAAGATGCAGCATATATTTTTTTTACGAAAAATATTATGGAAAAATCTTGGAATCCGACCGTATGCACGAAAACAACACATTTTTTTTTTTAAAAAAAAAAATTCGGGTCGGGCTTGGCCTAGCTAAATGGGTCGGCCCAACTTAGGCTTGCCAAGGGCCCAAGTCCGCTGGACTTGGGCTCAGCCCAGCCAACTAGGCTGGGCCGAGAGAGGCCAGTCCAAAGGCCTAAAAAGAAGAAGAAAAATAATAATAAATGAAATCAAAATACGTACACAGTGCAGTGAATTAATTCGCTGCACTGTCACGTGAACAGTGATTTGGGTGGTCGACCGACCACGATGGGAAGGTCACCTGCCACTGCCGCCGGGTAGAGGAGGTCGAGGTGGTTCTCCTCGTCGTGGTGGCGTCGTCAACGGTGGCCTGTGGTGGCCGGAGGAAGCCTCCAAAGTCGTGGTGTTCACGTTGCAGTTGCAGAAACCGTCGCCGGGGGCCTTGCCTAAAAGTGTGTTTATTTTTCTGGTGTAGAGGAGAAGTAACCGGTGATGATGAGGTGGTTTTAGGGTGGTCGAACGACTGCCAACGGTGGAGAGAGAGAGAGACGGGAGTCTATAACTAGAGAGAGAGAGACGTGAAACCAAAGAGAGAGAGAGTGATGCTGACGAAGAAGAAGGTGATATTTTTCCTTCAGGTTTGTTGAGCGTGTTTTTGATGCCAAAAATCACTGTAATTTGCCGAGAATCTCTTCCTCTTTTCTGTGTTTTTTTCTAGTTTTTCCTTCGCTTTTCTCTGCAGCGTTCCATGGCTGCTATTTATAGGGAGCTTGGCCTGCCATGGTGGCTGAAATACTGTGGATGTCGTCGGCTGGGTGGCTGTTGGCAGCGGCACAGGTGGGCTGTCGGCAGCATGCAGGTGGCTGGTCGGTGACGTGCTGTTGAAAATGGTTAAAAGTGCAAATACATTTTGGTCCTTCAATTTGTAGTTATTTTAATTGCACCCTCAATTGGTTTTAAACTTTTAATTTCTTTAATTTTGCCCCTGACTTCGCACAATTGGCTTGGAAAAAATTCAATTCGGTCTCCGAAAATTCCAATCTTCTCAATTGAGCCCGAATTAAATTCAAGAATTTGATTTTTATCAATTAAGCCTTAAATAAAATTGATTTGACCAATTTAAAGTATAACTAAGTCCTTGCACTTAATTAAATCCTTCAATTGGATCCTAAATTAATTCCAAAATATAATTATACTTTAAATTGGCCCATGATTAAATCAAATTGGCCTATTCAAAATATAATTATGATTTTTGACTTAATTTTTACCTCAAATTTGTATTTTCTCTCATTTTTTGGGCACAAAAGAGATATGATTCAGCTCAGAAAATATTCAAAATTTTCACCGCGATTTTTCTAACAACGCCAAACCCCTTTTATTTTATTTTTGTCATTTTTATTTTATTTCAGGGAGTAACCCAAAAATTGGGTTACGATAGGATATATGACCATTGTTATGGGTTGGTAGAGAGAAGGTGTGAATTAAATGATGGATTAATTTTGACGATGGGAGCCCAAGTCTTTTGTGCCATCCATCGATAGTAGTGCGATTGTGAACATAAGCAACAACCTTTTTTGAAGATGACGGTAGGTTCTTTGGGAATTGGTACACTCCATCCTCACATGCGCCTTTGAGTAATGTCACCCCCATGGTCCGATCCTTCACCAAGAAATAATTGGGGTGAAATATAAGATAAACACCATTATGATTGGTAAAATGATGAACAAAAATAAGATTTTTTTGAATCGTGGGTACACAAAGAGTATCATGTAAGTGAAATGTACAATTAGATGAGTCAAGAGATAATGATCCAATGTGAGACACATGCAAACTTGTTCCATCACCAATTACAACTTCATCAGTGCCACCATATTCAGAATGAATCGAGAGTTTGGAAAGATCGGTACTCATATTGTGAGATGCTGCAGAGTCAACTAGCCACTGATGATTTTTTTCTTGGGAGGATTCACTAGAGGACATTTTAGGGCAATTTTTGGTTGTATGGCCCCGTTGATCATACCATTGGCATTGGAGCTGGTGGTATTTTCTTTGACCCGAATTTGGGGGCCTATTTTTTTGATACCCATTTAAATTTTGGGTACTGTTGTAGGTGTACCTAGGGTTTTGTTTATACTATCCTGGAGCACGTCCTTGTCGGTGAAGATAATTTGCAGCGAGAATAAAGTGGGTTGGCTGTCCAGGGGCACCTCGTTGCCGATGAGAATAATTTGTAGTGGGAATGAAAGTTGTTGACTATTGATTTTGCAGCCTTCGAAGGTAACTCTCATGACCAACAAGAAGATCATGGAGTTCCTCAAAATTTAGAGATGTTTCACGAGCACGGATGGAGACAACAATTTCTCTAAATTCTGGACCTAATCCATTGAGAATGTAGAGAGTTAAATCATCAGAAACTGGATGATCAATGATTGCAAGCTCATTAGCAATCATTTTTACAACTTGAAGAAACTCAGTGACGGTGCGATTTCCTCGAGTGCTCAAGGTCAGATCTTCCTTGAATTGCATTGCATGAGTTTGTGATTTGCCTGCACAGAAATGTCCAAGCCTTATGAGAGGTTTTGCATGCAGCTAAAAGTGGGGTAATTGTGGTGGATGTGGATGCAAGAATGATGTGAAATATCAGTTTTCTTGACGAATCCAGTAGGAATTTTCAGCTCTGAAGGCAGTGAAGTCTGTTGAATCAATAACAGGGCATGCTTTTACGCCGGTGACAAAATCAATTAGGTCATAACCTATGAGCAATGCTTCAAATTGGGCTCTCCATTGAGGGAAGGTGGAAGGGGTGAGTTTTTCGTTAATGGTGGTCGTAGCGTTGAGGGTGATGATGTGTGAGTCAGGAGAAGATGCAAATATGGCAGCCATAACACAGGTAGAGAGGAAGCTACTCGTTAGAGTTTTGGAGGCTCTATACCATGAAGAGTTTATACACTGGAATGATTTCAACACAATTTTCTTATTCATGTTTTTTACATTTATACAGCCAAAAGGAGTCTAATATTAGGCATTCAAAATTATATAACAGAAGGGAATTTACAATCACACTTCATGACATATTTGCAGAAAAAGAAAAAACAAATTTCTGAATTCATGGGAGCATAAATTTCGGTGACAACTATGTTTGAGTTGACAATTCATTTGTTTCCCTAATAAAATGAATCATTTTTTTTCCAGCAATTATAATAAACAAATTAAAAAAATACACAAAATAAAAAACAAAATAACTTGAGATTTGAGAACCACCACCTACCATGGATTCCCAAGTTTCAATTGGATCACAGGATTCACATAAACTGTTTATTTCTTTTTCATATCAAAATACAGGACATGAAAATCCTTCACCCTTGGATATATTTTTAGTTTAAAGATCGATAACAAGAAAGACATCCACTATAATCACACAAGCAAATAACATCTTACATAGCACACTTATTACAACATAATTCCCACAAAACCAGATACAAATACAAGTAGTGCTTGCCTGCTTAAGCTTTGCGGCACACATCTCCATCACAGATAAATCCTTCCTTTCCCTTTTCAGTTCCAGTGTCTTCATCTTCCTTCAAAGCACACTTAGGGTGAAGATCAAAGTCACATTCTTTGCAATTGAAAGACCAACTATATCCACTTTCCCCACAGCCATCGCAATTATATGAACTGCGTTTAGTCCGTATCAGCTCATGCTCAGAATGAAGTTCGTGTTTCACTTTCTCTGGCCACCCCTTTGCCTTTTTCTCAATCTCCTCCTCCAATTGCTTCAGGTGTTCCTCTGTAAATGGAAAAGCATCCGCCCCATACGCCGTCAAGTGCATACGAGCTTCCTTGGTAATGGTCCGGCCACTTGGGCCAATGGCTACAGCTGCAGGAATGCCTTGAATCTTGAATTTCTTGTTCAGGATTTGTTTCCTTCCATCACCAAATGGAAGGGCTAGCCAAGGCATTTCTGAATAGAACTCATCAAAGGTGGATTGATCTCTGTCACTTGAGATGAAGATCACCTCGAATGCACTGCCTTTGGCTTTAATTGTTCGGTATGCTTCAATTAGCTTGGGCAGAAAGGCACGACAGGGAGGGCACCATTGAGCTGAGAAGTAAAGAAGAATGTTCTTTCCAACTAGACCAGACACCGGGACCTAGTCAAGAGCAAAGCATTCGAATTATAAAAACGACCTTTGCTAATGAATTCAATTCTTGAAAATAAGGAAGTTATTGAAAGTAATGCAATAACAGCATGCGAGTAGAACAAATAAATACCCTGGAACCACTTTTGTCAATCACAAAATCATTTTCCCCATCAACCAAAACTGACTCAAGCGTCTGCGATTCCAGTTTTGCCTTTTCAATTTTAGCAAGCTCGTCAAGCTTTTCCTGTGTAAATGGGTAGGCTTCAATCCCATGGTCTTCGATTAGTTCAGCTACATTTGGGTTCAAAGTCTTCCCATCTTGGCCAATTACTACAAGAGTAGGAATGGTTTCAAGTTCAAAATACCGTACTAGCTTCTTGCAGCTCTTGTCCTCAAACGGCAATGCCAACCAAGGCATTGTCTCAAAACTCTCTTTGAAGTCGTTTTCCTCATGGTCTAGAGATATTAGGACTACTTCAAACTTCTCTCCTTTCTCCTTGAGCCTCTTGTACAATTCCACTAGTTTAGGAGTGAATTCACTGCACATTCTATGAGCATGGATTGAGAAATACAAGCTAACCATTTTTCCTTCAAGGTCCAGCAAAGGGATCTGCCATTACAGATAGCAAGTTTGAGAATTATGGCATCATCATTTAAACTGCCAAAAATGGGAACGATGGCATCATCAATTCAATATAAAACTAGCTAATCGGATCAACCATTTACCTTTTTTCCATCATTTGAAATCACATAATCACGTGATCTTGAAACCAAGATAGAGCTTATGGTTTGATTCTTCTTAGCATTCTCTTCTTGCTCTTTAAGGAAATTCAGTCTATCAAGGTTGAACGGAAACCCATCCACGCCATGTTCCATGACAGTGCTGACTGCATCATCGCATGAAACCTTACCATTAGTATCAAAAATGACAAGATTAGGGATCCCTCTTACTTCGAACATTTCCTCAAGACGTTCGCGGGTCTCCGTATCAGAAAATGGAATAGCAAGCCAAGGCATCTTAGAGAAGTATGACTTGAAGGATGCATCGTCGGTGTCAGAAGAAATGAAGACCACCTCAAAGTCCCCCTTGGATGATAGCTGTTCATACACTTCTACCAGCAATGGAGTGAAATTGCGGCATGGCCCGCACCATGAACCAGAGAAATAGAATCCCACAATCTTCCCAACCAAATTGCTGACCTTAACCTAAAAAATAAATGTCTAACATAATCAGAAAAATTATTAGCCCTTAACGAATCAAAAGTTTGCAAATGTTTTCTTTCTCTTTCCATTAAGGGGGTTAAAAAATCCTGAGCCTTTTCTTAATCATAAAAGCTTTAGAAAGGAGACATGAATAAGATCAGACAAACCCGTGTGCTAAAAGCAGTACCTGATCACCATTGTTGCGGATTAGAAAGTCCCTCTCTTCTGAAGAAAGAAGCAGTGAAAGGTCGTGAGAACCGTCTTCGTTAGCCATTGCTCTGTGTGAACTACTCAAAAGGCTAGAAAAATTGTCAATCCTAATGCGATGTAATGGGACTTGCAGGACTTCCATGAAATGGTATTAAATATTCATTATCAACGAATCTCCTCTTGCTTAATGTTTAAGAAGAGAAACGAACAATTCTTTTCTTAAAATGTATGAAGAAATTATGACGTAGATTCGAGAAACTTCTATTCTCGTCAGCGATAGACTTCAACACATGTTCTTTTAAAATGATTTGGAGTATGAAATTAATTATTTTTTTAAAGTGTATTTTTTAATGAAAATATATTAGAATAATATTTTTTAATTTTTTCAAATTATTTTTAATATCAAGATATCAAAATAATAATAAAATAACTTGAAGTAAAACAAAAAAAATATTTTTTTATACAAAACACTTTTAAAATGCAAAAATTAATATGCATTTAATCTCGTTTTTTCTTTGTATTTTAGTTTTATTCTTATCATTATAAGTAATTTTTTATTTAAATTAATTTTTTAGTGTTTTTTAATGATTTTGATGTGTTGATAAATACAACATAATTAAAAACAAGAAAAATATTATTTTAATATATGTTTTTTTAGTAAAAACTACTTTAAAACAATCATCACTATGCTATCACACAACTTATATATATAAAATTTTTGTATTATATGTATTTTGTGTTTTTTATATATTTTATGAAACCATTATGTCTTTGTGTCATTTTAAAATTATTTTTAATTAAAAAATTAAAATTAATCAATTTTAATTTTGATATATTTGAAATCTGATTTTTGTATCAATTATTTTTAAATACAAATCAATCACCATATGTAGTGGCCTAGTTTAAATTAACAAACAATCAATTTTTATATGTTGGATCTTGCATAAGAAGCCTAAGAGAAGACCAAAATTAGAGACCTTATCTTTTAATACTCTGTTAACTAAGAATTTAAATTTAATATTTTATTTTAGTTTCCTTTCTATAAATGTTTTGTGGTGAAAATTAAATGTGTCAATATTAAGTCGATATTCAATCTTACAACATAAAATTTCATTTTAATGCATACCAAAATTTAAGTCTTTGAGGATCAAATCTAACAGTTTTTTTATTTGAGAAATGTTCATTTCTTGCCTTTTAAGATGTTTTAGGCTTTGAATTTCTTTATTTTTTATTTTTGATCATTTGGTTTGAAAACGTTGTGTTTTAATCTCATCCTAGTCTCTAGATTTCAGAGAGGATAAAGAAATTTATCGAGAAATTATAGAGCAAAGAGAAACGAGTTACTTAATAAGATTTCATTAACAAAAATAGCCAAAAATATATATCAATGTATTTCACGTGATTAGATAAATGTCATTACAATGTTCTTTTAGGTTTTATATAGCTAAAAAACAAGTAGATTAGGATTGAGAAAATATTTTTCGGGTAAACTTTTATGTTTTAAAACCAATTTAGGAGTTTTTTAAGTTGACTGCAAAGTTAATCATTTTTTGTTTGGTTTTGTTTTGGAAAAAAAAAGACATGTCATTTTTAATGTTTATTCTATTTAAACAATATACATGTTTGTTTGACATACCCAATCAGGCCGACTGGTTAAACCAAAACCTTACACTTTTAATTTTTTTATTGTATCGTAACTTTGAGTATTACATATAACTCTTATAAACTAACAATATTTCAAATGAAGTCTCCGTAGAGTCTCTTTTATACTAAGACATCCTGGGTCACAACTAAGGCCCCGTTTGTTTGCTGGAAAGTGGTTTCCTTTTGGAAAATGAATTCCGGGGAAAATGAATTCCTGGAAAGTGAATTCCGATGTTTGGCAGTGTTATGGAAAATGAACTGGAAAACACTTTCCAGTGTTTGTTTGTGTTATGGAAAATGAACTGGAAAATAATTTATTAATAAATTAATATTTTTTTCAAGTTTATTAAAATAATGAGGAACAAATCTTACAAATTAAAAAGTTGAATGAGAATGAAATTGAAAAAATATATAATTTCATAAATTATCTCAAATAAAATAAATAATAATCAAAATAATAGAGATCAAATCTAAAAATTTTAAAAAAAATGAAAGGTGAATAAATTAAAATAATAATAATTAACATTTCATAAATTATTTCAAATAAAATAAGTAACAATAAAAAAAATGAGGACCAAATTTGATAGATAAAAAATTTCAATAAAAAAATGATAAGAAAAAAGCAAATAGCAATTATAAAAATAAGGACCAAAATTAATATAAAAATTAAATTTTAAGAGATGGAATTGAAAAATAAATATTCAAAACAAATTATATATAGCAATCAAAAGTTTGAGGATCAAATTTGATATAATCAGCAAATAATGACATTTCTAAATTTTTCACAACTTCCGGAAAGTGTTTTCCGCCCAAATTTTCCGGAAAACACTTTCCTGAAAACCAAGCCAAATTTTTCTTTGACTGGAAAGTGTTTTCCGTTGACCAACTTTCCGGAAGGCAAACAAACACAGGAAAGTTTGGAAAGTGGTTTCCCAGAAAGTGAATTCCGGGAAACAAACACAGCCTAAAAGTAATTTCACTTTACTCATCAATTTACATCTAAAACATTGTTCAATCATCATCATGGACTCGTTTCATCATCGGGTTAGAATATCTCTAATCTTGATTTATAATGTTTCATTCATCATAATCTTTTTTTTCACAAATTGTATATATGCACACATACTCAGTTCATATAGAAGTAGCATAACATAACCACATACATTCATAATCTTATTACAACAATAAAGAACTGATAAAGTGTCAAAGTCAACAAACATTTTTAAATAAAGTAACATGATCTTTAATAAGTATTAATACCTTGCCAATTTACAATAGGAAAGGATTGTTAATTACATATTTATTTAAACTTAACAAAAGTATTCTTAAAAGTTTTATCATTCAACTCGTTGATATGAAGTACCTGTAATTAGTTTGTCCCATAATAATATAAAGTAACTATATAAAATAGTCAAACAAGGAAAACAACATTAATAACACATTTCAACTATATCTTATTGATTTCAATCAAATTATTTTTTTATGAATCAATCGAGTTCTTTCTAATACAATTTAAATCTTGCTCATTTATCATCTATTATTACCAATCATTTCCTGGGTATAATTTTACTTTTCTTGGTCTTTTCTCACATTACCCTTTCTGGGTAATAATCTATCATAGGCTAACTAAGTCTCCCTACCTATTTTCCTCACACTGTATCCTTCACTAGATATCTAGTTCCTTTGCCCATTACCATGCACTAGTCTCATTATAAAAAAAAAAACTTTTTTTTTGCCCATTGCAATGCATTAGTCCTATTATTGAAAAACTAGTTGCCCTCATATTTAATTCATGAATAAAATCATAACACTTTTCTAGATTTACAAATAGTTGATATAATAAACAAGGAAAATAAAAGCGTTAAAATAGTAATCTACCTATTGTAGAATTTCAACTATACCTCCCTACTACTACACAATTCTGGTGGCATCTCATGGATCCACAAGTATACCATATTATTTTTCAATAAATGCATGTTTCATATGATAATAATTTAAGTTGATTTACTTGATACAGAGACTTTTATAGTTCACACACACACTTGTACACAAATCTCAGTCTTACAGCCTTTACCGATTAGGTCTTACATCAAGAACAACTTCCTTTGAAAAGTAAGATACAAAACTGCATTCTTAGAGAATGAAAGGAAATCCATCTCAGCCATTAACACATCCAAAACTACTCATCAATGTAACCTAACAATACTGTCCATTATGATTTTAGCTTGATCTCCCCTCAAATTTTGACTTTTATCTAGAGTTATGAAGCTTCAAGATAAGCAAATGCAGTCTTGTTGAAAAAATAGCATCGCTAACTATAATGTTTATGAAGAAAATTATCCTAAGTTTCATTATTTTCAAGTCCTAGTCTTCTCAGAAAATCTAGTGACTAAATTGTCTAGTTTTCCTCTAGGGTTAAATAAACTCGAAGTATTTTCATTTCTTTTAAAAAAAGTCACAAGGAATCCAATAACTCCTTAATATAATTTATTACATCAAAATTCAAAAAACAAATTAAATTTTGCTAATTTTTAACCATAATACATAGGTTTCATTCCATAACATGCACATCTAATCTAAATTCTCATACTCTTATTTTGTTGAAATATGCACATTAAGAGAGGATATGATTTTTTTTTAATTCAAATTCTTTTTCATAAAACATATTGTCTACTCACTTTCCTCACACATATATTAATCTATAATAATTTGACTTCAAAAAACATAATTTCATTACATGTAGAATGATTCCCTTTTTGGCTACCCAATGAACCCTCAGATACACCATGTTTTTATTATTTATTTATTTTTTATAATTTAGCACTCATCATAATCTAATTTAACCAAAAAGGTTCAATTCACAATTAATTTTCATTTCTCCCAAATTTATACTATAAGCCCGAAATTCATGAATTTAACATTAATTTCTTTCGATTTCATATAAGATTGCTAACCTAGGTTTACTATCCCTTACCAAGTAATAATCCACGCTCCAAAATCCAACTAGTCAAAAATTTCCAAGTCCTTTTTTCCTCTTTGTTCTCCCTCGATTCTCCATTTTTCCCATTATTTTTCTCTCTTATTTAAGTATTTATATGTCTTGATTCATAAAACCTCACAATCTCCCTTCATTTTTTTTTCTAAAGGTTTTCCTAATGTTTTTATAGGTGACAATGAGAGCTTTCTTTTTTATTGTGATCCCAAAGGAGAGATATAATGAAGTATTTATATAAGATTCTTTGGTTAACCCTATATTCTCACATAATTTTAATTTCCCCCTGTTTTTTTATAATTGGTTTTCTTCTTTTTATTTAGTTTTTAAATTATTTTTTTGTATTTCAATTTCACCCTTGCTGTAAAATGTATTCTTCTCAATCTTAATTTAACCCATTTTATTTTAGAGTTAAAATTCTAATATTTCAAAAAACTTTAACTAGATATCGGTTCAAACCTACTAGTTTTGATTTGGTTTGGTCTTTTTTGTTTCAAAACCGGTTAAAACTGATATTACTTCAATTGATATTTTTTACAAACCTTGCTTCTCATGGTTTCTTTAGTGCTTTTATTACAATGACCCTAAGTTATTTTTACTATTTTTGGATTGTTCAAAGATATGTTATGTTTTTTTTTAAAAAAATAGGTATGAGTTATTTTATTACAAAGGCTTTTCAAGACCATAAGTAATTATATGGATTTTTATTTCACCATAAACATGCATAGTTGATGCGAACATGAATGGTAAGAACCTCGAATCCACAAACAAGAAAAAAACAACCTAAACAAACTAGAATCAAGTTGAAAAGAACTCAAACTAGTTATTACCTATAACAAAACACTATAGTTATAGGATAAAAAAAAACTCAACTTGTTGATTATAATGAACCAAGAATCAAATGTATAGGATAAAACTCCAACTTGTTGATTATAAAGAACTTAAAATCATATGTATAAGGACTAAATCCCGACTCATTGATTATAATGAACAAAGAGCTACAATTTGAAGCCCAAAAATGGATCAACTGTTATACTACCAACCAAGTCTAGTAAAGGAAAAGAAAACGCAGCAGGAACCGAGGTGGGCACAGTGCAAAATCAAATCCTTTAAACAATGGTTGATATTTCACTTTATACACCACACCCGGAACCTATGAAACAACCTTTATCAGATCATGAGTGGAACAGGGGTGGAACCCCAAAGCTTCAACAACCATTGAAGAGAAATCAGAGACCAGATCCACCAAATGAAGCGATTTGGATTGATGAGGGAAATGCAATGGTGGATAGAAGCAACCAGGTGAAGGGCCACGACAAACCTACAGAGAACAATATGATAGAAGAAGGGGATGCCCTGGGGGAGTACCCATGTTGAAAACGAGTTCTTCTAGCATTGTAAGACTAACTGCAACTATTTTCTTATGAATCTTTTTATTATGGAATTATAGAGGGGCTGGAAACAATGAGTTTTGTGCAGTAATGCATGATTTAAGGAGGTTATATCATTATCATATTATGGCAGTTGTGGAACCTAGGGTTAGTGGGGTTAGGGTTGATAAAATTGTTGAGAAATTAAAATTTAAGTCTCATTTTAGAGTTGAAGCTTAAGGGATATCAGGAGGTATATGGTTGTTGTGGAATCACTCGAGAATTAATATAAATATTCTTGATTCTTCTATGCATTTTATACACGGTATTGTGAATGAAGGGAGTATTGATTCGTGGCTATTTACGGTGGTGTATGCAGATCCAATTGCATGTTTAAAGAAGCAATGCTTTGAAGAAGTTGCTAAGATGGCTAAAAGTGTTAGTTTGCCATGGATGGTTTTAGGTGACTTTAATGAAATCTTGATGGCTACAGAAAAGTCAAGTGGAGCTGTAGTTGATAATCATAGAATCTATCGTTTTGCTAGATGGGTGCAAGATTGTCAATTGATATTCACATGGAAAGGGGGTATTAGGAATGGTTACAGAAGAGTGTATGAAAGGTTGGATAAGTGTTTTGATAATGCTTAGTGGAGGCAGTTGTTTCAAGATGCAAATGTTTTAGTTCTTCCAAGGGTTATGTCAGATCATCATCCTAACTTGGTTGAGCTAGAAGAGTTGAGAGGAAGGGTTCAAGACGTAGAAAGACCACTTCGGTTTGAGGTGGCTTGGTTACAACACAGTGAGTTTGCATAATTCTTAAGGAAGAACTGGGAGACATATGTAGAGGTACCAATGGCTTTAGAGGGTTTGACAGCACAATTGAGGGTATGGAACAAGTTTGTTTATGGTAACATTCTTAAGAGAAAAATAACGGTTTTGGCAAGGCTAGGGGGAATTCAGAAAGCAATAGCATATAGAGGAAATATATATCTGTACTAGTTGGAGGATGAGTTATCTGCTGATTATCTATAAATACTTCACCAGGAGGAGATTCACTGGTACCAGAAGTCAAGATGTCAGTGGATTTCTTTTGGAGATAAGAACACTTCCTATTTTCACACGAAGACCAAAAGGAACAAAATTAAAGCTTTGAAAAATGAGCACCAGGTCTAGGTGTGGGAGGAGAACAATTTAAAGGATATGGCCAGGGAGTTTTTCCAAAATTTATTCTGGCATGAGCATGAGAAGATACAGGAAGCCAGAAGATTGGAAGGGAAATTTCCTATCATTGACCCCAGACACATGGACCAGTTAGTAGCTCCAATTCTGGATGATGATATTAAGGCAGCTATCTTTAGGATGAAACCCTATAAGGCCCCGGGACCTGATGGATATCAGCCAATATTTTATCAATCTTAGTGGCATGTGATTGGCCAATTTGTATGCAAGTATGTTAGAGATATTTTTCTAGGCAATAATGACATGGCTAGAATCAACCATTCATATTTAGTCTTGATTCCAAAAGTCTAGATGCCTGGATATCTGCACCAATATAGCCAATTGGTCTATGTAATGTGATTTTAAAGGTAGTGACTAAAGTGATAGTTAGGAGACTGAAAGCTTTGATGCCAAAGCTCATCTGTGAAGTTCAGAGTACTTTTGTTACTAGAAGACATGTTACAGACAATATCATTGTTGCTCAGGAAGTTGTCAATTCCATGCGCAAAATGAAAGGCAAAAGAGGATATATGGCCATTAAAGTTGATCTTGAAAAGGCCTATGATAGACTAAGATGAAATTTTATTAGAGATACTCTTATTGATGCAAGTATTCCTCGTACACTAGTGAGAGTCATCATGCATTGTATAGAATCACAAACTCTTAGTGTCCTGTGGAATGGTAGTGCAACTCATAAATTTAGTCCCAATAGAGGTATAAGGGAAGGAGATCCGCTTGAGAATATGCAAAAGAAGTTGGCAGGCTGGAAAGCTAACAATCTGTCTCTGACAGGTAAGATCACTTTATGTAAATTTGTGTTCTCCTCTATTCCGTTGTACCCTATGCAAGCTGTTGTAATTCCTAAGCATACATGCATGGAGATAGAGAAAATATGCAGGAGGTTCATTTGGGGACAGCAGGAGGGTAGAGATAAGATTCATGCTGTATCCGTTGTTGTATTATGACCTGATTAAGTCTATTATTCCTTGTTTAATTTAGAAGGGTGTATTCACCCCGATTATTACCAAAAAAAAGTCTTGATCTCCAGTACGCTTTAATAATTGAACTTTGTACTGTATCCTCGGTTTGTAAGAATGATGAACTTCCATGTGCTTTGCCTGTATAAAACATTCAGTGGTGTTTGTGAGTTGGTTTAAAAAGCACTTTTAAAAAAATTTAAAAACTTTTTATTTTTATTTTTGTTTATAAGTTTAAGTTTAAATTAAAAAAAAAAAATGATATTTTTAGATCATTTTGATATGCTGATATTAAAAATAATTTTTAAAAAATAAAAAAAAACATAGTTTTGATGTACTTTTGAATGAAAAGTACTTTCAAAATCAACTCCAACTACACTCCCAAACAAATACCAATCAACATTGCTTCTCTTTCGAGGAATGCTAAATAAATTTGTCCTTTCATGCTCTTTTTCACTGAACGAGTTGCTTTTATCTAGTCTAGATTGGGGTGTTAGCAAAATTTGAGCTCGACAGGTAAGTGCATATTTGCATGATTTTGGGATCACACACCACAATAGCACGTTCAAAGTCAATGCAACCTCGTCAACACCTTCACTGTGGTAAAATCATGTTTTGGAATCTTGAACAACTTTAAATCACATGTAAGCATGCTTTTTCTCTCCTATAACATGCAAATACCGCATCTAATCAGGTAAAAGCAGTTAGAGTGTTTTGGATAACTCAAAAGGTTTTCAGCTACTGATTTTTAGGTGCTTGGCCAAATTTACTAATTCTATTTATGTCAACCTCTTAACCATCGAAATAACCTTTGACTAATGATATTGAACATGCTAATTCTTACATGAAAGATGTACATATTCAGACCACATTGGCTCCATAGGTCTTTTTATGTCTATAAATCAACTTCAAAATAACTAGTTAAGTCTGATTCATTTTATCTAGTTATTCAGCAGTAATTTACCTTTACAGGAATATCTGCTCCGGAGGTGAAGATGTTTCTTCATCCAGCCGGATAGAAACAAAGAGAGTGGCGCAATGGCATCATGTCTAGCAGCACCTCTTACCAATTTTTTGACAAAGCATTTTCCTTTGGGAAGGACAAAAACGTCCTAACAATTGATTGCGATATGAGAACCACCACCTATAATGGATTCCCAAGTTTCAATTGGATCACAGGATTCACATAAACTTAGCCGGTGGCCAGGATGTTTTTTCTTTTTCATATCAAAATACAGGACATGAAAATCCTTCACCCTTGCACTTCATAGTTACATATCGATAACAGGAAAGACATCTTCTATAATCACACATCCAAATAACATCATACATAGCACACTTATTACACCATAATTCCCACAAAACCAGATACAATTACAAGTAGTGCTTGCCTGCTTAAGCTTTGCGGCACACATCTCCATCGCAGATGAATCCTTCCTTTCCCTTTTCAGTTCCAGTGTCTTCATCTTCCTTCAAAGCACACTTAGGGTGAAGATCAAAGTCACATTGCTTGCAATAGAAAGACCAACTATATCCACTTTCCCCACAGCCATTGCAAATATATGAACTGCGTTTAGTCCGTATCAGCTCATGCTCAGAATGAAGTTCGTGTTTCACTTTCTCTGGCCACCCCTTTGCCTTTTTCTCAATCTCCTCCTCCAATTGCTTCAGGTGTTCCTCTGTAAATGGAAAAGCATCCGCCCCATAGGCCGTCAAGTGCATACGAGCTTCCTTGGTAATGGTCCGGCCACTTGGGCCAATGGCTACAGCTGCAGGAATGCCTTGAATCTTGAATTTCTTGTTCAGGATTTGTTTCCTGCCATCACCAAATGGAAGGGCTAGCCAAGGCATTTCTGAATAGAACTTATCAAAGGTGGATTGATCTCTGTCACTTGAGATGAAGATCACCTCAAATGCACTGCCTTTTGCTTTAATTGTGTGGTATGCTTCAATTAGCTTGGGCAGAAAGGCACGACAGGGAGGGCACCATTGAGCTGAGAAGTAAAGAAGAATGTTCTTTCCAACTAGACCAGACACAGGGACCTAGTCAAGAGCAAACCATTCGAATTATAAAAAAAAAAAAAAAAAACTTTTCAATTCGTGATAATAAGCAAGTTATTGAAAGTAATGCAATAACAACATACAAATTACCTTGGAACCACTTTTGTCAATCACAAAATCATTTTCCCCATCAACCAAAACTGACTCAAGCGTCTGCGATTCCAGTTTTGCCTTTTCAATCGCAGCTAGCTCATCAAGCTTTTCCGGTGTAAATGGGTAGGCTTCAATCCCATGGTCTTCGATTAGTTCAGCTACATTTGGGTTCAAAGTCTTCCCATCTTGGCCAATTACGACAAGAGTAGGAATGGTTTCAAGTTCAAAATACCGTGCTAGCTTCTCGCAGCTCTTGTCCTTAAACGGCAATGCCAACCAAGGCATTGTCTCAAAACTCTCCTTGAAGTGTGTTTCCTCGTGGTCTAGAGATATTAGGACTACTTCAAAGTTCTCTCCTTTTTCCTTGAGCCTCTTGTACAATTCCACTAGTTTAGGAGTGAATTCACGGCACATTATATGGGCATGGATTGAGAAATACAAGCCCACCATTTTTCCTTCAAGGTCCAGCAAAGGGATCTGCCATTACAGATAGCAAGATTGTGAATTATGGCATCATCATTAAAACTGCCAAAAATGGGAACGATGACATCATCAATTCGATATAAAAACTAGCTAATCGGATGAACCATTTACCTTTTTTCCATCATTTGAAATCACATAATCACGTGAGCTTGAAACCAAGATAGAGCTTATGGTTTGATTCTTCTTAGCATTCTCTTCTTGCTCTTTAAGGAAATTCAGTCTATCAAGGTTGAACGGATACCCATCCACCCCATGTTCCATGACAGTGCTGACTGCATCATCGCATGAAACCTTACCATTAGTATCAAAAATGACAAGATTAGGGATCCCCCTTACTTTGAACACTTCCTTAAGACGTTTGCGGGTCTCCGCGTCAGAGAAGGGAAGAGCAAGCCATGGCATTTTGGAGAAGTATTTGTTGAAGGATTCGTCATCTCTGTCAGAAGAAATGAAGACCACCTCAAAGTCCCCCTTGGATGATAGCTGTTCATATACTTCTACCAGCAGTGGAGTGAAATTACGGCATGGCCCGCACCACGAACCAGAGAAATAGAATCCCACAATCTTCCCAACCAAGTTGCTGACCTTAACCTAAAAATTAATGTCTAAAATTATCAGAAGATATATTAACCCTTAACGAATCATCATGATTTCTTTTTCTTTCCAGTAAGAGAAGAAAAAAAGAAGAGCTTTTTCTTAATCATAAAAGCTTCAGAAATTGATCATCAATTTGTTTTTTAGCAAGGCTTGCAGTCTTATTTTAACATGATTTCCATCTTAATCACGAGAAAAACCTACAAGTTCATATAAAAAAAGACGCAACTTATAAGAAGACAAGAAGAGTATACTTGAATAAGATCAGAGAAACCCATCTGCTAAAAACAGTACCTGATCACCGTTGCTGCGGATGAGAAAGTCCCTCTCTTCTGAAGAAAGAAGCGATGAAAGGTCGTGAGAAAAGTCTTCGGTGGCCATAGCTAAGTTCAGAACAATTGCCAACCAGTAAGGGGACTACCCGGGTTTAAATAATATGCACGCAGGACTAGGAAATTATTGTTCTCAGACAATGTAGGGTGATGACGAAGACATGATGACGAAGATTCGAGAACGTCAACAATACACTTGATTTTATTAGGTAATTTTAATTGATTGTATAAAGAATGGTGCAAGTTGTTTTTTAAAGTTTTTTTTATCAGGTTTTTGAGTTTTTTTTTCACCCTAGTTGATGGATTAGTTTTTTACATAAAATATATTTCAATAAATAGTTTTTTTGATCTAACAAAATCTCAACCTAATTTTTTAATTATTTTTTCTAAGTCTAGGAAAGTAGATAAATATAAATAAGACTAGTTAAATAATCCACACTATGTTGCGGGCTGAGTAAATAATTTTTATAATTGTTGGGATAAAAACAATTAATAAATTTTACAAGTTCAAAAATAAAATATAACATCTATACATGTAAGATTTGATAAAATAAAACACATAAACACACCCTATTATAACAACAGCAACATCGAGGCTTAACATCTAAAAATATCATTTGGTCACGAGGACAGGGATCTGCAACAAGCTTGGAGCACTGTCAACTTCCTTCCTCATCGATGTCACGAGGACAAAATTATTTGGTCAGCTCACGCCTCGGGAAACTTCTCCATTGCTTCAGCTTGGAATATCTTAAGGAAAACTAATGGCGTCTTCAACCTGCATGGTTTGATTTGGTACCATGGCCATGTTCCTCGATACTCCTGGACTCTTTGGCTGGCTTCTATGGGGAGGCTGTCAACAATGGACAGACCGATAATGGGAAATTTTACTGGAACAAGAACGTGTGTGCTCTGTGATTTAGAAACTGAGTCCCATGACCATTTGTTTTTCAAATGCAGATACACGGGCTCTTTTTGGACCAGACTTACATCCCACGCAAACCAGCAATGGCCGTCTACTAACTGGGCAGACATCCTCCGATGGGCGAGGAATAAATTCAACAAAAAGAAGAGGTTCAACAGTCTCCTAGCTAAGCATACTCTAGCCACGTCCATATACTTCTTATGGACTGATAGGAATCTCAGAATTTTCCAGGCCAAGAACAAGCCAGTAGAGGTTCTCCTGCATGAGGCAATCATTCAAATAAGGCTGTTGCTGATGCAATACAAAGGGCACATCCCAGATTATGCTCGAGTAAAATGGAGAATATGATCTCTTGTTCTCTAGGTGGGTTTTTTTTTAGGCCAACGGATCGACAACTTCCAAGTTAGATTCGTTGGTCGTCTCGTCTATGCTAGATGCCCTCCATCGTCTTGGTAATGAGGAAGGGGAGAAAAGGTCATCTGCAGATAGGGTTTGTTTTCAGTCCTTGGTTTTGCTTTGTTTTGGTCTTTGTGATAGGGCTTTGTTTTCAGCCCTTTGTTTTGTTTTGGGCTCCTGATGTTTAGGCCCCTTTGTTTAGTTTGTATGGGCTCCTGTATTTTAGGCCCATAGCTTCCCTTTTTCTTTTTCTTTCGGTGCCCCAGTTTAGCCTGGTAGTGGGCCGCTGGTGTCTTCTTTTCTTTTAGGGTTTTCTTTTGAGCCCTTTAGCTCTCTTGCAGGCCTTAGGCCCTCGGGCCAGCCTGTTTCTTGTTTTTTCCTGCTCCCTTGCCCGAGCCTTGTGGCCGGAGCTAGCAGGCCCCCTGTTTGTTTCCTTCTCATTCTTTTAATCCACTTTTGAATTTATTCAAAAAAAAAATCTAAAAATATCATTATTATTATTATTACTGAAATAATAAAAATTATTAAATTATCTCGAGGAAAAAAAAACTCGAAAACATTAACAAATAAGGAAGCAAGAAAAAAAACTAAAATTATTATTATTGTTGTTGTTGCTATTGTTGTTGCGTGAATAATGGGAAAATAAATTCAATAAGATAATAAAAAAGCCCAAAAACTTTAACAAAATAGCAAACAAAAAAATAAAAAAAATGATAAAAAATTATTAGCTAAAAAAAATCATTTAATGTGAAAATAAAACAAAAACAAAAGAAAGAACAAAGGGGGAAAAAAGAAAAATAAATTTTCAAAAGATTACAAACACAAACTAAAATTTAAGAACAAAAGTTTTGAAAAACATGCTATGTCAACAAAAGAGAAAATAAATAATAAAAAAAAAAACCAAAGGTAAGAGCATATATATATAAACATGGATAAAAATATGGATTATTTAAGAAATATAAAACAATAAAGGAATTAAAATAAAAAATTAAAAGTATTAGAGCCGAAATAAAAACCAAATATATTATCAATTTCAGTTTGTGAGGCCACGCGTCACATCATGAGGAAGAGGACACGGCGGTGCACCTACGGAGACGTCGTATGGATATTTTTCACCACTAAAAGACGCCGCACGCGCCGTCAGAAGAGGGTGTGAGACCTAATACTGTCGGCCGCGCGTGTCACACACACCCACAATATTCGGAGGAAAATAATTTTAAGAAATGATAAATTACCGTAACACTCCTACAACCAACTCTTCAATTTTGTCTCATTGAGGTGCATATTAGTATTTAACCATTTTCAAATAATGTGAAATTCTCGTGGCATCCCCGTGGCCAATGCTGTTTTTTTTTGTCTTTTTTGAGGGATAAAATTGTTATTTTACCGTGTAAAGAAATATAAAAAATCAAAAAATCGGTGACCGGACCGAACCAAACCAAAAATGTGCAATTATTGTGGCACCCCACTCAGCATGTGTTGTTTTTTTTTTTCAAGGGATATAATGATTATTTTATTATGCAAAGAAATATAAAAAACAATAAACCGATGACTTGACCGAACCAAACCAAAAATCAAACCGACTGAGCAACACTATTATAATTCATAATAAAAATACTCACAAGCTATAGTAGCTGAACCATGAACTCTTTTAATATAAACAGAAATAAGATGTAAAGGCCGAACATGTTGCATATCCTTTAACAAAGAAAAATAAATAAAATGCCAACTAATCTCAAGCTTGACGTATTTCTAGCTTTTATTTTTATTTTATATTTTCCTAAAACTCTAATTATATCTCATTAAAATTAATCATCTTAAAATATATTAGCAATATTATTTTAATTATACTTAGATTTAATAATAATACTATTATATTTAAGGTATTATTTTATTAAATATAATTCAATTTTTATTTTGCTTTCGTGTAATATTATGATATTTTTTATAATACTAGCAATGCTTTTTTTATTCCTTTGAGCATCTATTTTTATTATGATATAATTAAATAAATAATAATCTTAAAAATCATCGATTTTGGGTGGGTCTCATAATAACAAAATTTGTGGTTAAATTAAGTGTAGCCAAACGACAGTTCGGCTGAATCAGTTTTAAACGCACTCGCAATCTCAATACCAAACGGCCACCAAACTAAGCTAGATCGAACATGGGTTGAACTAGTTCAATACAAGATATTATCCTCCTAATATATATATATATATATATATATATATATATATATATATATAGATAGATAGATAGATAGATAGATAGATAGATAAAAAAAATGATATGACATGCGTGCAGCGCAAGCCAATTATTCTTCTTCTTTGGAGCATGATCAGAGTTGTCCGTTCCATTCTGTTCCGGCCGAATTCCAGTAAAAAAAACGGCGTGGTTTTTGCCCCGTTTTCTATTCCGGCCAAATTCCGGCCGGAATGCACCAGGAATATTCCGGTTGTTCCGTTTCGGAATGTAAAAAAAAATGCAATTAATCCATTTAAGAATCCCCGTCCCCGGCACCTCCAAATTCCCAATTGATAATTTTTCCCCAAACTGAAAAACTGAAATCCCTAACCCACAGCGAGCGACACCACCCACCCAATTGATTATTCTTTACTTCTTCTTCCCCAAAGCTCTTCCCGCGATAGCACCACCTTCAGGCTTCATCAGTTCTGCATTTCATCTTCTCCAAAACTCAAATCCCTAACCCACAGCGAGCGACACCACCCAATTGATTATTCTTCATTTCTTCTTCCCCAAAGCTCTTCCCGCGATAGCACCACCTTCAGGCTTCATCAGTTCTGCACTTCATCTTCTCCAAAGCTCTTCTCACGGCGGCAAGCCAGCAACCCCATCATTTCTTCTTCTCCACAGTACTTCACACGGGAATTTCTTATATTACTTGCTTTGAAGTATACTCTGCGATATTTTCTTATATTACTTGCCTGACACCATTGGAAAACTAATCAAATTAAGATATTTGTGTTCAAGATTGGAGTGACTCGTCGTTTGTAAAGATGAGAGGATTTGAGGGGTTAGGCTGTCTTCGGGAATTATTTGAGAAACAATAATTTATTGTTTATGTTGATGCTTTTATTGATGTATGGATGCTAAGAATTTGGGATATAAATTATAAAGTGAATATAAGTTTTTCGCAATTGATGTATGGATACTTATGGATTTAATGATGTATGCCCATGCAATGCTTATGTATGGATAATTTGAAGTTAAATTATCTTGAATTTAAATTTTGTTTATTAAATTAATATATATATATATATATATATATATAATTAATTAAATATAAACAGTACGAAATCAGAATGACACGCCGGAATGCACCGAAACCGGAACGTTCTGTTCCAATCAAAAAACCAGGACGGCGACCGGAATGGATTTTACAACTTTGAGCATGATATTTAGGTCTTGGAGGGAATAAAGAAAAAAGTAACGGTGAAAATCTGAGTTTTAATGACCACGTTATCTTGCCAAATGGCTTCTTCTCTTTCCTTTCCTTAACTGTGGCTGTTTAATTTTATTTTTATATTATTTTAGATGTTGTTTTTAGTCAAGATGGTAGGGCCATTGGTAGGTTCTTGTCCTGTTTCATGTCTAGGACTTCTGATGTCGTCGAGGAAGTTTCCTCGACGCGTCACTGGCTCTGGAATATATCCACCTACCTTGACCTTACGTCTCTTTAACAGGAGTGTTTTCATTCCGTTTTAAAATTATTTTACAAAAAGTTTTCATTTTTTTATTTTTTTTGATATTTTGATATATTAATATTAAAAATAATTTTTAAATAATAAAAAATATTATTTTTATACATTTCTAAATAAAAAACAATCTCTTCCCAGTAAAGTTGGTGGCTTTGCTAACTTCAATTTACAGGAATATCTGCTCCAGATGTGAGGATGTTTCTTCATCCAGCCAAATAAAAACAGAGAGCGTGGCACAACGGCATCATCTCTAGCATCACCTCTTGCTTAATTACTAAAAATAAATAAATAAAGTTTCATGAAATAATAATACGAATCCCGCTAGCACCAACGAAATAAAAGGATAAAGTTTCCATGAAATGGTATTAAATATACATCATCACGTGCTTTACGGATCTCCTCTTGCTTAATTTTTAAGAAAAGGAAAAAATATTATTTTTTTAATTGTTTTTCTTGTGTGTATTTTCTCTTTATCCCTAGCTTTATAAGCTTTCTGTGTCTTTTAAATATAAAGAGTTTGCTTTATATTCTGAAAAGCTGTGCATGGTGCATGTCCAGTGGGCTTTATATTCTGAAAAGCTGTGCATGGTGCATGTCCAGTGGAGTAAGTCTTGGTCTTCATGCTTTAATAATTGGATTTGTACAGTATCCTCGGTTTGTAAGAACGATGAACTTCCAAGTGCTTTGCGTGAATAAAACCTTCACTTTGGTAAAATCATGTTTTGCAATCCTTACCAGCTCTAAATCCCATGTAAGCATGCTTTTTCTCTCCGAGAACAAGCTTCCATCGAGAATGTCTGTAATAACTCAAATTCAGCTGCTAATTTTTAGGTGCTTGGGCCAAATTTACTAATTCTATTTATGTCAACCTCTTAACCACAGAAATAACCTTTGACTAATGATATTAAAAATGCTAATTCTTCCATGAAAGATATACATATTCAGACCACATTGGCTACATAGGTCTTTTTATATCTATAAATCAACTTCAAAATAACTAGTTAAGTCTGGTTCATTATATCTAGTTAATCAGCAGTAATTTACCTTTACAGGAATATCTGCTCCGGAGGTGAAGATGTTTCTTCATCCAGCCGGATAGAAACAAAGAGAGCGGGGCTTGCCTGCTTAAGCCGCACCTCTTCATCCAGCCGGATAGCAGCACCTCTTACCAATTTTTTGACAAAGCATTTTCCTTTAGGAAGGACAAAAACGTCCTAACAATTGATTGCGATCTGAGAACCACCACCTACAATGGATTCCCAAGTTTCAATTGGATCACAGGATTCACATAAACTTAGCCGGTGGCCAGGATGTTTTTTCTTTTTCATATCAAAATACAGGACATGAAAATCCTTCACCCTTGCACTTCATAGTTACATATCGATAACAGGAAAGACATCTTCTATAATCACACATCCAAATAACATCATACATAGCACACTTATTACACCATAATTCCCACAAAACCAGATACAATTACAAGTAGTGCTTGCCTGCTTAAGCTTTGCGGCACACATCTCCATCGCAGATGAATCCTTCCTTTCCCTTTTCAGTTCCAGTCTCTTCATCTTCCTTCAAAGCACACTTAGGGTGAAGATCAAAGTCACATTCTTTGCAATAGAAAGACCAACTATATCCAGTTTCCCCACAGCCATCACAATTATATGAACTGTGTTTAGTGCGTATCAGCTCGTGTTCAGAATGAAGTTCGTGTTTCACTTTCTCTGGCCACCCCTTTGCCTTTTTCTCAATCTCCTCCTCCAATTGCTTCAGGTGTTCCTCTGTAAATGGAAAAGCATCCGCCCCATATGCCGTCAAGTGCATACGAGCTTCCTTGGTAATGGTCCGGCCACTTGGGCCAATGGCTACAGCTGCAGGAATGCCTTCAATCTTGAATTTCCGGTTCAGGATTTGTTTCCTTCCATCACCAAATGGAAGGGCTAGCCAAGGCATTTCTGAATAGAACTCATCAAAGGTGGATTGATCAGTGTCACTTGAGATGAAGATCACCTCAAATGCACTGCCTTTGGCTTTAATTGTGCGGTATGCTTCAATTAGCTTGGGCAGAAAGGCACGACAGGGAGGGCACCATTGAGCTGAGAAGTAAAGAAGAATGTTCTTTCCAACTAGACCAGACACCGGGACCTAGTCAATAGCAAAGCATTCGAATTATAAAAACGACCTTTGCTAATGAATTCAATTCTTGATAATAAGGAAGTTATTGAAAGTAATGCAATAACAGCATGCGAGAAGAACAAAAAATTACCCTGAAACCACTTTTGTCAATCACAAAATCATTTTCCCCATCAACCAAAACTGACTCAAGCGTCTGCGATTCCAGTTTTGCCTTTTCAATTTTAGCAAGCTCGTCAAGCTTTCCCTGTGTAAATGGGTAGGCTTCAATCCCATGGTCTTCGATTAGTTCAGCTACATTTGGGTTCAAAGTCTTCCCATCTTGTCCAATTACTACAAGAGTAGGAATGGTTTCAAGTTCAAAATACCGTACTAGCTTCTTGCAGCTCTTGTCCTGAAACGGCAATGCCAACCAAGGCATTGTCTCAAAACTCTCTTTGAAGTCGTTTTCCTCATGGTCTAGAGATATTAGGACTACTTCAAAGTTCTCTCCTTTTTCCTTGAGCCTCTTGTACAATTCCACTAGTTTAGGAGTGAATTCACTGCACATTCTATGAGCATGGATTGAGAAATACAAGCCAACCATTTTTCCTTCAAGGTCCAGCAAAGGGATCTGCCATTACAGATAGCAAGTTTGAGAATCATGGCATCATCATTTAAACTGCCAAAAATGGGAACGATGGCATCATCAATTCAATATAAAAACTAGCTAATCGGACCAACCATTTACCTTTTTTCCATCATTTGAAATCACATAATCACGTGATCTTGAAACCAAGATAGAGCTTATGGTTTGATTCTTCTTAGCATTCTCTTCTTGCTCTTTAAGGAAATTCAGTCTATCAAGGTTGAACGGATACCCATCCACGCCATGTTCCATGACAGTGCTGACTGCAGCATCGCATGAAACCTTACCATTAGTATCAAAAATGACAAGATTAGGGATCCCTCTTACTTCGAACATTTCCTCAAGACGTTCGCGGGTCTCCGTATCAGAAAATGGAATAGCAAGCCAAGGCATCTTAGAGAAGTATGACTTGAAGGATGCATCGTCGGTGTCAGAAGAAATGAAGACCACCTCAAAGTCCCCCTTGGATGATAGCTGTTCATACACTTCTACCAGCAATGGAGTGAAATTGCGGCATGGCCCGCACCATGAACCAGAGAAATAGAATCCCACAATCTTCCCAACCAAATTGCTGACCTTAACCTAAGAATAAATGTCTAACATAATCAGAAAAATTATTAGCCCTTAACGAATCAAAAGTTTGCAAATGTTTTCTTTCTCTTTCCATTAAGGGGGTTAAAAAATCCTGAGCCTTTTCTTAATCATAAAAGCTTTAGAAAGGGGACATGAATAAGATCAGACAAACCCGTGTGCTAAAAGCAGTACCTGATCACCATTGTTGCGGATGAGAAAGTCCCTCTCTTCTGAAGAAAGAAGCAGTGAAAGGTCGTGAGAACCGTCTTCGTTAGCCATTGCTCTGTGTGAACTACTCAAAAGGCTAGAAAAATTGTCAATCCTAATGCGATGTAATGGGACTTGCAGGACTTCCATGAAATGGTATTAAATATTCATTATCAACGAATCTCCTCTTGCTTAATGTTTAAGAAGAGAAACGAACAATTCTTTTCTTAAAATGTCGGGTGATGACGAAGAAATTATGACGTAGATTCGAGAAACTTCTATTCTCGTCAGCGATAGACTTCAACACATGTTCTTTTAAAATGATTTGGAGTATGAAATTAATTATTTTTTAAAGTGTATTTTTTAATGAAAATATATTAAAATAATATTTTTTAATGTTTTTCAAATTACTTTTAATATAAGATATCAAAATAATTTAATAATAATAATAATAAAATAACTTGAAATAAAACAAAAAAAAATATTTTTTTTATAAAAAACACTTTAAAAATGCAAAAATTAATAAGTATTTAATCTCGTTTTTTCTTTGTATTTTAGTTTTATTCTTATCATTATAAGTTATTTTTATTTAAATTAATTTTTCAGTGTTCTTTTAATGATTTTGATGTGTTGATAAATACAACATATATAATTAAAAACAAGAAAAATATTATTTTAATATATGTTTTTTTTAGTAAAAACTACTTTAAAACAATCATCACTATACTATCACACAACTTATATATATATATATATATATATATATATATATATATATATATATATATATATATATATGTATTTTGTGTTTTTTATATATTTAATGAAACCATTATGTCTTTGTGTCATTTTAAAATTATTTTTAATTAAAAAATTAAAATTAATCAATTTTTATTTTGATATATTTGAAATTTGATTTTTGTATCAATTATTTTTAAATACAAATCAATCACCATATGTAGTGGCCTAGTTTAAATTAACAAACAATCAATTTTTATATGTTGGATCTTGCATAAGAAGCCTAAAAGAAGACCAAAATCAAGTATAGAGACCTTATCTTTTAATACTCTATTAACTAAGAATTTAAATTTAATATTTTATTTTATTTTCCTTTCTGTAAATGTTTTGTGGTGAAAACTAAATGTATAATACAATATTAAGTTGATATTCAATATTACAACATAAAATTTCATTTTAATGCATACCAAAATTTAAGTCTTTGAGGAACAAATCTAACAATTAACAACAATATTTTTATATGAGAAATGTTCATTTCTTGCCTTTTAAGATGTTTTAGGCTTTGAATTTCATTTTTTTTTTATTTCTGATCATTTGGTTTGAAAATGTTGTGTTTTATTCTCATCCTAGTCTCTAGATTTCAGAGAGGATAAAGAAACTTATCGAGAAATTATAGAGCAGAGAGAAACGAGTTACTTAATAAGATTTCATTAACAAAAATAGCCAAAAATATATATCAATGTATTTCACCTGATTAGATAAATGTCATTTCAATGTTCTTGTTTTATATAGCTAAAAAACAAGTAGATTAGGATTGAGAAAATATTTTTTGGGTAAACTTTTATGTTTTAAAACCAATTTAGGAGTTTTTTGAGATGACTGCAAAGTTAATCATTTTTTGTCTGGTTTTGTTTTGGAAAAAAAAAAACCAAATTGAAAAACTAGTTTTTTTTAAAAGTTAAACATGAAACTAGTTTTGTAACATCCTAAATCGTTGTATACGGTTACCACATGATTTTCTTATGGTATTTCCATTTATTTAGTGATTTTGCTCAGTTCAAAATAGTTGATTTGTTTGATTTACTCAATTCAAACGCTCAACCAATTCACACAAACCTTATCGGAACCTTAATTAATCGATAAAATGGTTTATTGGTTCCATCAAGCAGAAAAGACATGTCATTTTTAATGTTTATTCTATTTAAACAATATACATGTTTGTTTGACATACTCAATCAGGTCGACTGGTTAAACCAAAACCTTACACTTTTAATTTTTTGATTGTATCGTAACTTTGAGTATTACATATAACTCTTATAAACTAACAATATTTCAAATGAAGTCTTGGTAGAGTCTTTTATACTAAGACATCCTGAGTCACAACTAAAAGTAATTTCACTTTACTCATCAATTTACATCTAAAACATTGTTCAATCATCATCATGGACTCGTCTCATCATCAGGTTATAATATCTCTAATCTTGATTTATAATATTTCATTCATCATAATCTTTTTTTTCACAAATTGTATATGCACACATACTCAGTTCATATAGAAGTAGCATAACATAATCACATGCATTCATAATCTTATTACAACAATAAAGAACTGATAAAGTGTCAAAGTCAACAAACATTTTTAAATAAAGTAACATGATCTTTAATAAGTATTAATACCTTGCCAATTTACAATAGAAAAGGATTGTTAATTACATATTCATTTACACTTAACAAAAGTATTCGTAAAGTTCTATCATTCAACTCGTTGATATGAAGTACCTGTAATTAGTTTGTCCCATAATAATATAAAATAGTCAAACAAGAAAAACAACATTAATAACACATTTCAACTATATCTTGTTGATTTCAATCAAATTATTTTTTATGAATCAATCGAGTTCTTTCTAATACATTTTAAATCTTGCTCATTTATCATCTATTATTACCAATCATTTCCTGGGTATAATCTTACTTTTCTTGGTGTTTTCTCACATTACCCCTTTCCAGGTAATAATCTATCATAGGCTAACTAAGTCTCCCTACCTATTTTCCTCACACTGTATCCTTCACTAGATATCTAGTTCCTTTGCCCATTACCATGCACTAGTCTCAATATAAAAAAAAAACTATATTTTTTGCCCATTACAATGCATTAGTCCTATTATTGAAAAACTAGTTGCACTCATATTTAATTCATGAATGAAATCATAACACTTTTCTAGATTTACAAATAGCTGATATAATAAACAAGGAAAATAAAAGCGTTAAAATATTAATCTACCTATTGTAGAATTTAAACTATACCTCCCTACTACCACACAATTCCGGTGGCATCTCATGGATCCACAAGTATACCATATTATTTTTCAATAAATGCATGTTTCATATGATAATAATTTAAGTTGATTTACTTGATACAAAGATTTTTATAGTTCACACACACACTTGTACACAAATCTCAGTCTTACAACCTTTACCGATTAGGTCTTACATCAAGAACAACTTCTAAACAAAATAGAAGCTAAACAATTTCAAGCCAACTTAATTTAATCATTATGTTCTTCATTTTAATTAATTAAGGTTATAAAATTTAGTTTTGAATATGGCTTGTTTCCTCTGAAAAGTAAGATACAAAACTGTATTCTTAGAGAATGAAAGGAAATCCATCTCAGTCATTAACACATCCAAAACTACTCATCAATGTAACCTAACAATACTGTCCATTATGATTTTAGCTTGATCTCCCCTCAAATTTTGACTTTTATCTAGAGTTATGAAGCTTCAAGATAAGCAAATGCAGTCTTGTTGAAAAAAAAGCATCGCTAACTATAATGTTTATGAAGAAAATTATCCTAAGTTTCATTATTTTCAAGTCCTAGTCTTCTCTGAAAATCTAGTGACTAAATTGACTAGTTTTCCTCTAGGGTTAAATAAATTCTAAGTATTTTCATTTCTTTTAAAAAAAGTCACAAGGAATCCAATAACTCCTTAATATAATTTATTACATCAAAATTCAAAAAACAAATTAAATTTTGCTAATTTTTAACCATAATACATAGGTTGCATTCCATAACATGCACATCTATCTAAATTCTCATATCCAACTAAACCCTTTTTTCTTTAATAAAAAGGTATTGTATTTTCTTTGTTTTCCTAACAATTTTATTTATTAACAACATTTAATTTTTTTCTATTATCATGAATATATATAATTTCAAACTATTTTAATTCAATAATCTCAAATTCAACCTTACTCTTATTTTGTTGAAATATGCACATTAAGAGAAGTTATGATTTTTTTTTTAATTCAAATTCTCTTTCATAAAACATATTGTCTACTCACTTTCCTCACACATATATTAATCTATAATAATTTGACTTCAAAAAACATAATTTCATTACATGTAGAATGATTCCCTTTTGGCTACCCAATGAACCCTTAGATACACCATGTTTTTATTTTTTATAATTTAGCACTCATCAGAATCTAATTTAACCAAAAAGGTTCAATTCACAATTAATTTTCATTTCTCCCAAATTTATACTATAAGCCCGAAATTCATGAATTTAACATTAATTTCTTTCGATTTCATATAAGATTGCTAACCTAGGTTTACTATCCCTTACCAAGTAATAATCCACGCTCCAAAATCCAACTAGTCAAAAATTTCCAGGTCCTTTTTTCCTCTTTGTTCTCCCTCAATTCTCCATTTTTCCCATTATTTTTCTCTCTTATTTAAGTATTTATATGTCTTGATTCATAAAACCTCACAATCTCCCTTCTTTTTTTTTTTCTAAAGGTTTTCCTAATGTTTTTATAGGTGACAATGAGAGCTTTCTTTTTTATTGTAATCCCAAAGGAGAGATATAATGAAGTATTTATATAAAATTCTTTGGTTAACCCTATATTCTCACATAATTTTAATTTCCCCATGTTTTTTTATAATTGGTTTTCTTCTTTTTATTTAGTTTTTAATTTTTTTTTTGTATTTCAATTTCACCCTTGTTGTAAAATGTATTCTTCTCAATCTTAATTTAACCCATTTTATTTTAGAGTTAAAATTCTAATATTTCAAAAAACTTTAACTAGATATCGGTTCAAACCTACTAGTTTTGATTTGGTTTGGTCTTTTTTGTTTCAAAACCGGTTAAAACTGATATTACTTCAATTGATATTTTTTACAAACCTTGCTTCTCATGGTTTCTTTAGTGCTTTTATTACAATGACCCTAAGTTATTTTTACTTTTTTTGGATTGTTCAAGATATGTTATGTTTTTTTTTTAAAAAAATATGTATGAGTTGTTTTATTACAAAGGCTTTTCAAGACCATAAGTAATTATATGGATTTTTACTTCACCATAAACATGCATAGTTGATGCGAACATGAATGGTAAGAACCTCGAATCCACAAACAAGAGAAAAACAACCTAAACAAACTAAAATCAAGTTGAAAAGAACTCAAACTAGTTATTACCTAAAACAAAACACTATAGTTATAGGATAAAAAAAAACTCAACTTGTTGATTATAATGAACCAAGAATCAAATGTATAGGATAAAACTCCAACTTGTTGATTATAAAGAACTTAAAATCATATGTATAAGGACTAAATCCCGACTCATTGATTATAATGAACAAAGAGCTATGATTTGAAGCCCAAAAATGGATCAACTGTTATACTACCAACCAAGTCTAGTAAAGGAAAAGAAAACGCAGCAGGAACCGAGGTGGGCACAGTGCAAAATCAAATCCCTTAAACAATGGTTGATATTTCACTTTATACACCACACCCGGAACCTATGAAACAACCTTTATCAGATCATGAGTTGAACAGGGGTGGAACCCCAAAGCTTCAACAACCATTGAAGAGAAATCAGAGACCAGATCCACCAAATGAAGCGATTTGGATTGATGAGGGAAATGCAATGGTGGATAGAAGCAACCAGGTGAAGGGCCACGACAAACCTACAGAGGACAATATGATAGAAGAAGGGGATGCCCTGGGGGAGTACCCATGTTGAAGACGAGTTCTTCTAGCATTGTAAGACTAACTGCAACTATTTTCTTATGAATTTTTTTATTATGGAATTATAGAGGGGCTGGAAACAATGAGTTTTGTGCAGTAATGCATGATTTAAGGAGGTTATATCATTATCATATTATGGCAGTTGTGGAACCTAGGGTTAGTGGGGTTAGGGTTGATAAAATTGTTGAGAAATTAAAATTTAAGTCTCATTTTAGAGTTGAAGCTCAAGGGATATCAGGAGGTATATGGTTGTTGTGGAACCACTCGAGAATTAATATAAATATTCTAGATTTTTCTATGCATTTTATACACGGTATTGTGAATGAAGGGAGTATTGATTTGTGGCTATTTACGGTGGTGTATGCAGATCCAATTGCATGTTTAAAGAAGCAATGCTTTGAAGAAGTTGCTAAGCTGGCTAAAAGTGTTAGTTTGCCATGGATGGTTATAGGTGACTTTAATGAAATCTTGATGGCTACAGAAAAGTCAGGTGGAGCTGTAGTTGATAATCATAGAATCTATCGCTTTGCTAGATGGGTGCAAGATTGTCAATTGATATTCACATGGAAAGGGGGTATTAGGAATGGTTACAGAAGAGTGTATGAAAGGTTGGATAAGTGTTTTGGTAATGCTCAGTGGAGGGAGCTGTTTCAAGATGCAAATGTTTTAGTTCTTCCAAGGGTTATGTCAGATCATCATCCTATCCTGGTTGAGCTAGAAGAGTTGAGAGGAAGGGTTCAAGGCGTAGAAAGACCACTTCGGTTTGAGGTGGCTTGGTTACAACACAGTGAGTTTGCAGAATTCTTAAGGAAGAACTGGGAGGCATATGCAGAGGTACCAATGGCTTTAGAGGGTTTGACAACACAATTGAGGGTATGAAACAAGTTTGTTTATGGTAACATTCTTAAGAGAAAAATAACGGTTTTGGCAAGGCTAGGGGGAATTCAGAAAGCAATAGCATATAGAGGAAATCCATATCTGTACTAGTTGGAGGATGAGTTATCTGCTGATTATCTGTAAATACTTCACCAGGAGGAGATTCACTGGTACCAGAAGTCAAGATGTCAGTGGATTTCTTTTGGAGATAGGAACACTTCCTATTTTCACACTAAGACCATCATTAGAAGGAAAAGGAACAAAATTAAAGCTTTGAAAAATGAGCACCAGGTCTAGGTGTGGGAGGAGAACAGTTTAAAGGATATGGCCACAGAGTTTTTCCAAAATTTATTCTGGCATGAGCATGAGAAGATACAGGAAGCCAGAAGATTGGAAGGGCAATTTCCTATCATTGACCCCAGACACATGGAGCAGTTAGTAGCTCCAATTCTGGATGATGAGATTAAGGCAACTATCTTTGGGATGAAACCCTATAAGGCCCCAAGACCTGATGGATATCAGCCAATATTTTATCAATCTTAGTGGCATGTGATTGGCCAATCTGTATGCAGGTATGTTAGAGATATTTTTCTAGGCAATAATGACATGGCTAGAATCAACCATTCAGATTTAGTCTTGATTCCAAAAGTCTAGATGCCTGGATATCTGCACCAATATAGACCAATTGGTCTATGTAATGTGATTTTAAAGGTAGTGACTAAAGTGATAGTTAGAAGACTGAAAGATTTGATGCCAAAGCTCATCTGTGAAGTTCAGAGTACTTTTGTTCCTGGAAGACATGTCACAGACAATATCATTGTTGCTCAGGAAGTTGTCAATTCCATGCGCAAAATGAAAGGCAAAAGAGGATATATGGTCATTAAAGTTGATCTTGAAAAGGTCTATGATAGACTAAGATGAAATTTTATTAGAGATACTCTTATTGATGCAAGTATTCCTCGTACACTAGTGAGAGTCATCATGCATTGTATAGAATCACAAACTCTTAGTGTCCTGTGGAATGGTAGTGCAACTCATAAATTTAGTCCCAACAGAGGTATAAGGGAAGGAGATCCGCTTGAGAATATGCAAAAGAAGTTGGCAGGCTGGAAAGCTAACAATATGTCTCTAGCAGGTAATATCACTTTATGCAAATTTGTGTTCTCCTTTATTCCGTTGTACCCTATGCAAGCTGTTGTAATTCCTAAGCATACATGCATGGAGATAAAGAAAATATGTAGGAGGTTCATTTGGGGATAGCAGGAGGGTAGAGATAAGATTCATCTTGTTAATTGGAAAAGGATGTGTCAGCCTAAGGAAGATGGTGGGATGGGGTTAAAGAAAATGAAGACAATGAATAAAGCCTTTGTAATGAAATTGGCTTGGGGACTGCTACAAGAGATTATAATCTGTGGATGCAAGTTCTAAAAGACAAGTATATGAGTTCTAATAGGAGGGAAGGCCATGCAGTTCCTACCTCGACAGACTCAGTGCTGTGGAAATCCATATGTCAGGAATGGGATATAGTGCATCAGAATGTCAGTTGGAATTTAGAGAATGACAGACAAATTTTGTTTTGGATAGATAGTTGGTTGGAGAGCTATGAGCCTCTCATTAATCATTTAAATCGGGAGGTTCAGGTAGATTCTCTAGACTATACAGTGGCTGAAATGGTGGATTCTAGGGGCAATTGGAATGGGATGTGTTTGCCCACTTAATTCCTGTGCAAATTGTGATGGGCATTGCTGGTTACATTTCACCTGCACAAGATGGGACAACATACACGGTGGTATGGGATCACTCCTCAGATGGACAGTTCACAGTACAAACAACTTATATGGTTTTAGAGGAAAGGGAGGTTATAGATTGAGACCCTATTTGGAGGTTTATTTGGCAGTGGAAAGGCATGGAGAGAATCAAAGTGTGTTTATGGACTATAGCACATAATTCTATTATGACCAATGATATGCAATGGCGAAGAAGACTATCAGCTAATTGAGGTTGTTGTCATTGTGTTAATGAAGTGGAAACTTTAACTCATGCTTTGCGAGATTGTCCTAAAGCCCGTAAAAGTTGGGAGGTTTTTGTCAAGATAGAGGAGAGAGAGCTTTTCTTTAGCCAAAGTTGGTATGCATTTCTTTAGCCAAAGTTGGTATGCATGATTGATATCAAACTTGTCTAATAGGAATATGGATAAGCCACTTGTGGATTAGCCGCTGGAATTCGGTATAGCACTATGGTATATGTGGAAGGAAAGATGCAATAGAATGTTTGGCTGGAATTCGGTATAGCACTTATGGATGTTTGGTATGCATGTTTAGCCAAAGTTGAATAAGTCGGCCCGAAGTACCCAACAGAAGAATGAATCAAACTCAACATGGATGGATGCAGTGAAGGAAATCCAGGAGTGGCAGGTGCTGGTGGAGTGATTTGAGACCATATAGGGACTTGGATAGTGGGGTTTGCAGGGAATATTGGTATTTGTTTGTTAGTTACTGCTGAATTATGGGTTATCTATCTTGGGTTACAACTTACATGGGATAAAGGGTTTTGAAAGGTGGTTTTGGAGTCAGATTCTAGAGTTGTAGTTGGTCTTATTAATGGGGATAAAGTGAGTGTAGATAGAAATTATAACCTTACTATGCAGATTAAAGGTATGTTGGGGAGGGATAGGGAAGTTACAATAGTACATATTTATAGGGAGGTCAATTGTGTGGTCGCTTGGTTGGCTAACTATGGGCTAACTAGAGATTTGTTAGACAGGGGATCGGATGTTCTAGAGGAACCTCCTTTAGGGTTGTATCCGTTGTTGTATTATGACCTGATTAAGTCTATTATTCCTTGTTTAATTTAGAAGGGTGTATTCGCCCCGATTATTACCAAAAAAAAGTCTTGATCTCCAGTACGCTTTAATAATTGAACTTTGTACTGTATCCTCGGTTTGTAAGAATGATGAACTTCCGTGTGCTTTGCCTGTATAAAACATTCAATGGTGTTTGTGAGTTGGTTTAAAAAGCACTTTTAAAAAAAATTAAAAACTTTTTATTTTTATTTTTGTTTATAAGTTTAAGTTTAAATTAAAAAAAATTGGTATTTTTAAATCATTTTGATGTGCTGATATTAAAAATGATTTTTAAAAAATAAAAAAACATAGTTTTGATGTACTTTTGAATGAAAAGTACTTTCAAAATCAACTCCAACTACACTCCCAAACAAATACCAATCAACATTGCTTCTCTTTCGAGGAATGCTAAATAAATTTGTCCTTTCATGCTCCTTTTCACTGAACGAGTTGCTTTTATCTAGTCTAGATTTGGGTGTTAGCAAAATTTGAGCTCGACAGGTAAGTGCATATTTGCATGATTTTGGGATCACACACCACAATAGCACGTTCAAAGTCAATGCAACCTCGTCAACACCTTCACTTTGGTAAAATCATGTTTTGGAATCTTGAACAACTCTAAATCACATGTAAGCATGCTTTTTCTCTCCGATAATAAGCATTCGATTTATTTATTGCAAATACCGAACCTAATTAGGTAAAAGCAGTTCGAGCTTCAATCGAGAGTGTGTAATAATTCAAAAGGTTTTTCAGCTACTAATTTTTAGGTGCTTGGCCAAATTTACTAATTTTATTTATGTCAACCTCTTAACCATCGAAATAACCTTTGACTAATGATATTAAACATGCTAATTCTTACATGAAAGATATACATATTCAGACCACATTGGCTACATAGGTCTTTTTATATCTATAAATCAACTTCAAAATAACTAGTTAAGTCTGATTCATTATATCCAGTTATTCAGCAGTAATTTACCTTTACAGGAATATTTGCTCCGGAGGTGAAGATGATTCTTCATCCAGCAGAATATAAACAAAGAGAGTGGCGCAATGGCATCATGTCTAGCAGCACCTCTTACCAATTTTTTGACAGAACTGATAAGCATTTTCCTTCAGGAATGACAAAAACGACCTAACAATTGATTGCGATATGAGAACCACCACCTACCATGGATTCTCAAGTTTTAATTGGATCACAGGATTCACATTAACTTAGCCGGTGGCCAAGCTATTTTTTCTTTTCATATCAAAATACAGGACATGAAAATCCTTCACCCTTGCACTTCATAGTTACATATCGATAACAGGAAAGACATCTTCTATAATCACACATCCAAATAATATCTTACATAACACACTTATTGAAAGAATAAAAACAGATAAAAGGCAAGAAAGAGTTCTGCAGATATAGTTGAATTCTGCAGATGTATATTCAAAGCTGAATCTCTTTTCTTAATTACATCTTTCTCATTCTCGTATGTATATATAGCTCTGCACTAACTAACATTTGAGTATTTGAAGGAAGATAAACTATAGATTACAATTTTGAAATTTTGAAATTTAAATCTCCTGTAGAATCTCCTTATCAGCTGACAGTCTTGATCCTGCAATCTTCTTCTGATCTGTTAGCTTCTGATCTGTTGGCAATCTTGACCCTGCATCATGCGCAGGTGTCAATACTCTAACACCCCCCCTCAAATTGTTGGGAAGGATACACACAGACAGGTTGTCTCGAAGAAATATGAAACGGGAAGCAGATTGGTCTTTCGTAAATATGTCTGCAAGTTGATCCTTGGTGGAAATATGTCTAACCTGAATATCACGATTAAGCACCTTTTCTCTGATAAAATGATAGTCAATCTCTATGTGCTTTGTTCGGGCATGGAAAACAGGATTGGAGGCTAAGGCAATGGCACCTATGTTGTCACACCATATATTCGGTGCAATTGGCAGAGTAATTTGTAAATCAAGTAACAGCATGTGAAGCCAATACAATTCGGTTGTTGTATGAGCCATGCTTCTGTATTTAGCCTCAGTGCTTGATCTAGAAACAATGCTCTGCTTTTTACTACTCCATGAAATAAGATTTGTGCCCAAGAACACCCCAAAACCAGTGGTGCTGCGTCTGTCATCAGGGTCTCCCGCCCAATCGGAATCACAATAAGCATTGAGTTTGATATCTCCAGGAACATAATACAGGCCAACATCAATAGTCCCTTTGAGATACCTGAGGACACGTTTCACAGCTTTCCAATGAACATCACTTGGACAATGCATAAACTGGCACAATTGATTGACTGAATAAGCAATATCGGGCCTTGTAATGGTGCAGTATTGAAGTGCACCTACAACTCTCCGATATGTAGTGGGATCAGGTAATACATCACCAAGTGCTGAAGATAGCTTAGGTCCTGATGAGGAGGGACACTTCAATGGTTTGGCACCAATCATATCTGTGTTATGTAGTAAATCAGTGATGTATTTTGCTTGGCACAGATGCAAGCCCTCAGGATTTTGTATAGCTTGAATTCCAAGAAAGTAACTCAATTCGCCCAAATCCTTCACCTGAAACTCGATTTTCAGTTTATCAACAAAGCGATGAACTGCATGCAAGCTAGAACCAGTGACAATAATGTCATCAACATACACTAAGACAAACATTCGTTCAGAGGCATTAGTGTATGTAAATAAAGAATAATCCATCTTTGACTCTATAAACCCATAATCAATCAGTTGTTGAGATAAACGTTGAAACCAAGCCCTAGGGGCTTGTTTGAGGCCATATAATGATTTATGCAGACGACATACATGGTTTGGAAAATCAGCATCTTCATACCCTTTCGGTTGTTCCATATACACCTTCTCATCCAAAATTCCATTTAAAAAAGCATTGGAGATATCCAATTGCTTGATATTCCATTTCAAAGACACAGCAAGAGACAATACTAACCGTATGGGTAGTAGGTTTCACCACTGGAGAGAAGGTATCATAGTAATCAATTCCAGGAATTTGATCAAATCCCTTCGCTACAAGCCTCGCTTTGTAGCGATCGATACTGCCATCAGGAGCCCTTTTGATTTTATAAACCCACTTGTTACGAACAACACATTTGTTCACTGGCCTTGGACAAAGAGACCATGTTCCATTGGCCATTAATGCATCAAATTCACAACCCATTGCTGCCCTCCATTTTGGTTTAGTTACTACCTTTGTAAAACAAGTTGGTTCAGGTTCAATAAAGACACTGGAGAAGACACACAGAGGATGACGGGTGGCTAAGAAAGTTTTGAAACTAGGAAATTCCTTAGGTTTGAGATTACCTGTTTTTGATCTGGTGATAATTTCTCTATGTGGGATAATGTTTTGGGAACAGGGGTTTTCTGATGGCAGAGGAAGAGTTGAAGATGCAGGGATAATTGGTGACTCTGTGATATTGGATGTATGTGTTGGTTGGAGAGATGATGTAATTGGCAGTGAGGATGAATTTGATGTGTCAGGTGTTGGCAAAGAGATGGAGTCTGGTGTAGATGTTGACAAATCTGAAACAACAGGGAGAGTACTGCAATCTGGATTAATTGTGGGAAAAGAAATAGATATAGGTTGAGAAGACATACCGATAGAGCTGCTGATCATGGGGCTGGGAGTGGAGGCGCAGGAATTGAAGCTGGGAAACGTATTTTCATCAAAAACTACATGCCTGGAAATAAAAACTTGACCTGTAGTATACTCTAAGCAACGATACCCTTTTTGTTGATTTGAATACCCTATGAAAATGCATTGTTTACTGCGAAATGCTAATTTGTGTTTTTCATAGGGTCGCAGATAAGGATAACATGCACAGCCAAAGGTGCGAAGTTCAGAGTAGCTAGGCATAGTTTTATGAAGAATAAAATATGGTGGGAGTCTGTTGAGAACTTTGGTGGGCAGACGATTAATCAAGTATACAGATGTTAAGAAAGCATCTACCCAGTAACAGTTCGAAAGTCCTGCTTTGGCTAATAGAGTTAACCCCATTTCCTGAATATGTCTATGCTTTCGTTCGGCCACACCATTTTGTGGAGATGTATAGGGACAAGTTAACCTATGAAAGATGCCATTGGTTTCCAAAAATAACTGGAATCCTTTGGACAGATATTCCCCACCGTTATCAGATTGCAATTGTTGAATGGAACAAGAAAATAAATTTTCAACAAGAGTTTTGAATTTTTGAAAAATGGAGAGAACATCACTTTTGAAATGCATGGGATACATCCATGTAAAACGACTGAAGTCATCGAATAAAACATAAAAACGACATCCACCAACTGAAGTGATGGGAGATACCCAGACATCACTGTGAATTAAGGCTAATGGTCTAGCTGATTGTCGATTGGAATCAGAAAAAGGTAATCTTTTTTATTTTCCTAATTGACAAGGGCTACAGATTTTAGACTTGTGAGTTGGTTTCTTTATTTGCAGGAATGAAGCAAGATATTCTAATGTAGAATCGGCAGGGTGTCCTAGACGATCATGCCATTGATCACTGGTGGCTTTGGCACCTAATGTAGAAGTCAGACATCGAAATTTATTGAAGAGATTCTTGGTTCCATTTATTGGATAGAGGCCACCCTCAACCAGCTCGTGGAGCAGCAGCTTGTCGGTCTTGTTCTCCTTAACACAAAAATCCATTCCAGTTAGCACAAAATAACAGTCATTATCAAGACAAAGTTGATTAATGGACAACAGATTGGTGGCAGCTTGAGGACAATGAAAGACTTTATTTAATTGAAAAGAACTCTGGTTTGTATTTAGGGTGGAGAATCCAGTGTGTTTGATTATCAAACCTGAACCATTGCCTACTTCGACAATGTCATGATCATCATACGGGTGAAGAGCTTGCAAGTTTGCTGCATTAGCAGTAATATGAGCATTGACACCAATGTCAGCATACCAAGTTTGTTGTTCAAATGTGTTGTTGGATTCAGCAACCATGGCTGCTAATTCAGAAGGTGGCCTGCGACCTTGGAAAGAAAAATTGAATCGTTGGAAACAATCCAAAGCACTGTGATTATGTTTTTCACAGATCTGGCATTTTGGTCGTTCATGTGGAGCACCCCTGTCAGTGTTGAACTGATTTTTGGAAGGTCCACGAGGCTGTGCTGAAACAACAAATTGGTTAGATCGTGGAACAGAACCTGTAGGTTTCCTTTTGGGATAAGTAGTGTGTTTAGCAGCAAATGCAAAGTTCTGATTCTACATCAAAATAGGTGCTTCAACAAGTGTTTCAAAACTCAAAAGTTCAGATTGAAACTCATCAAGTGACAATTCCTTCTCCCTGCAAGCAAAGTTGTAAGAAGTAATAAATGGAGTGTAAGTGGCACGAAGACCACCAAGTAAGAATGTAATGAAATCCTGATCATGCACAGGTTGGCCTGCAGCAGCAAGATTATCAGCCAATTGTTTAGCATCTTCAAAAAAAGAAGAGCATGATCGATTGCCTTGAACAATAGTTTGAAGTTGTCTTTTAAGAAGAGCAATACGAGACCGAGATGTAGCTGAAAAACGAGTCTGAAGAGAATCCCAGACTTGTTTGGAAGTTTTCAAGCTAAAGACAGTAGATACTAGCTTTTCAGAAATAAAAGCTAGCAACCAACTTAGAACACAATTGTCTTTTCTGAACCAAACTGTGTAAGCTGGATTAGGAGAGTTATCTGAAAGAAGCTTGGATGGTGCTTCTTCAGACCCATCAATCATACCACTCAGATCATGACTTCGCAGAAAAACTTGAAACTGAACACTCCATGTCAAATAATTTTGCCCTTCAAGCTTGTTGTTGACAGGTTGTGACAGTGATTGGAAATGTTGTGTCGATGAGGAGGGAATTTGGGTGGTGTTTGAGGAAGTCATGAGAACTGCTGAATATAGTGGAATGATGAGAAAATTATGTGTGCGGAAGTAATTTGGAACGTAATGAGGCGTTTGCCTATTGCTCTGATACCATGAAAGAATAAAAACAGATAAAAGGCAAGAAAGAGTTCTGCAGATATAGTTGAATTCTGCAGATGTATATTCAAAGCTGAATCTCTTTTCTTAATTACATCTTTCTCATTCTCGTATGTATATATAGCTCTGCACTAACTAACATTTGAGTATTTGAAGGAAGATAAACTATAGATTACAATTTTGAAATTTTGAAATTTAAATCTCTTGTAGAATCTCCTTATCAGCTGACAGTCTTGATCCTGCAATCTTCTTCTGATCTGTTAGCTTCTGATCTGTTGGCAATCTTGACCCTGCATCATGCGCAGGTGTCAATACTCTAACACTTATTCCAACATAATTCCCACAAAACCACATACAAATACAAGTAGTGCTTGCCTGCTTAAGCTTTGCGGCACACATCTCCATCGCAGATGAATCCTTCCTTTCCCTTTTCAATTCCAGTATCTTCATCTTCCATCAAAGCACACTTAGGGTGAAGATCAAAGTCACATTCTTTGCAATAGAAAGACCAACTATATCCACTTTCCCCACAGCCATCGCAATTATATGAACTGCGTTTAGTCCGTATCAGCTCGTGCTCAGAATGAAGTTCGTGTTTCACTTTCTCTGGCCACCCCTTTGCCTTTTTCTCAATCTCCTCCTCCAATTGCTTCAGGTGTTCCTCTGTAAATGAAAAAGCATCCGCCCCATACGCCGTCAAGTGCATACGAGCTTCCTTGGTAATGGTCCGGCCACTTGGGCCAATGGCTACAGCTGCAGGAATGCCTTGAATCTTCAATTTCTTGTTCAGGATTTGTTTCCTTCCATCACCAAATGGAAGGGTTAGCCAAGGCATTTCTGAATAGAACTCATCAAAGGTGGATTGATCTCTGTCACTTGAGATGAAGATCACCTCGAATGCACTGCCTTTTGCTTTAATTGTGTGGTATGCTTCGATTAGCTTGGGCAGAAAGGCACGACAAGGAGGGCACCATTGAGCTGAGAAGTAAAGAAGAATGTTCTTTCCAACTAGACCAGACACCGGGACCTAAACAAGAGCAAACCATTCCAATGATGAAAAAAGTTTTTTCATATCGTGATAATAAGCAAGTTATTGAAAGTAATGCAATAACAACATACAGATTACCTTGGAACCACTTTTGTCAATCACAAAATCATTTTCCCCATCAACCAAAACTGACTCAAGCGTCTGAGATTCCAGTTTTGCCTTTTCAATTGCAGCTAGCTCGTCAAGCTTTCCCTGTGTAAAGGGGTAGGCTTCAATCCCATGGTCTTCGATTAGTTCAGCTACATTTGGGTTCAAAGTCTTCCCATCTTGGCCAATTACGACAAGAGTAGGAATGGTTTCAAGTTCAAAATACCGTGCTAGCTTCTCGCAGCTCTTGTCCTTAAACGGCAATGCCAACCAAGGCATTGTCTCAAAACTCTCCTTGAAGTGTGTTTCCTCATGGTCTAGAGATATTAGGACTACTTCAAAGTTCTCTCCTTTTTCCTTTAGCCTCTTGTACAATTCCACTAGTTTAGGAGTGAATTCACGGCACATGAAAGGTCGTGATAAAAGTCTTCGGTGGCCATAGCTAAGTTATGAACTACTCGATAGGCCAGAACAATTGCTAACCAGTAAGGGGACTGCCTGGGTTTAAATAATTTGCACGCCAGGACTAGGAAATTATTATTCACAGACAATGTCGAGTGATGACAAAGACATTATGGCGTAGATTCGAGAAAGTTCTACTATTGTCTGCTTTTGCTGTTTTTCATTTAGAAATATATCAAAATAATGTTTTTTATTTTATTTTTTAACAATTATTTTTGACATCAGCACATCAAAATAATCTAAAAACATTATTTTGTTTAAATTAAAGTAAAAAATAAAAATAAAAAATTTTCAAATTTTTTCATAAGCACTTTCCGATCGCAATGCCAAGCAGCCCTGAAGGGCATGTTTTTTTTAAAATGATTTGAAGTGAAATTAATTATTTTTTAAAGTATATTTTTATGAAAATATATTAAAATAATATATATATATTTTTAATTTTTTAAAATTACTTTTAATATCAAGATATTAAAATAATTTAAAAATAATAATAAAATAACTTGAAATAAATAAATAAAAATTATTTTCCTTATTTTTTTCAAAAACAATTTGAAAATGAAAAAAATAAACATGCATTTAATCCGATTTTTTTGTTTGAATTTTAGTTTTATTCTTAGCATTATAAGTAATTTTTTTATTTATATTAATTTTTTATTGTTTTTGTAATGATTTTGATATGTTGATAAATAAAAAATAATTAAAAACAAGAAAAATATTATTTTAATATTTGTTTTTTTAGTTAAAATTATTTTAAAATAATCATCACTACGCACCTTTTATATATATATATTTAATTAAATGTAGTTTTTTGTTTTTATATATTTAATGAAATCATTATGTCTTTTGATAACACACACACATTATAAAACATACTAAAAGAGATCAGTAAAACACTGTAGATTGTGAGTGTTTTCACTGTGGATTTCAATAGTGTATTTTTGGGTCAGTTCGGTTCTCAATTCATTCGGTTCGGTTGGTTTACCGGTTTTCTGATTTTTTTATCATTATTTGCACAGTAAAATAGCGTTTTTAGCCCTCGAAAAAGACAAAAAACTGATTATAGGCGGAGGGGCTCCGCGGTAATTGCACAATTTCGGACCGGACCGGACCGGTCCGGTCCACCTACCTTTTTATTATTTTATATTTTTTTGAAAATGGCTAATTACTCATCTAGCCCCTAATAAGACAAAATTGTTGACTTATGCACATGGGTGTACCGGTAATTGACCATAATTTTTTTATTTTTTTGTCTTTATACTGTCGCGCGTGTTCCACACGCGCCCGACAGTATTTCGCCTCACGCTCTGTTTAGGTGGCGCGTGAGGGTTGGTCCTGTGGCCGGAGATGGGCTACCGGCGTCGCTTTCGGTGCGCAGCCGGGTGGTCTTCCTCCCGGTGCGGCACGTTTTGTCCTTCGACGGCCGTGGACGCGGTGGTGGCCGGTTAAAGCCGCTGCAGCCGTTTCTCTCTCTCCTGCACGTCAAAGTGCAGGCGAGTCCCCCGGATTTGGTGATGTTTCACTTCGGTCCCTATACGTTTAATTTTGTTTATGCTCCTGATTTTTGTTATATAAGTTTTGATTTAGTTCGATTGGGTCCTTTGATTGAAATTAATTAAGTGTCAATGTTTCAGTTCGGTCCTCCTTCTTTTAATTTCCAGATTGAGTTTAAAAAGATTAATTAAATTCGGTACAACAGTTTCAATGTTTTCAATTTTGTCCTTTGATTGAAATTGATAATATATTTAATTTTCATTTAGGCCCTTATACTTTTAATTTTTGATTTTAATCCCTTTATATTTCATTTTTATTTCAGCCCTTATACTTTTAATTTTTTATTTTAATCCCTTTATTTCTTTATATTTCTAGAATAATCCTTATTTTTGACCATGTAAATATAAGTGTGCTCTTAGCTTTGATTTTTAATTTTTGTTATTTTCTTATTTGTTGAGGTGATATTTTTTTCAAAAAAATTAGCTCTTAAATTTTATTTTGCATTTATGATTTGAAAATTAATATTTTTATTTTTTCTCTCCCTTTGTTCTTTCTTTTAGTTTTTTCATTTGTTTCTTTATTTTTATTTTCAAGTTAAATGACTTTTTTTACCAAATAATTTTTATTTTATTTTTTTGTTTGACCTTTTCTTAAAGTTTTTAAGATTTTTTGAGTCTTTCATTTATTTTATTTTTTTCATTATTAACACAATAATAATAATAATAATAATAATAATAATAATAATAATAATAATAATAATAATAATAATAATAATAATAATAATAATAATAATTTAATTGTTTTTCTTGCATACTCTTTTGTTAATGTTTTATAGGTTTTTTTTCACTTGGGATAATTTGATAATTTTTATTCTTGTGACAGTAATAATAATGATAATTTTTATTTTTATTTTATTTTTTTGTTTGATCTTTTGTTAAAGTTTTTGGGATTTTTTTAGTCTTTCATTTTTTTTCTTTCATTATTAACACAAATATAATAATAATAATAATAATAATAATAATAATAATAATAATAATAATAATTTAATTGTTTTTCTTGCTTACTCTTTTGTTAATATTTTTTAGGTTTTTTTCCTCGGGATAATTTGATAATTTTTATTGTTTTGACAGTAATAACAATGATAATTTTTATTTTTATTTTATTTTTTTGTTTGATCTTTTATTAAAAATAATAGGATTTTTTTAGTCTTTCATTTATTTATTTTTTATTTAATAATAATAATAATAATAATAATAATAATAATATTTTAATTATTTTTCTTGCTTACTATTTTGTTAATGTTATTTTTTTCTCGGAATAATTTGATAATTTTTATTGTTTTGATAGTAATAGCAATGATAATTTTAGATGTTACGACTCCGATGTTGTTATTGTTATAATAGGCTGTGTTGATCTATTTTATTATATTAAAGTTTGCATATATAAATATTATATTTTAATTTGATCCATCAAATCTTATAAAAATTGTTTGCTTAGCCCGCAAAGTAGAACGGATGATTTTTTAAATATTCAAGTTAAATGATTTTTGTCAGCTAATAATTTTTATTTTTGTTTTATCATGTATTATATTTTTTTATTTTCTCTTTTATTAAAGTTTTTATGATTTTTTTGGTCTTTGATTTAATTTTACTTTTTTCATTATTGGCGCAATAATAATATTATTAATAATAGTTTTAATTTTTGTTCTTATTTGTTTTTTTGTTAATTTTTTTTGTATTTTTTCCTCGGGGTAATTTATTAATTTTATTATTTTGGCGGTGATAGTGATGATAATTTTAAATGTTAGAACTTCAATGTTACTGTTGTTATAATAAAGTATGTTCATCTGTTTCATTATATCAAACTTTACATGTATAAATATTATACTGTAATCTCAACAGTTATAAAAATTGTTTTCTCGACCTACGACGTAGTGCAAACTGACAACATCACAAAGGTTGATGTAAATGTTGGAAAAAAACTATGTTTTCCCTTATTTTTTTGTTGAAAACTTTCGAGGCAATTACCTATTTTCGTCTGTTTGATGTTAAAGCTTTGATATTATTATTGCGGTAGGGTGTATTGATGTGCTGTATCATATCAAACTTTGCATGTATAGATATTATATATTTTTTTTAAATTAGTAAAATCTATAAATTACTTCAAATCCAACCATTATAAAAATTGTATATTGCCCGCAACGAAGTGCGGGCAATCTAACTAGTATAGACTAATGGATGAAGGCTTTTCGAGTCATTTTAAAATGATTTTTCATTAAAAAATTATAATTAATCTATTTTTATTTTGATATATTTGAAATTTGATTTTTTTTATCAATTATTTTTAAATACAAATCAATCACCATATGTAGTAGCCTAGTTTAAATTAACAAACAATCACTTTCTATACGTTGGATCTTGCATGAGACGCCTAAAAGAAGGCAAAATTCAAGTAGAGAGACCTTATCTTTTAATTTTTTTTTTTAATTAAGAATTTAAATTTAATGATTTATTTTAGTTGGCTTTTTATAAAAAAATTGTGGTCAAAATTAATCGTGTTAATATTAAGTCGATATTCAATTTTACAACATAAAATCTCATTTTAATGCATACCAAAATTTAGTCTTTAAGGATAAAATCTAACAATTAACAACATATTTTTTATTTGAGAAATGTTCATTTCGTGCCTTTTAAGATGTTTTAAGCTTTGAATTTCTTTAATTTTTATTTTTGACCTTTTGGTTTGAAAACATTATGTTTTAATCGCATCCTAGTCTCTGGATTTCAAAGAGGATAAAGAAACTTATCAAGAAATTATAAAGCTGAGAGAAACAAGTTAGTTAATAAGATTTCATTAACAAAAATAGTCAATATATATATCAATGTATTTCACCTGATGAGATAAATGTCACTATAATGTTTGTTTAGGTTTTATATACCTAAAAAACAAGTAGATTAGGATTGAGAAAAAAACAATTCTGGAAAAATTTTATGTTTTAAAACCAAATTAGGAGTTTTTTGAATTGACTACAAGGTTAATCATTTTTTGTTTGGTTTTGTCTTGGAAAAAAAAAGGATACCAGATTGAAAACCTAGTTTTAAATTTTTTTTAATTGAATCAAACATGCAACTAGTTCTGTAACATCCTAAATAGTTATATACAATCACTACATGATTTTCTTATGGGATTTTCATTTATTCAGTGATTTTTTTTCCAGTTCCAAATAGTTGACTGGTTTGATTTACTCATTCTAAACACTAAACCAACTCGTTGATATGAAGTACCTGTAATTAGTTTGTCCCATAATAATATAAAGTAACTATATAAAATAGTCAAACAAGAAAAACAACATTAATAACACATTTCAACTATATCTTGTTGATTTCAATCTAATTATTTCTTATGAATCAATTGAGTTCTTTCTAATACAATTTAAATCTTGCTCATCTATCATCTATTATTACCAATCATTTCCTGGGTATAATCTTACTTTTCTTGGTGTTTTCTCACATTACCCTTTTCCGGGTATTAAGCTATCATCGGGTAACTAAATCTCCTATTTTCCTCACACTGCATCCTTCACTAGATATCTAGTTCCTTTATCCATTACCATGCACTAGTCTAATTATAAAAAAAAACTATTTTTTGCCCATTACCATGCACTAGTCCTATTATTGAAAAACTAGTTTCACTCATATTTAATTCATGAATGAATTCATAACACTTTTCTACATTTACAAATAACTAATATAATAAATAATGCAAATAAAAGCATTAAAATACTCATCTACCTATTTTAGAATCTCTATTATACCTCGTTACTGCCACATAATTCTCATGACCTCTTATGGATCCACAAGTATACCATATTATTTTTCAATAAATGCACATTTTATATAACAATAATTTAAGTTGATTTATTTCAACTTTATTATCATTTACAATTCAACTTATATTGAATTTTCATTTCAATTTCTCAGTCAATCCTTTTTATTGGTTTACTCAATAAAAAAAACTTTTATAGTTCACACACACACATATACACAAATCTCATTCTTACAACCTTTACCGATTAGGTCTTACATCAAGAACAACTTCTAAACAAAATAGAAGCTAACCAATTTCTAGCCAACTTAATTTAATCATTCAAGAATATTGTTCTTCATTTTAATTAATTAAGGTTATAAAATTTAGTTTTGAATATGGCTTGTTTCCTCTGAAAGGTAAGATACAAAATTGCATTCTTAGAGAATGAAAGGAAATCCATATCTACCATCAACACATCAAAAACTACTCATCAATGTAACTTAACAATACTGTCCAATATGATTTTAGCTTGATCTCCCCTAAAATTTTGACTCTTATCTAGGGTTTTAAAGCTCCAAGCTAAGAAAATTCAATTTTGTTAAAACAATAACTTCACCAACTATAATGTTCATGAAGAAAATTATCCTAAGTTTCATCATTTTCAAGACCTAGTCTTCTCATAAATTCAGGTGACTAAACTATCTAGTTTTCCTCTATGGTTAAAGAAGCTCTAAGTATTTTTATTCTTTTAAAGTCACAAGGAATCCATTCACTCCTTAATATAATTTATTACATCAAAATTCATAAAAACACATTAAAGTTTGCTAATTTTTAACCACAATACATAGGTTTCATTCCATAACATGCACATTTATCTAAATTCTCATTTATCCAACTCAACCTTTTTTCTTTAATAAAAAGGTATTGTATTTTCTTTGTTTTCCTAACAATTTTATTTATTAACAACATTTAATTTGTTTTTATTATCAACAATATACATAATTCTAAACCATTTTAATTCAAGAATCTGAAATTCAATTTTACTCTTATTTTTTTGAACTATGCACACCAAGAGAGGATATGATTTTTTTATTCAAATTCTCTTTTATTAAACATATTTTCTACTCATTTTCCTCACACATATATTAATCTATCATAATTTGACTTTAATAAACATAATTTCATTACATGTAAAATGGTTCCCTTTTAGCTGGCCAATGAACCCTCAAATACACCATGTTTTTTTCTCTAATTTTTCACTCATCACAAGCTAATTTAACCAAGTAGGTTCAATTCACAATTAATTTTCATTTCTCCCAAATTTCTACTATAAGCCTCAACATAAAATTCATGAATTTAACATTCATTTCTTTCAATTTCGTATAAGATTGCTAAGCTAGGTTTACTATCCCTTACCAAGTAATAATCCAAGCTCCAAATTCCAACTAGTCAAAAATTTCCAAGTCTTTTTTTCCTCTTTGTTATTGTGATAACTCCCTCAATTCTCCATTTCCCCCCATCATTTTTCTCTCTTATTATATGTCTTGATTCATAAAACCTCACAATCTTCTTCTTTTTTTTTTTCCCCTAAAGGTTTTTTAATGTTTTTATAGGTGACAATAGGAGCTTTCTCTTCTTTATTGTAAGCCTCTTTATAAAGAAGTATTTATATATGATTCTTTGGTTGACCCTATATTCTCACATATTTTAATTCCTCCCTAATTTTTATAATTGATTTTCTTCTATTTATTTAGTGTTTGAACACTTTTTATTTCAATTTTACCCTTGATGTAAAATGTAATCTCCTCAATCTTAATTTAACCCATTTTATCTTAGGGTTAAAATTCTAATATTTCAAAAAAATTTAACCAGACCTACTAGTTTTGATTTGGTTTGCTCTTTTTGTTTCAAAACTGGTTCAAACTTCAAACTGATATTACTTCAACTGAGATTTTTTTACAAACCTTGCTTTTCATGGTTTCTTTTGTGCTTTTATTACATTGAACCTAAGTTATTTTTACTATTTTTGGATTGTTCAAGATATGTTATGTTTTTTTTTTAAAATAGGTATAGGTTGTTTTATTACAAATGCTTTTCAAGCCTATAAGTAATTATATTGATTTTTACTTCACCATAATCATGCATAGTTAATGCGAACTTGAATTGTAAGAACTCTGGAATCCACACACAAGAAAAAAACAACCTAAAAAAAATAAAATCAAGTTAAAAAGAACTTGAACTAGTTATTACCTTAACCAAAACATTATAGTTATGGGATAGAAAAAACTCAACTTGTTGATTATAGTGAACCAAGAATCAAATGTATAGGATAAAACTCCAACTTGTTGATTATAAAGAACTAAAAATCATATGTACAAGGACTAAATCCTGACTCACTGATTATAATGAACCAAGAACTGTAAGTATAAAGATGAATGTTACAAAGATAGCTGAACTTTTATAAATTTTTGAAAAAGTTCCATAAGAAACCAAGAGTAAGACCAAACTCTCTCATACACAATAATATTTTGAATAATCAATCCATCTCAATTTTTTGTACAAGCTAAATAACCTTATTTATGCTAGGTAAAATGTTACAAGTAATTATAAAAATAATAACAAAATAATTCTAAATAAAACAGGTAAAAAAATCTTAAATCAACTAGGAAACTAAAACAATTCTTGTAAAGTAGCTTATGGTCTTTATCATTAGGCCTTCTTGATATCTTATTTCTATGGTATTTAAACTATATATAAAACAAGACATTTAGAATCATTAAATTATTTTTTTTACTTTAATCCAATGATCAGATCAAAAGTCATGTCCATTAACATAAAACTACACATTACAACATCATGCCCAATCCACATGTAAGTTGAATCTATAATTCTTGTAAAAAATAAGGCTAAAATGCCTTGAATTTATTTATTAAATACCTCTTTAGCCTTCCTATCTCTTGAACTTTTAATAGACATAATTAACATCTTTAATAGATCAATTAGTGTTATTTGATGAATCTCAACACAATGTTCTAATTCGTTCAAATTGATAACAAGAAAAATAATAAAATATAAAAAATTGTTCCAAAAAAAATGAGACAACAAAAGCTTCCATAAAACTCTTAACCATCTCATTGCAAAAATAAACAAATGTCTTCCTTTCATCTTTATAATTTTAGAAATAGATCTATTAAAAATTATGTATATTATGTTGACATGTGAAGATAACAATATATAATTATTTATTTATTTAACTAAAATTCGAAAGATTTTTTCATGTGAAATCTTGAAGCTAAATGATAATATAATAGAAATATCTCATGGAGAAATATCATGAACATCTTCCTTGCAATAAATAAAGTAATTTTTTTTCTCTTACGTGTATTTAATCACTGAGAAGTTAGAACAAATAAAGATCAATAAGGAATCCATTGTAGAAAAATAGCAATCATTAAACACAAAATATGCAAGACATTTTATAAAGCATTTATTTGATTTTAGTAAATATCCAAGGCTACAAAATACATAGAATATTATTCTTGAAACAAAGCTTGATTACAAGGAAATGAGGATATAATCTACTAATAATTACTTAAAATATTGAAATTAACAAGTCAAACTATATGCTTTTAATCTTAACCAATACAAATTTAACTATCAAGCATGAAGAAATATTAGGGTAATTAGACTTATGCTTATTGAAATATACATATGAAAAGAAATATCTATTTCCTAAAACTTGTAAATATTATAGAGCCTTTCTAGCATATTGATGTATTTATCATAACAATTAGCTCCCTAGTTTCCAATATTTGCAATTAATTTGTCAATATACTTTGTCAATATACTTTTTTTTCCTTTGAAACAACTTGTTCATATCTATTTAAGAAAAAAAAGTGTAAGCTGTCAAAATTGATCTCTGCAATAACCAACCCTAACAATGGTAAAATAAAGTTAGGGCTATATTTGCAAACTATATTCATTAAACATGTAAACACATAAAAAGAGAGGGTAGTTGTGGTCATGGAAGAAAGTAAGCAAATTAGGAATTTTCATTAAAAAAATTGTTTTTTTATTAGATTTTTTAGTTTTTTTCTCGCCCTAGTTGATGGAATAGTTTATGAACATTCTAAGAACATTTATTAGATATTTTTACGTAAAATATATTTTAATAAATAATTTCTTAGATCTAAAAAATCTCAACCTAATTTTTCAATTATTTTTTCAAAGATTAGGAAAGTAAATAACCAAAAAAATAAGATGTAAAGGGAGAACATATTGCATATCCTTTAACAAAGAAAAAAAATAAGATGCCAAATAAGCTCACAAGCTTGACCTATTTCTAACTTTTACTTTTATTTTATATTTTCCTTAAATTCTAATTATATCTCAGTATAATTAATCATCTTAAAATATATTACCAATATCATTTTAATTATACTTAAATTTAATAATAATAATATATTTAAGATATTATTTTATTAAATATAGTTCAATTTTTATTTTGCTTTCGTGTAATATTAGGATACTTTTTTATAATATTAACAATGTTTTTTTATTCCTTTGAGAATCTATTTTTATTATGATATAATTTAATATATAATAATCTTAAAAATTAATTATTAAACTAAGCTAGATCAAATATGGGTGGAACTAGTTCAAAACAAGATATTATCCTCTCCATATTAAAATATTATAGTGGCTGTTTGGCTCCGCGGTTCACGCTGCGTTTGCGTTGAACCGCAGAGCCAAACACTACTATTACCAAATGATACCCTAGATTTTTTTTGTGGGTCCCACTAAATTCCTGCGGTTCGATCGCGTTTTGAAAAACATCTTTTCAAAACGAACGCAGACGTAATGAATATGGTCCATCGTGTTCATTGTTGCTGTCGCGAGAGAGAGAGAGAGGGGAATTGAACAGGAGAGAAGATAATAAAAGAGGAGTTTTACGCAGAGAGAGAGGGGGATGAGAGGAAAAAAAATCTACATAACAGGGGAAGAGGGGCAAAATTTTCACGTAAAAAAGAGGAGAAAAAACCAGGGAAGAAACGAGAATTTCTGGGGAAATTTACATAAATTTTAGCAAAGAAAAACAAGAGAAAAACAAGGAAATATCACACAAAAATCACATCATCATCCCTCATTCCCCTCGACAACCAGCTCCTTCTCTCTCTCTCGGTTTGCAGGTGCTCTCTCTCTCTAAAATCAACTCTGTCGAGCTCTTTTCTCCACCATTAGAGACCACCCAACAACCCAACATCATCCTTATCACCACCGTGAACTTCCCCTACACAATAGCAACCTAACCACACTCTCCGGCGAGGCAACAACCACGGTTGCAGCAGCTGCAACGTGAGCCCCGTCACCTTTGAAGCCTCCACAGGCTATCATTTTTTACGCCACCACAATAAGAATCATCACCTCGACCTCCTCTACCCAACGGTACTAATAGGTACACCTTTCGTCACACTCAAAAAATTAACTATTCATCATTTTCTTCGCCTCGTCGCCTGCATGCAGTGGGACGTAATTCACGTCCCACTGTTCATGCAGGCCAGGCTTGCATGAAGGGGGCGAGCTTTGTGCCTGGCCCAAACGCATAAGGGAGGTGGGCTTCCTAGGCTGGAGGCCCAGCCCATGCACAATGGGATGTTTTAAAACGAAAATTGGATATCATAACCGGTTTTACTTCATTTTACTCCACGACCTTGACATATCGTATGAATTTAGTTCATGATAGAATTGCAAGTAGTTTGATGGGAGAATAAAAACGAGTGTGTAATTTACTTGAATTATTAATTATATTTTATTATTATGATAATTAAATCTACAATATTTAAAAAAATATGTGTGTGTCCTTTAAAGTCATTTAATAAGTTGACAGCAATATGAAAAACATGGTAACCAAACACTCGAAACTGCTTTTCATTAACCCTCAGACTCAACCACAGTTTTAACCAAACACTTCAATTTTAGTTTTGAACCACAACTAAAAACGCTTTTCATGAAACTGTTTTTTTTCAACCATAACCACAACAATAATAGCTATGCCAAAAAGGCCTTATATCTATTAATCTATATATATAAAAAATGATATGACATGCGTGTAGCGCAAGCCAACTATTCTTCGTTATCTTTGTGGCACGATATTTAGGTTATAAGACAAAAGTAACGATGGAAATCTGATTTTAATGACCACGTTATCTTGCCATGTGGCTTCTTCTCTTTCCTTAACTGTGGCTGTTTAATTTTATTTTTATATTATTTTAGATGTTTTTTTTTAGTCATGATGGTAATTGGTAGGGCCATTGGTAGGTTCTTGTAATTTTGATGTCTTCTAGGAAGTTTCCTCGACGCGTCACTGGAATATATCCACCTGCTTGAGCTTACGTCTCTTTCCTAAGTTACGTGTTAAAAATAGTTTTTTTTAAAATTTAAAATTATTTTTTTTATATATTTTATTTTAAATTAAAAAAATTAATATTTTTAAATTATTTTGATATACTAATGTCAAAATAATTTTTTAAAAATAAAAAAATATTATTTTAATATATTTTTTCTTGCTATGAGAGGGGAAGGAGTTGGTGCTCTTGGTACAGTTGTTGGCTTTGCTAACTTCTCCAAGCTTACCATTAATCATATCCGACCTTTGCCTTCCATAAAAATGATTTTAAAAAAATTTGAATTTTTTATTTGAATTTTTTTAGATTATTTTACTATGCTAATATCAAAAATATTTTACAAAAATAAAAAATATAAATATTATATTAATATATTTCTAAAAAAAATAATTTAAAAAATAATCTACAAATCAAGCACAAAATCTCAAGTACATTTTGGTGGGGTCGCTACTCTGAAAAGCAGTGCATGGTGCATATCCAGTGAATAAGGTGTTTGAGAGTGTGGTGTGACTGATGATGTAGAAAAAATAAATGTTTTGGATATTTAATTAATGTATAAATTTGAAAAAAACATATGGATCCCACCTCAAAAATTTGTTAAATTTACAATTCAAGAAAACACCAAATTGCTGATTTCCGTGCATTTGGTGAGGAGAGAGTGGCTTCTGAGGGGGGCGTGGGGGTGCTGGGGAGAGTTAATTAAAATATTTTAATATTAAATATATTTTCAATATTAAAATATTTTAAAAATTAATTAAAATATAAATAATATTTACCTAATATATGTATATTAATATAAAAAATATATTTTTAATATTAAAATAATCTAAAAACTAATTAAAATATAAATAATTTTTACATAATATATGTATATTAATATAAAAAAAATATTTAATATTAAATTAATCTAAAAATTAATTAAAATATAAATAATGTTTACATAATATATGTATATTAATATAAAAAATATATTTTTAATATTAAAATAATCTAAAAATTAATTAAAATATAAATAAATATATTAGAAGGAGATCACAATATAATTTTTGTCTCACAATCCTAATTTTGTTTTAGATGATATTTTACTATATGTTATTCCGGGATCACAGAGGCCTACACGTATGTATTTATAGTTCTTGATGAAATTACAAGTAGTTTGATGGTAGAATAAAAACAAGTGTCTAATTTACTTGAATTATTAATTATATTTTATTATTATAATTATTAAATATTTAAAAAACAATATATATATATATATATATATATATATATATATATATATATATATATATTAGAAGGAGATCACTATATATATATATATATAAGTAATTTCACAAGTTGAAAGTAATATGAAAAACTTGGTAACCAAACACTTGAAACTGCTTTTTATTAACCTCAAGCTCAATCACAGTTTTAACCAAACACTTTAAAAATTATTTTGAACCATAACTAAAGTGCTTTTCATGAAACTGTTTTTTTAAAACCTCAACCATAAAAACAAAAACAATACCAAACACACTCGAAGTCTTGGTCTCCGGTACGTTTTAATAATTGAACTTTGTATTGTATCCTCGGTTGGTAAGAATGGTGGTATATGAGGATGTTTTTCACATCATTTCTTCTAAAAAAATATTTTTTATTTTATTATAAATTAATATTTTTTGATATTTTGATATTATTTTATTAATATCAAAAACAAATTTTTAAAAATAAAAAATATATTTTTAAATAAAAAAACTTTTAAAAATAAAACAATCACATTCTCGAACAGTCACAATAAAATCAATGAACAGCACAACGCTTCTCTTTCTAGGAATGTTGTATAAAATTGTCTTTTCATGCTCTTTTTCATTGCTCGAGCAACTTTTATCTAGTCTAGATTGGGGTGTTAGCCAAATTTGAGCTCGACAGGTAATCAAGGTTATAATTTCATTTTGGTTGTTACTTTTTTTTTCCAATTGAAATAGAATATTTCAGATTTAGAATATTTCGGTATATTATTTTGGGGTTATACAGTTTATGTATATATATATATATATATATATAATTGAATATATTAATTCAAAAAAAAATTAGTTCAACTCGAAAAATAAAATGATTTAGAATTATTCAATTTAATCTAAAACAACACAATAAAATAATTTTTCTAAACAAAACTATGAACATGCATAATATTACGAGAATGTCATCATCAATCTTGTAAAGTCATTACATTCTATGATTGCTTTGAAATTTTAACATAATATATATAAATATGTCAAGAGACTCCTCATAAAATTTTATCTCAATCTAACGGTTTGATTAAGAGATATGATTGATATTGTAAAATTATTTATTATTTAAAAAACACTCTTTGGCCGAAACTGCACAGGAGAAATGATTCTGGAGCGTTTCGGTCAGAATTTGGCCGAAAAATCCAGAATGAACCGGAATTTAACCTGACATAAAAATAACGATGTTTTGTCTTATTTTTTTAATTGGTACGAAACGTTTCGACCGTTTCATTTAATACAGTTATGCTTAGACTAGTGATACAAATTTCTTGTGACATGGTTACATTATTCCTTGCTTATGTTATTTTCTTATATATTTTTCCAATTATTTTAGAATTATTATAAAGTCTTATTAAATATTTTATGATAAGATAATAAAAAAAATTGTATCATTATGTAATATAATTATTTCCTTGTTTGCTCTTCTGTTACAGTTTTGTTTTATTCTTCAGGACAATTAAGTAATTTTCACTATTTAAACAATAATAGTAGTAATAATGATGATAACCATAATAATTTATTATAATACTTGTAGTTCTTATGGTATTAATAATTATAACTATGATGCTAATAATAAGAATAACTCATAAAATAATATCAACAATAACAAATTTTATGATGATCCAAAAGATTATAATAACTCAATGCTTCCTAATTGTAGAGTTAGCCTTATATTTCTCGACCGATCAGGGTGTTTGAAAACTTGGTTCTTCTTGATTATAAGGTTGACTTGAAGACTATTCCTAATGACCAAGTTGATTTGATATTTCCTAATAGTGGGGTTTAAAAACTTGGTACTTCCTGATTGCATGGTTAGCCTGATATTTGCTAATTATGGGGTTTGAAAACTTGGTGCTTCCTGATTCAAGGGTTGATCTAAAGACTCTTTCTGATTATAAGGTTAATCATATCATTATTTTTTAGACTATCCTATGGTATGGTTTATCTCATTTTTCTTTCTAATTGCAATGTTTAATTAACAAGGATTTTAAATGTATTTCTCATTTTTATTTGTTTAATGAAATTATTATAGGTTGTTGGGATTTCTAAAATTGAATTCAATTATAATGATTAAATTATTTTTTTCATTTAAAATTATTTTAAGAATATTATTGTGACTTCTAAATAGAATTTAATTACTAAACAATATTTTTATCTTGTTGTTGTTCAAGATTGGTGTTTGTAGAAAAAAAAAAGGGATTGATAATATTTTTACAATCCTTTTTTCTCTTTTAAAAAATGACTGAAGAATAAAATAATAAATATTTTTAATTCAATATATATATATATATATATATATATATATTTCAAACAATATAATTGAATCAATTGAGTTCAAATCATATTTGAAACTAAATTCAATTCTATACATGATTTGGTTCCAAACATTCTATATTTCTAGATAAAAAAAATATAAACACTAAATAGATGAAAGCTTTTACATTATTTAAGAATGAATTTCTTAATTAACATATTAGAATTAAAATATTTTAGTTTTGATACATTTGTAATTGAATTTTTTTCGTTATTTTCTGTTACCAATGAAGCACCATATGTAAAGTACAGTTGGAAATGTATAAATAAGTATACATGGGACCTTGCACTAATAGCAAAATTTCATATTGTTTTGCAAAATTTGATGGAGTATATAATATTAGTAGATAATTTCAATTTTTCTTTGTTGTCTTATACTTTGATAATTATGTACTGATGACATACTTAATAAAATTGTTAATCTAAATAATAATTTTTATATTATTTGTTTCTTATACATCTAATCAAAACAACATAACCATTATGAATAATCTTAGGTTTTATAAAGAATTCCACTACATATCTCCATATCTTTTTACACTTAAAAAAATTTCTCATCAATAACTCTAGTACAAATAATTTTTTCCATTCAACCACTCTTAAAACCTGAAATGAATCGTTTTTTTCAGCAGTTATAATAAAAAAATTACAGAAAACAAAAAACAAAATAACTTGAGATTTGAAAACCACCACCTACCATGGATTCCCAAGTTTCAATTGGATCACAGGATTCACGTAAACTTCGCCGGTGGCCAAGCTGTTTATTTCTTTTTCATATCAAAATACAGGACATGAAAATCCTTCACCCTTGCACTTCTTAGTTACTGTTAAGGAACCATCTCACCTAAAAGCTTAAACTGATAGGTGAGGCCCCAGAATATGATTATATTATACTCTAACACACCCCCTCAAGTGAAAACCCTTTGGGCTTGAAACTTGCACAGGCCCACATTACCTTGTGCTTGATTTTTTTATCCAATAGAATAGGGGTGGTGAGATTCGAACTCGTGACCGCTGGGTCAACAAGGCTCTGATACCATGTTAAGGAACCATCTCACCTAAAAGCTTAAGCTGATAGGTGAGACCCCAGAATATGATTATATTATACTCTAACAGTTACATATCGATAACTGGAAAGACAAAAAACATGCAAATAACATCTTACATTGCTTACTTATTACAACAGAATGCCCATAAAACCAGTTCCAGTATCTTCATCTTCCTTCTAAGCATACTTAGGGTGAAGATCAAAGTCACATTGTTTGCAATAGAAAGACCAACCATAACCACTTTCCCCACAGCCATCGTAAATATATGAACTGCGTTTAGTCCGTATCAGCTCATGCTCAGAATGAAGTTCGTGTTTCACTTTCTCTGGCCACCCCTTTGCCTTTTTCTCAAGCTCCTCCTCCAATTGCTTCAGGTGTTCCTCTGTAAATGGAAAAGCATCCGCCCCATAGGCTGTCAAGTGCATCCGAGCTTCCTTGGTAATGGTCCGGCCACTTGGGCCAATGGCTACAGCTGCAGGAATGCCTTCAATCTTGAATTTCCGGTTCAGGATTTGTTTCCTTCCATCACCAAATGGAAGGGCTAGCCAAGGCATTTCTGAATAGAACTCATCAAAGGTGGATTGATCACTGTCACTTGAGATGAAGATCACCTCGAATGCACTGCCTTTTGCTTTAATTGTGCGGTATGCTTCAATTAGCTTGGGCAGAAAGGCACGACAAGGAGGGCACCATTGAGCTGAGAAGTAAAGAAGAATGTTCTTTCCAATAAGCCAATATTTTATCAATTTCAGTGGTATGTGATTGACCAATCTATATGCAGGTATGTTAGTGATATTTTTCTAGGCAATAATGACATGGCTAGAATCAACCATTCATATTTAGGCTTGATTCCAAAAGTTCAGATGCCTGAATATCTGCACCAATTTAGACCAATTGGTCTATGTAATGTGATAATAAAGGTAGTGACTAAAGTGATAGTTAGGAGACTAAAAGCTTTGATGCCAAAGCTCATCTGTGAAGTTCAGAGTAGTTTTGTTCCTGTAAGACATGGTACAGACAATATCATTGTTGCTCAGGAAGCTGTCCATTCCATGCGCAAAATGAAAGGCAAAAGAGGATATATGGCCATTAAAGTTGATCTTGAAAAGGCCTATGATAGACTAAGCTGGAATTTTATTAAAGATACTCTTATTGATGCAAGTATTTCTCGTACACTAGTGAGAGTCATCATGCATTGTATAGAATCACAAACTCTTAGTGTCCTGTGGAATGGTAGTGCAACTCATAAATTTAGTCCCAGCAGAGGTATAAGGCAAGGAGATCCGCTATCTCCATATATCTTTGTTCTGTGTTTAGAAAAATTATCGCAACTTATAAATCGAAATGTGGAGGATAATAGTTGAAAGCCCTTTAGAGTGAGAAGGAATGGATTGAAGATTTCTCACTTGTGCTTTGCGGATGACATGTTATTGTCTACAGAGGCAATGATGGAGCAACTAGAGAGAGTCCTTCACTACCTTGATATGTTTTGTGCAGCTTCGGGCTAGAGAGTTAGTGTTGCAAAGATTAAAATATTTTTCTCCAAGAATGTGTTAGCCTCTTTGGCAGATGCTATTAGTAGGAGGAATGGATTTCAAGCCACTAAAGACATGGGGAAGTACCTTGGGGTGCCTTTACTTCATCAAAGAGTAATTAAGCAAACATATAGTTACCTATTAGAGAATATGCAAAAAAAGTTGGTAGGCTGGAAAGCTAACAATTTGTCTCTGGCAGGTAAGATCACTTTTTGCAAATTTGTGTTCTCCTCTATTCCGTTGTACCCTATGCAAGCTGTTGTAATTCCTAAGCATACATGCATGGAGATAGAGAAAATATGTAGGAGGTTCATTTGGGGACAGCAGGAGGGTAGAGATAAGATTCATCTTGTTAAATTAAAAAGGATATGTTAGCCTAAGGAAGATGGTGGAATGAGGTTAAAGAAAATGAAGACAATGAATAAAGTCTTTATAATGAAATTGGCTTGGGACTGCTACAGGAGAATAATCATGTCTAGCAGCACATCTTACCAATTTTTTGACATAACTGATAAGCATTTTCCTTTAGGAATGACAAAAACCTCCTAACAATTGATTGCAATTTGAGAACTATATCCACTTTCAAAGCACACTTAGGGTGAAGATCAAAGTCACATTCTTTGCAATAGAAAGACCAACTATATCCACTTTCCCCACAGCCATCGCAATTATATGAACTGCGTTTAGTCCGTATCAGCTCGTGCTCAGAATGAAGTTCGTGTTTCACTTTCTCTGGCCACCCCTTTGCCTTTTTCTCAATCTCCTCCTCCAATTGCTTCAGGTGTTCCTCAGTAAATGGAAAAGCATCCGCCCCATACGCCGTCAAGTGCATACGAGCTTCCTTGGTAATGGTCCGGCCACTTGGGCCAATGGCTACAGTTGCAGGAATGCCTTCAATCTTGAATTTCCGGTTCAGGATTTGTTTCCTTCCATCACCAAATGGAAGGGCTAGCCAAGGCATTTCTGAATAGAACTCATCAAAGGTGGATTGATCACTGTCACTTGAGATGAAGATCACCTCGAATGCACTGCCTTTTGCTTTAATTGTGTGGTATGCTTTGATTAGCTTGGGCAGAAAGGCACGACAAGGAGGGCACCATTGAGCTGAGAAGTAAAGAAGAATGTTCTTTCCAACTAGACCAGACACCGGGACCTAGTCAAGAGCAAAGCATTCGAATTATAAAAACGACCTTTGCTAATGAATTCAATTCTTGAAAATAAGGAAGTTATTGAAAGTAATGCAATAACAGCATGCGAGTAGAACAAAAAATTACCCTGGAACCACTTTTGTCAATCACAAAATCATTTTCCCCATCAACCAAAACTGACTCAAGCGTCTGCGATTCCAGTTTTGCCTTTTCAATTTTAGCAAGCTCGTCAAGCTTTTCCTGTGTAAATGGGTAGGCTTCAATCCCATGGTCTTCGATTAGTTCAGCTACATTTGGGTTCAAAGTCTTCCCATCTTGGCCAATTACGACAAGAGTAGGAATGGTTTCAAGTTCAAAATACCGTGCTAGCTTCTCGCAGCTCTTGTCCTTAAACGGCAATGCCAACCAAGGCATTGTCTCAAAACTCTCTTTGAAGTCGTTTTCCTCATGGTCTAGAGATATTAGGACTACTTCAAACTTCTCTCCTTTCTCCTTGAGCCTCTTGTACAATTCCACTAGTTTAGGAGTGAATTCACTGCACATTCTATGAGCATGGATTGAGAAATACAAGCCAACCATTTTTCCTTCAAGGTCCAGCAAAGGGATCTGCCATTACAGATAGCAAGTTTGAGAATTATGGCATCATCATTTAAACTGCCAAAAATGGGAACGATGGCATCATCAATTCAATATAAAAACTAGCTAATCGGATCAACCATTTACCTTTTTTCCATCATTTGAAATCACATAATCACGTGATCTTGAAACCAAGATAGAGCTTATGGTTTGATTCTTCTTAGCATTCTCTTCTTGCTCTTTAAGGAAATTCAGCCTATCAAGGTTGAACGGATACCCATCCACGCCATGTTCCATGACAGTGCTGACTGCATCATCGCATGAAACCTTACCATTAGTATCAAAAATGACAAGATTAGGGATCCCTCTTACTTCGAACATTTCCTCAAGACGTTCGCGGGTCTCCGTATCAGAAAATGGAATAGCAAGCCAAGGCATCTTAGAGAAGTATGACTTGAAGGATGCATCGTCGGTGTCAGAAGAAATGAAGACCACCTCAAAGTCCCCCTTGGATGATAGCTGTTCATACACTTCTACCAGCAATGGAGTGAAATTGCGGCATGGCCCGCACCATGAACCAGAGAAATAGAATCCCACAATCTTCCCAACCAAATTGCTGACCTTAACCTAAGAATAAATGTAACATAATCAGAAAAATTATTAGCCCTTAACGAATCAAAAGTTTGCAAATGTTTTCTTTCTCTTTCCATTAAGGGGGTTAAAAAATCCTGAGCCTTTTCTTAATCATAAAAGCTTTAGAAAGGGGACATGAATAAGATCAGACAAACCCGTGTGCTAAAAGCAGTACCTGATCACCATTGTTGCGGATGAGAAAGTCCCTCTCTTCTGAAGAAAGAAGCAGTGAAAGGTCGTGAGAACCGTCTTCGTTAGCCATTGCTCTGTGTGAACTACTCAAAAGGCTAGAAAAATTGTCAATCCTAATGCGATGTAATGGGACTTGCAGGACTTCCATGAAATGGTATTAAATATTCATTATCAACGAATCTCCTCTTGCTTAATGTTTAAGAAGAGAAACGAACAATTCTTTTCTTATTCTTTTTTTTTTTCTATAATCTCATAATTAATTCTTGGATTCACTGAACATCCTATAAACCCACTAGTGAGCATGTTATTTTAAACGAATCTCTTAAAATGCGGGTGCTGACGAAGAATTTTTTTCTTAAAATGTCGGGTGATGACGAAGAGAAACGAACATCATCAATTGTTCGTTTCTCTTTGATAAGAAATATTCATTATCAACGAATCTCTTCTTGCTTAATGTTTAAGAAGAGAAACGAACAATTCTTTTCTTAAAATGTCGGGTGATGACGAAGAAATTTTGACGTAGATTCGAGAAACTTCTATTCTCGTCAGCGATAGACTTCAACACATGTTCTTTTAAAATGATTTGGAGTATGAAATTAATTAATTTTTAAAGTGTATTTTTTAATGAAAATATATTAAAATAATATTTTTTTTTAATTTTTTCAAATTAGATATCAAAATAATTTAAAAATAATTTAATAATAATAATAAAATAACTTGAAATAAAACAAAAAAAATATTTTTTTATAAAAAACACTTTTAAAATGCAAAAATTAATAAGTATTTAATCTCGTTTTTTCTTTGTATTTTAGTTTTATTCTTATCATTATAAGTAATTTTTATTTAAATTAATTTTTTAGTGTTTTTTAATGATTTTGATGTGTTGATAAATACAACATAATTAAAAACAAGAAAAATATTATTTTAATATATGTTTTTTTTAGTAAAAACTACTTTAAAACAATCATCACTATACTATCACACAACTTATATATATAAATTTTTTGTATTATATGTATTTTGTGTTTTTTATATATTTAATGAAACCATTATGTCTTTGTGTCATTTTAAAATTATTTTTAATTAAAAAATTAAAATTAATCAATTTTTATTTTGATATATTTGAAATCTGATTTTTGTATCAATTATTTTTAAATACAAATCAATCAACATATGTAGTGGCCTAGTTTAAATTAACAAACAATCAATTTTTATATGTTGGATCTTAAATAAGGAGCCTAAAAGAAGACCAAAATCAAGTATAGAGACCTTATCTTTTAATACTCTATTAACTAAGAATTTAAATTTAATATTTTACTTTAGTTTCCTTTCTGTAAATGTTTTGTGGTGAAAACTAAATGTATAATACAATATTAAGTCGATATTCAATCTTGCAACATAAAATTTCATTTTAATGCATACCAAAATTTAAGTCTTTGAGGAACAAATCTAACAATTAACAACAATATTTTTATTTGAGAAATGTTCATTTCTTGCCTTTTAAGATGTTTTAGGCTTTGAATTTCTTTTTTTTTTTTGATCATTTGGTTTGAAAATGTTGTGTTTTATTCTCATCCTAGTCTCTAGATTTCAGAGAGGATAAAGAAACTTATCGAGAAATTATAGAGCAGAGAGAAACGAGTTACTTAATAAGATTTCATTAACAAAAATAGCCAAAAATATATATCAATGTATTTCACCTGATTAGATAAATGTCATTACAATGTTCTTGTTTTATATAGCTAAAAAACAAGTAGATTAGGATTGAGAAAATATTTTTTGGGTAAACTTTTATGTTTTAAAACCAATTTAGGAGTTTTTTGAGTTGACTGCAAAGTTGATCATTTTTTGTTTGGTTTTGTTTTGGAAAAAAAACCAAATTGAAAAACTAGTTTTTTTTTAAAAGTCAGACATGAAACTAGTTTTGTAACATCCCAAATAGTTGTATACGGTTACCACATGATTTTCTTACGGTATTTCCATTTATTTAGTGATTTTGCTCAGTTCAAAATAGTTGATTTGTCTGATTTACTCAATTCAAACGCTCAACCAATTCACACAAATCTTATCGGAACCTTAATCAATCGACAAAACGGTTTATTGGTTCCATCAAGCACAAATGACATGTCATTTTTAATGTTTATTCTATTTAAACAATATACATGTTTGTTTGACATACTTACTCAGGTCAATTGGTTCAAACCAAAACCTTACACTTTTAATTTTTTGATTGTATCGTAACTTTGCCCATTACCATGCACTAGTCTCAATATAAAAAAAAAATTATTTTTTTGCCCATTACAATGCATTAGTCCTATTATTGAAAAACTAGTTGCGCTCATATTTAATTCATGAATAAAATCATAACACTTCTCTAAATTTACAAATAGCTGATATAATAAACAAGGAAAATAAAAGCGTTAAAATAGTAATCTACCTATTGTAGAATTTCAACTATACCTCCCTACTACCACACAATTCTGGTGGCATCTCATGGATCCACAAGTATACCATATTATTTTTCAATAAATGCATGTTTCATATGATAATAATTTAAGTTGATTTACTTGATAGAGAGACTTTTATAGTTCACACACACACTTGTGCACAAATCTCATTCTTACAACCTTTACCGATTAGGTCTTACATCAAGAACAACTTCTAAACAAAATAGAAGCTAAACACTTTCAAGCCAACTTAATTTAATCATTATGCTCTTCATTTTAATTAATTAAGGTTATAAAATCTAGTTTTGAATATGGCTTGTTTCGTCTGAAAGGTAAGATACAAAACAACATTCTTAGATAATGAAAGGAAATCCATCTCTGCCATTAACACATCTAACACTACTCATCAATGTAACTTAACTATACTGTCCATTATGATTTAATCTTGATCTCCCCTCAAATTTTGACTCTTATCTAGAGTTTTATAGCTTCAAGTTAAGCAAATGCAGTCTTGTTGAAAAAATAGCATCGCTAACTATAATGTTTATGAAGAAAATTATCCTAAGTTTCATCATTTTCAAGTCCTAGTCTTCTCAGAAAATCAAGTGACTAAATTGTCTAGTTTTTCTTTAGGGTTAAATAAACTCTTAAGTATTTTCATTTCTTTTAAAAAAAGTCACAAGGAATCCAATAACTCCTTAATATAATTTATTATATTAAATTTCAAAAAACACATTAAAGTTTGCTAATTTTTAACCCTAATACATAGGTTTCATTCCATAACATGCACATCTATCTAAATTCTCATATATCCAACTCAACCCTTTTTTCTTTAATAAAAAGGTATTGTATTTTCTTTGTTTTCCTAACAATTTTATTTATTAACAACATTTAATTTTTTCTATTATCATGAATATATATAATTTCAAACCATTTTAATTCAATAATCTCAAATTCAATCTTACTCTTATTTTGTTGAAATATGCATAACAAGAGAGGATATGATTTTTTTTTAATTCAAATTCTCTTTCATAAAACATATTGTCTACTCACTTTCCTCACACATATATTAATCTATAATAATTTGACTTCAATAAACATAATTTCATTACATGTAGAATGATTCTCATTTGGTTGCCCAATAAACCCTCAGATACACCATGTTTTTCTTTATTTATTTTTCTAATTTAGCACTCATCACAAGCTAATTTAACCAAATAGGTTCAATTCACAATTAATTTTCATTTCTCCTAAATTTCTACTATAAGCTCGAAATTCATGAATTTAACATTAATTTCTTTCAATTTCATATAAGATTGCTAACCTAGGTTTACTATCCCTTACCAAGTAATAATCCAAGCTCCAAATTCCAACTAGTCAAAAATTTCCAAGTACTTTTTTTCTCTTTGTTATTGTGACAACTCCCTCGATTCTCCATTTTTTCCATCATTTTTCTCTTTTATTTAAGTATTTATATGTCTTGATTCATAAAACCTCACAATCTCCCTTCATTTTTTTTTTGTTTTCTAAAGGTTTTCCTAATGTTTTTATAGTTGACAATGGGAGCTTTCTCTTTTTTATTATAAGCCCTGAGGAGAGATATAACGAGTATTTATATAAGATTCTTTGGTTAACCCTATATTCTCACATAATTTTAATTTCCCCCTGTTTTTTATAATTGGTTTTCTTCTTTTTATTTAGTGTTTGAAAAAAAAAATTTTATTTGAATTTCACCCTTGCTGTAAAATGTGTTCTTCTCAATCTTAATTTAACCCATTTTATTTTACAGTTAAAATTCTAATATTTGAAAAAAACTTTAACTAGATATTGGTTCAAACCTACTAGTTTTGATTTGGTTTGGTCTTTTTTGTTTCAAAACTGGTTAAAACTGATATTACTTCAATTGAGATTTTTTACAAACCTTGCTTCCTATGGTTTCTTTAGTGCTTTTATTACAATGACCCTAAGTTATTTTTACTATTTTTGGATTGTTCAAGATATGTTATGTTTTTTTTTATAAAAAAAAAATAGGTATGAGTTGTTTTATTACAAAGGCTTTTCAAGCCCATAAGTAATTATATGGATTTTTACTTCACCATAAACAAGCATAGTTGATGCGAACTTGAATGGTAAGAACCTTGAATCCGCAAACAAGAAAAAAACAACCAAAACAAACTAAAATCAAGTTGAAAAGAACTCAAACTAGTTATTACCTAAACCAAAACACTATAGTTATAGGATAAAAAAAACTTAACTTGTTGATTATAATGAACCAAGAATCAAATGTATAGGATAAAACTCTAACTTGTTGATTATAAAGAACTTAAAATCATATGTATAAGGACTAAATCCCGACTCATTGATTATAATGAACCAAGAATTGTAAGTATAAAGATGAATGTCACAAAGATAGTTGAACTTTGATAAATTTTTGAAAAAGTTCCATAAGAAACCAAGAGTAGGAGCAAACTCTCTCATACAAAATAATATTTTGAATGATCAATCCATCTCAATTTAAAAAAAAAAACTAAATACAAGCTAAATAACCTTATTTATGCTAGGTAAAATGTTACAAGCAATTGTAAAAACAATAGAAAAATAATTCTAAATAAAATAGGTAAAAGAATATTAAATCAATTGAGAAACTATAACAATTCTTGTAAAGTACCTTATGGTCTTTATCATTAGACCCTCTTGATATCTTATTTATATGGTATTTAAACTCTATATAAAACAAGACATTTAGAATCATTAGGAAATTCTTTAGTTTAATCCAATGATCAGATTAAAAGTCATGTCCATTGTCGCGACGATCGATTTTTCACTCATCTCGAACATTACTATCTCAGAGAGGGGAAGCGGCACGTGAGAAAGGGTTTTCTTATAATCATAAAATTATAATTATAATTTCTAGAAGTCTTCAACTAGTATTAAGGTCACTAGAAAACCTAATGGTTTGCGAGAGTCTATGTAAGAGGACTTGTTATACAAGGAAAAGACGCATCACCCTAGTGTACCTTACCTAAGGTAAGCTGCATTGTTGTTTGATTGCTTTTTAAAGTTAATTTTTTTATTCATTAGTCTTTTCTGAGACTCAAAGTAGATCTCTCTTCGTGAGGGAGTCTCTATCTCATTAAGTCAAAAATCTAATTGTTCTAAAATCAAAATTTTATCACTATATATATTGTCTTTTTAATACCTATAGTTGTACTTTACAATGTAATTTTATACTCCAATAATTGAAGTTTACAAAAAAAATGAACAAAATCATTGTTGATTTTTTTTGATATTTTAGCCGAACTTTAACGGATAATCGTAAACTGGTTACGATATCCCATTTTCATTTTAAAACATGAAAAAAGATGTGATTTCTTGCTTTTGTGAAAAATATGCTTAGAAATTTTTTAAAATTTGTATATATTTTTTTAAAATCAGAATGTGTTTGACCCAACGAAGTGGGGCCCCTCAACCATGTTAGGCCATTTCAGCCCAACTAGCTTCTCGGACTAGGCTGGACACAATGTCCACCCTGCCTAATGCTTTCATGCAAGTGAACAATAATGGTTGTAGTAAAAGAAGAAGATCACTTGACATTACTGCCATAAAGAGAATGTCCGACTGGTGACACTAGTGGCGGTGACACCGAGAATTGTGGCTGGTGGTGGTTGCAGGAAGATGAGGAAGTCTATTGCAATGGAGGGTGAAAACGACACTGTCACTACCAAATAAGCTTTATAGCATATAGCTAATTCATTTTTCTTGTTTGATTGGTGTTTGTAAAAAAAAAAGGATTAATAATATATATAGATTACAGTCCTTTTTTTTTCTCTTTTTAAAAATGATTGAAGAATAAAATAATAAATATTTTTAATTCAATATATATATATATATATATATATATATATATATATATATATATATATATATATATATATATATATCAAACAATATGATTGCATCAATTGAAGTCAAATCACATTTGAAACTGAAAATTCAATTCTATGCATGATTTGGTTCCAAACATCCTATATTTCTTGGTAAAAAAATATAAATACTAAATGGATGAAACCTTTTACATTATTTAAGAATGAATATCTTAATTAACAAATTAGAATTAATATATTTTAATTTTTATACATTTATAATTTATTTTTTCCTTAATAAATTTTAATACAAATGAAGCATGTATGTAAAGAATAGTTGAAATATATGAACAAGCATACATGGGATCTTGGACAAATAGCCTACAAAAGGGCAAAGGCTAAAGAAAGAGGCCTTATTTATCCAGGAGAGGAAGAGATAATTTTTCATTGCAACATTCTATCATTCAGTATTGAATGTTCTTTTAATCATATTTATTAAACTCGGTTTATGTGATTTGGTTAAATGGTCAAGTCCTCGATTACCTAACTTGACTTGAGTTAACCTAGAAAAAAAGACTATATGTCAAGAGAATTTGAATTTTATTATATTTGTCACCCACATTGTGTGTTACAACAACCACTATTTATACACATTGTATACTCTATATTTTATACTCTAACATCCCCCCTCAATCTCCTGCTTTGATAAACCAAACATGAGATTGCAGCAATGAAAACAAAACACATGAGTACTCTATCCTTTTGACAGAATTCAATATGAAAAAGAGAAAGAGAAGAGAATAGAAAGATGATTTTGAATTTGATTGATAGATTTTGAGAAATTGAGAGATCGAGAAGAAGAAGAAGAAGAATAATATTCAAATGGAAGAAATTTCATTTGTCTATTTCTTGATTTGAATTTCATTTGTCTGTAAGAATTTGAGAAAGAGAGGGATAAGAGGGAAGAAACAAGAGGGAAGAGAGGGGGGATATAATTTGTTTGAATTTCATATTCAATTTGTTGATGAATTTGAGATGAGAGGGAAGAAACGAGAGGGAAGAGAAAAGATAGAATTTGTTTGAATTTCATTTGTCTACTTGGTGATGAATTTCTTAATCTGTGTAAGAATTCATTTTCTAATTCTTGATAATTTTTTATTTATTATTATTATTATTTCAACCAATCAAAACGGCAGCACACTACAAACGACACAATACAAATAATAAAATCTAGGGTTTCTGGTGCCCCTATCCTCTGTTTCTAACCTCTTCATCTACCAAAACACTCAAACGGTGCAAGCAGCTGCCGCAGCCAATCCAGGAGTCCTCTACCGCCGTGCTCTCAAAGACACTCTTAATTGGGCAGTCCATCGCCACCTCTTTTATGAAGACGCCGATCTTTTGCGTACGAGGTTCGAAACAAGCAAACACGTGGAAGATCCGGATACAATTGATAGAATGATAGCTTCTACAGTTGACTAACAAGAACAACCAAAAAATTAAAAGAAAGAAAGAAAAAATAGTATTTTACTAACAAAGAAACTAAACAAGGTACAGGTTTGATGCTAAAGCATGTTGAAAGTCAATGTAACCTCATCAACACCTTCACTTTGGTAAAATCATGTTTTGGAATCTTGAACAACTTTAAATCACATGTAAGCATGCTTTTTCTCTCCTATAATAAGCATCTGATTTATTTCATGCAAATACCGCATCTAATCAGGTAAAAGCAGTTAAGAGTGTTTTGGATAACTCAAAAGGTTTTTCAGCTACTGATTTTTAGGTGCTTGGCCAAATTTACTAATTCTATTTATGTCAACCTCTTAACCATCGAAATAACCTTTGACTAATGATATTGAACATGCTAATTCTTACATGAAAGATGTACATATTCAGACCACATTGGCTCCATAGGTCTTTTTATGTCTATAAATCAACTTCAAAATAACTAGTTAAGTCTGATTCATTTTATCTAGTTATTCAGCAGTAATTTACCTTTACAGGAATATCTGCTCCGGAGGTGAAGATGTTTCTTTATCCAGCCGGATAGAAACAAAGAGAGTGGCGCAATGGCATCATGTCTAGCAGCACCTCTTACCAATTTTTTGACAGAACTGTTAAGCATTTTCCTTTAGGAAAGACAAAAACCTCCTAACAATTGATTGCGATTTGAGAACCACCACCTACCATGGATTCCCAGGTTTCAATTGGATCACAGGATTCACATTAACTTAGCCGGTCTGTTTATTTCTTTTTCATATGAAAATACAGGACATGAAAATCCTTCACCCTTGGATATATTTTTAGTTTACATATGGATAACAGGGAAGACATCCACTATAATCACACAAGCAAATAACATCTTACATAGCACACTTATTACAACACAATTCCCACAAAACCAGATACAAATACAAGTAGTGCTTGCCTGCTTAAGCTTTGCGGCACACATCTCCATCACAGATGAATCCTTCCTTTCCCTTTTCATTTCCAGTGTCTTCATCTTCCTTCAAAGCACACTTGGGGTGAAGATCAAAGTCACATTCTTTGCAATAGAAAGACCAACTATATCCAGTTTCCCCACAGCCATCGCAATTATATGAACTTCGTTTAGTCCGTATCAGCTCATGCTCAGAATGAAGTTCGTGTTTCACTTTCTCTGGCCATCCCTTTGCCTTTTTCTCAAGCTCCTCCTCCAAGTGCTTTAGATGTTCCTCTGTAAATGGAAAAGCATCCGCCCCATAGGCTGTCAAGTGCTTCCGAGCTTCCTTGGTAATGGTCCGGCCACTTGGGCCAATGGCTACAGCTGCAGGAATGCCTTGAATCTTGAATTTCTTGTTCAGGATTTGTTTCCTTCCATCACCAAATGGAAGGGCTAGCCAAGGCATTTCTGAATAGAACTCATCAAAGGTGGATTGATCTCTGTCACTTGAGATGAAGATCACCTCGAATGCACTGCCTTTTGCTTTAATTGTGCGGTATGCTTCAATTAGCTTGGGCAGAAAGGCACGACAAGGAGGGCACCATTGGGCTGAGAAGTAAAGAAGAATGTTTTTTCCAACTAGACCAGACACAGGGACCTAATCAAGAGCAAACCATTCCAATGATAAAAAAAAGTTTTTTCAACTCGTGATAATAAGCAAGTTATTGAAAGCAATGCAATAACAACATGCGAGGATAGTATACAGCAAAAACATTACCTTGGAACCACTTTTGTCAATCACAAAATCATTTTCCCCATCAACCAAAACGGACTCAAGCGTCTGTGATTCCAGTTTTGCCTTTTCAATTGCAGCTAGCTCATCAAGCTTTCCCGGTGTAAATGGGTAGGCTTCAATCCCATGGTCTTCGATTAGTTCAGCTACATTTGGGTTCAAAGTCTTCCCATCTTGGCCAATTAGGACAAGATTAGGAATGTTTCTAAGTTCAAAATACCGAGCTAGCTTCTTGCAGCTCTTGTCCTTAAACGGCAATGCCAACCAAGGCATTGTCTCAAAACTCTCTTTGAAGTCGTTTTGCTCGTGGTCTAGAGATATTAGGACTACTTCAAAGTTCTCTCCTTTTTCCTTGAGCCTCTTGTACAATTCCACCAGTTTAGGAGTGAATTCACGGCACATTCTATGGGCATGGATTGAGAAATACAAGCCAACCATTTTTCCTTCAAGGTCCAGCAAAGGGATCTGCCATTACAGATAGCAAGATTGTGAATTATGGCATCATCATTAAAACTGCCAAAAATGGGAACGATGGCATCATCAATTTGATTTAAAAACTAGCTAATCGGATGAACCATTTACCTTTTTTCCATCATTTGAAATAACATAATCACGTGAGCTTGAAACCAAGATAGAGCTTATGGTTTGATTCTTCTTAGCATTCTCTTCTTGCTCTTTAAGGAAATTCAGTCTATCAAGGTTGAACGGATACCCATCCACCCCATGTTCCATGACAGTGCTGACTGCATCATCGCATGAAACCTTACCATTAGTATCAAAAATGACAAGATTAGGGATCCCCCTTACTTTGAACACTTCCTTAAGACGTTTGCGGGTCTCCGCGTCAGAGAAGGGAAGAGCAAGCCATGGCATTTTGGAGAAGTATTTGTTGAAGGATTCGTCATCTCTGTCAGAAGAAATGAAGACCACCTCAAAGTCCCCCTTGGATGATAGCTGTTCATATACTTCTACCAGCAGTGGAGTGAAATTACGGCATGGCCCGCACCACGAACCAGAGAAATAGAATCCCACAATCTTCCCAACCAAGTTGCTGACCTTAACCTAAAAATTAACTAAAATTATCAGAAGATATATTAACCCTTAACGAATCATCATGATTTCTTTTTCTTTCCAGTAAGAGAAGAAAAAAAGAAGAGCTTTTTCTTAATCATAAAAGCTTCAGAAATTGATCATCAATTTGTTTTTCAGCAAGGCTTGCAGTCTTATTTTAACATGATTTCCATCTTAATCACGAGAAAAACCTACACGTTCATATAAAAAAAGACGCAACTTATAAGAAGACAAGAAGAGTATACTTGAATAAGATCAGAGAAACCATCTGCTAAAAACAGTACCTGATCACCGTTGCTGCGGATGAGAAAGTCCCTCTCTGCTGAAGAAAGAAGCGATGAAAGGTCGTGAGAAAAGTCTTCGGTGGCCATGGCTAAGTTATGAACTACTCCAAAGGCCAGAACAATTGCCAACCAGTAAGGGGCTACCCGGGTTTAAATAATATGCACGCAGGAATAGGTAATTATTGTTCTCAGACAACGTAGGGTGATGACGAAGACATTATGACGAAGATTCGAGAACGTCAACGATACACTTGATTTTATTAGGTAATTTTAATTGATTGTATAAAGAATGGTGCAAGTTGTTTTTTAAAGTTTTTTTTATCAGGTTTTTTATTTTATTTTTTTTCATCCTAGTTGATGGATTAGTTTATGAACATTTATCAGATATTTTACATAAAATATATTTCAATAAATAGTTTTTTTTATCTAACAAAATCTCAACCTAATTTTTCAATTATTTTTTCAAAGACTAGGAAAGTAGATAAATATAAATAAGACTAGTTAAATTGTCCACACTATGTTGCGGGCTGAGTAAATATTTTTTATAATTGTTGGGATAAAAACAATTAATAAATTTTACAAGTTCAAAAATAAAATATAACATCTATACATGAAAGGTTTGATATAATAAAACACATAAACACATCCTATTATAACAACAGCAACATCGAAGGCTTAACATCTAAAAATATTATTATTATTATTATTGCTGAAATAATAAAAATTATTAAATTATCCCGAGAAAAAAAAACTTGAAAACATTAACAAATGAGGAAGCAAGAAAAAAAAATTAAAATTATTATTATTATTATTATTATTATTATTATTATTGCGTGAATAATGGGAAAATAAATTCAATAAGAGAATAAAAAAGCCCAAAAACTTTAACAAAAGAGCAAACAAAAAAATGATAAAAAATTATTAGCTAAAAAAAATCATTTAATGTGAAAATAAAACAAAAACAAAAGAAAGAACAAAGGGGGGGAAATAAGAAAAATCAATTTTCAAATGATTACAAACACAAACTAAAATTTAAGAACAAAAGTTTTGAAAAACATGTTATGTCAACAAAAGAGAAAATAATAAAAATTAAAAACCAAAGGTAAGAGCACATATATATAAACACGAGCTGATTTGCCCGCGCGTTGCGCTGGGCTTTTTTCTATGTAGAAAAATAATTGATTTTTAATGTGTTGTAATTTTTTTTATTATTTTTTAAAAATTATTTTTGACATTAGCACATCAAAATCATGTAGCAATAGTTTTTTTAATTTAAAATTTGTTCAAAAGCGATTTTCAAACGCATTACCAAACACTCCTGTCATCTCTCACCAGAATCATAGTTCAATCCACTTTTTAAAATAGTAATGAACAACGAAAACCACATTTCAAATCACTGTTTATTATTGTTTGAAATTGCAATCTCCTTTGGCTATGTACAAAATAATAGTCATGGTGCACGTAAGCTAGCTTGGACATTCTAGTTATAAAAAAAATTTATAAGTTGAAAAAAAATTAAAAAACAATGTCCAAGGTTTATTCGTGACACATGTAACCTACCCCGGTTACAAAAAATATATATATGTGAGGAAACACATTTTCAAACATTAATAAACAGTGAAAATTGTAGAAAAAAATTAAGTTCAGAGATTTATTGTGATGCGCATAAGCTGACCCGGACACCACAGTTATAAAAAAAATGAATGAAAAAAAAACATGTCAAACACTTATGAACAATAGAAAACACTGTTCTTTACTCAAAAATCATTTTAGGTGGCAGGGGGACTTGAACTCCAGCAACCTGAGAAAAAATATTTACTCCTATCATCTATAATTAACTAAATAATTGGCGATGCGACGGGTTTTTTTTATCTATGTAGAAAATTGATTGTTTTTATATGTATTGTATTTTATTATTGTAATATTTAGTTAGTATAATTATATTTACGAATACTGATATGAATTTTTGTTCTTCAAAAAATCCAAAGTCATTTTCCCTCTCTCTCAATATATTTTTAGGCGATAATATTCAATAAATATCAGACATATTAGAAATAAAAATATTGTAATTTGTTTTTAAAACATAAATTTTTTTTTGTGCTATAATTATTTATTTGCCGTCTAAAAAGAACAGTCTAATAGAAACAGGAAATGACTTGTATATTTTTTAATTTGACCTGTAGATAATGCAGGTAAATTTGTTAATAATTTTTTTTTGAGATTTTTTTTTCCCAGTAATATTAGATCTAAAATATTATAAATGAAAACATTGGAAATTCTTGTAAAGAAATAAACTTAAATAAAAGAGCTCAAAATTAAATTTTGAAGCCAATATTGTTTTTATATAAGATTTATTAATCATATTATTATATTAAATATATTTAAGAAAACATGATATGAATTTCTGCCCTTCAAAAAATCCTAGGTCATTTTTCCTCTCTCTCAATATATTTTTAGGCGATAATATTCAATAAATATTCAAACATATAATTAGTTTTACATATTTTAATTTGACATAAATATACAAATATATAATTAATTTGACATAATTTCAATAATATATTTAATTTAAAGGATAATCTTAGGCTATTTTGTTCTCTCTCTATATATATTCTTAGGCGATGATATTCAATAACTATTAGAACATATAATTGGTTTCACATATTTTAACTTGACATAAATACACAAATATATAATTAAAAAGTCAAAACACTGCAAATTTATTTCAAGAAATAAACTTAAACAAAAGAGCACAAAATTTAATTTTGAAGCCAATTTTTTTTTTTTAAGATTTATTCATCGTATTATTATATTAAATATATTTAAGAATACTGATATGAATTTCTGTCCTTAAAAAATCCTAGGTCATTTTTCCTCTCCCTCTATATATTTTTAGGCGATAATATTCAATAAAAATTTGAACATAATATTAGTTTTACATACTTTAATTTGACATAAATACACAAATATATAATTAATTTGATATACTTTTAATAATATCTTTAATTTAAAAGACAAAATTGAAGTAAACACAAACATTAAAATCAAATAATTCAAAACAAAACCGGAAATTAAAAGAACTGGGATTGAAATGAAAATGAAATCCATAATTAACTTGCATAGAAGGATAGAATTAAAATAAATCAAACTTTTGATACCTAAAATATTAAGGATTTATAATAAATTTGCATGGAAGGATGAAATTGAAATTAATAAAAGTTTGATACCAAAAATCATCTGAATTCCAGCCCAATTCGCTAAATTAAAAGATTGAGGACCTAATTGGAACTTCAATATATAATCAATTTCAATTGAGGGATGAAATTGAAAAAAATGAAAACCTATATAATAGCATTAAGGGCAATAATAACAAATTAAAACGTTCAGGGACTGAAATGAACTTTGACAAAAAACAGCTAAGATGACGTCAGCTGGCGCATGCAGGAGAGAGAAATTGGGGGGGAATTCAAACGACCATTGACACGTCTCCGGACACCATATATCTACAGGCGCCGCCCCATGTGGAAGCTAAGATTCCGGAAAATCATTCTAGACGCCGGTTGGGCGTTTTCAGACGCCGTATGAAGCCGCACGCGCCGTCCGAAAAACGCGTCAGCGTTGAAACGGACGGCGCATCCGGCGACGCGCCAACAGTTGTCAGCGAAAAAAAAGAAGAAAAAATTGGCTAATTACCGGAACGCCCCTCACCCACAGGCATGGTTTTTGTCCTTTTCGGGGGGTTAAATCGTCGCTGCACTGTTCAAGCCAATATTTAAAAAATAAAAAAACCGGCCGGCCGAACCGGGCCGGACTGGTCAATGACCGTCCAGCCCCTGAAAAAGACGGCGTTTTTTGTCTTTTTCGGGGGCTAATTTCGGGCATACACTGTTGAAAAATGAAAAAAAAAAAAAGGAGGACATACACCCGCGATGCACCGGGGCAAAACGCACATGAATAGTGCCGATGAGTCTGTGTGAACAGTGTCAATCACTGTTGAAAAAATCGTTTTGATTTAGTTGTATAGATAATGGAAAAAAAATATGGACTATTAAGAAAAATAAAAAAATAAAGGAATTAAAATCAAAAATTAAAAGTATAAGGGTTAAAATAAAAACCAAATATATTATCAATTTCAGTTTGTGAGGCCACGCGCCACACCATGAGGAAGAGGACACAACGACGCATCAACAGAGACGTCGTATGGATATTTTTCGCCACTAGACGATGTCGCACGCGCCGTCCGAAGAGAGCGTGAGACCGAATACTGTCGGCCGCGCATGTCACACGCACCCACACTATTCAGAGGAAAATAATTTTAAGAAATGATAAATTACCGTAACACTCCTACAACCAACTCTTCAATTTTGACTTATTGAGGTGCATATTAGTATTTAACCATTTTCAAATAATATGAAATTCTCATGGCACCCCTATGGCCAATGTTGTTTTTGTGTCTTTTTCGAGGGATAAAATGGTTATTTTACTGTGTAAGGAATTATAAAAAAATCAAAAAATTGGTGACCCAACCTAACCGAACCAAAAATGTGCAATTATTGTGGCACCCCTCTCGGCAGGTGTTGTTTATTGTTTTTTTTCAAGGGATATAATGATTATTTTATTGTGCAAAGAAATATAAAAAAATCAATAAATCGGTGACCGAACCGAACCGAACCAAAAATCAAACCGACTGAGCAACACTATTATAATTCATAATAAAAATACTCACAAGCTATAGTAACTGAATCATGAACTCTTTTAATATATAGTATAATAAGTAGATAAACATAAATAAGATGTAAACAGAAATAAGATGTAAAGGCCGAACATGTTGCATATCCTTTAACAAAGAAAAATAAATAAAATGCCAACTAAGCTCACAAGCTTGACGTATTTCTAGCTTTTATTTTTATTTTATATTTTCCTAAAATTCTAATTACATCTCATTAAAATTAATCATCTTAAAATATATTAGCAATATTATTTTAATTATACTTAGATTTAATAATACTAATATTATATTTAAGGTATTATTTTATTAAATATAATTAAATTTTTATTTTGCTTTCGTGTAATATTATGATATTTTTTATAATACTAGCAATGCTTTTTTTTTTTATTCCTTTGAGCATCTATTTTTATTATGATATAATTAAATAAATAATAATCTTAAAAATCAATTTATTTGGTATTGTTGTGTGGTTGGGGTTAAAAAAAACACTTTTATAAAAAGTTCATAAATAAAATTGAAGTGTTTGGTTAAAACTGTGGTTGAAGTTGAAGTTTAATAAAAAACAGTTTTGTGTGTTTGGTTACCATGCTTTTCATATTGCTGTCAACTTGTAAAGTTATTTTAAAGGACACACACACACACACACACACACACACACACACACACACATATATATATATATATATATATATATATATATATATATATATATATATATCATAATAATATAATGTAATTAATAATTCAAGTAAATTAGACACTTGTTTTTATCTTCCCCAAACTATTTGCAATGTCATCATGAACAAAATTCATATATGAAGGCCTTTGCAATCCCTGACTATTTGTGTGAGGTACAATATCTGATAAAAACTCATTCGGGATATAAATGAGATTACGATTATATTCAATAAAAACAACATCATCTTGTGATCTCTTTGTAGTATAATTATGCAGTGTCATCGATGCAACAACAATCTCAACTTGCGTTTTATATGGATAAGCTGACATGTTTTGTAAAATTCTCCATCTTTGCTAAATTATTGAAGATAAATGTGACATTTCCCTTTTAGTTTTTATCAATTATTCAAAATTATTCAAATTATCATATACAAATGAGCATTTCCCTTTTAGTTTTTATCAATTATTCAAAATTTGAATTATCATATACAAGTGCAACGTTTGAAGTCTGATTAGATGTTTAAACCTTCAGCCTTTGGCCATTTAGCATGACCACAAATTCTCTCTGCATTGGCATGCTATTAACATTGACCGGCCTCTTTCCACATTGACCAGCCTCTTTCCTCTCATACTTTGACACGTAGCAATATTTACTGAAGGGAAAAGAAGAGAAGACAAATGTGGTTTGAAAACCTGTAGAAGTAAAAGATGAGTGACGGCTGTTTCTGAGGAGAAGCTCCTGCCGCTGCTAAAGAAACCAATGAAGGTGGCAGAAGAGAACTCAGGAGAAGACGCTACGGAAGAGAAGCAGGGGATCAAGGTAACCATGTATCGAACATGGGTTGAACTAGTTCAATACAAGATATTATCCTCTTAATATTAAAAAAAATATATATATATTAATCTATATATAAAAAATGATATGACATGCGTGCAGCGCAAGCCAACTATTCTTCGTCTTTGGAGCATCTTGGAGGGAATAAGGAAAAAAGTAACGATGGAAATCTGAGTTTTAATGACCACGTTATCTTGCCAAGTGGCTTCTTCTCTTTCCTTAACTATGGCTGTTTAATTTTATTTTTATATTATTTTAGATGTTTTTTTAGTCAAGATGGTAGGGCCATTGTCATGTTTCATGTCTAGGAATTCTGATGTCGTCGAGGAAGTTTCCCGTCACTGGCTCTCGAATATATCCACCTAGCTTGACTTTACGAGCCTGATTGGCACAGCTGTTGCTGTTATGGTTGAGGTTAAAAAAAAATAAGTTTATGAAAAGCGTTTTTAGCTGCGGTTCGTAACTGAAATTTGTGTTTGGTTAAAACTGTGGTTGAGATTGAGTTTAATAAAAAACAGTTTTGTGTGTTTGGTTACCATGCTTTTCATATTGCTGTCAACTTGTGAAATTAATTAAAAATACACATGTATACACACACATACATATATATAAATATTTTGTTGGAATAATTTTGTAGATTTATTAATAATTATAATAATAAAATATTTAAAATAATTCAAGTAAATTATACATATTTTTCTAAAATTACAGTTAAAAATTATTAACAGGATCAGAAAAAAAAATACAGATAAAATAATAATCTCACTCATGTATTAATACAACAATACAATCGATTCATCGGTTCCAAAACACTAACGAAGAAATTAAAATTCAATTCAAATACAAATACAAAATAACAATTCAATTCAATTACAAACTTTATCACAATTCAGTATCTAGACATTCCACTGTTAAGCCATTTTTTGATTTAATTTTAGCTCTCAATCATGACATCGTCGTCATCACCATCCACGCAACCTTCATCCCCGTCTCCATCAACCCACACTGTTAAGCCATTTTTTTTATTTAATTTCAGCTCAACCATGACATCGTCGTCGTCACCATCCATGCCACCTTCATCCACGTCTCCATCATCCTCGTCAACCCACCGCTCAGCAGGGGCGCACTCATGCTTTCTCGTCTTGGAACGGCCACAACCATTATGAGAGCACAAACGGAGACCACACCCCACAGACCCACCTGTGTGTGTGGGTTTTGCGTGTGGAGACTGTGAAGGAGAAGAGAAGAAGAGATGCAGAGATGAGGGACAAGAGGATGATGCAGAGGATGAGTGTGTGGGTGTTTGCGTGTGGAGACTGTGTGAAGGAGAAGAGATGCAGAGATGAGGGAGCTGCAGGGGATGATTGATGAGTGGAGATTGAAGAAAAATATGTATGTGTTAACTGTAATTTTAAGAACGCAATGTGTAGTCAAAAGAACGCAGCTGCAAAAGTAGCATCTCCGCTGCTTTTGCATTCACGGCTCAGTTTTAATTTTTTTTTGGGACTCACAGTTAAAAACTGGGGTCCCCGTTTGGTGATATTTGCTTTTGAGGCTGCGGTTCAACACACCACAGGTTGAACCGCAGCCCCAAACGCCCACTACGTCTCTTTACCAGGAGTGTTTTCATTCCGTTTTAAAATTATTTTAAACCTGATGCGAAGTGCCACCAAAAAATCCTCCCAATTAGCTGTTGGACTGGACTCCATCAGCCAGTAGAACCATGATAATGCTTTCTCCTCCATGTGGAAGGAAGCTATTGTAATTTGTGTTCCTATGGAATATGACAATAAACAAAGAATTGTTGTGACTTCAAGATCCAGTCATGTGGATCACCCCCATCAAAATGAGGAAAATCTAGGCGAAGGATCTTCGCCTGAATACCTCCTGAACCTTCAATTAGTGGAGCTTCATTCCCTCTTGGACGATTAGTAGTGCCTTCATCTGCACTAAGTCTAGTTGTTAATTGCACCAAACTGTCGTAGTTCATTGCAAGATGGTTGAGTTGCTGTAACAATTCTCCCATAAGAACTCCTTGTCTGCTTTGCTCCTCTTTCAGAATATTGTTCTCCCCTCTTAGAGTTGTAATGGCCTCTGCCACTTGAGCTGAACGTGTTCCTTCAGCCATTCCAGGATCGCCGGCTCTGATAGCACTTGTTACAACCTTACTTGTAATGGATTTTTGTAGTAAGGGTTAAGGAATAATTCTGGATTATTTAGGCTCCAGAGCCTCCTTTGCACTTAGCAATATTTGGGTTTTTAGATGTCTTTTCATTAGTCAAATGGTTATTTAAATACAAATTGGAAATTCAACTGCCACAGGTAATGGCCATAACCTCCCCTTTTAAACTACCCATTACTCTTAATTAAACACATAAAATAAAACGCATGAAATACTAAACTAATTACACAACTGCATCTGCCACGTGTTGGTCATCCTAGCACACCTTCCACATCCATGTGTCACCTGATCCCGTCCTCGTGATTAACACCCAGCAAGCCATGTGTCGCACGATGCCTTCCTCATGATTATCTTCTAGCTACCAAGTGTCCATGAGACTCATAACAATGTGTCCCTTTAATTTAACCTTCACTCCCTTTAATTTAAAATTGTGAAAGAGATGTTAAAATTTCATTTACAATTAGTTTTGTAATATAACAATTAATATTTCTGTAAGAAAATCTTTATATTTTGAATTTGGAAGCCATGATGTCAGGACGAAAATACCAATCTGACAAGATTAATTGAAATTTATAGGAGAGAACTTAGAAATCTGTAGGGAATTCAACATCATTGCCATGAAAATTAGTGAACAAATTTAATAAAAGATTTCTGCTTCTAACTGGTAAATCATTGCCATGAAAATTAGTGCTAGAACTCAATGATTTTAAACCATTGGATTCTCACCTTTTGTCTTGTTTTATTGTGTTCAATGTGAAGAATTTTAGACTAATTGTCAATTTGCTATGTATAAAACTGTGATGAAAATAGATTTCATCAAAAATCGCCAAGAAATTTCTCAAAAAACAATGAACTAAAGCATAATTCGAAATCAGCTTACAAGGATGCATGCATGTAAAAATCTAATCATTCTATAAGATACGCAACAAAAAACGTCCTTCCAACAAAAGACACAGAAATCAAAAGGAATCCTCGATGAACTAAGATAGCCGCTCAAGAGGAAGCTTGAGACTTCTTAGACTTGCTGGTTGCTAGCTGGGTCTCAGGCTGCAATACCAGCAAACAGAATTAGAATGGAAGAACAAAAAACACTTGTTATACTAATTAAATCGTCTACCAATTAGAAAGAAATAAATTACCTCTTTCTTAACTGGCTCTTCCTTTTCAGACAAAGTCAACTCAATGTGGCAAGGACTGGACATGTAAGCTGGAAAGGAAAAAAAAGATTCCTATGAATAAAGATGGAAATGTACTTGTAAATTAACTAATAAGAATCCAATCAAAACAAGCATACGATTAATTCTTCCATGAGCCCGATAAGTACGACGCCTCTGCTTCTGTGCCTGATTCACCTGGATGTGAGAAATGTAGAGAGCATCCACATCCAAACCCTTGACCTGGAAAAGTAAGTAATGTCAGTAAAATGGCAAGCAGAAGATGATGAGATGGTGACGCGAATGAGAAGATTGATATACCTCGGCATTGCTCTCTGCATTCTTGAGTAAATCCAGGATGAACTTGGCAGACTTGGCCGGCCATCGTCCTTGTCCGTTAGAGTGCCTGTTCTTTGCTTGTGCAGTACGTCCAACTCCACCACAGAAACGTCGGAATGGAATGGCCTGTTTGTGTGCCAAAACATCTTCCAAATACCTCTTAGCCTTGACCAGAGGCAACTTCTTTAGAGAAAAAGCTGTCTCCCTTGTATTCTGCATAACATTAAAAAGGATGCACATGACAAACCAAGCTTAAAAAATCTGTCAATGGAGGAAACATAATTACAATCTCGGTCATCCAATACATGTAATGACCAGCCGGTTCTTAAAAATACAGTACTTAAACCTATTGCGAGAAAAAGATAATCAGAAACGATGGTCAGAGCATCATAGAATAGAAATCAATAAATGCATGAAAAAACATCAAAATGAAAGTATTTGTTCCATCATTTACTGAACCTTAAGCCACCAATAACAACAGAGGTTCACCCAATAACAATGCAATTAATTTTCCTGAAGTTTATGAGAGCCCTGTTCACAAAAAGGCAACAAGACACTGCTTTTTATATCAGGTTAGGATTCAAAACAGAAAAAAAATGGAGGGTTTTTTGGTGGTTACAACCAAAACCTTTCAATCATAGACGAAATGCAGAAAAACATACAGTGCTGTCCATTACTTGGTAATGAAATATTCAATACCTCACTTCTCAAATCTTCCGCGTGATCTTGTTTACCAGAAAAGTGATTTCTTTTTTACTTGATTCAAATTGCCAACAACAGAAGATAGAACTAACCACACAAACAATCAGATAACCTAAACAAAGATTGGTGTTTATTAAATTTAGGACCTCACACTCCTCGTAACAAATAGACCCCGCCATAATATGATTTAAGTTATTTCCTGAAGTATAGAGGACACAACATGTATTTCACCAGTTGCGATGCAAATAACTCTTCAACAAAAGCAAAAATAGGTCAAAATATCAATTAACACCGGCATTATCCAAAATACGTATGCTAATTAATTGAACCTATAAAAAAATATTCATATAAACAAAATTGTGGCAAGAAAATGTTCCATTGTTTACTGAACCTTCTGCCACAGAAAAAAGCAGGGGTTCACCCAATAACATTGAAAGTGATTTCCCTGAAGTTTACGAGAGACCTGTTCACACAGGCAACAGACCCCTGCTTTTTTAATCAGGTTTTACTAACAAATCAATTATGCTGTTCTTCAGATAACAATGACCATACAAAACAAACCAGAATAAAGCAAAAAGCGTATACTAATTAATTAAACCTATCAAAAACTATTCATATAAACGAAATTTTAGTATCAAAATGTGTCATCGTTTACTGAACCTTCAGGCACAAAGAAAAATAACAGAGGTTCACCCAATAACAATGAAACTGATTTCCCTGAAGTTTACGAGAGACCTGTTCACAATGGCAACAGACCCCTGCTTTTTTCATCAGGTTTAACAAATCAACTTTTTGTTCTTCGTATAATAACATCCATACAAAACAAAACCCATCAGAACTCTACACTCAGTACCTTGAAGTGAACTCTGAGGTTAGAGCCCCTTGCCTTGCAAGCTGCAAAAAAAGCACAGACACAAAAACATCAAATTATGATCTCCTTCAGTGATAAGCACGCACGGGAAATCCCAATAGAAGAATATTAGTTGACTTACATTTGGTGGGGTTATCAGGCTCTCTAGAGTACTTAACCTGAAAAAAGAAAACAAGGGACATAGTGTGATTTAGTGATGCGGAGATTCAAAGTAAGAAAGATGGAGAAAGAGAAGAGGAGGTTTACCATGGTGGCTGGCCCTTCTGCCTTGTCGAAGCTGGAGAGACGTTGAATTGGTGGCTCTAGCAGAGGAGAGGCAGACAGGTAGCTGAGTACGGTATATATAGGGTCGCGAAATGAAAGAAACCCTAATTCTTGCTGCGGACTGAGTTCAACGCTGCTCCTTCTGGGCTTGGGGTTTTTTATTCGGCTTATGTCTTCTGAAGCCCACCTCTCTCTTCTGTTTTTTTTTTGGTGTAGCATGTTTTATTTTTTAATTTTTTCTATGTTTTATTTTCAATCATTTTAAATGTTGACGTTAAAAATTTAAAAATATATAACACCATAAAATCAAATATAAATTTAATAAAAAAGCACAAAGACCTAATAATAAAGTATATGAAAGATTCAATAGCCTACTAATTAAGAAGTTTTTTTTTTTTTCTTATTACACAGATAATTCATGCTTTCATACACATTTTTTTTTATTTTAACGATTTTAAATCTACAATCCCACATATCAATGTTTTATATTAAAATAATATTTAATATAAGAATTTACATATATCAATAAGATGGGTAGCTCCTCCTAGGGTTTACATAAGAATTTCTTGTGATTAAGGAGCATAAATAATAGTGATTATGTGTGTGTGTATGTGTGTCTATATATATATATATATATATATATATATACTAGCTATATTGCCCGCGCGTTGCCGCGGGCATTCTTGTGTATATAATTTAACTTAATTAAATCCACAACAATAAATTTATATGATATAACTAAATAAAAGTTATAGATTAGGAGATAAAATGTAAAAAAATTTAAGTAGAGTTTATTGCGCAAGCATAGATTACATCTTTTAGAATGTAGATATTACGTCATGAAAGATCACAAAAGAACGCGAACTAACATTTAAAAAAAGAGCAAAATATTTTAATAAGAAAAAAATAAAAAATAAATCACAAAAATCATCGTTATTATTGTGCAGATAGTAAAATTATAAAAATCATTTAATACAAAGAGCAAATTAAAAAAAAATAAAGGGAAAAAGGAAGCAATATTAATTTAAAATACTATAACAATAGCAAAATCGGAGTCTTAAATCTAAACTTATTATTGTTGTTACTGTTAAAACAATAAAAATGATCAAATTATACTGAGAGAAAAAAATAAAAAGCATGAACAAAATAGGAAGCAAGAAAAACAATTAAAATATTATTATTATTATTATTATTATTATTATTATTATTATTATTACGAAAGAATAGATAAATGAATGAATTAAGATTAAAGAAAAAATATAAATTGTGAAAAGACCTGTAATAATCAAATAACAAAAATAAGTAGTTAATTTTTTGTTGACAAAAAGACAGAAACATCAATTGAAAATTCATCCTGATGTTATTTTTATTATCATCGCTATAACATCTAAAATTCTTATCAACATTACTATTAAAATAATTAAATTGCTCAGGAAAATCATAAAAAAAGGAAAAGAGTTTTCATAAAAAATCAATAAAAAACCAATAACCAAAATTATCACTATTATTGCATAAATACTGAGATCATAAAAATAATCTAATCTAAAGAAGGAAAAAAAAAACAAAAGGAAAAAAAAAAGAACAAAGGGAAAAAGGGAGCAATATTAATTCTAAAATGATAACCAATATAAAATAAAATTTCAGGATTGAACCGATTAGGAAAAACATCCCAGGGAAAAAAATAAAAATAAAAGCATAGATGCATAAATACGAATTAAAAATAAGCATTGTTTAAGAATTAAAAGAAGACACTAAATGAATTATTAAAAAAAAAAACCCTCCAATAATTAAATAACAAAAATAAATAATCAATTCTCTATCAACAAAAAGACGAAAACATATATTGAAAATCTATCTTTATGCTAATGTCATTATCGTTACTATAACAGTTAAAATTATTATTAACATTACTGTCAAAAAAATCAAAACAATTAAATTGCACTAAAAAATCATTAAAAAAAAGCAAAAGATTTTAAAAAAAAACAAATAAAAAATAATCGCTGAAATTATCAATATTATTGTGTAAATAGCAAAATCATAAAAATCATCTAATCCAAAGAACAAATTTTAAAAAAAAGAATAAAGGGAAAAAATATGCAATATTTATTTTCGAATGAATACCAACATAAATTGAAATTTAAGGATTGAACCGATTCAAAATAAAATAAAATTAAAAAAAAACTTAGAGCATAAATGCATAAATATGAATTAAAAATAATAACCTCACGCGCCGCTTCCATGGTGCGTTGGTGTTGAGCGCCGCTGTCGCGTCCTGACGACGCGCCAGCCGTGCAGACGGAAAAATAATAAAAAATATAAGCTAATTACCAAGACGCCCCTGACCCTACCGAGATTCACGAAAAAACCGGTGGTGAAAATACGCTCGTGTCCCCGTTCACTGTGCATTATGTTGTCGTTATCGAGGGCTTTTTTCGTCGGTGCACTTAATGTGTGAAAAGCCGACGGAGCCCCTCGTCCCTGTGCACAATTTTGTCTTTTTCGAGGGGCAGATTCGTTAATGTACTGTACAAAAGTGGAAAGGTGAAAAAAAAAGGGAAAATTCGAAAACACCCCTAGAATAAAAACAAAGAACGCCGGCTCATGAAGGCCAATTTCGTCCCGACACTGCCACAATCCACAGTGGAAACACTCTCAGTCCACAGTGCATTGCACAGGGAAAACACCACGCCAATTAGATGGATTGTAATATATATATATATAAGCCAAGGAGGATAAATAATCCTATCCTTTACTTGCTTGGTTTTTAATTTTCTATTTTTTATTCAAATAAATATTGATGTCCCATTTTCTAAACGAGCGGGTGGAAGTGGCTCAGATTGCTGGAACCTGAAACCACTTGAAGATGGTTCAATTAACGTTGATGAATATAGTTCTTGGTTGATCGTTCATGAAATTAATGATAGCTGAAAAAAGGTGTTTCATGCTATGTTATGGAGCGCAGCAGCTGCAGGATCATAGTAACACTTCGTTTAATTTTTGGTCACCTTCAGGATTGGTCGTCAAATTAATGATACCATGTGTTCGATCCAAGTTTTGGGCAAATTTATACTAGGATCTCAGTTTCGTTTTGTTTTGACTAAAATATTTTTTATCAGTTAAAAATACAAGACTAAACAGCATCGTTTATACCTTAATTTAAATTTCATCCCATTTTCAATTTTTTTGCCAAATACTAGCTGAAACGTTCCACTTTTGTTTTGTCCTTTTTGTTTCAACTAAATAGTGTTTTTTTAATAATAAATAATTTACAATATCAATCATATCTCTTAATCTGACTATTAGATGGGGATGAAATTTTATAAGTAATCTCTTAACATATTTATATATATTATATTAAAATTTCAGAGCAATCAAAGAATATAATGACCTTAATCAAAAAATATAATGACCTTACAAGATTGATGATAGTATTATCGTAATATTATACATGTTCATAATTTTGTCAATTCTAAATCATTTTATTATCATTTTTTAAATTAAATTGCACAATTCTAAATAGTACAACCCCGAAACAGCACTCTGAAATGCCCCGAAACAGCATGCCAAAACACTCCAAAACTGAAACATTCTGTTCCTATTAAAAAAACAAAGCTCAACCGAAACAGAATTGACAATCTTAGTTTATACATGGGAAGTTCAAGAATCCAGAGAATTAGAAGTTGTAGCTGGACATAAAGCTAGAATAAGTAGCGACATCTGCCCAATCTGGGAAAAGGCCTTTCAATCTCTCTACTTCATCATCCAAAACTTGGTCTACCACAGCAACTTCCACCCGCAAGTCATCAGAACTGCTGGCCTGTTCTTTCCAAAGAGAATAGAAAACAGAATTGAACTGTGTAATACAATAATCTTTGTAGCTTAACCAAATCAAGGGCAGAACTTTACCTCTAACCAGAAAGTCCAGTTTGCTTGGGTGGTTCCACTAAGTCTCAACATGTAGGATGGCGGACCACCGTCCACTATTTCAGGATCTGTGCGATTTCCATGGTGATTACTTGCACAGCGGCAAAGAAAAATGCTCGTAGGAAAAAGTGGAATCTTAAAATTTCAAACCTGGAAGTATGTTGTCTGCAAATGACCAGCTTGATAAAGGACCGGTGATGTTAAGGATTGTAACCCAAACCTCCTCCAAATCACTAAAAGGACACAACATTTGAAAATAAAAATTCACACATCTGAATAAGAAATGTTATAAAACAAAATCTATGCTCTAGGATATAACATACACACACGAGTATTCATGAGAGCACAAGGTTAAATTTGAATTTCAAACTACACTTTTTTTAGTTCTTTCACTCCTGATGCAGACACTTCAAATTTCTGCCCCATGTCTAGGATTTATAGAGCATCTTCCAATTATCCATTAAACATATAACGCAAAAACACAAATGTATAACTAAATCAGGCAAAAAAAACATATAAACAGTTTGGTCATTTGAAAGAGCAGTAATTTTGTTAAAGCAACATCGAGATCTTTCAACATGGTCCCATGGTTTGAGTGGGTGTAGCTGCTCTAGACAGCATACCCTCACATGGAATAATCCATGTTTGAATTCCTCCACATAGTGCGCGCACTGCGCTACTGTCAAAAAATGTCCAACAGTTAATTGCATGACCAAACAGTTGAACTATGAGCATACCCACATCCTATCCCTCCAAACTGAGGGTGAACAAACTCATAGAAGTAGATTTTTGGAGCACAAAACAACATTTCATGCACTTCCATGATCATTAGTTCATTCTACTTACCCCAAGGAAAATTCCAAGTAAACTCTCCGAGATCTATCACTAGAGATGGTATGCGGCTTGTAAATAGATAAGTGGGGGAAATATCTATATTGTTTAAAAATGCCATCACTCCTTGCAGGGAACTTTAAGGTTTGCGAAAACAAAAGAGACACTGGAAAGCTTCCCTGCCAAAGAAATTAAAGAAAGAAAGAAAGTTACACAAAATAAAGGTTTGTCTATGAATTTGAAGGCTTTGCAATCATTATAGAACATGTAATTGAAAACAAAGTAACTTGCCCAATGGAAGATGAGAAAACCTGACATTACTTCAGTGTTCAGAATAGGATACTATCCCCCATTTGTTTCAACGAGGATTTTATGAAAAATGCCCCGGGATGGGGGGAGAGGAAAGATTAACAAATTAAAAGGAAATTATCACGTGCTTCCAGATTTAAACCACCCATCTGTTGTGGATGCCTTTGCAAGTTTTATAACTTGTATCTTGATGAGGCAAAAGAGTCACCTCAAAACATAAATTTGACATAGCATTAGCTACACCCATCAGGGGCAAAATTTGCTTACCAGCCAAGTCTCTCGGGAAGACATATCAGCAGTTTCAAAAGATAACTCTTTGCCCGGTAACAGGCCCTTTGCCACTTCAGGAGCATATTTGAAAAGAAATGATAAAGAATTGGAATCTAAAACAGCAAATCCATAGCTGGAGTTCACAATCCTATTTGCATCTGTCAATCAACACAGGAAAAAGAAGTTTTCAGGCAAGATGGCTGAGAAAGGGGGCTTTAGAAATCAGAACAAATCAAGAAGCCAGCAACAGAGCTAATGGTTGAGCTCTGTTCCTACTCACACATCAATTGCTGTCTAGCAGTTCTAACTGGATAAAATTTTAGAAGGCTTTTAAAGATCAAGTGCTCTCATCTTCATACCTGTAGTAACAAGTGTATGCTGAAAAACAACCCTCTTTGGTGCAAGATTGCTGTATGGAAAGCATTGAGATGACAAAGCCAGAGCAAGCACACTAACATGCAACAAGAGCTGCAAGATTGAAAATCGAGCTAACCAGTGACTACAAACAGGTATTAGTGGGCCCACACACAAACCAGTTGCAACACCAATTGCTGCTGCCACTACAACATCAGTAACATAATACCCTGCAAGTACAGATCTGAGAATCATAATCCACAACTATAATTGATTGCTCAACTATAATTGTACAAAACAATCATAAAGATTCTTCAGTAGATTATTGACTACAGGAAATAAAACTACCCTATGGCATTCTTGAAAGTCACCGGGACAAGAGTACAAAAACATCTAAGACAAAAAATATATATAAAGAAAGGACAAAAACTTAAAAGAGATATAAGTTCATCATCCTCTTTCAGCCATGGGGAAGTTGCAAGTACAACCATATAATATGCAATGAAAGCAGTCAATATAAAGTCTATCCAATCAAATGAAGCGTTATATCTAGAATTCTTAACATTTGGACCTAAGACAAAAAAATATATAAAGAAACGAAAATTCATTTATCAATCAGTTCGAAATATATAACAGGCCAATTCTTCCTTTTTACACCTATCCAAAAGTTCTCGACAATCAGCACAGTGTGAGAATATACCAGGATCTGAGTCCATGAATTCAACAAAAGGTGAGAAGATTATTGGTAACTTTACGTACTATGCAATTTTCACTTGCTGACAATATTATTTATACAAAATTCAATTTTACAATTAAAATGTGAAAAATGAACACATTGATTCAACAGTTTCACCGTCTCAAGTTCACAAGCAAAACTGGAAATAATTCAATTGAAAAGGCAGATATAAATGACATCAGAATAAATAGTCAGGAATACTAACCATAGGGAGGTGGGAGAAAACCTATCATACCCATCTTCTCGATCAAAAATTGGATTACAAATCCACTAAAATAAACTGAGTAAGTGAGACATGGAATTAGAGGAATTACATAAAAAACTGCTGGCCTGAAAGAAAGAGCATGAGTTAGACCATTTCTGATTATTTCACTGCCATTTGCCACCATTTCCAATTAGAAAGTCACTAAAATACAACAAAAAAAAGGGACTTTAATGTGAGAAAAAAGAGCAAAGAGACAACAATATGTAGTTCCATTTGGCATGCTATCACCACTATCTTCTGCAAGACAGTTTCAAGTCTTCTTGTAAACAAAAATAAAAGAGGAAAGAAACCCTTAAAAATAATAAGGGAAATGAGTGCCAAAACATCCGACCCAGAAAACAAAACAGTGAAACAGAGAAACAAGGTTTGAGCTCTCAAAATGTTCCAGAGTTAGCTAAGACATGACATGCCATCAACAAGCTGCACTTTGGATCCAACTAAACAACAGCCCAAGTCATGTGCAGCAGAAAACAACATGATGCTTTTCAACAGAACAGTCACTTAAGCCCGAGAGCTGATATTTTGAGGCATGCTTCAACATTTAGAGAAAAAATAACATTTGAAAGAGTAGTAAGAGATATTAACATCTTAACAAATTAAAGTCTCCGAACACAACATCAGAAACCAGCAATGAGATACATGCAACTTCTAAATGATAAGCAAATGGGAAGAAAAATCCAAGTAAACATTCACAAGAAGGAATTTGATTGAGATCCATCAAAATCAGTACCTGGGTGATTGAAGATGATCATAGGACTTGACAGATAGGGAAAAGAAGATCCATGCAGGAAGCATAGATACCGACACAATAAAGGTCAAAAACCCTCCACCGAGCCCAGCTACCAGATAGGCCTGCCCTTACTATAGTTAGCAAATTTTGGAAACTTTCTAAATCTAGAAGCCACAAAGATTTCTTCAAAATGGTAAACTAAATACCGAAGTTACGCAAGCATAAAATCCAAATGCTCCCCAAAACCTTGCTTCTTCAGATAGAGCCTACAAAATACACTCTATTTCAGATATCTGCTAGCTTCAGTGATGGATGGTGCTCCTGCATTAGATTTAACACCCATCCAGAGGACGCATACACAACTCCAACAAACTCCAAGTAAGGCATAATTCTACCAGACAATTTAAATTAAGGGGGAAATCAAGGTTGTTAAATTCGCTTTTTTGACACGACATGAAACATAATATAAAATCGAATAGAAAATCACAAGTATATTTTTTTTATTATATATTGACAATTTCAGCCAATAATTAAAATGCATTAAAATCTGATAAAGAGAGTCAACAATATTATAATCAATTAGTGATCTAAATAAATAAGAAAAATAGATAGTATAAATTAGTAAATGACAGTAAGTACACAAGAACCCCATAACAACTTGGTTGTTCTCATTATAACAAGTCATAATGAACCTCTTTTAAGTTGCAAGCTAATGAGTCTAAACTAGTAATTAACTAGCATAAGTCTAATAATTAAAATAAATTATTAAACAATGTTTAATGCGCCAGAAAAAATTTAAATTGCAAATAATTTTTTAACATTAAATAAATAAAATATGATAATAAAAACAAAGTATTCATTCTAAAAAATTTCCATGTAGTCTAAATCTCTAATCTTCACAGATTCCTAATAGATTTCAGTCATGATTTCAAGCATATAATTCTCTCTCGTATAAATAAATTACTGAGTTAATCATATATATTTGAAAATATTGAGATGTTTAGCTTCCCTCCTATTTAGAATCGCAACAAAATTTTACTTGCAACTCTAGATCTGTCCAAAACAAAACACGTATGTCTAGTTTGACAGATTTGACAAGATTTATGTATTAACTTTGACTCTCTGAAATAATATGTTTTTGAACTTTGTTTAATCTAATAATTTAACAAAATATATTTTCATGTATCAAATATTTCCCTATAAAATTTCAACTAGATCCAATATATAATTTGAAAGATATGTTTAATCTCACAAAATTGTCAACAAATACTATAAGGCCAAATTCAAAACTAATTTGGTTATTCATATCACAAATTTAGTAAACTCGTGAAATTGTACCGATTTTACTGATTTTACTGATTTTACCGATTTTGCACAAGTCAAGTCTGATTGTACTAGTTTTCAAGTTTAGTCCGATTTAGCATGTAAATACATGTTGACTCGTAAAATCATAAGATTTTAAGAGTTAACTCGCGATTTTGACAGCCTTAGGGAAAATACATGATTAGCCATACAATGCAAATCAAAGAGTCCAATGAATCAAATCACTAACAAATGTGGTGGAAATATTTTATGGAAAGTTTATCTTATAAAGATTGCAATTTGACCCATTAACAGGGAGTCTTGGAAAGAGAACTTGGAAGCAATATTATTGTTCTACTTTATAACACGAAGTTGCCTACTGTTCTCAATGCTCAAAATGCAAGCCACAAGTTTATTTTACCATTGTGCCAAGCAATGATCCATGTTAACATCGAAAGAAACAAACTTTTACAAGAGAGAAGTAAAACATGTCCATCATCCGCATAAAGTAGCCGATGCAATTCAAGAAAATAGTTTTCAGCAATTCAAATTTGGAGAACTTTTTACAGTTATCAAATAAACTAATTAGATCTACTATTACAATTATGCTTTACTTTTCAATGAGGCTGTATTAAATGAGAAGTTCAGCAATATAGTAGTCAAGGTAAAGAAAATGACCATAAATTGGCCACAAATCTCTACTAAATGCCATGCATATCAAATGTTTGCTCATCCTTAGCAATCAGAGGACTTCTTTCCCCATTTATGAAAACAACTTATCTTCAGATCATGTTTGTCTATTGGTTTTCAATTCCTAATAAATTGGTTTTCTATCTTGTTTTATCATATTTTGATGCAGACTTACATTCAGATCAGTTATTTTGAAATTTCTTTGCGTTGGTGAAGTCAATAAATGTTGTTGCGCCACGTGAATACCATATTATATGGTATACTGTATACTCACTCTTATTAGTAACCACAACATATTCCAAATGAAAATGCAACCTAGAATGTAAAGTTAAAAAAAATCCTGGTTTGCACGCACTTCTAGTCATGTGTGTTAATGTAACAAACATGGCCTGAATAAGTAATTAATTGACAATTATATAATATCTAATTGCACCTCTAATTTATTGATGACTGAAACATCTTGAGAGGTGGTGGGGGTGCAACGCCAAACAGTTCTTGGAATCAGCAAACCAACAAGTGAGGTTGGGACAAACATCAGGAATGCCAGGTATGGACGTGCAAACCTGCATTAGAATCTTGCATGTCAAAGAGAACCATGACCAACAGTTATAGCATCAGGCTCTAGTTACTTCTGAGTAATAGAAGACATTCATGGTGTCTCATGGAAGTTCATCATTATAACCACCATCATCCTATAGAACATATTTATGTCGAATACAATGAAACTACTGAAAAAGAGACCCCACGCTCACACCTGTTGAAGTTTTTCCCATTTGAAATTCCAGGGAGAATAAAGAAAAGAAAACGAGAACAAACTCACCAGTTCATCGCATAACTAGAGAAGAAAAGTCTCACGGTGGCAAGGATAACTGGGAAAATAATAGCCAATATAGTTCCAGCAGCATGGAAAAGCAATCCTTGAAAGCAAACAAATTCTGGGTATTATTCACAAAATCTTCAACATGCAAGTCTTGTGTCATGTGAATGGGGTATCAGAGCATGGAGATTCAGATGAAAAAAAATATAAAAATCAGCAGTAGAGAGTTAACCTTTCACAAAATCATAGAAGGTTGCAAAACAAGATCGTGACCTAGAATCCCAAAAATGCAAAAGGAATGGCATGACAAGAAAGATGACGATGGGAATGCTATGAAGTACCAGAGCTACCCTTCTTGAATAGAATATCTGGGGGGGGGGGGGGGAACATCATAGATATAAGGACAATGTTATGCATTAATTAAGGTCATAATAAGACCGCATAGTGAGTCATAAATAAGTTAAGATATAAGTGCAAATAATGAAACATTGAATAGAGCAAATATTATAAGTTTTGCAGCTTACAATGAACCATGACAAGTAATCAAAGAAAATAGCCCTCTCGTCCTTGTAGTCATTGGTTGTAGCTTCAAGATATTCTCTTTCTCGAGCATTAAGTAGCTTAGAAGAATTTGTGAAGGCTTTCAGTATGCTGAGCAAATTGTCTCCACGTGCTTGCATAATCCCAGGTCTGGTGGGAGTGCATTCAGATGCATAAGAGGATGCACTTAAGAATAAAGCAACAAAAGAATTCCAATAAAATATATACAGCAAAATGGCAGAAGTAAAGCATACAGTAATTTGTCCAACGTATCATAGGATGTATGGTAGTAATAACCACCAAGAAGAAAGATAATATCCAGGCTTGGAATGTTTCCGTGATCATGGGAAAATATTCTGTAATCTGTATCTCCAGGAATAACAGCAAAGACATCCTACATAGAGAAATCGATCACTGGAATTGAAATAATCAAATGCAAACAGCTGACAAGCACAGCAGATAGGTATTGGGATAAGCCACATTATGTTAGGAGGGTTTTATACTGATCCAAATGACGTGAAGCAAAATTATATAAATGTTATTTGTTTGCATGTTTCCTTTACTAGTAAACATATATTAAGACACTCATCAGAATGTTTTGAAGTTAATTTTCAAAACAAAGAAAAGAAAAGAAAACCTGAACAGCACTATGTGCCATGGGATATACTGCAGACTCTGCATATAATTGAGAAGGCCAGGACCCAGGTCCAGATTGGCAGACTAAATCTGTTAATAAAACAGTATTCACATTAGCATAGAGTAGCAGGACCATTACACACAACTCAGAAACATTAGAAAAAAGTCAAAAACATGTGTTACCAACTAACAACAAATAAAGTTTCAATTCATTACTTATATTTCCATATCTAGCAGCTTAGGAAGTGAGTGATGTCAGGAACAAGGGAAATTCATTATGATATTATGTGAATGTAAGTTGAATTAACTTTAAGAGGCTTCCTGAATGAATCATGATGTCAGAAAAAAGTTGCATGTCATGTAGTTCAAAGGCTGCTTTACATTTCTGCTCTAAATCCAGTTCCCTTTTCTTCAAATCATTGAGTCAATGTTCCATATGCATTCTAAAAAGGTTGAAGAAAAGTAACAATTAAATTGGATCACATCCTACCAGGACCAGATGTCCCAGATGCTTCCACATTTATAGAAGCTCCAATTGAATCACGCCATCTATGTGTCTTCATGAAGCCATGTGCACCCTGAAACATCAACATCATAATCAACCAACCTCCTTTAAGCTTGAAAATGAGGGAAGTAAAATAGAAAATAACTAGTGAAATAATGGTCTATTAAATGTTTTTTTACTGGATGTTTGTTGAGGTTGTCTAACAAAGTAGGAAAAAGAAAACTGCATTCAATATCTTGAGAAATACGATTGGTCCACAATGGAAACCTCGGCACAACAAGTGTTTTAAAAAGCTTATCACACAGTAATATTGCTGGATCTTATACCAGCATAAAAAGTTCTTCTGCGCCATTAAAAAGAAAAATAATAGGTCGAGGAGGAATCCAGCCAGATTCTGCAGTAACTCTAGCTAATTCCAGCATTGATGCTGCAAAACAATAAAACATGTAAACTGAAATGACTAAGCATGAAAGTTGATAATCAACAAGTACGTTTGAGATATTTAAGGCAGTCCAAGTGGTTAGGAGATGTAGTTTACCCACCAACACATGAACCACAATCACCAGCTCCTGGTGAACCAAAAGGACTATCAAAATGGCCATTAATTAAAACAGAGGGGTCAGTTTCTAGTGAATCTGCTGATGATATCCTGTCATTAAGTAAAAGTTAGTCCACAATGGTGTTTTCCAAAAATGTAAAATAAATTACACCCTTTTTCATGTCACAAGCATACAGATTATAGCATTATAGATTTATAATACCACATGTAAAGTACAAGCAATTTAAGCCTTTAAGGTTTAGATGTGTGGTGCATCTTATCTTAGGTGTGATGCCTAAGAATTAATGGGAGTGATTTCTAGGAGCCCTAGTGCGATGCTAGGTTTGTTTTCTTCCTATATAGCCTACTTGAGCCTAGTTACTCTTTCATTTACATTTCTAAAACACCACCTTATGCTAAACACACCCCAATACCCACCTAAAGCCAATTTTCCCATTTCCTAACCTGTCAATGCTATTATAACTTATAAAACATGGTGGTTAGGTGCTGTAATTGAAGACCCTCCATAAAAAATGTAATGTGATACTTTCTTATATTTCCTGAGGTAAAAAGAAAGAAAAAATAAAACATTTTCCCTTCACATGATTCAGCTTCCTGGCTTTAGTTCCAGCAGTGAACAGCGAAGTTTTAAATGCTGATTCCTCCAAGAGAAATTTTCATTTTGCACTAAGTTACTTTCAGATATGCATGCAGTCCGAGAACACTTTGGGGTTTGAGCACCCATCCGAACAAATAGGGTCAATAGTTCAGCTTTCAGGCCATGACATTTTGTAACAAAAAAAATCTTTAATCCAACAAATGACTAGCTAGACAGTCTCCTCCTATCACTAGGCTCACCAACCATCTTGGGCTTTGATTCTTATCATCCTACCAGATTCGTTTCTGAATGACCTATGTGTAATAACTCCGGAACCACAATATCTTGACAAAGGTATATGGCCCACTCCATTGAAAATGATTGAAAATTGAAGACACAAAATGTTCCTTGGAGGATGTAAGAAAGTCCCACAGAAAAGTACCGGTCCCCATATGAAAGCTAATTGTAACTACACTCATACTTAATGGGGGGTGGGGAGTCTCATTCCTTGGATGACTCTAACTAGCACTGATTGAACGTCAGGACATGAAACACCGACACAAACAGGCAATAGAATTTCAACAAGAAGTAAAGAGATTACCTGGCAACAATATTTATATGGTTTCTATAAGCGAAAGACATGCTGTGCCCTAAGACTATCATATTAAATGTACCATTAACAGTTGCCTCTTCAACCTCAATTCTGCAAAGTTTGAAAGAAAAAAAATGACGAGGGTGAATAAACCAAACTCGTAAGTAAATTCTCTCAAAAAAGCGAACCATACCAGCGAACCTGATATTGGATCCAGCTCTCTCCTTTAGCATTTCCAACTGTTCTTTAATATACACCGCCGCTTTTCTTAATCCAGGACGCCCTTCCTTTAATTTTTCAAAGCCAGGGCCAATTAATAGATAATTAAATAATTACGCGCGCCCACATAGGTATGCAAAGACAGTGAGGGAGTGACTGACCTGACGGTCTTCTTTGGTTAGAGCTGCAACATGTTGGATGGCTCTGGCCTCGGAGAAGCGATCGAGAGGGGCGTCGACCTCGAGAGGCTTGATGAATTTCATGTGAATTGTGGAGTAAACAAGAAGCGATATGAGACTGAAGATAGTCACTAGGAAGAAGAGGAATTTGAATCCAGATACATCTGTTGAGCTCAGCTTCAGCACCATTTCTGGATCTCTTTTTCCTTTTTCCTCAAGAAATTGTCTTCCGACACTGGAACGGAAAACACGATGACAAGGAATTAATATGCGAGCGCCTGTGGAGGGAGAGCAGTAGGGGTTGAAGCTATCAGCTTGAAAAGGATGCGATGCTATGTTTTGTCATTGCCTGTCAGTGGCGAGTTGATTCGGAGAACTAAACAGGCAGGTGATTATTTTATTTAAGATTAATTTTGAAAGTACTTTTTTATATTTAAATATATAAAATGATATTTTTATTTTTTATTTAAAATAAAATATAAAAAAAACATTTTTTTTCTAAAAGATTTTGAAACTCGGTGTCAAGTAGAATAATATTTGCTAGTGCTGAAATTCTGTGGGCTATCTTGTGGGCCCAATTTAGGCTGTTTGTTTGAGTTTTTGGAAATGTGATCGAGTTTATTTTTTAAAGTAGTTTTTATTTAAAAATATATTAAAATAATATTTTTTAATTTTTAAAAAATTATTTTTGATATCAATACATCAAAATGATCAAAAAATACCAAAAAAAATAAATTAAAGTAAAAAATAAAAATAAAAAAATTTAATTTTTTTTCAAAAACATTTTCCAATCGTATTCTCAAACACCCCCTTAATTGCCTTAAAAATAGGTTAGAACCTACCTCAAATTAAACTTTGTAGGTTACGACTACTACCAGATTTATAAATGTTATCAATTGGGTCCAAATATTTCAAAAGCCTTTCAATAAGATCTTTTAGTACATAAACATGCAAAATAGAGTACGAAAAATAAGGTTTATTAACTTTTTCATCAAATTTTATTTAAATTAAGAGGTTGTTTGGGACAGACGGCGATTGTACCGTCGTTTACAAAAAAAATGAATTTTTTTATTTTATTTTAAATGAATTTTTTTAGTGTTTTTAAATCATTTTGATGTGCTGATGTCAAAAATAATTTTTAAAAAATAAAAAATATATTATTTTGATGTATTTTTAAATGAAAAACACTTTCAAAAGCAACCGCAACCGCCCTCCCAAACAGGCCCTAAAACTATTTTAGTGTATAATAGTTGCAAAATAGGCTTGAATGATAGGAAAATTGACAAATGTAGGAAACATTTGATACATGATTGATAAAATTTATAACTTTTGGATGTAATTAAAAATGAGAATATAGTTTTCCTTGATTATATTTTTTTCTCTTGCTTATTTATAACACGTATACATTTATTTTTATTATTTGATTGCATATAGCCAAAATAGCAAATGAAAATTTCTAAAATCACTATTTGATTTCATGGAATCCAACAATTAAATAACAAGTGGCTTTCAACAAACAATTTTGAAGAGCAATTATTTAGGAGGTGTTCGGTCGTAACTGTTGCTTTTTAAACTGAATTTTGCTTGAAAATACATTAAAATAATATATTTTTTGTTTTAAAAAAATATTTTTGATATCAACATATAAAAATGATCTAAATACATTAAAAATAGTTTAATCTGAAGCAAAGAAAAATATTTAATTTATTTTTCAAAAACCCTTCAAAATGCAAAAACAAACAAAGTCTTAGAATATTCGGAGTTTTACTCCTCTTTTATGACCAAGAAAAAAAATATAGAGCATATGAATTAATTTCATAATTATATTATTTTTACAAGTTTGTTATTTTTATGGTTTAAAATTATTTTTGATATTAACATGCGAAAATAATCTAAAAATATTAACTTTTTTAATTTAAAATAATAAAAAAAAAATTTCAAAATTTTTTTTTAAACGAAATGCCTAACACCTCCTTTATCGTCATTTCAACTAGAGTTTTCGAAAGATTTTTTAAAAAACAATTTTTATTATATTTTTTTGATTATTTGAATATACTTGAAAATTATTGTTTAAAAAAATATTTTAATACATTTTTAAATTAAAAAATATTAAGAAATCCTCTTATTGTATTGCGAAGAACACTGGCCAGTCGTGATTCAGGAGTGCTCCGAAAACAGCCTGCCATGTGGAATCTGAAGGTTGCTTTGAACTTCTCGTCACCATGAACCAACACATCTCTGCCGATCTGTCCTTTTGCCAAACTACAAACAAACAAGCCATAGAGCGTCGTTGCCCTTTCTTTGTTCTTTTCATGCGACATCATCGAGATTATTAATTTTTCCGAAATATTTCAAACCAAGCCCGAAGAGATTATAAAACCTGATAGAATATAACTGTTGATTTTATTTGTGTACATGGTGAATCTAATGATTCAGATAATCAAGGAGACTTTTTATAGCTTTTACGATTTTTTATTGATCATAATAATCAAAGAATGAGTTATTGAACCCAGTAGGGGCGTTTAACTTTGTATTTCAAAACTGTTTTTGAAATAAATATATTTTATTTTTTATTTTAGATTAAACTTTTTTGGAGGGTTTAGATCATTTTCATATGGTCGTGTCAAAAATAATTTTTAAAAAATAAAAAATATTATTTTGATGCATTATTAAACAAAAAATACTTTTAAAAACAGTCACAATCACACTTCCAAACATTCACTAAGAACACAATTAGTTTATCATTTAAGGAGAAAATTGAGGCATTGCTTGACAAACACATAAAAAAGCCCTATCTTATCTCTGATCATCTTTATCCCTTTTCCATTCTATCTCATTCCAGCTTCCTTTACCAAAATCAAAACCATTAAAAAATGTTTACCCCTGTATTCTAAACTATCACCACAAACACCTCCCATAACAAACCAATCGACTACCACAACTCCCTATTTTTGGCCTTTTGCTTCCTCTTTTAAACCTAACAGTTACAACTATTCTATTCCACTACCAGTAGCAACTTTTTCCCTCACTAAGTGCCTGTTCAGTAATGAGTGTATTTGAAGTTGTTTTTTAAAATATTTTTCATTTAAAAATATATTAAAATAATTTTTTTATTTATTTTTTAAAAATCATTTTTTCACATAAGCACATGAAAATGTTCTAAAACCACTATTTTTTTAATTTAAATTAAAAAATTAAATTTTTTAAAAAAAAACATTTTTAAAATAATCCATTGTCAAGCACCAACCATAATCTCCAATATTTGTTGGCCATCACCTCCCCCTTGACCAATAGTTGCAGGCAAACCATCAAGAAGAAGGAAACAACAAATCTTTAAAACAAAGAGACCTAAAAATATTTGTTTGTGTTTTTTTCTATCTCGCAGGTAATGGTGGTCCTCACTGCTAACATAGGGAGGAAAAAAGAAGATTTATCTGGTCCCCTTGTGTTTGATGATCCATTAGCGGCAATGCACCACCAATATTCTTGTATTATTCCAAAGTTTAAGCAACTTCTCTAGATCATTTTATGAATTTTGGAAGATCTATTTTGTAATTTTTAAATGGTTAATGTGTATTTAAATTATTTTTTAGAATTTTGAGTTTTTGGTGCTTTGTAAACATTGTGAAATTTGTAACTAGGCAAGTGAAATATAATTAAAAAAAAGAATGTGTGCGTTGCCTTTTTTTTATGTACTTTATTTATTATTTTGTTTCAAATAGATGATAAAAAACATAAAAGATAAAATATTTTAATTAACACAAAAATATTTTAATTGCATACGACCAAGTCTCTTTAAAATAGAAAAAATCATATCATTTAGTATTTTCATTAAAAAATCAAGAATATGTATTTGCATGCATTTCATGATTTAATAGTCATTTTTCAAAATCCATGAGAATTTGGTCAATACTTAAATAATCTATAATTTTAATTGACAAGAATTAATAAAAAAAAAATCTGATATAAATAGTGGACCTACAAGTAGGTTGATATTTAAATATATAGAACTGACCAAAAAGTTCATAGAATCATTCTGAATTTTCACCAATTTTGTATTGAAATAATTTCCACCACAACACTCGAGCTGCATAGAACTCATCAACCTTCCAAAATAGATGAATCCTTTTAGGGTATCTACATGAATTTTTTTCACTAAAAAAATATTCTATTCACACGACCCATAATAAAATTAAAAAAATAGAATTCTTTACATGAATAAATCATACTCATCAAAACCTTTAAACCACATCTAAACCACACAGTGCAACTTACCTCAGGTAGGATGCATTATGAGTATTAATACCTTTCGTAATCACAATTAATTCCTTACCCTTAAATCTTTGATAAAACCAACACACTTAAGTTTTTATAGTGACCCTGGACCAAACAACTAGGTATCAACTTTTTCAACCCTCCTGACATCGTGCGTCCAAGCACGACAATGTGCTTGAGGTCAATGTTAAAAAAAGGTGTAAATTCAAAACAAAGGGCTGAAGTTTGTTCACTTTTTAACTTGGTAAAATCCTATGAATTAATTCTCAATTTGTTTACAATGAAAACTATATTAGGAATGACAAATGAATTATCTCAAGCATTACGAGGAAAAGATGAAGATATCATAAATACAATGATTTTTGTTAAAGTTTTGAAACAAAGACTTCAAATGATGAGGGATGAGGGATGAGGGATGAAGGATGAGAATCTTTAGTCGTTAAATTCTTTTTTTTTTCATGAACACAACAACTTCAAATGTTCCCAAAATATAACATTAGTTGATGAGATTTTTTTTTGTTTTGTGAAAAACATAACATTCATGTTCCCAAAATAGATGATACATTTGTCATTCATAATCGATCAAGATGTAATACCCAACAATTAACAAACTTGCATTGTTATCGAGCTTGAGTTACTCTATACAAAAATTAACTGCAATTTCAAGAGCTTAATAATAGTTTATGAACACAAAGCTGCTTATTTGCATAGTATTTTTTTAATCCAAATTAGTCTTTTCATGTTTTTTATAAGTAGAAATTGATTTGTCTTGCTCAATTTTATCCATTTAACTTCTCCATGGTTGAGCTTGTAAAATATAACAATCAACTTGAAACATATATTTTTTACATGAGATATCATGGAGAATTTTCAAAGCTAAAGAGAATTAGTGATCTTGTTAAGATATTAGTGGGTATAAAGAAGATTATGGTGTATCCTTTTAGTCTTTTTTCTTGTAAAGCTATAATTAATTTTATTAGTGGCCATTGTTTTAGTAGAGAGAATATTTTAGCTATTAAATTGGTTAAAAATCAACTATACAATCAAATCGAAGATGATTGGTTGAATGATTATTTGATTACTAAGATTGAAAAAAAAATATACTTGAAAGTATTTTCAGCTATTAAATTGGTTAAAAATCGACTATGCAATTAAATATGAAGATTTTACATTGTTAAAAAATATATATATGTAATTATTGATAATAAAAAGATTTTACAATGTTTTTAATATATAAAATCCCGAACGAAGGAATTGTAAATTTTATATAAGAAAATAGAATTTTGTGAAATATTTTTTAATTATATCTAATAACCTATTAATTTTGTATTAGAAACTTATAATATTTGGATCTTAGTTAATTTAGTTAAATGCTTCTATTATTTTGCCACGACTGCAATTTTATCCGGACCCGTCCTTTATTACGATCGCTTTATCAATGGCTATGGTCAGCACAGCAACGCCCAAATTTCGACACTCTTTTATGATTTTATCGCTCTCGCCAAAGATAAAAGTCATTCGGCCCTATTAGGATTTACGAGCTGCTGGCATCTGTCTGGGGGCAATCCGTAAATTTGTCTCCACATGCTAAACGGGACACGAACCGGTTCATTCCCGGCATTCGGTTCGAGTCACTCGACACTCTTTTATCACTCCCCTCGATCGCCGAAGTCGGAACCAGAAGAAACTGCTTCTCTTTCTGCTTTCTTCTCAGAACTTGGTTTTCAGTAAATCGGTGGATCTTAATCGTTAAGCGATGAGTGTTGTTAGGACTCGGAGTAGCTGCGTAGCCATCCGTACTCTCTCTCCTTCCACATCCATCAACCGATCTTGCGCTCACGGCTCTGCTTCTTCAGGTTTAATCCTTTTTTCTTCACTCTGGCAACTCGACTCCTTTTAATATAAGCAGAATCCGTGTTCTTGATCGCATGCAGAAAACCAGAAACCATTTGATTGATTTCTCTGTTTCCATAACTTCACGTGATCATCAACTACAATATTTCCAGAGCTCTGCGTGTGTGTGTTTGATTCTCCTTTCATTCTTCATTCAATCAGACACTCTGGATTCTCTTCTCTGTCAAACAATACTGTCAGGTCCTTTCTTGATACTGCAATGTTTGATTTATTTTCTTATGCTTCCAGAAATTCGTAACTGTTCATTTTCTGTTAATAATAATAATTTAAAAGCTATAGGCAAGTGTTTGTGTAACAGGATTGAAATCCATGTTTCACGAGGACATTATTGGCGATTAAACTTCAAAATTTATGCATAGAAAACGAGCATACGCTACACCACTTGCACTTTTAATTTGATAAATTATTAATATTATAACGCAAATGTAATCGGTGTATGATCACAGCAAATTTGGAATCAACGTGGAACGGAATCAATCTTTGATCTTGCCGGATTCGGCGCAATTGAGAGTAGTAAACTAGTTACTAAAACAGTTAGTGTGCGAGGGAGAAGGGGACCAAGGTGCATCAGACGGGCCTGTGGGCCAGTTATCAAAGCCGGTATACCTGACGGCGACGGTAATTGATTGAAATGATGGCCCAACTTCCCCAGAAAGGTTGTTGGTATTAGGCGTAACAACCTACGTTGTCAAACATAGACCTTCACGTGAGGTGAAATAACTAACTCTACTCTTATTTGAAAGATCACAGCAGGGAAATCAACCGGTTGGCCCGGACCTGTTCTAGTTAAAAATCAGAGTAGAAATTGATTCGGTGGGTTAACCTATAAATAGTCAACTTGTTAAAACCTAGTCAAACACATTTTGATCGAACCTGTTCAATCTATTTTTTCATGATTCAAGCCTTGTACCAAGAGCAGGTTAAGGGTTTTTTTTCCCAGCCTAACTGTGTTTTTTCTTAATTAATATTTTGAAATTGTTTTGATACATGAACGATAAAAATAAACTTAAAAAATAAAATATTTTAATATATTTTTAAATATATATATATTTTAAAAATATAGGTTTTACGGTTTTAACTATTAATAATACTATACGTGAATGGCTTACTAATTTCTTTGTGGATGGACGGTAACGTGGCAAGAGAGCGAAGGTTTGTCTTTATTTTGCAATCTTGGGCGTGGAAAGAGAACCAGTGAGTCAGAGCTTTGACATGGTTGGAGGTGACAGACCGTCTAGCTTGCTTTCCATTATTAGCGCGTGCATAACACTTCCGACCCTATTGGATCGAGTGCTCACATGGATACCATATGTTCCCATGTGGTGGGGTTTGTGGTCTCAGATTTCCAGTAAGCGCGTGTCTACACTCTCTCTAATTCATGCTCGCCGGGTTAACGAAGACACTGCAGCGGGCTCTGAGACTTGTGTGTTTAGCACATCGGCCCGGACGCAAATGATAGCAGTGATAGCAGTGAAATACAGTTGATTATATGTATAAAATGTTGTCGTACACTAGCAGAACCCCCGTCGTGCGGCACGTGACCTTTATATCCAGCCGCCATGTCGGAGGTCCCCACTGCCCTTACAGTGCCGTGCAGCAGACTGCTCCATACTCCTTGCCAAAAATATGTTATTTTTTCTTGTTATTTTACTGTAATAAGCTTATGTTATGTGGGATTCATCACCACCTGAAACTTCAAGTTTAAGAATTGGGAGCGTTGCTTTTCCATATTGCTGATATGAAATGCTTTAGCGCGGCTGTTAAACCAGGTGGCTAAAGACTGTCTTGCTCTGCTAGTTGGTAGCCTTTTTACCTTGTTTGTTCTTCTTTTATTTTGGCGAAAATAGTGGCTGCAAAATATTGGGCTACTTGTCATTGGTTGCTGAAGTGAATATTGTTCTTTATAATTGAAGCAAAGATATTGATGGTTGTATGCAGATGATGCAACCTGTGGGTCGCCTACTTGGATCGGTAAGGGCCTCACTTGTGTTTGCTTCAAGCGAAAGGGAGCATATGAGAGAATTTGCATCAACTTGACCCCTCAACAGGCAAGTGGACTTGCAACAAGAACCAAATAGTACTGAAGAAAAAAAGATTATAATTTTATTGATTTTTTCTTGTTCTTTTTGCTACCATTTCTCTTATCTTTTTGTAACATTAAACTCTAAACATCTGGTTTCTGTCGATTCTTACCAATAAAAATGCCTGCCTTGGTCGTACATTGGCCAAATGGAGCTGATCTATTTGATGCTCAAAATTGGTCTGTTCTGGCAAACTTGGAAGTGCAGATTAATAAAGCTTGTTTCTTTAATTTAATCAATCATCCCTCACCGTGATGATTCTTGACAAATCTAGACCTCGTTGTTTAAGTCCCAAGTCTCTACCAGGGGTTGCTTTCACTTTGCAATTAGTTTAGCAAGATCAATTATATACAGTCACAAATGCAGGAAAATAGAAGTAATGGACACTTTGTCTTCCCATGTCAGCCATATGTGTAGATTATGAACTGAATTTGTATAAATGCTAGTCACTGAATTTTCCACTCTTGCGTTGTCATAACAATGCCATTGATCATACAGGTAGTGTACAGACAGGGCTCGGTTTTACCTCTACCATTCCTTTTATCTAACTTATATGAAATCGTGAAACTGGGACTCCATAGAAGTTTGTCATAGCTTTTCCAGTTTTATGATCTTTAGCATTCCTATCCCTCTCCCTCTCTCTTCCTTATGATTTCCAACCATGATAGATTAGTTTAAAATCTTGCAGGAAGAAAGATTGAAGAGGTTGAAGCATCGAATGAAGGTTTATTTTGATGCTTCCAGGCCAGACCACCAGGTATGGCATTACTTTCATTTTTCCATCATTGGAATTTTCTTAAGAGTACTTAACTCCAGACTTAAAACTATGGTTCATATTTTTAATCAGCAAATATGGAATGGGATATCCCACAGACTCAAATCTGTAACATGTGTACAGTGGTTAAAACTAAACCCTGAAACTGCATCCCATATTTTCATTTTTCTGCCAAGTTTTTTTCTGACTAATTTACAAGTAATGTTTCACGAGAACAGGATGCTTTGAGAGCTCTATGGTCTGCCACATATCCTGATCGGGAACTGAGTGGCTTAATATCTGATCAATGGAAAGAAATGGGATGGCAGGGAAGAGATCCATCTACTGATTTCAGGTTGTTTTTACTGCTTCCCATTTATTCAGAACATCTGGTATGATTTTTTTCACTTATTTCACATTTTTTTCCTGGTGAACAGAGGAGCTGGATTCATTTCTCTGGAAAACCTACTGTTCTTTGCAAAGACATTTTCAGTAAGATTCTTGTCTGGCAGTACAGAGAAGCTTGAATAAATAGGCTTACACCAGGATATGTTTTGCAATAACATTATCTGTGTTTTTTCGTGGCAGGCATCATTTCAACATTTGCTAAAAAAACAAGGAGGAAAACGATCTGCCTGGGAGTATCCATTTGCTGTTGCTGGTGTAAATATCACATTTATGATTATGCGGATGCTTGACCTTGATGCCAGTAAGTGTGAAAGAATATCAGCTTTTCTCCATAATTCCACATCAACTGCATCTTGACAAACATCATAATTACCATTAAAATCCTTTAATTAATTAAATTAAAAAAATATACCAAAAACTAGCTAAATCGTTGTTGCCACTTGCCTCTTTTTATTTTGCTTAGTTTCTTTCTTCAATTTCACCATTTCTCAACCAGTTTATTTATTTTATTTTATTTTGATTTTGTTTCTATAAGGTTATTTACAAGTTTTAATATAGTTTTTTTCTTCTCGATTTCAACATTAGATCTATTGGAAGTAGGGTTTTGTATTTATTTTCTTTTCTTTCTGTGAATCTATTTCAATCTCATAACCCAAGTTACGGGTTTAATAAGTTAATTTGAATTGACTTGAAGCATTTTTTTTCCAATTAACTTTCCATGAGGTTATCTTGCTTTTATGATCCTGGTCATAGGTTCAACATGTTGTCCATGTTTATTTTTTTCGGTTCTTTTTTAATCCGGCTTCATTTTTTTCATCACAATCTCATGATTTATGTCGCGAGTTTGACAGGTTGACCCAAATTGATTCAATTTATTTTTTGGGGGTCTCTTTTTAATTTAATATTTTTTTATTAGCTTTCCATGAGATTTTTTTTCGCATGACCCGAATTACAGATTTAGCTAGTAATCCAGGTTGACTCGGGTAGTTTTTTAACTGTTTTTAATTTAATAAATTTTTTTCAATTTCATCCTTCAACAACATTTGGTTGAAAGGAATTATCCTTAATAATTTATTTTTATTTGTTTTATATAAGATTATCACAATCTTATGATTCAGGTCGTGGATTTGATGAGTTAACCCAAGTTTATCCTATATATCGTCGTCTTAATATTTTTTTTTTAAAATATTATTCAATATATCTCTGCATCAATATTTAATAAAAATATAATCCAATATGCATTGTATTTGAAGTTCATGATTAAGTTTTTTTAATTAAAAATATGTTAGTAATGCTTGAATTTTTTATTTTTTATTTAAATACAATACAACCAGTAGCGCAGCGCGGGCACGGGCTAATGATCTAAACTCTGCCTAAAAGTTGATAATCTATCGCCCCATGCTCCAAGAAGATCTTCATGAACCAACACATCTTTATTTTGGCCTAAATTTGCTGTAGTTTTTGACATGTTTTCATTGGGTGAGCTTATTTTGTGCAGTGAAACCTCGAACATTTGTCAGATCAGTTTTCTTACAGATTCTGTCAGGTAAGAAGCAGCAGCAGCTATATCCAGTAAAACATTAAGGTCATACAGTGATGTCCTAAAGAGCCCTATGAAAAACCAGTCCATTAGAAAGGCTAAGAGAGGTGCCTTGGTGTAAAAGATTTCTATTTAACCTTGCAAATATAGAGTTGGCTGAATATAGAATTGGCTACTCTGCCATTAACCTAGGACATATCAGCAATTCACTTGTTTCCATGGCCGCCTAATGACTAACATCTGTGCTTTCAGAAAACGAATGGGCATTTGACCTTCTCTATTGTGTGGCTTTTGCGGTCATGGACAATCAATGGTTGCAGAGAAATGCTACGTACATGGAGTTCAACGTGAGAATCTATTTAGCCTCCTCCATTCCTTTTGTGTTCATATGGATAGAGAGAGCTTGGTTTTGTTCATCCGTTTATCAACTCGTCAATTTCCTTTATGCAGCATGCTGATTGTTAAGGGTCACTACTGATCAAATGATATTTTGTATTAGGATGTCTTGAAATCTACTCGAGCCCAGATAGAGAGAGAACTTCTGATGGATGACGTCTTACGGATCGAAGACATGCCTTCTTACAGCCTTCTCATTTAGCAATAAGCTCCTGCAGCTTCATGCCACTAATGTGTTTATTTAACATTGAAGCTGTAAAGTCCCTTCCCATCTCCTTTCTTTCCAAGTTAATTTGTGATCCATGTCGTTTCGACACATGTCAAAATCTGATGGGAATACATTCTGTTTTGAAGATGTACGAGGTGGGCGGGCGTGCAAAGAGTTGTGATTAGTAATTTTGTATATTTACATTTTTTGAAGTCCCATTTACAGATGCTAAGATGTGAACGAAAATTTGAGCGCTGTTGGGAGCTCTACACGATGGAATGGGGAAAGGTTAAAAAGAATCCAAAGCTATATAGGAAAAGTACTTAAAATAGCTTGTTGGCATCTGGAATTCAAGTATTAAAAGATTTTTGATATTTTGACCGAATTTTAATGGATAATCATCATAAATAGGTTATGATATTTTTTTATTTTTTTTATTTTAAAACATGAGAAAAAATACGATTTTTTTTGTAAAAAATATGCTTAGAAATTTTTTAGAATTCGGCCATATGCATGAGAAGAAAACATATTTTTTAAAATATTTTTCAAATAAGGGTTTCTTTATATTTTTTTAGAAATATCGGAGAAAATCATATATTTTTATATCAAGTCTGTATACTTCAAAGTGGATTTATGGACCAATATTGAGCAAAAATTGATAGAAAAACATACGATGAAATCACAAAAAACTTGAAATATAAATTTATTTCTTTTGGATTTTTTTTTTCTTTGAAAAAAAACAGCCGCCAAGTAAACAATGCTCTCGAATCCATCCAAATGAGTTATGACAATTATTATGTTAACAGAACATTACTGAAACTATTGTTTTCGGATTTTGGTTATTTAGATTGAACATTTGTCAATCGTCATTAGGAGAAATAGAGGTAGTTTAATGAGTTCTTTTATTCCTTTACTCGTTCCGACACTCATGAAAGAGAACATGACGAGCACACGAGACTCAAAGACGGGCCAAGGCCTATCACAGCAGACTGCTGAAAGACGACACGAAGGCAATAAAGAGACAGAATCGACACCAAAAACCAACAATGGAGAAACACAATTATCAGTATCGCTGATAAACACTGAAAAACACAACAAAGGGACTTGCTTATTATCATTATCGCTGCTGCGATCGCGCAGATCCGGCCAATGCTTCTCTGTGATTCTTAAAGAGGGCAACCATCCAATCCCTCTCTGCAAGGTTTTCTTTAATTACAGGGACTTGCTTGAAATTTTTAATCCAGGCATGCAGGCGAGGGAACCTGTGGGCTTCAAATACTGCTCCTTCCCCTATCGCTTCCTCAATGATTTCCAACCCGTAAACAACAGAACCAAAGGCTATATCTGCTATCCCTATACTTTCTCCACCGAAAAATTTCTTCTCCCCAATCCCGTGCTCTTCTACTGTTTGCAACATTTCCAGGGTTTCCTTCTTTGTCTTCTCAAGTTCTTCACCTTTAGAGCTAAACATTCTAAACACTGCTGTGCCCTGCAGCAAGAATTAATCATGACATTGATTACTAGAAACCAAACGGACTGCCAAAGAAAATTGATCTTAACAGGTCCGGTTTTATAGTATTGTAAGAGTTATGAAATGTACCTTATCTTCGGCAAATTTGACCCAGAAACGAGCCTGTGCTCTCTCGTAGGGGTCCTTAGGCAGCAATGGGTTTTGGGGCCACACCTCATCGATGTATTCGACAATAATCATGGACTCGCAAACTGGCTTGTCGCCATGGAGAAACACCGGGACCTTCTTGTGAACAGGGTTGTACTTGAGAAGCAGAGGACTTTTATTGGTGAGATCTTCTTCTATAATAAACTCATACGGAATAGCCTTCAATTTTAGAGCCCATATCACTCGGTGAACAAATGGACTGGGCAATGTTCCAAGCAGCTTCGGTTGTTCAGCCATGATTGCGAGGTCTGTTGTGATTCTTCATCGTTACCTCCCACACTCCTTTATAGAGTTATTAACTTTCCTTTGAAATCGGTGATCTTTTGTTTTTTCAACAAGTTGAAAAGTCTCAGTTAATCAGAGGCACAGAATACAGTCGTTGCCGTATTCTTTTCTTTTCTTTTCTTTGATGAATGAAAGATCGTCGTTGCCGTGGAAGACATTGCTGGAGAATTCAGCTTTTGCTTGTTGGATATTATGTATTTTTAAATTGTTTTTATTTAAAAATATATTAAAATAATATTTTTTTGTTTTTAAAAAATAATATATATATATAAAATCACACATGGTGTCGTGCATGGAAAAATGTAATACGTCTTCTTCATCTTTCAAAAAAAAGGTAAAGAAGTTTGAATCAGTCAAGATTGTGGAGATCAAAGTTTTAAAAGTGAATTAATGGTAAAGCTTCTTTGAATGCAACCTTAAATTAATCGAGTAATTAGAGTAGTTAGCTTACTGCTCAAGTAAGAGGACTCTAATGATCACTATAAAATACTCTAATGATCACTATAAAATACTTTTCAAAGTATTATTTTCATTAAATGCATTAAAATATTTTTTTTATTTTTAATATCAGCAATTATATATTGATATTTTATTTAATAACTTTAATTTTTAGATTGAATTGGTTATTTAACATAATATCCGATACTCAAAAAATATAAATATATATTATTAAATAATATAAATTATATTTTAAAATCTCAACTAAATTCATTTAATAGCATAATCTTTAGTAAAAGTTATTGATGGTTTCCTTGCATGTAGATGTCTCTTGAGTTGTAAAACAATTTTGTTTCATGGAGTGTGGCGTGGTGACAACGGACTTGAGATCTACATAGCAGGTATCGAGTTCAAGTTAAGGTGTGCACTTCTTGTGAAATCTTGGAACAACTAGAGTTTTACTCACTTATCTAGATCCTTAAAATATACTTTCGGAGATAGAGTTTTCTTTCGGGGAAAAAAAAAATCTTGAGGTGAAATTAGTTTATAGAATAAACTAGAGACAATGGAGAAGAATTAGGTAGCGGGAGCATGTCGGCTGACCATAAAATAATTGTTATGGAACCATTTCACCTAAAAGCTTAAGGTTGTAAGTGAGACCCCAGAATATGATTTATATTATTCTCTAACACCTCCACTCAAGTGAAAGCCTTTTGGGCTTGAAACTTACACAGGCCCACATCACCTTGTGCTTGGTTTTTATCAAATAGAATGGGGATGGTGAGATTCGAACTCGTGACCGCTGGGTCAACAAGGCTCTGATATCATGTTAAGGAACCATCTCACCTAAAATCTTAAGCTTGTAAGTGAGGCCCCAGAATATGATTTATATTATTCTCTAACAATAATTAAAAACTAGAGACAAGGGAATAATTTTCTTTTCTTTTCTTTGATGAATGAGAGATCGTCGTTGCCGTGGATGACCTTGGACATTGCTGGAGAATTCAGCTTTTGCTTGTTGGATATTATGTATTTTTAAATTGTTTTTATATTAAAAATATATTAGAGTAGTTAACCTACTGCTCAAGTAAGAAGACTCTAATGATCACTATAAAATACTGTAGTGACAGTCAACGAAAACCCACGCACTGTTCTCTCAAAACATGGCTGAAGTTAAGCTAGAGCCTGGTAATTCTAGAATACATGGAAGAGACCTGGCCCCAAAACCCACTGATGCCCGATGACCCTTATGAGAGAGCTATGCCCGATGAAAGAAATCTGGTTTTTATTTTCGTTCTGGTTGTGATAGGGTGTTGCGGTATGGATTATGTTCTGTAGCAGCGGAGAAGAGAAGGAGAAGACAGTGAATTGGAAATGCTGAAAACCATTGAAGAACATGCTTTAGGAAAGGAGAAATTTTTCTGCAGGGACAAGATTAGCTTAGTGGACATTATTATTTATATTATAACATATACTAAAAACAGATCAGAACTTCACTATAGATTGTGAGTGAAAATACTGTGGATTATAATAATGTGTTTTTGGGTCAGTTCGGTTTTCGGTCCGGTTCGGCTCAATCGGGTCACCGGTTTATTGATTTTTTTATATTTCTTTACACAGTAAAAAAACCATTCTATCTATCGAAAAAAGACAAAAAATAACACCTGCCGGTAGGGATGCCACGGTAATTGCATATTTTCGGTTCGGTACGGTAACCGGTTTTTTGAATTTTTTATATTTCTTTGCAAAGTAACATAATCATTCTATCCCTCGGAAAAGACAAAAAAATAGTAATAACTGGGGGGGTGCCACAATGATTTTATATTTTTTAAAAATGACTAAATACTAATTTGCCTCTCAATAAGATAAATTGAAGAGTTGGTTGTAGGGGTGCTATCAAAATTTACCATTTTTCTTATTATTTTCCTCTGAATACTGGTGCGCGTGTGACCCACGCCCTGACAGTATTCGGCCTCACACACGCTTCGGGAGACGCGTGCAGCATCTTTCGGTGGAGTAAAATGTTCATCTGGCGTCTTTGTGGATGCGCTGCTATGTCCTCTTCCTCATGGAGTGACACGTTGTCCTCACAAGGTGGTCGGAGACGTGACGGTAGGCGGTTGAACTTTTTTTATTTCCCCTTTTTTATCTCCTTCACCCTAAACAACACGGCAACCCCCCGGTTTTATGGTTGTTTCATTTCAGTTTCTGCTCTTTTAATTGTGTTGTATGGTCCTTATTTCTGTTATTTAAGTTTTGATTTTTTTTTAAATTCTGTCCTTCAATTAAAATTGATTATATATTATATTTTCATTTCAATTCTTATTCTTTTAATTTTGGGTCTGGTTTTAAATCCCTTAATATTTTCGGTGTAGAAAATTTGATTTTTTTCAATTTTGTCCTTTGATTGAAATTGATAATATATTTGGTTTTCATTTCGGCCCTTATACTTTTAATTTTTTATTTTAATTCCCTTATTGTTTTTATATTTCTTAAATAGTCTTTATTTTTGTTCATATTTATATATATGTGCTCTTAGCTTTGGTTTTTAATTTATATTATTTTCTCTTTTGTTGAGGTAGCATTTATTAAAAACAAATTGTTCTTAAATTTTAGTTTATGTTTCTAATCATTTGAAAATTGATATTTGTATTTTTTCCCGTTGTTCTTTCTTTTGGTTGTTTTTTTTAGTTTTTTTTATATTCACGTCAAATCATTTTTTTAGCTAATAATTTTTATTTTTTTTTCATTTTTTTGTTAGCTCTTTTGTTAAAGTTATTGGCTTTTTTTATTCTTTGATTAAATTTTTTCCCATTATTAACGCAATAATAATAATAATAATAATAATAATAATAATAATAATAATAATAATAATAATAATAATAATAATAGTTTTTTTTCATGCTTCCTCTTTTGTGAATGTTTTTAATTTTTTATTAGTTTTTTTTATATTCACGTCAAACGATTTTTTTAGCTAATAATTTTTATTTTTTATTTTTTTGTTAGCTCTTTTGTTAAAGTTATTGGTTTTTTTTATTCTTTGATTAAATTTTTTCCCATTATTAACGCAACAACAACAACAACAACAACAATAATAATAATAATAATAATAATAATAATAATAATAATAATAATAATAATAATAATAATAATAATAATAATAATAATAATAATAAATAAATAAATAAATAAATAATAATAGTTTTTTTTCATGCTTCCTCTTTTGTGAATGTTTTCAATTTTTTTCCTCGGGGTAATTTAATAATTTTTATTATTTAGCGGTAATAGTAATGATATTTTTAGATGTTAAGGTTTCGATGTTGCTGTTATTATAATAGAGTGTGTTGATGTATTTTATTATATCAAACCTTACATGTATATATGTTATATTTTATTTGTTTTTTCAAATTTGCTCTTTAATTGAAATTGATAATATATTTGGTTTTTGTTTCGGCTCTTATACTTTTAATTTTTGATTTAATTCCTTTATTTTTTTATATTTCTTAAATAATACCTATTTTTGTCCATGTTTATATATATGTGCTCTTAGTTTTGATTTTTGATTTTTATTATTTTATTTTTTGTTGAGATAATTTTTTTTTTAAATTGTTCTTATATTTTAGTTTGTGTTTGTGATCATTTGAAAATTGATATTATTTTCTTTCTTTTGGTTGTTTTTTATTGGTTGTTTTTTATTATTACATCAAATGATTTTTTTAGCTAATAATTTTTTTTTTCTTTTGTTAAAGTTATTGGGTTTTTTTTTTTATTCTTTGATTGAATTTTCCCCCCATTATTAACACAATAATAATAATAACAATTTTAGTTTTTTTTTCTTACTTTCTCTTTTGTTAATGTTTTTGATTTTTTTTCTCGGGATAATTTAATAATTTTTATTATTTTAGCAATAATAATAATGATATTTTTAGATATTAAGGCTTCAATGTTGCTGTTATTATAATAGGGTGTGTTGATGTGTTTTATTATATCAAACCTTGCATATATAAATGTTATATTTTATTTGATTTTTTCAATTTTGTTCTTTGATTGAAATTGATAATATATTTGGTTTTCTTTTCGGCCCTTATACTTTTCATTTTTGATTTTAATTCCTTTAATGTTTTTAATATTTCTTAAATAATCCCTATTTTTGTCCATGTTTATATATATGTGCTCTTAGTTTTGTTTTTTAATTTTTATTATTTTCTCTTTTGTTGAGATAGCATTTAAAAAAAAAAAACATTTGTTCTTATATTTTAGTTTGTGTTTGTGATCATCTGAAAATTGATATTCCTATTATTTTTTCTATTTTTCTTTCTTTTGGTTGATTTTTATTGTTTTTTTTTTTATTTTCACGTCAAATGATTTTTTTTACCTAATAATTTTTATTTTTTTGTTTGTTCTTTTGTTAAATTTATTGGGCTTTTTTTTTAATTCTTTGATTAATTTTCCCCCCCTATTATTAAATAATAATAATAATAATAATAATAATAATAATAATAATAATAATAATAATAATAACTTTAGTTTTATTCTTACTTCCTCTTTTGTTAATGTTTTTGAATTTTTTCTTCGGGTAATTTAATAATTTTTATTGTTTTAGCAGTAATAGTAATGATAGTTTTAGATGTTAAGGCTTCGATGTTGCTGTTATTATAAGAGGGTGTATTGATGTGTTTCATTATATCAAACCTTGCATGTATAAATGTTATATTTTATTTGATTTTTTCAATTTTTTCCTTTGATTGAAATTGATAATATATTTGGTTTTCGTTTCGGCCCTTATACTTTTAATTTTTTAATTTTAATTCCTTTAATTTTTTTATATTTCTTAAATAATCCCTATTTTTTTTCCATGTTTATATATACATGTGCTCTTAGTTTTGGTTTTTAATTTTTTTAATTTTTTCTTTTGTTGAGATAACATTTTTTTTCAAAACTTTTGTTCTTAAATTTCAGTTTGTGTTTATGATCATTTGAAAATTGATGTTTCTTATTTTTTTCCTTTGTTCTTTCTTTTGATTTTTTTATTAGATTTTATTTATTTATCATATCAAATGATTTTTTTTAGCTAATAATTTTTTTTATCTTTTTTTGTTTGCTCTTTTGTTAAAGTTTTTGGGTTTTTTCTTTTCTTTTATTGAATTTATTTTCCCATTATTCACGCTATAATAATAATAATAATAATAATAATAATAATAATAATAATAATAATAATAATAATAATAATAATAATAATAATAATAATAATAATAATAATAATTTTAGTTTTTTTCTTGCTTACTCTTTTGTTAATGTTTTTGAGTTTTTTTTCCTCGGGATAATTTAATAATTTTAGCAATAATAGTAATGATATTTTTAGATGGTAAGCTTTTGATGTTGTTGTTGCTATAATAAGGTGTGTTGATGTGTTTCAGTATATCAAACTCTGCATGTAAAGATGTTATATTTTATTTTTGGACTAACAAAATCTATTAATTGTTTCAATCCCTACAATTATAAAAATTGTTTACTCAGCCCGCAACGTAATGCTGACAATTTAACTAGTAAAATAAACCAAAAGAGATTAGTGTTTCACTGTAGCATGTGAGTGAAAATACTACTGATTATAATAGTGTGTTTTTGGGTTGGTTCGGTTGGGTCACCGGTTTATTGATTTTTTATATTTATATGCACAGTGAAATAACCATTCTATCCCACGAAAAAGACAAAAAACAATTGGTGCCGGGAGGGGTGCCATGAGAACTTACTTTTATTTAAAATGGTAAATACTATTTTGTCCCCCAATAAGACAAAATTGAAGAGTTGGTTGTAGGGGTGTTTTGGTAATTTACCAAAAAATTGATTATTTTTTGCCGATTACTATGCGCGTGTGTGACACACACGACCGACAGTATTCGGCTTCACGCCCTCTTCGGGCGGCATGTGCGATGTCTTCTGGTGGCTTAAAATATCCATCCAGCGTCTCACCTGATGCGCCGCCGTGTACTCTTCCTCCTGGTAGGGCGCGTCGTTGCACATGTTGGCCGGATTCGTGACAATGGTCATTTGAACTTTATTTGGCCATTTTATCTCTCCTGCATGCTAAAGTACAAGGTAGACCCTCAGTTTTATGGTTTTTTCATTTTAGTCCCTTATCTTTTGATTGTTTTGCAAGGTCTTTATTTCTCTTATATAAGTTTTGATTTGTTTCAATTGGGTCCTTCGATTGAAATTGATTATATATTTAGGTTTCAATTCGGTCCTCATTCTTTTAATTTTCAGATTGGTTTTAAATCCCTTAATTTATTCGGTATAGAAGTTTTGATTTTTTTGATTTTGTCCTTTAATTGAAATTGATTATATATTTGGTTTTCATTTCAGCCCCTATACTTTCAATTTTTTATTTTAACTCTATTTTTTTTTTATATTTATGAACTATTTCAGAAGGACTCATGCTCTCTCGAATGTATCCTTTCGACATCAACTCCCTCACTTTCCTTTGAAGCTCCTTAGTCTTTTCAGGATTGCTCCTAGAAGCCGACCTATTTGGTATAAATACTCCTGGAACAAAGTCAATTTGATGCTCAATACCTCTAATTGGCGGCAAACCACTAGGAATGTCATTCAGAAAGACACTAGGAACAGAAGAATCTAAATCATCTGAGTTAAAGAGGGCCTCCTTATACACAAGTAAAATCATAGGCAAGTCAGAAAGATAGGCATGTTTAAGAACATTAGATTTTGCAAAAAAAATTAAGGTGTTTCCCCACTTTTTCTATACACTCTTCTTTTCTCACCCTTTCTTTCTTCTCTGCACTCATTTTCTTTCCACTCTCGGCCTTCTTTTCATTTTTTTGTTGTTGACCATGACCCTCCCCTAATGTCCTAAGGGTCAAAACTTTGTTCCCTTTTGTTTTCAACTCATGACTCACTTTCTTTTCTCTCTTCCTCACATCCTCACCATGTTGTTCAACTTGTTTTTCCATTTTGATCAAATCTTTTTGTTCCTCCACTTTGACCAAAACATGTTGCTCTTCCTCATAACCCTTCTTCAATTGAATTTGATCTTCATACACTTGCTTTTATGAGAGTGGGGCAAATGTATGAATCCTTCCATCCTTCTCTAATGAATACTTGTTCTTAAACCCATCGTGCTTGGCTTTTCTATCAAATTGCCAAGGTCTCCCTAGTAACAGATGAGTAGCATGCATAGCCACAACATCACATAACACTTTTATATTTGCCTACTGAAAAAGAAATCATCACCTTTCTATTCACCCTAGCAACACCACATTCATTCAACCATTGAAGTTGATAAGACCTCTCATGCTTTATGGTATTCAAACCAAACTTTCTAACCAAAGTAATACTAGCAAGATTAGTACAACTACCACTATTAATGATCATACTACATACCTTATCATTGATTAGGCATCTAGTATGGAAGATGTTCTCCCTTTGTTGCTCCACATCCTCCTCCTCAGTCTGAACACTAAGTGACCTTCTAATCACCAAAACTTTATCACCAACAACATACTCTAAATCACTAGTATCCTCAAGTGGGGGCATGTCATCACAATCAGACTCCTCACAAGTGGACACAATCTCTCCATTATCCCTTAGAATCATAGCTCGATGATTTGCACATTCTGATGCATAATGTCCCAATCCTTGACACTTGAAACACTTTCTATCACGATTACGCTTTTGTTGAACTTCTTCCTTAAGTTTTTGATCACTGGCCGAAACCTGCTTCTTCATGGAGTTAGGTTCGACAACTTTAGATGTCACCAAAGACTTCGATGACGCACTACCCTCTTTCCTATAATTCATCCTCCAACCCGAAGAAGACCATGTATAAGCTCTAGATCGTGTATTACCCTTCCTTTTCATCTGTCCTTCAACCTTAATGGCTAAGTGTACTAATTCCTCCAAATTAACATATGATTGCAACTCCACAACATTAGTTATGTCTTTATTCAAGCCATTTAAAAACCTAGACATCGTAACTTCCTCATCTTCATTAACATTAGCTCTAATCATAGTCACCTCTAATTCTTTCTTATACTCCTCCACACTCTTATTACCCTGTGTAATCATTTGTAAACGATTAAACAACTCCCGATAATAATATTTAGGAACATATCTCTTATTTATTATTGTTTTCAACTCCTTCCCAGTGCTAACTGGTCTTTCTCTATTCCTTCTTTCTACCACCAATCTCTCCCACCAAACCATGACATAGTCAATAAACTCCACTACAATTAACTTAACATTCTTTTCTTCAGAGTACCTATGGATGTCAAAAATCATCTCCACCTTTTTTTCTCAATCTAAATAAGCTTCCAGATCAGTTTTTCCCTTAAAGACTAGGATTTTTAACTTAATACTACCCAAATTTCGGTCTATATCTCCCAAATCATCAAAATCCCCTATATGCTCAAAATCCTATGTGGCCGAATATGTCCCCTCCTTGATCAATTCTCATACCTCTCTCCCCTATGTGTACGGAACCCACCACTACGGTTAAGATCATCCTCAATTCATCTGCAGAGTTTCCAGCAACAGTCTCCTCTTTCCTAGCTTCTCTACCCCTTTTACTTCATCCTCCATTAGACCTAGTCTCTAATTTTTCAATCCTAGTCATCAGCTCACCAAACATAAATTCCATCTGTTATTATATTCTTGAAAGCCCATCTTCTTGGATTTCACTATTCTTCTGTGGCACACTATTAGAAGACATTATTATTTTATTTTCTTAAACCTGCACGAAAATCGTTAGCAATAAAAATAACACCTCACACACTCATGTTTCACACAACTTTTAGGTTTTTCACTCGAATATGCTCCCTATGCCCTTTTCCACTCAAATTGCCTTTCTTTAGTTCTTGAAATCACTTAGCAACAATTTAGAAGAAAAAAACCAACTATGCAGTGAATTTATAAATTTGATATAGACTTTAGAAGCAAGAAATTATGAAACTAACAAAATGAAACTCAATGATAAATTCACGAATAGCAATGCAAATTTGTACGAATAATATGATGATTTGAAGACACGAAAATAATAATAAAAAAAAAGCTAAAAAATTATGAATTATCAAAAACTAAGGATTTAATTCAAGAAAAATCCAGCAACTTAAGAAAAATCAAGTAAACTACCCAAATTTTCAAGAAACACAAACAATACTACTAAATGAAAGAATAACCAATTTCCTAATGATTAAGGTTTTCTCAAGCATGTACTCAGCCAAAACAAAAAAAATGATTTTTTTTTCTGTGCGGTAGCAATCAAGATTTCAAGATCAAGCCTCCTTTATATATATATAAATTTTGGCAAGAACAAAATAAAATCAAGAACTTAGGTGTGTATTCTGATTTTGATTAAGGAAGCATAAAAAAGAAGAACACTAACTTATGATTAAGTGTTCATCAAAGCAATAAAAAGTAAGATCTTTTTTATATATATAGGTGGCCGAATCTATCAAGAATTAAACAAGAAACAATAAAGACTCAAATTAAAGGATATAACCTGTGATTAGATCAACTTTGATACCAACTGATGCGAACCCTAACGAAATTTAATGGTATTCACGACCCCAAGATCAATCTAACCCAAGTTTGTTGAGATTTGAATGAGCTTATCACAATGGAAGACGTGCTCCAAGGCAACAAGACTATAAACCAACTTGATCACAACACCTACACTTGGAGATGAGCAAAAGAAGTATAAATTCAAAACAAAGAATGATCAATTCTTTGAAGAGTTGAAAATTCAATCAAGAATAAAGATTGAGCAACCCATAGTCAGCTACAATGCTGAAAATATCATCCAAAGTTTGCCCTAAAATTATTCCTAAAAAGTATTTATACTCCAATCCAAAACCCTAGTTACCCTAATGGGCCTCACATAAACCCAATTTAAATAATAATCAACCCAAGCTAAAAATAGCCCAAACTAATAAAAATAAACAAGTCTAAGACCCAAAAAAATTGTCTCCTCTCAAAATAATTAAAGTTTGATAGCCCAACTATTTAAATAGAGCAAGTTCTTTGTTTCCGCATTCTATCCGACAACAACAAGACCCAACTTAAAACGGATGGTTCTCTTTCGTCTTAATAGATTAGAAGTTGTGCCATATCCCGTTGGAAAGGTATGGAAGTATAATTTCCATCCCAACTAGAATCAAATCAAAATTCTATCTTTAGATCCAATTATGAGTAAAAGAGTAACGAAAGGTCAATCTATCCAAATCTAGTCTTCTTCTCTCAATCCTTGTGTAATGGTCTTGGCTCCACCAACAAGCCTTCTTGAACAAAAATCAGATTAATCAAGGCTTGCTCTTTATTACAAATCCTCTTGAAGTCCACCTTAACCCATGTATCTTGAAGAAGTCCAATGAAAGCTTCTTTGAACTTCTTAGCTCTAAGCGTAGTAACTGGACCAACTGGAACCTCTAATGGATCCTTTGATGGTTGGATTGCATCAAGAATAATCTTGTTGTTAATTTAGATTAACAATGAATTGTGTTTAGCAACAAAAAAATCTATTACAGATATAGTAGTTCCAAATTTGCAATAGATTTTTCATTGCTGATTGTGAAACCTTCACAATAGATTATCCAATACTAATTAAAAATATTGTTATCAACCTATTAAGTTATCAACGAACAAGATCTAAGGCAAAGAAGAAGTCCTCATGAGAAGACGATAGGATACATGTGGTGTACGGAAAGCACCATGGTCTCTCAACAATGGTATTGAACCACCTATAGACGACGATCTCATTAGTTTCTTTGAAGTCTTATGAACCCGAAGTGTTCCACCAAGTGATAACCCAAGATTTAACTCAATCTTCTCTGTTTCTTCTCCTTCATTTGTTGCTGTTTTATATTGATGTGCATCACTTGAAATGAGTCTTTGTAACATATATCTCGGTTGCGGGGACAATGTATCATCTTACGATTGAAGCAATTGAAGCGGGGAAGAAGAAGCTTTATGAAGCCAAAGCTTGGGTCAAGTCGTGGTTTAACTTTAAGGAGTTGCATGAGTTCAAGGATGCCGGTAATGTTTCTGTGTATACCTCCTCTGATCTCGGTGTTAAGAGAGATTGGAAAATTATTTTGTACTGGTAGTATTAAGATTTGTAATGAGGTTTTTGTAATAAAGAACAAATTTCCTTTGAAATTCTCCCATGCTTTCTTGCTCTCCTTCTGAATCAGTCAACCATTTGATTTTCGATGAGCTGCTGTCCAAAGCTTAGCAACGACAACAAAAATTCCGTTTTCGAACATTACTCAGCAACATAGATTAGAAACGGATTATAAATTTGTAATTGTTGCTGAATATTCTGTTGCTAATGTATTTGCTCTGTAACAGATTTTCTGTTGCTAATTTATCTGCAACAGATTACAAATTTGCATTGAACAGTTTCCAAAGCAAGTTGCTAATGTCTTTTAACACAAATTCCTTTGTTATTAGCAATGATTAAATGATTGATTATATCCCCTTTTTTAGTAGTGGTAACCTATGGCTGGATTGCCCAGTGGCTGGAAGTCTTAGAAGAAGTGGCAGGAGTAAAACTGTTTGAACCTCAGAAATTTCCTCGCTTGCATGCATGGATAGAAAATTTCAGGATGAGCCCATCAGCCAGGAAAATCTTCCAGGACATGACGAGATATTGGTCTACTTTAAACCTCTTGGAGGTAAGGCAACATCACGCTAATATATCCAGCAGTAAGGACAAGGGAGGGATATGGTCCATGAATTACAATTATTTTTATATAAATTCTAAAATTAATTGTATCTTGGACCAGTGTTCAGACATGAATCAAGTCCCGTTATATACGCTGCTTTTAATGATTAAATACATTTGATCTCTCGTATTCAAGTAAAAACAAGTCTCTGGTCTAATTGTTATGTTTCCTAGGCAACATTTTGTGTCGATTTAGTCTGGTGATTGTCTCATGACCTCAGTTAAATTATGGATTTGTTCGGCAGAGTTCGACGTCATTTTCTGAAGGAAAAATCCACTGGTTGCTTTCATAAACCACTGTACTCTGCAGTTTTATCTTTGTAGAGTCCGAAGATTCCTTGTAATTAATCGGAGAATCCAAGATTAGACAGCTAAATTGATTTTTGAATTCCGAGAAATGGCAAGCAGAAGAAACACAAACCAGCTGTAAAACATCAGCAATAATCGCTACAATCTTTAATGTCACAAACTCTAAACTAAGCCAGTTTCTCAATAAAGAATTATATATAATATTTGATCAGTTCATCAACAGGATCCTTTGAGAATCCACCTGTTAATGGGTGAAGTGAAGCTGCTCAGGACATGGAATAGCCCATATTGTTGGAGAGTGATTTGGTGGAACCGAGTACTTTGCCTCGCTTACATACCTGGATTCATAATTTTAAAGAAATTCCAGTGATAAAAGAGAACCTTCCTGCTCGTGAGAGACTGCTGGTGATTTTAGTCGCTCAGGGCAGATGTTTCTCTTGGACTCGTCTATGTAGGTCATGACCACTAGAAGTCTAGTAGCCTATCATGTGATCTTTGTTAAATAATATTTATAAAGTCTTATTTAGTTTTATTTATTAAGGGTAGAATAGGACTTTCCCATTAACCTATTTATTGTTTATTTGTAATTAGGTTAAGTGTAAGCACTCATAATCACCTAGAATTGTAGCCTCCGTTTTCGCCAGCTTAGTTATTTTAACATGTTATAGAGCTGGTGTTATGGAATGAGGCCTAATCCCGAACACAGCTTCGCGGATCCAACTTGGTATTTTTTTGGAGTGATTTTTTGTCTTCCGCTTCTGCAAAATTTGATATTTCTTCTTCCCTTTAGCTTCTGCAATTTGATATTTGCATTCAGTTTCTGCAATTATTTTGGTATTAGTTTGCATTCAATTTGTGCAATTATTTTGGTATTTGTATTGGCGTTTAGTTTTGCAATCTCTGTTCAGTTTCTGCAATTTGGTATCTTGTTCTTCTCTGCTTTTTGCATTATGGAATCTGTGAGTGAGGTTGGATGGGAAGAATTATTTGTATTGGAGTTATGTAATGAGAATTTTTCTTAAGGGTAAGAAGATGTGGGGGTATGTTAGTGGAACTTATGTGACACCTAAGAATATTGAGGAGGGGGATGCTGGTTCGATAGATACATGGGAAGCAAATAATGCAAAAATCATTACTTGGATCAACAATTCGGTTGAGCATTCAATAGGTACGCAGTTGGCGAAGTATGAGACAACAAAAGAGGTTTTGGATCATCTGTAAAGGTTATTCATACAATCAAATTTTGCAAAACAGTATCAATTAGAGAATGACATACGAGCTCTTCATCAGAAGAATATAAGTATTCACGAGTTTTATTCTGTTATGACAGATCTGTGGAATCAATTGGCTCTTATAGAATCGACAGAATTAAAGGCATGTGGTGCCCATATCGAGCGTAGAGAGCAGAGCAACAATGTTTGATACAGTTTTTAACAGCACTTCGCAATGATTTCGAAGGACTTAGAGGTTCAATTCTACATCGTTCTCCACTGCCTTCTGTTGACTTCGTTGTTAGTGAGTTATTAGCTGAAGAAATACATTTTTAGTCTTATTTTGAAAAGAGAATTCTTTCTGCTTCAAATCCTACTGTATTAGCAGTACCTTCTAAATCATTCTCTAATCATTAGAACAAGTTTTACACAAGGGTTGACTTCGATGAGTGCAATTTCTACAAACAGAAAGGTCATTGGAAGCTCAATGTCCTAAGTTGAGGCATCAAAATCAAGCTTGGAAGCCTGATAGTCAGTCACAATCTAATGCTCATAGACCACCTCAAGGTTATAAACCACCACACCACAATACTGCAACAATAGCTTCCTCAGGCTCTATTACCGATCCTACTACTTTGGCTGAGCAATTTTAGAAGTTTCTCTCCTTGTAGCCAGAAGTAATGTCCACCTCTTCTTCTATAAGTCTGCTGTCTCATAGTTCCTCAGGTATGTCATACTCTGAATGGGTCTTAATTCTGGTGCTTCCCATCATATGTCTCTAGATTCCTCATCTTTTATCTCTATGTACCCTTTGTCCTCTATTCCTGTTATGACTGCTGATGACACTGTTATGTCCTTAGCAGGTGTTGGTTCTGTTGTCACACCTCACTGGTCTCTCCCTAACATTTATCTTATTCCGTGATGGAATTCAAGCTTTGAATAGATTTATTTGGTTGATGTTTGGCATTGTGTAAGTTTTATCTTTAGCCTTTTCAGAATTTCTAAGCTGGAAATAAGGACGGCTCTCATAATTGTTGTGTTATTTTCATGTGTATGAAGTGGTACATGTAATCAAGCAATGGCTTGTAAGTAGTTTATTGGATTTGAAAGGTGTTTAAATCAGTTGGTACAGATGTAGTTCCTCTACTCGATATGCTAGTCTCTCTGTTCTAAATTACTTAGTTTATCTTGAAAGCAGGCTGGTGAATATACGTTTTCTCTTTGCATCTAATCTAATGTGGAGTTGCTCTCTCATGGCCCGGGCATCCCAGAGGCAGAGTTTTGGGAAGAATGAATACTAGCCCTAGGAGTATAATTTGTTTACAAACTGAAGGTGGGAGAATGGATAGACATTTGGCTGATTTTCAAGCCAACTAGATGTGTGAATCTGTAATGATTTACACAGATTATAAAACTTGTAAAGAAGAGCAGTGTTTAGAGAATATGAGAGAGAGAAAGAGAGAGAAGAAAGCTATTTTGGACTTGTAATTCTGTTTTTCTGTTATTCTGTTTCTGTATATTTCAGCATGCCTTTTGCATGATCAGTCCTCTCTATTTATACACATTATCGTGCGCTCATATACACGTGTGCATTTTATCATTTATACTCTAACATCCCCCCTCAATCTCTTGCTTCGATAAACCAAGCATGAGATTGTTACAATGAGTACGAAATAAAGAAGTGCTCAAGCCCTTAGTAAGTATGTCAGCGAATTGTTCTGAAGAGGACACAAACTGAACATGGAGTTGATTGTTGGCTACGCGTTCCAGAACAAAATGAACATCAATCTCAATGTGTTTGGTCTTCTGATGCTGGACGGGATTAAAAGACAAAGCAATAGCCGAGAGATTATCACAGAAGAGAACCGGTGGTTAATCAATGGGAACACAAAGAAATACCAGTAACTGCTTAATCCAATCAATCTCAGCATATGTAGAGGACAAAGCATGATATTCTGCTTCAGTAGAGGAACGAGAAACAATATGTTGTTTCTTTGATGACCATGAGATAAGATTAGAGCCAATGAAGACAACAAGACCAGTAGTGGATCGACGATCATTAGGATCACCTGCCCAGTCAGCATCACTGAAGGCTTTGAGATCCAATGAGCCACGGTGATAGCTAAGGCCAAAATCAATAGTGCCTTTGAGATATCGAAGGATCCTCTTCACTGCTGTAAAATGAGTTAGCATAGGATTTTGCATAAATTGACAAACCTGATGAACCGAGAAGGCAATATCAGGACGAGTGAGGCAAGGTACTGCAAAGCGTCAACTAGACTGCGATATAAGGTGGGATTATCAAATGGAGCACCATCATTCTTAGATAACCGTTGATAAGGTAGACACAGGATGGCACAAGGCTTGGCATCAAGCATCTCACTCTTAAGAAGAAGTTCATGAATATACTTAGACTAAGAGAGAAACAAAGTATCATGACATCGAGAGATTTGAATTCCCAGAAAGAAGTGAAGGCTCCCCAAATCAGTTATATCAAATTCAGCAACGAGAGAGCGAATGATAGTGTGAATCTCACCAGAATTACTGCCAGTAATGATTATATCATCCACGTAAACCAGCAAAATAATAACTCCACCAGTAAGATGCTTAACAAAGAGAGAAGAATCAGCATATGTATGGTGAAACCCCAAAGACGGTAAGAACGAAGTAAACCTTTCATTCCAAGCCCGGGGAGCTTGTTTCAAACCATAAAGGGATTTATGAAGTTTGCAAACTCAGTGAGGAAGAAGAGGATCCGCAAAGCCTGGAGGCTGAGCCATGTAAACTTCTTCATTAAGAGTGTCATGTAGAAAGGCATTCTTAACATCCAGCTGGCGTAATTACCATCCATAATGTGCGGCAAGTGCTAAGACAAGGCGAACAGTTGTTGGTTTAACCACAGGACTAAAAGTCTCACCGTAGTCTTGACCCGGTTCTTGACTGAAGCCTTGAGCAATCAGTCTAGCTTTATGACGAGCAATAGAGCCATCAACATTTTTCTTAATTCGAAAAATACACTTGCAGCCAACCAAGTTTTTTTGCAAAGGAAAAGATACCAGACTCCATGTTTGCTGATAGTGAAGACCAACAATTTCTTCTTTCATCGCATCATACCATACTGGAATTTTTAAAGCACTGTTGTAGGTTGCAGGCTCACTGAAGGCAGAGGCAGCAACTGACGAAGAGGAACTGATGGTGGTGAGACAAGCTTTCAGTTTGAGAGTTCCAGTTTTGCTGCGAGTTTGCATTGGATGCAAATTCATGGATGGAATATGTAGAACCACATATAAACCATCAGGATTAAAAGGAAGAGCTGAGGGTAAAGGTTCAGTTTGCATACCTTTGTTACTGAGTTCAGGAGCCACTGGAATGGATGAACAGGGAGACGAAGCAGTAATGGAGTGAGGTGATGAAGCAGTATTTGTGATATGTGGTAAAATAGGGAGAGATGACACGGGAATAGGAGCTGCAACACTCTCAAAAGTAGAGGGAACAGACGAAGCAGGGGGAGTAACAACATTTTGATTTGTGACAATAGGCAAAGAACAAACAAAGGGTTGATGACAGACATTAGATGACGATGAAGTTTGTTTGAGTAAGTCTGAATAAGGAAAGACAACTTAATAAATACAACATGTCGAGAGATGTATGTGCATTTTTTAGACACATCATAACAAATATACCCTTTGTATTGGGAAGCATACCCGAGAAACACACACAATTGTGTTTTTGGCTGCAATTTATGAAGAAGATATGGACGCAACAATGGAAAACAAGCACAACCGAAAATACGTAAATGAGAAATAGGAGGAATGACACCAAACAATAGTTCATAAAGGGGATTTATGGTGTAAAATTGCAGAGGGCATCTTATTAATCAGATATGTGGCTGTGTGTACTGCGTATGTCCAAAAAGAAGATGGCATCTTAGCATGCTGCAATAAGGTGATGGCAGTTTCAATGAGATGGCGATGCTTACGTTCAGCCATCCCATTTTGTTGAGGGGTGTATAGACATGATTTTTGATGAGAAATACCCTTTTCAGCAAGAAATCGCTGAAATTGTTTGCTCACATACTCCCCCCCCCATCACTTTGAAGTATTTGAACAGAACGTGAAAATTGAGTTTGAATGGAAGCACAAAAATTCACAAAAACAGAGTATACATCACTTTTATTGACTAAGGGAATCCACCAGCAATAACGAGTGAATTCATCAACAAAAATGACATAATATTTGTATCCATCAACCAAAACACATGGAGATGGACCCCAAACATCACTATGAATAATGTGGAAAGGTTGTACAGATTTATGGACACTTGAATGGAAAGGAAGTTTACAAAACTTACCTTGAAGGCAACTAGTGCACACAGCAGCAGGGGAGTATGTGGAACATGCAATATTTTCCTTTTATAACATTGTGTGTACAATTTTATTTGTGGGGTGTCCTAACCTATGATGCCAGGTAGAGGACAACACTAATTGACCAATAAAAGCCTGGGGTTGAAACTTGAATTTGGACATGTCAACACGAGGAGAAAAATGAAGTGGATAGAGGCCATTACTGCAGGTCCCTCTGTAGAGCACCCTCCCCGTGGCTTTGTCCTGAATCCAAAAACAAAAAACATCAAAAATCAAATAACAATTGTTATCTAAACAAATACGATGTACTAATAACAGATTTTGTGTAAGTTTAGGAACATGTAGCACATATTTCAGCTGTAGTGGTTTACTGGATGTAGAGATGATAGAGTTCCCAACGTGTGTGACAGAAAAACCTGCCCCATCTGCTATTTGAACCGTGTCTTCAGTACGATAAGGTCTGCTTAATTGCAAATTTGACAAATCAGGAGTCATATGATTTGTTGCTCCAGAATCCGTAAGCCAAACCTGAGGAGAAGATTGACTGGCAGTGTGCATAGCTGACATTGCAGGTGAGTGAGATAATTGCTGAGAAGGATGAACTGCAGTGTTCATTACTGGCATTGCAGGCTATTGAGAGAAGTGTTGAGAAGGACAAAATCCAGTGTTCATGGCAGACAGTTCAGAAATCTGAGTGTGATGAGCTGAAGCTGGAAATTGATTGGTAGTACCAACGAAATTTGGTCCATTTTCATTATAAAAACAAAACCATGTGGTATGATTAGGTTTCCCACAAATGTTGCACTGCAACCTCTCTTGACGTGTAAATGCACATGATGGAGCAGTATGTCCTGCAATGTTGCATATTTGGCAGATAGGAATTGAATTGGTGCCAAGAGTAGGGGAAGGTTTAACTGGTAGCACTTGTGTTCTGCCATGTACATGTGATCTTTATGCATGATTAAATCTGCCTCTTCCCCTAGTCCTATTAAATGGTCTATAACCACCATTATAACCACCATTACCATAGGAATTAGATCCGTGAGAACCACGATATGGTGAGGGAACAGAAGTGGCTAAGGTACTAGGCTTAACAGCTGTGTGCATAGCAGTCAAATAAGATGGATTAATATTCTCCACAATACGTTCCTCAGCAAGTAGCTGAGAACGAAAATCCTTCAGATTAATGATACTCTCTCTTCCCCTAACAACACATCTGAATGTATTATATTCATAAGGAAGCCCATTCAGTGCCAAAATAACAATGTCTTCATCGGCAAAGTGCACCCCTGCAGCAGTCAAGTAATCACATGCTTCTTTTATTCTAAGAAGATATTGGCTTATGGTGTCTGTACCTTTTCTAATGTTCTGCAGGTTTGATTTCATTTGGAAAATGCTGGTCTTAGACACAGTAGAAAATTGTTCCTTAAGCCTAGTCCAAAGATCTCTTGAACTAGTGCTGCCAATCGCACATGACAGTGCGATTGGAGATAATGTGGCAGTGATGAGCTGCATGATTGCTCTATCATGCATTCTCTAAATAACCACAGCATCACATTCTACAACAGAGGAAGAAGAGGTTGACCATATTCAGTAGAGGTAGAAAGAGGACATGAATGAGAACCATCAACAAAACCAAAAATTCCATTGCTTTCCAATAGCAGCTGCATCTGGAAGTGCCAGTTCAAGTAGTTAACATCATCCAGCTTAACATTCACCGATGCTGAGATTGTTGAGATGAGATTGGTAATTGGATATTGAATAATCTGAAGTTGCGTAGCAGTCACCATTGCAGAATTCAGAAAATTCTTGAAGAACAATTGTTAATCAGTCAAAAAATGCAATAAAATTGCAAAAACAATTGCAGCAATACGAAGCAGTTTGCAGAAAACTAAAGATTGGATCAATCAATTCGTTTACGTGAGCATAATTGGCTCTGATACCATGTGTGAATGAATCTATAATGATTTACACAGATTATAGAACTTGTAAAGAAGAAAAGTGTTTAGAGAATATGAGAGAGAGAGAGAGAAGAAAGATATTTTGGACTTGTAATTCTGTTTTTCTGTTATTCTGTTTCTGTATATTTCAGCATGCCTTTTGCATGATTAGTCCTCTCTATTTATACACATTATCGTGCGCTCATATACACGTGTGCATTTTATCATTTATACTCTAACACTAGATATCCAATAGCTTTAGGCTTCGTGTTCCATGAGTTCTCAAACGATGAAGCTGCAGTTGACATGAATTACATCATAGGAGCTTGCGTGGAATATGCCAATGCTATGATTCCTTCCTTCAAATTAATAGAGTGGATTATCTTTTATTTTTGCTTTCAATGCACTATAGGAAATCATCTGTTGCTCTATATTTTTCCTATTAGTGCACTATAGGAAAATGACGTGTTTTAACGAGGAGAATGAGCTTGGTGGAAATGATCAAATATTGAAATGTCTAGTTGATGACTTTCTTTACATACCACCACAAGATCAAAATCCTTATTTTTATATTAATGATGTAGAAGATATTTGATTTATGTTTCTTTGAATTTAGGACATTTTACTTTCATAATATTTTGGAATTTTAGAGATGTTTCTAATTTTGAGATTATGTTTGTTTGACTTTGTGTTTGTATTATATAATTTAAAGTTAAATTATATTGAATTTGAATTATGTTTATTAAATTAATATTTTAATTTTTTATACATATATAATTAATTAATTATATATGAAAGTACAACCACGAAACGGCACACCAAAATGCTCAGAAACCAAAACATTCCGTACCAATAGAAAAAATAAAACGTCATCCGAAGTGAAACTGAAAGCTATGGTATTTATTACAATTGGTTCTCATTTTTTAATTGCTATTTTTTATATTCATTTCCTTATTAATTTTTGTTTTATAATTTCACCCCCCATCATTTTATCTCATAAAAAACTAGATTTCATGGGAAAAAAATTATTTTCCTTCTGTTATGGGGCTATCCTGATCTCATGACCTAAAGTGTTAAGTTGGTAAGTTGATCCATGTGGGTTCAAACCTTTTTTTTATCTTATAATTATTGTATTTCTAATCCTTTCCATCTAATCATTCAACCTTCAACATTGATTTTTTATTTTTTTTATATAAAAAATAGGCTATGTTATTTGTTTGTTTAACTTTTTATCATGTTATTCCAATTTTATAACATGACTCGTAGGATAGGCATATGGGCTAAGCAACTTTAGGTCTTTGTTAACTCATAATTTCTATTTCTCCCTTTATAGGGTTGATTTTTCTTTTCTCAATTTAATCCTTTGATATTTAATTAGTTGAGAATTAAATTTATTTTTTAAAAATATTTGTTTTTGGTAAAATGACTCTGCTCATGAGCTTTAATAGACTAACACATGATGGAATCAATGTTTTGTGTATTTTTTATTTTATTTTTATCATTTGAAATTGTTTGTTTTATTTTTAAAACACATTCTTTTCAACCAAGCATCATCTTTTTCTTCAAAGGTTTTTTATTCAACCCTCAGCAAATGGGAGTTACATGGCTAGACCTTATCAAAATGACATGCACTTCATTTAAATTGAATTTTCTTTTCACGCTCTATAAGTAATTATCCAAGATATAAATCTTGTTTTTAAATTACTTGAATTTTTAGTATGTATGGAGTAATATATGTTAACTTCCAATCCCCCATGATTATTGTCTCGATGGTTGTTTTCTGTATGTGTTGACATCCTTGGAGACAGGAGGAGGTGCGCGGAAAAAAAAAATTTAACCATGAAATTATTGTTATAATTTTTGGAGTCGTCATTTAGTATTAAAGTCACTAGGAAACCTAATGATGTGTGAGAGTTTGAGTAAGGGGACTTGTTGTACACATCACTCCAAGTTCACCCTACCTAAGGTAAGCTGCATTGTTGTCTGATTGTTTTTCGATGTCAGATTTTTATTTGTTGGTCTTTTCTAAGTCTTGAAGTAGATCTCTCTTCGTGAGAGAGTTTGTACTTCATTGGGTCGAAAACTTAACCGTTAAAGTTCGAATTTTAACATTGTATTTATTGTTCTTTTAATATCTTTGGGTGTAATTTACAGTGTAATTTTACACCCCCAATAATTAAAGCTTACAAAAAATGAACACAATGATTATTGAAAGAATTTTTATATTTTGACCGAACTCTAACGTACAATCATAAATTTGTTACGATATCTCATTTTTTTCATTTTAAAACATAAGAAAAGATGTGATTTGTTTGGTGAAAAATACATTTAGGAAATTTTTAGAATTCAGCCATATGCGTGAAAAGAAAACACATTTTTTTATATATTTCAAATAAGGATTTTTTTATATTTTTTTTGGAAATTTAGGAGAAAAATTAGATTTTTTTTTATACCAAGTCAGTATACTTCAATATAGATGTACCGACCAATATTAAATAAAAATTGATAGAAAAACATACGATGAAATCACAAAAATCTTGAAATATAAATTTATTTTTTTGGATTTTATTATTTTTTTGTTTTTTCTTTGAAAAAAATAGCAGCCAAGTGAACGATGCAGAGTGAATTAATTCACTCTGCGCTTTCCACGTATTACGTGAACAGGGCCGAAAGTGAAGAAAATGAAGGTGGTTGTTACCTGCCATGGAGTAGTCCGATCTAAAGAGGAAGCTTTGTTGGTGGCTTTGGTGGCGTCGTTGGTGACAGTGGTGGTCAGAGTTGGCTGGAAAATCCAAGAAACCATGACAGTTGCAGTCACGGGGGAGGAAGAGAGGGAAGAGAGGGAAGAGAAGGGAGAAGATGACAAGTCTTGGGTTGCTCTGCAATGTAGAGGAAACTTTTTCAGTTTCTATGGGATGTGTTGGTGACAAACATGGTGGCAGTGGTGGATGGAAAAAGCAAAGGGACCATTGACGAATAATAAAAACTAGGGAAGGGGCTATTTGTTTTTCTGAATTTTAGCTTCCAATTCTCCCACCTCAGGCCATAGATTTCACCTCTATTTATAGCTGGAGGAAGAGGGTAATCTAGTCGATATTGGACTAAAATTTCAGCCATTGGTTCACAGCATAACCATCCCAACCGTTGGCTCAAATTAGGTGTCATGAACTGCCAAATTTGACAGATATGATAGGTTGTCCGAGTTGTCACTTTTGGGGCTGAACGAACGCGTGTTGGTGTCAATCAACCAAAAGTGACAAATTTTCGGGTAAAGTTTTGTCAAATTTGATGAAGGATAAAGGCAGTAAATGCGTCTGCAAAGTTTGAGCCAAAGAAGGATTTTTTCGATAAAAATTTGGGGAACAAAGCTACTTTTTCTTCAATTTTGTTCCTAATTGACGTTAAAACTTTGATTATTTTTTTTTTGTAATTTTACCCCCAATTTCAACTAATTGACTTGGTAAAAATTATATTTGGTATTCGAAAATTTCAATCTTCTCAATTTAACCCTCATTAGGCTCTCGAACTTAATTTTTCACCAATTAAGCTCTTAATAAAATTAATTTGTCAAATTTAAAGTATAATTAAGTCATTTCACTTAATTAAATCCTTCAATTAGACCCTAAATTAATTACTAAATATAATTAAACTTTAATTTGGCCCATGATTAAATCAAATTGGTGTATTAAAAATAAAATTATGTCTTTTGACTTAATTTTTATGCAGTTTATCCGATAATAATTTATTTTAGCATTGAATTTGCATTTCCACTAGTTTTGGGCATAATAGAGGTATGATCGAGCTCTCAAATCCATTCAAGATTTTCAACTTGATTTTTTTCCACCACATTAGCCTTTTTTATTTTTGTTTTTATTTCAAGTAAATTTTGGGAATAGCTGAAACTATGACAATTATTATGTTAACAGAACATTACTGAAACTATTGTTTTCGGATTTTGGTTAATTAGATTGAACATTTGTCAATCGTCATTAGGAGAAATAGAGGTAGTTTAATGAGTTCTTTTATTCCTTTACTCGTTCCGACACTCATGAAAGGGAACATGACGAGCACACGAGACTCAAAGACGGGCCAAGGCCTATCACAGCAGACTGCTGAAAGACGACACGAAAGCAATAAAGAGACAGAATAAACACCAAACCAGAGGTCCAGAACACTGAAAAACACACCACAGATCCCATTATTATCAGTATCGCTGCTGCGATCAGGCAGATCCGACCAGTGCTTCTCTGCGATTCTTGAAGAAGGTAACCAGCCAATCCCTCTCTGGAAGGTTTTCTTTAATTACAGGAACTTGCTTGAAATTTTTAATCCATGCATGCAGGCGAGGGAACCTGTGGGCTTCAAATACTGCTCCTTCCCCTACCGCTTCTTCAATGACTTCCAACCAGTAAACAACAGAACCAAAAGCTATATCTGCTATCCCTATACTGTCTCCACCAAAAAATTTCTTCTCCCCAATCCCGTGCTCTTCTGCTGTTTGTAACATTTCCAGGGTTTCCTTCTTTGTCTTCTCAAGTTCTTCACCTTTAGAACTAAACATTCTCCGCACTGCTGTGCCCTGCAGCCAGAATTAATCATGACATTGATTACTAGAAACCAAACGGAGTGCAGAAGAAAATCAATCTTAACACGTCCAGTTTTATAGTATTGTAAGAGTTATGAAAGTACCTTATCTTCGGCAAATTTGACCCAGAAACGAGCCTGTGCTCTCTCGTAGGGGTCGTTAGGCAGCAATGGGTTTTGGGGCCATACCTCATCGATGTATTCGACAATAATCATGGACTCGCAAACTGGCTTGTCGCCATGGAGAAACACCGGGATCTGCATGTGAACAGGGTTGTACTTGAGAAGCAGAGGACTCTTATTAGTGAGATCTTCTTCTATAAACTCATACGGAATAGCCTTCAATTTCAGAGCCCATATCACTCGGTAAACAAATGGACTGGGCAATGCTCCAAGCAGCTTCGGTTGTTCAGCCATGATTGAGAGGTTTGTGGTGATTCTTCATCGTTACCTCCCACACACCTTTATAGAGTTGAGAAATCTTGCTTGGGCAGCAATTTAACTTTCCAGTGAAATCGGTGATCTTTTGTTTTTCCAACAAGTCGGAAAGTCTCGGTTAATTAAAGGCATAAAATACAGTCTTCAAGAAAAGAGTTTTTCTTCCATGTTGATGTATTTGCTTACATAATCATATTCATAAACAAATGTATTTATATAATACTGTGGTCAAATGAAGATGTTGAAGATGCGGCCAGCAAGGTCTTGGTCTTCGAGAAAAGAGTCTTTCTTCCATGTTGATGTATTTGCTTACATAATCATATCCATAAACAAATGTATTTATATAATACTGTGGTCAAATGAAGATGTTGAAGATGCCAAAACATGATGTGATTAGATTAAATATACTCTATTTCTTTTCTTTCTGCTCAAGTTCAATCGTGTTTTGAGTTTAATTATGTTTTTAATTTATGGGGAAAAAAGTTTGAATTTCTCTCTCTCTCTCTTCTTATTATCATGTAAGAAAAGAGACATAACGACGAAGACAATAAATCAAATATTCGGTAGTGAGTAGTGACGTGTCGCTTTTACGACGAAAGTTCTCCACGGAACTTGCTCGATGCTATTAATGTTGACTTCATCTCTCTTCTGGATGTTGCTATATGATAGCGGTCATGGATGATGATATCAATGCTAATAGTTTGGATTATTATTTAGAAATATACGAGATGACTTGCCCGTGCGTTGTGCTGGGCTTTTTTTTATGTAGAAAACTAATTGATTTTCTATATTTTGTAATTAGTTATTTTAATATTTAATGAGTAAAATTGTAATAGATAAAATATGTTAGAAATGAGTTTTTATTTCCTTTTAAAAGGAACAGTGTGATCAAAATGGGAAGTGGTTCGTATTTTTTTTGTATGAGTTGCCTTTCCCCCCAGTAATATTAGATCTGAAATATTATAAATAAAAATATTTTTTTTAAGAAATAAACTTAAATTATTTGCGTTCTGTAATTAGTTATTTTAATATTCAATTAGTAAAATTGTAATAGATAAAATATGTTAGAAATGAGTTTCTCTCTCTCTCTCTCTCTCTCTCTCTCTCTCTCTCTATATATATATATATATATATATATATATATATATATATATATATATATATATATTTTTAGGCAATAATATTAAATAAATATTAAAACATATAATTAGTCTCACATATTTATAAAAAAAAACCTAAAAATAATCATTATCATTATTTTGAATGCTTTATTTAGGCTTTTTTCGATGTAGAAAATTGAATGATTTTATACGTGTTGTAACTGGTTATTTTAATATTTTAAATTAAATTAGTAAACTTTAATAACGAAAATATTAAGGATTTTTTATAAATTTGCATGAAAAGATAAAATTGAAATAATTCAAAACTTTGATACCGAAAATATTAAGGATTTTAAACCAATTCGAAAATTCAAAGAATGGGGACCTAAATGAAACTACAATATACAATCAATTTCAATTGAATGACCTAATTAAAACAAATCAAAACCTATATAATGACAATAAGGACCAGAAAACACAATTGAAAGTACAGGGACTAAACAAAAAATATCACAATAAAAAGCTACACTTACGTGACCCGTGAACCGAGCGAACGGAATGAATCGAATCAACCCAAGCCGACCTAAAAATTGAGCATTACTGTTGTTGTCCATAGTGATTTGTGTTACAGTGAACATGGATAAAAATAGAGACTATTTAGAAATATATTTAAAAAATAAAGGAATTAAAATAAAGAATTAAAAGTATATGGGCCGAAATGAAAACAAAATATGTTAATAATTTAAATGGAAGGATTAAATTTAAAAAATTAAAAGTGCGATAAGGAAAAAATAAATAATTATTTTATTTCTTGATTTAGTTTCGATGCTTTTATTTTTTCAGTAATTTTCGTATAATTTTAAATAATTTACTTGTATTTATGTGTCTATACTCTTAGTTTTGACTTTTAATTTTTATTAGAGTTTTTATTTGTATTAGTAGGCTGATTGTTTTGCTCAGATATATAGCATTTTAAAAAAAATCCAAGACCATTAATATTTTTTTGCATGTTAAAAAATTTGTTACGGCGAAGTGGAGGGCAATTGCCTTGTATATTTTTTCACTGTAGATAAAATTGCCCTAATTTCTACCCGTTTTGTCTACGTATATTTTTTGTTTATGTGATATTAGATATAAAATATCATACATAAAAAACCTGCAGAAGTCAACCTTAAAAAAAATAACATCAACTGATGAATTATTTCGATTATATTTGTCATTATTTATATCATGATTGTTAAATTGTCACAATTATTGTAGTTGTCATTATAAATATTATTATAAATAATTCATATTATAATTATTATTGTTCATACTATCGATGACACGAATTTTAGAATACTGATATTAATTATATTTAAAAAAAAACCTAGGGAATTTATTTATGTATATATATTTTAAGATGCTAATATTAAATAAATATCAAAATACATAATTAGTCTAACATATTTATAAGAAAAAAAACTTAAAAACAATCGTTATTTTAACACCTAAAAATATTAAGAAAAAAACAATTAAAAAACAAAATAAATGACAAAACAAAACAAAATATTATTAGATTTTAAAAAATTATTTGATTTGAAGAATAAATAAAAATAAAAAAAAAACAAAGAGATAAAATAATAAATATCAATTTTCAAATGATCATCAACAAAAATTAAAATTTAAACATTAAATAAAAAAATCTTAATAACAGTGGAAATAATGAAAATAAAAAACAAAAACTAAGAGCATGCACACATAAATATAGACAAAAAAAGAAATATTTAAAAAAAATAAAGGAATTACAATAAAATCCAAGATTAAAAGTATAAGGATCAAAATGAAAAACACATATATAATAAATGTCATTTAAAGGACAAAATTTAGCTAACAGTTCCATTCACTTTTTACCTTCCACCTCCACCACATGCCATGCCTGTTTGGGAGTGTGATTGATGTTGTTTTTGAAAGTGTTTTCGTTCATAAATGCATCAAAATGATATTTTTAATGAGTGTGATTGAGATTAATTTTTTAAAAATCATTTTTGATATGAGCACATTAAAATCATCTAGAAACACTTTTTTTTTTAATTTAAAATAAAAATAAAAAATTTTAAAATTTGTTCAAAAGCGATTTCCAAACGCATTCTCAAACACTCCTATCATCTCCCACTAGAATCACAGTTCAATTCACCTTTTCAAATAGTAATGAACAACGAAAACCGCAGTTCAAATCATTGTTAATTACTCTTTGAAATTGCGATCTCCTTTAGCTATCTATAAAATAATAGTCGTGGTGCACGTAAGCTAACTCAGACATCTCAGTTATAAAAAAATTATAAATGGGAAAAAACAATGTAAAAAAAGTGGGTCCGAGGATTATTCGTGGCGCGTGTAACCTACCCTGGTTATAAAAAAAATATATACGTGAGAAAAAAATATGGTGCGCGTAAACTGACCCGGACATCGTGATTATAAAAAAAAAAGCCTGAAAAAAAAAGAGGAAAACACATTTTCAAACAATAATAAACAGTGAAAATTGTAAAAAAAAAATAAGTACAAAGATTTATCGTGATGCGCGTAAGCTGACCCGGCCACCTCGGTTAAAATAAAAGACTTGAAGAAAAAACCATGTCAAACAGGAGATTAGTCCTTCAAAAATCATTTTCGCTGGCAGGGAGATTCGAACTCCGCGCGCCAGTTCGCATGGCGCGCTCTTACCACTCGGCCAAGCGACTTCTTTGGACAGTTGTAGGATACAAATAATAATAATATAATTTGATATTTTAACTATTCCAAAAATTCGTTGTTACAGAGATTCGAACTCTCGCGCCCTGCCTCGCTTGGGCGCTCTCTAACCACCAGGCCAAGCAACGTTTTTATTTAGGTGTAATCTACAACTAATAATAATATTATAAAGTAATTTGACTGTTCCCGTCCACAGCGATCTGAGTCTAGATGAACAATATAAATTACTGTTGAAATCCATGAGCTCTTTTAGCTTTTAAGATAATTAAAATAATAATTTTTTTATTTTTAAAAAATTATTTTTAATATTAACATCTTAAAATAATATAAAAATATAAGATATTAGTTTTTGAAAATAAAAAAACACTTGTAAAAAAAATTACACTCACCCCTGCCTCTTTTGCCATGCATCTTGACAGCCAAGGCAGGCAAACCGAAGTGGTTTACATAAACATTAACTTATTGTGCCAAAATAAGGTAAGCCTTTGCCTTTCTCTGTATATGCGTGTGGTCCTTTGGTTTTCGTTTAGGCATTTTTATTTTTAAAAAAGTTAAATTGTTTACATTTTTATTATGAATTAAAATTCTGATAATTGAATTTGAATTTAATAGTTTAGATTTAATAAACACTACCTGAGAGACAAAAGAATAAACAATTCTCTTTTAAGAAAGCAAATATCACTTAGGCTTAAACATGAAAGATGAAGCAATAGGCTTGACATCTAATGTTAAATAACATATTATTATTTTGCCTTAACGTGATATCAGAATATTAATACTAACCAATTATGAATTTAAATCTCATTATCTTATATTCAAGTCTCATAATCTTATTATAATCAATACTAATCAACACAAAATAGTATGAGTCTAGCTTAAATGTGTGTTTAGTATTGTGGTAATAGTTACTTAAAAGTGCATCAAAATATTAAAATAATTTAATTTTATGGTAATTGTTTGCACAGCCTCCCCTGCCATGATCAGGTTTGGGGCTACTTCAAAGGAAGGAGAGAGATGCTCGTCAAATGGCCTCAGGCTTGCCACCATCACCAGTAGAAATTAAAGACAGCTGCCTATAAGCTGTTTACCTGAACAATCACCTTCAAAATCTTCAATAATCTATTGTGTTCCTCATTTATCTTCTTATACTATAACAATTGTTGCAGCCCATGCCTGTGCAATAATTTTTTCCCTCAAATCTATGGTTCACTTTGGTATATTAAGAATGTTTCAACAGTCAACAGATACTTAGTAGAAGGTTAACAACAGTTCATTTCTCTGCCTTTCCAAATTCCTAAGTAATTAATATCCTGATAAAGATGTGAGATCTTGGAGCAGGTTCTACGAAAATGGAGGAAAGTGCTGACGGTGGTGGTTGATGATCTGCCAGTGCTGGGGAACGCTGCCGAGGGAGAAGCCAGACTAGGTTGTTGCAGCATGGAGAGAGAGAGAGAGAGAGATGACTCTGCAAGGGTGAGAGAGGGATATCGACCTATGGTGGGGGTCATGCATTGCCGGGGAAGAGGAAAGTGGAGGTTGCTGATGTATATGTTTTTTCTGCAATTTTCAACTGTGTCCGTCGTCCCCCTTTGTTCTCTTCATTTTTTCTGCAATTTTTCCCTGGTCTGTTTGCATGTGTTTTTTCCTATATTGACACCTAGTTTTTAAGTATTATTTCATGCCCCTCTCCCTTGCCATGAATTTTCTCTCCTTTCATAGACTCAATGTGAAGGGTTGCGGGTATGGGAGTGGTGCCAGGAATGGGGTGTTGTGGTGGTAGGTTGCAAGGCATGGCTGCTGGTAATGCCTTGGCATATTTTTTTTTTAATTAAAAATTTGAAATAGCATTAAAAATGGGTTGTGAAAAAAGGAGTTTTTTAATGGGGAAAACCAGGAAGAATGATGTTTTTTCTTTAATTTTGGCTTCTGATTTCACCCAAAAAAGTTCCATCTCCGAAAATTTTGATCTTCTCAATTTAACTCAAATTAGGCTTCAAAACTTAATTTCTCACCAATTAAGCCCTTAATAAAATTAATTTGATCCATTTAAAGCATAATTAAGTCCTTGTGCTAATTAAATCCTTCAATTGAGCTCTGAATTAATCCTTAATCATAATTACACTTTAAATTAGCAGACGATTAAATCAAATTGTCCCATAAAACTATAATTATGCCTTTCAACTTAAGTTTTATGCAGATTTATCCAATAATAAATTATTTTAGCCTTGAATTTTCATTTCTCTTCATTTTTTGGCACAAAAGAGGTATGAGTGGGCTCTAAAAAACATTCAAATTTCCACTTTTATTTTTCTGTCGGCGCAAGCCCTTTTTTTTTATTTTGGGTAGATTTAGGGGAAACACCCTTTTATTTAATTAGATTATATATACTTTTCTTGAATTCTCCAAGCTTTGTTAATGTATGAGCTCTTTCTTGTTTCTGTATTGTAAATTAGTGAACAGAGTTGGGCAGCAAGTCAAGTCAATACTAATAAAAAATGTTTGCGTCCAATTTTCCTACTGAAACTTAGTGCCCAAGCGAAAAGTAACTATAAAATGGCTTTTCATTGCAGCAGTCCTGACCTCATCAAAACAATGGCAGCAGTGAAGCTGTATGGTTTTTGGCCGAGCCCTTATAGCCACAGAATCATATGGGCTCTGAAACTAAAAGGCGTGGAGTATGAATACATTGAAGAAGACCTCTCCAATAAGAGTGAATCGCTCTTGAAGTACAACCCAGTTCACAAGAAGACCCCAGTTCTTGTTCATGGTGACAAACCCATTGCCGAGTCTCTTGTTATTCTTGAATACATCGAAGAAACATGGCCTGAAAATCCATTGCTCCCCAAGGACCCTTACGAGAGAGCCATGGCTCGATTTTGGATCCAGTATGGAGTTGATACGGTGAGGGTGCCGATCTAATTACAACTCTCAATACCGTACATTTTTCATTCAACTGTTTCTCAATATCGTATTATTATTCAATTTAATAATCAGGCTTTCTGGTTATTTAGGCTGCTGCCCTTGGAGCATTCTACCATGGTAGAGGAGAAGAGCTCGAGAAGGCAGCTACAGAATTGTTGGAGAGCCTGAAAATCTTAGAAGAGCAAGGTCTTGGAGATAAGAAGTTTTTTGGCGGTGAAAGTATGAATCTCGTAGACATCTCGTATGGAGCGTTGGGGTCTTTGCTTGCGGCCGTGGAAGAAGTAAAAGGTGTAAAAGTGCTGGAACCAAGCACTTTGCCTCGGTTGCATGCCTGGGCTAGGAATCTCGATGAACTCCCCGTGGTTAAAGAAAGCATGCCTGCCTATGATAAGTTGCTGGCCTTTGTGACCGGCTCCATGAACAGACTAGCCAAGAACTAGCCTTTTGATGCTTTCGAATCCCAGTTCCATGCTTGTCTCGTCTTTCTTTCTCATGTATGCTTTCTGTCTCGTGTGCACGCGCGCGCGCGTGCAGACCTCGTATTTCTTGTGCTAATAATAATGGTGATGGAGTTTGCTTGATGTGAATGTTCTTTTATTTAAAATTATGGGTTCATCCACTAATTAATAATGGGCCTATGTTTAGCTTTTTTTATTTTTTAAAAAAATAATCGTGTTGTTATATGGGCTAACATTAAAAATAATTTTTTAAATATATATATATATATATATATATATATTATTTTATATATTTTTTAATGAAAATTATTTTGTAAAACAATTTCGACCACACTTTTAAATAAGTCATCATTCATTTTTAAATGTCTGGCCCATTTATATAATTATAAATTTAATTTTCTAATTATATTTTTTTTATTATAAAATTAAAAATGAAAAAGAAAAATAACTTGACTCTATCTCTTTTCATTTCGTGTAAAATAACTTGTGTTTGGTGAATGTTTAACTTTTAAATGAAAATTTTATTTTGAAACATATCGTGTGTCAGTGTTTGACTATATTAATAAAATATTTTTGAAAATAATTATTTGATATTTGAAAATAATTGTTTGACGAAATTAGGGGTAGTTTGGTCTTTTAAAAGATAAAAAATTAAAATTAAAAATATCAGGTGTCGTAGGTGAATGCTTACATGTGGAGTTATGATGTTGCACCACTTGATTAGTGATATGATGGAAAAAATACAATATCATGATGTCACAAACTCCGAAAAATAGTGGCATATCCATTGGGTTGGTGCTGTATGGCTGTTATTAGCGACAATCTAAGTTTTTTATTTCCTCGTTCTTTTGTATCTCGTGACTCAAGGTGCACGTTGGACAAGAAAAAAATGCATCCTCCTGTTTTTTTTTTTTTTCATTTCAATTATAATCCTCATTTTTTGATTAATTTGTTTTGTATTCTTTTTTTTTTTTTACTAATTTGTGTTTTAAATTCCATCCCTTTAGATTGAGTTTTCTTATATTTTTATATTAGACTTTGACTCTTGTTCTTTTAATTGCTATTTGTTTTTTTTCATTTCAACCCTTGAACTTAATATGATTTGTTTTTTATATTAAATATGATCCTTATTCTTTTAATTAGTATTTTTTTTATTTTTGATATCATCCATTGAATTTTATTTCAAATCTGCTGCCGGAAGAAAATTTCGTACAGCTAAAACATCATGATCTTCATTGTATTTTTTTCATCGTGTCAAATATTTTTTTAATTGTAAAATATTTTTTAGTGGTTAGGATAAACCCTCACAATTTTTATAATTATTTAATGATTACTCGAAATGTGATTATCTTATTACACATGACTGATATTTCAGTGTCTAATGATAGAATATTTTGAGCATATCCAGAGTTATCAAGATAAACCACTTATTGCTCAGACTGACGTGGGACGCCGCTGCCACTTAAATAAGACTTGCTCAAACCTCCAACTGACTTGAATATTACATCATGGGACTTTTGTAATATTCAGCTTTCGTGGAATATGCCAATGATATGATTCCTGCCTTCAAATTAACAGAGTGGACTATCTTTTTATTTTTGCTTTCAGTGCACTATAGGAAACTATATGCTAATCTATATTTTTTGTCAACCGAAACCAAACTGACAGTTATGGTATATATTACAATTGGTTCTCATTTTCTAATTGCTATTTTTTATATTCATTTCCTAATTAATTTTTGTTTTATAATTTCATCCCCCATTATTTTATCTCCTAAAAAACTAGATTTCATGAAGAAAAAAATTGTTTTTCTTTTTTTATGGGGCTATCCTGATCTCATGACCTAAAAGTATTAAGTTGGTAAGTTGACCCATGTGGTCTCAAACCTTTTTTTTATCTTATAATTATTGTATTTCTAATCCTTTCCATCTAATGATTCAACATTCAACAATGATTTTAAAAAAAAAAAAAAATAATAAGCTATGTTATTTGTTTGTTTAAGTTTTTATCATGTTATTTCAATTTCATAACCTGACTTGACTCGTAGGATAGATATATGGCCTAAGCAACTTTAGGCCTTTGTAAACTCATGATTTCTATTTCTCCCTTTAGAGGGTTGATTTTTCTTTTCTCAATTTAATCCTTTAATATTTAGTTAGTTGAGAATAAAATTTATTATTTTTTCTAAAAAAAGTTTTTGGTGAAATGATTCTGCTCACGAGCTTTAATGGACTATCCCATGATGGAATCAATGTTTTGTGTATTTTTTTATTTTATTTTTATCATTTGAAATTACTTGTTTTATTTTTAAAACACATTCTTTTCAACCAAGCATCCATCTTTTTCTTCAAAGATTTTTTATTCAACTCTCAGCAAATGGGAGTTACATGTCTAGACCTTATCAAAATGACATGCACTTCATTTAAATTGAATTTTCTTTTCACGCTCTATTATTATGTAAAGTGTATTTGCTACTTTAATTGCTTTTCTGTTTGTGGTTTTAAATACAAAAAAAAATATTTCTAGTCATGGGCTTTTAAAAATAAAAATTTCAAAAAATAAATATTTGATTAAAATTATTGAGAGATGAATTTTTGAATGTAAAAAAAAAAATCTTCATGAATAAAAAAACAAGTAAATTTCGCAAAATTAACATTTGAAATGCAATTATATATGGTACTCAATGTAAAAAAAAAAGTTATTTGACTAATAGAACAAATCTCTATGAATGAAAAAGAAAAAAAAAGTTACCATAATAGCATATGGTTTCTAATTTAGGTTAAGGAATTAATCGGGTAAATTATTTTTATTAAATTTTTTATTTTATTTTTACAAGACATTGACTTAATTGAGTTTATTCTAGATTTGATTGGATGAATTGAGTTACTAAACACTAAGCAAGGGCAATTATGTTTGTTCGAGTGAATGCCTTATTTGTTTACTTTTAAAAAGATTATCTTTTTTGTTTTTCCATTTATTTCTTCCATACTTATATCCTCAGTTCTTTCTTATCTTCTAGACAAAAGTTTCATTCACTTCAGAGAATAGTTTAGACTCTTTTGAAATAATGCACTCTATATTGTTGCTACAGGACAATGTTTGAGGCATGAAAAGTAGAGAATGCTTTCTCTAACATTTGGTCTTACATGATATCTTTACCACACAATTTTAGCTATGAGATATTTTAAAAGGAACAGAATTATATTCATTAATCAATTTAAAATCTTGCAACTTCAGGTGCAACCAATCATAACGACCTTGAGGAAGTATGATAAACTTTGGTGGTCATATATTTTATTTAGATTTTGCCACATATTATTTCCTTCTTTGATGGTCTCTTAAAGATTCATAGTTTTCAGATGAATCTCGACATCAATATTTCATAACAAATAATTATTTCTAAAAATATCAAAAGCGATAAATTCAAGTTTTGTCAGATTTGATATTATCTTTATCTATTAAAACAAGAAATAACTTATTAAATAAAATCATGGAGATAAAAGAAGAAGACAAAAATTCAGTCCTTTAAGACTGTTATTTATTCAGCTTTAAAAATACTTGTTCTTCAGGAACAATATTTAATTTATTTAATTCTTCAGGAACTTATAATACTAGGTCTTCAAGAACTGTTTTAATTTAATTAATTCTTCAGGAAAATACGTCCTTTAAGACTATTATTTATTTAGCTTTAGAAATGCTAGTTCGTCAAGAACTGTATTTAATTTGTTAATTCTTCAAAAACTTGTGATACTAGTTCTTCAAGAACTGTTTTTAATTTATTAATTCTTCGAGAACCTTTGATGCTCTTCAAGAACTGTTTTTAATTTATGTAATTCTTGTGATACTAGCTCTTCAAGAACTATTTTTAATTTATTTAATTCTTCAGGAACTTGTGATACTCGTTCTTCACGAACTATAAATCTCTTTCTATGATGAAAAACAATTTACCAAAAATAATTACCATAATGAAAAGCAATAATATTAAATTGATATAAGTTGGTTAGAGCATCGTGTTGATAACGTGTTATAAAAAGAATAAATAATTCACATATAAAAGCTTAGACATCAAAACATAATCAAAAGAGACAAGAGAGAAATACCTTGCTTAATATGAATTCTTCTATTATTCCAAAGTGTAAAGATTACAAGGCAAATGGTGTATTTATAGGAGAATGAAATGAACTCAAGGGTTATGGAAATCCAAGAGACTAAACTCAAAAATCATGGACATTCAGTACATATAAATATGAATTTATAACATTTAACTATTTTTGTTTTTCTTTGAAAAAAAATCAGCAACCAAGTGAACAATGCTCTCGAATCTATCCAAGATTTCCAACTTGATTTTTTTTCACCAAGTCAGCTTTTTTTTAGTTTTAGTTTTATTTTTGTTATTTTTATTTTTATTTTTATTTAAAGTAATTTTAGGAATAATCATAGATGAGTTATGAACCATTATTATGTTAACATAACATTACTGAAACTATTGTTTTCGTATTTTGGTTAATTAAAGTGAACATTTGTCAATCGTGGTTAGGAGAAATAGAGGTAGGCTAACGAGTTCTTTTATTCCTTTACTCGTTCCGACACTCATGAAAGGGAACATGACAAGCACCCGAGACTCAAAGATGGGCTAAGGCCTATCACAGCAGACTGCTGAAAGACAACACGAAAGCAATAAAGAGACAGAATCGACACCAAAAACCAACAATGGAGAAACACAATTATCAGTATCGCTGATAAACACTGAAAAACACAACAAAGGGACTTGCTTATTATCAGTATCGCTGCTGCGATCAGGCAGATCCGGCCAATGCTTCTCTGCGATTCTTAAAGAGGGTAACCATCCAATCCCTCTCTGCAAGGTTTTCTTTAATTACAGGGACTTGCTTGAAATTTTTAATCCAGGCATGCAGGCGAGGGAACCTGTGGGCTTCAAATACAGCTCCTTCCCCTATCGCTTCTTCAATGATTTCCAACCCGTAAACAACAGGACCAAAGGCTATATCTGCTATCCCTATACTTTCTCCACCGAAAAATTTCTTCTCCCCAATCCCGTGCTCTTCTGCTGTTTGCAACATTTCCAGGGTTTCCTTCTTTGTCTTCTCAAGTTCTTCACCTTTAGAGCTAAACATTCTATACACTGCTGTGCCCTGCAGCAAGAATTAATCATGACATTGATTACTAGAAACCAAACGGACTGCCAAAGAAAATTGATCTTAACAGGTCCGGTTTTATAGTGGTGTAAGAGTTATGAAATGTACCTTATCTTCGGCAAATTTGACCCAGAAACGAGCCTGTGCTCTCTCGTAGGGGTCCTTAGGCAGCAATGGGTTTTGGGGCCACACCTCATCGATGTATTCGACAATAATCATGGACTCGCAAACTGGCTTGTCGCCATGGAGAAACACCGGGACCTTCTTGTGAACAGGGTTGTACTTGAGAAGCAGAGGACTCTTATTGGTGAGATCTTGTTCTATAAACTCATACGGAATAGCCTTCAATTTGAGAGCCCATATCACTCGGTGAACAAATGGACTGGGCAATGTTCCAAGCAGCTTCGGTTGTTCAGCCATGATTGCGAGGTCTGTTGTGATTCTTCATCGTTACCTCCCACACTCCTTTATAGAGTTATTAACTTTCCTTTGAAATCGGTGATCTTTTGTTTTTTCAACAAGTCGAAAAGTCTCAGTTAATCAGAGGCACAGAATACAGTCTTCGACAAAAGATAATACGCTCTCTCTATTCTTATTTAATTATGTGAGAAAATAGACATAATGTAATTTAAACCATGTTTGGTAGTGACATGTCGCTTTTACGACGAAAGTTCTCAACGGAAGTTGCCCGATGTTATTAATGTTGACTTCATGTCTCTTCTGGATGTTGCTATATGATAGCCGTCATGGATGATGATATCAATGCTAATCAAGCATTAAAGTAATCTAAAAAAAATTTGAGGAAAAAAATAAATTTTCTTAAAAATCTATTAAAAGAAACATGCTCTAAAAACCTGACTTATAATATTAAAGAGTAATTAAATTATATATTGAGATTTTATTTTGTAAATTAAATTTTTAGATTGAATTGGTTATTAAAAAAAAGTCACTTAAAAATATATTATAAAATGATATAAATTATATTTTAAAATCTCAACTAAATTCATTTAATTGAATAATCTTTACTAATGGTTTCCTTGCATATAGATGTCTCTTGAGGTGAAATTAGATTTTAGAATAAACTAGTGACAAGGGAAGAATGAGGTGTCTTTTGTTGGATATTTATGTATTTTTAAAGTGGTTTATATTTTAAAATATTTTTTATTTTTAAAAAACTATTTTTAATATATATCTATATAAAAAAGAAGAAAATTTATGCTATTTTTCTAATTTTCCATTACTTTGCTAAGAAGAAAAGTCTGCAATGATCAATATATTTTTCTAATTTTTCAAAGGAAGGAGAGACATGCTCGTCAAATTGTCATGGAACCATCTCACCTAAAAGTTTAAATTATTAGGTGAAACCTCAAAATATGATTCATATAATTCTCTAACACACCCCATCAAGTGAAAACTTTTTGGGCTCGAAACTTGCATATCAAAGAATCTCTAATATCATGTCAAAGAACCATCTCATTTAAAAAGTTAAGTTATTAGGTGAAGGCCCAGAATATGATTTATATAATTCTCTAACACAAATCACCTCAGGCTTGCCACCATCACCACTAGAAATTAAAGACAGCTACCTATAAGTTGTTTACCTGAACAGTCACCTTCAAAATCTTCAATAATCTATGGTGTTCCTCATTTATCTTCTTATACTGATAACAAATGTTGAAGCCCATCCATGTGAAATATTTTTTCCCCTCAAATCTATGGTTCACTTTGGTATATTAAGAATGTTTCAACAGTCAAAAGATACTTAGCAGAAGGTTAACAAAAGAAAAAGGGCAGTCAGTCAGAGTAGGAACAGTTCATTTCTCTGCCTTTCCAATTTCTTAAATAATTAATATCCTGATAAAGATGTGAGATCTTGGAGCAGGCTCTACGAAATTTCTACGAAAATCACATGGGTTCATATGTGATGCGTCTACAACTCCATATCCACCACCTAATCCGAAGGCAAGTCATGCATGTATATGTTCAAAGTCAAAATCCACCTCTTGTAGATTGGCCAATGTTTCTTGCACAGAAAACTAGCTGCATACTGTGACAAAACAAAAACAAATAACAAGTGGCATGTTGTGAATTCAGTGATATAGCATTCTTTATCAAAACCCTGTTGTTCTGTTGGTGGCTTTAGCGGCGTTGTAGGTGACAGTGGTGGCCAGAGTTGGTCAGAAAATCAAAGAAACTGTGACAGTTGCAGTCATAGGGGAGGAAGAAAGGGGAGAAAATGGAGGAGATGATCGGCCTTGGGTTGATCTACAATGTAGAGGACACTTTTCTTCTTGTTGTGGGATGTGTTGGTGACGGACATGGTGGCAGTGGTGGCCGAAAAAAGTATAGGGATCGCCAGAACACAATAAAAACTAGGGAATGGGATGGGTTTTCTGAATTTTGGCTTCTAATTCCCCCTCATGCCATAAATTTCCTGGAAGAAAAAAGTGATCTAGTCTATATTGGACAAAATTCAGTTGTTTGTTCAAAGATGAACAATCCCAACCGTTGGCTTAAAATAGGTATCATGAACTGTCAAATTTGACAGCTACGGTAATTTGCCTGAGTTGTCGCTTTTGGGGCTGAATCAACATGTGTGTTGTGTCAATCAATCAAAATTGACCATATGCCAGTATAGTCAAGAATCAGGGGATTATTTTTGCACAAGTTTTGTTAAATTTGATGAAGGATAAATACAGTAAATGCGTTGCAAAGTTGGTACCAAAGTAGGATTTTTTCGGTGAAAATTTGGGGATGAAAGCTGTTTTTTCTTAAATTTTGTTTTTAATTGACCCTAAAACTTTGATTTTCTTGTAATTTTACCCCCAATTTCAACCAATTGACTTGGTAAAAATAAAATTTGGTATTCAAAAATTTCAATCTTCTCAATTTAACCCGCATTAGGCTCTCAAACTTATTTATTCACCAATTAAGCTCTTAATAAAATTAATTTGACAAATTTAAAGTATAATTAAGTCATTGCACTTAATTAAATCCTTCAATTAGACCCTAAATTAATTACTAAACATAATTAAACTTTCATTTGGCCCATGATTAAATCAAATTGGAGTATTAAAAATATAATTATGTCTTTCGACTTAATTTTTATGTAGATTTATCCGATAGTAATTTATTTTAGCATTGAATCTATATTTTCTACTATTTTTTGGCATAATAGAGGTACGATTGAGCTCTCAAATCCATCCAAGATTTCAAACTTGATTTTTTACACCACATTAGTCGTTTTTATTTTTGTTTTTATTTCAAGTAAATTTTGGGAATAGCTGAAACTATGACAATTATTTGTAAGGAAATTACGAATTAACATTATTATGTTAACATAACATTACTGAAACATTTGTCGATCGTCATTAGAAGAAATATAGAGGTAGTTTAACGAGTTCTTTTATTCCTTTACTCGTTCCGACACTCATGATGAAAGGGAACATGACGAGTACACGAGACTCAAAGACGGGCTAAGGCCTATCACAGCAGGAACTGAAATTCATTATTATCAGAAAACACAGGAACTGAAATTCATTATTATAAGTATCGCTGCTGCGATCAGGCAGATCCGACCAATGCTTCTCTGCGATTCTTGAAGAAGGTAACCATCCAATCCCTCTCTGGAAGGTTTTCTTTAATTACAGGAACTTGCTTGAAATTTTTAATCCAGGCATCCAGGCGAGGGAACCTGTGGGCTTCAAATACTGCTCCTTTCCCTACCGCTTCTTCAATGACTTCCAACCAGTAAACAACAGAGCCAAAGGCTATATCTGCTATCCCTATACTTTCTCCACCGAAAAATTTCTTCTCCCCGATCCCGTGTTCTTCTACTGTTTGCAACATTTCCTGGGTTTCCTTCATTGTCTTCTCAAGTTCTTCACCTTTAGAACGGAACATTCTCCACACTGCTGTGCCCTGCAGCCAGAATTAATCATGACATTGATTACTAGAAACCAAACGGAGTGCCGAAGAAAATCAATCTTAACAGGTCCAGTTTTATAGTATTGTAAGAGTTATGAAATGTACCTTATCTTCGGCAAATTTGACCCAGAAACGAGCCAGTGCTCTCTCGTAGGGGTCCTTAGGCAGCAATGGGTTTTGGGGCCACACCTCATCGATGTATTCGACAATAATCATGGACTCGCAAACTGGCTTGTCGCCATGGAGAAACACCGGGATCTTCTTGTGAACAGGGTTGTACTTGAGAAGCAGAGGACTCTTATTGGTGAGATCTTCTTCTATAAACTCATACGGAATAGCCTTCAATTTGAGAGCCCATATCACTCGGTAAACAAATGGACTGGGCAATGCTCCAAGCAGCTTCGGTTGTTCAGCCATGATTGAAAGGTTTGTGGTGATTCTTCATCGTTACCTCCCGCACTCCTTTATAGAGTTGAATAATATTGCTTGGGCAGCAATTTAACTTTCTTTCTGCTCAAGTCGGTGATCATTTGTTTTTTCAACAAGTCGGAAAGTCTCGGTTAATTAAAGGCATAAAATACAGTCTTCGAGAAAAGAGATTTTCTTCCATGTTGATGTATTTGCTTACATAATCATATCCATAAACAAATGTATTTATATAATACAGTGGTCAAATGAAGATGTTGAAGATGCCAAAACATGATGTGATTAGATTAAATATACTCTATTTCTTTTCTTTCTGCTCAAGTTCAATCGTGTTTTGAGTTTAATTATGTTTTTAATTTCTGGGGAAAAAAGATTGAATTTTCCTCTCTCTTTCTCTATTCGTATTATCATGTAAGAAAAGAGACATAACAACGAAGATAATAAATCAAATATTCGGTAGTGAGTACTGACGTGACGCTTTTACGACGAAATGTTGACTTCTTGTCTCTTCTGGATGTTGCTATATGATAGCCGTCATGGATGATGATATCAATGCTAAATTGATAATGGCTGTTTGGATGGTAATTGAAATTGTTTTTTAAAGTATTTTTATTACAAAATATTTTTATTATTATTACAAAATATTTTTAATATTAGTATATCAAAAAATAATTTAAAATAGAAAAATATTATATATAAAAAAACACTATTCAAGAAAATTACAATCACCCCTGCCTCTTTTGCCATGCATCTTGACAGCCAAGGCAGGCAAACAGAACTGGTTTACATAAACACCTTATTTTGAGGTATTTTGATTTTTTTTAAAGTTAAATTGTTTACATTTTTATTATGAATTAAAGTTCTGATAATTCAATTTGAATTTCATAATTAAATTTAATAAACGCTAACTGAGAAACAAAAGAATAAACAATTCTCTTTTAAGAAAGCAAATATCACTAAGGCTTGGACATGAAAGATTAAAATGAAAATTTGATTTTTTTCATTTTAAATGAAAAATTTTTGGTGTTTTTTAATCATTTTAATGTGCTGATGTCAAAAATAATTTTTAAAAAATAAAAAAATATCATTTTGATGTATTTTTAAATGAAAAGCACTTTCAAAAGCAACCGCAACCGCCCTCTCAAACATGCCCGTAGCGACAGGCCTAACATCTAATGTTAGATAACATATGATTATTTTGCCTTAACGTGATATCATAGTGTTAATAACTAACCACTCATGAATTTAAATCTTACCATCTTATATTCAAGTCTCATAATCTTATTATAATCAATAATAATCAGCACAATGAGTCTAGCTTAAATGTTTGTTTAGTATTGTGGTAATAGTTACTTTTTAAAGTGTTTTTTTACTTAAAAGTGCATCCAAATTTTATTTTTTTAATACCAACACATTAAAATAATTTAAAAACACTAAAAAAATTAATTTGAGGCAAGAAAATTAATTTTCTAAAAAATTATTTTCCATCGCAAAAAAAAAATACTTTAAAAACCTGGCTTATAATATTAAAGAATAATTAAATTTTATATTAATATTTATCTAATAGCTTTAATTTTTGGATTGAATCGATTATTTAACATAATATCCGATCATCATACAAGTTTTTAGTAGAAAAAACTCACTTAAAAAATACAAATATATATTATTAAATAATATAAATTACATTTTAAAATCTCAACTAAATTCATTTAATAGCATAATCTTTAGTAAAAGTTATTGATGGTTTCCTTGCATGTGTGTGACCAAAAAAGATGACCACGTCAGACTGTGGACATTGCTAGAGAATTCAGCTTTTGCTTGTTGGATATTATGTATTTTTAAATTGTTTTTATTTAAAAATATATTAAAATAATATATTTTTGCTTTTTAAAAATTATTTTTAATATATATCTATATATTAAAATAATAATAAAAATCACACATGGTGTCGTGCATGGAAAAATGTAATTCGTCTTCTTCATCTTTCAAAAAAAGAGGTAAAGAAGTTTGTCTCAGTCAAGATTGTGGAGATCAAAGTTTTAAAAGTGAATTAATGGAAAAGCCTCTTTGAATTCAACCTTAAATTGATCGAGTAAAATTAGAGTAGTTAACCTACTGCTCAAGTTCTAATGAACACCATAAATACTGTAGTGACAGTCAACGAAAACCCACACACTAATCTCTCAAAACATGGCTGAAGTTAAGCTGCTAGGAACATGGCTGTTATGGGCACAAGCAGTTGATTACAAGGAGCAGTTGATTACAAAGACGTGGCAAATGACAAGGAGCAGTTGATTACAAAGACGTGACAAATGACAGTTATCCAAGCTCAGCTTACAAGTTATTATGGTAGTTTCAATTATGTAATTGTCTAGTTAATTCCATGTAACCGTATTTCTATTTTTATGTATTAGTGGAGGTAGTGCAGTAGGGCACCTCTTCGTAGGATTCAGTTATTGTCTTTAAATTGTAAGTCGAACAGGGCAATTACATTCAATCAGAAATTCACTTTTATTTACAATTGAGATCGTTGGGTTCTCTCTTGAATGAGCCCTTACATCTTTCACAATAGGTCATAAGGGAAGAAAGTCGCTTAAACACTTGTTACTACAAACAGATTTTACTGTCAATCACCCTGTAACTCGATCACAGGTTCGGGACCGTAACAAATTGGTATCAGAGCCTCCAGTTATGGGTGATTCTTCAAACAACTTGATGATTCATTTTGAGACGTTCATGAAGATGTACCAGGAGCAGCGCCAACAAGATCGAGCAGAACGAGAGCAGTTATCAGTCCGCATTGAAGAACTATCTCGTGAATTAACGGCGACCAGGCTGGAAGGTCAACAAGGAGAAAATACAAGTGTGAATTTGGGGTATAGAGGAAATCCCCAAACGGGAGTTCGGGTGGAAGGACGTGCGCCCATGCCCAGATACAGCAGACTCGAATTTCCTCTTTATGATGGAAAAATCGATCCATTAGCTTGGCTGAGCCGATGTGACCATTTTTTCCGACACCAGCATATCCTAGAAGAAGAGAAGGTGGAGATTGCTTCATACCATCTGGACGGAGATGGGCAAGTCTGGTTCCTCAAACTAGACCGAGACCGACCGGGAATTTCGTGGGATGAATTCAAACGCCAATGTCACCTGCGCTTCGGTCCGACCATACAGGGCAACAAATTGGGAGAACTGTCGAAATTAAGACAAGTGAATACTGTGGAAGAATACCAAAGGAGATTTGAACAATTGGCAGCTAGAGCAGGCTCACTCACAACGGATCAGGAGGTGGAAATTTTCATTAGTGGGTTAATGGACTACATTGCTATTGAAGTTGAATTGCATAGGCCCAGAGACCTCACCAGTGCAATGAGCCTTGCTCGATTATATGAGAGAAGGAGTGGAGCAAAAAGAGCGATGTTACCTGCAATTAAATCATCTCCCACGCCACAATCAGCTCCTTCACCACAGAGAGCTTTCAAACGCCTGAGTCGCGCGGAGATGGAGGACAGACGAGCCAAAGGGTTATGTTTCAATTGCGATGAAGTCTTCATACGGGGCCACCAATGCAAACGGCTTTTTTGGCTAGATGGGGTAGAAGAATCTATCCAAGGGGAGGTGACCGACCAGAACTTAGAGCAAGAAATTCCACCAGAAATTTCTTTGTATGCCATCACTGGGAGCAGCGCCGAGGGAAAAACAATGAGAATTCAGGGGATACTTATGCACAACAATCTATTGTTTCTTATCGATTCGGGAAGTACGCATAGTTTCTTGGATTCCAAATGGGTCACCAAGCTGGGTCTTCCTTGCATTAAGAAGAAGGGGCTGCAGGTCGTGGTGGCGAATGGAAGCAAAGTCAAATGCCCAGGACAGTGTCCACATGTTCCGATAGTATTGGGTAATCAATTATTGCACATGGATTTCTATATGTTTACGTTGAATGGAGTAGATGCTGTGTTGGGTGTGAATTGGTTGCAAACATTGGGTCCGATCTTATGGGATTTTGCAGCACAGTCCATGGTCTTTATACAAAATGGCAGAGTACTGGAACTGAAAGGAACCGAGAATGCACAAGCTAACCAAATTGCAGAGTTGAAAGCAACGGGAGTGGAACATTCCACTGATGAATGTCTTGTCAAATTGTTGCTGGAATTTGATAAAATATTCCAAGAGCCGAAGGGACTTCCTCCAGTGAGGGGCTTTGACCACCGCATCATCTTAGAACCAGGAACTCATCCTGTGGTGGTGCGCCCCTATCGCTATCCACATGTGCAGAAGGATGAGATTGAAAGACAATGCAAAGAGATGTTGGAGCGTGGGATAATTAGACCAAGTCAGTCACCATATTCTTCCCCAGTAATCCTGGTGACCAAGGCAGATAGAACATGGAGATTCTGCGTGGATTACAGGGCTTTGAATGCAAAGACCATCAAGGACAAATTTCCAATTCCAGTAATTGAAGAACTCTTGGAGGAATTGCATGGTGCTACTTATTTCACCAAACTGGATTTGCGTTCCGGATACCATCAAATCAGAATGTGTGCAGCAGATGTGGAGAAGACAGCCTTTCGCACACATCACGGTCATTTCGAATTTTTAGTGATGCCTTTCGGCCTCACTAATGCACCCAGCACCTTCCAAGCGTTAATGAATGAGGTATTCCAACTGCACCTCCGCAAATTTATTCTGGTGTTTTTTGACGATATCCTTGTGTACAGTCAATCTTGGGCTGATCACTTAGCACATTTGAGGTTGGTCTTTGAGATACTGGCCACCCAGCAATTATTCCTCAAACGTTCCAAATGCTGCATTGCACAATGCCAAGTGACCTATCTTGGTCATGTGATCTCACGTGATGGAGTGGCAGTAGACAAAGGAAAAATTGCTGCCATGCTGGATTGGCCTAAACCAGCCACAATCAAAGGCTTACGTGGATTTTTGGGGCTAACTGGCTACTACCGTAAATTCGTGCAAAACTATGGAGTAATTGCACGTCCACTCATAGCTATGCTGCGCCGTGATTCATTCACCTGGACAGATGATGCAACCCAAGCCTTTGAGCAATTAAAACTGGCCATGACATGTACACCTGTATTGGCACTGCCGAACTTCAATATTATCTTCATACTGGAGTGCGATGCATCTGATTCAGGTATGGGAGCTGTTTTGCAACAAGAAGGACGACCTGTGGCGTATTTCAGTCGACCTTTAGCATCTCGCTATAAAGGTCTCCCTGCTTATGAGAAAGAGTTAATCGGGTTAGCTAAAGCTGTGCGACATTGGAGGGCATATTTATGGGGGCGTCATTTCTTAATTCGAACAGACCATTACAGCCTCAAATTCTTACTGGATCAACGCATAATCACTTCCCCACAACAGCATTGGTTGAGTAAATTAATGGGTTTTGATTTTGCAGTGGAATATCGTGCAGGGAAGCATAACATGGTTGCTGATGCCCTCTCCCGCTGCCTAGAGGACAACCCAATTCTAGCTGCGATTTCAATGCCCAGCATCCAGGTTTTCGAAGCCATTCGGCAAGAGTTCAAGGAATCAGCCCAACTGCAAGCACTGTGGAAAAATATTGAAATTGGGGAAGTTGTGGGACCGTGGGAAGTGAAAGATGGCATGATTTTCTTCAAAAAGAAAGTCTATCTCTTGGCCAGCTCTCCTCTCATCCCTTCAATTTTGGCAGATGTCCACAACAGTGGGCATGAAGGTTACCAAAAAACGCTGCACCGAATTAAGAGGGATTTCTATTGGCAAGGCATGAAGCCTATGGTGCAAAATTTTGTTCGACAATGTCTTGTCTGCCAAACACATAAATCTGAACATCTCAGTCCAGCTGGACTTCTTCAACCATTGCCAGTTCCACTCCAAATCTGGTCAGACATTTCAATGGATTTCGTAGAAGGCTTGCCATCATCTCACGGGAAATCAGTATTATTGGTGGTTGTTGATCGATTTTCGAAATATGCACATTTACTCTCGCTGGCTCATCCATTTACAGCTGTCAGTGTTGCAAGGTTGTTCTTTGACAATATCTTCAAACTTCATGGGTTGCCCAAAACAATTGTCACTGATCGGGATGTCACTTTTACCAGCCTATTTTGGACTGAGTTATTTCGCTTGAGCGGTACCAAACTGGCTTTCAGCTCAGCATATCACCCACAAAGCGACGGCCAAACTGAAGTGGTCAACCGCACCATTGAAATGTATCTTCGTTGCTTCACCAGCGATCGCCCACGCCGTTGGTTACAGTGGCAACCTTGGGTGGAGTATTGTTACAATACTAGTTTTCATTCTTCACTGAAGGCAACACCTTTTGAGGTGGTGTATGGTCGACCTCCCCCAACCATGCTTTCTTATTGTCCAGGATTGGCTAAGTTAGAAGCGGTGGATCAAGAATTGCAGAACAGGGATTTGATCCTTCAAGACCTTCGTAACCGTTTACTTCAAGCTCAGAATTCCATGAAATCTAGGTACGACACTAAACACCGTCCGGTTCAATTTGAGATTGGGGATCAAGTTCTGCTTAAATTACATCCCCATCGCCAACTCAGCCTAATGTCCACTAAATTCACCAAACTCTCACCCCGTTTCTATGGCCCTTTCCCAGTTCTCCAAAAAATTGGAATGGTTGCCTATAAACTTGAATTACCCCCTACATCCAAAATTCACCCTGTTTTTCATGTTTCATGTCTTAAGCCTTTCCATGGAAATTTGGTGTCAATTGAACCCACTCTTCCAGTTCTCACTAATGGAGAAATCCAACCTGTGCCCAAAGCTATTTTGGATTTTCGAGTGCTGCGTAATGAACGCCAGGTCCTAGTACATTGGGAGGGACTGTCTCCGGCAGACTCATCTTGGGAAAATGTTTCTTCCTTTCAAATTCGATTTCCTTCTTTTTCACTTGTGGACAAGTGCAGCTTTAATGGGGGAAGTGATGTTATGGGCACAAGCAGTTGATTACAAGGAGCAGTTGATTACAAAGACGTGGCAAATGACAAGGAGCAGTTGATTACAAAGACGTGACAAATGACAGTTATCCAAGCTCAGCTTACAAGTTATTATGGTAGTTTCAATTATGTAATTGTCTAGTTAATTCCATGTAACCGTATTTCTATTTTCATGTATTAGTGGAGGTAGTGCAGTAGGGCACCTCTTCGTAGGATTCAGTTATTGTCTTTAAATTGTAAGCCGAACAGGGCAATTACATTCAATCAGAAATTCACTTTTATTTACAATTGAGATCGTTGGGTTCTCTCTTGAATGAGCCCTTACATCTTTCACAATAGGTCATAAGGGAAGAAAGTCGCTTAAACACTTGTTACTACAAAAAGATTTTACTGTCAATCACCCTGTAACTCGATCACAGGTTCGGGACCGTAACAATGGCCTAGTCCTTTCAGTTATAGAGTCATATGGGCACTAAAACTTAAGGGCATACCTTACGAGTACTTTGAAGAAGACCTTTCCAACAAGAGCCCTTTGCTTCTTCAATGTAACCCAGTCCACAAAAAGATTCCAGTTCTCATCCATGGGGGAAAATCAATCTGCGAATCCCTGGTAATTCTAGAATACTTGGAAGACACCTGGCCCCAAAACCCAATGATGCCCAATGATCCTTATGAGAGAGCTTTGGCCAGGTTTTGGGTTAAATTTGTTGAAGTAAAGGTACGCTTTTTTCCAGCTTTCTGCTTTCCTCCCCCCACCCCAAGAAATCTACTAAACACTTGTGATTCGTTATGAGAGAGCTATGGCCCGATGAAAGAAAATCTGTTTTTGTTATTCTTGTACTGGTTGTGATAGGGTGTTGCGGTATGGATTATGTTCTATAGCAGCGGAGAAGAGAAAGAAAAGGCAGTGAAGGACAGCTTGGAAATGCTGAAAACCCTTGAAGAACATGCTTTAGGAAAGAAGAAATTTTTCTGCGGGGACAAGATTAGCTTAGTGGACATAGCCTGTGGCTGGAAGTCTTAGAAGAAGTGGCAGGAGTAAAACTGATTGAACCTCAGAAATTTCCTCGCTTGCATAAATGGATAGAAAATTTCAAGGATGAGCCCATCATCCAGGAAAATCTGCCAGGACATGACGAGATGCTGGTCTACTTTAAACCTCTTGCAGGAAAGGCACCATCACGCTAATTTATCCAGCAGTCAGGACAGGGAGGGATATGGGTCCTTGAATTACAGTTATTTCTATATAAATTCTAAAATTAATGGTATCTTGGACCACTGTTCAGACATGAATCAAGTCCTGTTACATACGCTGGTTTTAATGATTAATAACATTTGATCTCGGTATTCAAATCAAAACAAGTTTCTGGTCTAATTGTTATGTTTCCTAGGCAACACTTTGTGTCGATTTAGTCTGGTGATTGTCTCATGACCTCAGTTAAATTATGGATTTGTTCGGCAGAGTTCGACGTCATTTTCTGAAGGAAAAATCCACTGGTTGCTTTCATAAACCACTGTACTCTGCAGTTTTGTCTTTGTAGAGTCCGAAGATTCCTTGTAATTAATCGGAGAATCCAAGATTAGACGACTAAATTGATTTTTGAATTCCGAGAAATGGCAAGCAGAAGAAACACAAACCAGTTGTAAAACATCAACAATAATCGCTACAAACTTTAAAGTCACAAACTCTAAACTAAGCCAGTTTCCCGGCGCTTGTAACGATGGAAAACCATTAGCAGAGTCTATGGTGATTCTTGAGTACATTGATGATACATGACCAGAAAATCCACTGCTGCCGAAGGATCCTTATGAGAGATCCATCGCTCCTGGTTTGGTTCCGGCCAAAATTTATAATAGACGAAAAGGTCAGTACTTTTCCTTCGGGCTATTCAGAATATAAATTATAAAGCATTCATTCTCTTAAAAAGAGAGAACTTGGCCTAATTTATTGAGTGGAATGCTTTAAACTATCCAAACTTGAACGTGAATAATATTAAAATAATTTAATTTCATGGTAATTTTTTGCACAACCTCCCCTGCCATGATCAGGTTTTGGGCTACTTCAAAGGAAGGGGAGAGATGCTCGTCAAATCACCTTAGGCTTGCCACCATCACCAGTGGAAATTAAAGACAGCTGCCTATAAGCTGTTTACCTGAACAATCACCTTCAAAATCTTCAATAATCTACCGTGTTCCTCATTTATCTTCTTATACTAATAACAAATGTTGCAGCCCATCCATTTGAAATATTTTTTCCCCTCAAATCTATGGTTCACTTTGGTATATTAAGAATGTTTCAACAGTCAAAAGATACTTAGCAGAAGGTTAACCAAAGAAAAAGGGCAGTCAGTCAGAGCAGGAATAGTTCATTTCTCTCCCTTTCCAATTTCTTAAATAAATAATATCCTGATAAAGATGTGAGATCTTGGAGCAGGCTCTACGAAATTTCTACGAAAATCACATGGGTTCATATGTGATGCGTCTACATCTCCATATCCACCACCTAATCCGAAGGCAAGTCATGCATGTATATGTTCAAAGTCAAAATCCACCTCTTGTAGATTGGTCAATGTTTCTTGCACAGAAAACTAGCTGCATACTGTGACAAAACAAAAAAAAAAAAAACAAGTGGAATGGTATGAATTCAGTGATATAGCATTCTTTATCAAAACTCTGTTGTTGCAGTCATTTTAATATCCTGCACATGCTTTCTTCTCTGACCAGTTGAGCCCATAATTGTCAATACCGTTCCGGTCGCCGTTCCGGTTTTTCGATTGTAACGGAACGTTTCGGTTTCGGAGCGTTCCGGCGTGCCGTTTCGGTATTGTACTGTTCAAATATAATTAATTAATTAATTATATATATATATATATATGAAAAAAATAAAATATTAATTTAACAAGTATAATTAAAATTCAAGATAAATTAACTTTAAATTATACAATACAAACACAAAGTCAAAAAAACATAATCTCAAAATTAGAAACATCTCTAAAATTCCAAAATATTATGAAAGTAAAATGTTCTAAAATAAAAGAAATATAAATCAAACATCTACATCATTAATATAAAAATATTAGAATTTCTTATTATGCATCCCAAAAAAATAGTAAATACCATAGTAAGATAATTACAAAGAGAATAGTACTGAAAATCATATGTTCAAAAAGAAAAGAAAAAAACAGATTTTGAAAAAAAAAATAAGTAAAATTCGGAACACAAAATGATATAAATAAAAAATCATAAAATCGTAAGTAAAATATTTCTGAAGACAATAAAACATAATTATGGCTATAAAACTTCATTACTTAAGGTTCATATATAATTCAAAATAATTTAAAAATACATTACAAAACAATTATGTCCATAGAATTTCATTAGGTAAAAACTAACAAATTTAAAATAAATATTTTGATGATATGCTATATAAATTAAAATCAGTCTCATGCCCGTCATTTTCCTCGTTATTTTTAATACATTTATCAAAAGGATTATTATTGAAAGGATTATCAGTACTAATACTTGTATCAACACTCAATATCGATATTACTAGTACTAGCTCCAACTCCAACAAATTATTTCAACATCAGGATATGAAAATGATTTAAAAACATCAAAAAAATTTAATTTAAAGTAAAAAAAAAAAATTAAGTATAAATTTTAAAGTTAATATTACTGATTTTCAAGAGTGATTCCATGATATATATATATATATATATATATAATTTGTCCAGCAGAATGCTGGACAATAACATTGATGAAGCTACTGCGAAGGGCAGAAGGCTACGAAATGCTGGAAATTGAATTTGTCCGATGTGGGACAATATAATTTGTCCCACATCAGACAAATACAATTATTTCTCAACTCTTCTCCATTAAATACTCTCCACTCCAAGTCCAATCTCCACTCTTCAGCTCGGAACAAAACCGAGGCGTTCTGGTCGGAATTGGGCCGGAATTAAAACCGGGACGAAAACAACGCCGTTTTGTCCCGGTTTTATGAACGGAACGGAACGTTCCGGCCGGAACGGAACGGATTTAACAACTATGGTTGAGCCTGCCTCCCTTGCCGGGTTATATTATAAAGACAGCAATTCGACCCAAATCAAAAACCTACCTTGGATTCCTCCATTGTAACAGATCAATATTTTTTTTGTTACCTATTCTGCACAAGACAGTGAACTGGGATGTTAACTGATATCTCATAGAGTCACGATTTGTCTGCTAATTTTAGTCAATGGCCATTGTAATTTGTTTTCTTGAATTCTGATCCAAGCTTGGTATTAGGGTGAGCTCTTTTTTTGTTTCTTTATAGTAAATTAGTGTATAGAGTTGAGCAGAAAGTCAAGTCAATACTAATAAAAAAATGTTCGCGTCCAAATTTTCCTACTGAAACTTGGTGCCCAAGCGAAAAGTAACTATAAAAAATGGCTTTTCATTGCAGCAGTCCTTGCATCCTGACCTCATCAAAACAATGGCAGAAGTGAAGCTGTATGGTTTTTGGCCGAGCCCTTATAGCCACAGAATCATATGGGCTCTGAAACTAAAAGGCGTGGAGTATGAATACATTGAAGAAGACCTCTCCAATAAGAGTGAATCGCTCTTGAAGTACAACCCAGTTTACAAGAAGACCCCAGTTCTTGTTCATGGTGACAAACCCATTGCCGAGTCTCTTGTTATTCTTGAATACATCGAAGAAACATGGCCTGAAAATCCATTGCTCCCCAAGGACCCTTACGAGAGAGCCATGGCTCGATTTTGGATCCAGTATGGAGTTGACACGGTGAGGGTGCCGATCTAATTACAACTCTCAATATCGTATATTTTTCCTTCATCTGATTCCGTAAATGTTGTAGTTCGATTTTCAACTTGGTAGGTTACAGTCCTAAGGAAAGAGTAATTGACTCCAAGATTTCGATTTAGTCTTAGTAATTGACTAGATAATCCAGTTGCTTAAATTATTATTCAATTTAGTAATCAGACTTTCTGGTTATTTAGGTTGCTGCCCTTAGAGCATTCTACCATGGTAGCGGAGAAGAGCTCGAGAAGGCAGCTACAGAATTGTTGGAGAGCCTGAAAATCTTAGAAGAGCAAGGTCTTGGAGATAAGAAGTTTTTTGGCGGTGAAAGTATGAATCTCGTAGACATCTCGTATGGAGCGTTGGGGTATTGGCTTGCGGCCGTGGAAGAAGTAAAAGGTGTAAAAGTGCTGGAACCAAGCACTTTGCCTCGGTTGCATGCCTGGGCTAAGAATCTCGATGAGCTCCCCGTGGTTAAAGAAAACATTCCGGCCTCTGATAAGATGATGGCCTATTTTACTGCCGCCATGAACAGACCAGCCAAGAACTAGGCTTTCGAATCCCAGTTACATGCTCGTCTCGTCTTTCTTTCTCATGTATCTTCTGTTTCGCACGTGCGCAGACCTTTGTATTTCTTGTTCGCGTGCTAATAATAATAATGGTGATCTTGTTCGCATGCTAATAATAATAATGGTGATGTGGCTATTGCTTGATGTAGGTGTCGTTGTAAGTCAAATTGTTGGTTCATCCACTAATTAATAATGGCCTAATACTAATTAATACGATGGTGTTAAAAATAATTCTTAAAAAATAAAAAAATATATATTATTTTTAAATATTTGTAAATAAAAATTATTTTGAAAAGTAATTTCAAACACACTCCTAAACAAATCCCAATTCATTTTTAAGTGTGTGGCCTATTATATAATTTATAAATTTAATTTGTTAATTATATTTTTTAATATTAAATTAAAAATGAAAAAGAAAATTAAATTCCTTAATCTATAGCAAGTCTAGTTTGTTAACTTTCTTGCCCGGGTGGATAAATTTTAAACTATTTTTGAAACACTCTTCCACATTTTGACTCTCTGTCTCTGTTGATTTCGTGTAAAATAACTTGTGTTTGGTGAGTGTTTTAACTTTTAAATGAAATTTTGTTATAAGAAATATATCGGGTGTCATTATTTGACTATATTAATAAAATCTTTTTGAAAATAATTATTTGATATTGATTTGTATTAAAAATAGACTTAAAATGAAAAAAAAAAGAACTAATTATTTGTAGGGTCTATGATTTAGGATGAAGTATAATTAAAGTTGTTTTTGAAAATATTTTTCATTCAAAAATATATCAAAATAATATATTTTTTATTTTACAAAAAATATTTTGATATCAGCGTATCAAACCGATCCGAAAACACAAAACATTTAATTTGAAACAAAGAATAAAATAAAAATAACACAAAACATTTAATTTGAAACAAAGAATAAAATAAAAATAATGATTTTAAAAGCGATTATAAAATGCAAAAACAAATATACTCTTAGTGATAGAGATATTTTTACAAAATACTTTATCTTTTAAGAACATTAAGTTGTTTTTCTTTGTTTCAAGTTTATTTTCTTAGATTGTAGAATATTTTTAATTAATTGAGTTTTTTCAAGTTAACTAAGGGGGTATTTAGGAATGCGTTTGGAAAATATTTTTGAAAAAATGTGATTTTTTTTTATTTTCTACTTTAAATTAAAAAAATAGTGTTTTTAGATATTTTGATGTGCTGGTGTCAAAAATAATTTTTAAAACATAAAAATATCATTTTAATATAATTTTGAACAAAAAACATTTTAAAAAACAACCGCAACCACACTCCAAAACAGGAACTAAAAATGAAACCATTTTATAGAAACATAATCTGCGTGAAACAAACCAGCTGGTTTATTTTTCAAACAAGATAAAAATATTTTTTCTCTCTATCTCAAATCTCAATGATAATAATTAGCTAGTTTTTTGTCCGTCCAGAAAGCAAAGGTAGATATGGCAGAGAAATAACCGAGTTTTCTTTCACAAATGCTCCTTTAAACATTTCATATTTTTAATCTTTATTATTACATTCAAATCTAGACCATTAATTTTAATTAACTTATTTATTTGAAAATCATAAAATATAAAAAATTATATTATATTTTAACAAAAAAAATATTTAAGGGGTGGAGATTGAATTATAACAAATAAATATGTATTTCTTATGAAATTGTTATCTTACATTTTCTCTCCTTGCACCACATATGTTTTGATTTGACACCAATAATTATTATTTTTTTATCTCTCCTCTTTGAATGGAGTGAATATCTCTTAATTTAATATTTGTATCTATTTTTATTATTGTTTGATTGAATAATTTTTTTTAATAAATAAATTTAGTAAACAAAACAGAATAAATATATCTTCTTATAAGATTAAATATCTTGACCTATATTTTTCTCTTAATTTTTTTTAATTTCTAAAGCAATTGTTCTTATTTTTTTTTTATATATTAACATATGTGATTTTCAATTTATTTAATTACATGTATACATATTTCTCTTACTGTTAAAAAAACATTTATATAAAAATTCTTGTTTAAGAAAATATATCAATAAGTGTTTATCATTATCCAATGCATAACATAAAAATGTACTCACATATCATGTCATAAAAATGCATTTTATAATTTAATTAATCACATCAAAATTTCGATAATAGAAAATAACTAAATATAATTTTGATAAAAATCACCATAATTAAGGAAATATTACTTCTTTTCCATAAAAGATTAATTTTCAAACTTTACGAATTAATAAGCATTGCGCATATTAATAATAATATCAATAACAATTTTCCCCCAAAAAATCTTACGGCCGGAGTACAAAACAAAAGATCCAGCACACGTCATTTTAAACGCAGCAGCACGTAATTTTGTCCCTCGCACCCACCTAAAATTTAAACTCAAAACGTAAAACACGAAACCCCAAAAAAAAAAAACAGGGAGAGAAGAAAACAAAGGAGATCTGCCTCCAGTGCACCCACAATTTATTTTTGCCCACAACAAACAGCTCTCCTCCTTTCTCTCTCACCCGATCAGATCGGACCTCGTTTTTTTCTTTTTGGTCTGTACAAAATCAAAATCAAAATTCTATTCAATTAAATTTCAAAATCCGAATCGACTCACTCACCATTATAGCTTTCGAATCACGATATTTCCTTCGTTTTTCATTTCTCGATCTGGCTACTTGTGACTGGTTTGTGGATAAGTAGTTTAATTGGATGAGGATTTGAGTTTTTTTTTTTCTGGAGGGGTAAATGGCGTCGGCACAGGCGTTGCCGAGCTCGCGGAAACAGGAGCATCTCGAAGCAGGAAAGCGGCGGGTATGTTCAATCATTTGATTGATTGATTTGTTTCTGTTCATGCAATTGATTAAGTTTATTTTGACATCGTCATTTTTCTTTTGCAAAATGTGTAGCTAGAAACTTGCATGTGATTCTATTGTCAACGATTTGTGATTCAAATTAGATAATTGAATTTATATTTTTTGGCGCATTGTGTATTTTAGGGTGGTAATCAAATACAATTTTTAGTTCTTATTACCTTCTCGCTCCTGATCCGAGTTAACATGTTGCTGCATTCACCATTTTTTTTGCCGGACGGGGGAGTGAACGCGGATAGATTTTTTTCAAGTGTGAGATTATTTGACCAGAGAAAGAACTTAGAATCACTTAAGGGTTTTTTTGAGGATTCAGTTTAGTGTGTCTGCAGGTGAGCTAGAAATAAAATGCAACTTTTTAAAGATGAAAGGTTTGGATATTTCTATGATCAGTGCTCTACGCAGAAACAAGTGGAAGCAATCAAAAAGACTATTTTACAAGTGGAACCATCCTTGTAATTCTGACTTGGAGCTGAAGGAGTTAAAAAGTAAATTTGATTTGATTGAAGGAATGATTCTCTTCATGCAATTCTATCTTAGAGGATTCTTGTGGTCCACTAGAATTCCACTTGGTTATTCATCTGGGGTAAAAGCCATTTAGGGTGTTTTTAATGCTTCTGGCAGTGTGCCTTTTCAGCTGAAAAACAATTTTCCAAACACTTCCACTGCAATACCAAAAAACATGCATTGTGTACATCCAACATCTTTTCGAGGCTGCTTCGGCAGGAGGTCTTTGATAGCCTTCTCAGGTCTAGAAGCAGCAATTGTTTGTTGTCTTTTTGCGTCTGTTTGACTTTCTTTAGAGAATTTAGACTATGCACTTGATGATCAAGTAACAGTCTCTCACTTGCTTAGCCTCCTGCTCCCTGGCTTCTTCCATTTTAGTTCATGCTTTTCATCTGATTAAAGCATAGGCAAATTTGGTTTGTAAGAGCGTGTTCCCCATGTCTATGTGGTCTTTTGCAGTTGGAGGAGTTCCGCAAGAAAAAGGCAGCAGAGCGAGCCAAGAAAGCCGGACCCACTGGCCAACCTCATGCTTTGGATGTGAGCCTAGATCAGAGGCAACTGTCGGAGACTGAACATGCACGGCTAACTGATTCAGATGGAGTCGGCACATCTGATGGACCTGGCAGACCCGCTGAACCCATTGGTGCATCCAGGAACAATGGCAACAGAATTTATATTGCTGAACAAAGTTCTTTGAAAGATGCAGATCGTAGCCCTCCTTCATCAAGTGATTATAGTACATTGTTTTCAGGAATAACACAGAAACATACAAATAATTTTGATTCAAACAGGCATGATGCTTCAGGACTCGCTGGATCAGCCAATGTTATGTATGGCCAAGAGACAGAAAAAGTGAATAATGACTCTGGAATATATACAGGGAGCCAAGAGGACAGGAGTTCATATAACCATTCTATTGTTAGTGGTTTATATAGCAGTTCTAGTCAATCCAGCCTTTATGGAAGGGAGTTGTTCCAATCCAAAGAAAATAACATATCTTTAAAGCATTCCTTGGTTAATAATGATAGTAATCATTTCCTTACTTCATATCCAAGTTCTGCCAGCTCTGAACAGCAAACCTTTAAGCCCAGTTATAGTAGCTCCCCTGCCATTGTTGGTATGTCCCTCTCCTATTTGGATTGTATATTTATTTTCCTGGATTTCCATGCCTGTCTGTTTGTATAAACAACACATTATGAGTTTTACTTTGTCAAATCTTTAATTTTCCAGAAGAAAGAAACTAAGTATACAGTCATGTTTTGGGGTTTTACAGAGGACTCTACGCTGGCAAATATGAAGCTGCGAGATTCTGATTCTGAAGTTGAGCAGGACATGCATTTCAATTATCCCATAAATTCTGCTTTTGGTGAAAGAAATATTAGTAGCTCCAGTGGTAGTTTGCGTACTGTGCATGATACAGCTGTGCAGACATCTGAATCCACAGGTTTCAACCCAAATGCCAGGATCCCCCCAAGTCATGTGACTCCAAATTCAGTCACATCTGAAAGTAATACTAAGAGATCTCGTCCATCTTTCCTCGACTCTCTTAATGTGTCTAGATCATCATCTAGGAGTTCTTTCCAACGGACTGAATCAGAGGAGTCATTTATAATCCATACTTCCAACTCAAACGACATTGATGCTGTAGGATCATCTGCTTTCCAGAAGCTTCCAGTGGAGACCAAAACTGACAGGAGTTTATCAGAAATGGCACCTTCAAATATGCCCAGTTCATTTGATAATGCAACAAAATTTCCAGTTTCTCTTACGAATGGGGTTGGTATAATGAACTCCAATACTAATGAAAACATTATGGAGAGAAAACATGAGTTTTATCAACCCAAGCAAAATGATGATTTTTCTTCTCTGGAACAGGTACCCTGTTTTCTGTTATATGATATTCGTTTTATAGTTCCTGCTTTACTAGTCTCTCTTTAGCTTTTCCTTGGAAATTTGTAAATTTAGCTCTGCAACTGCAAACTTTGAATTTTATAAAATTAAGTGTTTGTCAAGGACTTGATGGGATTGTGATGCACACATAAGAATTCCTCAGTGCTAGATTTTGGGTCCTTCAAAAATTATCCAAATGAAATAGTGTACATAACAGCACAACACATAGCAACTTCTGTGAAGAGAGTGGTGGGGGTGTTAATATTAAACTTGATTGGGATTATATTTAGGAATTGTGGTCGGGGTATGTTCTGTGATAATCCCTTTTGATCGGTTCTTTTCCCTTTTTTTTTCCTGTGAACCAAGAGGAAACTATCAAATTTTGCTTCAACATGTTTTTGTTGTCACTTCTCTGAGATAGTTGCCAAAAATTCTTCCCATTACAATCACATTACTTGTTGTTGGTCCTGTTATTGCAGCATATTGAAGACTTGACGCAAGAAAAATTCTCTTTGCAACGAGCTCTTGAAGCTTCACGTGCTTTAGCAGAGTCCTTGGCTGCTGAAAATTCATCTTTGACAGATAGCTATAACCAACAGGTTGGCATACAAAATCTTTCTCTGCTGTCCTTGCTGTCTCTTTCTTTTTTTATAGTTAAAAGAGGATAAATATCTGCCAACCTTTTTGTTATTCCTGTAATTCCCACTAGCCATTAACATCTTATATAAAAGAAAAATATGCCAAGTTGAATCTTTTCTTTATGGATGGGGTAATTTTTTCTTCAGATAAGACTTGTGAGACTATGAAATAAATCTTACAAAAATCTTTTCCTCATTTTTTTATTTTATGTAGCAAGCTATTTTAATTTAGAAAATCTCATTTTTTTCCGGTGAAACAGTTTTAACATAAGAGAATTTTTATCATACTCTCTTAAGGATATTGGGGTTACACCTTTCTCATCTTTCGTATGTGTCTGCAAAGGTGTTTTTGTAAAGTTCTCACAATATTTAGGTTACAAGGTTCCAACATATTAACATTGAGACTTGAACTCTACCAGCACAATGTTTGTGGAACTTGAGATTGGAACCATCATGGATATTTATATATTTCAAATCTGAATTGCGGATTTTACTGGCACATGTGAATTTTGCTGGTAAGAATACACCGCTTGATATGCATTTTAATGCGACATATTTTGATGCATATAACTTCCCAGTGCCCATGGATGTAAGCCACAAAATATTTCCAAAAAGTATGTAGTTCATCAAAGTCGTTTGGATGCTAGTTGATTTGTGTGGATGGTGGAATTGGGACCAGGGTCTAGAAGTTGAAGTTATAAAAATTGCAGTGGTGTGGTTTCTATAGTATGCCATTGTCTGTTTGATTATACCTGACACTTCTTTTGGTTCATGTCTTTATTTGTTAATACTTCTTTGAATTTTTCACTAGAGGGGTGTTGTGAACCAACTGAAATCTGATATGGAGCAGTTACAGGAAGACATCAAGACCCATTTGGTTAGTAGTGATTATCCCTTGCTTATAGCTAGTTATGCTTGTATCTATCTCGGTATTCGTTGTCATTTCCATTTACATTGCTTTTATGCCCATTGATGTTATCAGGTGGAACTTGAGTCTGTCAAAATTGCATTTTCAAATGCACATCTTGAGTGCAATGCTGCTGATGAGCGAGCTAAGCTACTGGCTTCTGAAGTTATTAGTTTAGAAGAGAAGGTAGTAAATTGCCTTTTTATTATTGGTTCTTCTTCGTCGTGTTTTCTTGCCTTTCAAGATGACAGTTCCAAGCTTCCCCCACTTTGCCCTTGCTTTGTGAAGAATGTGTGACTGGATTGGAATATGCTAATGTAGGAATGCAAATAAGTTTCATCTGGTCTTGATAGAAGTTAGCATTGTTTGAATTACATTCAACCCATTGGTTGTTGTCTTATGCAGATCTCATTCAGGGTTGACTCATAATTTTATAACATTAGTTTTTGTCTACCAAGTAAATTTGTGTGTATACAAAAGTGCTCAATACAGAGGCACAACAATTAAATTGCTGTGAAGTTAAAATAGAAATCCTTTATTAAATTACTGGAATGATGATACATTGTTCTCATCTGCTAAAACTGCACTGCATTTGGGTGCTTAAATTTTTTTGTATCATCCACATATGAAAAAGAATCTCCTCATATGTTAGTTTATATTGTGGTACTTTTTGATACCAATGTCACTCATAAACACAAATATAATATAGTTGTTATGCTTGGCTACTTCTCTCTTTCCCTTAAGTTTGTTCTATAACTTGCTTGTGTAGGCACTCAGGCTAAGATCTAGTGAGCTAAAGCTGGGGAGACAATTAGAGAATTCACAGGCTGAAATAACTTCATACAAGTATGCTTTACCTCTCCTTTGACTGGAGATGAAGAATTTGAGATGTACATCTTCAATTTAACTTGATGTTCTGGTAGTCTTTTTTTTGTGTGTTTATATTGGTGGACTTAAATCAGTTTTTTTTTAAACTGATATAAAGAAGCATTTTGTGCAACTATCAAGATTTGTTTTGCATGGATTCTGGAACAGCTATCCATATAATTGGAGCTCAGCTATGTTGGGAGGTAACAGTAACCATATTTTGGGAGAGAGGGATTCTATCGTGAAAGCACCGATTTTCATTAGAATACCAACAACATTTCCATGATTGAGTGAAATATGCATGCCAAAAAAGGAAGGCTCTATCTTTTGTTCCAAAGGGACAAAATGACAGTAATTAGCCAACATTTTGTCCTTTAGGGAGCTATTTTTTTTTACTGATGATTTGCATACCTATGTGCATACCAATGTATTTCCATTCTCTGTTTAGTCGACAATTTTTTGTAGTAGTCCTATCTTATCCTTTCCAATTGCCTTTTTTTTCTATGTTTTCTTAATTGAAACATCTAACAATTATGATTCAAATTGAACCCCGCAGAAAGAAAATGTCCAGCCTGGAGAAAGATCGTCAGGATTTGCAGTCAACAATTGATGCTCTCCAAGAAGGTATTAACAAACAGTTTTTTTTTTTTTTTTTTTTAATGTTGAAGCTCTTATTGCTTATATTTATTTATTTATTATGCTAAAATGAGGTCTACGAAAAGAGTGGGGAGTAAGGAAAAGGGGGGATGATCAACTAGATGGGTTAGCAAAAGAAATATTTGGTCTATAAAAAACTAAAATAAACATATGTCATGCATATCTATAACAATTGTGGGTGAGAAGTGTTACAGTGAGGAAGTCATTTCTCCTAAACTGTTTGATATATTATTTTCTTGTTAGAAAATTTAGAGAAATTGTTTTATCAATAAAATTATTAACAAAAGTTTAGGCATGGAAACACACGTTGTAGACATAGATCTATTTGCATTGTTCATTGGAACAAGAACAATGTGATGGGATCTTTGCCTTTCACACCCAAAAATGTTGAACTGCTATCAAGGCATTAAGGTCTTTTCACAAGGCACATTAATCACCACCAAATTGATGGGGGGTAAATAAGTTTTTTTCCATTCCAAAAGAACAAGCATATTGCAACGACCAAATGCCCTGAAAGCAAAATTTTGAAAATTGATGTCTAAGGGTTTTTTGTACTTTCACAATGCTTCTTTCATCATTATGAGGTCAACTAAGGGGCAATTTGTATTTGACTAAATAAAAATAAAAAGCATATGAAACCACCAAAATACCTTTGAAACAAAAATTTTAAAACTTGTGCCAAGAGCTTTTTTTTGTTATTTCATAATGGTTATTTTTTGTCATTATCAAATCAACTGAGGAAGAATTTGATATTTGACTAAATATATATATAAAAAAGTAGGCAAGATAACCCAGGTTGGCTTGACCCTGATAGTTACAAGTTTGTCATACTAACTTGGGTTAATCAAACCTTAAATCTCATTTCATCCTTCTGATAATATATTGAGAATTGAGCTGTATCATTTGTCTCATTTTGAAAAAAATAATTTTCTCCCAGGTTATTATGATCATTTTTTTGTCCATCTTTTGTTATTGCCTTTTCTTTATTGTCTAATAATCAGGGTAGGTTTCAAAAGAGGGACACCACACTGTAGATCCTCGTATGTTTGCATGCACAAATGAAACCTAAAAAAAAATTGATCACATACTGTGTATTTCATCTGCCAGTTCTCTATAAAAAAATTGAAAATAAAAACTTACGTGCTAAAACCTGACTTAACATAGAGTGTGCAGGTGTTGCTTTGAGAAGGAAAATCCAGAAGTCTGCTAAAACTTACTCAAACTACTTTGAAAGGACCTTTATATCATTAATAAGAAGTACAATTGATTGATCTATTCATTTCATCAGTTTGTTGTTGTCCTCTTTAAAAACCTCAGATGAGTACCATTTATAAAAGAGAAAGGTTAAAGAGAGATTTGCAAACAGCTTGCAGTATTTATTTCCAAGCATAACCCATCCTTCCAGCTGATAAATGAAAGATTTGCTAACATCAAGCTTTCCGTGTCTTGATATTTTATGATGCTGATGAAAGCATATTTACTGCATGGGAGGCTCAAAATTATCTCCATATGTTGTATCTCCATATTGATTATGGAGATACAACATATGGAGATAATTTTGATTATGGAGATACAACATTTCTGAAAACTGCCATAGGATTTGGCATTTTGAAGTTCAAGAACTTGTATAACTGCTAGCTCAATATGGTCCACAAAATTATTTTGCATGATACCAGAATATACTTATTATGATTTGTTTTTAGGGCCATGTTATCAATTGATATTTTTTTACATTTCTGCTAAGTATTTCCACCAATGAGTGATTTTATTTGTGGGTGAAAATGAAATGATTAATTATCTCACATATATTGTATATGCTTTTAATGTTTCTACCTAACTAATCATCATTTTTATAACACAGAGAAGAAACTATTGCAATCCAAGCTACGCAAAGCTTTTGTAACTGAAAAGTCCCCTGGTGTAAGCAGGAGTGCTGAGAAAAAAAATGTAGCAACATCGACAGAAGATTTAGGTAATGATAGTTCTCTTGATATTGATGTTATTCCATTCAAAATGTTACTGCATAGTGGAAGCTGTTGCTTACATGTCTCTTCAATAAAAAAAGGAAGGGGGGAGGGGCTTGTCTTCCAAATGGGTCATATTTGTTGGAAATGATGATTGAGCTCATTTTTTGGTGTTTCAGTCTTCGAGCCTTTAGTTCTGCTAAGGAACTTGAGGAATTTCCAACTATGGATCATTATGCCAGGGTCTATTTCTTGGAGTGTGTACATTTAGACCTAAATTCATACATCCTCTACATTTCTGAATTACAAGTGACTGCTTTCCTGTGCTTTTCTTTATTTAATATATGTCAATCACAACATTACATAATGTATGAGATGACAACTAATTATCACATTTGAATGCTTTATCAGGCTCTATAGAGACAAAAACTCACACTTTATTGGTGCGTGTTTGTTAAATGTTATGACTGCTTCCTTGAGACCTATTGATCTCCCATGTCCTTTTTGAAACCGCGGGAAAGAGGGGTTTTGTTAGCTTAAATAGAAAAACGATATGGAATTGGATCAAGATTAAGTGTCGTTAGTTGATGGCAAAACATTTTTTTTGTTTCTAATTATCGAATTCTGGGATAGGGATAGCTTTTACATCTTATAGATGTGGGGGATTATCTATTTGTTCTTGTTTCCACCAACATTTTATTCTGGACGACTATTTTTGAGCATTGATTTTGTGTTGGGCATTGGCTTCTTGGTGTATTTTCCCCTTTTTCCTGCAAAACCATTGTACAACCTCAGATAATTCACTCTGGTTACTGCTGTGCTGCAATGAATCATTTTGCAATTTGTTCTTTAAAATCTTTTCCTTTCCCCATTATTCATGGTTTTTTTCTTCATTTCAATTGCAGATGACATCCCAGAGACATCCAGCCAGGAAACACATGGTACATCATCCGTTCCTAGAAGTGATGCTACTGATGTTCTCATGCTACCTGAAAATGGTCAGTCAATTCTTGAAGCTTCATCTGTGTACATTCCACCAGATCAAATGAGAATGATTCAAAACATTAACACAATACTCTCCGAGGTATTTTTTTTGTTAACTGTTAATTCTTTGCTAGCCTAAGCACTCTAGGCATTTGGGAATTTTTTTCCCTTTTCTGTTAAATAATATAATAATTTAGGAAGTGACTGAAGTAGAATACATTAATGTAAAGTCAACAATGTCCCTTTTGTGGTGCAGCTTGCATTGGAAAAAGAAGAGTTGATGCATGCTTTGACATCTGAGTCATCTCAGTGCTCGAAGCTAAAGGTAACTTCTAGCCTGAAATGAACAATGGAGTTAGCAATCATTGTGAAGTGATTTTGTTGGATGCAAACCTCTTAAGGAAGCAGCTTGGGAAAGGATTATGACTTTATTTAATCTCAAGAAAAGAGGGGAGGGTCTCAGTCAATTCTTGTTTATGTGTAGAAGCAGCTGATTCTAGTGCACTCTAGAGTGTGCTTGTGTCAGAATCTTATGGTTTATGGTGCATGGTACCGCTGATCTCTTCGAGGTTCAGATTAAATGCTTGGTGAGGGTTTGGTTTCTGTACAGGCAAAAAGATAACACTTTAGTAAGATTTTGGATTTTGATGGAAGGAACAAAACAAAGAGCCTTTAAGTGGCTACAGTGCTCTTATTAGGTGTTTGAAAGATTTTTGGATTAAAACTTCTCATTTTTTGCTTATTACACAGCTATTCCTGTTTTTTTTTTGGGTTCTGAATAGTTCATGATCATAAATTTTGCATCATATGTTCTCAACGCACTCATTTTTTTTCTTGTACATAGGTGGTACATCCTACTTTATTTTGATGTTTAAACTTATTTCTAGAAATAAGATTTTGAACAACTGTATTCTATATGACAAACACTTCTGAAGATCTGCCTACTTCCCAGCATATTGTGGAGAGTATTGTTTTGCTTTGCATTTTACACATTCTTAGAATCATTGTGTCTCCCTAGATCAGGGAATGGTTATGGATTAGAAATTGATGAGGTTGGTGACTGTTATTCTAGTGATCTAGTTTAAGTTGATTTTTTTTCCAGAGTAATCAAATGTGTTTATTAGTATTGATTAATTTTCTATTTCTGGATGCTGACGTGTATTCAATATGTTCATCTAGTTTTCTTATATATTTTGTTGGCATTTTGTTTTGGAATAAATGAAGGATTTGAACAATGAATTGTCGCGTAAACTTGAAGTTCAAACTCAAAGATTAGAGCTTTTGACTGCTCAAAGTATGGCCAATGAAAATATCCCGACAAGGTTGCCCAATTCTGATACCGTGCAGGACAGCAATACATATGCAGATGAAGGTGATGAGGTATGATATCTAACACCAAATATTAGAACTATAGTTGCAATTATTGGTAGAGTCGGTAATGTCTGATTAGAAGGGAGGAATTGCGTTTTTTTCACTTCTTAAAAAGGTAATGGTTCTTCGGATCCTGGGTGTTGGGGCTTATCACACTTTTGCAGTGCAATTATGATTCTGCATCAAGAAAATATATGCCCACCTATGAAGTTCTTTACTTGATTCAAGATAGAATTCTACTTTTACCTTGGGATCTTATCCTTGGGTCTATCCACCCAACGAACGAAACAAGGAAGCATAACCCCCCCCCTCCTACATCCTCAAACAAACAGTGTTAGGAGGGATTTTCATTAGGAAATAGAAGATTTTTTGCTCCCCTTTTATTGGTTGCTGATAAATACAAATCACGGTCATTCTTTCCCCCCAAATAGGTGGTGGAAAGGGTTCTAGGGTGGATTATGAAGCTCTTTCCTGGAGGACCATCCAGACGAAGAACAAGCAAGCGTCTTTGATACGAGGCAGGATCACTCATCGAACCAGGAAAACACTTGTGCTTCTTCTATATCCGCTGCTCCCCTTGTTCTGGCAGCTCAACGGAGGTCGTAATTTGTATATTTCGAGTCAGTTATACCATCCATTGTTTTGTAACCTATGGAAATTATGCTTTTAGGGGGCCTTAATCCACAGTTTGTCATTCTTTGGCATATGACAACAAGGAAGTCTCTTCTGGCTATAATTTTGTTTAATGAGAAATTTCAAGGAGGGACGCCTTTTATACATGGAAGGGTTAAAAATTAGAGTAGAATTACCGGCACTGATGTGAATTTGTTGGCTTCCAGTTTCTGCCCACATTTATTGTATTCACGAGCACTTACAGGCTCAAAGCCCTAGAAATGAAACAAGTGATTTTGCATCTTTTCAGTACTGAGGATAACTTCTTTTAAACATAAGTTTGGATGTTAGTTTGATGTACAAAAGGTCAGTGATGTGTAGGGAATAGTTACTCGAAATCGGAATGATATTAAGTCACTGATAGTGTTTTTGAAACAAATTGAGTTTTTTTATTTTTTATTTTAAATTATTTTTTTGGGATTTTTAATTTATTTTTATGTATTGATGTTAAAAATAATTTTTTTAAAAATAAAAAAAAAATTATTTTGATCCATTTCTAAACAGAAATTACTTTCAAAAATAATTTCAATCAAATTGATTCCTAGATACAATAATGATTAAAAACATGACTCTATATTGGTAGCGGTCATTGATGATCATTCAGTGTTGACAATATTGTAATGTGTTTTTAGAAAAATATATATTTTTCTATGTTAAATTATTTTTTTGGTGTTTTTATGTCAAAAATAAATTTTAGATATTAAAAAATAAATTATTTCAATGTATTTTTAAATTAAAAAAAATTAAATATTTTACAATTTGACATAACTTGTTTTTATTTTTACAAGCATCCTAAAAATATTGTTAGATCTTAAATGGTTGAAACAATTATTTGGAGAAAAATAAAAACACAAACACCTAATATAACAATCACAAAGTATAATTTACAACATGTATATTTATTCATGTTCTAAAATCATTAATTGGCAATGGTTCCGAGACGGTGTCGTTACTCGTTAGCAAAACTGTAACCATCAACTAACCTCTTTTATAAATCCTCCGTATATAACATGTGGTGCAGAAGCGAAGTTCAAAGCTCCACTTCCATAATTCCATTCCTTTCTTCCCGTCTGTCACTCTGTGTTGCTGCCGTGCTAATGGCTTCGATCTCATGCAAGCTCTCTCTACCGATCATTTCCTCATCATCTTCTCCTTCGAACTCCAACTCCTCAAAGAAGTCGTCGGCGAAGGTAACAAGAGAGGACTGGAGGCAGCGTTCCAAACCCATTCCACCAGGTGGCACTTATCCAGCAAAAGACCACTGCAGTCAATGTGGCTTGTGTGATACCTACTACATAGCCCATGTCAAGAATGCCTGTGCTTTTCTAGGTGATGGAATGTCCAAAATCGAAGTAAGTTTCTTCTTCTTCTTCACTACTTTTCTTTAGCACCTCGATTATCAAATCCAATGTGTTTTACGTGCTCTTTTTTGTTTTTGACATTCAGGGTTTGGAACCTGTAGTCCATGGAAGAGGGAGGAAGGTAGATTCTTCTGACGAGACGTACTTTGGGGTCCATGAGGAGCTTTTGTATGCTCGTAAAACAAAGCCTGTTGAAGGTAGATTCTACCAGGCGTATTTAATTTCTTAGTCAGATGATGTTTTGTTTATCACAGCTTAGGCTGTCCATTGCTGCTCAGTTGTAATTAATGCCGTCTATGTTTTGTCTGTAACTTTCTTTTATGGCAGGAGCTCAATGGACCGGGATAGTGACTACTATTGCTATTGAAATGCTGAAATCTGGTATGGTTGAGGCTGTTATATGTGTACAAAGGTGTGTGACTAAATAGAGAAGCTTCTATTGTTGATTTATTCCTTTGTCAAGTTACATGACCTTCTTAGCTATGTATTTTTTGTCAGTGATCCAGAGGACAGATTCTCCCCCAGGCCTGTTTTAGCCAGGTTTGTAACTGCATCTCTTAGCTTGGCTCATTACCTTCTCAGATTTTCGTTGGATGTGTTTTTAAATTTGATTGATTTCTTTTGATTTTTCTGATGATTTCCGCAACTGTGCCACTCCCCCCCTCGTTTTCTGTAATAGGACACCAGATGAAGTTCTAGCAGCAAAAGGAGTCAAGCCAACATTATCCCCTAATCTGAATACCCTTGCACTGGTTGAGGTGCTTAGCAACTATTCTTATAAGCAGTTCTTTCGACATTTGATATCTGTCTTGTTTGTCCTTCATGAAGCTCTTTCAATTAAAAGCATGTGAAACGTGTTAAGCTTGAGCAATGAAACAAAAAATGAGAATACATGGAAAAGATAGAAACCATGCAAGTGCTCATCCTGACAGGAACATTTTCAATCACCACTTCAGTAGCGTAATGAGGCAATTCTTGGTCTATATTTGATGCTTATCAGTCTTCCAACAATTCTTGCCAGCATCAGTGGTGTAATGAGGCAATTTTTTCACTATGTTTTTGATGCCTTAATTTTGAAAACAGTTCTCTCTTGCATTACGTGGTTATCTGGTATTATAAAAAGTACTAGAGCCAATTTGATTATCATATAAGATGTGTGGCTATTTTCGATTCCAATTTTAGATTTGGCTTCATTTTGTTTTCTTGTACTCGATTTAAAGAGTATTCCATGGCTCGAATAGGGAAAGTTTGTCACAACTCAATCTTCATAGTGCAATGTGCTGATACTTGATATAATAATGTAAGGCCCAATGATCCCAAAAGTCCCTGTGGACAACACTTTGAGGTGATGGGCTCATGGTATGATGGCTTGCCTTTGCTGAAGTTGGCCAGCTTAGCTATACTTTCTGGTAGCTTTAGGTATTTCAGGTGATTTGAATGTTTGTGTTGTTTGAAGAACACATTAAAAATATTGTTGGGTAAGAGTAAAAAATCATGACCAATCTTCAAACATTAGGTTGTAAAATGCATGGTTCATGATTTATGCTTTCTCTGTTTGTGTACGAATGACTGGTTTTTTTATTAGTTAATTGGTTATAATAATATGATACTCTAAAAATTTAGTGGTACAAATGGTCATTTGTTATACAACAGGCTGCTGGTGTCAAGCGTCTTCTTTTCTGTGGCGTGGGTTGCCAAGTGCAAGGTATTACCGACATCATGTGCTCGAGGTTCTACTTTCAGTTCTTTTCTTTGTTGTGACTTGTACTATTGTAATGCAGAGTGGTTTCTTGAACTGCAGCATTAAGATCTGTGGAGCACCATCTGAATTTGGACAAGCTTTATGTATTGGGCACCAACTGTGGTAATTAAGAGCTCTATATGCAGCTAGTTATAATTTGAATCTGTCATAATTGTTTTACCTTGTGGCCATTAAGTCCAAACCTGTTATCTACTATTCAAGGAACAAAGTTAGGCATATCTGGACTGTCTATGAAATTATATTTGGTAAAGCTTAATCAATTGCAAAAAAAACTTATGAGCATCCTGTTTGTAAATTACCTAATTGATCAATAAGAAGCTGGTTTTTGCGTTACAAGATTTAAAACTGCATTTTTCAGAACTGGTTTTGGAGCGGACCTTAACGTTTCCTTTTGATTTAAGATAAAATCCTATCCAAATGGGTTTAATCACTTTGATGTTTGTCTAAAAGGATGCAATTTAAATACTTCTAGATTTCTGGTACTCGATGAATACTTGCTGACTCATAGCTAATCTCAATGTGCTATTTATATAGCAGCAATAGTTGAGGTAATCTATATTGCATGTAACTCTCTTATTCATCAGTGGATAATGGAACCCGAGAAGGACTTGATAAGTTCCTAAAGGCTGCTAGTGATGAACCAGAAACTGTTCTCCATTACGAGTTTATGCAAGACTACAAGGTTTGTTCTCCATTATTTGACTTGGACACATTTGTCTTCTTCTAATGGGTTTCATATGAGCTCTAATTTTCATAATGTTACATTCCATGAGAAAAAAACAAAACACAAACTTAAATAAGAGATTTCTTGTATCTGTATGATATTAATGCAAACAATAGATGAGCATGCTATGCTGCATAAGACAACTGGATCAGTATGCCTTTTGCTATTGGATGGACATCTCGTTATTGTAATATCTATTTTCCATTGCTAAGAGAGGGGAAAAGGAGAAAAAAAGAGCATTCATCAATCTATTTTCTAAGAACACTGGTTTGTTATGCAGGAAAGTATGATAGTCACACACATATTTATAACTAGCTTTGTCTCTGAAGGAAAGAAGAGTGACCTCATCTTTTTGTGTCCAAAGCTTGACCCTTGTTCTTCCTTTCTTAGGTCCATTTGAAGCACTTGGATGGCCGTATTGAAGAGGTAATGCATCCTCACTGCTTTCTGCTTGGTCCAAGTCTAACAACCCCTGCTTTTTCATGTCTTTCAAATCTTAACTAAAGCAGGTTCCTTATTTCTGTCTGCCAGCAAACGAGTTAGTTGATGTTATTGCACCATCGTGCTATAGGTAATTCACTTCTCTTAAGATGCAGTACCAATGAACATTATTATATTTATCAGACTAGCAGATTAAGAAATTTAATGTCATTTTTTTTAATTAAAAAACTATCCACAGGGATTGTAATTATATACACAAGTTGATGGAATTGTGTGCCCTGTTTTAGATGGCAATTATTGCTTTTATTTTCTGTCCATTTTTTCTTCTCTCTCCAATGCGAAAAAGTCAATATGATGAGCTACATTCTCTCTCTAGACACATAACTTGAAATGTAAAGCATTATTGCATGGGGAAATTGATTTAACAAGACCTTGCTGACTTTACCATGTTGAAAGAAGATCACCATCAAACTGATAATTCCTGGTCACTCCTGTTTAGCATGTCAATTGCATATAAAGTTGGAAAAGTTTTAAGTTTGGTTGGACAGAAAACTTGTTTTGCTGTTTTAGGTTATTCTAAATACCTTTTTTGTTGGTTTTTTTTTACAGCTGCTTTGACTACACAAATGCTTTAGCGGTGAGATTCTATCAACTTATTTTCACCTGAATATCATCTTCTATGGTTTTGTCACATTCTAGGTGAACAGTGACCAACATATCTAATATCCTCAATATGTCTTTCATTTATTTTGGCTTTCAATCTGAGCAACTATTATATATACCACAAGGACTTGCTTGTAAAAGCACCGAGAACAGTTTCAATTCCTTATGGATGATATGACTTGACTTTACATAATACTTTCTTACATATCAAAGTCCAGGATCTGGTGGTTGGATACATGGGTGTGCCGAAGTATCCTGGGGTCAGCATGACACAACATCCACAATATATTACAGTAAGGTGATTCAGATGTTGGAGTATGCTTGAAACTAGTTACATTATTAGTTTGTCATTCCAAGATATTACTTTATTTGATGTTGATCGGTGGTGTTTTAATGATGACAACTTTTGTTAATGCTTTCATTTGCAGAAATGAACGAGGAAGAGAAATGATTGGTTTGGTAAAAGACCTTTTGGAGATTACTCCAACAATCAATAGTGTAAAACCCTAAGCTCTATCACATCCACAGGTTTCTTTAGTTCTTCTGTAAACTAGAAACTCTTAGACTTCCAAATATGAATATATTATTGCAGGGTGACCGGAGACCATTTGTTATGGAGACTGTCAAGGCTGATGACAATGCAAAGCTGGGTATGTGTGGCATTTTCTCCTTATTTTATGAAAGTTTTTTCCTTTTTTGTCTTGGACCCTAAGCATGGGCTTTAAGTCCTTAAATGCCTTGCATGGGATGCTCACTAGATGGGGATTCTAAAACAATTCATGGCACGGCGATGTTGGCCATCTGATGTAATGGTCATATCACACTGTTTTGTGGAAAAATTCTCTAGGATTTAATGAGTGGTAAAAGATTTCACTCTATTCACGAACGTGCGCTCAAGTGCTCATGCAAGTCTGAACATTCTTACCAATACTGCACCTAACTAGAATTCTTCGCAGTCGAAAGACTTAATAAAACTTCATGTTTTATTGTTTTGTATTTTATTTGGCTTAGGATGATATAAATTATTTTCTTTCTTATTTAAGTCTTAATCATGTATCAAAGAATAAAAGCAATTTGATGACCTGTTTGAATCCTCGTCATTTTTTCCCAGGAAAGGGTCCTTCTCAACCTGCCCCAAAGTTCATTGGAAATTTTATAGCGTTTTTACTAAACTTGGTAAGGATTTTCCTAAATGATGCATAGTAATAAAGCAACCGGGAAAATATTTCATTCTGACTTGCCTCTTTTTAATCAGATTGGTCCAAAGGGTCTGGAATTTGCTCGTTATTCACTAGATTACCATACCATCAGAAACTATTTGTACACAAACCGTACTTGGGGAAAAGAAAGGTACAGTAATTGAGTAAAATGAATAATGAACTTTCTGATAATGCATTGCCATTGCTTTTAATATTTGTAACTTGCAACACATGCAGAGCTGACAGGCACACACCTTCATATGCGAAGAAACTTGTGAAATCATACAACAAGAATGGTCAGATTGATCTGATGCTACAGAACAAGTGATGCTGAAGCTGCTTTCATGTATGTGAAAATTTTGAACTTGTATTGTATATGTATTAAGATTATTTTTAGTCAATGACATGGTATGTCTTGTAGCTTAAAATTTCATGAGTGGCTGTCAGGTGCTTCCATCTTAGCCATATAACTATTGACTTGCTTATTAGCTTATCCTTGATTATTTTCCTTTAAAAAATTTAGTTCTTTTGATGGTTTACATACCCTAGTCCTTTATGGTTTATGCTGCTAAAATTGGGAACCTCCTGGTGTTTATTAGCCTTTTCAGTTGTCAATACAAAACTAGCTCTGAAAAGACACCCAGACTGTAGGCTTGTTAGCTATCCATGAAAATCTACTGTTTCATATATCCAACAATTCCCCACGCCTACCCATACCCCTTAGAAACTAAAATAAAATTTGTAGCTGGAATTATCAGGCAAAGATCAAGCAAAAGGAATACATATTCTAAGGTGCAAGTTCTCGCATGCAAGGGTCGGCAAGCTAGGCTCAACGATTTGGAACAATTTACAGGCACAATCTAGATCCCCATTTGTTACGGTTTAGGGTCATTCTAGGCTATGCCACCTTGCCATATTTTATTAATTTTGTACATGCATTTAATTGCATGTCTAAAAATTAGTGTAGGTATCGAGCATATAATTCTCCGAATACATGCAAGCCTGTTTTTTAATCCATCAGACGATGCCTATCCATTATGGTTATGAAAGAAATTTTATGCTATTTTGATTAGATGTTACTGCCATCCTATCACGGCCTCTTTCAAAACCCTGGCACGAAATACATGCATGCACAATTGCACACTCATTCACCTGTCCAGGACTGTGTCTGCAATTTCTTGTAGGATATAATTGCTGTATAGAACTTGTTGACAGTAGTAAATTGACATATACTATAAGATTCAGAACCAGTAGGAATGGGCTATTTGGTGGAACAAGAAAGGGATGTAAGGTGGTGCCCACCCCATGTGTTTTCCTTTCCCGGTAACTGGTAAGAGGTTTCAGGACTGTGAGAACGACCCTAGATATTCTAGTGGAATTGTGCACAGATACAGCTGTAGAAGTAGTGCAATTTCCAAACTGTCAAATCTTTGTTTCTCTAACTTGAAACAAGATGACCAAAGGTAGCTGAAGATGGTGTGCATCTCCTCATGGAAAATCGAAATTGACTTTGAATATGTTTTTTTTTTCTTGCATGAAAAGTTTGGGTTTGTGGTGACGAAGAACTTTCAAATGAGCCATTGTATCTATTACTTTTGCACATGTGAATCAAAAGCATGGGTACTCATGGGTTGTCTTCACTTTCACTTTTCAGATTGTTTTTTTTTCCCTCTAACATTTCGGTATATTTCTTTGTAATGTTTTAGGGAAACTGTTCTAGCAAATCCTGAATTGAAAAGGCGTGGCAAGGATTTGGCTGCACATGGCTGGCGGCCATGCGGGCAAAACTAGCAACTTAATTGTATGAAAGTTATAAAGCCAAAACAAGACTGGTATTGGTGCTGTGGTGCAAGATTTGCTGATTTGGCAGTATATGCATAAATTTCTCCATTCAAGTTCGTAAGAAATTCTAATCATCCCTAAACCACAAGTCCCTACTCGACTCTCTTGTCATTGAATAAATAATTCTAAACTTGAGATAGCAAGTACATATATTATGTGAAAAACATGTTTTGACCCCCAGAAAGAGGAGGGGCAGTGGTGGAAGGCGGTTGACATCTTATACCAGAAGCACTGAACATAGATGAATCTTCCTCCGAGAGGAAACACATGGCATTGACGGCAATGTTTCACAGTTTCGATTGGTTGAAATTTCTGTGGTCATGTTCTTCATGTTTCCGATTAGAGCGACGCCTCCATTTGCAACGACATGGTTTGTCCTTCGTTATTGTGGGCTCCTCTATCCATGTGCAAAGCAACATGAAACCTGTTTCTTTCATGGAGGACTGTTCCACAGTCAGGATAATAAATTCTGAAGAGATTTTGTGAGGTTGTTTGTTAGTTGACGTAGGCCCACATTATTGATCGGGATGTAGGTGGACAAAGAGAGGAGATATAGCCCATCAGCTGTATTAATGACCATTTGACTTGGATAATTTATTATTAATCAAAAAAAATTGTGATGGAAAATTCCTTCGAACCATGAAAAAATAGTCACTCCAACAAGCCTCATCTTCCTTTATACAAAAAAAAGAAGCCCAATTATCTGCAAATCTTGGGTTCTCTGAGGAGAGGGCTACGGCTATGCCCATTGTTCTTGTGCTCTACATTATTTTCTACACAAACTGATTTCATTTCTTTTTCTTTTTGATCCTAGTCGCTGGACAAAAGGAAGAGACGAAAAGATAAAACAAAATCCTGTAGCTTCAGAAATGTGAAATGCATCTCCTGTGACGAGCTGCCACAGTTTTCTTTTTTTGCATGGTGTCTTCTTTCCAGCTTTTGGCAATGTCAAGTGCTACACTCATAGCATCCAGAGATGCACCAGATAGACCTCTCCTCGTGAACCCAACAGCATAAAGCCCAGCATTGCCTTTCCATCCATTAGGGAATGGATTTTTAGGAATCCCATCTTCAGTAAAGAATTCGTTCTCCTGAGAACCAAAAACATTCCAGATATTTAGATTAGCCCGGCTGTATAAATCGTAGTGTGGAATTTGTGAAGAGACAATAATGTCTGGAAATTATTTTTCCCAAAAAGGAATCGTTACCACAAAACAAATGGTCAACGCAAAAGAATCCAACTACCCGAGAGATATAAAAAAAATAAAAATAAATCAGAAGCAGCAGTAACCCTTTTCAGCATTGACTATTATTTCTGATCTATGAATAGGACAAAACATAAACCATTGAAAAAACTAGTACCCGGACCACGGTTCCAAAATTTCTGAAATAAAGATGTCTCAATCAAAAACAGAGGCATGGATTCTAAAACAATACCTACTTCCATAACTGTAATAAAAATCCTAAAAATAGAAAGAAAAAAACAATTTCTCACCTTTAGCCATGAAGGTACATTGCTGCGATACCCAGTTGCCAAAATTACAGAATCGATCTCAAGAATTTCACTATTAACAAGCTCCACTTTGCCACTAGAGAATCTCTTGATTCCAGGGACAACCTTGATCTTACCAGATCTTATTTTTTCTAGTGCACCAATGTCCAATACTGGGGTTTTTCCTTGTGTATCCTTGAGCTGTAAAGGTCCTAAACATGGCCTTTTCAGACCATATCTATCAACATTTCCGAGGATTAGCCTGGAAACAAGTAATAATACCTTGTCGACCATCCAAAGTGGAAGCCGTTTCATCATTGTTGCTGCCAACTCAAATGTTGATCTACCAAGAACTTCCCTCGGCAAGACATGAACCTGCAGAAATTAATTGAGATCAAAATTTTGTTTGAGCTTGTATAAGCTGAAGGCTTAATAATGATGAGGAAAGCAAATTCGACGAGGCACGCTTACTCACCGAGCTGCGAACAACCATTGATGGGCTTACGTTATGGTTGCATAGATCAAGAGAGACCTCCATGCCTGAATTGCCACAGCCAACAACAAGCACACGCTTTCCATGAAAACTTTCGCCGGATTTGTAGTCACCAGCATGCATAACATGGCCACCGAAGTCCTGCAAGCCTTCAAACTCTGGCAGAACTTTCTCCGCATTCTCTCCGGTGGCCACTACGAGCCATTTGCAAATGTACTCTACTTGACAAGGAATATCTGAACTGCTTGTTGAAATGGTTTTAACTCGCCACAAACCGAAAATCTCGTCATACTTTGCAGACTGCACAGTCTCATTGAAATGTGGATTTATATTGAATTGCTTGGCATAAGATTCAAGATAGCTGATAAACTGGTATTTGGTGGGATATTCTGGGAACTCCTCTGGAAATGGGAAGTTCGGTAGTTGACAGAATTGCTTCGGGAGGTGAAGCTTGAGGCGATCGTAGGTTCGGTTTTGCCAGAGAGAGGCAATGCAGTCTGCTCTTTCGAGCATAACGAACGGCACCCCTTGTCCTTTAAGGCCAGCACCAACAGCCAGACCTGAAGGGCCAGCCCCAACTATGACAGGTCCGTTCACCAATATACATCGGTAAGCAAAGAAGTCGTCATGATCCGGACCAGAAGCCTGAAACATGTCTGGTATTTTAAGACACGAGTTATACATTAACAAGTATGTATGTTTTGCTCTTCAAAATGGAAAACAAAAGGGATTAAGAGAAAAAGACAAGTCTCGAACAAAACGCAGTGGGAAATACAAGATTAGAGATAGAAGACAAGAATGACGGGGTTGCTGTCTTCGGAACGAAGAAACTAGCCAGATGGATAGGACAAAGAGTCGAGAGGAGCAAAATGTAATTTGATTGAAGTGAATGGTGGAGGGGAGGGTGGAAGGGGTTAAATAGGGAAGTGCCATGAGAAGAAGACTGTCCCAAATGATAAGCTTCAGGGTAGCTCCATTTTTTTATTACTTTGATTTTTCTATATTATAAAATTACACATAGTGAGTGCTATCACAATTCGCAAGCTTCTCTCCTCTTCAAAATATCTTGATTTTTCTTCCCTGTGTACCCAGACAAAAATAAAATAAAAAATAAAAAATTACACCTTCTATAATGCTTGGTTGAATGGAGTACATCAACTGCTATGCTTAGGGTTGGAGTCTCACTGGATACTCTCAAGTAGATTGGCTAACGGCTATCCAACATAGCATTGGAGAGGTTCATCGCAGGAAAATGCCTGCAAGTTGCTGCAGTTTCATTCTCAAAACATGTTTTCGGTGGTAGTTTGAGTAAAATATTTAACGGTTTAAATTTAATAGAAAAAATGAGAAACCTTTTCTGCCGTAGATTATTACACCAAGACTTTTCCTGTCCTATGTTTTTTTTTTTTTTTTGCCCTCTTATCTCCTTTTACCTAATTATTGCGGAGCTTATAATCACCACCGATAAACTTCCATTGTCTAAGCCTATTTCGCCCTTAAAAATATATGAAACCACAAAAATACCAGTATAAATATTAGACCCCGATTGTCTGCCGGGAAGTAGCTTTTTTTGTTTTGTTTGAGAAATGATTTTCATATAAAGTGAATTTTTGAAAAATAAATTATTTTATAATGTTTGAAAAATTAGAGGCCAAATTTAAAAGATAAAGAAAATTAAAAAAAATATATGAAATTAAAAAACATTTCAATTTCATAAATTATTTTATTAATAAAAAGAATAAAGACCAAAACTTGTAGATATAAAATCTGAATTAAGATAATGATAAGAGAAAAACAAATAAAAAGAATAAGAATAAGAACTACAATTGGTATAAAATCAAATCAAATTAAACTATAAAGGATAAAACTGGAAAAAAAGAGAGATTAAAAATAAAATATACACCAATTAAAATATTGAGGACCAAATTTGATATAATTAACAAATAATAAGATATTTTTCATTTTTTCACAACTATTTGGGAAGTGCTTTCTGCTAAAACAAACTTTTCTGAAAACCAAACTAAATTTTGCTTTGACAGAAAAATATTTTTTAATGATCAACTTTTCTAATTGTAGATAAAAACATGAGAAATAAGGACGAAAGTTAGTATAAAATTTAAATTAAAATAAATTATAAGAGATAAAATTGAAAACAAAAATAAAAAATTATACAACAATCAAAATATTATGAACCAAGTTTAATATAATTAACAAATAACAAGATATTTTTAGTTTTTTCACAACTATCAAGAAAATGTTTTCCACTCAAAATTTAAAAAAAAAAAAAAACTCTAAAAACCAAACTGATTTTTTGTTATTGAAAAAATATTTTCTATTGATCAATTTTTATAATAATAAATGATTTTTCTAATGGTAAATAAACACATGAAAATTTTAAAAAATGATTTCCAATAAATCAAAAATAGAGAATTAGTTAACAACGCAACATATCTTGGTTAACGGTGTTTTGTGGGGGGAAAAAGTGTGTGTGCAGTGTCATTTTTACTGAACATCCTCTATTAATTTTTATATAATATATGTAGCCTATAAGAAATGGTTTTTCTGCTTTGGTCCACATCTTAATCACTTTTCTAGTTCACTTCATTTATACAGCAGTCAATTATGAGCACTGAAAATATGCTTTGTGTCGTGTTAATTTTCAGGTTGCATTTTCTTAAGAATAATCTTAGTTATGGTTTAAAAAAACATATATTTAATTAAAATTGTTATAAGATGAGTTTTTACATGAAAAATAAATAAATAAATAAATAAATCTCACGAATAAAAATACGTTATTCAAGTTTTTTAAAATTTAAATCTAAAATGTAATTATATATAAGAAAACTAATTAAATATTTTGTATATATAATCTGTCGAACCATGAAAATTATCATAATACCAAGCATTATCTCCGCCAACTATTTTCATGTTTGACATTACGTTTCATAATTGTTTTTGGTATTTTTTAATAATTTTCATGTGTGCTGATGTGAAAAACATTTTTTAAAAAATAATAATAAAAATATTATTTTAATACATTTTTTAACGAAAATAACTTTAAAAAACAATAACAACCTCCTGCCAAACAGTCGCTGTATCCCGGTGGTGCCGGTGGCATGCGCAGCCGAGCTCTTCTCATATATTCTTTATTCGAAAACAAGGTCTCATCGAACCAAGTCTACTGGCCAGCAATCAAGTCCCCACATTTCATAAAGCTACCCATGGATTCCAATATCTACCCTCTACTGGCTAGCCCACCAGAATTCAAAGCAGGATGCGACATCGGTGAGCAGCAATGCGTGGAAATAGACAAGAACGGGCTGGCTAGCTTTTTCTGGAATATGGCTTATGCAGACGATACATGTGTTCTCACATTATAGCTCTGACTCCTGACAGAGATAGATCGTTGGAACTGATATGCTCGTTTCTTTTGTTTGTTTTCTACCGTAGCTGTCCGGAACAGCTCACGTCATATGATTTTAACTCATACTATAGGTTTTAACTCATACCTAAGAGTATATTTGGGAGTGTGGTTGCGGTTGCTTTTGAAACTGTTTTTCGTGCTGAAATACATCAAAATAATATTTTTTTATTTTTTAAAAATTATTTTTGATATCAGCACATCAAAATAATCTAAAAATATCAAATAATATTCATTTAAAATACAAAAAAAAAATCAAAATTTAACTAAACACGTTTCCACCGCTTAGCCAAACAGTCACTTAAACTCAATCTCTTAAGTCGCCTACTAGATATTTGATATTATTGTTTGTCATTAATGATTCATGGGGTCCACGCCATGTGTTTTGGTTTACCGAAGTAATAGTGTCCGAAAGGTTTTCTAATCAAGCCGTCTACGTTGTACGGCTAATATTGTGTGCGAGTGTGATGATGTGGGTTTTTTTCTTGGAGATATAGTGTGTGTTTGGTATTATTTTTGCTTTTATAATTAAGGTTTCAAAAAAACAGTTTCAAAAAAAGCATTTTTATTGCGGTTCAAAATAAAATTTGAAGTGTTTGGATTAAAATTGTGGTTGAGTTGGAGGTTAAAAAAAAGCAGTTTTGTGTGTTTGGTTATCATGCTTTTCATATTGTTTTTAACTTGTGAAGTTACTTTAAAGGGCATAGACATACACACACACATTTATTTATAAATATTTATGTATATATTTATATTGTATTAATAATCATAATATAAGGAATAATTCAAGTAAAATGAACACTTCTTTTTATTCTCTCATCAAACTATTTGCAATGTTATCACGAACAATATCCATATGTGAAGGTCTCTGCAATCCCTGACTATTTTCGCGCGCTATAATATCTAGTAAAAAATCATCTGGGATATAGTTGGGATTATGATCATATTAATGAAAAAAAAATATTATCTTGCGATCTCCTTCTAATATAGTAATGTAGTGTCATCGATGCAACAACAATCTCAACCTGTGTTTTGTATGGATAAGCTGGCATGCTCCGTAAAATTAATTATTTATATTTTAATTAATTTTTAGATTATTTTAATATTAACAATATATTTTTTATATTAATAAACATATATTATGTAAAAATTATTTATATTTTAATTAATTTTTAGATTATTTTAATATATATATATATATATATATATATATATATATATATATATATATATATATATAAATCCCCCAGCAGCCCCCCCCCTCCAAGCATGGCAGGGCCAAAGCAGCACAACATTCAATCGCCGTTTGCATTGCACCAGAAGCATGTATTTGTAGTTTTTTTTGAAACGCTGATTGCATCAAAAATTTATGTGGGTCCCATGTCAAAATTCAGCTTATCAAACTTTACCAAACACCAAATTTTGCTTATTCAATCAGTTTATTTCTAAACATGGATGGCATCACAATGCCAAACGGGCACATAGTCTATGTTTCATTAAAAGTTATAAATAAATGTTTTCTTTTTATGGATCCTGCAAAATGAACACAAACTCACCTCGCTTCACTTCACCACACTCCCAAATAAACTGATATTAAGATTTAAAAAACAGGGTATATATGTTTTTTTTAGTTTAAAACTCATAAATAAGAGAAAATGATTCAACATTATGAATAGTGCAAGCCCCACTTGATCGCACCCCATGTGGATTTTACAAATGGACTTATTTGATGAATTCATGAAAATACAGGGAGCAAGTTAAGTGGATTTTACCTCCTAAAGAGCAAGCAAATATCATTAGATTTGAAGCTACAACACTTAAATCAGCATAAAAACAACAATTTTACACCAATGACCTCTTGCTTCATTTTTATTATTATTTTTACGTGAGAAAACTTTATCTCTCGAAAAATATATTTTATGGGTTTAGGTGAGTAGGTAAAACCCTGGTTATCCTAAATTCTTACAAGAGATGCATGTTCTGACTCGAACTCAAGACTTACTGTGCAGATTGTAAACCCTCTGTCATCACAACATACCCCTTGGAGACCTCTTGCTTCATGTGAATGGAGAAAACTCATTTAATTTTGATCATAATCTCTTTAAGAGATAATATATCTAATTAACTTTTTAAAATAAAAGTATCCTAAACCTAGTTTATGGGTGTTGAAATTGTTGTATTTTTAGTATATACACACACATATATATCAATTATGAATTAATAGAATGTTTATTTGCTAGAGCAAAAAATGTCACCTTTTCTGTTTTTATGACGACATAGCCCTAAAACAAAATCTTGGCTGGGGCCGGGTCAAGCTCCCTTCCAATGTACATGCTCTTAGAGTGTGTGGAGAAACCGTAATCGGGTTTCTATGGAACTAACCTGGCACTCTTTGAAAATGTTAGGGCATAAGTTATTATCACAGAGTCTAGGTTATTAGTTGGAAGTACAAGATGTTAAGTCAACCAGCCATGTCTCTCGTGAAGAAGCTAACCGATACAAAATGAATTTTGGCTGCATTACGAGCACGTGATCGAACAGTTCATTTCTTCACCAACCATTTCAATCATCAGAAACCCTAATGATAAGTTTGGTGATTTTTGTAATAATTCAATCAAGGCGAAATTGCGGATTCATTTTCTTCATGGCATTTTTTTTTATCAAATTATTTGTCATGGCATTCATGTCTTGTTATAGATATATTTTACCATAAACACTCGTATCAACCATTAAACGTAATAAAATAAGAATTTCTAATTAATAATATGTCTGACTAATAAAATAAAATGATTAATTTATCTTGTCTTTATATTATAAAGATTATCTTCTCTATAAATCCTTTCAATACCTAATGTGTTTTTAATTACTTCTCCAATGGATCTTTAGAATTATAATTTTACAAAATTTATGAATAACAAAAAGGCTAAAACAAAAGAGAAATTTAGTTTGCATATACATTCAATTTACTATTCATCATTCCAGTTTTGCTCTTCTTAAACAAATCAATGGCCTCCAAAAAACAAAAATAATAGCCTTGGTGTTTGGGGTGATTTGTTCTTTTTTTTTTATTTGGTCCCTTTTTCTTTGATTATTGTTTATTATATTTTTAATACTTTCTTAATTGATTTTTTATTATTTCATTCCTTGGTGTTTAATTTAATTTAATTTATTTTTTATGTCATATTTAGGGCCCCATTATTTTGACTCATATTTTTTAATTTATAAAAATTATATTTTTTTTCAATTTCATCCTTCAACATTAATTTTTTCCCCTCAATTTTATCCTTCAATATTTGATTGAATGAAAATTGAGTTTTATTGTTTTTTTCTTTCAAATAAGGTGCTTCTTATATACTGACTAGGGTCACAAGTTTAAGAAGTTAATGTGGATTAACATAATTTGTTTTTACTTATTTTATTTTCTAATTTCATATTCGAAATTGGTTTTTTTTTAAGGACATGGGCTTTGTGTTTCTCTTTGTTTTTTATCGGGTTATTTTAATGTTATTATCTAAACTACGAGTTTAACATGTTACCTCGAGATTGCTCAAACCTTATTGCCAGGTGACAACTAGGTATTTCTCCTCCAGATAGCTTAATAATGCAAGTCAACTCACCAATTTTTATTGTATGTTTAATTATTACATAAAAGTAATTTTTTAATCCTAATAATAAATTTTTATCTTATTTTTTAAAATATATCACATGGGCATAAAAATTAATTGAAATCATGATATACCATCTAAATTAATTAAAATGTTACAATTAAATTGCACATGACTTGCAAGTTTAATTTTCATAATAAACTATCCTCCTTCTATATAATTATACACGTAATTAAGGATTTTTCTTACAAAAATCTTTAGAATAATAAGATAAAATAAGGTACATACTGGAGTAAGTTACAGTTTCGACAAATGATGTTTCAGTCATTTTGAATTGTCATATGAAAATACAGATGTCTCGTTGTAACATTTTGAGCCATTTGTGTGATACTTGTTAGGTCAGTGCATGCTAGCCCTTAACGTGCATGGTAGATAAAATGCTGGATCATATCGGGTGATGAGACGCAACGTCTTCAAGTTCCAATAAAGTTTGATGGTTCGGTTTGAAACATGCGATGCTGCTACGCATTTCCACGATTTGACATATATAGATTTTATAATTGTATTTTAAAATTGTTTTTAAAAAAAAAAAAAATTTGTGTTTTAAATTATTTTCATGTGATAATATCAAAAATAATTTTTTTTGTTTGTAAAATATTATTTTAATAAATAAAAAACACTTTAAAAACAACATAAACCACGTTACAAAACTGTCACATAGTAGCTAATAATCAACCGTAGGTGGAAAATTAAAGATAGATATCCAAAATATATAATAAAATAAAAAAATATTATACCATTACTTACTCTGATATAGAGCTTTTTTAAACAAGAATTATTTTTCAATAAAAGTATTGATCTTAATTAATTCCTATATTTATGAGGGTTAGATTACGCTCCACTAACAGTATAGGAATATTTGTGCAAAAGTGTCTAATTTATGTAGTAATTTTTCTTGAGGCAGGGAGTTGCTCAGTAGCAGTGATTTGCACATAAAGTGTCTAGTTTATTTAGATATCATTCTATTTAGCCAGTAGGATCTTGGCCTGGTGGTTATGAAGGGCTTCTCTCTTCCTCTCACTCCAGGTTCAAGCCTTGTCAGACACGTCTGTCACCCCCGCGGTGCCTTACATGCTCATTGGGTTTGCAGGATGTTCAGTGGGCCCGGGGATTTAGTTGTGGTGCGCGCAAGCTGGCCCGGACACCCCGGTTATCAAAAAAAAAAACAATATTAGTATAACATAAAGTGCACTTTTCTGTAATGGACGTGACATGATGATAGAGAGATTGTAGTCTGCACAGTTCGAGTTAGGATGTGCACTCCTTGTAAGAGCTTGAAACAGCTGAAGTTTTACTCTCTCACCTTGATCTATAAAATAATCTTTTTAGGGATGGAGTTTTCTCGCGTAAAAAAAAATACATTAGTGTAACAAACACACGGACTTGTTTATAGTTTTTTTCCAATTAAAAATAAAATACCTAGATTTTGTTAATTTGAGAAACCGATTAATTGAAAGACTTCGACAGAAGCAATAGTACCAAACACTATATATATCCGAGTCTTCTCTTCATTTTAAATTTGTAAAACTGATCAAATTCAACGTTGTGTTATGGATAATTGAACAATATTGTTAATTATACTTTCTAATTAACTTAAACAATATATAGCAGATTAACTGTATAGCTTTTCGTTTTACAGTTTTTTTTTTTTAAAAAAGGAAAAAGATGCAAAATAAGTGAAGACAGTTAAATATACTAGGCATGATTGGTTCGATAGACCAATATAACGCTTATGTTCTACACAATCAATCAAAATATTTTGTATTTGACTTCCGAAATTGGCAAAAGCAAGAGGGGATGAGCACAAGGTGCCCACGTGGATTCGTCGATTTTGTGGGTAAGAAAGAAGTTTGAATACTTCACTTGGAGGACTCAATTCCTCCATTGAAATCCGGAACCACACTCCCTTGCTTTGCACAAACAAGTTGCTCTTGGACCACCCGAACCACATTTTTTAGTTGCACGTAACATGACATACAGCTAAAGAATTTCTCAACTTCTCGAATATTTAAGAAGAGAATTTGACATTGAATCATAAACCAATAATGTAACATTTTTTTTTTATGCGAGAAAACCTTATCCTTTGGAAAACGCACTTTGTGAGTTAATATGAACGAGTAAAATCCCGGTTGCTTCAGGTTTTTACAAGGAGTGTACGCTCTGACTCGAACTCGAGACCTGCTATGCAAATCGCAAACTCTTTGTTATCACGCCATGTCCCATCAGACTAATAATAATAATGTAACATTGCTTAAAGTATTTTGGTAAGTGGCCGGATGCTAGGAGTTTTCATGGGAAAATGAGGCGGCTGCATGTGCATGGAGCTTTGATTTCATATATAATCTTCACTGTTTTCATGCAAAGATAGGATTAGCGTTTGGGGATTCTAGGGTTCATATTTCTATGAGCTTCGAAATGAACAGAAATCATCATTCCGAAACTGTTATGACATCTCCTAGACGATTTATAATGAAAAGAAAATGACCTAATTATATATGTACATGAACGTGATCTAGCTTTCTCATCATTATATATCCAAGCAAATCAAAATACAAAGACATCCATATTCAATGTGTGATTCAATGGTTAAATCAAGATTTGAAGGGGGTCTCGGTGCATTGTATGTATTTACATGTGAGTAAATTTATCACAATAAAGAAAGCAGTCATAATCAAACAATTACAAAGTAAATTTTCTATTAAGAAGCCTTGGAAAGGAGGGAAAGGGTGAGAATTTGAAATTAAAGAAGGCCCCCTTGTATTTTCCAAATCCATTGTATCCCTCATCGGCCAAAAAAAAAAGTATTTACCCTTTGTGGAGAGTTCAGTTAAAGGTGTGATAGAGAAGAATATACATTGTGATGATCACTCCCAGTTCCCGAGTTCTCATTTCCAATGCCTTGGAAGCTTTGCTAGAGCCAGCTTGGGACATTGGCCTCTACCTTGTGACCATGATATTGTTGCTAATTATTAATATGCGATCAACATGGGGTCGCCAATCTTTTTCTTCTGATGATGATCACTTTCATTTTCTTGATAGAGCATTAAGAAGTGTGATATAGCTAGCTAGGTGGGCTAGCTACATTAATTTATGATGTGTTGCATGAGCTCGTTCATTGTAACATCAAAACAAGAAGATCGTGGTGAGATTTCCTCGCATAAAAAAAATATTATCACTCATACAAGAATCATTGGGATAATAATAAAAAGTGAACAGCTAATGGGTTCATAGATAAAAGAGTAATTAAATAGCTCCTGGACTAGTAAGATCAATGTTGTTAATTTTGTTTTGTTTCGGCCAAAATGTTTCAACCAGTTAAAAAAACGAGATAAAACGGCGTAGTTTTTACTTTGCTTAAAATTTCAGTCCGTTCTGGAAATTTTGTCGGCCGGAACGTTCCGGTTTTTTTCTGCCGGTTCCGTTTCATCCAAATAATGTTTTTTTAAATAATGAATAATTTTATAATATCAATCACATCTCTTAATATGACCTTCGTTAGATGTAGATGAAATTTTACGAGGAGTAACTTGTATATTTATAAATATTATGTTAAAATTCTATAGCAATCAGAGAATATAATGACCTTGCGAGATTGATTATGATATTCTCGTAGTATTATACATGTTCATAATTTTGTTCATAAAAATCATTTTATTGTGTTTTTTTAAAATTAAATTGCACAATTCTAAATAATTTTATTTTTGGATTTGAACTAAAATTTGTTTTTGAATTAATATTTTTAATTATATATATACACACACATATAAATAATACAACCCCAAAACAACATAATAAAATACTCCAAAACTAAAATATTTTATTTCTATTAAAAAAATGAAGCAATAACCGAAATAGAATTAATAAACTTTAAGTAAGACATCACTCATGGATCAAGAGCGAAAGGACCAACGCAAGTTGTTGAAGGATCAATAGGCCATTGTAAGAGTTGTGAGCTCATTGTAGGTAGGTGGTTACTGTGATTCTTGGGATTGTTAAATATTCTCGCTAAAAGGAAAGTTATGCTCCAACGGACCGGGTTCATACGTGCGAGGAAGATTTGCTAAGCATACATGTAAATCATAACTATCTCAGTCGAAAGTAACAAGATAAAAAGTGTTTTTATATAAAAGCCCGGTTTTGCTACATTTCAAAAATGATTTTGAAAAAGTTTAATTTTTTATTTATTTAAATTTGATTTAAAAAAAATAAAAAATATCATTTTAATGCATTTCTGAACAAAAAATATTTTCAAAAATAACCGCAATCACTCCTAAACAGTATCGGTACATTATCTATTAATTTAGGGTTCTAAGTGAAAAGTGGTGTGCATTATTGTGCACAAGTCCTCAAACGTTCACGTTCATATACAAGTCCAAGTGACAGATTTCTTCAACATGTGTAACTGTGCACCTTTTTTTTCCTGGTTCAGCACATAGATATTGTTAAGGATGAGAAAAACTATGGTGATTAAGTATCATCCAAGAAAATTGACGTGTAGTATTACCCTTCAAGTATTTGGAAGATAAAATTTCCCCTCTTCTAAAGCGAGGCTCGAGCCCCACGTTACATTTGTTTCCATCATATTTTAAGCAGGGTTCAAACCACATTTTACTTTCCATCATTTCTTTAATTAGTAATCTATCAACTTCAAAGCATGGAGTTCATTGCTTTATTTTATATATATATATCCCTTCCCTTAAATTTGTCGCTCCCTTAAGAGCATGGAAAACGTTTCTTTATAGGCTCCATTTCGATTGTCAAAATGTGGGGGGAAGAAAAAAGGGTATATTATAGGGAAAACAATGATTTAGGAAGGGGACCGGCCATAAGATTATAGCTCTAGGGCACCTGTTATATTTTGACAATATTTTCGCAGTCTTTGTGTTCCTTTTCTATCCACATAGTTTATGTGCACATACACACTCTTTAGCACTTGGAGCTTTCTCTTCTGCAAGAGAGTAGATGAAAGCTCTAGTACCAAAAAAAACAATTGACAAATAAAAACGATGATTTGATATTTCTGTCGGTAAATTACTTTTTTGAATGAATATGCCTTGCAATATCCATCATAAACACCAAATGAATTACAGTCCAAAAGAAAAAATTAAAAACACACACAAAACTACTATTTTTTTTTTAAGATTCTTTCTTTATTAAACTCTTTTTTTTTCCTTATAATTATACTTAGCTAACTATAATCCTCTCTTGCAAACAATGATTCTTGAACACAAACCAGGTTTGATAAAGTTTTTTGTAGAAACGCACATGCAGATTAATGACCGTAAAAATTTGGTGCAATAACTCATGACTAATCAAGCTCGAAAATTTGTGGTATATTGTTTTCAACCATTTTTTTCTTAAGTTATTATTTTGTTGAATTTATTGACTTTTTTCCTATGATACATTTGACACCCAATTGAAGGAGAGATATGATGATAATCTTTAAAACCATTTGAATCTCAATCTAATTTTATGGTTGGAGGTAGGATTGTCCGGTGGACTCAATATAAATCGGGTCTATGATATCTCTAAAACTACAAACAAAAACTTATGGGCAACCCCCAATTTTTAATTGTTGGATGCTTGTAATTGGTTATGAACACTCAAACCTTAGACTTTGAGGTGATTTTAAACCATTAAGTTCAAGCTCAAACAACCTATTTAGCTATTGATTATGAAAGACTCAATGTTGAGATGGCAAAACTCCGCCAATTGGTAATGGTGATGAGATCAAATATGTGTGGTACATATGCTTCCTATTATTCATCTCACAGTCTCGATGAAGACCTTCTCCTCTTTTATCGCCTTTATTTTAGATTAATTGTATTTGAACCTATAAATATTTAAATTTGTAATAAATATTTGATTTCATATAATTTTAATTATGTTTTATCTTGTTAATACATTTTTAAAAAATATATATATATTATTATTGAAGGGGCTATTGACGAATCTCCTCCGTCGACATATTCTAGAGAGTTAAAGAAGAATTCTTGCAAATGTCATTGCCACTGTTTACTCATTGATGAAATAATAAATGAATTGTTTGACGATTATATGTCGAATTCACTAGACGGAATTATCGACATGCAAAAAATAAATCATTGATGAAATCACATATGGTTTTTTTGTCAGTGATATGTTATATTTATCAATAGAAATATTGACAAATTAAAGCAGGTAAAAAAAATTGGTGTGCTTTGTCCGTCAGTAAATTCATTGGTAAAATTATTATCGATAGACCCCCAATATACTACAAATCATTGACGGGGGTTATTCTAATGGATAATTTTTGTCCATGAGCTCATCGATAAAATTAGTGTCAATGGACAAGAAATAGTGGTAGAATATTATGTTGGTAAATCTAGAAATTCTAGTAGTGATACGTATTAAAGGGTAGCAAATATACAACCCACTAATTTAGTCAAGGCTCACATGGATTGGATTCATGAAAAGTAAGTTGCGAAGTTCAAAAGTGGAGTAACAAATTCAAAAAAACAACCTCACGAGTAGTTAATAAGCCAAGATATGCATCATTAGCGGAAACCACATTGCTTGACCTTATAATTAAACTTATAATTAGTCCCCATGTTACAAACCATATATATGTATTATCATGTACATCTCCTATTTGACTTTCTGATCACTGATTTGACTCACAAGAATCACGGGCTCTGCCCTTTATTGACAAAGGAGATTAGGATGTGATAGTTTTTTGTTTTTAGAGATGTTTTTAATGGAAGAAAATACTGATTTTTTTTAGTATTTTTAGATGTTTTTGATGTGTTAATGTTAAAAATAAATATTTTGATATATTTAAAAAAAAGAATAATTCAGAAAAAAATTATACATCACTGGAAAAAAAAGGAAAAAGAAATGAATATATTAGGTATAAGCATATGTTTTGCAAATAATTAATACTAACCTCCAACGGCAAACCCCAACCTGCTATCTACATGTTATATTATAGAGGGCTTTCTTGGGATTGACTATGAGTTAATAGAGTGTTAAGAGGTTGTTTAAGTTCCCCATTTTCCTTAATGGTCCCAAATGAGACCGATAATAAATATCTTAGTCTACAAGAGACTTGATGTGAAGATAGAAGACTTGTGATTTATACAATAAATTTTGAGTTCGAATTAGGGTATGCACACTTTGTAAGAGCCTAAAACAACTAGATTTTATTCAATTATCAGGACTTATAAAATATATTTTTCAGAGAATGAGTTTAGTCATTTACAAAATAAATAAATAAATAAATAAATAATAGGCCTCTTGTGGCCTAATGAAGCTTTCAAGACTTATCATCCATTCCTATCATTAAATATTTGTTTTATTTTTCTTCTAATACATGAGATCCTTACGTTTGCCCATGTTTCTGTTGCCGCATTGGCAATAATATAGTAAATAGAATCATCAGAAAGAATCTCAGTTCTCAAAGAACAAGCCAAAATTTATAATTAAGAATTAAAGAATCATAAAATTAATTAATATCAGGGTTAATAAAGGGCATATGGGGGGCTGCTGCTCTTGGTATATATTATCATCCCCGAATTAACAAGGCACAGGCTCCAATGATAGGATTTGATTGGTGGCGAGGTCGGTTGTGAAGGAAGCCCAGTGATGGGGACTGCACTGACTCGGCCATAGACTTGCCTGTGGCTCCAACGTCTTTATTGTCAATATTTATTGTTTAGCTAACGATTTGGTACTCTAGCTCATGTGGGTCGCTAGGAAACAAAAAGAAATTAATTAAATGGATTTGAAAAATATATGGGGTTTATTATATAAATATGTGAGTACATTTAGCTTTCATATTCTTACCCTATTGTTTGAAGAAAGATAAAATAACAAAAAAACAATTCAATTACAAAAACGACCAGATTCAACTCTAGTTAACTTGTGATCGAGATTATAAAACTAATATATTCTAATAGAAAATAAACTGAAACAAATCATGAAACTCGATTATCTATCAACATAAAGTTAAAAGATAAAATTAAAAAAACAATAAATTAAAAAAATAATATGAGTCAACTCGGATTAACCTATCAAACTCGTTACCTGAGTCGTAAGTTCAATCACTAATAAACATAATTAAATCTTTTTGGCTGAGCCGAAAACTCTTTTTTGCTGAGCAGGATACAATTAAATCTTTTGGAAAAATATGCAGAAACTTGCTAAAGATGATCATGTGAAGGTTCAGATGCGGCCACGTTCCTATCTATGTCATGATTGATTGTTTCTTGAATTTAAAATTCATAAACGACAACCTGCAATATTCAATTAGTCTTTCACAGTATTATTATTATATACGAGATTCGCTTGAACCGAACTATGCAATTAGGATATGAGAAATGATTATGGCTGTTAGCTAGCTTACTAAATAGAGCAAGAAATTTAGTTTTGGAAGGGGAAGAATAATCTCCTTGTCTATCCAGCAGGTGACTTAATAATAAAAATTTAAAATTAAAATGTTTTATCCTACTGCAATTTTGTATTCGAGTTCCATCGTAGCTAATATAATGATTACTCGAAGTTAAATAGTTATTAACTTCAAAATATATAAAATTAATCGAAATACATAAAAGAAAACCTCAATATTTATGTTAATAATAAATAAATAAATAAAAATAGATAAATCCATTCACGTCTACATCTACATCCCATTGCTACTAACCAAGTCGAGGGACGTAAAAATGGATTGAGGTGGCAAGAAAGGACTCATGGGGCCTGTTGATATTAAGCTCAAGTCTCATCAATGATGACAAATGGTTGCGTAATTCGATACGTTCATTTATTTATGACAAATAGAAAGAAATATATTTTAGTATATACCAACATGCAACTAACTCCATAACTGTATTAACTGAAAGAGCATCGGGCAAGTAATTTTCAGTCAAACCTCCAACCGAATGAGAGAATCATAAACCTGAAACATGGCTGCACCATGTGAGCACATGAATCTGGTAAGAAGAACCGGGTCAAACAAGGCCTTTGATGGGATTGTTTTCGGAGTTCAGTAGTGGCATGTGCTGCCCTGGAAAATTAATCATTAATGCTGGCCTCCTAGACATAAAATAAAACCACGAGACGAGTGTAGGATTGAGCTTAGTTTCTTATTCGAGCTAGAAATATTTTATCTGGGTCAATATAAGATGAGAGTTGAACACGTGCGTAGAGGTCAAACCAGAAAAACGACTCCGCATTGGCAGATACTATTAGAGGTGGAAAGTGTATGGGGAGGGAGATTAGTCTACCACCTGAACTCCCCACAAATCACCATGCTGCCGATAGCAATCCATGAGGAGAATGTATGGGGAGGGAGAAATAAAAATCGTAAGGCGTCGATGTTAATTATCAATGTCAAAAGCACACTCCGCAGAGATGCTCGGATAAGAACTTGAATTGTTGAAACATACCAGTAAATATGTCAACATGGAAAATGCTTATTACCAATAATTTTCGCTATAGATAATCAAGTCATGTTCTGTAACTCAGTACAATGAAAAACTCGGAGGCTAGAGTAATCATGAGATCAGCTGCCTCCCGCCGTCCATCCTACACTGAAATTTCTTCCCTCCCATCACCCCCCGAAGAATGATGGTCCCAGGCAAACATATAAAGATGAAAAGAAGTAAACCGCATCAATGCCACTTTGACAATCAGAACCAGCCTAAGAAGTATTACATTCGTGGCAATGGATGCTACTGAAAAACAAAACTACAAGAGAATGGAGTGTATTTACAGTGTGGCTTGACTGGATATCTTGAAAATATTATGTAGAGCAAAATCTTAAAAAAAATCACAGCCTTAATCCTGTAAAAAATGGAAGGCTGGATTCTCAAGAAGATCTGCTGCAGGTTTTACATCTGAGAAATCCCTCTCGTGTAGGGAACTAGATAAGTCATCAGCTGAGAAAGGAATGCTGCATATTCAAAAGCCACAATGAGCTGGGAGGTTGGCACGTCATCTATCCATTTATAAGGGGTAGCTTTCATTTATTTACCTGGAATAATTGTCATTCAACAAGAATGAGTTGCTATCATCATCACTCGAATCATCTGTTTGTATTTCATGCTGGAAATCACCTACACGAAAACAAGGTGCAGTAACACATCAAACATCAATAAATTTATATCAATACCAGGGCAACTTAAACTACAGAATCTATCACATATTATCACAATATGCTTACATCAGGAGATACACTTAGAGTATTGTAGTTGTCATCCCAGTATAAAGTACATACTCTGTATAACTGTTGAACACTCAGGACCTGAAACCAGAAAGTTCCCGGAAAGAACTCACCGTCTTCCCTGATGCACAGTTTACTGTAATATCTTCACCATTAACTTCCACAACTTCCCCATCCATCCATGCTTCCTCAGGATCCTCCACCCAAACAAAAGATCCAACTATTGAACAGCCTTGATCAGCCTGTGTGGCCTGCCAGTTCATCAGTACATCAATCAGAGTAAGTAAAGCACTAAAGTCTCATCTATGACCATGATGAAGCATTTAAAAAAAATAGCATCCACCCAAACACGGAAGGGGTGGCAGCAAGTATCGCTGCTGCTAAGAACAGAATCTCATAAACAAAATATTATCCAGCTCAACTGACCATCATCAAGTTACACAATCCATACATTTATATCAGTTACGAATTCTGGCTACAGCCCTTGAAACATATGACCACATGTTCCAAATCACGAGTTCAAAGAGTACTTACCGCATGTTCCAATTCATAAGTTCCAAAAACTACTTTCGGTAAGTCCAAATGTTGATTTGATCGCCAGTTTCACGAGTTTCTAACACTGTCCAAAGAGTTAATTGGCCTCTGGGCAGGATTATGGGTAGAATAACACTCTTCTCAAATTATCTACTCTCTAGACAGTGCACGACACTTCATGCGATAAAAAAACTAAACTCTGAGTACTTCTAGAACATTTACAAAATTCATTCAATAATTCACCATCTAGCAAGAAGAAATAATTAAGCAATATTGTCGAGAAAGGAGATACCATTATTGAGAGAAGAGAAGGGAAATGATCAGATTTGGATCGTGAGCAATGGAAACCCTAGATTCCTCCCTCAGCAAACAATGCCAGTGAAACCATAAACCAATTCTTCAATTGCAACAAAATGCCGTGACGACAAGATCCCAAATATCTTCTACCAGCCCTGTCCTGTCCTGGATGAGTTATAATCCCCTCTCTCTACAAATGCAACAGCTTCATCGATTATTTTAAGACAGCAGGAAACCTTTTTTCGTGGAGGGAAAATAGTTCAAAGGAAGAAGAAGGGGATGAGGGAGGTCACGTGAGTTGCACACCACAATGGTGTAGACCTTAAACCACAAACAAAACAAAAATTAAACTAAGAAATCCCCTTATTATTTTTATTATTATTATTATCCTTCTCTTCTCTTTCCTTTACTCCTCCTCTTGCTTTCTCTGTTCGCTGTTTTGTGTGCCTTGAAGTTTTTCCTGTCAAACGCATAACTCAACGACGTGAGCGCGGACTTTCAGGCAGCAGCGGCAGCTGTTGTTGTTTTTTCCCTGCCCCTGGATTTGCCCAGATTGTATTTATTTATTTATTATGTTAACGTTAATATCCCAATTAATGTCACGAATCTTTAAAGTGATAATAATATAAGTTTTCAATGATATTTAGTTTCAAACTCTTTTTAAAAATATATTAAAATAATATTTTCACAATACATGAAAATAATCTTAAGAAACCAAAAAAAATAATTTAAAATAAAAACCAAAAATACTTTTTTTATGTTCAAAAATACTTTTTAAAACTCATGGAAAACACCTCTTAATGCCCGTTTGGCATTGCGATCGAAACGGAAGTTTGATTGATAAGTAGTTGTGTGGCGTTTGGTAATGAAATAAACAGAAGAAAATTGCAATGGATCCCACCACAAAAATGATCGAAACTGCGTTTCGTAATAAGCAGAAGATTCATACTTTTCCTGTGATCGATTTGCAATGCGTGAAGGAACTACATTGGCTGCTTCTTGCAGTCACGACCAAACGGGCAACAACTACAAACAGCCATGGAATGCGAGAAGCCACGACCACAGGACAAACGGGCACGAAGACAACCATGGATGGCACAACCAAGAAGACGATGGTACTACAGTGATTGCTTCACAACCAAATGGTCACGAGGAAGAAGACAGTCATGGATCACCAGAAACTCTCTCTCTCTCTCTCTCCAAAACAACCATGGATGCAACAACCTTCCAACGTTGTCGCCGACCACCACAGACCACCACTTCTGACGCCATCACCACATGAAGAACCACTTCGGCGTCCTCTACCCATCGGCATCGCCCGTTGAAGCTCTCGTCGTGGTTGGTCGGACACTACTGTGCACGTGAATTAATTCATGTGCACAGTAATGCTACACTATCCACGTGAACGATGCAGCGCACCGTTTCACGTCTCCCTTTTTAAAGCAGGACTCGGGATGGCCTGGACTCGGCCCAGCCCCAGTCCAGCAGAGTTGGGCTTTGGCCCAATTTGGTTGGGCCTACTCTCGACCCAGTCTGTTTTTAAAAAATATATATATAAAAAAAATTTGTAGATACAAATCAGTCCTGATGAAAGGGAAATATATGTTCGTGATGAAATTGCAAGTAGTTTGATGGGAGAATAAAAACAAATATATGTTTTTTCATGAATTATTAATTATATTTTATTGTTATGATTATTAATCTACAAATTTTAAAAAAAAATTAATATGTGTGTGTGTGTGTGTTTTAAAGTAATTTCACAAGTTGACAGCAATACGAAAAGCATGATAACCAAACACACGAAACTATTTTTTTATCAACCTCAAACTCAACCTCAGTTTTAACCAAACACTTTACTACTTATTTTGAATCACAGTAAAAGTGCTTTTTATGAAACTACTTTTTTAAAACCTCAAGCATAAAAACAAAAATAATATCAAACACACCTTTAGCCGTGGACGTGGCGGCACCGCTTTTTTTTGGATGGGCATGACACGAAATTATCCTCCAAATTTCTCTTTTATTTATTTCAAGTGCCTGTGTACGGACGAGGGCTTGTTTACAGTGTTGATTCAGTTGATTTCAAGTATTTTTATTTAAAATATGTTAAAATAATATATATATTTTTAAATTAAATGATAATATAAAAAATTCAAAAACACTTTTTAAATGCTACTTTTATCCGTTTAAACGTTTGTTTGTTTTTATATTTAAAAAAACCATACTTAAAATTCATTTTTATTACAAAGAGAGAGCTGTGACTTGTACTCTTGTGACCACTTACGAATCAAATCTTGTAGTTTTCGGGAGACTATGAAAGTTTATTAGCATTTCCAGTATTTTTTATTAATATAAATATCCAGATCAGTTAGCATATATCTCGACTAATCTTATAAATTCTGAAGTTAATGAACATATAAGTTTTTTATGGTCATCATATTAACAATCATATGATTCGAACTAAAATATCAGGCGAAATAAACCTTTTAGTGTCAACCACTGAACCATCACTAGATGGTTATGAGAGAAGTTTGAGAAGATAGTATCGTGGGTTTATTTCATCCTGGATTCACACTGCATTTAAAAACATTTTATGAAGCGTGTTTGCTTTTTTTAAAAAAAATAGATAATTTTAACATGTAAATATTAAAAATATCAATTTATAATTTTATTTTGTATAAACATGTTTTTATAAATAGCTACACTAGATAGATGTTTGATATAACATAATACATCGCATATTAGCATGAACATTCATTGTCATGTAAGTAAGCTTTTGTTTGGTATTGTGGTCCAAATGAAGGTTAGAGTTTTATTTTTTTTTCTTCTCAAATTTATATTTTTAATGTTTTGATGAAAAAATTAATTTTTAAAAACAAAAAATATTTTTTTTAATTAGTTTTTAAATAAAAAATAATCATTATCATACTTTCATAAACAATTACATTTGAGCGTGGACAATAATGAACTTCTGGTAATTGTTACCAATATCTAGAAAAATGGATTGTCAGAATATGTTTTTTAATAAAATGCACATAAAAAAAAGTATATTTATACTATTTTAAAAAATTATATCAATAATTCAACTATTATAAGTGAAGGAGCTTTAAATCTTGCCAAGGCTTATCGAAACAAAGGGAGGAGGGGGGGCTCTTCGGTTTCTCTTCAAGGATTTGGGCCCACAATTCTTGCCCTGTGCTAATTACCAAGTCAGCCATCCGGCCCAACACCAGGATCAACGGCATGGATCTATTCTACTGAGATGGGCCCTGATTAATTCATAATCATCAGCCTCCGGTAAATCCGGAAGAACTCTTTTTTCGCGCTTGGGCACATGTCACTTTTTGATGAGAGATCACCGTTTCTCTTAACGAAGTTGCAATCAACGGTACAAATTCAACGAGCAGGTTCCTGTACAAATATTGCCGTTAGATGAGAAGAAAGCAGCATCGTATCGGGTGGTTGACTATTAACTGTTTGTTATTATAGTATAGATTATTTTTTATTTTAAAAAAATTATGTTTAACATTAGTTTATCAAAATACCTGAAAATATCAATAAACTTAATTTAAATAAAAAAATCATTTTTTAAATATAATTATAAAATCATATTCCTTCGGACAACGTGGGAAAGATAAAATTAAAGGCACGCTCCTTTACGTTTCATCAACGGTTAGAAGAAAAAAAAAGTGATGGCCCATACCTCATGTGAAATATGAAAGGTATCATTTAATGGCTAAAATTCATGTATGGTCCAAACAAAAGAATATTTTTTTTAATTATGGAGCCCAGAAAGTGTAAATGATAACGTGATATTTTTTTTAAAATTTTATTTTTTTATTTTTTTTTAATTGCATGCTGAAATGAAAATATGTGTTTAACGAATATATATTATTTTAATATATTTTCAAGTAAATGTTAAAAAATAATGTTTATTACAATTTCAAACTACCAAACACGATTTTTAAAATCATGTTTATGATATTCTCAATACATATATTAATGATTTCTTTTTTCTTTTTAATTCATATGCTATCAATATTTTTCATCAATATTAACATATGTTTCCTCTCGCTATAAGACTATTTTCCTTAAATTCTTTATCTACATTACTATTAATTTATTTGTTATTTTTTTCAATTCAAAAACTCCATCAAAATTAAAAATTCATGTTTATTTTATTTTAAAAATCTTAAGATTATGTTTATAATATGATTTGTATTGAGGGATAAAAAATCTTAATTTTATATATAAATATATATATATATATATAACATTTCAATTTATAATTGGAATTATTTATATTTTAAAGCATATTGTATATTTATTATTTTACTAAAAGCATTTACGTGAAATGTAGGACTCATGTAATGCATAATTGGAAGTGTGACAAATATTATTTTTGTTCAGAAATATATATATATATATATATATATATAAATAATAATTTTTTTATTTTCTAAAAAATTATTTTTTATATGAGGACATCAAAACAATTTAAAATAAAAAAATAATTTAAAATATAAGCTTTCAAATTCTTTTAAAATCTCTTTTGAATCACAATCTCAAAAGGCAGTAAGCTATATCGACGGTGTGGCATTGCTCTTTCCTTTTTTTTTCTTGGCCTTTCCCCACGTTCTCTGTTCTTTCCATTTTTTAAAGGGTCTCAGTTTCTATTCCCTGTATCTCTGTCCTCGCAGAATGAGTTGACTTGTCAGTAGCACAGAGAACTCTCTCTCCCGACTCGCCCACTCACTCACTCACTCTCCCCCACATTTATAGCAAACTCAATAATTCAAAGCGGACGTAGTTTGTTCTGGTACAGATCACGGAGCCATGAGGTCCATTTGCCACAGCAGTCGCTGCATGCAGAAACAAACAAAATCACGAAGGCACATGGAGCTCGCTCCTTTTCGAGCTCGGTAAAGAGCCGTAGTTAATGAAAACGGGGCCTACTTCCTTACAATCATTTCTCCGGTATGTGTCAAATTCCAAGCACTGCGCCACCGCAGCAAGTCTCTTTCAGGCAGGGAATCCGAAGATGTGTCACTATAAGTGTATTTGTACTCGTATAATTATGTCGACGAGCAAGGACAAGGAAACCCTAGCTAGCTAATTTGGCACCACAATTATCAGCTCTCCACTGCCATCATAGATTGTCTGCCGTACTGGTCTGATAAGGCTGGCTGTTCCGCCGTGACATTTTTAACCATGCTCGATCTTGGAAGATACTTGATTTGTTTTCTTGGAAGGAGAAATTGTTTGTTTGAAGAGAAAACTGCATAATGAAGGGCTGATTTATAGAAATTGAATGCAGAATGTCATCGTTTAAGGAATAGTATATGACGACTGGTTGGTGATAATATGATCACTACGTACAAAGTTATTAAACCTCACCTGTTCAGTCGGATTGATTTGAAACCTGACTTATCTGCTCTATCACTAAGAAGGTGTTTGGCATTGTGGTGCGATCTGCGATTCGCAGATCGCACCACAATTTGCCGTTTGGTTAAGAAATTAAGCACTTTTTTTTGTGTGGGACCCACACCAAATTTTAACCAAAACGGCGATTCAAAAAAAGCTCGAAATTGATGTTTTTTTATCTGCGATTCGTGATTATGAAACCACGATACAAAATCCATTTTCATTTACATGTAAAACATCTGTGCAGCTGCCCTTTACGGGTGTGTTCAAATCCTTTACAAATCCATGTTCGATAATTAACAAAAATTTGATCTGTGCATGGCTCTCTCTCTCTCGCATGGCTCTCTCTCTCTCTCTCTCTCTCTCTCTCTCTCTCTCTCTGCCCTTCAACAGAACAGCAATGGAAGCCGAAGAGCTTCCAATGCTGACTCCGGCCACCACAGGCCACCATTTACGATGAAACCACCACAGGAAGAACCACCTCGTCCTCCTCTACCCGTCGGTATCCTCCGTTGAAGCTCTCGTCGTGGTCGGTGAACAGTACCGCCACCTTCCAACGCTTCCTCCGGCCACCACAGGCCACCATTTAAGACGCCACCACCACAGTAAGAACCACCTCGGCCTCCTCTACCCGTAGGTATCCTCCGTTGAAGCTCTCGTCGTGGTCGGTCGGAAGCCACTGTGCACGTGAAATATTCACGTGCACAGGGGTGCGCTGCACTGTCGCGCTAAGAAGACGCACAGTGCAGCGCACCGTTTTACTTAGAAGCTGGACTTGGGCTGGGCTGCACTCGGCCCAGCCCAAGTCCAGCCCAATTTGGTTGGGCTGCCCTCAGCCCAGCCATTTTTTTAAATATATATTTAAAAAATATATATATAGATACAGATCAGTCCTAATTGAAGGGAAATATCTGTTCGTGATGAAATTGCAAGTAGTTTGATGGGAGAATAAAAAATAATATTTGTTTTTTCATGAATTATTAATTATATTATATTATTATAATTATTAAATTTACAATATTTAAAAAAATATATATATACCCTTTAAAGTAATTTCACAAGTTAAAAGCAATATGAAAAGTTTGGTAACCAAACACCCAAATCTGCTTTTTTTTCAACCTCCAACTCAACCACAGTTTTAACCAAACACTTAACTGCTTATTTTGCAACACACAAAAAGCTCTTTTTTTGAAACTGCTTTTTTTCAACCGCAATCGCAAAAGCAAAAGCAATGCCAAACACGCTCTAAGAGTGGTTGCTAGTGGGTTAGAACTTGTTTTTTAATATGTTTTTCAAGCAAAAAAATATTTTTGAAAAATATCTCTAAGGGGGTGGAGTTAAGTGGTTCAGCTATAGGTTTATTTTCTAGTTTGAGTTTTATAATTTTTAGAATAATTAAAAACTAATAATTAATCATTCATTTGAAGATCTATAAAATTAATTAAAATATACATAAACTAACCTAGACAACCTATAAAAAAATGTAGGACCAACATGAGATGCCCATCATCATGAATGTTAGGAATTGGATTCTGAAAACTATGAAAATACTTTTCTGGTGTCTCTTGTCTTATCTAATTTTATATAAATTGGACATCAGGCATAATTCACGGAGCCTATTTAGCACTATCAACTAAATAATTCAACGAGAGCTCTCGGAGCCTATTTAAAACAAACGGAGGCTTTGACGAAACCATAAAAAACATTATTTTCTAAACAAGCCTGACAAATAGAATCTTAAACAACATTTCATCATGTATTTATAGTTTTTTTTGTGGTTAGGTGAAAGTAATTTCTATTTTATAAAGTATATTCATTCATTTTATTAAGTGGAATGGCTTTGACTTACTTAATTGACTAGGGGAGTATTTGGGAAATTATTTGAAAAATGTTATTGAAAAGTTTGAACTTTATTTTTTTAGATAATTTTGAGATGATAATGTTAAAAATAATTTTTAAAAAATAAAAAATATATTATTTTAATATATTTCTAAATAAAACAAATTAAAAATAAAAACACCGGCTATTGCTGTCCTAGCTAAAATACTGCCAAAAAGTGGGATTTGATTGCATTGGCAGGTTCAATTCATTGATGGAGGGAGGAGCCTCTGGTGTACGGGGATTTATTTCTTTCACATCTCTTCTTTCTAGCTCAACCCCCACAATATCTTTACCAGACAAAATTATATAGCAATAAAAGAACTGGCACTGGGAGCACTGAGCAGCGGGTCAGGCAAAGAAAACACGCCATGGATTGTTTTGTCGGCAAGAAAAAGAGCAGCCAGCGCGAGAAAGGTCTAGGAGGGTTGACGGAGAAGGTACGGCTTTTCCAAGAGGAAATGAAAGCAATAATGTGCGAGAGAGAGAAAGAGACCAGAGCTTATGAGAGAGACATGGTGGTTTTTGCATTCAAGGAAGCAGAGTGGAAGCAGGAGAGGAAGAAGCTTAAAGAGGAACTGAAGAGATTGAGAAAGGGAGTGGAAGAGAGAGATGAGAGGATTAGGGTTGTGGAAGATAGGTCAGGAGAAGAGAAGAGTGAAAAAAATGGAGGATTGATGGGGACTCCTGCCTTCCTGGTGGAGCGAATGAGGGAGGAGAGAGCGTGGCGCGACGAGGCTGTGGATAAGTGGAAGAAGCTTTATCTTGCCATCAAGGCCGAGCTTGATGATCTCATTCAGAAGACTCACCGTGGTGCACCTCTCTCCTCTTTCGCACTCGCACGCACACCCACACACTCTCACGCTTGCTCATGCACGCATATAATAATATCGGTGTCGGTGTTACACTATTAGGTTTTGATTTAATGACCACTCTTGCATTTTCATTGAAATTCAGTGATTTAATGATGAATTTTACTATTTTATTTAAATTCAGTTTGTGTCGATGCTGGCATTTTACACAGCGGCCTCTACACGATTGCATGCATCATGTTTCATCTTGGAAATTCACAAACATCACTATTGGACACTGGCAAACCCTCTAGATTCCCTTTATTTCATGTAATTTTCTCATCTTCCATGTCAGAGGGATTCGTGAGGGGGTGAGCTATATCTTCTTCTTCTTATTCGTGCTTCAATGCAATTTCTTTCAATGTAGCAGAAACCTGAAAGTTGAGCACATAGCATCTGCTACTAGAATTGCATGCTCCACAGGTTCCTTTTGTCAAACATCCCAAAAAGTTGATTGGAGTTTTTCCAGCAGTGGGTCCAAATTTATGTTATTGATTCTGTTGATGATAAAGTATCACTGTGTATATGTGGCTGACATCTTTTCACATCTGAAGTCTTTACTGTTTTAGCACACCATCGTGATAAAACTTGTGGGACTACTTTTTGGAAAAAAGTAGTGGAGCATTAACTTCTGCTATCCATGAATATGCGGAAACAAAATCGATCTGAGTTGCTGTTGTGAGTTGTGCTTTTCTCTGGTCAACTGATCATGCTAGTAGTACACTAATTAAGAGACTACGACAGTAGAGTAAATAATCAATGAATGACACTAATTTATGGCTGGAACTCGGTTTTGCAGGAGATGGATTGTACTGGAGAGCAGAGGAAGAAGAAATGATTGAGGAGCTAAAGATGGAAGTGAAGGCCAAGGAGGGGTGTATTGAGGAGCTGAAAGCACGAATAGTTTTTGTGGAGAACGAAGAATACAACAGGGCAAGAGAGGTCGATATTCTGCGGCAAAGCTTGAGGATCATGAGCAGTAGGAAGGGCTTTTCTCTTAGCAAACCCAATTCAGCACTTGTAAAACAGGCTAGAAAAGCATAACTAGCTTTACTAGTATAGTCGAATATTGATAGACCCTGTAATTTCTATAAGTCAGCCCGAGCCAACTTTGCATTACTAAAACACTACTATAATTGGACAATGGACTTCATTTTGTTTAAGACCTCCAGCTGAGGATTTAGCCTTGATGAAAAGATGAACAAAGAATATGAAGGTAGACCAGGAAAAAAGAAGTCGCTGATGAATAGTATTTTGATATTTTGACGCACAGCATCCACTCAGATATGTTGTGTGAAAATGTGATCTGAATTTTTGAAAAAATGCTTGCTGTACAGGCACATGATTCCCTACCCCACCCAGGATTAAGTCTGTCCATGTATTCTTTTGATGGGTTTCCTATAAGACTAGCAGACTGTTATATGATATGATGACCGATGATATCAGCCGAAGAATTATTTCAGGCACTGATTAAAGGAACGTACACGAAATACTTTGGCTGCTAGCGTTCAGATGTTCCTGCCTCCTTGGCTGGGCTGGTTGAGATGCTATCTCTTTCACTGCTTTCTACCCTTTCCAAAGGCTGGTACTTTGATCTCACGTTCTGGAAAAAGAAAAACATAAATAGATGAATATCTGAAAAAGCATGGAGACTGGTAATTCTGTAAAGCCTGTGGGAATACTTAACACAAGCAGTTTAATAAATGGACAAAAGACTGAAGAAGGAATCTCTCCAACAATGTTGTATTGAATATTTCAAGGAGGATGGTAACTACTGATTGTGTAACTTTTAATAAGTGGATCGATCTCAGGAGAGAATTGATTGGCCACATTTACCACATGTAACCATCAAGGAAATCAAATATATTATTTACTCTGATCAACTGGATGAAAATAATCATTTAACAAAATGATATGTACCTCAAGCAGTGTGATGTAATAGAAATCCTCCATGTGTTGCATAAGCCCACTTCCATCTCGAATTGAACGGAATATGTTTATTTCAGTTTGCAGTATTTTCTCAATGAGCTCCATCTCACCTTTCATCTGCTCAAAATAGTCACAGCCAATGCTCACTAATCATATTGGTATTTCAGACGACTATAAACATGAGAAACCAAATGCTGCCTGCATGGACGATGTTTAAGAAACAACTCTTATTATTATCACTGTTCTAACAAGATCCTAATACTCTTTCATCAATATTCAGAACGTATATTAATTATTCTTCCTCTCAACATGCACCGGGAACCTTTTTGCCAAGGAATAGCCAGTTTAGGAACCACTAGATCAATTTAGGATCCACTCTCTTCCAAGGGGCCATTAATTTGGATCACACAGCAAGTACAAACAGATTAGAGAGGTATAATTAATTACTAAAATACTATCACTAATATATAATTTTTTGTAGGTTCTCACAGCAACCAGTTTCTCTTTGTTAATATGAGACGGATAGATTTCAGTTTCCTAAACCTTTGCATCCGGGTCACCACACAAATAATTAAGATGTGGAGCAAAAAATGGGGCATGATTAAGAACAAGAAACATACAAATTCGCTGACAACAACATCTGGCGTGGACTCCCCAATGAAATCCCCTTGGTAGCCATCTTTCAAAAGCTCCAAATTTACCTAAACAGCACATTTTAAACTTATATATAGCTGTACTCATAAGCTAATTCTTAAAAGAAAAATAATCAATAATGGAATTTGTGACGTGTTCGCAACATCCTTCCATATGTAATGTCAACCATAGTCGAAGAGTTAGTATTGTCAACTACACAGAGATCTTTCACATATATATTTGCTTCTTTTTTTTTTAAAAAAAAAAAGAAATCTACCTGTGAGTCAGTTAGAGAGTTTTGAGTCCTGGCCTTTTTTATCAGCTGTGATGGATTACTTACAAAGGAGTATACAATAAGAGTTGGAAACGACAACTTTAACCAAATACATCAAACATGAAAATTCACTAATTCCACTTGAGCTAAATTATGAAAATCTGATCAGATAATACAGATAGATGAGATCATTTCAGAAACAATAAGGTAAGGAATGAATGTAAGATTTTCTTGAGATGCATAAATTCTCTAAAGAAAATAAATGTCGCCTGAAGCAATCAAGGTGTAGGTTTCAAAGGAAAGCATTAATTCAGCTTCCCTTGCATGCCTGAAGCAATCAACACGCAGTTTTCTATGGAATGCCTGTTGGGAAACAGCAATAGTAAAGCTGCAGAAAGTTCTCAGGCACACAAGGGAAATTGAGTCACTGAAAAACTCAGATTAGTAAATGTGACAAATTCAGAGTTCTGAGATGAATTAGGTTCAATGACAGGAAATGGAATTCAACAGACAAATCTTGAATTTAAAGAGGATGCCATCTATTCCATTATGGAAGATAATGCACTGTAGCATATATAATATGCATATCCGGAGACCAGAGGTTAATTTTACAGCATGCAGCAACTTCCATATGATTTCAGGGAGTGTAAGAAAAAAAAAATTTACCCACCAAAGCATCTTCTAGTTCTCCAGTTGCTAGATACACAGGTTGAGCTACATGGCAATAACCCATCAAGCGAGGAACAGTTGGCACAATGTCTCTGTGGTTCACAACCCTCCAGCTATCTTTAACTTTCTGCAAGTGTATGCATGGCCAGTCCAAACACGAATCATGGTTTAGTGTCCATGACAAGAATAGGAGTAAAAAGACATATCTCTATAAGTACACTCTTTCTACCTTTTTATCACTAAATAGTGGAAACTTGCATTATCTACCTTTCTAAGATCATTTCAGATTAAAGCTAATACTGAATTTTGCTTGTTGGAAAGTGGTCTGACGAGTTATTCAATTTAATTCCCCCCTCCCCCCCATCCAAAAATGTGTTTTCTATGGTCACTTTATATTCTCGTCTAGTTGTTTTATTTTCCCAATAGTTATACAATGCCAAAAGACTTTCTTGATTAGGCATGATTGGAGGTAAATTTATATTTTGTGGAGTTGTGTCTTGCTGTGGTAAATCAGTGCATTTGGAAGGAAATAATGTGCTTCTCTTCTACAGAAAATAAAATGCTGTTTTGATTGTAGAAATGGTACCAGTTATGAGATTGATTAGGGCTTCTTTTATGTCTCTGTGATTCCATGCTGACTTTGTGTAACTAGCATACATTTGATGTTTGTCTCTATTGTATTCCTACTTTTTTTGCCACTGTATTCACCGTAGCATTTTATTCCAGAACATATTTAAGCATCATAAAGAGGATCTGATTTGACTGGTACTCTTTATGTGTTCCATCTTCTTACACACACATCATGTATCAATGTCACATATGTATATGTTTCACACTTTCCCAAGCATCATGAACACACAAGTATGCTGTACCAGGCCATGAGACCCAAAGGAAATGAATGCCAAAGCCAGCAATGCATCATTTTTGCCCACCTTAAATGCAGGAAATCTAAAGGGAAGGGAAGGGATTTCTATAAGATAAGCAATTGGGTGAAAAAATTAAACATGTATGTGCATTGAGTTTAAACTGAAGCAGACTAATAACTTTGAGAGAGTAAGAAACCAAGAAGAAGCAGGGCAATTCTCATCAATGTAACCTACCAGAAGAATGAGAAGCAACTAGGTGAAAAAATTAAACATGTATGTGCATTGAATTTTGTCAAGGAACCATCTCACCTAAAAGATTAAGTTATTAGGTAAGGCCCTAGAATATGATTTCTATTATACTCTAACACTCCCCCTCAAGTGAAAGCCCTTTGGGCTTGAAACTTGCATAGGTTCACACTACCTTGTGCTTGATTTTTATCAAATAGAAAGAGGGTTGTGAGATTTGAACTCGTGACCGCTAAGTCAACAAAGCTCTGATATCATGTCAAGGAACCATCTCAGCTAAAAACTTAAGCTATTAGGGAAGGTCATAGAATATGATTTATATTATACTCTAACAAGTTTAAAGTGAAGCAGGCTAATGACATTGCTCAGGGTAAGAAACCGAGAAGCAGTCATCAATGAGATGATAATTAGCCTACCAGAAGAATGAGACGGTTTTTCTTTTAAGTGCATCCCAGAAAAACAAATAAGGGAGACATATAAATTGATGAGCCTCATCAATTAAGGCAATAGATATCAAGTCAAGAAAAATTCAGTAAGAATAGTGACAGCAAAAAAAAAAAAAAAGAGAAATTTACAAGTAAACATAAGGTACATTTCGCAGAACTCTCTTGTAGTTAGAGAAAATTGAAAGACCACACTTGTATGTCAGACATCACATGATAACGTAGTGGAAAAGTATCTCGACAATTAAACCAAGTCATGAGATGCATCAAAGGGGACGTTGAAGCCACTTGCACATTTTTCTGTTTGTGATTTTTTTGGAGCTAGAGAGGAAATCCATACAATTTCTTTGAGATGCACGGAGATCATAAAACTTACCCCAGAGATTCATAAAACCTACAGTACTTTTCATGAGATCATGCACTGTAACATGGGAGTTCAGTCACATAATAGTAAAGATATCTTATAGAAACCAGCTGTACTTGGTTGTCCAGCATTCTTCTCGGGTTTTCCTATAATTTTGCTGTAGTTTTAAACAAAAATATTTATAATACATCTTCATGCAAAAGTTGTCAGGAGATCAATATTAACTTGACTAGGTCTCAATTCCAATCTAAGTAGGGTCGCTACATGGATCCGTCTCCTCCATTCATCTCTGTTATGGAGTCAATAATCATGGACTTAACTTTTTGCAAGTTCTTGAGACTCCAGAACATCTTATATCAATTCAGCCCATTCCCCGCATGCATAGAGGCAAAAAAATGATGTGGAATAAGGAAAAACAGTTTCCTTTTCAATATGTTATGAAACTACAGGAATATGAAATGATTCTAAATATAAAAAAATCATATCCTTTCATCGAAGCAGAAAACAAAAGGAAAGATGTGCGCACCAAAGGTCAATCTGTAGTAAATATGTCTAATTGAACAAAGAAATCCAGAGAAATAAAATTAGAAAGAAGGAACCAGTTGCAGCTTTTAAGAAATATGAACTACTGTCGTGTACAGCAAGCAAGCAATATAACCACCTGTAAAATTATATGATAAAATGTGCACCCCCATCATGATTTCACTTCAAGTTGTGCCAACAGGAAAAGGGAGAGTTGCAACCCACCCATATAAAAGAAGTTTCTTGTGATTGACAAAATCTTAGCTACAATTAAAAATTTACAGTTACCTGATTATAAGCCTCTGCAAATTTTTTGTTACCAACTCTAGGAGATCCAAAGTTATACATAGTCACAGAAATTGCACCACGCCTAAAACACGAACAGAAGTGGAATTCAATGTGTAATTGCATACTCTGTCAAAAGCACCCACATTCAAATGCAATGGACTCACCAGGCATTAGTAAGTAAAAGAAGGATGAGCTTACTTTACTAGTTGACTCGATGAAAGTTCAAGAGCAAGCAGGGTAGCCAATGCACCACCCAAACTATGACCAGTTACATAGACATGCCATTTAAATGGTGGCTCAGCTCCATTATCTCTGTCAACAACGATTTCACATTTCAAATAACAAATCAATAGAAATTTGTTAAGTTATTTTTAACATTACTCTGCTTCAAATGTAATGAGAAAAAAGAACAGCAACACCTATTCCCTTATGTGCAATGAAAATAGCTGCATTAAAGCGAATACAAGAAACCACAGCCAGTGACTACCAGATAATAGATCTGCAAACGTTATCTCACAGATGTAAGACAAAATGTTGCAAAAATTTGAGCCAAATTTCAAGACAAGAAGAATGACAATCCATTTATTTAATAGGTACAAGGTACAAAATGTCAAGAATGTATTTGACATTACATGTTTAAGTTTTTAATCATACAAACATATTAAAAAGCATCACCTCTTCATGTATAATTTAGTTGTGCACAAGCCAAAAACTATATGGCTTGAAAATATAGTTACATGCCCCTATAAAGAAGCATGAACTTGTGCGCCAATGCATCACCGGAGGCAAGAATCCCAGAAAGTTCACTTCAGAAAAGAAAAAAAAAACCACACCGGTCACATGGACTATTAATTAGCAAAAGGACCCAGTGAAACCAACACTAACTGACTAAACAAAGGAATAAGTTTAGCCACCCTATATTTTCTATTAAATGTGTATGCACTCATATCTTAAAGCATGATATAACACTGGTTGTTGCCCTAAAAGATTCTTAGGATTTTGAAAGAGAAGCATGAGATAGTTACAGGATTAAAAACACAACTTACGTGTAGCTAATTAATAGTTTAATGATAGAGATGATCCGTATCCTGACTGAATCATAAGCACTTATAAAACCACTATGAACCTGAAAAATTTGTAGCACAATCAAGTATATCATAATCATTGACAACAATAAGAGAGAAATTGCACATGTTACTGGGTGCATTCCAAATAATTACCAAATATACATATCATTTGTGTACCTGAACTTCTTGTTTAAAATCTCCACCAATCCTTTCAGGATTTAACCTACAGAAGTAGAGTGATGGTTAGCATAGAAATTATGTATAATAATGATAAATAAATTGAGAAATGATAAAGAAACATAGTTCATGCAAATCAATTCCAGAAGCTCTTGGCTGAAAAAGCCACATTACAAAATTTTAAGAGAAAAAGGTTTCAATAAAATGCAACTAGCAAATTGAATTTGACTATGTATTGGGAAATACAATCCAAGTATGCATCATTTAGTCATGGAATTACTATGCAATTACTTCATCATTTATCACTCACTCTCCCATTCCCAATGTCTTAGAAGTAAGAGAAATTTTGCTACAAGCAACAAAATTCATCTCATGCGCAGATCCATGTCCATCAAATTAGTAAGTGCACTATTCTAACAAAATGCAATGCAACACAAGTTACACACACAAACACACCAACCAGAAAGGAATTACCAAAATGAACCAAACATATCCATGCATTTCTCTGGGTATGTGTGTGAACAAGGCATGATAGGAATACGTATTTGACATTACCCAGTAGGAACTACCATTAAATCAGTTCGCAAATCCTTCCATCTTACCTGAAGAAATATAACAGAAATAAGCAATTTAAATAGAAAGCTAGATGACCCAATAGCACTAGAGAAGTATAAAGTTTAACATACTTGTTCTGTGCCCCTGAAAGCAACAACTAATCTTTTCCTTGCATTGTCACGCCAAATTGCCACCTGCACCTTCCAACAACTTAGTGATAAATGAAATGTAACCTTGTGGTGTTTCATCACGAACAATGAATTCACAAGATTATTACAAGGAAGATGGCTTGTGTCAACGATATAAAGATATCACCTGTGTATCTGTGGATGCATTGTCTAGAAAGCATATCTTCTCAAATTCAGACTTGATAAAACTTGAATGGCCAAGTGAAGTAGCAAGCATTGCCCAAGCCTCCATAGCACTCTCAGCAGTAGAAAAGAGTACTTTCATTTCCTCAGATTTCTTGTCTTCCAATGCAGTTCCATTCGAAGAGCTAATTAGCTTTTCACTATCAGAAGAACTCTTTCCTGAAACGTTTTCCTCCTTATTTAATTTAGAAACAGCAGTAGTCAAAACCATCCATGCTCCCAGAACAGAATCAGTTTGCCTTAACAAATCTTGTGTCACCTTCTTTATTTCTGGAAGTGAAGATTGAATCTTGCTTATGGTAAGCGGGGCACTTGCTTTATCACTGTCCACCTTCTGACCCTCTGGAGTTGCAAGCCCCGACTCAACATAACCTGCTTCAGCAATCTTTTGTGACTGCAATCCAATTCTACTTAATAAGTCAAATTCATCCCACTTTAATTCCAGAGAAACAGAGAAACCAAGTTTCTGTGCAACAGTTTGGCTGATAACATCAGCAAAGCTCTTCCAAAATTGTTTATCTGATTGTGTAGCTTCCCCAGCTTCTGTGGCACCCCAATTACTTAATAAGTCGTTATCAGCTTGGGATAATACTAAGTTGCTGTCTCCATCACGGTTCGTGTCAACCACAGGGACTTCTGTTGCATTCTCTGTCTCTGAAGGCAAAGGCATGTCCAACACAACCATTTGGTTAGAATTTGCTTCACCCAAGTTCTTACTGTTTGAAACTTGATCCGTCCAAACAATTGGAGCATTAAATGATTTCAACTGCCCAAAAGCATATTCTACAAACTGACGTGCTGGCATAGTTTCTGAGCCAACAACCATTTTTAGAGCAGATTCAAAACCATTTTTGCGAAGAAAATCTGAAACAAAGGGGAGCCTCCACGACCTTTTTTCTCCATCAATTTCATCAAAAGTTTTGTATTTAACCTGAAACCTTACAGGTACCAAGTGTAAGTGATGCAAGTTCAACAACAACAATAAAAAAGTCTACATTGGCAATAGATGGAATACACATTAACAGATGCAACTATAAAGCTCAAAAACCACTGAGAAATTTTGGCGCAGGAGAGAAGTCTTGACATGACTTAAAAAGCATTAATCTACCATCAACAATGTTTCATTTGTTTTGTTTAGTAACCAACCTTGATAACCAACGATAGGCTGCCAAGTCTCTGAATAAGGAGAAAAACAGTACAGAAAGCTCTCTGACTGTTTCATTTGTTTTGTTTATTTATTTATTGCAGAACTGTCAACAATGTTTCTCTGACTCGAGGAATTCTTTCAAGATTTGGATTTTAAAATGGAAAATTAAAGAAAGAAGAGAAACGAAAGAAGAACAAGCAAGATTGGGGAAAAAAGTGAGCTGCTAACCCAACACCAAATATATCAGAAATTGTCTCACAGCAAAACCCAAGAAAATATACAAAGAGGAAATCAACATATCACGTGAGGTAACTATCTTGAGCACTACATTGAATACCATGGACTGTCACTATTAACTTAGTTGACTAAAAGTTTCTTTCTAGTAACAGTCAAACTGCATTGTCATTGTACAAGCAACTGGCAGTCAGCATCAGCAATAACCATCAATTACTAGAACTACAAGACGAAAGCAGGCCTAGTAAGTATATAGCAATGCATTAAATCCATTAAAAAAATCTTGGCAGAAATGTGACATGCCAAGAACCCTCCAATGATTAAGAAAAAAGAAAGAGAAGTTTAACAAAAATCTTGCATTTGCAAATTATGCTGAGACTTTATTTGAATTGTCCTTGTTGCTCGAAGAGAAACCAACACCTTACTCGAAGCAATGATCCATATATCCATGTCAACCAGAAGGTGCACTGAAAGAAAGTTTAATATCCCCTCAAATGAATGTGGGACAATCCTGTATACTTGATTCAAAGAAATAGCTTAAACTGTGATTTGATGCCTCAAAAAAAGATTGAGAAGTTATGTTGCAAGACGCTCTAATTTGAGAAACTACAACGGGCAATATCCTGATATTACTGGTCTAACCTACCAAGAGCATCAAGATTAACAAACATGAGATTGTTGATACCCAACTACCACATGGAGCCATTTTCAGTTGACTAGGTTTGGACCAAAAAAAACCTGATCAATCACAGAACATGGCATGTGCAAACATAAGCCATTACCCACACAAAATAAATGCTGAAAGACTGGAATATTAATATGCTTTGAGACTTTGATGTACAAAAACCCATTGGTTTACGTGGGCAAAACCAGCAAGGATTAATAGCAAAACCAACCCAAGTCTAACAACACATCATTTCAAAGAGCATCTGTCTTTACTCTTGTTAAACTGTTTTCACTCTTCCATTTGTTAATGTCTATGATACCTTCAATTATACTCTTTCTAGACCTTTACGACCAAGCTTGAAGATATTGCTCATGATCCATAAGGCCTTTTTTAAGCTTGCAACAACCTTCACACTGATTAACTTCTCATTACCACCATCTTCCATAAAACTGAGTTTAGGAAAAAACACACAATAGTGATCATATCAACACTACTCGTCGAACCTTAGATTTCAGAGAAACTTGCAACCCAGAAATGCATGTTTGTTGTTTCACCAAACAAAGACTTAGTTAGTGCCCTTCACCCTACACTATTTTTCTTTCCCCCCATAAGGACTTTAATTCCTTTTTAAGGACCTCATCTCTTCTGATGCCTTCCTATCATGTTTGACATATTTTCTACAGCATTATCAGTTGGATAAATTAGCTAGGGTTGGATGGAAATTAAAGAACCACCTGAAGGAGAATAAGAGATGACATTTTAACCAAATGGCGACACCCAGACAGAAATTATAAATCGAAAGAAAAGTAATAAATAAAATGTAAACTTAATGTGAAATGAAACACAACAGGCAGCATTATTACCCTGAACTTGGTGGACCTCCTAGCATCACATAGCAATGTTTGTACACTTTTAAGGTAGCCACTCCTTTATCCACGTTGAAACACCATGCATTAAATGATAAATGGTATTGTCAAAAGAGGAAGAAATATGAAAAAAGAAAAAAAAAATAGAAGCAGGAAAACGTGTTTAATACTCCAAGAGCATGCAGATTTCAAAAGAATTGTGTTTTTTGTGAAATAACAAGCAGCAATATAAAAGCTTTTTTTTTCGTCAAAGAATATACATCGAAGTGCAATTCATGTATAATATAGCTGAAAGGAGGCTAAAGTACTCCAACCTATTGAAAAATTCCAAGAGGATTCTTATGTTGATCCCATGTTTGGACGTGAGCTTAAATCACTATATTCATAGTCCTTCATGATGTCGGATAAGTACTCTATTTTCAATACCCAATTAACTGAAAAACATCATACAGTCTTTGGGATTAGGAAGTTTTGCATATTCAAAAACTTCCTTGCATTGACCCTTCACAGGGAAATTCCCATCAAACATAGATGCAATGGTAGATGGCAGCATAACCAAACTCTGCAAAAAAGGAAAATCTTTCTATGCCAATTCTCTTGGCACTTCTGCATTGAAATTCAAATTCAGGACGTGATTCCAGAAGTGATGCTTTAAAATTTAGTATAGTTTAACACACTGCTGTCATCAGACTCGGTGCAACAATAAGCTGAAGTTGTTTGAGCCAGATCAAAATGTTTGGGATGTGAAAAGCTGATATGTTTAGAGCTACAGACCACCATTCTCATAACTCATTGACACCACCATTCTCATAACTCATTGACTAAAAAGCAACGCCTGGGACCTAAAGATGGATATTTCTAGGAGTTCCTTTCATAAGGACACTGAAACTCTTAGATGCAGCCACAAACCAAATAAGTTGTGTGATAATCCTATTATTTTTTAAAAAAAATACTAAAAACATGTTAGATTTCCAATAATTTCAGTATTAGGTGAAACAAGATGTCATGCCTGCATGAATCTTGCCGCTGCTAATTGTCTTAAATTTAAACCAGAGCTTGATGAGTCAACCAAGTTGAGGTGGAAGACATATAACATACTCATACAATTCCTTTGAGATTTAAACCGTACTTAAAATTTTATTTCACTGCAAGAACTTACCTCCAACTGCAACTTTCCACCACCACCCATCCCTTCCAGTTCAACCACCACCTCATGCAAGTTTCCTGGAAAGGCACAAGTAATTTAATAATTTTGGTAGAAAAAGGTATGCAGTCCATATTTCCAAACTTCATCTGCTTACTGCTTTCATACACATCAAATGAACTTGTAATTGTGGAATTAAACTTGCACACTTCAGTTCATGCAATGAAATATCTTTTAGTAAGTGCAATCATCAATCTAACAGTAAAAATATTGTGATAATTATTATTAAACTTGTACTTGCTGATAATCACTGATCCAAGTATAATGACAGGTACGACATCTTTTCCCAAACAGTTCAGTGCATGGACAAATTTTATTGAATCCTCACCATCACAGAGGCTTTCCAGACTAACGCTTGTGTTACCCATGCGCTTGTGTGGAGTTACAAGGTTTGCATCCCAAGCTGCAACCTGAAGCTCAAAAACACATTCCATAGAATTACTTGTGAGTTGCAACTAAATATAAAAATGATAACTTCCTATTCTGATCACATCCTTCAGATTTATGCCTCGGATCATGCATTTGTATTGCACAAGAGACTTCAGTCCTAATTGGTATGAACAAAATTATCACCAAAAATGTCATTAATAACAAACTAGCAGTGGAGGTAGCAGACTAAAAACAGGAATAAGATATGATAATTAATGGAGATAAAGGCACAATCCTTAATAGGATACCCTAATAGAACAAAGAGATCCTGCAAACCAATTTTTTAAAAAGAATATCCCAAACAAGGATGATCCAGTCTGGTCAGTCCAACATGATTATGACTGTAAGGCATATTGATGGATGTGTGTGAGAAGGTAAATTTAAAGTTTAATGCCAAGTCATAATTGGCAGGTAGGGCAACTAATGTACAGTTACCTGTAAGCCCTCTGGTGAGTGATGAAAGCCATTGGAGAACATTAACTATATAAGCAAAAGGAGAACCCACGCATTCAATACTGCATGCAACTGACCATTTGGGCTATTTAAACAATGCTGCCATATACTTTCTAACTAACTATAACTGTGCAATTATGCAGAGAATGTTTCCCAAAGATGATTCCACTTTGAATACAGCAATCCCTTCCAAGCCATCCTCAACAAGTAGCAGCCCTCACATCCACAGCAATACAATACTATGTGAAGTACCTCCTAGATCTAGAAGCCAGTCTTTAAAAATTCACATAATAGAGAAATTAGTTTAAGAGATATCAGACACCTTGCACAGCCAGCCATTTCTTCAAACCGTGTAGATGTATAGATGGTGGGGATTAATATTTAACTACACAAAAAAGTTCAGGAGCCAGCAAATTCAAATTGTAGTACTGGAAGCATTAATTTTTTTTAGAGACAATAAATGGTAAAAGATTTTGGATTTAGAATGAATGAGATTTGCAAAAGGACATATTTCTTTCAAAAGAAATTAACAAGTAAAAAACTGAGATCTCGATTAAAAAGCACCGGTCCTTGATCCCTTTAAATGTTGGGTTGTTCCTCTCCTTCGACTCCAATTGCCATATTTTCCTTTCTTATAGGAATCTAGAGATGATTATATCAGAAACTTGTAAGGGATATTCATCTCATTTTTAGAGTGACTATAATTAGCATTAGAATTTTTTAGACAAGTATGCAATTGGAATTTGCTCATTCCTGTGCTTAAGTCAAAACAGCAGCTAGAAAGAATGATAAAAAGGGTATAGAAATGTGCCCCCAGCACACTCCCAGATGAGAAACAAATTTATAAATTCAGAAAGAATAAGTATTTACCTGAAGATTTTTGGTCGGAGGCAGCTTAATATTAACAGTATAGTCCTCATTCCAAGTTGGCTTCTTTGTCCTGCCATCATTGAATGATTACTTGTAACAAATTCTTTTTAAATTGTTAACAGTTCAAGAACAAACTTGTAAGATTCTGATGCTTCTGCTAGATCACAACTATGTCTGCAAATAGAAGTGCACAAAACATGGACCTAATTTTGGGCTTGAGTTTTAAAACAGTCAAGGAAAAATTTCCACTCCATAAGACAACCATCCTCACAAATTCCATATAAGCAATGGCCATTACTCAAGCAGGCCATAATAGCAAACATAGTACCACCTGAAATCACATTTCTTTGTGTTCCTTCTCCAAAGGAGAGGGTACAGCTGCATTAAGTAAGGAGCAAAAAGCCATTTCAATTGAAACATCAAGGATTGACCAAAACTTTGAAGAAAAAAGGCAATAGGATTGTGAGGCTAACACCAATCTGTCATTTACCTCGGTAACCTGCATTTCTTTTCCAGAGGAGATTGTAGTTACTGGATTCAGTTAGGCATAAAAAAGTTTGAAGATGCATGTGGTATCAAGGATTGACAAAATTCAATACAATGAGATAGGGGTGGTAACCGCTAAAACTACCACTCTCATTCTCTCAGTAACAAATTCCGTACACCAAAAAATAAAACAAGTGCATTAAAAGAACTAAAAATCAAATTGGAATGAAATTCCTAGCAAGTTTAAGCAAACAAAGCGGGGTTGATAAATATGGTATAACAATATGGAAAATGGGGCATATACCATATGATTTTTTTCTTTCTAATTTTACACTTCAGAGATGGATTTCTAATAAAATAAGAGCATTAAACAAAATTCAGGTAAAAGTTTCCTTTCAAATATTTCCTGCAGAGTTAATGAAATTTATCATTCATTCTCAGTTCCATAAGAATCTCACATCCCCGTGAATGCTGCTGTGAAAAGTTGTAATTTATACTACTTATTGTCTAATATTAAACAGAGGAGCAGTCAGCCACCATTTCAAGCTCCAACTCCAACTGCTAAGTTCAAAGGAGAAAGAAGAAAGCACATGCTTTAAAGTGCATAAAATTTCAACATAATGAAAATTTTGAGCAGGAAACAGATTCAACCTTAAGATTCAGTTTGTGTGTGAGAGAGTGAGTGGGATGGAAATATCAACAGCTTACCCCCACTTGACCTTGCTTTTGACAACCTGACCATCCAGTTCCATAACCACATAAGGATCACTTGTTCCCTGGAATACACCCGCAGTTAGATAAGTAGAGCTTTAAATATCAAGGGCGGAATGTGTGACTTTGTCAGCTCATATAAACCTTGAATTCAAGGGAGGGGGCAACCAAATGAAAACACCAACTGGTTAGGGCTGTGCTTATGTGTTTCCAGTTGCACATGCTTTCCATGTAGGTAAGCATAAAAACTTGCACATAAATCCTATTTCTCAATGCAACAAAGGATAAAAACAATGACGCACCCATGGATCCATGGCTGGCAAATCAAAACCTTTTTTCAATTTTATAAACAACTGGCCATCGTATATCTCGCGTACAAGCGACCTGCAGACATATCAATCAGATTTCAAGAGGAAAAAAAAGGTCAGGCTAGACCTAGTAGCTAGATGTATCTTCTCTGCAACAACAAAGAGAATACGTAATGAATGTTTAAGCCTCAAGCATTACTAAAAACTAATGATCACATACTCTGAAAGATACACGGTCTTACAATCTGCAGCATCAACCTCGCGCTTCCCGACGTTTTCCTGATTAAAACAAAACAAACACACCAAATAAACATCAAATTACTGATTTTGTTACCCTGAATAGCAAGAGAGCAAAACGAGTGCCTATTGAATTTCAATTTATTTTTTTTCATGTGATTTCGGGGAATTTTTTATATTCAATTAAGACTTAATAATTGAAATTAAATATGAATTAAGTATTAATTACAGGGACGCTAGTGTAGGCTTCGAAAGCGAAACCAGCAAGAACTACAGCTAGATTGATATCAAAAGGAGGCCGTTCCATCTCGTTCTCTTTCTCTTCTTGAACGGAAACCTCGTCAATCTCCGTATTATTTGTATTGTTCGCTTTAATAATACTCGACGAGAAAACTCCATGTCCAGTGCCTCGGTAGTACTTCTTCTTCAAAGTTAAAAACCTAGCTTTCCCGGAAAGTGAAGACGGAAACCGCCAGTAAAAGTTCAAATTCCGATTCTGATGCGAAGTAGGAGTGAAACGGTGATAAAATGTGTGGTTTAGGTGGAGATAAGTTGCCATGGCCATGGCCATTGGCCAGTGTCTGCTTTTGAGTGACGATGGAAGAAGGAAAATAGCCCAGCGGTAATTTCGGGTTTTGATAGTGGAGGGGTGCGTCATGATATTTTTTTCTTTTTTGGTATAGGGTGCATTACCGCGAAGACACGTGTACGCAGTTAGACAAGGCAAGAACATGAAGGATCGAGAAGAGAAAATTGTGGAACCAAGCTGGCAAACGGTCGTTTTTTGAGCGTCACTCCACTCCCACACCAAAATATTTATTTAGTGATTGTACCATAAATAAATATATTATATATTATATTTCTTAATATATATAATTTTATTCATTACATTACATCAGTTTGATATAATGTAAAAAAAGTTTAATCGAGCCAAAATTAACTTTAGTATAATATACTATTCTTAATTTAATATTTTTTTATTGAAAATAAGAGGAATTTTAATTTTTAATCAATTTACATATCAAATAAAAAAAATTACATATTGATTTTAGAAGAGAGATATATCTTTAAACACGGGCTAGTGTAGAAGCTCTTAAATTTTATAAAATAAAATAAAATAATTTCATTGCCCCTTAATTTTTCTTATACATGAATAATTTTCATCAAACAAAAAGTATTAGAATTAATTTAATTTATTTTTATGTTATATTTTTTTTAAGCATAAAAGGAATTTAGTTTTAAACTTGTGTTTTGTAATTTTAAGATTAAACAAGAAAAACAAAAAAAAACGAAATCACCATCCATCATACCTCATATTACAAGCTATAAATTAGTTGAATTAATGTGCCTCTTTCATATAAAGAACATTGGGTTTAGATTGTGAATGTGGCCGGTTTAGATTGTTGTGTTTGATATCGTGTTTTAAAAAAAAATATATATATTTTAAATTATTTTTTTAATATTTTTAGAACATTTTGATATGCTGATATAAAAAATAATTTATAAAAAAAAAATATTCTAATATTTATATGAATAAAAATATTTAAAAAAACAATCTCATCCAACTCACAACAATCACTAAATTAAAAACAAAATGATGATCAACTTTCTGTGAATTCTTGCATTTGCTTTATTTCATCGATCGATGTCCACTTTTAATAAGAAAATTGAAGAGACAACTTTTATTACATTAGAGAGGGGTCCCAAATTAATCAAATGTAAAAGGAACAGAGTGCTCTCCTTGTCGTCCATGCAGAAAGAAAAGCAACTGTATCAGCATCTCCAGAAATCAGCAGCAGCTTGCTCGTCAGACCATATATAGCATCGGCTATTCTTTTATTTCTTATTTTGACCTACACCAAGTGTGTTCTTCACAGAGTCCATTGCGTCCTGAGCCACATGCTTCACTTGCTCTCCAGTCTGTGTACACAGCAAAAATAGACTTTCTCATCTATATATAAATTAAAAAAGCATCTTACTTAAAAATTTATGCTAACACATAAGTTTTTTGGGGTTGAAATTTGCACAGACACACACTACCTTGTGCTTGATTTTTATCAAATAGAATGAGATGGTAAGATTCAAACTTGTAACCGTTAGGTCAACAAAGCTCTGATACTATATTAATGAATTTTATCACCCTAAAAGCTTAAGTGAGATGGTTTATTAACCATTCAGGGCTAAGAAAGGAGATAGCTACCTGCTGCAGGAAACCAGCACTGTGATCCTTATCCAGCTGGGCAGAATCGGAGGTTGAATGAGCACCAGGTGAAGTCCTGTCTCTACAGGCTGCATCTGCTGTATCCTGGATGCTGTCAGTCCACTGTTCTACCTTGGCCTGCTCCAAATTCAACAAACAAAATTATATTACAACCTTAATAATATGATTCCCTGTGCGCATCTTTAGGTTTTTTTCCTACCTGGGTGTTGCCTTTGGTTTGCCCTGCATTGAAGCTCTGCTGCATGCCAGACATGTTTCCTGAGGTATTTTTGGTAAATATATAAGCTTTTCTGATCTGGAATTGAAATAGCAGTAGTGCGCTTGTATACGTACTGTGCTTGCAATGAGTGCATATATATAGTAATAGTAGCAGAGGAATGAGGAGGAGGAGGAGGTTGTAACTCTCTTGGACCGGGTTTTCCTGCTTTTTATGTGGCATTTGTTGACTCTGCTGGTTTGCCCGGTCAATTGATCCATATGGTCCTCTATGAAGAGAGAAATACGGATCTTTAGATATTCAAGCCAAGTCTCGAATTTTTCGTTTGAATTTCGATTTCTTCTTCTTCTTCTTCTTATTAATATTATTATTATTACTATTATTATTATTATTATATTGCTTATTGAATTATATGAATTTTATTTTATTTTGGTGTTATTATTATGTAAGATGCCAGCTTGGGGACAAATATGTTAGTCTTGGTACACTATCTTGCAAGAATGTGTTCCCTATATTTTTCAAAATTATATATATATATAAAAATAATATTGGTTAATTTCAATTAACAAGTGCATTCTCTCATCTAATAAAAAATAAACATAAAATTAAGGGACAAATAAATATTAGATAATAAGAGTATGCATATACTGAACTTATTAATTAAGACGTATTTGCTTGTTTTCTTTCTTTCTTTTTTCCTATAATATGATCAATAAGGTAGCACCAAAATGAATTGCATGTGGTGCATATTTTAAATTTATCTCTCACCATGAAATTAATTTTTGGCGTGCATCAATATTATCTTTAAAAATTATATTTCTAACAACAAGTTATCTTTAAATTTCTCTATTTTCTATTTTTGTTCCTTAGATTAATATATGAATAATTGATTCTAGTTCCACGATACCATAATAAATGACGAGTCTCCATTTTATACTAAGAATTCACCTTGTTGTGAGTGAATGATTATTGCCAACACCCTTTATCTATTTGCACAATACTTTATTTATTCTCTCTTAATCAAATAATTTATTACTTTCTAAGCAATTGAATCATGTTATTATGATGTTTATTGAATTATGCTTGTTAGTAATAGGAGAGGCCTACGCTATATGACTCACCGGCCAGTCTCTGGTTTGTTCTCTAGTGATCACTAGTTTAAGCTCAACATCAGTTAGGATCGTTAGAGATTTTAATTGGTCATTAATTTTAGAACCCATGAAATTAATCGACATCAGTTAAGATCGCTGAAAGTTTTAATTGATCGTCACTTTTAGAAACCATAAGATTAATCAAGATGTATATAAGTTCATTTAGACACTCACATCCCAAAAATAGTATGGGAAATTTGTCTTCTGGCTAAAATTAAGTGCCTTATCTTTTAAATTTCATTTAGGTTTAGGTTTACTATTATTCATTCGGATGTTTAGGGTAATTTCCCAACAAAACCAATTAATGGAATTAAATTTGTTATTTTTATCGATGAGTGAGAGGAAGTGTTGGTGTTAGCATATATTAATATTGTATAGATATCGTTTAAAATTAGGTGTTGATTTGTTAGCCAAAGAATAACTCCCTATAATCAGCTCATTTAACTTGGAACCCTTTTATATTAGTTTCCCTGACAGAGAGGGAACTCTTTATACACGACTACTTATATATAACACTGTTTACGCATGAATAAGACAGAAAATTCTTCATAATTATACAATAAGAGCACTTCTATGGACATAGCATATGAAAAGCAAACATAAATAAGATAGCCAGTTCTTCATAATTCTACACTAAGAGCACTTCTATAGCCATAGCATATGAAAAGCAGCCATGGCTGAAGCAGGGACTTGGGCTGCTGTTTCAGCGGTTTCTTACAAGATGCCCGCCAAATCCTAGTGCATGAGAGCCACGGCAGCCTCCTGGACTAGAGGTTGACTTACTTGCACAAAATGCTCAGCTTCCCTCTCAACCTGCTCCCAGCACCGGTCAGCACTCTTCCCTTCCTTCATCTTCTTCACAAATGCCACAAAGCGTCTCCAGTTATCTGGTTGGAACAAGTCAGGGTTCATTCTCAAGTACGTAAACGCGCACATCTCCTTATCATCTGAACTTTCATCGATATTCAATGATGATGCCTGCAAAATTTGCTCGTGCGCGTACCCATCATATCTTGGCAGTGCATTCTCCCCGGCAAGAGGAACATCTGCTTCCCGGGTAGCTAGAGCCACTTGCCTCACAAGCTTTTCAGGGGCGCAAAGGGCGTCCTGTGGCTGTTCATGGTCACGCATTTCTATGCAAGTGAAATTGAATATTGCACCATGCCGAGCTAACATTCGGGCAATGGGAAGGTAACCATCTCTGAATCTTGTGTTATAATATCCTGCCGTCAGTTCCGGGGCGTGAGACCGGGTTCCATAGTGCCAATGAATTCCTGCAATCTTCACTGACATCTTAACACCAATATTCTCAAATGTTGCCTTTGCTGATGACAGTATTCTCTCACCATGGTCCAAGAGCATCTGAGAGTACCAAGTGAGGAAGAATTCGCCATAGGGACTCGTCCAGCCACCACCTTCTTTTCTGAAAAACTGGGTGTCTTCTGGCCAGTTGTTGTACTCACCAGCATCAGTAGGGCCAGTGCTGCCCCATTCTGGCTTACCAGCAGCTTCAGCTGCTGCTTTCAAGCTACTCAACATATACTGCGTTCATGTGACAGATATTTAGCAAGATCCAGGAGATTACAAGTTGGTGGTTTAATCGCTTAAGAAGTAAAAGAGAAAGTGAATACCTTGTCATAACATTGGAAAGCTCCGATTCCTGGGAATCTCCAGGTTCCATTCTGCTCCGGGTATGAAGGATAGCGGAGCTCACCTGCTGGACCCATTCCCACTTGGATTTCCTGAATAAAACAAATTCTAAATAGTTTAGACAACAAACTTCTTTCAGACATACTTATGACATCATTGCTCTAACTTGTTGACAATATCAATCCGTAACCAGTGATGACAAATTATTCAAGCAAAGACATCAAACCACTAGAATCAATTATTTGAGTACTAAAAGGGCTCTATCATGCAGGGAAATGACAACGCAAACCGCATTAAGCAAAGCATCCGCCCAACAGAGACAGATTAACCTCGAAAAATGAAAGCTGTGATGGAGCAGAACCAAAAATAGTTTAACACACACATGAATTATAACAATTGAAAGAGGAAGAAACAGCGATGAGAAAGTAATTACCACAATGGTGTCACCAAGAAAGTGTTTGAAGTGGTCTCTAAAGGCCCGCATGAAATCAGAGTAACATTGCACAGGTGTCCTCCCCTTAAGAACTGGAAGGGTATCACACCCAAGTGATATATACTCATAATTCCTCCTTCCCCACTGATCAGTGTATGCTAGGTCTTGATCTTTATCAATCTCCTCAACGGCCCATTTGGGCAATGGAATCCTGCATCCAGCAATTTAAAAAACCAATTCACGCTTCCAATACAAGCAGCTCAGGGAACTATCAAATACAGATTTTACATTCACCTTCCACAGTTTCACCCTACCGATGATACTCATCTCATGGTAATTTTTGTTCATGTCAATGAAAAAAGAAAAAGAAAAGGCACTTTTTCAAGGGATAAGGAATCTAGAAAACTCCACGTTTTCTGACAGATCCCAAGACAACCGCCCACGCGAGCTTATACATATATGTGGCCAACAAAAGCGCGTGTATTGCACGCGCATAAATAACAGGTAAAGTACGCTAAAATCCAGAAAAAGAAGGAAATAAAACATACGTGCAAGAGTCTCCAACGTTGCCACCGCACTGATGAAACGACATAACAGCTTGAACTTTGAGACCATGTCGTTTAGCCATTTCTAACAGCTCGGTATACCCTCCCCAATTATACACACCCGGCGCGTCTCTCTCCACCAATCCCCACCAAACATCCACCATCAACCCTTCCACACCTGCGCACTTCAACGCCTGCAAACTAGCATTCATTGCTTTCTTTCTATTCACCGTGTTCCCCATCGTCACACTATCCAATGGCATCATCACATAAACTGGAACCCCCTTCTCCTTCTCTGTCTTCACCTCTTTATACATCTTCTCTTCCTCTGCTGACTTGCTCTCATCCATTGCCACAAACTCCAGTGTTTCTGTCGCGAATGCGCGGCATACCACTGATAGATCTGGACGGGTGCCATTACTTCCGCTTAGTATTGGAGACCTGCAAGGGCTTGTTGGCTGTGATCTTTTCTCTATTGTGTCCGGTTTAATGATTTTGCACCGGATGCTTGGGATTGGAGTTTTCCACGCCGCCGCCGGGCCGATTGGTGCGGTGGAGTCACTGAATGATTCAGCTTGGATTGGTGTTCCAGCTAGAGCTCCGATCTGATATGTTATATTCATTGCCATGTCTGTACGAATTATTCAAAAAAAAAAGTTAAATTTTCTCTTCCTTTTTTTTCTTCTGTTGCGACCAGAGCCTTTGAATTTTGAATGTGTAGGAGATGGAGAATGAAAAGTGGGGTGACGAATTATTTATAGATCCTGCGAGGATAAGATTTAAGACTATCCCTTTTTTCGTACCGTAAATGAAACGCCACGTGGCATGAATCGAGGCGCAATGAAAGGCGACGGCTACGATTTCTCTTGTGCAGGTGGTGATGGACGATGGGATTGCAATTCGCGTGAAGGTTCTGGATGGCAGCACGGTGTATATTAATTTTTTTTAGAGGGGAGGAGTGGAGAAGGGAATGGAGAGGCTTGAAAGAACGTGATTGGGTCACGTGCTCGTGTCCTGTCTTTCAGGCTTAAGACATGTGTGATAGGTTTTTTGTGGTTTTTTCTTTTTTTATTTTGTTTCTACGGCTACTTTGGAGCCAGAAAGGTTTTTGAAATCTTTGAAGGAAAGGTTGATGACATGTGGCAACAGGTGGAAGGAGGAGGTGGGTGAAAGGAGTTGAACGGGACACGTGTTGGGATTATCCTTGGCAGCGTCTGCATGTGGCCAACAGCTATGTGGTAGTTTATTACTCCATTTGGCGTTCGTTACTCGTTGCTTTAGCTTGCAGTAGGGGTGAGCAAACCGAACCGAAAAACCGAAAAAACCAAGAAAAAAAAACTAAAAAAACCAAACCGGAAAAATAAACCGATTAAACCGATTAAACCGATTGTAAAATTGTAAAAAACCGTCCGGTTCGGTTCGGTATCGGTTTTGTATGGACAAAACCGATTGAACCGAACCGAACCGGTTCGGTTCGGTTTACTCACCCTACTATAAATACAAACTTACAAAACCCTACTACTTTACCTTTCCGCCTCCCTCTGCCTCTCGCCTCTCTCCTCACGCGTTCCTCTGCTCTGCCTCTCGCCTCTCTCGGACATAGCAGTCCCAGTCCAGCCTCTCCTCACCTCAGACCTCAGTCCTCACGCGTCCCTCTGCCTCTCGCCTCTCTCGGACATAGCAGTCCAGTCTCTCCTCACCTCAGACCTCAGTCCTCACGCCTCCCTGGCTCCCTCTGCCTCTAGGTTCCCTCCCTCTCGCCTCTCGCTTCTCGGCCTCTCGCCTCTCGCTTCTCGGCCTCTCGCCTCCCTCTGCTTCTTTATCATCGTCCCCATCCGACACGGTTCAGTTTACAAAAGGTAAGTAAATGCTCACCTCTGATTTATTTCTTGTTATATGTTAAAGATCAACTGTCTTAGAGAAGGATTTGAAACTTACATCAAGTCTTTCTTGTCCATCACTTTCCCTACTTCTGTTGGTTTCTTGAATGACTTTTTATCATGTATGAAATGATTGGTGTTTGTGATTGTAAGCTCAAAAGGTATATATATGTATCTGCATTTTGACTATCTGGGTTTGCTTATTTCTTTCTGCTTTAATTTTCTGTGTTGCAGTGTTGGCCTACTGTAAATTTTAGTGTTTTCATGATACACCCCTGTTTCAGAGACTTTTTTTAAAAAACTTTTGAAGGTTTTGTTCTAGAGAAGTGGAAACTTTACACAAGGTTAACTACCACTAGGACTAATTAAGTATAGGATGTGTAAAGAGATCCTGCGTTTAAGGGTATGAGATGTGTTATACTGTGTTTTAGGGGTTCAAGGATGATCCGATGTAAGTTTACTATTTGATAGATGATTATGAAAAACATGAAAATCTTGAATCAGGTTATTTTCTTATACATTTGTATTTTTATTTTATTAAATAATAATCAACTTATTTGCAATCTAACATTTCTATTATTTTTTTTTGTAGATTTTGGTGGAAAGTTAAATCTAGCGAAGGATGATAATTAGTTGAAGACCGATTATATTTCTTGAAGTTTTTTATGTTAATGTTTCTTGTTTTTTTTAAGCCTTTTTTGAAGGCATTTTCTGTAATTTAAATTTAAATTTGTGCACTTGTGTAGTTTTAATTATCTCTCATCATGCTAAATTACACAAAACAAAATTATTAGAAAGGTTAAAAAAAAATTAATAAACACTATATTAACAATTTAATAAATTAATATTTGTATTTGTTGCAAAAAAAAATTTAAATAGTTTTTCAAGCTTATCAAAAAATTTATTAGAAAACCCATCAGAAGGCCCATCGGAAGGCCCATCAAAAGGCCCAAAAACAAATTCGGTTTTATGATTTTTTTTACCAAAAAAACCGGACCGAACCGAAAGTGGCCGGTTTTGAATAAATTCGGTTCGGTTTCGGTTTGTTTATTTAAAAAAAAAAAATCGGTTTGGTTACTATTTTGGCAAAAAACCGAACCGAACCGAAAATGCTCACCCTAGCTTGCAGACTTGATAAATCGATTGATAAAGAGAGCTGGTTAAAGGGCTTCATGAGGCCTTAATTAGAGAGCAGGGGCTAAGCCCGCAAGTACAAGAATAGGGCTAGAAAAAGCCCATAAGTTCTAAAGTAGGGCCGACGAAGCCCATCCGATGCAGAACTAGATTTTGAGGACGGGAATAAAGCTCCACCGATGAAGATTAAATTACGTGTGTTTGTGGTTTTTTAAAAAGATAGTGTAGAAAAAGAATCTTTATTTGTTGTTAGTTTAATAAAATAATTATTTGATTTAAATTATGGTTAAATTGGAGACTTTAAAAGTGAATTTGAGAATAAAATAACTCACAAAAACATGGATTAATTTTATAGTTTTTGAATTAAAATATTATAAATTAGATTATTATTACATGATGAAATCAAGAATTCTTTATCAAGGTTCTCTTTTTATTATCATCAATTTCATTTCTTACATAATCCATGAGAGAAAATCTCTGATATCTGCAAAACTATGTCATATTACCAAATACGTTATAAAAAAAGTAAAAACAAATGTATGGATAAATATTTTGTAATTGATCCTTCCATTTGTGAAATGATATAGGGCATTTATTAAAATTATATTGGCTATAAAGATAGTTTCAACTTTACCCTTAAACAAGTTTTTTTTTTAATCAATTTTATATATCCCGTAAACTTTATAAATTATTGGTGAAGTCTTTTCATTGATATATTAAAGAAATGAATTGAGAGTAATTTATTTTTTTATAGAGTAGCTCTATAACACGTCTGTGATACACACACATTCAAAATATTTTTTTATACGAGAAAATTTTACTCTAAAAAAATATTTTGTGCGCTCAAGTAAGTCAGTAGAGCACTAATTATTTTAATTTCTTATAAAAAAGACATATACTGGCTCGAATTCAAGATTTATTATACAAATTAAAAGTCTTCTAATATTACACCACATATTTTTAGGACCACATTCAAGTCTTGTAATTATAGAAAAAACATATTAAATCTGCAAAATATAGCAAGCACATTTGTCAGCATCTCCAAACAATCCGACCAAGATAAAGAATCTTTCATTTTAACTACATGTCGTGCGGAACGAGCCTTGTCTACGAAGGAGAGCGAACTCATCTTGCTTGCTTCTGGCGAAGCTTCTAGAAGGCCCACTACTACAATAAATAGGAGCGATAGGAAAGCCAAGCAAGCCCTATAAAGGCGAAGAGCTCGTATAGCAAGCAAGCCTACTTATATCCTTCTTTTCTTTTCTTTTTCAACTTCTGTTTCTAAAGTCCACAAGGAGCGCAGACTAGCTGGAAACGGGTTCCCGATTGGAGTGAACGACTGTAAAGGTGAGTTGTCCTCACCGCACTACTTTATGTTTTAAAAATATTTTAAAAAATACTTGAAAATTTATTTTTTATTTTAAATTAATTTTTTTAATATTTTAATATCATTTTCATGCTAATATAAAAATAATTTTAAAAAAAATATTATTTAAATATATTTATAAATAAAAAATACTTATAAAAAGAAGTATAATCACACTTCTAATACGTATTATTCCTGGTGCGTTACGTCGAATGGCCCACCTCAAAAGCTTTCTTTACTGCAAAAGGGAACAAGCAAGTAATCTTCAGGACTATCTATTGCAAAAGTATGACATGTAATCTCTTAAGCAATCTACTGCATCTCCCAAGTGACTTGTAGCAATCTGTTGCAGTCGATACTCCTGCCAATATATATGGTCTTGGATTCCATCCAAATCGTATTTTCGGGTGATAAACAACATCATTTATAAAGAATTTAATTATTTTTATTTTGTAATTTTAATAGAAAGTCTCAAATGAGAGATGGAAATTATTTGAAAACAAACTATCTATCTATCTATATATATAAATAACTTGCTTATTTTTATAATGACATCCTCATTGCTCATGATTGACCCTCTCCATCTGTGAATCAACAAGGCAATATACGAACGAGTGTGTTATTACTATTAGGCATAATACACTGGAAATTAGCCTCCAGAGACTCGTTTATAACACACTTGAATCCACAAGCAAAAGAAAATCTATCAGAGTAATAGCCTGGTAATGGCAGAAGCAACTACTGAGGTGTCATGCACTGCTTTGTTCAGTTTGGTCAGGGGTGATTTGCCTTGGAAACTGTCTTCACAAGAAGTAGCTTCAACGGCAGCATCATTTGTACCGTTTTCAGCAAATTTAGGATCGCCTTTCTGCAGGGCTTCAATAGCTTCCGGGATGTCGGCTGTTAAAATTGCATCGTAACTGCTAGCACAGAATCTCAAAGGTCGCCCCAATTCTGGGCTCCTTTTAAGCTCCCGGTCGATGAATTCCAGTGTTGTTCTTGCCTTATCCCTCGCTATATCCACCATAATCAGTGCTAGCCCCTGGACATCTGCTGTGGAGCTTGTAGGGACAGACGTGAGAGAAGTGACACAGAGGTTGTAGTATGGTGTGTTCTTGCATGTCTGTGCTATCAGATCATTGGCATCAGATTGGACGATAATGCAATGGCTTATGAGCAAGAGGGTGGCAGTGAAGAGTGGGCGAGAAAGAAAGATGAAACTCAGGGAGAGAGAAGTCTTCATCTTCGCAGGAAGTTGTGTTAGGTGGGTGAAGAAAATTGGCTCGAGCTATTGCTGATTGCTAGTGTCTGCTATTCTGCCAAGATGACACATGCTTTTATAGAGGAGTTTGGCTGGCTCCTCTCTTCCCTTCACATTTAACCACGTATAGCTTAGGTGTCTGGAGTAAATGTTTCAGTTATACACTAGTTAAATTGACTATGTGGCGGGCAAACTAAACCCTTTTTATAATTGTTGGGATTTAAATAATTAATAGGTTTTGTTAGTTCAAAAATAAAATATAATATCTATATATGTAATATTAGATATAATAAAATACATCAACACATTCTATTATAACAATAGTAACATCGAAGCTTTAATACCTAAAAATATAATTATTATTACTGCTAAATCAATAAAAAAATAAACAACCCCGAGGAAAAAATACTCAAAATAATAACAAAAGAGGAAGCGGGAAAAATAAACTACAATTATTATTACTATTATTATAGTTGCTGTTATTGCGTTAATAATGAAAAAAGCAAAATTAAATCAAAGAATAAAAAAAGCCTAAAAACTTTAACAAAAAAGCAAATAAAATAAATAATAAAATAAAAATATTAGATGGAAAAAAAATCAATTGACGTGAAAAAAAAACTAAAACAAAGAACAACGAGAAAAAATAAGAAATATAATATTAGATGGAAAAAAAAATCAATTGACGTTAAAAAAAACTAAAACAAAGAACAACGAGAAAAAATAAGAAATATAAATTTTCAAATAATCATAAATACAAACTAAAATTTAAGAGCAAAATTTTTCAAAAACATATTGTCTCAACAAAAGAGAAAATAATACAAGTTATTAAATTACTCTGAGAAAAAAAAAACTCAACAACATTAAAAAAAAAGAGTAATTAAGAAAAAAACAAAAATTATTATTATTATTGCAATAATAATGAAAAAATATTAAATCAAAGACTAAAAAAAGCCTACAAATTTTAACAAAAGAGCAAACAAAACATAAAATAAATGATAAAACAAAAATAAAAATTATTAACTGAGAAAAAATCACTTGACTTGAAAATAAAAAAAAAACTAAAAGAAAGAACAAAGAGAGAAAAAACATAAATATTAATTTTCAAATAATCACAAACACAAACTAAAATTTAAGAATTAAATCTTTCAAAAAAATACCACCATAATAAATAAGAAAATAATAAAAATTAAAAACCAAATCTAAGAGCACACATATATAAACATGGACAAAAATAAAGACTATTTCAAAAATATAAAAAAATAAAGGAATTAAAATAAAAATTTATAAGTATAAGGGCTGATACGAAAACCAAATATATTATCAATTTCAATCAAATGATAAAATTGAAAAACATCAAAACTTCTATACCGAATATATTAAGGGATTTACAACCAATCTGAAAATTAAAAGAATGAGGACCGAATTGAAACTTAAATATATAATCAATTTCAATCAAAGGACCCAATTGAAATAAATCAAAACTCACATAACAGAAATAAAGACCTTACAGCACCATTAAAAGATTGGGATTAAAATGAAACAACCATAAAACCAGGGGGCTTCCGTGTGGTTTAGCATGCAGGAGAGATAAAAGGGAAAAAAATGTTCAACCGACCACCGTGTGTTGCGACGCGCCACACCATGACGAAAGGTACACGACGACGCATTGGGTGAGACACCGAATGGATATTCTCTGCCACCGGATGAAGCCGCACACGCCGAATGAAGAGGGCGTGAAGCTAAATATTGTCGGCACGTATGTCACGCGCGTGCAAGGTATTCGACAGAAAATAAAAAAATTGATAAATTACCGGAACACCCTACAACCATCTCTTCAATTTTGTTTTATTGGGGGTAGATTAGTATTTAGTTATTTTTAAAAAATATAAAATTCTCGTGCCATCTCCCCTGTAAGTGGTGTTTTTTTTATCTCTTCGAGGGATAAAATAATTATTTTACTGTGCAAAGAAATATAAAAAAATAAATTACCCAATGACCCGACCGACCCGACCCAAAAACACACTATTAAAATTCACATTGTTTTTACTCACATGCTATAGTGAAATACTAACTCTTTTAGTATTTTATAATTCGTTTAAAACCTTTGTACTCATTTGATAATAAAATAACTTGAAAAAACATGTATTAATTTTATAGTTTTTGAATTAAAATACTATAAATTAAATTATTATTATATGATGAAATGGAGAATTCTTTATCAATGTTTTATTTTTATCATCATCAATTTCATTTCTCACATAATGCAAGAGAGAAGATCTTTGATATCTGTAAAACTATGTTGTATTACCATGTTACATAAAAAAAAGTCAAATAAATGGATAGATAAATATTTTGTAATTGACCCTTCCATTTGTGAAATGTTATAGGGCAAATATTAAAATTATCATGGGCTATTATAATGATAGTATCAATTTTATCTCTAAACAAGATTTTTTTTATCAATTTTATATATCCCTTAAACTTTAGAAATTATAGGTTAAGTCATTTCATTCACACATTAAAGAAAACAAATGAGAGTCATCTAGTAGGTGACTCACTGATAAGAGTTTAAGACTAAGATGTTTGCTTTCTCTATGGTCTCAGGTTCGAGTCATATGGTTGTTAATATGATGGTCACTAGAGGCTTACATGGTCAAAAACTTCAGGGCCTGTGGAATTAGTCGAGGTACGCGTAAGCTGATCCGAACACCTATGTTAATAAAATAATATAAAATTTGAGAGTAATTATATTATATCATACTATATATAATCGAGAGTAATTAGGCAAGTTGCATTGTTATTTGATTGTTTTTTTTAAGTCAGTTTTTTATTTATTGGTTTTTTCTATGGCTCCAAGTATATTTCCCTCCGTGTGAGAGTCTCTAATTCAATGGGAGTCAAAAACCTAACCTTTCTAAAGTATGGAAATTTTCACACTGCATAAAAAAACTTTATTTTTTTTACTATCCACGGGTGTACTTTATAATGTAATTTTACACCACGATAGTCAAAACAAAATAAGTATTAATTTTTTTTATATTTCGTCCAAATTTCAACGGATAATCATAAATTGGTTACAATATCTAATTTTCATTCAAAAACATGTGAAAAATGCAACATATATTATTTTTAAGAAAAATATGCTTAGAAAAATGTTGGTATTCGACCATATTTACTAAAACAACATATTTTTTGTTTATTTTTTTAAATGCGATTTTTTATATTATATATTTTGAAAAAAATGAAAAGAAAAAAAAAAGAAAAGATTTGGATTGGGCTTGACCCAACTAAATAGGTCAGCCCAACCAAGTTGGACTTGGGCTGGACTCGGCCCGGCACACTAGGCGGGGCCGAGAGCAGGTCCAACCCAAGAATCAAACAAAGTAAAAAAAATTGAACTGCAGTGTTCACGTGTTACGTGAACAGTAACAAGGTGGACGACCAACGGTGAGAAGAGGCTCATTTGCCAATGTTGAAGGGCAAATGAGGCCAAGGTGATTCTTCCTATAGTAGTGGTATCGGAAATGGTGGACGGTAGAGGCATCGAAAGGTTGTTGTTGGTGACGAGGTTATTCTTGCTACTGCTAGTAATGGGGTTGCTACTGATGCTTGAAGTCGGAGCTGGGGAAGAAGAGATGAGCCTGCTGGGAGAGCTACTGGCGTGGAGGAGAAGCCGTCGGTGCCGAGGGAATAACTGGTGCTTGCTGGACAAGGGGTGCTACTAGAGGGGGGAGAGAGCTGTCAACGCACTTGTAAGGTTTTGAAACTTTAAATAGGAAAAGAAATTTAGGGTTTTGAAACTTTGAGTAGAAAAGGCATTAATACCCTTAATGACTTAAGATTAGGTATAAATGAATTAAGAATATAGTAACTTGTAAAATATAAATAGAAAAAAAGAAAAGAAGAGAAGCAAATTTGAAAAATTGAGAGTGAGCCGAAAGAGAGGAGAAAGGAGAAAAAAAAAAAAAAAAAAGAGGAAAGGAGAAGGAAGGAGGAGAAATAAATATTAAGGTAATGTGTATGTGTTATTATGTAAAAGTATTGTTTAATAGTTAAGCTAATTGCTTGCATTGGTAATTAGGGTTTGTAGATTTTATTTGAATTTGATGAATGAATAGGATTAAGATGTTAAGGGTTTAATGGTTTGGGTAATGATTAATAGGTTTGATTGTAGATGATTTTGAAGTTTTTGATGTATTTGATTTAAGAAAATATTGAGAAAATGGTGAAAAAACCTTGCTGGAATTCTGGGCTAGAGGTTGAAGATGACGAAAATTCATTTTAGTCCTTTTGATGAAAATTACAGTTTAGTCCCTGAACTTTGGAAAATTACAGTTTGGTCCCTGGAGTGAGATTTGAGATTCTGGACAGAATTGAGGGTGAATTATGGACAAGATTTTAGGATATCTATGAATTTATGAAGTGTTCAATTTAGTCATTTAATTGGATAAAATTACAATTTGATCCTAAAAATATAAGAAAATTACAGAATGGTCCCTAGATGAAATATTAGTATTTCAGATTGGTTTGATGAATAATTAAGGCTTATTTGATGAGTTATTGTTAATTTTACGAATTGTGTATCTTGAACTAGATTTCGAAAGAAACCATTGTTTTTAGGTTTTGCGAGAAATAGATAGTTTAATTCAAAACACATAGGATTATGAGTTGAATTCTTATATATGTTTACTAAAGGTATTCTACTTATTTTGAGTCATTTTTGAGTATGTATTTCTTTTATATTTTCAGATAATCCTGATATTCTGCCCGCGGTACGTCGGTAGGATTCCGTCAATATTCTGCTTTTGAATATCGATCGCTTTTGAGTCAGGTGAGTGGATAATATTTAATATGCATGAGAAATATTATAAATATTTGATTTGCTAGTATTTGGATTATGCTTCTTGATAATATATACGTTAAGTACTATTCTTGTTACGATAAAGCATAATCAATTATTGAATATACGTTCTTGATATGAGCCAATATTTGTTTGTGAAATGATAGCTCCTCATTTGATTGATACCATGAGTTGAGCCTTGAGATATGGATATGTTTGTTTGATTATAAGATATATCTATGGTATGCCAGTCAGAATACCCATGCTAACAGGGTAGTGTTAGCCTTTGTGCACATCGTATCTGAAACCCTAGTTGGTCGGGGGAGTCACCAAACTGTGTGGACTGATCATCCCACAGTACGAAGCCTCATGCTCATTGCATTTTGATTTTCTGACGAGCTATACCTATTATCTTCTTGTTATGACCTATTTGAGAAACTTCTTGTAAGAACTTCGAACCGATTCGATAATATACTTCTCATTGTTTTATTATCTCGTATATGTATATTAGATGTTATCTACTCACTGAGTTATTGAACTCACCCCCTCATTATTTATTATTTTCAGGCTCGTAGCTCGTTAGCAGATCATTATCGTTGAAATTTCAGAACTTATTATTTTGGTTGTAATTGACATTTTTATTTTTTTATGTCTAGTTAGCGCTCCACTATTATAACAAGATTATTCAACTTTTGTATTAAGACATTCGAATTATGTTATAAAGTTTACTTTGTTATTTCCGCTGCGTTGAACTTTGAATATGAATGTTAAGTTTGTGTGTAAGTTTGGGTTCGCATAGGTGTGGAATCTTGGAGGAGAACCATATCTATGTGTGGGTCACGGATCTGGGAATCGGGTCGTGACAAAGATGGTATTAGAGCTAAAATTTTAAAACAAATAAAAGTAAAAGAGTGTGATAAAACTTGGTATTACAGCTTAAAAAAAAAAGTAGTAGTGATGAAACTTAGTATCAAAGCTTGGATTAAGAAAAAAAAGAGTAATATAGTTAATTTATAATATGTGGAGCATTAGGATCCGTATTGTCTTGTTTGTTATGCTTGAAATTCTGAACTCTCATCAAGCATGTCTTCTTGATTCTTTATGTTTTCTATAAATATATTTTCCGATAATTAATTGATAACTATTCTGCTATTGTTTCGACATGACAAGAGTATGTTATTATATATATATATATATATATATATATATATATATATAGGATATGTCGAGGAATAGGCGTATAGCTGATACTATTAGAGTAGGTGACGATCAGGATGACGTCCCTATTGTGCAATTGAGGAATACTAGGCAAAGAAGAGGAGGTGCATCGGCACCTCAATATGATGAGGAGATACCTCCATTAATGGAGGAGGAGTCTTACGTGGTTGAAGAGGAAAATGAGGTTGATGAAGCAGGTGTAGGAGAGGCTGACGCTGACGCTGAGACAATGACAGAATTTCAGTAGCTTAGCCAGGCTATGCGAGCTTGGATAGAGTATACTATGGAGAGAGATAGGAGAAGGGATATAGATGTAACGTCATCATCTCACATTGTTCAAGGAGTAAATATGCCCTTGAATGACTTCATGAAGTTGGCACCTCCTACCTTCACTGGGACTAACAGTTCAGAGGATCCTCAAAGGTTCCTAGATGATATATGGCGTCGATGTGAAGTTTTGGGATGTATAGACCATCGAGCTGTGAGTTTGGCGTCATTTAGGTTAGAGGGAGATGTGGCAATCTCTTGGTTTGAGTTTAGGAAGAAGGCAAGACCAACAGAGGCTCAGTGGACATGGAAAGAGTTTAGTACCATGTTTTTGGACAAGTTTCTCCCTCAGAGTGTCAGAGATGCTCGACTTTATGAGTTTGAGAGGTTATCTCAAGGGAGCATGACGATTGATGAATATGATCTGAAGTTCACTCAGTTGTTTAGATATGCTGAATATCTTCTACCTACGAAAGAAGTGGAGAGTGAAAAGATTCATTAGAGGACTTAAATCCTCTATGTTCATAGTGATGGTGTCCCAGGTGTTTCCATCTTACTCCGCAGCTGTTGATTGCGCTAGGTTGATAGAGGCACGAGAATTTGAGGACATGGGTGCAGGTCAACCTAAGAGGGCTAGAGAAGAGGGTCAGTCTTCTAGACCACCAGGAGGATCGAGCGTAGGTCCGTTTAGGGGACGAAATGGTCATTAGGGTTCTTGGGTTCAGAGGAGGTTTAGACCGAGAACTACAGTTAGTGGCTTAAGCAATCAGAGTGGTGGTGCTGAGGGAATGGTTGGTGCTCGCTTGGACGAGGGGTGCTGCTGGAGGGGGGAGAGAGCTGCCAACACATTGATTTTTGACGAAGAGAGAGTTGCTGATTGAGAGATAGGGAGTTGTTCCCGGTGATGCTACTCCTGTTAGCATCGAGAGCGGCTATTTCTTGGTGGTTATGCTACAATTTTTTCACACTGTGCAATCGTCTTCTTCCTCTGTTCTGCTATTGTTTTTTTTTTCTTGCCAATTTCCCCGTGTTCGTCTGTAAAACCTCCGGGCAAAAAAATTATAAATTAACTAGTTTTATGTAAAACAAAAAAATTCGTAACTCTTGATTGGGTTATCAAACAATTCTGAAATTTTGCGTGAAGTCTTTTAATATGATACCTTAGCTTGGGTTAAAATTTCAGAATTTTTAGAGAAATTCGAAAATTTGACGAAAAATCACAATTTGACTAGTTTTACGTTATTGGATGTAATTTTCAATCTACCATCGGATTGAGCTAAAAAATTTTGAGGAACCTTAAAATATATTGAATAAAATCTGGTTAAAATTTTAAGATGAATGGGGCTCGGTAGTGCTAGCAAAAAATAATAAAATAAATATATAAATAAATAAAATCATTAAGGGCATAATTGAAATTGGCCATTGAAAACACATATATAAGCTCTCCTTCTCTTCTAATCACTGCCGAATGGGCAGAAACAAAAGAAAAGAGTGAAGAGAAACAGGGCACACGTGAGAGAAAGAGAGAAAAATTAGGGAAAAACACAAGAAATTGAGAAAAATACCTTTATAAGCTTGGAAGTTCACCCTATAAAGCACTAAAGCAAGTGAAGGAAGGAGGATTTAAGAAGGGAAATTCAGCTAACCTTGGAAGAGAAGAGAAATTGGAAGAAAAGCAATAGGTAAGCATGAGAAGTTTAGATTTCATGTTTGATTTAGAAGTGTTCTTAAGCTTACTTGATTAAGTTGGGAAGTAATTTCATGGAGTTTTACCTTAGTTTCCCTTATATTCTTAATTTTTGAACTTAGGGTTCTTATGTGAATTTGGGGGAAATAGGAGGGGAAGGAAAAATGATGAAATTGAAGTGGAATAGAATGAAAATAAGTTGAAATAACAAGTAAATGAAGAAAAATTTGGAGGAGGAAAAAGAAACACCACATTTGGCCAAATGAAGGAAAAAGTGGGAGAATGAGTTTTAATGTTAATGTTTAGAAACAAACCATGTTTAATCATGATAATTGAAAATGTAAGAAAGACTAAATGAAGAGATAGCATTTAAATTGAGAAAATAATAATAATAATAATAATAATAATAATAATAATAATAATAATAATAATAATAATAATAATAATAATAATAATAATAAGTAAATTCAAATTAAAAGAGAAATAAACTAGTTAAAGAAAATATGAAGACAAGATGTCTAGATTGTGTTTGAATATAGTATTTAGATAAAATGAATAATATGATGTGAGGGTATAAAGAATAAAAGAATTATTTGATGGAGGAATTATGAACATAGAGTAAGCAAAGAAGTAACTTGAGTTAAATATGAGGTTGTATGTAAAATAATGATGTTATATTTGAGAATAAATTTTATTAGAACAAATTACAAATAAAAATATTACGTGCTTTGTGTTTCGGCACGTAAGAAAAATATTGATGGACTAATGATATAATGACACTTGATTAATTCAGGAGTTGTGTCTGGAGCAGGTTATCAGACAGGAGGAGCTGTGTCATCTCGAGCAAAAGGTAGGTGATTCATCACCTTATTTTATAATTTTTAGTTTCCCTAATAATCTGTGTTGCTCATTTAATTGATATTAAATGAATGGAGCAAATGAATAAATTGAGTTATGATTATGTGGATTACCGGTTTATTTTGTGAAATTACCGGTTTTGTTGGTTAACAAAGGGGTTAGCCGAATGCGGGGTAATTCAAATGGAATTACCGGATTGATTGGCTAATAAAAGGGGTTAGCCGGATGCTGGGTAATTCAAATGGAATTACCGGATTGATTGGCTAATAAAAGGGGTTAGCCGGATGCTGGGTAATTCAAATGGAATTACCGGATTGATTGGCTAATAAAAGAGGTTAGCCGGATGCTGGGAAATTCAAATGGAATTACCAGATTGATTGGCTAACAAAAGAGGTTAGCCGGATGATGGGTAATTCGAATGAAAGTACTGGATCTATTGGTGACTGAGGAAGGAAACCAAATTTCTGAGTAATTATATGAAAGTGCTAGATTTATTTGGTAATTAAGATGAGTTAGCTGGATTTGTAAATTTTGAAAAGATTGTGTAAATTAAGGGATTAAGTTAGACTGAAGTAAAATTATTAAATTTCAAAGGTTAAGAGTAATTAATTAATATTAGAATAATATAGTGAATACGTGACTTAATATTGTTGAAACAGGTACATCGCGAGGTGATGCAGATCGTTAAATATAGGAATACTCCTGTTTTTGAATTACTATTTTGGAATGTAATATTCATGTCGTATTTTGAGTGTAAATCATTTTGTGTTGTAAAAATTAAGTAGAAGGTGTAACATGTAGTGGATGTATTATGTATATGTATAGTTGTTAGGTATTACCAAATCATCTTCAAAATGATAAGATAAGACTTATTATAAATGTATTATGACTCTTAATCTTAAAGTTGTATTTATGTGGTTTAAAAGGCTTATATGTAGTTAGTTAGCATTTATTACGTATAATGATGAATTTGTTTACCTTTTGAGTTGTTTTGGTAGTACATTTATGTTAATTTACTAATTGATATTATGAGACTTGCATATATTGATAAGTATGAATATTGAGTTATTGTTTGATGAGAATGTGATCCAGGATGATTGGATCAAGATGGAAGTTGTAATGACATATAATAGAAGTGTTGTCAATAACTTGGTATCAACAAAAATAGAGGAAACTCTGCCGAAATTTCAAAAAAAAAATCCCATAATTTAGACATATTACCCAACACTTGACATTGGTAAAGAAATGTTGGGAGAATTCATGATATTATAATTTGAGGGTGTTACATCGTCTGTGTTTTTCTCTCCTCCCCCTTTTTGTGTTCTGTTCTTCTCTGTTATTTATAGACGAAGTAAGTAGCCTTCGGCAGTATATAGCGTCAGGGGTTGCTCCTTGTCTTCTGCAGCAGCATGCCTGCAATGGAGGCGTGTCGGCAGCGGCTTGCCTACATGCTTTGAGAGAAGGTGCAAATGCATTTTAGTCTCTCAATTTGTAATTGTTCTAATTGTAATCCCAGATAGCTTTAAACTTTCTAAATTTGTGCAATTGCATCCCTCAATCAAAAATGAACATTTCTGGTGACTATTAACTTTCAAGAGGTGGGACTATAACAGTTGTATCCCTTTGTGTTGTTTGAATAGTCTAAGAATATGCTGGTGTTCAAGCTTATCCCATTGTGAAGACTAAATATAAACATTTCAAATGCACCTAAAAACTTTGAGATGCATTAAAGTTGGAGATTTTTCTGTCAACAATTCAATAGGAGAAGTAAAATTTAAAGGTTTTCTAGGTAACCGATTAATAAGGTATGTGGAAGTGAGCACCCCTTGTGACCATAATGTTTTAGTAATATTCATTTGAAGCATGAGTGATCTTGTTTTTTCAAAGAGGTCCCAATTTTTCTTTCTGCTATTCTGTTTTGTTATGGAGTTCCCACACAACTGCTTGATGAACAATGCTTTGAGTGTTCAAGTAATGTGTCATGAGGTGTGATATATTCAGTGTCATTATCTGATCGAAAAGTTTTTATGGTAGAAGCAAAATGAGTTTTTACCAAATTACAAAAGTCTTGAAAGGCATTTGCAATTTCAGTTTTTAACTTTAGAGGATACGAGTCGATTTGCCCGCTCCGCTGGGCTTTTTTATCTATATAGAAAATTGATTGAGTTTATAAATGTTATATTTTGTTATTTTAATATTTAATGAGTAAAATTTTAATTGATAAAATCTGTTAGAAACAGGTGTTTTTTCAACTAAAAAATGATTCAATATTGCTACAACTAAAACTCTTTTGATAAAATCCGTTAGAAATGATTTTTTTTTATATGAAGGAAATTGATTGTAAAATTTATTGCTCATATTATGATATTAAAAATATTTTAGAATAATAATAAATAGGTCTCACATATTTATAAGAAAAATATAATCATTATTATTATTTTGAATGTCTTATCTATAATAATAAGAAATTTCAACACCTAATAGTATTAAAAAAATAAAATACTAAATAAATGAAAAAAATTAATAAATATTAATAGATTTAAAAAAAATGAAATTAAGAATAAAAAAAAGAGAAAATAGAAAATATCATTTTTGAAATGACTACCAACAAAATTAAAATGTAAACATAAAAGAAAATAACTTTAATAACAGTAGAAATAATAAAAATTATTGAGACCATAATTATTGTTAGAGAAAAAATTTCCATCAATTTTTTTATTTTTATAATATTATATTAAAAGTATTTCAGAACAATGATATTATTGTTTTTAAAAAAAAACAATATATGTATACATAAATAATTAGTCTAACATATTTAAAAGAAAATAAAACTTACAAATAATAATTATCATTATTTTGAATGTTTTATCGATAATAATTAGAAAATTCAATACCTAATAATATTAACAAAAAATAAATATGATTATATTTAAAGAAATTATTTAACTTGAAGAATAAAAAAAGAGAAATAATAACAAATATTGTTTTTAAAATGATTACCAACACAATTTAAAATTTAAAAAAGAAAAAGAAAAAAATCTTAATAAGAGAGGAATAAAAAAATTGAAACAAAAACTAAGAGCATGTATATATATGGACAGAAATAAGAATTATGTAAGAAATATAAAAAAGGAATTTTTTTTCAAATGGTAATGAACAATGAAAATCACAATTGAAATAATTTTGTTTTTCTTTGTTATTGATTTTTCAAGTCAAATAAATTTTTAAAATCTAATAATATTTATTGTTGTTTTTTCATTCATTTTAATTTGTTTTTTTTTTAAATATTATTAGATGTTGAAATTTCTAATTATTGTAGATAAGGCATTGAAAATAATGACAATAATTATTCGTTAGTTTTTTTCTTTATAAATATGTTACACTAATTATAGATTTTGCTATTTATTTCATATTAGTGTATTTAAAATAATGATAATAACTATTTGTGATTTTTTCTCTGATAAATATGTTAGACTAATTATATATTTTGCTATTTATTTCATATCAACACCTTAAAATATATATTCATCACTTTTTGGAATTGCGATCTCTTTTAGGTATTCTAGAAAATAACAATAATTGTCATGGTGCGCCTAAGCTGACCCGGACACCTCGGTTAAGAAAAAAAATGTATAAGTGGCAAATCAAAATAGGAATAAAAAGATTACAAAAAAAGTGAATCCGGAGATTAGTCGTGGTGCACGTAAGTTGGCCTGGACACCTCAGTTATCAAAAAAAAAAATTCTTGTTTTTTGTAAAACAAAAAACAACCAGCTAGTAAAAAAAATCTATTTTTTAACATAAAAATCTTTTTTTTTAAAAAAAAAAGTTCTTAAAAAAAAAAATCAGATTTGACAAAAAAAAACAATCAGTTATTAAAAAAAAAAATTTTAACAAAAAAAAAAAAAAAAATTTTAACAAAAAAAACCCTTTTTTTAAAAAAAAATTAGTTATTAAAAACAGAAAATATTGTTTTTTGTAAAAAAATAAAAAAACAACCCGTTATAAAAAAAATCATTTGTTTTTAACAAAAAAACATTTTTTTAAAAAAACAAACAGTTCTTAAAAAAAAATCAAATTTGTAAAAAGAAAAAACAACAACCAGTTATTAAAAAAAAACTTTTTTTTAACAAAAAAAAACAGTTTTTAAAAAAAAATAAAAAAGAAAAAAGAAAAACGAAATCAGATTGGTAAAAAAAAAACAGTTCTTAAAAAAAAACAGTTTTTTTTAAAAAAAAGAAAAAAGAAAAACGAAATAAGATTGGTAAAAAAAAAAACAGTTCTTTAAATAAAAAAAAAAAAAACGAAATCAAGTGTCAGAGCGGTTTCGAACTCGCGCGCGCCAGTGTTGGCAGCGCGCGGCCAACCGCTCGGCCAAAGCTATTTATTAGTCAATATCACCATAAAAGTAGATAAAGAAGACCTGTGTAAAAAAAAAAAAAAAACGAAATCAGGTTTCCGAGTGGTTTCGATCTCGCTCGCGCCAGCCGCTCGGCCAAAGCTATTTATTTGTCAATATCACCATAAAAAATAGATAAAGAAGACCTGTGTAAAAAAAAAAAAAGAGGTGGACGAACTCGCGCGACGCACGGACGACAAATGTCCAGTCCATAGTGCGCCTGAGTCACAATGTACAGTGCAACCGAGGCTGAGCTGTTTTAGATTATATCTTAATTGGTTAAAATTATTTTTATTTAAAAAAATATATTTTTGATTTTAGTACAGTAAAAAAATTTAAAAATTAATATACTAATATTAAAAATATTTTTTTAAAAAGAATATAATCATAATTAATTTCTAAACCAATAATACTTCACAAAACAGTCATGAACAGTACCAGTCCGAGCTGTTTTAGCTCTTTAGGTAATAACCGAGTAAATCATAAGTAGTCTTCAATAAAGGTAACAAAATACTTATATTCATCAAATGGCATTAAAAATGGACCCAAAACATCATAATATATTAGATTAAAAGGTTTAACAGAACCTGGACACGTTACAATTTTAGATAGATTTCGATAAACGTGTAGATTTCGATAGATGACACATCACAATTTATTGAAGTACCGGTGCAAACAAGAAAATAATTTGGACACGTTAGAATCTAAAGGGTGAGCCAAACATTGATGCCATGATTTATGTTTAGAGTACTGCTAGTAGTTTAAGTGCTCGGATAATAATTTAGTTGCAACTCTCAAAATTATAATCGATAAAATCTATTAAAGATGAGTGAATTGTATTTTATAGTCAATTCATTAATGGGTGAACTTGCTTAAATATTTTATCGATTTATGTAATTTGCATATTGAAAAACTATAATTGATTAATTGTTAGGCGTGTTTTAATTGTTCTGACAGTTATTTAATTGGTGGACGTGAATTTGCAATTAATAAAATGAATAAAAGATGAATTATTTTTTTCTTGTATCGAACTTGTTGATGGTTGGGTTTATTTTAACGGAAACGAACGATTTAACCGGCAGATAGCAAAATTGCAACTGCTAAACTACTATATAAATTTAAAAAATAAGCCCTGATAAAAAAAAACCGAGCTCATGTAGGCGCTAAGTAGTAGACCAAATGTTCAGTCCACAATAACAAATAGTGAACGGGCCGAACTCCTTTAGCTCTTTAGCGAGCGAACTTGCACGCACGTTGTGCTGGGTTCTATTTATGTAAAAATTGATTGATTTTATACATGTTATAATTGATGATTTTAATATTTAATTAGTAAAATTGTTGTATCGAACTTGTTGATGGTTGAGTTTATTTTAATGGCAACGATGCAAAACTGCAATTGATTGATTGTTTGGTGTATCTTAATTGTTGTGATAATTATATAAGATTAAAAATGCAAGATAAAATCAATTAGAGATGAATTTTTTTTTTGTAGTCAATTGAGATAAATTATTCTCTTTTTATTTATTTTTATGTTAGATAAATTTTTAAGATCTAATAATAATTTTTTGTGCTTTTTAAAAATATTATTAGGTGTTGAAATTCGAAAAATGGCTAGTATACAGTATTTTCAGTCTGCATGAACAGTACCAGTCCGAGCTGTTTTAGCTCTTTAGGTAATAACCGAGTAAATCATAAGTAGTCTTCAATAAAGGTAACAAAATACTTATATTCATCAAATGGCATTAAAAATGGACCCAAAACATCATAATATATTAGATTAAAAGGTTTAACAGAACCTGGACACGTTACAATTTTAGATAGATTTCGATAAACGTGTAGATTTCGATAGATGACACATCACAATTTATTGAAGTACCGGTGCAAACAAGAAAATAATTTGGAATATATATATATATATATATATATATATATTTTTTTCGCAGTAGTGATGTGGCAAAGGCACATCACTATTGCAGTGCAGACATTAACATTAATTTGCTTGTCAGTAATAAACAGTAAATGACCGACCTATTTTAGTTTCTTTAGTAATACATCTATTGATGTGAAGTCCCTTACAGAGACAGTGGTCTTTTCAAAAATAAAAAAGACGTTGAAAGAAACACCCTGCACCAATCGTCTTCTTGGAGACTAGATCATAAAACACAATATTGTGAGACGAGAAAATAGCAACACAATTTAATATTGTGATAATTTTCTTGATTGACTATAGTTTTGGAAAAGAAGTTATATATAGAATAAGAGACGTAATTGATTTAGAAAGTAATTTCATATTCCTTTCCCTTACAACAAGTGTTTTGTCACCATTATGAACTGATATATGAGATGGTGGGATAATATTTTAAATCATGTATGAGATTATGATCATTTAATACGTGATCAGTGGTAACTGAATCTATGACCCACCAATCATGCACTTAACTTATTGAAAGAGCTGATGTAAAATCATTCAAAAATCCTAGAATTTCTTCGACCACAACATTCTTGCTAGTAGCAAGAAATCCATCAAAATCTCCAAGTAGGGCATAAGATTTGTCAGGTTCAGATTTATTATGTTTAGCTTACAGATACGCTGCAAGCTCATAGAGAAGAGTTACAGAACTGGATGTCAAACTTGATAGTCCATCGGGTGTTATGGTGGTCACCACATTGGCCTTATGGCCAAGTAAGATTTCTTTTGCTTAACCTTGATGTCATTTACCTGAATCTTTTATCATTTTCTTTCAGGCAATTGACCTGAAACTTCAAGAAGAAGGAACAACTCAGAGTGATGATAAAACGAATCAACAAGGCAATATACGAACGAGGCTGTTATTACTATTAGGCATAAACACTGGAAATTAGCCTTCAGAGACTCGTTTATAACACACTTGAATCCACAAGCAAAAGAAAAATCTATCAGAGTAATAGCCTGGTAATGGCAGAAGCAACTACTGAGGTGTCATGCACTGCTTTGTTCAGTTTGGTCAGGGGAGATTTGCCTTGGAAACTGTCTTCACAAGAACTGGCTTCAACGGCAGCATCATTTGTACCGTTTTCAGCAAATTTAGGATCGCCTTTCTGCAGGGCTTCAATAGCTTCCGGGATGTCGGCTGTTAAAATTGCATCGTAACTGCTAGCACAGAATCTCAAAGGTCGCCTTAATTTTGGGCTCCTTTTAAGCTCCTGGTTGATGAATTTCAGTGTTGTGCTTGCTTTAGCCCTCACTATATCGACCATAACGAGCGCTAGCCCCTGGACATCTGCTCTGGAGCTTCTAGGGACAGACCTGAGAGAGCTGACACAGAGGTTGTAGTATGGTGTGTGCTTGCATGTTTGTGCTATCAGATCATTGGCATCAGACTGGACGATAATACAATGGATTATGAGCAAGAGGGTGGCAGTGAAGAGTGGACGAGAAAGAAAGATGAAACTCAGGGACACAGAATTCTTCATCTTCGCAGGATGTCGTGTTAGGTGGGTGAAGAAAATTGGCTTGAGATATTGCTGATTGCCATGATGACACAAGCTTTTATAGAGGAGTTTGGCTGGCTCTTCTCTTTTCCTTTCACACTTAACCATGTATAACTCAGGTGTCTGGAGTAGATGTTTCAGTTTTTTACATTCGTTTAATTCTGGGACTGTTGATTGCTTGCAGAGGTTTGTTTATAGGCAAGAACTGAAGTTTTGGCCAAGATTTCCCGGATGGCCGAACAAATATAATTTACTTTACCCGCCCAGCACGGAAACTGTATCATATGTTTGAAACTTGCAGGATAATGACAACATAACTCAAAAAGAAGACAGTGAAAATTAGAAGGGCTCCTCCATAATCGATAAGAAAGCAACTTGCTAGCAGATTGATATATTTAATAACCAATTGTGGAAAGCAGACGCGGCAGACTCTTCTTTCTCTCCCATCGCCAAAAGGAAAAGACTTGATCGACCCGGAAGGAAAAGATGAGTGCTAGAAACATCGAACCCTCATCCTGAATTTCACAAGAAAGAACAGGACGAGGCAGAGGCAACTCTATGATGATTGGATCATTCTTAATCTAAAAGAGTTTTTTTTTAATTGAATTATGCTAAATAGTAATGCCCCTTTTCTTTATTGATTGAAAAAGACAGGCCTTTTCATGTAGTGATACAAGATATAAAGCAAGATAAGATGAATGAAAGCTAGAAAAAAGATGTCACTTGCCACTCGGTACGAAAGGTAATCTACTGCAGCAGTAAAATCGGTGTCATGGCTTCATTTACAATCTCTGGTCCTCTGTTCATGGAGCGTAATTCATTTCCACAACCTCATCGCCCACAGGATTCCTATTTACATGGCAAGATAAGATGAATTGCTAAATCCCTCCGGAGAAAGTTCTTAAGACATGATCACACGTCAGATAGCCTCGCAAATGACATAGAACAACCCAGGAACATCTTTAATAAATCTCGGGATTATCACTGCCATGAAAAAGCAACAAAAGTTTTATGTGTCGTTAAAATCAATCATTATACTTTGTTTTATGTGGATGATTTTATTTAGATGGTTACCTAATTTCTTTTCAAAAGATATTTTTGCCGCAAAGTTGTTGCCAAGGATTTATCTATTGACAAGGGCATACTCTTTTGCTTTCCTCATCTTCTCTGCTCTTTGGTTTGCTGCAAAGCTAGTATAGTTTTGTTTATTGCGTGTATTTCCTGGTTTGCATCATTGTTTTGATCTTAATTGTTTTTTCATGCTTATCTATTTTTTGGTTTCTTTCTTGGGTAGAATAGATGTTCCACTGATGTTTTGCCATGGGTATATATTTTTTCTTCGAGTAAAAAGCTTTTGCGTGCTTTCTGACATGTTTTTGGTTGTTTGGAAAGCTGAGATTTGTGGGAAAACACAAAATATTAGTCCAATTTACAAAGGAATTGGATTAATTAGGAGGGAGACCAACATTACATAAGTATACAAACAAGCGAAAAAATTGTAGAAAAAAAAAAAGGGAGAGGGGTTGGCTAAAGGAAGCAAAGGGAGGGGCTAAAATTTTTGACTAGTTACAAATCGAGATTCATATTATCTTCGGGTAAGGAGTTTTAATCTTGATTATGAAGTTAATTTGAATTCGACTAAGTATTGATGCATTTAACTTGAAATTCATAAATTAGGGTTCATAAAATATCTTAGAATAATGAATTTTTGTATAGGGATAATTAGATTTAGAGGATAAGGATTGTGTTGGAGGAGGAAATATGTGGAAATGTTAAGGAAATGTTGTCATGTATAGGAGGGTAGAGTCTAGCCACTAGCAAATAATTGGGATAAATTAATTGTGTTTTTCTTTAAGAAAAAATATGTAATAGGTCAATGAATAAGTGGAGATGGTTTTTGTGGAAGGAAAATAGAGATTGGAGATGGTTTTTGTGGAAGGAAAATAGAGATTTCAAATGATTTAGAACTATTAAGGTGCATTAACAAACCTACACTAATATATGGAAATATTAAGGAAATGTTGTCATGTATACGAGGGTAGAGGTTGGCCACTAGAAAATAATTGAGATGGATTAATTGTGTTTCTCCTTAAGAGAATTAATGTAATAGGTCAGAAATATTGAGGTGCAATAACAAACCTGGACAAATTCAACTTGTTAACTTCCACAAGCAATTAGATTTAGAAAAGGATTTATTTTGGGGACAACTTCTTCATAGAAACTGTATTAAGGAATGTTAGTTTTCTAACGAGATTGATCTAGGTGTAATTGGAGCTCTGAAACTCAATATATAAGCATAAATCCGAGGAGAGGTTGAATTGCCAACACTGCTGGTAGTTTTAGTAAACCATAAAAAAAACAAGAAAAATAAATACAATAATTGACCTTCATATGCACACCAGGAGTAAATTATGTATAATGCTTTCATAGTTTAAGTAAAATGAATGTATTTAATTAAGCTTTGTGAGAATTACTACGATTGGTATTATAATGATTTTATTATTCAAATAGTGGATTTAAGGAATTAAATACAATTTAAATTTTATGTTTGTATAATTAGGATGATACACACACACACACTAATACTTCTTAAAGTCGCATTGCATGATTGATAAGTTAATGTCTAATCTAGAGATTATTTCGTGCGTTGCTAAAATTGTATTTGTTGATGTATTAATGAAACTGCACTTTGGGATGTTGAAAAACCACTGAATGGGAAGTTGATTGTGAAAATGTGTGGCAAATTGAATGTCGATAACTTAGGATTCTTTAATTTATAGGGAAACTCTCCAAGATTTTGGTGGAAATATATATATATATATATATATATATATATATATATATATGGGGGGTATTATTGTCTTTTGGGTCTATATATTTTACTTTGAAAATGCATTAAACATATCTGAACTTGAAAAGATTTTTGATATAGGTTTATCAAAATGTCCAAAGTGTTTCAGGGGGGGAATAGATTGCAAGTTAGTTTTTAGATAAAAACAAATCTTCATTCTTGATTTTCCAGCCACTATAGCAGCTGAAATATGGATAAAATCATATGACATATCGTTTGATAGGCCTACCACTTGCAATAAAAATATACTAAAAGCCCAACAACGTGTGGTCTTTTTTTACAATTGTTTTAAGAAATATTGATATTTGCTTGCATGTATTTTTTCAAATTTATTTTTATATTTATATTTAAATCAATAATAATTATCTTTTTTTATATATAACATTATTTAAAATAAAATTATTTTCTAGTTATTATGTATTCATTTAATTTTTGTACATATTATTCTAATTCATCTATATTTTTTATTTTTATATAAATATAAATATAAATATAAATATTTATTTCCTGATAATATTGATAATATGTCTAAACTTTATTTATTATTTTATTCTATTCTATTCTATTCAATCACTTGTATTTGTATCTATTTTTATTATGAATTACTGAAATAAAAATTTGATTTTGACAAATAAAATCATTTAACACAATTAGGTAATCAAATATGATATATGTATGTCTATGAATTTTTCCATTTTCATATTTATTTAATGTTAATAATTTTTTTTTAGTTTTTAAAATACATAGTTTTTAATTTATTTGATTTTATATATGTATAATTTTTTTAATTACATTTATGATTTTTTTTATATAAATACTATTTGAAAAAAGCTATTTGTGAGAATAGTGTCACGCTAGCTAGTTTTTCGTGCTAAATAGTGCTAGGGTTCCTTATTTTTAGGAAGATGAAATTTTATTTGTGAGAATAAAAAAAAAAGTTGCAATTAAATTGATTTTTTTATAATAACCTTACTGACGTAGATTTATATATTTGTGTATCCACAATTAATTGATTGGATTTTACAATTTTTGGTTAAAATTATGGCCGCATAAAAGTTCCGGGTAGTTTAAAGAGAAAAGGCTAGAAAATTCTACAAGCTTCTAAAAATATGTTTGTTTTTGAGCTTTTAACATATAACTTGCACGAATTCCATAGTTACTTTTGTTTTACCAAAAAGAGGTTCAATAGCTTTTGCGTGAAAAGAAAAAAGAATCCTATCGCATTTAATTACAAAAATTAATTCTAAAACTATACTTGAAAGATTTATTTAATAATTTTATAAATAAGTTCATGTGTTTTAATATTTTTTATTCTAAAACAATACCATAACAGATATTATTTAATATTTTTATCTGATTTTTTAATTAAATAAGTTTTTATTATCAATATTGTAATTGTTTTCTACTCGAAAAACGTACTTTGTAGGTCCAAGTGAGCGAGTAAAATCTCGGTTGTTCCAGATTTTTACAAAGTGCACTCCTGACTCGAGCTCGAGAGCTGCTGTGCAGATCACAAGTTCTCTATTATCACGTCACATCTCTTGAGAATAATAACAAATACTTACTAATATTAAGTTGTAAAACCACTGCATAAAATATTTTGTATCTCAATATTAAACATGGCTTAAATTTATTATCATGGATTGAATAGATAATTAGTTTATATCAAGATTTTTTATAATTGATTTAAACATTAAATTAATTTTAGATTAATTTATGAGGTTAATTTGTTAACCGATTAATCTAGTTAAACTTAAATAAGATCCAATGAAGTCGACTAAGAAAATTACTTTTCATGCAAAAGTACATTATTTATATATAAAAAATAAAACATTTTGTTTTAAGATTGATTTAGGTTGCTTCAAAGGACCTGTTTGGGAGTGCGGTTGCGATAGCTTTTCAAAGTGTTTTTCGTGCTGAAATACATCAAAATGATGTTTTTTTTATTTTTTTTAAAATCATTTTTGACATCAGCACATTAAAATAATCTAAATACACTAAAAAAATTTCATTTAAAATATAAAAAAAATGAAATTTGGCAAAACGCCGGTTGCACTGCTCATCCAAACAGGGGCGCAAAAGACCCAATAACCTGAATCCATAACCAAGTCGTGAGCCTAACTGCTGATAATTAGCCAAACTGTTAGTAATTTTGAAGACAGCAATAGCATCGGGAGAGAGGGGCGACGACATCGTTTAACGCAATGGTTAAGTTTCGTTTATGTTTATGAAGAGGCAAAGAAAATAGAGAGTTGTTATATCTGATGGGGTGCGAGGGGATAAAGAGAACGTGGCAAATGGAGGGAGGACCTGTAGCGATTGGAAATGGAGTCCTATGCTAGTGGGTTCGGCAGAGGTACTGGACTTGTCTTCTCAACAACGAAACCCTGCTCTAACCCCTCCTCTCAAAAACCTCTCATCTCGTTATGGAAATTGAAGAAACCCTATTCCTTCCTCTACTCTCATTGTTATAGCACCACCACCAGGTGTAGCAGTAATAATCGCAGGGACCCGAATGCTGAAACGCGGAGGTTCAATTTTAAGTTCAAGTTTCGAGACAAAAACAACATCAAAAACGATGATTCGGTACAAGTAGAAGAAGAAGAAAAGGGTGGCTCCACGAGAGAGGGGAAGAGAGGGAAGCGGAGGTGGTGGTCGGAGCAGGAAGAAGAGCCTACCGGCATCCTGGAGGAAGCTATTGACAGTTTGTGGGCTCTTCAGGTAATTCTTATCCTTAATTTGTAACCACCAAAATGTTTGTTTGTCTTTGTACAAGTAGTCATGCTAGCTGTCCCAACAATTTAATGGGCTGACACTCACTACCTCGTCAGCTGCTAAATAATGTGACTACTGGTAGTATATAGGTAATCCTGATTTCTCAGACTTTAGTTCAATGTTAGTTACTAGCTTATCCTCAGACAAGAAGACACCATCATGAATTTAGTTCGAGGTTCTGCAAGTTATGAATGGATTGGATTGGATTGGATTGTTGAGTCTGGATTCTGCAGTTGTGAAGTTTTGGAGATAAGATTATTGTAATTCAACTATTAGAGTATTGACTAATAGTTGTGCTATTTGGTCAGTGCAGCTAGCCAAATCCTATGGTTGGATGTTTCCACCAATCGTCATAACTTCGCTGCTTGTTTCTGGCCCGAAAGCCTTTCTCACGGTGTTAGCACTGTCAGTTGGACAGTCATCGCTGACTTTTGCATTTCAGAAGTTGCTGGGGAAGACTAGCAGGAAGCCGAAACGCAAGGGCCGGAAGAGGAGGAAAACAACCGGCAGCCCTCTAAATGATGCTGATTTTGGTGATGAAAAACAAGAAAAGGAGGAAGCTGTGAAGGGAAGAATGGGGTATCGGTCTTGGGTTGTTGGTGATAATGGTTCCTTTAATGAAGATAACCAAGATGCTCCCAACTTTGGTGGCTGGGATGAGTTTGATACTACAGGATCGGCGCAGCGCCGGCCTCAGAGGAAACGGCAGCCTCGAAAGAAACCATTGGCTAATGGCAAGTGGAGTGGGAGCGGGAGAAAAAGTGACATGCCCTTGCTGTTGAGATTGTTAATTGCTGTTTTCCCATTTTTAGGTTCCTGGACAAAGATGCTTTAATGTTCCTCATCCTTCTAACTAGCCTCGATTGATGCAAGCCTTTGGTTTTGCTTCCAAACAACAACTCAAACGGGCGGGATTGTTTCTGTTCATACTGGAATGCTTTCTCTGCAATTTGAATCAGCTGAAGCCAAGATGGGAAGGTCAAAGAATCAATCGTTACAGAAATAGATGATGAAGATCCCTTCATCGTATATTATAGTTGTCTTTCATTCAATTTGCTTCCACATATAGGATCAGCCTGAGATTTATTTTTTTCGGAATAAACTTGTCATCGAATGCTATCGTTACTTGAGGCTGATAAATTTCTTCCTCCGAAGTTTCTTTTCTTATATTTTTATATTTTTTTTTTAAATTATCTAAGAAAAATGTTAAGAGTTGAGAATTGTTACAGGCATCGCAAATTGGTCTCCCCTTTTTTTTTCCTACAGTTTTAATTCTCATAATGACAATAAAATTATATTATCTAGGAGCCAAGAGGAAACGAGAGTTAATAACTGTGTGCCAAAATATTTCAACCATCACGTGAATGGCTAAAATTAAGTTTAATATCTCTAAAGAACAGGGAAAGAGCACATCAGGGCATCTGAGTTTCAACCAAAGGTCAGCCATGACCAATTAAAGACAGGTATCTTCTTTGGACTCGGCAAAAAACTAAAAATCTCAGTGGTAAAACTTTCTTTTTTTCATTTACAGAGTCAACAGAATAAAGGCTGTTTTCTTTACATCCTTTTTTAGTATACTGAAGATAATGTTTGCTTGAGTTAAACTAACACCAGCAAAGATCAATGAACCACCAAAAGAATGAATTCACTCCACTTGAGAAAGAATTATGCAGTTTTTAACCCAAAGATAATGTCAAAACACAAGAATAATTGCAAATAGCTGCCCCCTATTCACGTAGCAAGTAGATGCAGAGTCTTGGAGGCAGCCACAGGAAGCCAGAACCATCAGATAGCTGAAGATGATTGAATCTTGCTCTGGAACAGAATTAACGCACAGGTTAGGCGCTGATGGTGTAGTTCAAAAATGTTGTGGAAGCAGAAGCGATTACCCTTTCCCAAATGTGGGTTCTCCATATAAAACAGCACCTCTATTGTCTTTCAATGCACCAGGCAATATTTCACTTTCACTCAGAACAAAGTGAGGGGTTCCTGATAAAAGATTTGGTGGTGAAAATATGGAAATCAAGCACAGCTATAAAATCCCTTAAAAGTAAAGCTCTTTCCCAATGAAAATAGCAGTTCTTTAGATAGCATCATCATGAACAAGATGCCACATATCTGCAGATCCTTGGAACTTCTCAGGCTCTAGGAATCAAGTGAAAGGATCATCAAGTGTGGCAAGCATCTTCTTGATAGCCATGTCTGATTGCAAATGTGTACTAGAGATTAGAGATATGGCGCCTTAGAAGCTTATGCTACAGTTAACTATTACAAATAAAAGTAATATGTTGATAATGTTTGAGAATGATATAAATTATATTCTATGACCTCACTTAACAGATTAAGCTTTTAGATAAGATGGTTTCTTAACATTGTATCAAAAACTTGTTGACTTAGCGGTCACGAGTTCGAATCTCACCACCCCCATTCTATTTGATAAAAATCAAGCATAAGATAGTGTGGGTCTATGCAAGTTTCAAGCCCAAAGAGTTTTTACTTGAGGGATGTGTTAGAGAATAATATAAATTATATTCTGAGACTTCATTTAGCAGATAATTGGCTTCATACGGAGGTAGTGTGATGTTGGGCATCGGAGAACAGCATGCCTCAACATTTTATACACAAGTTTCCTTTTCCTTTTTTTTCTTTCTCAAACATGCTGCCCGAAACTACATTTATCAACTGAATTTACTACTAAAACCAGAGCACAGCCCCCCGATCTGTACCGTTTTCTTACCCTTTCAAAACTCAAAATTGTGTCTTTTTGGTTTTTATATTATTACAATTGGGTCAGGAGCTTCAAAGTGGTTCGTTCAGGACCTTTATAAAAAAATGGTCCAGGACCAATGCAAGGAGGCCCATGTTTTAAGTGGGCTAGACTGAGCTTGGCCCAAACATGATTGAGAAAAAAACGTATTTCTTTGATTTCCCTGAGCTCATTTTAAATGCATTTTTAATATTTTTAATGAAAAAAATCAGCTCTAATTAAAACATAAATTAATTTTAAAAATACTCTTAATCATAAAATAAATCACAAGTGCAATAAGCCTTTCATCTTCTAGTTACTAAAAAGCAAGTCCCCGAGGGTGGGGTGCAGCGGTAAAGCCTGGGGTTGCCAAAGACAATGCCCAGGTTCGAGCCCTGTATATTCAACTCCCCTCGCAAGAGCCTGGGACAGCCGGGGTTTACCCACACTCTGGGCCCATAAAGTACGCTTTCTGGGATGTGGGGTTTCCCCGAATCCAAAAAAAAAAAAAAGTCTAATCACGATTTTTCTTTTTCTTTTCCTCCTCTTTGCAGAAGTGACTCTTGAGGAGATAAAACAAGTATCAAGCGAGCCTTTTGTATCATGACACGTGGAAGTTGAGAGACCGCAACTTACTATCTAGCGAATTAGCGATAATAGCATGAGGAGTCCCAATACTCGTATCTTCATAGCAAATAACTTGTACATCATGTCTTGAATTTAAATTAAGATATTATTTTTTGTAAAAATCTTTAATAATCAAAGTTTTATTTATTTATTTATTTATTTGAATTCATAAAATATACTTTTCAGAAAATAGAGTTAATCGTATTTAAAAAATAATGTGGAAAATAACGATTCCATTTTGAAGAAAAAATAATTTATTTATAGTTATCTATCGTTCTCAAATCAATTGGTGCTTTTTTTTTTTACTCTCTCTTATTTTGCCTTATAATATCTTTTAATATGAGGTAATTATTTTTAAAAAAATACTTCTTACATAAACACATTAAAACAATTTAAAAACACAAAAAAAATATTTAAAAACAAAAATAAACATGATTAAAACTTGACTTCAAAGCAAATGGTGGAAGCAACCATATATGCTTACACATTCGAATTCATCATTGCGAGCTCTCCAGTTGGTGCATCGGTTAATTTGAGGACAGTTTTGACTATTCCTCATCTTTTCAAAGTCAACAAAGCAGTTTTCAAAGTCTTCTTATCGAGACAAGCCCTATTTATGACATCGATGCATACCAACCCTACCTCCAGTGTTTTCATTTCCACACCAAACAGTCCCTTGCCATGTAGTATTCAAGTCTAAAATTTAAATTTGACTGGCATCCTTCATGGAAAGTTCATGCCCTCCTTTCCTGACATTTAGCTTGACTTTCTTCGGGTGTTTAGATTATTGTTTTAAAATTTATTGATTTATAAAGAATAATATTTTTTTAATGTTTTCGTATGGTTTTTAGTATTCATGCGAAGAAATTTTTTTATTAGTTTTTTTATTAATATGAGTGTCCGGGCTAATTTATATCCACCTCGAATAATCTCACTGACTCTGAAATTAACAATCATGTAATCCTGCAATGCCAATGATCATTATATTCGTCAAATTTCAAATTTTATTTATTTTTATTAATGTAGATATCCGGGTTAGCTTGTACGTACCCCGACTAATTTCACAGGTTCTAAAATCAACGACCATGTAAACCTTTAATGACCATCATATTAACAACCATAAATCTCAAGCGTAAAAACACAGAAAAAACAATCCTCCTCTAAGTACCAAGCTTTTACCACCGGTAATCTAGTTAGATGGTTAATGAACATTTCATTTTGTTTGCTTGCCGCACGCCATGAGGAGCATTTAGTTTTCCTCCAAAATTGGCAGGCAAAAAAATATTGCTCCGTCACAGATTGTACGGCCAGCACGTTAACGAACATGGTGTGTGCCTGATGGATTCGTGTTAAGATAAGGTGTGCCGATTCAAAGGACCTCTACCACTTCCAAGTTCCAACAACATGGCAAGCAGCACAAGATCCTTTAACCACATGAATGGGGGGCTAGCTGCTGCTGCTACAAGTCAGAAATTCATAAATGGAAGAGAAGCCAGGCACATGTCGCTGCTACACTCCGATTTATTTTTTTATTTTTATTTTTATTTTTATTTTTATTTTTCTCCACCGTTAGCTTGGAAAAAACCAAAACTATTCCCATGCCTTGTGGAAACCAATGACCACAAGCATCATATCAAGACAAGATAAATAAAATAAAAAAATAAAAAAGCATTCCCACGATGATAATTAATCTTTTCGTCACATGATGACTTCCAAATTCCAATACCTCTCAGCCAACGCAAGAGAGCACACCACACAGCAAGACATTTACTATATGAACATGATTGTCAATAGAAAACACAGATCGATCTAGTCCAAGTCTTCGTTATCCCCAACAGACACCACCCACAGAACCACACTTACTGCATCTAGATTGCACAAATATGTAAAAAAAAATATATTTTCATAAACATATTCAAACACGGACTGATCCTAAGAAATAAAAATACGCAGTCCCTCTTACACGTTTTGAGTCGGGGTTTTAGAAGTAGGCTCGACTCTCCTCAACTGGATTCCATGCTTATTGGTCTCGTCATCATCGTGGTAAATATAAGCAAACCCGCCGTGCCGGGTCATATCCATGCCGGACATCTCATCCTCCGATGAGATCCTCAAGAGCTTGAGCTTACGAAGAACAATGAACAGTGGACCCATGGTAGCACTAACCCATCCGATAATCACCACGATTTGTATTAAATGAGCAGCCAGGAGCTTTCCACCGCCACCCATGAACAACCCATATGGACGATCCGGTTTGTTCGGGTAAACCTCCCTCACGTACTTCTTGCTGGCAAACAAGGCGGTGAAAATGACACCCCAGGTGCCACAACCACCGTGTAACTGTGCAGCCTCTAATGGATCGTCAAACTTGAGAATCTCAGCCAATTTGTTGCAGCCAATCAGCACTAAAGAGGCAACAAACCCGCATATTATAGCAGCCCATGGTTCGACCACGGAGCACCCGGCCGTGATAGCAGCAAACCCACCAAGCAAACCATTGCAAACATCAGTAACGTTCCAATGACCGGACAGAATTCTTTTACCAAAAAGTGTGGTCAAAGCAGCTGTGGAGCCGGCTAGAGTTGTTGTCACAGCGGTTCTACCAATTGCACTCCATTGACCATAATAGCCACCAGCAGGGTAAGCGCTCAGAATTTTAGTAAATGACCCAGGATTGAACCCGTACCAACCAAACCAAAGCAAGAAAGTGCCAAGAACCACAAGGGAAGCACTGTGACCACGTAAAGCAATAGCCTTGCCTGAATGGTCAAAACGTCCGATTCTTGGACCTTCAATTAGAGCACCCCAAAGACCAGCAATCCCTCCCACCATATGCACCACACCGGACCCTGCAAAATCAATAACTCCGGTACCCAACAACAGATCCCCGTCTGCTCTTATCGCGCTAGCCCACCCATCAGCAGACCAGAACCAGTGGGACACGACAGGGTAAACGAAGCCGGTCAAGAAAGAAGAGTAAATCAAATAGGCAACAAACTGGGTTCTTTCAGCTATTGAACCACTGGTTATGCCAGCGGCCGCTATAGCAAAAGCCCACTGGTAAAGAAAGTAGCTGTAATCAAAATTAATAGAAGGGAAAGCCTTGAGACCAAAGTTGTGTTTGCCAATGAACCCATTGGAGGGAGTCCCGAAGGCAAACGCAAAACCAAAGAGGTAATAGAAGAGGCCACCGGCCGCAGCGTCGAGAACATTTGTGAGCATGATGTTCATGGTGTTTTTGGCACGTACGGATCCTGCACAGAGCATGGCAAAGCCAAGTTGCATGGAGAACACGAGGTAGGCAGAGAAGAGGAGATATGTGTTGTCCACGGCATACTGAGTGGCGGAGAAGTTTTCCGACACGGTGTTGAATTTGGAGCAGATGAAATCAGCAGCCCCGGTGGAGTTAAAGACGGTGGGGCCCAGTAGCTGGGCAAGATCTAATGAGCAGTTCATGGAAGCCATGATTTTGGAGTGGAGGGTGTCAGAGTCTCTGGCAAAGAGGGAGGGGGCAGGGGGGATGGAGTTATAGCAGAACTCTAAGGTTGTTGTTCAAGATCCTTTATAGAGGGGAGAAAATATATATGGAGAAGAATTTCGATCCGATTAGTCTTTTCAAAGGCACATACCATTTTGTGGACGTTTACGAAGAAATCGCGTTTTTATTTTTATAAATTATTTTTAAAATTCACATTAAATATATTTTACAATTACATGGAATCAATACATAGCTTTTTTTATAGATATTTTATTTTTTATATAAAATCTTAAAATTTAAATTTTCACCACAATTTGAAAGAGCTATTTTTTTAACAATAGATTTCAAGCTATCAACAAAAAAAATTATAAAATAATCACACTAATTATTAATTTTACAAAAAAATAAATTATAAATTTACATAACTGAATCGAGTTCAAATCACATAATCTTCAGGAAATTAATATCCACAATAAAAAAAAGGACATTTAATATAAGTCTAATCAAAAGCTGTCAAAGCTATTATTATCTGACTAGGTAATTTATTATTGACAATTAATTCTACTTAAGCAAACAGAACAATCTTTGAAAAAAAGAAACAATTATCGCAATATTACATGAGCCAATCAAAATCATCGTAAATGGACATTTAAATTGCAAATAATCCATACTCGCACGTGTTTAGTTGCAAACACGCAATCTTTTTTTTCCCTACAGATGATAACCAAACAAGGCTTGTTAATTTCATTCCGTTTCGATCGGAATGGCCGAAACATTTCGTGCCATTAAAAAAACCAAAACAAAACTCTGTCGTTTTTGTCTCGACTTTAATTCCGGTCCGTTCTGAAAATTCCGGCTAAATTCGGGTCAAAACGCCTCGGTACCGTTCTGGTCGTGCCGTTCCAACTCAAAATCATAATATTTTTTTATTTTAGAACATTTTACTATCATAATATTTTGGAATTTTAGAGATGTTTCTAATTTTGAGATTATGTTTGTTTGACTTTGTGTTTGTATTGTATAATTTAAAGTTAATTTATCTTGAATTTAAATTATACTAGTTAAATTAATATTTTATTTTTTATATATGTATATAATTAATTATATATGAACAGTACAATCCCGAAACGGCACGCCGAAACGCTCCGAAACCAAAACGTTTCGTTCCAATAAAAAAACCAGAATGACGACTAGAACGGCGATCAAAACGGTATTGACAACTTTGAACCAAACTACAAAAGGCCCTCTCCTCACATGTAAACAAAAATAGAAAAAAAAATTACAAATTCAAAAAAGAGAGTAAATAAAGCAACCCTAGCAGATAAATAATATGTGAAAATAGTTTAATTAATTATGTTTTTAATGAAGTACCCTCTGTTAGGATGATGAATCCTTACTGAGAAATAAGATCAAACAGATTGGGTTTGATAATCAAGCTAAGCATCACTGATTGAAGTGTGCGGGAGAAAGGGAGAGAAGAGAGAAAAGAGAGGGAAATGAAATTTTGAAATTGTATTTTTTGTCAATATTTTTCACACACGCATCACGTGACTATCAGTGCATATTAATAGGCACTGTTACATAATACTAATATGTGTATACTCTACGTATACTCTAACATCCCCCCTCAATCCCATGCCTTGGTAAGCCAAGCATGAGATTGTTACAATGAATTCGAAATAAAGGAGCACTTAATCCCTTTGTGAGAATGTCTGCAAACTGCTCCTTGAAAGACAAATTGAACAGCCAACTGATTTCCAGCTACTCTTTCACGCACAAAATGTATGTCAATTTCAATATGTTTTGTCCTCTGATGTTGAACAGGGTTGAAGGATAATGCTATGGCAGAGAGGTTGTCACAGAACATGCTATGGCAGAGAGGTTGTCACAGAACACGACTGGTGGCTGATCAATTTGAATGTGAAGGAACACCATTAATTGTTTAATCCAGTCAAGCTCAGCTGCTGTGGATGACAATGCACGGTACTCAGCCTCTGTTGAAGAACGGGACACAGTGGGCTGTTTCTTAGAGGACCATGAAATAGGATTTGACCCAATGAAAACCACCAAACCAGTGGTTGATCTTCTGTCATTTGGATCCCCTGCCCAATCCGCATCACTAAAAGCTTTAACCTCCAAAGACCCAATCCTATAAGTAATTCCATGACTGACAGTGCATATTTTAGGCACTGTTACATTATACTAATATGTGTATACTCTATGTATACTCTAACACCCTCGTCGCCTCAAAATTCTACAAAACACGAATAATTAATTATTGATTTGTAGCTATAATTAACCAACGACGTTGACTAGAATCTCTTCGTTGAATAGGACAGCTGTTGTCGCCGTTTGTTTATCGCTCATCGTGGCTTGCAATAAAAATAAAATAAAAGGATAGATTACAGAATCACATTTTGAGAATTGATCCCAGTTTTTATTAAAGCTGTCTATATATTTGTTTCTCATTAAAAAATTAGTACGAAAAATATTTATTAGAAGTTGCAAAAATATAAGAAATATCTTGCTGTTTTTTTTTATATAAAATTTGATCTTTATTTTTTTTCAGCTTCATTTTTTTTATTTAATTTGATTTTTATATAAATTTAAATTCCATTTTTTCTTATTCTTTTCTCGATTGAATTTTTTTAATTTATTAGATTTGATTATTGTTATCTATTTTATTTAAAATAATTTATAAAATTGATCTCCTTTTCAATTTCATTCTTTTTTTTTTTTTGTTAGATTTGATCTTCATTCTTTTAAGATTATATTTTTTAATTTTATCTGTCAGATTTAGTCCTTGTAATTTTAATAAATTTGAAGAAATATGTATAAATTATTTTCCAACAAACAAACATAAACTTAATTTTAACATGGAGGCGACGGGATGTTAGTCAGAATTAGAACTTGTACATAGATTGCTACTATTTATAGGACAAATCTCTGGTTTTGCTGTACATGCGGTCAATGGTTTGCATGCTTGAAGACTTGAAGTGACCATGTAAATCAATATTAAATAAAATGAAGAATCCATAAGAATCTTGCTTTGAAGATCCAATCCCAATAAAGACTAAAGAGGTGATCAAACCTTTTTTTAAAAGCATAAAAAATTATTCCTATAAAAAATGATTCCAAGTGAAACAATCGTACTCTACCCTCATCATGCCCAGCAGAAGTACATTTTTCTACGGTACGGCAAATGAGATTTTAATTATTTTTATATTTTCGACACTTTCAACTTTAATAAGAGGTGTTTTAACTTTCATTTTGAAAAAAAAAAAAAATTATGTATTAATATCAAAAATAATTTTTAAAAAATTAAAAAATTTTATTTTAATATATTTATGAGCGAAAATATTTTTAAAAACAATTTCAATCACATTTTTAAATAGTGAGTAATACAAAAAAAAACCGTAAATCTGCTTAGATAAAAGTCAACGGAAGGAAATGATATTTTAATTTATTTTATTTTAATTTATTTTATTTTGTTAAGAGATGAACTCAATAGCAGCAGCAATCGTTATCTATAACCATTGTCAATGACTGTGTGTGGTATCGAATGATCAATGGGCACCGCTTTCATAATAGCTTGCATGCCAAGTTACGAGGCTGAAACCCTGCACACGACTTTTTTATATTCATTTATCAGAGTCAACGGCATGACATCTGCGCAATCGAAGACTAGGAATCATGGAGGTATCGTCTGAAAAACCCAACTGACGAAACGGTCCACGGTTCCCCTGCCTGACCAGTCTAGACAGGAAGATACAGGTGGCGCCATCAAACCCATTAAATAACAGTGAATTCCTGTCTGTGCCATCCATGGAAGCAGATCCATCAGGAAATCATGTATAAATAACAGTGAATTCCTCTCTGTGCCATCCATGGAAGCAGATCCATCAGGAAATCATGTAAACAGTTCATATATTTTGTCCGGAAATCAGTTATTTCCCGGCATGCAACGGCCACGGCCACCCATCCGCCCGCCGTGGGCACCTCAACCCCCCGCCCCACCTTTTTTTATGGGGTGATGACTCTTGCAAGCAGGCATCCTCCTAAACTGCTGCGTTGACAATTACGTCACGATTCTACCAATGAGAATCTGGATGGATCTGCCATTTGGAATCTCGACCAGTCGGAACGGATTCAGATGTCTGGCTGACGGCTTCATTTGAATTGATCAGTCCAAAACATGAGATTCCAAAATCTATGGCTCAAATTAACCATGAAGATACAATTGGATGGTTGCGTTTCTGACTTTTTATCAAAGTTTACTATCATCTCATGACATCATCTAATTTAAATACAAGTTCTCTATCTCTCTTTTTTAAAATCTTTTCAGTAATTTTACCATTTAAAAAATTCACTTGTAACTTGTAGATGCGAATCTAAGATGTCATCTTTTTTTTTTTATCAATTTGTGTTTTTACTAGTCTAGAGTCCCAAAACAATTACATTTCTTGCCATAAGCCTAGCACGCAACTAGAGTTGAAAAGTAACTCTTACAAATCAAAGTTGTCAAGAACTCCATGGAGCTGAGCCGTATCCTGTTGAAAACTGGAATTGTTGACAGCTAGAGATTCAGAGTTTCTTTCACATTCATGTTCTATATTCAGACATTGATACCTGCATGCAGCTAAAAACACTGTTCAACATGTTCTGCAACTAAATAGCATTGCATTTGATGTATCATCTTCTTTTCTTCTCTTTTTTTTTTTGCCTCAGCCACCCTCTAAATTGAATTGAAATAGAAAGAGGGGGAGTTCTTCAAAGATGAACTCTACTCGTCAACTTCTTTTAACCTTTTTTTCTGCTTTCTTCGTTGATCGCGTAAACCTGGATGAGAAAGTAAAATAACCTTAGGGCATGATAGACAGTTGGAATGAAAAAACATCGAAACAGAAAGATATGGAGAACTGAGAATACGTTTCTTCTCTTCCTTTCTTTTTCTCCTCAAACTCTCGGTGTCTCTACGTTTTTCTGTCATCTCTTTCACGTCCATGCGTACCTGAGAGCAGGATAATTTTGAAAACGCTCGTATTGGAGTCCAGGTGCAACCATATTTTGAATTTAAAGGCCATGGAAATGTTTGCTAAAGTAATCACAAAAAGTGGGGAAGAACATGAGAGTGGAATCATAGCTGAAACAAGTATACCTCCTGACCAGAACTTCGGAGCGCCTGGAGTGGCTCCACGCAATCTTGACCAATAACCACCATTTTCCTTCTTTTGTTATCTCCCAAATTCACACCATGGTCTAACTTTTGCCTTGTTAACTCTTCAAACTGATGTTGCAGGAGAGGTGAAATCCCAGCCTGCAGGAATAAATGCGGTCAGTAGTTAAGATCCTTGCACCTGAAAATTCATTTTATTTACTGCAGGATAAATGACACGTCATAAGAAGAAATCTATTCTAGCATCATCTGAAACCAAGCATCAAACAAATGCTAGCCAAACTAGATTCCCATCAATGCCCCTGCTGTCCCCAATACAAGAGTTGCACGTCACATACAACGCACCCATGCACTATCAATAGTCAACATCAGAATCATTATAACCTGCAACTGAACCACTCAGGTTTCAAAAGCCTTCAATTAACCTAGATTATAACACTGCACAGAATTTAGGATAAGCTCCAAAGATGAAGTAAAATACTGCAGTAAAGCTCTGAAAGAGTGTGTTTCAACAACTATCAGGCAGACTTCATCATTTAACAACATATATTAATATATAAAAACAAACATCTCAGTATATGACAGGAAAATAAATTTTGCACATATACAAACAGTTGAAGGTATATCCATATTTTACAATTTCCAAGAGCCCAGACATGTTTCTCCAAGAAGAAGAAAAAGAACCCAGACATGTTTAGGAGTTCTACAGTTTGTGTTTGATCAACGGCTTGACACATAATCAATGGTGACCAAGAAGAGTTAAAGGTAATGACCAGTGGATTATTACCCCTGCCAAATAGCGATGTGAAAACGATTTTGGTTGCAAAGGACGTGAAAGCTGAGTGTTAAGCTCCTGCAAGTTAAATCCAAAAGAAATTACTATAGTTGCCTATTCAAGGAAAAAGAAATGACCAGACTCTCAAATTTCACAGAACCAGAATTAGAATAAGAAATTTGTTGTATTAAACAAAACCTGCTGCAAGTTTTTCAGTTGCATTGAGGTGACTCTCTTTTGCTTATGATTGTTCACTCTTTCCTCCTCACTGTCATCATTCTCCACCATTAGCTCAATTGATTCTGCATTTTGTTCAAACCAGGTTTTCTTTGCCTTCTCCTAAAGTAGCACATGTACCAGTTACAGAGTGAAGCAGTAGTATTTCAGGAAAGTGATATTTCAAGCTTCTGAGACAAACTATGTAGACAGAAACAAGGAGATCCCGAGTCACATGAGCCAAGCAAAATATTCATCTACCTGAGAGTCCTTTCTTGTAATCTTGTCTATTTGACGTGCAAGAGACAGCCGTCCCATCACCTCTGACATGTATGACTCTTCTAAAGGAAATCTCTGAAAACTTTCCTGCGTAAAGAGAGGAGACAATCCTACAATTTACTGAGGCAATCCTTGAATCCTAATCCTTTGTTCAAAAAGAATAAAAAACAGAGGCGGCAATCCTTAATGGAATCCTACAATTCAGGGCTTCATGTAAAAAAGCAAGATTTCTAAGCGCTGATGATGATATAATTATGAAAAATGGAAAAATCTAATGTTTAAATTTCCAAAATCCTCGATCAACTCTAACCTCTCTTTAAAGAATAATACAATAGAAACCAAAACATATTTTTTGACAATAATGCACTCAAACTAGTAAAGTTTGAAACGCCTCTACCTTTGAAAATGATTTGCACAAAGAGGCAAATTTTGAAGTATCATTTGATGAGATAAGGGCAATGCTGCATCCATCAGTACAAGCTCTAGCAGTTCTTCCACTTCGGTGAACATAAACCTAACAAAAAAGGATATAATATAAGTTTAACAGAAAACAAAAGCATTTTTTTTAAAAAAATGTGATGCATCCCAATTTTTACTTCTGCTGAATGTGGAAGCTGATAGTGAACAACAGTTCGGACACCAGGGATGTCGAGGCCTCTGGCAGCAACATCAGTAGCAACAAGGATAGCATGTTCATTTGAACGAAAACGATCAATTGCCTGCATTAGACACAAAGGAGAAGGTGGTTGGTGTGAAGAAACACAAGTCACTGCATCTTCTAACAAACAAAATCACAAATTTAATTGGCAGAAGATAGCTGTTATGTTGAAAAACATAGAACTTAGTATCTCTGCCATTTGCTTCTCGCCGAAAGACAATGAAAGATGAAGAACTCTTAGATCAGAAACTTAAAACAAATAACTAAAAAGAAACATAAGAAATGTTGGTGGGCACTAGGCCGAGAAAAAAAACGAGCGAACTAATTTAAAAATCATAAAAACTAAAAAGAAACATAAGAAAAGTTTAACTGAAACCTGGTAACGGAACAAGTTCCAATGCAAGTTGTAAAACCACTTAAAAAAAGGGTATAAATAGAAAACTAACTGGCCTAATTTCACTAACCCTGAAAATTTCCCCACTTTCCCATTGAAAACAGCCGCCAGACATATATCTCTCCCATTCCATCTCTCTCGCTTTCTATTTCCCTGTTGAAACTTTAGAGGTTGTTACAGATAACCTCCATCTGTTGTTTTCGTTTCCAGTTTTCTAGACTATTGAAACTCCTCATTTGTGTTTCTTAGCTATTTAGAAAATGAAAAGCCTTTAACGCATGCCTACTATTCTATTTTGGCAGGTTCGTTCTTGCAGCAATTAGGTTGGGATTGTCTCCTATGCTGATCACTAAAACTCCTCAGATCCATGCTTGCAAATTTCAATGAAAATTTGTTGCTGCAACTTTATGTTTTCACCTTCTTTTTTTGTCTATTGGCCATTGTTTCTTGCTGTGATGCTCGCGTTATTTTTCTTTTGGAAATACAAAACATTTAGACAAGTCACTAACACCTAGTTTAGTAATACAGTAAAAAATGACTAAGAGATTTGTTTTAATGGTTACAAAAAACACTGACCTAACCGAACCAGTTCGGTTTGAACTGGTTCTCAGTTCAGTTCAGTTCAGTCCATGTTCTCAAAAAATCTCATCTCCCAGTTTGGTAGGAATTTTGAATCCAACCTGAACCAGACCGGACCGTGAACTCCCCTAGCGGGCACTTAATTTATTAAGCAGGGTTTGCAATCACCTTTTTTCTATTAAGAGACACTGTTGAGAAAACTCTTGCAACATTTAACACTCTGGCCCACTTAACATGAGACACTTGAATAGCTGCACCACAACTGATGATTTGCATTTCCAACTAAAGCCATATGCAATGCATCTGATTAATAAGTTGCTTTCCACCTTTCAAGGCACATCATTGACCGGTGGCTCTAATATGTGTTCAAAACAAGTCTACAACTGTTTACAACCAATTTGAATAACTAGATTACAGTATCAACAACATGAGGCATTAAATCTTATTCATTTGTTAATTTAGTTATTTGAGAACTGTTCTTGAGCATTAACTTTAAACTCAGTACCTCTTGCAAAATTCAAATATCACATTATAAATGAATATGGTTCAAACTACTTCAATAAAAAAAGGAAAAATACAAATCACAAACCTTCAAACGAGCTCGCTGCTGCATCTGAGCATGAAGTGTCCACACATTGATGCCTAGGATGCGCAAAAGGGCAGAAGTGTGGCGCAATGCTGCAATTGATGTACAGAAAACAATTGTGCGACCTTGTCCATGTACACTCAATATATAATACAGGTAAGCATCTTTATCTTCCTCCCTACATCTGCAGTCATTTTAGTTAAAATTGAGAAAGGAAGTCCTGCAATATGATAAAATATTTTTTTGCTAAAACAAAAACATAAAGATTACATGTAAAGTGCAAATGTAAAGGCAAAGAGTGTAATTGATCCTTTCATTAATAACTCCAAAAAATTAAGAATTAAACAAGTTAATCAAGTTGAAGATATACCAATCAGAGTGAGCAAGATGAGATCCAAGCAATCTTATAAAAATATAACTTGTGTGCACAAAAAAAAATAACAGTACACAAATAAAAAGGTGGAGTGCAACCATTGAACTACAGCCCATGTAATTTCTGAGGACAAGCCAATAACCTTGGAATAATATTTTGGCCACGCAAACCAGTCTATAGACATGAATTTGCAGAGGCATGCATGTGTGCATGTTGGAATGTTAGACCTTCTAGATATCAACATGGCCAGCCATATTGTAAAATAGTGGTATGCCAAATTTAGAAATCCAGTACAAGCTTCAGAACATCCCACCATGCAGCTTGTAAACCACTTAGATTCTCGCATTTAGAAGCTGTAAAGATTCTAATGTGAGATGCAATGTAAGACACATACTCTATAAACGATTCCTCAAGCTTATTTGCGAGGATTGATGCATTTGTCAGGTCAATGATGGCAGCATTTGCTCTCATTCCTGCTCGTTCAGAGAGCATTTCTATAGAATTCAGCCCATCAGCCATTGATTGTTTTGATTTTAATGAGCCGCGCTTTAGCTTCTTGCGAAAATCACCAGATAATGCTAGAGTTGCAGAAAAAACAAATGTTTGTCTTTTCTTTATTTGCATGTTTGAAAGTGTTTCACAATTTTCTGAACTTTGAGATTGTCCTCCAATTGAACCACCGGCCATGGGCAGCATGTCAATAATAGACTGCAACTCACGAAAATGTCCATTTTCAATCATTCGATCTGCCTCATCCAGCACGAAGAAAGATAATGAATGCAGCTGCAGAAGAAAACAAACATAGACAATATGTCATATGAACAAAGTGCTCAAATGGGGGCTAGAGTAGAGAGGACATTCAGTTCAGACATTTTTTTTTTTATAAAGCCACATATATGCACTTATAAGAAGTGGATTTGGAATCTTGTAAGTCGCGGAATTAGTAAATTTACTTCATGTACAGTATGCAGCCTTCTGGGGGAATTGGCTGAGACAGCAGTCAACACATTTGTTGAGCTTCCAAAAACTCAGTCCCATGCAGAGCTAATTTGTGAATACAATGGTGCTGGGCATGGTGTAAGTGATAGTGGTTTTAGTGGCAAGCTCAAGGATTTCTTGATTATATATAGGTGTCATGACAAGGCAAAGGTGTCAGCATGAATGTCAAGAGTAAGGACAGTGGCAGTTGTGAAGAAATAGGGTTGCAAATTTGCGATGCTAGAAAGATGATATAAGCTATGACGGTCATAGCAATTCAGCTAGCTGTATGTGAGAGCTGGGAAATGGTTGAGCCAGCCTCCTTCGAACTCGTGAGAACCAGCAAGGGGTTGAGTAATATAAATTCTCCAGTGTCAGTGCAGGAAGCTCTCGGATAAATGGTTGTTATGAGTATCCTTCAAGTGCGTGCTTGTCATTTAGCAGCCATGGCAGGCTGCACCATTCAAATGACACCTATGTGGCTGGAAAACTATTTTTATCTTCTAATAATTAGTAGCCCCGTCTTGAACTTTAAATTTTCCTGTCATATTCAAGCGTGAGGCTACTAGAAGCAAGCTGTTGCACAACATTGACAGCCTATTAACTAAATAGTAGAAGGCAAAATATGTTTTATCTAGAAATCAAATGTGTAAAGATCCAAAAACTAAATCAATAATAATAAAAAAGTTAAACTGATTCTAGCAGAACAAAGACATACCCTCCCTGAATACATCCAATTTATATATCGCATGCAATTACTAACCTCAACAAGATGTTTTTCCCCTCCTGACATAAGTTCCCACAGCCTCCCAGGAGTCCCAACAATAATCCCAGGCCTCGCTTTCAAAAGTCTTTCCTGCTTCTCTGTTGACATCCCACCAACAATAGAAACCACCCTGATATTGATACCATGAGCTGCTTCCTTAATATGGTCAGTCACCTGGATTGGATAAAAAGAAGACCCACATGGAAACTCCAAATCTCACAAAGCTAAATTTGCAGAATCTAAGAGCATGTTGGAGAACTCATGATCAGCGCTGAGAATTTCATTCAAAATTATGACTACCTGAATGGCAAGCTCCCTTGTTGGAGTGATTATGAGAGCTCGCAAAAAACCTTTTGGTTCAAACCTTCCAGCTTCCTCTCCCATATCATCACCCATGTTTGAAGCCTTATCTTGTTCCTCGAGGAGACGTTGCAAAATAGGCAAACCAAAAGCAAGAGTTTTGCCTGAGCCAGTTTCTGCAGCTCCAAGAACATCCTATAACATGAAGGCACATTGATGAGAATCAGACCAAACAGCATTATCCACAATTAAGCCTTAAGCAATGACCTTAACCAACCTTTCCTTGATGAGCTGCGGCAGGAATACAAGCTTTTTGTATTGGTGTTGGTTCTTTGAACCCAAGCCTATATATTGATTTCATGAGCAGAGGATGAAGTCTCAACTCATTCCATGCATAAAATTCAGTCTCGTCAACTGATTCTCCTTCTACATCATCCTTGTTATTGCTAACTAAATTCACGCAATTGCAGAGTCATGAACAATCTTCACATTGGTAAATTAACATCGATTCACTAAAGTTTTTAATAAGAAAATGCACCAAAACAACAATAACAGACAAAATATCAATCAATATCACATGGAGATCATAGAAAAAGATTTCTAGTGATCGTGAATTTTCAAATGACCGAAGCGCAAATGTTAGGAGATCAAAATGTATCTTGGTAATTCAGAGTTCAACCACAAATTCAAAACCTGCCTTAATTTATAGACATCGAAATCAAGGAGCCTGCTGACCAACATGTCAGTAGCACAAATAAACTCAACACTTAACGAACGAGTAAAAAGTGTTAGCACATGCCCCAAACTTAAAATACTACATTAAGCCACAAGACGGGATCCATAATTTATATGAGAAGCACTTACCAGAAGTAGTTTCCTCAACCTTTGATGATTCCTTCGCTTTCCTTTTCTTCTTTCTCTTCTTCCTTTTTTTCTTATCATCCACGTTTATCCCCTCCTCCTTCATCTCCTCTTCAACCCCGTCAGCATCAGCATCAACATCAGCATCCTTCTGCTTCTTGGATTTATTCTTTCTTTCTTTCTTCACCTTCTTATCAAGACCAGGAATTTCTAAACCATAATCACCCTCATCAATCTCTTCAAGTGAAAGAAACCCTGCATCCATCCCCCGGGAAAAAAATCATAAAAAGAATCAGGTTCAGGTCCAAGCTTAAACCCTACAAACCCTACAAACCCTACTGCAAAGTATAGTTAAGAAGAAGGAAATAAAAGATGGAATGGGTGAGGCCGACCTCCTTCGAGCTCGTGAGAACCAGCAATAACAGAGAAAGGATCGTCTTGAGAGATGGAAGAGTTCCATGGGAGTGAGTCGAATCGGTCGAGTTCTGGGTCAATTTGATTTCGCTTTCTTTTCCCCATTTTTTTGCTGGACTGTTTAGGAGATACTCGTGGCACTGCTTCTGTAACGGCGGCCATTCCAGAGCTGCGAGCTTCAAACACCCTGGTATTTTTTCCCTAAATGCACTGTCTGCTGTAGTTTAGGCAAGGCAAGACAAGGGCATACATAAATATTGATTTAGTCCCTTTACCAGTACGAAATGTCTCATTAAGTCCCTCTATACAACGAAGTTTTTATTTTTTAACATCAATGCCTTAAAGATGTTTACGGCATTCAAACTTAAACTTAAAGATTGATGAATTATGTAGTGATCTGTAAGACTTCAACCATTTTCTCCTGAAAATATCAAATAAGTTTTGTAAATAATACACAAATAAGAACAAATTTTGATATGATATTCTAAAAAGTTTTTTGTCATCTTAAAGGACTTACTTTCCGTGGTTGTAGTGAATCTAAGAATTCAAATAATCAAGGGAAATTTCTTCATCTTCTATAGTTTCTTGTTGACCACCAATATGATCCTGAATTATCTTAATTCTAATTTATTTGTTATTTTAATTAATAAATTAGAGAGGAAATGGTTGTTGTTTTATGCTAGATAGACATGTAAGGATGTGTAACTGACCTTTTTCTTAGTATTATACATGTTAAGAGCATAATTGTTCTATTATTTAAGAAGACAATTAAGACATTGTTTTCCTGACATGGACTTACTATGTCGCATTTATATAGACAATGCTATGATGGAGCTAGCAACATGCAAGATGAATTTGATGGCTTTAAAGATTTGAAAATGAAATAAAATCCGTACATGAATTATATTTATTGTCTTGCCAATCTGTTGCGATTAATACTTATTTGTGTGGAGAGAAAAAATGTTTATATTGCTTTGGTACTCAATGTTGTTTTTAGTGGTTGTTTGGTATTGCGTTCCAAACAGAGTTTTGAGGGAAAGAGATAAAATCATCGTTTGGTAATCGTAAAACCAGAGTTTCAATTGCTATGGGAACCATCAAAAACACTTTCGAACCACCTTTTAGAGGAAGCAGAAAAACAAAACTTTTAAGGCTGCATTTCATTTCTCCATAGTCAATGAACCACGACCGAAGGTATAAACAAAGTAAAGTATAAACAAATAGAAAAAATAAACAAGCATCATCGGTGGTTTCCAGAGCAGATAACTAATCACAGGCACACCACCGGTGGTCTCTCTCTCCACAATCGAGGGCAGCTCTCTTTCTCCACAATCGGGGGCACCTCTCTCCCTCTCTCCACAATCAGGGGCAGCTCTCCGAGAGCACCACCACCATCCCCCTTAGCATCGGTGGCTTCTCCTCCACTCTAGAAGCTCCGTCGTGACCTCCAGCGACAGCAGCAAGCCCCGACGTAGAAGTAGCAGTGGCGGCAGCAAGCTTCCGACGCTCCTCCCGGCCACTACAGGAAGAACCACCTCGACCTCTTCTACCCATTGGCATCGGCAGGTGAGCCTCTCATCACCGTCAGCCGACCACCCTGCTACTGTTTATGTATTACGTGAACAGTGCATAAATAAATTAATTCACTCTACACTGTTCATGCAATACATGAACAGTGCAGCGCACCGTTTTCTCTTATGTTTTTAAATCTTGGGTTGGGCTGAACCTGCTCTAGGCCCAGCCCAAGTCTAGCAAAGGTGGGCCTTTTGACCCATTTTGGCTAGGTCGACTCATTTAGTTGGTCAGACCTAGTCCAATTTTTTTAATAAAAAAATCATATTTTAAAAAAAAATATGTAGATAGAGATCAGTCATGATGAATGGGAAAGGAGCGTGATTTATTTTAACTCCACAACCTTGTTGTTTTTCAATTGATTATGGATCACAAACTTGCAACTAGATTTTTCCTTGGAATTTATCTCTACAACATGTAGATAGAGATCGTGAAACTCAGTATGGATCACAAATGTTGTTACTAATAATATTTTATCAGATGTTGTTCCTTGATCAAATAGCAAGGGATCACAAAGGCATCCACGTATTGATTTAGTTCGTGATGACATTGAAAGTAGTTTGACGGGAGAATAAAAACAAATGTTTAATTTACTTGAATTATTAATTATATTTTATTGTTATAATTATTAATCTACAATATTTAAAAAACAATATATATGTGTGTGTATGTATGTTTGTGTGTACATGTGTTCTTTAAAGTAATTTCACAAGTTGACAACAATATGAAAAGCATGGTAACCAAACACACTAAACTGTTTTTCATTGAATCTCAAACTCAACTACAGTTTTAACCAAACACTTCAATTTCAGTTATAAACCGCAGCTAAAAGTGTTTTTTATGAAACTATTTTTTTTTTAAACCATAATATCAAACACACCCTTAGCTTGACAAATGTCATGGGAACCTCGTGTATGAGAAGAGGTGTTTTTTTTTATGAAAAGCAATATAACAAAGATTGTTAAACACATTTAATAATGATGAAATCTCAGGTGGTTGAGGTTTGCATCAAGAAACCATGCTTCGAAGAGTCGGTAATGCATGTTAGGAATTACATTATGGATATTTGGTAAGTCTTATGATAAATTATGCCTTCGATGTTGATGCGCTCAAGGTCATTATCGAGAAAGATGTAAAATGTTGACCTTTAGGTCATATATTAATATCTTAATGATAACAATTAAATGAAAATGAACTAATATGCTTGCACAAGATTAAGTGAATAATATGAATCCCTTTACGATTTCTTTACCCAAATATTAACAGTGAATAATATGAATCCCAAAAAAATAAGATTATAATATTTTTTGGAATATTGGCCAATACCCTTTGGATTTTACAAACATGTTGTAAAATCCAAAAATGCGAGAAAACATTTTTTGTGTTTACGAAATCAATGCTAAAACTCATTTTTTTTTCTTTAAACTCCCAAATAATATATTTTTTTTAAAAAAAATGTTTAAAATATGTTAGCGTATTGGCCGTATGCACGAAAACAACATATTTTTTTAAAAAAATATATATATTTTTTATGCAAATTTTATATTTTTGTATTTTTATTATATTTTTTATGGGCTGGCTGCCCAACCCTGGTGGGCTGAGAGGCCCATCATTTGGGGCTGGACTACCAGCCACGGGTGGGCCATTTGGCCACCCATTTTAATGGTCAGGCTGGGCCTTGTCCCCGGCCCCGCCAGCCCAGGACGGGGGAGTGAATTAATTCACTCCCTCGTCACAATAAAGGTGATAATGAACAGTAGGGGAGTTTTTGGAGTGTGATTAACAGCGTACCTGTTAATACTGTTGGGTAGAGGAGGTCGAGGTGGTTCTTCCTGTCATAATGGCGTCGGAAATGGTGGTCGGAGGAGGCATCAGAAGGTGGCTGCTTTACATTGCTGTTGCTCCTGCTGCCTCACCGAAGGTCATGGTTGGGCTGCTAGCGTGGAGAGGAGGCTTCCGGCTATGATTAGGGTGGAGCTAGGTGGTCTGCTATCAAGTCTTTGAGGAGAGAGAGAGCTGAAGGTGGCTAGTTTTAGAGAGAGGGTTGGCTGAGAGAGGAGAGCAGCTGCAACTATTGGGGGAGAGAGGGAGATGCCGGGGAGAAAGGGAGAGAGAGGGAGTTGACGACGTCGGAGCTGGGGAAGAAGAGAGGTGGTTGCCGCTGCGTGTGTATGATTTATACTGTGTCTTCTTCCTCATGCAACCTCCTCTGAACTGTCAAATTTTCAATCCCACATAAATTTTATCCTCTGCATTCTCTGCTTTTTTCATGCATAAATTTTCCTCCTCTCTCTACGTGAATTTTTTGCCCTCTATTCCTTTCTTTCCCCCCTTATTTTCTCGTTCTCGGATTTTCCTTTTATAAGCGCAGGAGGTAACCGTTGGGTTACCTCCTGCGGCAGCATGCCTGAAACATGGTTGTCAGCTGCGGCGTGCAGGTGGCTTGTCGGCGGCTGTGCACGCAATGGCATGCACTGTCTTTTGCTTTAGGAGGTGAAAGTGCAGTTTGGTTCTTCAATTTGTAATTGTTCTAATTGCACCCCTAATTGGATTTAAACTTATGATTTTGTGCAATTACACCCCGTCAGAATTTCAATATCAGCCTTGACTTTGCACACCTTTTTTTTTATTTTGGTCTTTGATTTCTGATTTGTGCGATTTGACCCTCAATTCACCATTAGACTCTTAATTTGTTCAATTTGGCCCCGACTTCGCATAATTGGCTTGGAAAAAATTCAATTCGGTCTCCAAAAATTTCAATCTTCTCAATTGAACCCGAATTAAGCTCAAGAACTTGATTTTTCAACGATTAAGCCCCTAATAAAATTAATTTGACCAATTTAAAGTATAATCAAGTCTTTGCACTTAATTAAATCCTTCAATTGGACCCTAAATTAATTCTCAAATATAATTACACTTTTAAATTGACCAACGATTAAATCAAACTGACCTATAAAAATATAATTATATCTTTTGACTTAATTTTTACGCAGATTTATTCGACAATAAATTACTTTAGCCTTGAATCTGCATTTTCCTTTATTTCTGGGCACAAAAGAGGAACAATCGAGCTCTCGGAAACGTCCAAAATTTTCACCTTAATTTTTTTGACGACACCGACCCCTTTTATTTTATTTTTGTTATTTTTGGGTAGCCTTGGGGAACAACCCAAAATTGGGTTACGATAGTAATGATTATTAATCTACAATATTTAAAAAACAATATGGGTGTGTGTGTGTGTGTGTTTATGTGTATATGTGTCTTTTAAAGTAATTTCACAAGTTGACAACAATATGAAAAGCATGGTAACCAAACACACTAAACTGTTTGTCATTGAACCTCAAACTCAACTACAGTTTTAACCAAACACTTCAATTTCAGTTATGAATCGCAGCTAAAAGTATTTTTTATAAAACTGTTTTTTTAAACCACAACAGCAACCACAATACCAAACACACCCTTAGCTTGACAAATGTCATGGGAACCTTGTGTATGAGAAGAGGTGTTTTTTTTTTTTAATGAAAAACAATATAACAAAGATTGTTAAACACATTTAATAATGATGAAATCTCAGGTGGTTGAGGTTTGCATCAAGAAACCATGCTTCGAAGAGTCGGTAATGCATGTTAGGAATTACATTATGGATATTTGGTAAGTCTTATGATAAATTTTGCCTTCGATGTTGATGCGCTCAAGGTCATTATCGAGAAAGATGTAAAATGTTGACCTTTAGGTCATATATTAATATCTTAATGATAACAATTAAATGAAAATGAACTAATAAGCTTGGACAAGATTAAGTTTAATTAGATTTATATGAAGATTATATCAACAACCATGAGGAATTGAATGAAGAAGTTCATCAACAAGTCAAAGATGCAAAACAAGCTAAGACTTAGTTCTCAAGGATTGATTTTTATGCTTATTATTAAATCTTTATATCTTACCCAATAGAAAACTAAAATGATTACACACACTTCACATTGTATGCATAAATAAAAATGATATACATTTAATTGGTTCAAGTTTCACTAGGTTTGAAACTGACAAATCTAGTTGTTAAATTTTGAAATAATCGATCGTCTGGGCATACCAAGTGAATCAACCAACCTTTGTTCTTCAATGATAAACACCTAAGAATCTTACAAGAACTGATCGCTTGAATGGCATGGTCATTTGAACAGATTGATCGCTTTAGTTGCCAAAGGCATTCTAACGGCTATAAACAACTTTTTTGAAACATATATAACTTTATCCATGTAAAATTAAAAGGGAGATTCTTAACCTTTTTTTTGAAACATGTATATAGCTTTATCTATGTAAAATTAAAAGAGAGATTCTTAACACACATGATATAAAAAGTTATTCAAACATTGCTAGTGCTTAAGATGTGAATGTAGACTTGTTGAACCACGTTAAAATCGACTTTGGATTTTTTTTTTCTTACTTTAACCACTTTAATTATATAGGTGATTATTGTGCTATACATGTTTAATGTGTTTACTTGTATTATTTGATATAACTAGTGAGATACCTAACAGCCCCAAATGTTATCATTAACTTCATCCCATAACAACACAGAATTCAGAGTAAAAGGGTAAAGCTTGTGCACTTTTTACTCGACATAACCCTATGAATTTGTTTTCAATTTGTATTTGATGAAAAATATATTAGGAATCATTATTTTAAGCATTGCAAATAAAAATCAAGATATCATAAATACAATTTAAAAAAACTACTTAAGTGATGAGGGATAAAACATGATAATCTATAAGATTTTTTTTATTTTGTGAAATACATGATTTTGATATTCCAAAACTAAATTATGTATTTGTCATTTGTGGTCAGTTAAAGTGTAATTCTCAACAATTAACAAACTTTTTAAATCTTTCAACATTTTAATTTTTACATCTATGAGCATATTTTATCTAAATTCGTAAATTTATTGATTTTTTTCTTCTTCTCATAGTTTCAATTATTTTGATTTTCGAATTTCAAGACTTTCTTCTTCTTCTAAATTAGCTCTATTTCTAGTTTACATGATAAAATAATAAAAATAATCCACAAAAAAGACACGATAAGAAATTTCTCGAGTGGAAGGTATACATAAATTTAAAAAAAAATATAGAAATCACATTAAAAAAATAGAATAAAGAAATGAAATTGGTGATGAATGTCGGAATGCTGGAAGGATATAAGGAACAAACGATGAAAACAAGCTTCCCACCCACGAACAAGCTTTCATGGATTGTTTTTTAACGTTTTAATTTTAATGGAAGTACGTGCCATCACGCGCCACAGATTCAACACCGGTGTCCTCTCCCTTGCCACCAAAATATCTTCTACCAAAAATAAAATACCATACAATGCCCTCCTCCCTTCTCCTCCTCAAATCCGTCCTCTTCTTACATCCAAAACCTCACTCCTTCCCCCTTTCTCACATCACCGCCATGTCCACCAAAACCAAAACTCGCTTAAGAGGGGTCGTTTTCGACATGGACGGAACCCTAACCGTCCCCGTCATTGATTTCGCTTCTATGTACAAGGCCGTGCTAGGAGAAACCGAGTATCGCAGAATCAGGCAAGAAAATCCCTCTGGGATCGACATTTTGCATCTCATTGAGAGTTGGAGCCCCGATGAGCAGCGAAAGGCTAATGAGACCATCCTTGATTTCGAGCGACGAGGTCTCGAGCGATTACAAATCATGCCTGGTGAGTCATTGGATTGCAGCGATGTGGCGTCGTAAATTCGTTTCTTACTTGAGTTCACCTGCTGATTTCTTTTGGAAATTATTGAGCCGCAGGTGCAGCTGAGCTCTGCGGGTTTCTTGATTCCAAGAAAATTAGGTACGAAAAGTTTCAGCATACAATTACCGGTTTTTCATTTGCGCTGAGGGGTTTGGTTTATTTGTGATTGAATAACCTAATTACTTTAACCATTTAAATGCGTGAATTAGTTCCATATTATCTATCATGGCTATATGTAAGAGCTACACTGGATGCTTTTGGGTAGCTTGAGTTGCTATAAAATGAATATATATCTCCCATTTTACTACTAGCAAGAAGGTGGACTATTCGTTTATTGTTTTTTTTTTAAAAAAAAACAATGGTGGGCTGGGATTTAAAATTGAGCCTTGATTAGTCTCATGTTACAATGCATGTTAGATTTGCTACAGAATGTGTTGTGTGGGAGTGAATGCTGGTATATTCGTGAAGTGATGATCTGGGGTGACAGGTTGAAAAGTTGAGAAAAACAACTTAATTCACTGGCAAGTGTGCAAGTGAAATAATGTTAAATCTGGATTTCATATGATTTTGCATGTCAGGTAAAATTCAGAATGTAATTGATGCGTGAGTTTTGCTTGCAATTATGCCATAGAAAAATGCAGCTCTTGCAATCACACTGTTTTCCGAAAGAAATCATGTGGCATCTTTATGGTCATGATAGCAAAGCTTTTACTTGTTTTCAGAAGGGGATTGATTACGCGAAATGTCAAGCAAGCAGTTGATCTCTATCATCAACGCTTTGATGTAAGTTAAAAACACATTTATTCGAGTGCATCAAGGTTCTTGAGTGTATGTAACATGAAGATTATTTCTGCCATAGCTCCACAATCTTCTTTGAATGCACGGAGAAACATTTTAGCATGCAATGCATGGAATAGGTTTTTAAAGAGTGATCTGCTGTAGCAGAATTTTTCAGGTTAAACATCTGTACTGGTGAGGCTGTCCAATCTGCATGGGTCTACAAACAAAATGCGCTGTCTGGTCCATACAAAGTCCATCAGGACTGTTAATCAGGGAACGGGAGCTTCATGGTGTAAACTTTTCCCATGTCAGATTTGATTGTTTCTTCAAAAACCACTTTTTTACTCTGTCTCCCTCCCAGAAGTCCCTCAGGATTGTTTATGTGCTTCCGGAATCCTTTGCCGTATATACCATGCTTATTTTTTTATATATCATACATGTCATTCTTGGATTCTTCTTGCACTTGAGCCTGAACACTTTGTGTGCCTGCTCAAAGGTTTGCCTCTTATTGTCATGAATAACTGATACTTTCCTGGGCTCAATTTTTACCATTTTGCTTTAAAGAGCAGAAATTTTGTAATTTTGCTTTCGGTTATGAAGGAAAAGAAAGCTTCTGCTGAAAAGAACCCTTTTTTCTTCATTCATTCCACCCCCCCTTTTAGTGTACAGCTACCAAAAAGTTCTGCTATATTTTTCAGATAAAAATTATAAAAGGACCTTTTACTAATTTTAAGCAAACAGCAATACCAATACACCTCTTCAGATGCGACCCGGTTTTCCATGTGCTATGTCCACATTGTCTGCCCGCTGCACAAGGACCCTTTATAATTGTTTTACCAGAAATATTAATCCACCATGCTGTGTTTTTGCTGCAGATTATGTTTTCTCCAGCATTAAGCAGGGAGTTTCGTCCTTATAAGCCAGATCCTGCTCCTCTGCTGCATATTTGTTCAACTTGGGATGTCCAGCCCAATGAGGTCATGATGGTTGGTGACAGCCTCAAAGATGATGTGAGTGATATTCTTCTTAAATTCTTTTTTGATACGCTCTGCTGTCTTCGATGCTTATATCAAAAGGATGGAAGTTTGCTTCTACAAAGAAGGGATGATGCGATGCAATGTTCAACTTTCTCATTTAGCACAAATTTTTATTCTTAGGGTGTGTTCGGCTCTGCGTTTCAAAAATGTTTTTGAAAAAAATTGAATTTGAATTTTATTTTTCACTTTAAATTAAAAAAATTGGTGTTTTTAGATCATTTTCATGTGCTGATATCAAAAATGATTTTTTAAAAAAATATATATCATTTTGATGCTTTTTTGAGTGAAAAACACTTTCAAAAACAACAGAAACCACAGTCACTTAGTCGTGCCGGTGAATTATGTTACCTATGCTTAAGCAATGGGTGATTGATTTTATGGCTTGTACAGGTGGCCTGTGGAAAGCGAGCTGGAGCCTTCACATGCTTGCTCGATGAAAAAGGGAAATATGATTCTGCTGATTTTGCCAAGGTGGACCTCGAACCAGACTTCAAGGTCGCTTCCCTTGCCGAAGTTCATTCACTATTGGAGACTAATTTTGATCTGATGCCTTGATTTTCAATCTCCTGATGAAGACTTTCTACTCTTCAATGGAGATTTTTTTATTTATTATTTATTGTCATATTAGTCAGGACTTGAAGAGAGGACCTTCACTCTAAAAAAAAAAACCTCCATGACGTTGACTGGTCAAGAATCAAAGGCCATGTCGCTAGATAAAGAAAAGGTGCAATGCACCAATCCAAACAAAGAAATGAGATGTACTAAAATAAAAATAAATAAATAAATAAATCATTAACTGAATTGCAAAAACTTTTAAGAGAATAGTTTATTGCAAATCCATAAATTCGAGTGTGAAGGGCTAATTTGATAGGAAGAAAATCACCCCACCGACTCAACGTCCATTCGTCTATCCTTGTTTCTCTGGTCACCAAGAAAAAAATAAATAAAAAAATATAGACCACTGCCAGTGTCTCCAGCATTTATAGTGAACCGTTAGGAGTTTGCTAATATTGGCTCTTATATTTTATTATCTTTGGGAGTTGTTGAGATTGTTTTTTAAAGTGTTTTTTATTTAGAAATGTATTAAAATGTTATATTTTTTATTTTTAAAAAATTATTTTTGACAATTAATATATTTTTCTATTGTTTGATCAAATTTTTAATCATTTAATTATTCTGTATATGCCAATAACTCATATGAATCATTATATAAAAATTCTTATAAATTCTTCTAGGGGAGATATTGTTATACCTAGCTATTTTATATTTTTTATTCTCAAATCTACTATGTTGTATTTTTGTGTTGAACCTCATTACATTTATAGGGAAAATCTAAGTTATTAGAAATTTATGCAATCAAATCATTGCTTTATATTTAGGTTTAGAATAACATTATAACCTTTCACGTAATTATATTGGTCAAAAAAGATACGGGAACAACGTGATGGGAATTAACCTATGGTGGGTTGAAATTATAGGTTATGAAAACGAAGAAGATGATGAAAGCATTAAAGAAGAGTTGTTTCTTTTTGCTATAGAAAACGTGTTTCATGATTTTTCAAATATTATTATATTTTTAAATTGTTTTATGTGCTCGTATTAAAAATAATAATAAATTATTATTGTTATATATTTTCAAACAAAAACTATTTTAAAATGTAATAATATCATACTCTAAATACTACATGATATGATGGTGAAAGTATCGTCTGTTAAGGAACCATCTCACCTATAAGCTTAAGCTTTTAGGTGAGATGGTTCCTTAACATGGTATCAGAGCCTTCTTGACCTAGCGGTCATGAATTCGAATCTCACCACTCTCTTTCTATTTGATAAAAAAATCAAGCACAAGGTAATGTGGGTCTGTGCAAGTTTCAAGCCCAAAGGGTTTTCACTTGAGGGGGTGTATTAGAGAATAATATAACATATTATAGGGCCTCACCTAACAACTTAAGCTTTTAGATGAGATAGTTCTTTAACATCGTCTCCTTACTCTGTCAAGACAACTTGATAAATATCAAAAATATAATATAATCCCAGGTACTCATATATCGGTACCCATTGATTTATGTTTTAATTCTTTATTTGTAATCCTCACTCATTGTATTGGGTTCTCAGTTTTTGTTCTGTTCGTAAGATTCTTTTAGAAAATACTTTTTTTATATACTAATCTTTCAGGAAAATTCTTTAAACGTGTACCAAGTCCAAGAATATTCAACTCCTTCCTAGGTTTCAACTTTAATTTGATTGATATTGTTGATGTGATTTACTTTCAGCCGAAGGAGACAACTACACTAAATCAAGAGTTTCATTGTATATATCTTAACAAGGTGTTTGTTTAACATGTTCATATAAGAAAAGCTGAAAATATCAAAGTATTAGTGTGCCCGGTAGAGCCGTTAATGTTACAGAGAGCATACATCATGAAGAAAGAGGCCATGCAATAGAATATCACTTCCTTTAGTTGACCTATTTTTAGCATTTTTATGCTTGGTTTTTGGGATTCTTGGTAAAAATCCTTGATGTTATAAAAAAAACAATTAACATATAAGAGCATAAATATTCAAACTATAATTAAAAAAGACAATAGAGAAATATCTGTTTTATTATGAATTATTCTATTTTTTTCAAGTTCTAAGAATACAAGACAAGTGGATCTATTTGTAGAAGAAAAAAATGAATTCAATGGTCATGGAAATCCAAGAGACTAAACTCAAGAGTTATGAATATTCAATACATATAATTATGGATTGTTATGGACATTCAATACATATAATTATGAATTTATAACACTTCTCCTTGAATGACCATATACTTAAAACTATACCTCATTAAAAACCTTGCAAAGAAAAATCCAATAGGAAAAAGAATACAACATTCTAGTATGATTTAGGGGGTTTTATATAGATACTTCAAGATCTATTCGAATACTTTAGGATTCATTAAAACAATGTCAAATTATATTATTAAAACATTGCAAATGAAAACCCAGTGAAAAAAACCTAAGTGAAGGAAAAAAAATACAATTTGCATTGACTTCCCTTCAAAAGTACATGCTTTATGATAAATCTTTAAGTTGACTAATGCCAATATTATGAACAATTTTTTTGAAAGTTGAGGTTGGCAAAGAATTTGTAAATAAGTTTGCTAAATTATCACTTGACCTGATTTATTTTATATCAATTTTTCCCTTTTGTTAGAGCTCGTGAGTATAAAAAAACTTTGGTGAAATATGTTTTGTTTTGTCTCTTTTAATATAGCCTCCTCTGAGTTGAGTAATGCATGCAACATAATATTCAAACAATATTGTAGGACTATTTTCAATGATTGACAATCCATTTTTTTTTTTATGTGTCATGTAATATCTTAACTATATACATTCTTGACTATTTTCAATGGTCGACAATCTATAATTTTCCTTTATGTGCCAGATAATATATTAGTCATATACATTCTTGACTTGTTTCATGTATCATAATAATTCTGAATGATTTGATAAAGTAACCACCAATGTTTGTTTGACAGATCTCCAAAAAAATATAGTACCGTCATAGGTGAATAAATAACATGTTTGTGATATCTCTTTGTGGGGATTAGAGAGATAATATGCATATGCATATCCAATCAATTATGAATTTGATCAACAATAAAATAACTTTATTTTGGTTGTTTTGCGGAGATAGAAAAATATATGTTTGACTCTATTCTAGTGTCTTTTTATGGAAGTGAAACTATATTTTGCCAATAAATTTACTGCAAAAGCTATATTTGATCTTGTACAACTTGCAAGGTACATAAGTTCTCCAATAGCACTAAGATATGGTACTTAAAAACCAAAAATTTCTTCATGTTTTTTGGAGGTCAAAAAGGTTTTTTTCCACATCAAGTGATTGAACAATCATAAGTGTACTCAAAGGATGAACATTGTCCATATAAAAAGCTTTAGAACTTTTTCTGTATGCATTAATAGATCTACAAATATTTCATTTGAAAGATTTTCAATCTGTAAACCAAGTCAAAAGTGTCTTTATGAGATCTTTCATCTCAAATTCATTTTTTAAATAGGTTGTAGTTTTTGTGAGCTCTTCAGGAGTACTAATAATATTTATATCATCAATATATACTGCAATAATAGCAAACTAAAGTATTATTTTCTTAATAAAAATACATAGACAAATCTCATTATTCTCAAACCCTCTTTTTAAGAGGTATTCATTAAGATAATTATACCAAATCCAACCAAATTGCTTAAATCCATATACAATTTTTGTAGTCTAATGGAATAAATACTTCTGGGTTCATTACAAAAGGCTTCAAATATTGTAAATCCTTCAAGGATTTTCATATGGATGTCTTTATCTAATGATCCATATAGATATGCTGCAACTACATCCATTAAATGTATTTCTAAAGTTTCTAAGACTGTTAAACAAAATAAAAAAAATTGAAAGTGATTGTATCCATAACTTGAGAATAAATTTCTTCATAATCCATGTCGGGTCTCTATGAGAAACCTTGTGCAACAAGTCGCGTCTTATATCGTACAATTCCATTGTTCTCGTTTTGTTTTCTAACAAAAAAAACCCACATATATCCAATGGGTATAACACCTTTAGCTGTATAAACTACAAGTCTAAATACTTCACGTTTTGAAAGTGAATTTAATTATATTTGGATTGCTTATTTCCACATTAACCAATTATGTCTATGCCGACATTCTTCAACAGTTTATGGTTCAAATTCACCATCACTTCCAGTGATGCTAAAAGCAACCTTAAATGCAAATACAATATTTATGATAATTTTATCTCATTCCAAAATCTCTCGTGTATTAACATAGTTAATGAAAATTTCATTATTTCCAAGTATTTGGTTTTCTTCAATAGGTCTTTCTCCAGGAGAATCAATATTACAAGATAATTTGAATCCAAGATTTTATGTTTGTTTTGTAGGTAAAGATTCTACAAGGGCACCATCATCTATTCGTTGAAGTTTTAGTTTTCTAGGATTTTTATCTTTAACCCTAATAAGTCGTTGATTTTTTTTCATTCAGTGATTTCAATTTTAAGATTTGCTTCTGGTATTTCTTGAGATGAGTAGTTTAATTTCCAGAGGACCGTATCTGCTGCGCATCAAGTTCATCTGGCAACTCGAGGGATGGTGAACAAGCAGGAAGGCATGTAGATGATGCATGCGACTGAGCCATTTTAATTATGGAAGGCCGATATACCCTATGGTTAGCTTTTGGTCGTAAACTACTCAAATTCCTCCATGTTTGACTGAAGTATTCTTATTCCTGAGCTGTAACAGGTCATTTCTTAACCAAAATTAATGGAGCAGAGCATCTTTACGGAGTTCCTCGTTGTCTGAACAAGAATTCTGTACATGGTTTACATTACTTGAAAGAGAAACCGACAAATTTTCATTCAAACCCTATTATATGCTTGCTTGTCCCCAACTGTCTTCCATCAGTTTTGTGGTGTTTGTATCGTTGCCGATGGATAGATAGCAAGATAAAATGCGTTTGGACAAGAATTGACACATAAAATTGCTCTTGTGGCTTCCAGTTGCACTCTACCGTGTCTTTCAGAATTTACTTCCTTGTGGAAATAGACTCAGCTTCTGCCATACTACTAGAGCCATTTTGTCATGGACAATATCCTGCAATTAGTTTTTAACAGGAACTGGCCAACAATTGAGCCTACCGGTGAGAACATTTCCACATCCACGATGGACAGCTCAAACTTGAGTAGATGGAAATCTTTTGCATGTGAAAGAAACTCGAGAGTCAAAAGATAGGAAGTTACCTGGGTACAAGGCGACCAGTGCCACGATCAACTCATGCGTTGAAGTAATAAAGCATACTTTGAACTTTGATCCCAATCTCCCCGGTTATTAAACGAGAAAACTGGTTTGGCAAACTACCTTAGTCTTTACCTCAAGAAGCCTTGGCACCCTGCCTCCGTAACGGTTGTAAAACCCTAGAGAAACAAACAGCTTACGAACCTGAATGACAATTTTTTCAGCAAACAATTCCAGAGGTATGGACAGCAAACAATGTCTCGATCCTTTGGTTAGTGAATGCGTATTTGTGGCACCATATGGTTTACACAAGATATCCTCAATAGTAAAGGGAGACAGACAACAGAGCATCCATATCAAGACACCCGTGTAAAATTTTCAAAATCATGAGAAACAGCAGGTCCTTTCATCAACAATATGAGGCCACCCAGAAGTTCATAGATTGACTTGGAACAAGGATGCAGTTTATCAGCAGCATAGAAAAAATGAGTAGTGTTATTAATGCTTATCCAACTGTACCCGGGAGTTTTTGTTAAGCACCTATCTTTCATCAATGTTCTCACCTCGGATACGACATCCCATCTCCTTGAAGATGCATGTAAATTTGAAAGCGAGACATAATTCGAAGGGTTTTCAGGTTCTAACTGAATAAGGAACCTATAAGCCAGATCCTGCATCTCGGAATTTCCATGGATTATGGAAGCATTTACAAGAGCCCCCCAAACACTTGGACTAGGTTCCATTGGCATAGTTTTAATATAATCTAAAGCTTGGCCAAGCTGGCCTGATCGGCCTAACATATCCACAACACAGGCACAAATCTCAACAGTTGGCTTAATTTTATATTTGTTTATTGCAGATTTGTAGATGCACAGGCCTTCACCTACCAATCCTGCCCGGACACAAGCAGAAAGAACCCCTACTATTGTTATCATGTCCGGTTTATTCCCAAGCTGAAGCATCTTGTTGTATACAGAGACAGCTTCCTCTCCCTTCCCGTGCAATCCATAGCCAGAAATCATAGAACTCCAAGATATCGGATCCCTATGAAAATAACCAAACTCGAAGACTTGTTTTGCATGATCCAAGCTCCCACACTTGGAATATACGTCAATCAAAGCATTGCATAAAGAAACATCATTATTGAACTGCTTCCTAATGGCATATCCATGAATTTGTTTCACGCCAATTAAACCAGCAACCACGCTACAAGCAGGAAGAACACTCACAAGCGACACCTTATTAGGTTCTACTCCATCCCTGACCTGCATTTCATGAAAAAGAACCAGTCCTTCTTCTAGAGCTCCATTCTGCACATAGCCATTGACCATCGCTGTCCAAGCATAAACATTTCTACTCTTCATTCTATCAAAAACCCTTCTACCAACCTCAACTCTATCACTCCTCGAATACATATCAATCAAACAGCATCCCAAATGAACTTCTGTACCATAACCCACGGCCAATTCAATTCTCACTATAAACCCATGAAGCTCCCTCCCATGGTCCCTTTTCCTCATATGCCCATTACACAGAGTCAAGAGACTGGAAACTGTAAATGCATCAGGTTTTAACCCCTCAATCTGCATGTCTTTAACAAAACCAGAAACCTCCTTATCAAAATTACGATCCCCTGAATCCGCATAACCCGAAAGAATAGCATTCCAAGAACCAACATTTCTCTCAGGCATTTCATCAAACAGTTTCAAACATTCTCCAAATCCCCCACATTTGCTATACATTGACATAAGAGAATTGGCAACTATAACATCCAAAACAAAACCAGTTTTTAAACTTTTCCCATGAATCAATTTCCCTGCATTCAAGTCACCAATCTGGTGGCAAACTTTTGACATTGTTGCAAGGGTAAAATCATCAAGCAAAACACCATGGCAACACATTTGATAAAACCAACCAAAAGCTTCATTATAAGCACGATTTTTTACAAACCCATTAATCAGCGAGTTCCATAGGTAAACACTCTTGATATGTAGAGAGTCAAAAACGAGTTGGGACTGAGCTGGAACACCGAATATAGCATACGCAGAGATGAGTTTGGTGGCCAAAAAAGGGTTTTGCGTGAAGCCAAGAGAGAGACTTCGAGCATGGCATTGTTGAGTGAGTTTGAGAGATTTGTGGGTGAGTGAGAGATGGATTAAATCTAGGAGGTTTTCAGCTGAAGAGACCACAGTGGCGTAGCAGTAATTACGGGAGCTTCTGAGGTTAACTGCTTTCCATACAGAGAGAAGGGTCATTTAGAGCTCTGGAGTCTTGTTTGAGTGCCCGTTTGGTTTTGTGGTGTTAACTACGTTCTAAAAAAAACTAGTGTATTATCGTTTGGTAACGCCCGGAACGGGCACCAAACCTGCTGCACAACCACTATGGCCCACCATTAACGCGTTCTTACCAGCGTTTTATGTGAAGCAGCTTCGATTTGCTTTTTTTCCACTGACGTATATATATAATAGAGAGAGACACGGGGCTGGGGGTGTGTGTGTGTGTATATAGGGAGCTGGGAGCTGGGGGCTGAGGTGTGTGTCTTATATATATATATATATATATATAATTTAAAAATTAATTACAATATATAAATATATTAGAAGAATATCACAATATAATTTTTATCTCACAATTTTAATTTTATTTTAGATGATATTTTACTATTGTTCCGGAATCGTAGATGTCTTCAAGTATGAATTTAATTCGTGTTGATATTACAAGTAATTTGATGGAAGAATAAAAATAAGTGTCTAATATACTTGAATTATTAATTATAGTTATTAAATATTTAAAAAATAATATATATGTATGTGTTCTTTAAAGTAATTTCACAAGTTTACAACAATACAAAAAACATGATAACCAAACATATAAAACTATTTTTATCAACCTCAAACTCAACCACAGTTTTAACCAAACACTTCATTGCTTATTTTGAACCGCAGTAAAAGCACTTTTTTTATGAAACTGTTTTTTTTTCAACCTCAACCACAACAGCAACCGCAATACCAAACAAGCCCTGAATTTGGCGGGTGATTCTTATAGTAGACTGTACGGGGGGGGAACGTATTGGGCCGGTGGGTATGGAATATAGGCCTAGCCCGTAGGTCACTTTGTTAACAATGGATCCTTATTGTTCAAAGTTGGATTTAGCCTCTTAGTTTTTTAAGATTTGAATTTTTAAGAGAATAATAATAACCATTTTCACTATGTTTTACAATATATTTTATAAGTTTTTAATAGGGTCTTCATTTATTTAAAGTGCTGAAAATAATTTCTCTTTTTAAAAAAAAATTGATTTTAGATTTCCAAAGATTAATTTTTTAAAGTGGTTTGAAGGGGCATTCTAGTTCGAAAATAATAAAGTAATATCAGGAGAAAATATGAATAAAAAAAATATACAATGATGTGTTCTATTTGTAGTTTGCAACTCTCACATTCTTTCTAGTGACTATAAAAATGAAAAATTACGACTGCAGACCACCAATGTTCTTGCAAATTTAGGCTTAAGAATTAAATATTTAATTTTCATCATTGAATAATAAATTACATGGCGTCCTCAAGTGATGTGGCGTGATGACAGAGAGTTTGTGATCTATATAGCAAATCTAGAGTTCGAGTCAAGACATGCATCTATTGTAAAAACCTGAGACAATCGGGATTTTACTTGCTCACCTGAGCTCATAAAGTACATTTTTCAGGGATAAAGTTTCTCGCATAAAAAAGAAAGATTTTTCTTGTTTTGTGAAATTGGATGGTCTATAGTTTATAGTGGCCAGCAAGGAATTTCTATAGAACATCTTAATTTTAAATATTTTTCTCAAAAGATAAAACAATATCCCATTAATTTCTTGGAAATAAACACCTAATATCGTTAATAATAATAATAATAATAATAATAGCATGAACAGCTCAAGCTCGTACAGGGCACACAGCACTGTGACACTATTGCAGTAAATTATTCAATTTGTAATTTAAAAATATTTATATTATATTATATATATATATATATATATATATATAAAAAGGAGAGAATGTTCTATTTCCCCATCATCTCCATTTGGTCACTGGAATTCATTCCAGGTCGTTTTCATGGAGGTTTCCTTTGCAATTTAATAGATACAAGCAAATCTAGATTGATTCTTACGTAGTACTGCTCTATGTAAGACAGACCTGCATGTCGTTTTCCCCTTCTCATCAAGATCAATTCTATCCTTAATCGAATCTTTGTCTGATAATCTATATAACAAGTGGATATGTCCTTATTAAAATATAATTCTTATTATTATTGTATTAAAATAATAAAAAATAAAATTCTATTTTTATTTACTTCAAATTAATTATTTTTTAGTTTTTTATATTACCCGAAAACCGAATGTCTAAAAGCATAAGTTATCATATGAGATCAGAAAAGATAACATACGAAACAAGTGGAAGCGAGAGAGAATCTTGTTCCGATCCGAACGTGGGATTCACTGATTGACACAGGCTGATTAGACAAGATGATTGTTGCTGACGTCATTGAAACTTTGTTAAGAAAGAATATCATGGCATCAACCAATCAAAAGGACGACGTGGATTGTACTAGATTGAAAGTACTCTCCTCGGTCACGTATTTTATTTTCGAAATATTTAGGTATTAGCATAGAAAATAATATATATATGAATTAGTACATCATAATTTGTTTTAAATTCTAACACAAATCTCAATTATTTTTTTCCTCCACATTTATGAAGTGTAGTTTTATATAAGAGTGTTTTCGTTAGACTAATGTAAATAAATATAAACATACAAAAAAGATATAAAATACTTAAATAATACAATATTTTAATTATTAAGATCCTAAAATATATATCAACATAATTTATCTATTTATCTACTTATTAATATTAATTATTAGATGATTCGGGCTCATCAATAGCATGACCACATCCTACTCTTGCTCTTGCCTAATTGCTCTTGTCCTCCTCTTCCATAACATCATCAAAAGTTGATATATCTCAAATGTTCTCAAGTGTGTTGTGACGCACATTGAACTATTGAGATACATAGGTGTATCTTTAATGTTCTTCATCAATATCATGAAGCACACATATGATATTTCAATCTTCTCGTAGCAACAAGTCAACCTAATATTAATAAAAAAATTAATGTTAAATTAAAATATCAATAAATATTAATGCTTTTTCATACACTATTTTATAATTGTAATGCAATTTTATTCTATTATGTCTGTTTGCTATTGGCATTGAAATATTATCCATCACAAGAGTTATTTAACATTAAAAACAAGATTTGTATTGAGCTGATAATGGCTTTTTAACTTTGTTATCTCAAATAAATATGTTCTTTTATGATATTCTCCATGTAAATATCAATTGCATTCAGGTACTTGCATACAATTTAATTGAATAAATCATTGAATTCAGTATTCAACTGAATATGCAATGTGTCATTGTTTAACTGTATTGACTAAATTATTTTTATTGTTAAATATTTGTCCAACCTCCAAATCATAGGCTAAACAATAATGTGAACTCAAAAGCATATTTAAATTCAAGAATCATCATCGATATAATTGTTAACATTTACTGCCACATTTGGGTTTAACATCTCATCATTTTCATTGTTGCTAGGATTAGAATAATAAATTATATGTTGATCAATAAATGGATTGTCAAACATACTATCATCAATCCTTTGTGGCAAATCATCTAATAAAAAACTATTTTTCATCTACCGGCTAACTTTGAAGGATTGATACATTACGATGCATTTATACATATTTGACTATAAGTTATGACACAAAGAATTCAATCGACTACTCATATACAATATCATTATGTTTAATCCATTTTTGGTAAAAAAATCAATCATTATCTTAAAACTACCATCACATACAATTCATATAGGATAATATTGATGTTCATCATCTTAACACGTTCAAGTTATTTCAACATCGATATCATTATAATTCCACACAAATTCATGATAAATAGTTTCTTTTATTTTCACACATAACATGCCTAAATTATCTTTTAACAACATATTACTCTTGTCATTATATGTGATACTAATGTTCATTTTAGGAACAATAGTATCACTATAATGACATAAAAAGATGTTATAGGATATTTTATAAAAAAAATATGATTTCGATCAATTGAACATAATTTAACTATATCACATTACTCCAACTCTGATTGCCAAAATTCATAGAAAAATCAAACAAATTCCTAAAATTTAACACAACACAAACTTTAGCAAAATCAAATATAATTCATGATATCAAATATAATTGATATCATGCTCAATTGCATGAATCAAATTTAAATTCAAACAATTAAAAAAAATATCAAATTTGACAACTTAATCGCAACTCAATGCAACATATAATTCATCAAAATAATACATCATTCATGCTCTATTGCATGGTATCACATGCATAATTGATAATATATATTAGTAGATTCCAACCAATTCACACAAAATCCCTAATTTGACAACTTATCTAAAATTCAACACAATACACAATTCATTGAAATAATTAATTCCTAATTAATTGATGTTATTCTCACGTCCAACTATATCATAGCACTCCTAATTGATGGTATTCATAGTTAAATTATCATTAATTCAACAAACCATAAATTTAATCTAAACCTTATTCAATAATTTAATTTCAACTAAACCAAACATAAATAGAAATATAAAACTCATATATTTAATAACAATGTAGGATTTTATCTTGCCGGTAGAACTAGAAAGTAATGGGGCGATAGTGGCAATGACAACAATGATGGATTTTAAAGAGGAAAACATTCTAGGATGCTTGAAGACTAAGATTGATTCTAGGTCTTGGTGTTTTAAGAGAGAGAAAATCAAGTGATTGTTGTGTTTTTTTTAGAGAGAAAAGGGTTCTGGATGTTGTTTTATTAAAGATAGAGTAGGTGTATTTGTCTATGCTCTTTGATATGGGAAATGATTCAAATTTCATGACATGTTCCATTTCTGAAACATGACATGTAAAGTTATCGTGTTTCTAACAAGTTTAATTGTCGTTTTAGAAATATTGAAAACATTATAAAATCATTCTAGGATGCTTTTATAGATCAATTGAATCTAATCAAATTAAACAAAAGTATTGAAAACCTTATAAAATCATCATCACCCTCATCACTGTTAGAGAATAATATAAATCATATTATGGGGCCTCACTTACAAGCTTAAGCTTTTAGGTGAGATGGTTCCTTAACATGGTATCAGAGCCTTGTTGACCCAGTGGTCACTAGTTCGAATCTCACCACCCCCATTCTATTTGATAAAAAAACCAAGCACAAGGTGATGTGGGCCTGTGCAAGTTTCAAGCCCAAAGGGCTTTCACTTGAGGGGGTGTGTTAGAGAATAATATAAATCATATTATGGGGCCTCACTTACAAGCTTAAGCTTTTAGGTGAGATGATTCCTTAACAATCACCTCCTTTTCCTCTAAATCTAAATCAAGTGACGAAGTGTAAATGACACAGTGGTCTAGTCTTTAGTTAAGAGGCAAAGTCCGGAGTTTGCTTGGTCGTGAATACGACTTTTTGCGTGTGCGTGGTGTTTTTTCTCCCCCCTTTTTTGATATTTGATATTGAAAAAAAAAAAAAAAAAACAGAGTAAAAACCATTACTTTGAGGCCATATATGATATGGGCAACACCCCTTTTATCTGCTACAAGACAAGTAGAAAGATCGACTATCCGAGATGAAGATGGATTGAAATTGAAGTGCTAAAAAAATTATCATTTTCATGAATTTCGATAAAGGAAAATTGGTCCACAGCATAGCAATCTGTCATGCGGAAGAAGAAGAAGAAGACGAAGAGGGTGATTTAAGCTCTTGAACGGGAGGTCAGAGGCTAGACGCGTCCACTCCTCAGTTCATATATATGCAAGATTGGAAAAGTTTATTAATGGAGTACATTATTAAAATTCAGAGAGTTTCGGTCATAATTCACAGCCAAAATTTCATAACTCAAGCATCAATCCAAAGCTCCAGATTGCGAGCCTTCGTTTGATGGAGTAACAGTTAAAACATCAAGAACTAGATGATCAGTTAACAAAAAGGTGCCACCAAATTGTGCAAGCTAGCTCTGCTTGCTGGACATGCCACACCAAGATCGCCATGGAAATCATCCAAGTTCCACAAGCCATCCCAGAGCATGTCCTCGTTCGAGGCCTCTGGCACTGATGCGTTGACACTGAACATATTATATAGCGAGCCCTGCTCCTCGGTTGTGCTGGGGTGTACGGCATGGGGCGCCATTTCCTGCCTCGTTTGAGGGGTAAATGGTGCTTTATTTTCGTTTTCATCGATAAAGGACATGATCCTTTTCATGTCCAATTGATTTAGCTGCAGAAGTTGTTGATTTTGGATCTGCTGCTGCTGCTGTAGCTGCTGCTGTTGCTGCTGAAATTGTTGCCTCTTTAAGAGATGAGTTCTTGCCTTATCTGAGTTCTCTGGAGAGATTTTGGCCTTCTTGAAATGGGTCCTCCAGTAGTTCTTGATCTCATTATCAGTTCTTCCTGGCAAGCTTCTAGCAATCGTGGACCACCTGATTATTATTAAAAAAAATTAAAAATGAACTAGCTATTTTTAAAAAACCTCAACGAATACTCGCAGAAAAATTCAAGCAGAATGATGGGAGTTCAAGTTTTTAATTACCTGTTCCCCCACCTAGCATGGAGCTCCACGATAATGCTCTCCTCATGCGGGGTTATCTGCCCCCTCTTCAGGTCTGGCCTCAAGTAATTCACCCACCTCAATCGGCAGCTCTTTCCATTCCTTTTCAGCCCTGCAGATCAAAAAACAGACATAAAATGCAGAAACATTAGTCTATGATAGCATTAACAAGTTCATACGCAAAATACCATAAAACATTTACTAAAACAAGAGAGAAAATCCACAGGCGTCATGAATCACTACAGAAGGTGAAAATTGAAAATTAGATTCCTTGCAACAGGGCACTGCGCCATTGCAATTGTGACAATCTAACTGAGCCTGGCAATTTCCATTTACGATGGCTAAAACACTGGGTAGCTAATTAGATATACACACCTGCAAGCCTAGCTACAGAGTTCCATCGTCCTTCACCATGCAGCCTTACATATTCAGTAAGCAGCCTATCTTCTTCAGAAGTCCAAGGCCCTTTCCTCCAGCCCTCTTCGATGAGGCCGCCCCAGCGCAACTGCCCTGCCATCGCTCCCCAAGACATGTTTAAAGGTGGAAAACAGGCTTAGGTTTGTTAATGTGGTTGGTGGAGTTTGTCTTCCAAATTCTGTGCATCTGGGGTTAGATTTTGGTGCATATTTATAACTCAGCAAAAGCCCCCACCTCCATTCCATCAGTCAATTTAGTGTCGCCGTCACAGCATCCCTATCTTTCTTCTGTAGTGGGCACTGTGATCTCCGAGATACCATCGAGTCATCGACTAAATTGTTCTATTTCATCTAAAAAGTTGATTAATGAGATTTTACAATATAATTTATATTATTTTTTAAATAATATTCTTAAATAAAAACTTTTTAGGCAAATTTGTACAGCTCACATCTCATTATACTTTATTTTTCATGAAATAGAATAAAAATGGTGAAACTTAAACTTAAAAACTCGTGGAATCCTAAAATATGATTTATATTATTCTTTAAATACCTTTCAAATAAAAATCTTTTGGACTTAAAACTTGCTGAGGCTCACACCTTTTTTTGCTTTGTTTTTCATCAGATAGAATAAGTATGAAAAGATTCGAACTCGTGACCGCTAAATCAACAAGACTCTAATACTGTTTTAAGAAATCATCTCATCTAAAAAATCAATCTATTAAATAGTGCTCCAAAATATATTATATTATTCTCTAGCATTTCATAATCTCTGGTTGTTCCGGGTTTTTAAAGAAGCGACATCTAGATCAGGTGGCTGTGATGCAAGGATCAAGTTTTTCAACGGATGGGAAATGCCCCATGCCACTCGTACCAATACATAGGAAACACGAGGGCATTTTGGAAAATCAGAAAGATTGTCAAGACATTGGGTGACATGTCCTAGCTAGGATCGAATCCGATTAGATTAATGTAAGGGGAGACAAAGAGAAATAACAATCCCATGGGCTTGTGCCACGTGTAGAATAGGGCTTAGGCATCAAGACACTAGTAGCCCCTCAAGCATAATCTAGATACATAGCAAATTAAAAACACGTGGGTGGTGGGTTTTTTTAACTTGCACATTACTCGTGCGCCAATAGGGTTTTACCAGCTGTTTGATTTGCTTACTTCTTAAGGAGATTCATACGTACAATCTCCATTAAAATTTTAATTAGATAGAATTGCTGGATACCATTTTTCGTGTTGGAGACATTATAATATTGAAGCCATTGATGGTTTGGTACGTCACCTTGTGGACAGGTGTGTGTTTTACACATGATATTGGTAAAAAAATAAATAAATAAGTGTGCATCATCAATCTAGCAGGCTCGGAGTTGGAATGCTTCACCGAAAAAAAGAAAAAGAAAAAGTAAAAGAGCCAGCATAGGCACGGTCTGTCAGTGTATTTCCAAAATACTTTTGAAAATTTTGAATATTTTTTATTTTTTATTTTTAAATTATTTTCATGTGTAAATATCAAAAATATTTTTTAAAAATAAAAAAATATTATTTTAATGCATTTCAGAATGAAAAATATTTTTAAAAACAATATTAATTATACTCTCGAACAGATATACAGTAGACTGTGTTCACTGTGGTAATGTTTTTTTAAAATGATTGAATACGTATTGGAAAAAAAATACTAATTTAATTTTTAAAAATATTAAAAATATAATATAACCGCACTACCATATAATATCTTAAAATAATTGATAACAAGTATTGTAAAAAAGTTAAAAAAAAAACTCGTAAATTACGATGATCTCTTGCCAATTTTGTATTGCATATATAAATACGGGCAAATCTACATTAGAAACCGCAACAAAAATAGGATACAAAATTCGCAGTGATCAATTCTGTCACTGTGTGATTGTTTGAGAGTGCTTGAGAATTATTTTAAAGATATTTTTTAAAATATATTAAAATAATATTTTTTATTTTTTAAAAAAATATTTTTGATATTAACACATAAAAATGATCTAAAACATCAATTATTTTAATTAAAATAAAAAATAAAAAAACTATTTTTAAAATATAATATCAAACAAGGTTGATGAGTGAAAATCAAAATAGACGATACATAATATATCAAAAACAATTAATTAATCCAAGAGGTAGCAACACTACTGCTGCTGTTTTTTTTTTTTTTTGTTATTAATAATTTTAATGTATTAATATTAAAAATAAAAAATATCTTACAGCATAGTGTCTAAAAAATAATGCTTGCTCACATGTAACTTATCAACACTAAGGGTGTGTTTGACATTGCTTTTGCTTTTGCTTTTGCGATTGAAGTTGAAAAAAAGCAGTTTAAAAAAAAACGCTTTTACTGTGGTTCAAAATAAGTTGTGAAGTGTTTGGTTAAAACTGTGGTTGAGTTGGAGGTTGGGAAAAAAGCAATTTTGGGTGTTTGGTTACCAAGCTTTTCATATTGCTTTTAACTTGTGAAATTACTTCAAAGGGCATAGACATATACACACATATTTATTTATATATTTATGTATATATTTATATTGTATTAATAATCATAATTTCATAATATAAAGAATAATTCACGTACAATGAACACTTCTTTTTATTTCTCATCAAATTATTTGCAATGTCATCACGAACAATATCCATACGTGAAGGCCTCTGCAATCCCTGACTATTTTAGCACGCTACAATATCTGGTAAAAATATATTTTTTATATTAATATACATATATTATGTAAATATTATTTATATTTTAATTAATTTTTAAATTATTTTAATATATAGATATATATATATATATAACACACGCATTGGCATATACACACGCCCAGGCATACAAGCCAGCCAGGAAACGACTTTCCTTTTTGGCAATGCGATGCAAGAAAAGCAGCAAATTGTTGCTTTTCTTGCACCGGCGTTTCATTTTTAAAATCATGTGGGATCCATACCACAAACCACGGTTTGTTCCATAACCAAACACTAGATTGTGGTTTGATCTGGCAATCGTGGATCGCACCACAATGCCAAACATACACTAAAACCCTTTTACAATTAACTAACCCAATTAGGCACCAATAATCCTTGTCTTGTACGGAATTTTTTAACTAGAAAAAAAAAAAAGTTGATCCGTGAGCTTACTTGTACTGCTGAAACTTGACTTGTTTTAAAGCAAAGCATGAGTGCACTTGAGCTTTCTGACGAAGGTACAAAGATCTCTCGTGGTTGCTTGTATAACACCTTTAGTTGTGTTGTTTTTTCTGCTAACTGGGTGTCTTTCTGATAACTGTATTATTTATGTTTTTGAAAAAATTCAAACACAATTATTTTTATTTTTTATTTTAAGTTTAAGTTTTTTTTTGTTTTTATTTTAAATCATTTTTATATGTTGATATCAAAAATAATTTTAAAAAATAAAAAAAATATTATTTTGATATATTTATGAACTAAAAGATCGTTAAAAAAAAACTTTAATCATATTATCAAACAAAACGAAAGTTATGAGGCTGACATGGGATTTGAACTTGTATTTTTTAAAGTACAAATTAAGTGTATGTTTAGGAGTATGATTGAGGTTGATTTTGAAAGTGATTTGATTTATAAATGTATCAATTTTAAAAAATATATATTTTTGACATCAACATATCAAAATGATCTAAAATCACTAAAAAAATTTAATTTAATTTTAAATAAAAAAAAATCCCTTTTGTTTTCAAAAAACACTTTTTAAATACCGATTTGAACTTTTTAAATCGGCCGGTGCCGAGTTCCTTTCAATGATCATTTTTATGTACTGATGTCAATGCTGATGTTAAAAATAATTTTAAAAAAATAAAAAATATCATATTGATACATTTTCGAACAAATAATATTTTCAAAAACAACCACAATGACACTGCATTACATGCACACTTAGGGAGGTAGATTAGGGTTTTAAAACTATTTTGAACTGGGAAATCGACTTAAAATTCTTCTATGTGGAGTTGACTGTATCTATCAGGGAAGGTAAAAAGAAATTGATATAAAAAATATAAATTAATAAAAATAGAAAAGAGTGCGTTAATGGTGGTGGGCATAGATCAATCCAGAATTGAGTACAACTAATTCAAATTTGACCATGACTGTAAAAGGCTACAACAACATGGACGTTCAAATGGGTTTTTTTATCCCGCTTCCATGGACTGTTTTGATGAAGGTATAGGGAAAATGCTTTTAATTTTTTTTTAAAAAAAAATGATATTTTTAGATTATTTTTATGTGTTGATGTCAAAAATAATTATTATAAATGCAATTAACTATTTTGTTTGAATTTCATCTATTGATCTTTAATATATATATATATAATAAATCTGGCTCCCTATGAAATTCTCTCCATTATCCTTTCATCTTGTTAATTTTTTGAAAATACCATAATTCATGAAATTATTTTATCTTCTTTATATCATCCATGTTTTATTTTTCAAGGAATATTGTGAGAATATATATTGAATGCCCCAATTCAAATAGTGTGAAACCAACATTAAGAGGGTGTTTGGGATTGTGATTGGAAAACATTTTTGAAAAAATTTTATTTTTTATTTTAAATTAAAAAAATAATTTTTTTAGATCATTTTTATGTATAAATATCAAAAATATATTTTTTTTTTAAAAATATATTATTTTAATATATTTCTAAACTAAAAATATTTTTAAAAACAATTTCAACTACATTTCATGTGATGTGACGCCAAAACTGGAGCCCAAACTAACTGGAGCCCAAACTCTAGGAACACTGTGCCCGGTGCAGAGCTTTTGTTTTCACAACTCTTAGGTTCAGGTAAACAATGCTTTCAATCACCTTTCTGTCGTGGGCAATGCCGGAGAAATCCAACTCAAAATTCCGACCTCGGCTCATGATTCGGCCACGAGAAAGCTGATTGCCTTGCAAAGCCAAAATACCAGATTGGATTGTTGAATAATTAGGCAGGCAGTAGAATCCTCTGAAAGGAACTCGGCACCGGCCAATTGCTAGGCTGAGTTGTCTGCCGACAACCTGGTCGTGAGCTGTTCTTTTCGACAATAGTCATGAGTAATTTGAAAGTGGAAAAGGTCAGAGTTGATTGATCATGGGATGGTCCCTTTTAAGGAGAAGGACAGTTCTCAGAAGGCGCCAGAGTTCTAATGGATTTCTTCTTGTAGAGAAAATTACTAATATTGTCGAGGATGATAAGGAATTGCTTGAAATTAAAATTAAAATTATTAAATCTAGTATAACTATAAAATAGTTTTATAATCTAATTTGAAATATGGATAGTGAATTGAATTAAGTTGATCTGATCAAATAAAATAATTAAGGCATTGCATGACGAGTAGCTGCTTGATAGGAGTAAGAAACTTCAATAATTATTCTTGCAAACCCTAATTTTATTAAATATATGTTTCATAGTGTTTTAAAAAAAATGAAATTATTTATTTTTTTAATTGAAATTATTTATTTTTTAGTGTTTTTATAACATTTTAATATAATGATATATAAAAAATATTATTTTAATGTCTTTTTAAACAACAACAAAAAAACACTTTAAAAAACAATTTTAAATACATTAACAATCACTACTTGGTTTTTAGGGTCACATCTAGTAATTCTAAGAAATTGTTTGTTAATGCGTTTCGAAAGTGTTTTTGAAAATATTTTTTTTTTATTTGTTACTTTAAATTATTATTTTTTTTGTATTTCTATATCATTTTCATATACTAATATCAAAAATAATTTTTAAACAAAAAGTATTTTTAAAAACAACTTAAACTATATTCTCAATCAGTTCTATGTAATGAATGACCTATAGTTTCGTAACTCCTTTTTACCTTCTCTTTAATATGCAGACACGTGGTCAGTTTTTCAAAAGGTGCAAGGCACAATTGTACCCCTGAATGCGATGGCATAAATGTACTTCTGTGAAGTTTCGCTGCCATTTAGCAAGGTACTTGTTTTTCATTATATTTTAAAAATGTTTTTAAGAAATTAAAAAAAAAATATTTTAAATTAAAAAAATATATATTTTAAATTAAAAAATATTATATTTACATCATTTTCATATATTATATAATTATTTAAAAATAAAAAATATTATTCTAATACTTTTTTAAATAAAAAAATATTTTTAAAAATATCTACACTATTACACTGTAACTAAAAATCTAACTCGGATAGAAGTGCGCCTTAGCATGAGATAAATTTGACAATTATTTTATTGTTTTTTCGGTAAGGTTCTTACTTGCTATCACTTTTTTCACCTAATAGTACCGCAATACCACTGACTAGTTTGATCTTTTAAAAAACAGGCCACGCGTCAGTTTGACAGGGAGAAGGTGATGGGGAGGAGTAAAACAGATGTTGGCTGGCAGCAAAGATATTTCTTTTTGTGTTATGTTTTTTAAAAAGAAACTAAAAAATATATTTTTATATTTAATTTAATTAAAAAATAGGATTTTTAAATTATTTTGATGTTAATAATAAGTTTTAAAAATAAAAATAAAATATATTTAAAAATAATAATCACTAATACACACACGCACTCACAAAGAGAGAGCCATATTCATGTTCGAGACCAAATCATTAACTCTTTAGGTGGAAACAAAAAAAATCTCAACTATTTTCACTTTTTACCGTGTGTTAAAGAAATTCTTTCTTTTTCAATCAATCTAATTAATAAATATAAAAAATAAAGTGTATACTTAAATTATGTCACTACACTCTCGAAACATTATTCATGCTGAAATAATATTGTGTTTCTTTTTTTAATTTTACAATACAAGCATTTTTAATTTTATTATTTAATATTAAGTTGTTATATAAATTATGTTATTTTTTTATTTTTTATGTTGTGATATATATTGGTATTGCAGATTTAGATATTTTCTTTTTTATTTTAATATTCAACATTAAATTTATTTCAAGTAGACTTCATGGTTTTTATTTTTTTTTATTTTTATAGGTTTAACAAGTTAATCTTAGTTAACTCAAGTTATTTTTTTATAGGCTGCATTTTATAAGTATTCTTTTTTATTTTTATTCTTTGTTATTAAATCGGTTAGAAATTGAACTATGTGATATTTTTCAAAAAAATATTTATAGCGTTATCTCAATCTCATAATTTAGATTGTAGATTTAACAAGTTATCACATGTTGATTTTGATTATTATTTCAAGGTCTTTTTAAATTGAATATTTCTTTAACAATGTTTCATTATTTTTTAATTTTTTTATATAGGTATCTTGATCTCTTTATTTGAATTGTTAGTTTGAAAGATTAATTAAGTTGACTCTATTTTATTTTTTGGATTTTCTTTAATTGATTTTTTTTTAATTTGACTATTCAATAACTCATTATTTTCTTTTATTTCTTTTTCAACTTTATCGTTAAGTTGTTTAAGAATTGAGTTTTTCATATTTTTTGTGTGGAGTTAATCCAAATTTATGAGTTTATTTCTTTTTCTCGATTCTAATATTTAAAATTGATTTTGTTGGTAACTAAACTTTATAAAAAAAATTTATCTATTTTTTATAAAATTATTATGATATTGTGACTAATACCAGAAGTTTAACAAGTTAGTCTAAGCTAACTTACGTTGATTTTTTTATTTCACCAATTAACATTAAGTTGGTTGAAAATTGTTTTTTTTATGTTTTTTTATGTGATTTTTATGGTGTTATCTCGATCTCATATTCAGATTGTATTTTTGACAGGTTAGCCTGAAATAACTCAAGAGGGTTTGTTGTTCTTTTTAATTTAATATGTTTTTTTAATTATGTCCTCTAATACTATGTTGATCAAGAATTTACATTTATAATTTTTTTATATGGTGCTGTCACGGTTTCACAATCTAAATCATATATTTGACAAGTTAAATCAGGTCAATTTAATATGTTACTATATCAATATTTTTGTAAAACCTCCGGGCGAAAAATCATAAATTGACTAGTTTTCTGTAAAACAAAACAAATTCGTAACTCTTGATTGGGTTATCAAAAAATTCTGAAATTTTGCGTGAAGCCTTCTAATATGATACTTTAGCTCGGGTTAAAATTTCAGAAGTTTTAGAGAAATTCGAAAATTTGACGAAAAATCACAATTCGACTAGTTTTATGTTATTGGATGTAATTTTCAATCCAACCATCGGATTGAGCTGAAATTTTCTGAGGAACCTTAAATTATATTGAATAAAATCTCGTTAAAATTTTAAGATGAATGGAGCTCGGTAGTGCTAGCAAAAAAAATAATTCATTAAGGGTATAATAGAAATTGGCCATTGAAAACAAACTTATAAGCTCTCCTTCTCTTCTAATACTGCCGAATGGACAGAATCAAAAAAATTTTTTGAAGAGAAACGGATCATTACGTGAGAGAAGGAGAGAAAAGTAAGGGAAAAAAACACAAGAAATTGAGAAAATACTTTTATAAGCTTGCAAGTTCAACCTATAAAGCACTAAAGCAAGTGAAGGAAGGAGGATTTGAGAAGGGGAATTCAACTAACCTTGGAAGAGAAGAGAATTTGGAAGGAAAACAATAGGTAAGCATGAGAAGTTTAGATTTCATGTTTGATTTAGATGTGTTCTTAAGCTTATTTGATTATATTGAATAAGGTGAACCGGTCGACCACTTGGGAGACCGGTCGACCGCTTGAAGTTGGAAGACCGGTCGACCGCTTGAAGAAGAATGAAGAACCGGTCGACCGGTACAAAGGAACAAGAAGTCTTGCGTTACACGGAAAGCTCTCACAGAAGCCTTACTGGATTAGGAAACTAGAAGTCTAGTTAAAATCAAAATACAAGTCTGTAATTAGTATTTTTCCTATTCTGTTTTTGTATTTAAACTCTCACTGTAAAGAGGAATATAATATACACAAGATTTTATTCTTGCCTCCCTTTTCTTCAGATTAAGTTGGGAAGTAATTTCATGGAATTTTACCTTAATTTCCCTTAAATCCTAGATTTTTGAACTTAGGGTTCTTATGTGAATTTAGGGGAAATAGGAGGGGAAGGAAAAATGATGAAATTGAAGTGGGATACAATGAAAATAAGTTGAAATAACAAGTAAATGAAGAAAAATTTGGAGGAGGAAAAAGAAACACCACATTTGGCCAAATGAAGGAAAAAGTGGGAGAATGAGTTTTGATGTTAATGTTTAGAAACAAACCATGTTTAATCATGATAATTGAAAATGTAAGAAAGACTAAATGAAGAGATAACATTTAAATTGAGAAAATAATAATAATAAGTAAATTCAAATTAAAAGAGAAATAAACTAGTTAAAAGAAAATATGAAGACAAGATGTCTAGATTGTGTTTGAATATAGTATTTAGATAAAATGAATAATATGATGTGAGGGTATAAAGAATAGAAGAATTATTTGATGGAGGAATTATGAACATAGAGTAAGCAAAGAAGTAACTTGAGTTAAATATGAGGTTGTATGAAAAATAATGATGTTATATTTGAGAATGAATTTTTATTAGAACAAATTACAAATAAAAATATTATGTGCTTTGTGTTTTAGCACATAAGAAAAATATTGATGGACTAATGATATAATGACACTTGATTGATTCAGGAGTTGTGTCTGGAACTGGTTATCAGACAGGAGGAGCTGGGTCATACCGAACAGAAGGTAGGTGATTCGTCACCTTATTTTATAATTTTTAGTTTCCCTAATAATCCGTGTTGCTCATTTAATTGATATTAAACGAATGGAGCAAATGAATAAATTGAGTTCTGATTATGTGAATTACTGGTAAATTATGTGAAATTACCGATTTTGTTGGTTAACAAAGAGGTTAACCGGATATGGGGTAATTCAAATGGAATTACCGGATTGTTTGGCTAATAAAATAGATTAGCCGGATGCTAAGTAATTCAAATGGAATTACCGGATTGATTGGCTAATAAAAGAGGTTAGCCGGATGCAGGGTAATTCAAATGGAATTACCGGATTGATTGGCTAATAAAAGAGGTTAGCCGGATGCTGAGAAATTCAAATGGAATTACCGGATTGATTGGCTAACAAAAGAGGTTAGCCGGATGATGGATAATTCGAATGGAAGTACTGGGTCTATTGGTGACTGAGGAAGGAAACCAAATTTCTGGGTAATTATATGGAAGTACTAGATTTATTTGGTAATTAAGTTGAGTTAGCTGGATTTATAAATTTTGAAAAGATTATGTAAATTAAGGAATTAAGTTAGATTGAAGTAAAAGTATTAAATTTCAAAGGTTAAGAGTAATTAATTAATATTAGAATAATATAGTGAATAAGTTACTTAATATTGTTATTGCTGAAACAGATACATCGCGAGGTGATGCAGATCGTTAGATGTAGGAATACTCCTGTTTATGAATTACTATTTTGGAATGTAATATTCATGTCTGTACTTTGAGTGTAAATCCTTTTGTGTTGTAAGAAATTAAGTAGAAGATATAATATGTAGTGGATGTATTATATATATGTATAGTTGTTAGTATGACCAAATCATTTTCAAAATGATAAGATAAGACTTATTATAAATATATTATGACTTTTAATTTTAATGTTGTATTTATGTAGTTTAAAGGCTTATATGTAGTTAGTTAGCATTTATTACGTTTAATGATGAATTTGTTTATCTTTTGAGTTGTTTTGGTAGTACAATTATGTTAATTTACTATTTGATATTATGAGACTTGCATATATTGATAAGTATGAATATTGAGTTATTGTTTGATGAATGGAATGTGATCCAGGATGATTGGATCAAAATGGAAGTCGTAATGACATATAATAGAAGTGTTGTCAATAACTTGGTATCAACAAAAATAGAGGAAATTCTGCCGAATTTTTTTAAAAAAAATCCCATAATTTAGGCATATTACCCAACAATTGACATTGGTAAAGAAATGTTGGGAGAATTCATGATATTAGAATTTGAGGGTGTTACAATTTTTCTAAGAAATATAAGCCAATATGCATCATATTTAATATTTATTATCAATTGTTTATTTTAAAAACATGTTGGTATCAATTTGATAATTTCTAATTAAAAAAGTAATCTGACCAATAACACAACTCAAGCTAATTATCTATAAGTAAATTATAAGATTGCTCCACAAATTTTGTGAATTGTTTTTAATCTCTTTTTTATTTTATTTTATAAAGAGGTAGAAATTTATCACAAAATGATACCAAAATTATTACTATGATTTAAAACAATACTTAAGGGTAAATTACCGCAAAAATATGCACACATTAACTCTTGAAAGATAATTTCATTCTATATCCCTTGTTTATTTTATTTTATTGTAGTTAAATTTATTTTTTATACTCTAAAACCAAATAAACTACAAATTATCAAAGTTTATTAAAATTATTCATATTTGAAATAAATTAATTTATTTAATAAATATTTAAATTCATCAATTTCAAAATTAAGAAAAAAACTAAATGGTGTCAATTGTTCACTATAGCTATAGACACAGTTCATTGTGAATTTGAACAATGTAGTTACTGCTATAGTATTGCGGATAAAATATCCCGGATTAATGATTTATAAAAATTTGTGACTCAATTTATCTTTTATTTTTTGTCTTTATTTTTTAAAATTGCATTGCTCAACATAAGTTTTTTTTTAAATAACATTTAATTTTTATTTAAATTTATTAAATAAATAAATTCATATTAATTTAAAATTTATATATTTTAATAAAAGCTCACGCTTTACAAAAATTCTACCTAAATTTATCAATTTGCCCAGATTGATAATGCTATGGAAAAACTCTCGTACTCTTCAAATGTTTTTTTGCATTTTAAAATATAATTCTTACTGCGGCAAACCACATATTTATTAGCTAGTATATGTTAATTAAAATAAAATATTAAAAAATACTTAATATTATATACAAGTAAGTAAAAAAAAAATTGTATTTAAATCACACGGGGGTAAACCTATACAACATCGACCATTCACTTGAACTACAAGAATTTATCAATGGCCTGGATGAAACTTGGGTGAAAGTAAGTGAAACTCCGAACCGACCCATTATAAACAAGATCAATATATCATCTAATATATATTATATAGATTTATGGTAAGATCATAAAATATTTCTTCAATCTTTTTAGATGATTAATAGAATGATTTTTCATATTAAACACCTAAAACTATCTTTTATTTATTAAAGTTTAAACACTTGTTTGTTGAAAGAAATTATTAAAAAAATGTTTAAAAAACGAGTATTTTGGTTGAAAAATTATTTCGTATGAAAAGTTTTATAAATAATCATACCTTATAAATCAAGACCATTAATGGGACAACATATCCTATTACAAAGGATAAACAAAACTAACTCTTATTTATTAAAAAAAACATATGCTGAGGATACTTTTAAACATTTTTTAAAATTAATTTGGTTTAAATCTTATTTTTTTAATTTAATTCTAAACAATTGGTTTTTAACTTGGAATAAGAAAACCACTACAAAACCTCCAATGATTTCACAATTAAAATATAAGTGTCTATTTGGAAGTATAATTGAGATTGCTTTTGAGAGTGTTTTTTGTTCAGAAATACATTAAAAAAATAAAAATATATATATATTTTCTTATAAATTATTTTTATATGATCACACGACAATGATTTAAAAAAAAAAATTAATTTAAAATAAAAAAATCTCAATTGTTTTCAAAATACTTTAATGAATGTAATGTTATATAGGTCAACGGTCAAATTATAGATCAGGAATAAGCTGGGCTCAGGATTCCAGCTTTCGTTATAGCCCTGACTTGAGACGGAGAGGACTTCTTAAAGATCCGGCCCGTTATGTTTAGCCCGCCCATGTTTTCCCATTTGAAGCTCGGTGAATAAAAAACCCGGCTAACTGATTAAACTGAAAAAACAAAAAAAATTAACTGTAAACATCGAACCGATAAAAAACCCGATTAAACTGACTATAAAACTTTGAAAAATATATGGTTTAGTTTGGTATCGGTATCGGTTTTGTAAAGCAAAAACCGAATACACTGAACTGAACCGGTTCGGCTCAACAACTTACTATAAATATAAACTTTGATCGCTTCTTAATTTTTAAAACTCTAGCCGCCGCCCCTAAACTTTCATTTCTTCCTCATTTTAAAACCCTAGCAACAGCAGCAGTCGTCCCCCCTCTTGGCCTAGATGATTTTCTTCATCTAGGGTTCCTTGGGTTTCTTCATCTTCCTGACTCCTCCTACTAGCGACAGTAAGCCTCTGCTTTCTCTCATTCATCTAGGGTTTCCTTTTTCAAACTGTTCAAGAATAAACAGGGCTTGTGTTTTTGACAGCTGAGATATAGTTTTCAGTGTTAATTTTCAACATTTCATTTATCTTGGCCATGCGCTCGCAGATTCTTCACTCTAGGGGGTTCTATGCGTGATTCTGTCTATGTTTAATAATGTTTGTTACTTACGAAGTATATTGTTAGATGTTGTTGTGTCATGAATGTGCTCTGCAGCTTTTGCTGGAGGAATTAAAATTATTAATCATTGTATTGATAGAGTTTCTGATGTCGAGATACGTTAAGATTTCAGTTTCTTGATGATACGAAGCTAGGTTTTGCCTGCTTTTCTTGAGATGTTCTGAAATAGTGAAATTAGAATGCAGTTGTCAGCTACTGCCTATTTTCTTTGGTGCCAGACTGATTGTTGTTGGCTCTCTATGTTGTTTTTTATTTGATTACAGGAAGAGATGGGAAAGGAAAAGCGCATTCCTGCCAGCAAATCAGGTCCTGATGTTGATCTTAAGTCTCTCATTCATCAAAATTCTTTGTTTTTTGACAAGTTGATTGAACTCATCCCTGCTAAGTTCTATCTACCAACTGATGATAAAGAGAAGCCATGGTTTCACGGCCTTAGTAAGGGTGCTAAAGCTTCAGCAAAGAAGGAGGCAAGGGAAAACATCAAGAAAGCGAGGAAAAATCGGCTTGATCCTGACAAGTCTTCTGCAACAACCCTTGATTTGTTAATGCAAAATTTGGAGAAGGAAAAATCAAACAGCGAGAGTGATGGTGTAGAAGTGGAGATTAATCCAATGATGTCTGGTTTAGAAAATGATGACCAATCAGTCACGTATGAAGAACTCCGCCAACGGCTTCGTCGTAAAATTGAAGAGCTCCGAGGAGATAGAAATTGTGGAAGTTCAGAAAACGCTAAGAGGAGGAAGGAGAAGAGAGGGATGGAGCAACAGAAACGGAAGAGGGAATCTGGGTCTGAAGAAAAAAAGAAGCATGTCATGAGTACTGCATTGGAAAGGGTGGAGAAGGATGCAGAAGAAGCGACAAAGGAGCTCAAGTTTAGTCATGTTAAATTGGGGAATGAAGAAGAGCATGGGAAGAAGAAGAGGAAGATTTCAAAGTTGAAGGAGCTTGAAAAGGCAAAAGAACTGGAAGAAGCAAAGAAAGACCCAGAGAAAGGGGGTGTTATCTCAAAGAAGCATTCATGGAAAGCAGCTGCCAGTAGAGCTGCCGGAATTAAAGTTCATGATGACCCCAAGCTTCTGAAACAGAGCTTAAAGAAGGGTGACAAGAGGCATCAAAAGAATGCTGAGAAGTGGAAGGACAGGATTGAAACCCAGCAGAAAATGAAAGCAGAAAAACAGCAAAAGAGATCAAAGAATATAGCTGACAGAGTTGACCAGAAGAAGAGGCGGCGGATCGAGAAGAGGGAGAAAAAGCTCATGAGGCCAGGATTTGAAGGTCCTAAACAAGGTTATGTCAATGAAGGTTCAACTTGAGGTGCCTCAACTCTAAGTTTGTAGTGTTGTGTTAGTCTCCTGCTCTTTTTTTGTCCTATTATTCTCGCTCTTTTTTCCCTTGCACTTTTCATAGTACTGTACTAAGCATGGTTTTGGTATCAAAAGAACATTATGATTTAGGAACCCTGCTCATAAAGCGCCCCCCCCACCCCCGGGTCCCATTTTTCATGTTCCATTTATTGTTCCTTCATGGCATGTTGGTGGTATTGCTAGCATCTACTAATTGCTCTTAACAAACACAGAAGATTTGCCCCTAAAAAAGATTGGAATGAGCAGAAAAGAATGTGATCAGGGGCTAATTTAACTATCCCTAATTATTTGGAGTTTGAAGCTTAGATAAGTTGGCCAATTTTGAGACTGAATGCTTGGTTGCCGTGCTGGAAATCTGTGTTGCTGCCATCCGGTGGCTATTCTAGTTAGAATGTTCTCTTACCTGCGTTTGTTGTGTTCATAAGCTCTGCACTTTGACTGTAATGCCCGTGAGGAGAGGTGGTTAAAATTAGTTTTTTGGGGAGATTAGGTGAGAGAGACTGAAAGCATCATGGGTTAAAAGTGGAAAAGAAAAACTATAGCATTACAACAAATCATAGAAAGGCTAGTTCAAAGTGGATTTAAATGGAGATGGCTAATCTGTATAACCAACTGCAGTCTGTTTGTGATTGAGATTTTGGTTAAAGTTTGTAATTTTATGCTTGCCTATAAGCATTACTTTATTTGTCTGGTCGGTATCTGGATATTTGCAGACTGCCCAAATATAGTAGCCTCCCCTTGGAGTAGAAGAAATGTTCAATGACAGTCTCTCCCTAACTCACCTGGTATTTTCCCCCCCTTACAGTTCTGACTTTCACTCTTTTTTTTTGGTGAATCTTTCTTTCCTTTTCGTTTATTACCTCTCACTTAAGCAATCCTTCAAGTTAATGGCCTTTTTTTCTGTAATAAAT